>OZ012633.1:6035653-7481616 GCA_963942485.1 Pediacus dermestoides | reverse complement strand
TGACTAATCCGTGCAGCAGAAACAAAACAATACCGCATCGCGCGAGGTGATATAAGCTAGAGCACGTGATGATCTCATTCGGTTATGTATAAAAAAAAAAAAAACGAGCGTTTGAAATTTCAACCAAAAACAAACAATTCTAGTTTTGACAGCTGTCAACTAGTACATGTCACGTGATGAGATTTCGTTTTAAAATAAGTTACACCATTTCAAAATTTTGTTGGAAATCGTGTGAGATTTTTGCGAAAATTTCACACTAAAACTCTAAAAAATTCGAAAAGTAATCAGAAGTGGGATCACAGCACAGCCGCATCTTTTCGTATTTTTACGCCAATTCTTTCTTAGAGAATTCCTCGAAACCCCCCAACAAAATAAAATATCGATTAGAATAGTTAGCAAATGCCAAAGGGCCAAACTAGGCGGGGGGGACAAGGGGCAAAGCCCGACATCAAAGGGTCACGAGGTCATATTAACATATATGAGGGGCAACAGGTGTTTCGCGCTTCAAACACAACCAACTAGATACCGATTAGAATTACAATTAAAACTGGATGCGTTGGTGCAAGAGGTTAAAATGGAACCTTGAAGAACGCACCTTAAACAACGTTAACCTTGACATGAGGTGAGTTGGGGGCCCATCCCACAAAAACTCAAATTAGGCGGCTATTTAAAAAAAATTACTTTTCATTTATATAATAACATAATTGCCCCCTAATACTATTGATAGTAAATTATTTCTACACTATAACTAAACTGAAGTCGCGTAGGTTTTAATCGTAATGAAGATTAACTAAATGAAACAAGGTAGGTACCGCGAATATATAAGAAAACCTACCCGAGAACTTGTCAGTAGTTGTCGTGGTTTGGCACACGAAAATGCCACTTTAGTTTCGGTTTTATAACCTTAAAAAAAATGTCGTTAATGATCACGCCGGACATGATGGGCGAAAACGACGATGATAATAGTGAGCTTAGCGAACACGCTCGATTCTTAACTAAAGGTAAAATATTCCTTATTTATATTCTATTTATCTGACTTAAAGTTGGTTTTATTGATTTTGTTGCGTAAAGCGCGATTTGTTTTTGTTTTTCAATGCAGTAGTTGTATTCTATAGGAGATTCCAAACAATTTTGTATTTGGAATTTTTTTTCTATCGGCATTAATAAGAAAGTTAGTTTTCGAATAAATCTGGTGGACTTGCCGGCTGTTTGATTAAATCATGTTCAAAGTATAGCATGTTGGGTGTCGTTGGAACCGGAACAACCCAACTAAGCAGTTTATAATTATAATATTAACACCAAGCGCCATCTATACGAAATACAATATTGTTTAATTTGCAATATAATTTAAATAATCTACAGGGCATTCTCAACTAATTCCAATTGGAATTTTTCTTCTACGAGCAGTAATAACAAAGTTACAACGATTTAAACATTTTCAAGTAAATCTGGTGGACTTGCTGGCTGTTTCAGTATACTAAGTCCAAAGTACCGCATGTTGGGTGTCGTTGGAATCGGAACAACCCAACTAACCAGTTTTTAATTATATTATTTACACCAAGCGCCATCTGTACGATATACAATATTGTTTAGTTTTTTAATACAATTGGAATAATCTATAGGGCATTCTCAACTAAGTCCAATTGGAATTTTTCTTCTACGAGCAGTAATAAGTAAGTTATAGTGATTTAAACATTTTCAAGTAAATCTGGTGGACTTGCCGGCTGTTTGGTTAAATTATGTTCAAAGTATAGCATGTTGGGTGTCGTTGGAACCGGAACAACCCAACTAAGCAGTTTATAATTATAATATTAACACCAAGCGCCATCTATACGAAATACAATATTGTTTAATTTGCAATATAATTTAAATAATCTACAGGGCATTCTCAACTAAGTCCAATTGGAATTTTTCTTCTACGAGCAGTAATAAGTAAGTTATAGTGATTTAAACATTTTCAAGTAAATCTGGTGGACTTGCCGGCTGTTTGGTTAAATTATGTTCAAAGTATGGCATGTTGGGTGTCGTTGGAACCGGAACAACCCAACTAACCAGTTTTTAATTATATTATTTACACCAAGCGCCATCTGTACGATATACAATATTGTTTAGTTTTTTAATACAATTGGAATAATCTATAGGGCATTCTCAACTAAGTCCAATTGGAATTTTTCTTCTACGAGCAGTAATAAGTAAGTTATAGTGATTTAAACATTTTCAAGTAAATCTGGTGGACTTGCCGGCTGTTTGGTTAAATTATGTTCAAAGTATGGCATGTTGGGTGTCGTTGAAACCGCAACAACCCAACTAACCAGTTTTTAATTATATTATTTACACCAAGCGCCATCTGTACGATATACAATATTGTTTAGTTTTCTAATAGAATTGGAATAATCTATAGGACATTCTCAACTAAGTCCAATTGGAATTTTTCTTCTACCAGTAGTAATAAGTAAGTTACAGTGATTTAAACATTTTCAAGTAAATCTGGTGGACTTGCTGGCTGTTTCCGTATACTAAATCCAAAGTATAGCATGATGGGTATCGTTGGAACCGGAAAATCCTCCCAAAACTGCCTATCATACTTTGATTTACACCACACGACATTTCTTTGTAATTTTCACTTTCATTTTTTATATATTTACGTTTACTCGTCTTTTCTTCTATTATTAAATTCAAAATCAATTTCTCCTTCAGGTGCCTTCCTCCTAACACCCTCCCACGATCTAAGTCTGGACAAAGCGGCCAACATATGCGACAAACTCAACTTTCGTGGCAGTTTCAGCTTGACGAAAACCGCCACTGGGATATTGTTTAAATTTTCCGAACCCGACGACTATCAACAAGTTTTCCGGAAGGGTTTCCACAAGGCAAGTGATATAATCTAGATTTAGAGAAAAGTGCAAAAGTTTCGCGGTAAATTTGTGATTTTGCCAATTTATAGTTTAATTATAAAAGTTTATGGTAGAAGTAAACATAAAGAAAAAAATATATTACTGTGATTTTTATATTCTACGAAACTAAATTACCGGGTATATTTGTAAATTCTTAGGAACGATTATTTCACGCAGAAATTCGTTTTTTTCCATACATAAACAAACCGAATTAATAATTATTATACTTAAAAAAGATCTACGCAACGATTCCTAATAACAATTTGTTATTGTACCCAAAAAAATAAAAGGTAACCGGTGGCCGCCTCTACAGAAAAGTCTCCATCCCATGCCGCCCCCAAAAAACCTTCTCCCTTCTAGTACACGAAGTGCCCACCGACTTACCTGAAGACGACATCCGCGCCAGTCTATATCGCTATGGATCAGTGGTAAGTAATACACTTAAAAAGCAGATTTCCCCAAATGAAATGCGAACATTGTTTTTATTGGGCAACATTTGAAGGTTTCAATTACATTAAAAGCGTGCCATGGAGGGGAATGTTGTGGGTTTACGCATCGGTTCTGAGGGAAATTAGCGGGAAATTAGTTTGGGGCGCTGCCAAAACAAATTTAAAACTGTATACGAACCCGAACAGTGGCTTACAGGGGGGTTAGAATAGAATCTTGAGGGATACTTACTATTTTAACCTCAAATATTTCGCCCCAAGGTTGAAGTGGCACGCATCAACGCCAAACTGGACATGCCAGCCGGCACCCCTTGTCCCATCCGCATCACCGTAGCCTCCCTAGATGAATACAATCAACTCCTACAGCAAGGTTTGGATTTTTATGGCGCCACCTATTTCCCCACCGAACCACTAAAAAAGGAACAATTGCGGGGCAGTAAAGAGCGTTTATTGCCCGTGTTTGATGCAGCTGGATTTTCGCGTGTACCACCACCATCCAGTCGCACCCTTAAACCTAGATCTTGAAATTTGAGCTATATACCTATACTATACATTATAGTTAATAACCTAAGACTAAACCACCAAAAAAATATTTTTGTAACTATAGTAGGTTATTTTCAGTGTGTCACACGATCTACAATTCTACATGTCTACTGAAAACAATCCTACTATATATTAACTAAATTCTTTTAAAAGAATAACGCGAATAACTGTCATGTTACACACACTGTCTTTTGTTTCTATCTAGTATAATAAATTTTACATGATGTAGACTTTTGTTTTTCTTCCCCCTACCAAATAAGTAGATGTATTAAAAATAATGAGAGCACACGCCTTATAACTCGCTAGAACTAATGGAGAAATGTAGTAAAAACATGGAAAAATCTCGAATCGTAGATGGCTTGGTGTAACTTAATCCAAATAAAAATAATTGCCAGTCATATATGATGAAATTCAATCGCCATTTTGGGATTTTTCCGTCATTAGAATGTATATAGTTGAAAGAAAATAACTTACCGACTAAATATCAAAGTGGAAAATCTGGAATAGGAAAAAAACAGTCACTTTGAGGTTTTGTAACTCAAATAAAAACAAGTAAACATCGCCGATTCTATAAAAAATCATTTAAGTACAACTATAGTTTCTAATTTAAAATATAGCAGAGGTAATTCGTTAGATATCACCGTCATTTGAGCTTTTGTACCCCAAAAAGCAAATAAATGACTGTTTTTTCAAAATCATGACTATTTTCACATGGTATTCTATCGCTTATAGTTTCGGTATTACCTACAGTGACACATTGTCATTTTCCACGATCTATTCCAGCCATTTGTGCGTTTGTACCCCAAAAAAAAACTAATAAAAGTGACTGATTTTTTCAAAACCATGACTAATTTCACACGACATTCTATCGCTTATAGTTTCGTTATTAATGCCAGTGGACACTTGCAAATTTCTCACGATTTATTCGAAGATATTACTAAAGTGTAACCGTCATTTATCCTTTTATATTTCAAACGCGACCGCTTTTTTAAAAATCGTGACTATTTTTCCAAGAAATAATCACGCGACATTTTCTATCTTTCCAATTCCAATATAGCAAAATTGACATTTAAATATCGACAATAATAATAATTTATCTATGCGAAAATCTGGAATAGGAAAAAACAGTCACTTTGAGGTCTTGTAACCCAAATAAAAACAAGTCAACATCGCCGATTCTATAAAAATTCATTTTAAATACAACCTATATGTTTCTAATTTAAGATACAGCAGAGACAATTCATTAAATATCACCGTCATTTGAGCTTTTGTACCCCCAAAAAGCAAATGACTGTTTTTTCAAAATCATAACTATTTTCACATGATATTCTATCGCTTATAGTTTCGGTATTACTTATACAGTGACACATTGTCATTTTCCACGATTTATTCCAGCCATTTGTGCGTTTGTACCCCCAAAAAAAAACTAATAAAAGTGACTGATTTTTTCAAAACCATGACTAATTTCACACGACATTCTATCGCTTATAGTTTCGTTATTAATGCCAGTGGACACTTGCAAATTTCTCACGATTTATTCGAAGTTATTCCTGAAGTAAAACCGTCATTTATCCTTTTATATTCCAAACGCCAAATTTGTGACTATTTTTCCAAAAAATAATCACGCGACATTTTCTATCTTTCCAATTCCAATATAGCAAAATTCACATTTAATTATCGACAATAATAATAATTTATCTATGCGAAAATCTGGAATAGGAAAAAACAGTCACTTTGAGGTCTTGTAACCCAAATAAAAACAAGTCAACATCGCCGATTCTATAAAAATTCATTTTAAATACAACCTATATGTTTCTAATTTAAGATACAGCAGAGACAATTCATTAAATATCACCGTCATTTGAGCTTTTGTACCCCCAAAAAGCAAATGACTGTTTTTTCAAAATCATAACTATTTTCACATGATATTCTATCGCTTATAGTTTCGGTATTACTTATACAGTGACACATTGTCATTTTCCACGATTTATTCCAGCCATTTGTGCGTTTGTACCCCAAAAAAAAACTAATAAAAGTGACTGATTTTTTCAAAACCATGACTAATTTCACACGACATTCTATCGCTTATAGTTTCGTTATTAATGCCAGTGGACACTTGCAAATTTCTCACGATTTATTCGAAGATATTACTAAAGTGTAACCGTCATTTATCCTTTTATATTTCAAACGCGACCGCTTTTTTAAAAATCGTGACTATTTTTCCAAGAAATAATCACGCGACATTTTCTATCTTTCCAATTCCAATATAGCAAAATTGACATTTAAATATCGACAATAATAATAATTTATCTATGCGAAAATCTGGAATAGGAAAAAACAGTCACTTTGAGGTCTTGTAACCCAAATAAAAACAAGTCAACATCGCCGATTCTATAAAAATTCATTTTAAATACAACCTATATGTTTCTAATTTAAGATACAGCAGAGACAATTCATTAAATATCACCGTCATTTGAGCTTTTGTACCCCCAAAAAGCAAATGACTGTTTTTTCAAAATCATAACTATTTTCACATGATATTCTATCGCTTATAGTTTCGGTATTACTTATACAGTGACACATTGTCATTTTCCACGATTTATTCCAGCCATTTGTGCGTTTGTACCCCCAAAAAAAAACTAATAAAAGTGACTGATTTTTTCAAAACCATGACTAATTTCACACGACATTCTATCGCTTATAGTTTCGTTATTAATGCCAGTGGACACTTGCAAATTTCTCACGATTTATTCGAAGTTATTCCTGAAGTAAAACCGTCATTTATCCTTTTATATTCCAAACGCCAAATTTGTGACTATTTTTCCAAAAAATAATCACGCGACATTTTCTATCTTTCCAATTCCAATATAGCAAAATTCACATTTAATTATCGACAATAATAATAATTTATCTATGCGAAAATCTGGAATAGGAAAAAACAGTCACTTTGAGGTCTTGTAACCCAAATAAAAACAAGTCAACATCGCCGATTCTATAAAAATTCATTTTAAATACAACTTCCATGTCCTATAGTTTCTAATTTAAATATAGCAGAGGTAATTCATTAAATATCACCGTCATTATTTGAGCTTTTATACCCCAAAAAGCAAATGACTGTTTTTTCAAAATCATGACTATTTTCACATGGTATTCTATCGCTTATAGTTTCGGTATTACCTACAGTGACACATTGTCATTTTCCACGATCTATTCCAGCCATTTGTGCGTTTGTACCCCAAAAAAAAACTAATAAAAGTGACTGATTTTTTCAAAACCATGACTAATTTCACACGACATTCTATCGCTTATAGTTTCGTTATTAATGCCAGTGGACACTTGCAAATTTCTCACGATTTATTCGAAGTTATTCCTGAAGTAAAACCGTCATTTATCCTTTTATATTCCAAACGCCAAATTTGTGACTATTTTTCCAAAAAATAATCACGCGACATTTTCTATCTTTCCAATTCCAATATAGCAAAATTGACATTTAAATATCGACAATAATAATAATTTATCTATGCGAAAATCTGGAATAGGAAAAAACAGTCACTTTGAGGTCTTGTAACCCAAATAAAAACAAGTCAACATCGCCGATTCTATAAAAATTCATTTTAAATACAACTTCCATGTCCTATAGTTTCTAATTTAAATATAGCAGAGGTAATTCATTAAATATCACCGTCATTATTTGAGCTTTTATACCCCAAAAAGCAAATGACTGTTTTTTCAAAATCATGACTATTTTCACATGGTATTCTATCGCTTATAGTTTCGGTATTACCTACAGTGACACATTGTCATTTTCCACGATTTATTCCAGCCATTTGTGCGTTTGTACCCCCAAAAAAAAACTAATAAAAGTGACTGATTTTTTCAAAACCATGACTAATTTCACACGACATTCTATCGCTTATAGTTTCGTTATTAATGCCAGTGGACACTTGCAAATTTCTCACGATTTATTCGAAGATATTACTAAAGTGTAACCGTCATTTATCCTTTTATATTTCAAACGCGACCGCTTTTTTAAAAATCGTGACTATTTTTCAAAAAAATAATCACGCGACATTTTCTATCTTTCCAATTCCAATATAGCAAAATTGACATTTAAATATCGACAATAATAATAATTTATCTATGCGAAAATCTGGAATAGGAAAAAAACAGTCACTTTGAGGTCTTGTAACCCAAATAAAAACAAGTAAACATCGCCGATTCTATAAAAATTCATTTTAAATACAACCTATATGTCCTATAGTTTCTAATTTAAGATACAGCAGAGACAATTCGTTAAATATCACCGTCATTTGAGCTTTTATACCCCAAAAAGCAAATGATTGTTTTTTCAAAATCATGACTATTTTCACATGGTATTCTATCGCTTATAGTTTCGGTATTACTTATACAGTGACACATTGTCATTTTCCACGATCTATTTCAGCCATTTGTGTGTTTGTACCCCAAAAAAAACTAATAAAAGTGACTGATTTTTTCAAAACCATGACTAATTTCACACGACATTCTATCGCTTATAGTTTCGTTATTAATGCCAGTGGACACTTGCAAATTTCTCACGATTTATTCGAAGATATTACTAAAGTGTAACCGTCATTTATCCTTTTATATTTCAAACGCGACCGCTTTTTTAAAAATCGTGACTATTTTTCCAAAAAATAATCACGCGACATTTTCTATCTTTCCAATTCCAATATAGCAAAATTGACATTTAAATATCGACAATAATAATAATTTATCTATGCGAAAATCTGGAATAGGAAAAAACAGTCACTTTGAGGTCTTGTAACCCAAATAAAAACAAGTAAACATCGCCGATTCTATAAAAATTCATTTTAAATACAACCTATATATGTCCTATAGTTTCTAATTTAAGATACAGCAGAGACAATTCGTTAAATATCACCGTCATTTGAGCTTTTGTACCCCCAAAAAGCAAATGACTGTTTTTTCAAAATCATGACTATTTTCACATGATATTCTATCGCTTATAGTTTCGGTATTACTTATACAGTGACACATTGTCATTTTCCACGATTTATTCCAGCCATTTGTGCGTTTGTACCCCCAAAAAAAAACTAATAAAAGTGACTGATTTTTTCAAAACCATGACTAATTTCACACGACATTCTATCGCTTATAGTTTCGTTATTAATGCCAGTGGACACTTGCAAATTTCTCACGATTTATTCGAAGTTATTCCTGAAGTAAAACCGTCATTTATCCTTTTATATTCCAAACGCCAAATTTGTGACTATTTTTCCAAAAAATAATCACGCGACATTTTCTATCTTTCCAATTCCAATATAGCAAAATTGACATTTAAATATCGACAATAATAATAATTTATCTATGCGAAAATCTGGAATAGGAAAAAAACAGTCACTTTGAGGTCTTGTAACCCAAATAAAAACAAGTAAACATCGCCGATTCTATAAAAATTCATTTTAAATACAACCTATATGTCCTATAGTTTCTAATTTAAGATACAGCAGAGACAATTCGTTAAATATCACCGTCATTTGAGCTTTTATACCCCAAAAAGCAAATGATTGTTTTTTCAAAATCATGACTATTTTCACATGGTATTCTATCGCTTATAGTTTCGGTATTACCTACAGTGACACATTGTCATTTTCCACGATCTATTCCAGCCATTTGTGCGTTTGTACCCCAAAAAAAAACTAATAAAAGTGACTGATTTTTTCTAAACCATGACTAATTTCACAAGACATTCTATCGCCTATAGTTTCGTTATTAATGCCAGTGGAAACTTGCAAATTTCTCACGATTTATTCGAAGATATTCCTGAAGTGTAACCGTCATTTATCCTTTTATATTTCAAACGCGACCGCTTTTTTAAAAATCGTGACTATTTTTCAAAAAAATAATCACGCGACATTTTCTATCTTTCCAATTCCAATATAGCAAAATTGACATTTAAATATCGACAATAATAATAATTTATCTATGCGAAAATCTGGAATAGGAAAAAAACAGTCACTTTGAGGTTTTGTAACCCAAATAAAAACAAGTAAACATCGCCGATTCTATAAAAATTCATTTTAAATACAACCTATATGTCCTATAGTTTCTAATTTAAGATACAGCAGAGACAATTCGTTAAATATCACCGTCATTTGAGCTTTTATACCCCAAAAAGCAAATGATTGTTTTTTCAAAATCATGACTATTTTCACATGGTATTCTATCGCTTATAGTTTCGGTATTACCTACAGTGACACATTGTCATTTTCCACGATCTATTCCAGCCATTTGTGCGTTTGTACCCCAAAAAAAAACTAATAAAAGTGACTGATTTTTTCAAAACCATGACTAATTTCACACGACATTCTATCGCTTATAGTTTCGTTATTAATGCCAGTGGACACTTGCAAATTTCTCACGATTTATTCGAAGTTATTCCTGAAGTAAAACCGTCATTTATCCTTTTATATTCCAAACGCCAAATTTGTGACTATTTTTCCAAAAAATAATCACGCGACATTTTCTATCTTTCCAATTCCAATATAGCAAAATTGACATTTAAATATCGACAATAATAATAATTTATCTATGCGAAAATCTGGAATAGGAAAAAACAGTCACTTTGAGGTCTTGTAACCCAAATAAAAACAAGTCAACATCGCCGATTCTATAAAAATTCATTTTAAATACAACTTCCATGTCCTATAGTTTCTAATTTAAATATAGCAGAGGTAATTCATTAAATATCACCGTCATTATTTGAGCTTTTATACCCCAAAAAGCAAATGACTGTTTTTTCAAAATCATGACTATTTTCACATGGTATTCTATCGCTTATAGTTTCGGTATTACCTACAGTGACACATTGTCATTTTCCACGATTTATTCCAGCCATTTGTGCGTTTGTACCCCCAAAAAAAAACTAATAAAAGTGACTGATTTTTTCAAAACCATGACTAATTTCACACGACATTCTATCGCTTATAGTTTCGTTATTAATGCCAGTGGACACTTGCAAATTTCTCACGATTTATTCGAAGATATTACTAAAGTGTAACCGTCATTTATCCTTTTATATTTCAAACGCGACCGCTTTTTTAAAAATCGTGACTATTTTTCAAAAAAATAATCACGCGACATTTTCTATCTTTCCAATTCCAATATAGCAAAATTGACATTTAAATATCGACAATAATAATAATTTATCTATGCGAAAATCTGGAATAGGAAAAAACAGTCACTTTGAGGTCTTGTAACCCAAATAAAAACAAGTAAACATCGCCGATTCTATAAAAATTCATTTTAAATACAACCTATATATGTCCTATAGTTTCTAATTTAAGATACAGCAGAGACAATTCGTTAAATATCACCGTCATTTGAGCTTTTGTACCCCCAAAAAGCAAATGACTGTTTTTTCAAAATCATGACTATTTTCACATGATATTCTATCGCTTATAGTTTCGGTATTACTTATACAGTGACACATTGTCATTTTCCACGATTTATTCCAGCCATTTGTGCGTTTGTACCCCCAAAAAAAAACTAATAAAAGTGACTGATTTTTTCAAAACCATGACTAATTTCACACGACATTCTATCGCTTATAGTTTCGTTATTAATGCCAGTGGACACTTGCAAATTTCTCACGATTTATTCGAAGTTATTCCTGAAGTAAAACCGTCATTTATCCTTTTATATTCCAAACGCCAAATTTGTGACTATTTTTCCAAAAAATAATCACGCGACATTTTCTATCTTTCCAATTCCAATATAGCAAAATTGACATTTAAATATCGACAATAATAATAATTTATCTATGCGAAAATCTGGAATAGGAAAAAAACAGTCACTTTGAGGTCTTGTAACCCAAATAAAAACAAGTAAACATCGCCGATTCTATAAAAATTCATTTTAAATACAACCTATATGTCCTATAGTTTCTAATTTAAGATACAGCAGAGACAATTCGTTAAATATCACCGTCATTTGAGCTTTTATACCCCAAAAAGCAAATGATTGTTTTTTCAAAATCATGACTATTTTCACATGGTATTCTATCGCTTATAGTTTCGGTATTACCTACAGTGACACATTGTCATTTTCCACGATCTATTCCAGCCATTTGTGCGTTTGTACCCCAAAAAAAAACTAATAAAAGTGACTGATTTTTTCTAAACCATGACTAATTTCACAAGACATTCTATCGCCTATAGTTTCGTTATTAATGCCAGTGGAAACTTGCAAATTTCTCACGATTTATTCGAAGATATTCCTGAAGTGTAACCGTCATTTATCCTTTTATATTTCAAACGCGACCGCTTTTTTAAAAATCGTGACTATTTTTCAAAAAAATAATCACGCGACATTTTCTATCTTTCCAATTCCAATATAGCAAAATTGACATTTAAATATCGACAATAATAATAATTTATCTATGCGAAAATCTGGAATAGGAAAAAAACAGTCACTTTGAGGTTTTGTAACCCAAATAAAAACAAGTAAACATCGCCGATTCTATAAAAATTCATTTTAAATACAACCTATATGTCCTATAGTTTCTAATTTAAGATACAGCAGAGACAATTCGTTAAATATCACCGTCATTTGAGCTTTTGTACCCCCAAAAAGCAAATAAATGACTGTTTTTTCAAAATCATGACTATTTTCACATGGTATTCTATCGCTTATAGTTTCGGTATTACCTACAGTGACACATTGTCATTTTCCACGATCTATTCCAGCCATTTGTGCGTTTGTACCCCAAAAAAAACTAATAAAAGTGACTGATTTTTTCAAAACCATGACTAATTTCACACGACATTCTATCGCTTATAGTTTCGTTATTAATGCCAGTGGACACTTGCAAATTTCTCACGATTTATTCGAAGATATTCCTAAAGTGTAACCGTCATTTATCCTTTTATATTTCAAACGCGACCGCTTTTTTAAAAATCGTGACTATTTTTCCAAAAAATAATCACGCGACATTTTCTATCTTTCCAATTCCAATATAGCAAAATTGACATTTAAATATCGACAATAATAATAATTTATCTATGCGAAAATCTGGAATAGGAAAAAAACAGTCACTTTGAGGTTTTGTAACCCAAATAAAAACAAGTAAACATCGCCGATTCTATAAAAATTCATTTTAAATACAACCTATATGTCCTATAGTTTTTAATTTAAGATACAGCAGAGACAATTCGTTAAATATCACCGTCATTTGAGCTTTTATACCCCAAAAAGAAAATGATTGTTTTTTCAAAATCATGACTATTTTCACATGGTATTCTATCGCTTATAGTTTCGGTATTACCTACAGTGACACATTATCATTTTCCACGATCTATTCCAGCCATTTGTGCGTTTGTACCCCAAAAAAAAACTAATAAAAGTGACTGATTTTTTCAAAACCATGACTAATTTCACACGACATTCTATCGCTTATAGTTTCGTTATTAATGCCAGTGGACACTTGCAAATTTCTCACGATTTATTCGAAGTTATTCCTGAAGTAAAACCGTCATTTATCCTTTTATATTCCAAACGCCAAATTTGTGACTATTTTTCCAAAAAATAATCACGCGACATTTTCTATCTTTCCAATTCCAATTCACATCTAATTATCGACAATAATAATAATTTATCTATGCGACTGTATATCATCGCACGTAATTGGAGTTTTTATGACACTTATTATAGAAATGTAAATAAAGTCTTGTGTATTATACGCCAACCTGTTTTCTTTGCACACTATTTATAGTCTACTAGGTTTTTCCAATTTGATAATTACTATTAAGGGGCAAAACTCTGTACCAAGAAAGTGAAACCATCCGACAAATTTTACTTCTAACAGATTAACATTGAATCACTACGATGACATAACAATTTTTTTGTCAGTTTTTCCGCATCGTGATTTTACAACTGTTTATTTATTGGAGCCAAGAGGGGAAATAAGCCGAAATAAAACTGATATTGAATCGTGACTCAGCACAACAAAACAAGACGGAAGTTAATTTTAACTACTGTGATACTAATTGGACGAAAGTTTGATGGAGTGCAACCATATCACCGAACTTTTTTTTTGTGATCTAACACAGTTTTACATCTTTTGCAAGTGGGCAATCGATATAATCCGTCGTATCAGAAGTGGGACCGTTCAAATTGATATACCTTGTAGACACCCCCCCGCCCTCATCCTTGACTTGTTCAAGGACACCACGGGAAATTTGCTTTGAATCGATGCCACAAGCTTTCAGCTAGTTTCCTTTGGGAAATTTTTGTTTTATTTTGTGTAGCTCGATGGAATACTGTTCCAAGAATTTTTCTATGCCGTTTAGAGAAAAAAAAATTAGGTCTACATTCTGGAAAATTGCTGGTATATCTGATTTTGAGGTTAGGAATATATGAGAAAATGAACGCAGGAAAAATAGTCACAATTTTGAAAATAACAGTCCCATTCATTTGTTCTTTGGGATATAAAATCACAAGTGGTAGTTTTACTTAAGGAAATTCGTCGAATTAATCGTGGGAAAATTACAAGTTTCCATTGTTATTAATAACAAAACTATAGGCGATAGAATGCCATGTGAAAATAGTCATGATTTAGAAAAAATAGTCACATTTTTGAGCTATAAAAGCACAAATTTAGGCAAATTTTTCTACTATATTATACGATAACTAAAAGCGCAATTTGAGATCATTCATTAAATATATAACCTCACGAATCCAACTTTTATGAAGCCATAAAACATGCAACGTCCTCAAAAGTTAACGTCAAAAACTACTGAAGCTCTAAATGAAAAATCATGCTAAAAACTCGCCCCCCCTTCCTTACTCCTTCTCACCTAAACTACCTAAGCGATTCTAAAACACTCACCCCAAAAATCTCCCACTTTCCCTCCCGTCGATGTCTAATTTACCCAATAGATTATACATCAACATTTATATCCCCTTCCAAAAAAACCTCCTGATGATGTGGTGGTGCTTCCTCCAACACAGTCAGCTGTTTTATAACAAAACCATGGCCTACTTGTGTGGGGGGCAATTGCTGCAGATGAGGGAAAATCAGAGAGTAGGACATGCGGTTCGGGGCGCCGACGCAATTCCACCGATGCAACAGGCGATCAATATGCGGGGGAAGGGGGGTGGTGGAGGAAATAAAGATGTTTTCTGGAGACAGTTTTTGGGATAATATTGAAGACACGCAGCGAAAAAAAAAACAATTAAATTGTACGAGTTATGGACGAGTTGGCGCTGGGCGAAGGCATTATAAGCATGTTATTAACTTGCCCCCCATCACAAAGGGGATAAATTACAGGTTTTATTCGGGCTTGCCATGGAATTCAACTGTAAGTTCCAAGGAGCTATTTTAACCCCTCGCCCCCTAACAAACTAATCTAATAAAACTCCTTTTCCGCCGATCAATTCCTTAGAGTCCACTCGTCTTTCTAATGAACTACTCTACATAAAAAATGATACATGAAAAATAGCGTGAGCTAAGGGGGTGTAGGAAGGTGTACTAGTGGCTTTAGTATGTTTGTTACACGAGCCATATAAATTCTTATTTGTCCCAGTAGAACACAAAAAAAAAGTGCGCGGTGTCAAATTATAATGTCAACCATCATCAGCAAAAGACATCAAATTTAACAATGTATGGTACATTTGTCTTCGTTATTATTCCAAATTAGACACGTGATGTATTCCGGACGATATTTTATCTAAATTTCGAAAGAAATAAAATTGTTGAGGTCGTCATCGTAAAATCACGAGTTTGTTATCTGGGGGCAGTCAACAGGATGAAAAAGCTCATTGGACAGCCACCCAGACAGTGATTTAAAAAAATTATGTGCTAAATTAAGAAATTATTCAATCACCCTGTATATTTAATTGGAGAAAAATGGAAAAATTCATCACGATAATCGTCTTGTAAGGAAAAAACTAAAAAATTTGACGTGAAGCACATTATTCTACCTGTAGAACTAAGCGAGTTATACCAGAAACAAAATTTTAAACACCCTGTATATTTTTTAGTTTTTCCCGGATTTCTCGAAAACTATTCGAGATATTTAAAAAATTCTTACGACAAATTTCGTAATACAAAATTCACAACTTGTGGTTCTTGTATAGTATAATACAGGGTGTTAAACTAAACCAGGGACTGTTTTTTAAACCTATCTGAAAATGGTATTTATTCCGACACACCGCATCGTATTAATTTAACTCTAGGTACATTCAACCGTTAATTTCACAACATATTAAAGGTCAAAGGGTTAAACTAGCACACCAGATGCGCGTTTGTTTGTGCATGTGTGTGGAGAAGAAGACGAACAATTTCGTAAAAATTCTGTAGCGGAGATTGTAGTATACAATAATTATTACAAATTCTTAGGAGGCGTGTGTGTTAAATAAAACAGTTGAAATCCAAAGAGAACGTGATTAGTTGTAATTATTGTACAAGGTGTTTAAAAAAATACGAGAGCAGAATATAAAAAATTGTAAATTTCCAAATTTTCTGCTTTTCACACACACACACACCACACACACAACCCCCTAATTGTTTTCCGTCATTCTTATTTCGCAAAGCGCAAAACAGGGCGGCATGGCCTACTTCTCTTCGACTCATCGCGAATGCGGCGCCAGATACGTCGTCGTCTGTAGATGTGGCGTCAGTCTACGTCCCGACGCCATTAATTCAGCAAACAGTGCCTAATGATTGAATCAACAGTGTGTTCCTCCAAACTCGCTCTCTGTTTGTTGCTCGGAGGGGTTTTAATGTGGTGTGTTATGACCTCATCAACCCTCCACTCACCCCTCCACTCAATTTCCCAACCGAAAACTGCATTATATTCGGTTTTTATGGGAAGTGACTTGCCATGGGATTTTATCAAGTCGGCTGTCTGTAATCACGTACAGGATGAAAAGCAGAGCATCTAGTTTGTAGTTTATATCATGGCCTACTCATTTATCCAATTCCAACTAATTCTCACATTAATTTTGCGTGAATCGCCTTTACACTTTCATAATTTTAACCTGAGGGGGCAGCACGATTGCCCCTTTTACAAAAAAATTCACTACTAAAACTAGACCAAACAATTTATCATCATCGTGAATTTTTTCCACGATGTAACCAGAGAATGTTAACATGATGTTGGGTTGTGGGTGTGCCCCCAACATGACGATGTGTGTACACACCAATGTAGTATTAAACGAAAAACAAACAGTTATTTTTTTATGGTGCAACTTTAATTGATATTGATGCATTAGTGATGGGTCGTTAAGGTTCGTGTTTGGTCACAAAAGTAAATTAATTGACACCGTGTGTGTGTGTGTGTGTGTTTAGTAGGTGTGGACGTAAAAAAAAAACAATCTGAATTATTTAATTTAGTGTAGCTGGCTTGTGAAGCACCCTGTATAACATACAGTTGGAAAACTAAACAAATTTCCAGTTGGAATTTTTCCGCAGAAAATTGCAAAAAATTATAACGTATTATACAGGGTGTTCAAAAAATTGTTTTTGGCATAACTCGCTGAATTTTACTTTTACAGATAGAATAACGAGCTTGGTGTCAAATTTTGCACATTTCCTCCTAACGTACAACGCAATTTTCCTCATAGCTTTCTAGATGTTAGTTTATTGTTTCACCTTTCCCAAAGCGACTTGGATGCCCTTTAACCAGTTACATAATACCGTGTCAATAAGCTGTTTTAGTCGGTATACGGGTGGGGCACTTTGTGTGGTGCCCCCAGAACTTTATTACCGACATATATATGGTAACAGTTGCGTGAGAAGTGCCCCACTGGGAATACCCATTAGCTAATAGGATCCGACTGAGAAAGGACAGACATCATGTAGCATGTACACACCACCCACCCCCCCAACTAAAATATTTTATTCGTTGCACAAAACCAGGCAAATTTATCATTTGTTTTGTAAATCCCGCCATTGCGAATGAGTGACATTTCACATGTCATTGCCTGGCCGCCCAAGCAAATCTACGACATTTCGTTTTCATGATGATGATGGGCGATAAAACGGAGGGAAAAGGTTGTGCGACATTTGGATGATGAGCGAGGGCACCAAACCATGCAGTTGGGATTTAATAAAGGGCAAAACAAACGCAGTTGTATGACGTTTTACCAGTTCATTTCGATAAATGTCAAATTAGATGGAGTTTATTCTTTTGTTTTTTGTTAGTTGAATGCACCACAAAAAAATTGACATTCTAACTGGAAAATTAAGCGAGTATGGACAAAAGGAATTTTTTAACACCCCTGTATAATCCTCAATAGTTTTTTTTAATTTTCTAGAGAACGCCTGAAGACATCGGAAAAATTCTAACGGGAAATTTATTCGTTTTTTCAAGGGCTACACGATTAACTTGCTTTTGTATATACAGGGTGTTTCCTATCATCCTGACAAGCTTTTAATTGTTTAAAAAACAATTTATACGATAATAAATAATAAAAAAATTGCCACTAAGAGCGTATGTAGTTCTGACGGTAAAATTAATCGAGTTTTAGCTATGGGCAAAAATAATTTTTCAACACCCCTGTATAATCCTCAATAGTTTTTTTAATTTTCTAGAGAACCCCTGAAGATATCGCAAAAATTCTAACGGGAAATTTATTCGTATTTTCAAGGGCTACACGATTAACTTGCTTTTGTATATACAGGGTGTTTCCTATCATCCTGACAAGCTTTTAATTGTTTAAAAAACAATTTATACGATAATAAATAATAAAAAAATTGCCACTAAGAGCGTATGTAGTTCTGACGGTAAAATTAATCGAGTTTTAGCTATGGGCAAAAATAATTTTTTAACACCCTGTATAATCCTCAATAGTTTTTTTAAATTTTCTAGAGAACGCCTGAAGATATCGGAAAAATTCTAACGGGAAATTTATTCGTTTTTTCAAGGGCTACACGATTAACTTGCTTTTGTATATACAGGGTGTTTCCTATCATCCTGACAAGCTCTTAATTGTTTAAAAAACAATTTATACGATAATAAATAATAAAAAAATTGCCACTAAGAGCGTATGTAGTTCTGACTGTAAAATTAATCGAGTTTTAACTATGGGCAAAAATAATTTTTTAACACCCCTGTATAATCCTCAATAGTTTTTTTTTATTTTCTAGAGAACCCCTGAAGATATCGCAAAAATTCTAACGGGAAATTTATTCGTTTTTTCAAGGGCTACACGATTAACTTGCTTTTGTATATACAGGGTGTTTCCTATCATCCTGACAAGCTTTTAATTGTTTAAAAAACAATTTATACGATAATAAATAATAAAAAAATTGCCACTAAGAGCGTATGTAGTTCTGACTGTAAAATTAATCGAGTTTTAACTATGGGCAAAAATAATTTTTTAACACCCCTGTATAATCCTCAATAGTTTTTTTTTATTTTCTAGAGAACGCCTGAAGATATCGCAAAAATTCTAACGGGAAATTTATTCGTATTTTCAAGGGCTACACGATTAACTTGCTTTTGTATATACAGGGTGTTTCCTATCATCCTGACAAGCTTTTAATTGTTTAAAAAACAATTTATACGATAATAAATAATAAAAAAATTGCCACTAAGAACGTATGTAGTTCTGACGGTAAAATTAATCGAGTTTTAACTATGGGCAAAAATAATTTTTTAACACCCTGTATAATCCTCAATAGTTTTTTTTAATTTTCTAGAGAACCCCTGAAAATATCGCAAAAATTCTAACGGGAAATTTATTCGTATTTTCAAGGGCTACACGATTAACTTGCTTTTGTATATACAGGGTGTTTCCTATCATCCTGACAAGCTTTTAATTGTTTAAAAAACAATTTATACGATAATAAATAATAAAAAAATTGCCACTAAGAACGTATGTAGTTCTGACGGTAAAATTAATCGAGTTTTAACTATGGGCAAAAATAATTTTTTAACACCCTGTATAATCCTCAATAGTTTTTTTTAATTTTCTAGAGAACCCCTGAAAATATCGCAAAAATTCTAACGGGAAATTTATTCGTTTTTTCAAGGGCTACACGATTAACTTGCTTTTGTATATACAGGGTGTTTCCTATCATCCTGACAAGCTTTTAATTGTTTAAAAAACAATTTATACGATAATAAATAATAAAAAAATTGCCACTAAGAGCGTATGTAGTTCTGACGGTAAAATTAATCGAGTTTTAACTATGGGCAAAAATAATTTTTTAACACCCCTGTATAATCCTCAATAGTTTTTTTTAATTTTCTAGAGAACCCCTGAAGATATCGCAAAAATTCTAACGGGAAATTTATTCGTTTTTTCAAGGGCTACACGATTAACTTGCTTTTGTATATACAGGGTGTTTCCTATCATCCTGACAAGCTTTTAATTGTTTAAAAAACAATTTATACGATAATAAATAATAAAAAAATTGCCACTAAGAACGTATGTAGTTCTGACGGTAAAATTAATCGAGTTTTAACTATGGGCAAAAATAATTTTTTAACACCCTGTATAATCCTCAATAGTTTTTTTTAATTTTCTAGAGAACCCCTGAAAATATCGCAAAAATTCTAACGGGAAATTTATTCGTATTTTCAAGGGCTACACGATTAACTTGCTTTTGTATATACAGGGTGTTTCCTATCATCCTGACAAGCTTTTAATTGTTTAAAAAACAATTTATACGATAATAAATAATAAAAAAAATGCCACTAAGAGCGTATGTAGTTCTGACTGTAAAATTAATCGAGTTTTAACTATGGGCAAAAATAATTTTTTAACACCCCTGTATAATCCTCAATAGTTTTTTTTAATTTTCTAGAGAACCCCTGAAGATATCGCAAAAATTCTAACGGGAAATTTATTCGTTTTTTCAAGGGCTACACGATTAACTTGCTTTTGTATATACAGGGTGTTTCCTATCATCCTGACAAGCTTTTAATTGTTTAAAAAACAATTTATACGATAATAAATAATAAAAAAAATGCCACTAAGAGCGTATGTAGTTCTGACGGTAAAATTAATCGAGTTTTAACTATGGGCAAAAATAATTTTTTAACACCCCTGTATAATCCTCAATAGTTTTTTTTTATTTTCTAGAGAACCCCTGAAAATATCGCATAAATTCTAACGGGAAATTTATTCGTATTTTCAAGGGCTACACGATTAACTTGCTTTTGTATATACAGGGTGTTTCCTATCATCCTGACAAGCTTTTAATTGTTTAAAAAACAATTTATACGATAATAAATAATAAAAAAATTGCCACTAAGAGCGTATGTAGTTCTGACTGTAAAATTAATCGAGTTTTAACTATGGGCAAAAATAATTTTTTAACACCCTGTATAATCCTCAATAGTTTTTTTTAATTTTCTAGAGAACCCCTGAAAATATCGCAAAAATTCTAACGGGAAATTTATTCGTTTTTTCAAGGGCTACACGATTAACTTGCTTTTGTATATACAGGGTGTTTCCTATCATCCTGACAAGCTTTTAATTGTTTAAAAAACAATTTATACGATAATAAATAATAAAAAAATTGCCACTAAGAGCGTATGTAGTTCTGACTGTAAAATTAATCGAGTTTTAGCTATGGGCAAAAATAATTTTTTAACACCCTGTATAATCCTCAATAGTTTTTTTTAATTTTCTAGAGAACCCCTGAAAATATCGCAAAAATTCTAACGGGAAATTTATTCGTATTTTCAAGGGCTACACGATTAACTTGCTTTTGTATATACAGGGTGTTTCCTATCATCCTGACAAGCTTTTAATTGTTTAAAAAACAATTTATACGATAATAAATAATAAAAAAATTGCCACTAAGAGCGTATGTAGTTCTGACTGTAAAATTAATCGAGTTTTAACTATGGGCAAAAATAATTTTTTAACACCCCTGTATAATCCTCAATAGTTTTTTTTAATTTTCTAGAGAACCCCTGAAGATATCGCAAAAATTCTAACGGGAAATTTATTCGTATTTTCAAGGGCTACACGATTAACTTGCTTTTGTATATACAGGGTGTTTCCTATCATCCTGACAAGCTTTTAATTGTTTAAAAAACAATTTATACGATAATAAATAATAAAAAAATTGCCACTAAGAGCGTATGTAGTTCTGACTGTAAAATTAATCGAGTTTTAACTATGGGCAAAAATAATTTTTTAACACCCCTGTATAATCCTCAATAGTTTTTTTTAATTTTCTAGAGAACCCCTGAAAATATCGCATAAATTCTAACGGGAAATTTATTCGTATTTTCAAGGGCTACACGATTAACTTGCTTTTGTATATACAGGGTGTTTCCAACATCCTGACAAGCTTTTAATTGTTTAAAAAACAATTTATACGATAATAAATAATAAAAAAATTGCCACTAAGAGCGTATGTAGTTCTGACGGTAAAATTAATCGAGTTTTAACTATGGGCAAAAATAATTTTTTAACACCCTGTATAATCCTCAATAGTTTTTTTTAATTTTCTAGAGAACCCCTGAAGATATCGCAAGAATTCTAACGGGAAATTTATTCGTATTTTCAAGGGCTACACGATTAACTTGCTTTTGTATATACAGGGTGTTTCCTATCATCCTGACAAGCTTTTAATTGTTTAAAAAACAATTTATACGATAATAAATAATAAAAAAATTGCCACTAAGAGCGTATGTAGTTCTGACTGTAAAATTAATCGAGTTTTAGCTATGGGCAAAAATAATTTTTTAACACCCTGTATAATCCTCAATAGTTTTTTTTAATTTTCTAGAGAACCCCTGAAGACATCGGAAAAATTCTAACGGGAAATTTATTCGTATTTTCAAGGGCTACACGATTAACTTGCTTTTGTATATACAGGGTGTTTCCTATCATCCTGACAAGCTTTTAATTGTTTAAAAAACAATTTATACGATAATAAATAATAAAAAAATTGCCACTAAGAGCGTATGTAGTTCTGACGGTAAAATTAATCGAGTTTTAGCTAAGGGCAAAAATAATTTTTTAACACCCTGTATAATCCTCAATAGTTTTTTTAAATTTTCTAGAGAACGCCTGAAGATATCGGAAAAATTCTAACGGGAAATTTATTCGTTTTTTCAAGGGCTACACGATTAACTTGCTTTTGTATATACAGGGTGTTTCCTATCATCCTGACAAGCTTTTAATTGTTTAAAAAACAATTTATACGATAATAAATAATAAAAAAATTGCCACTAAGAGCGTATGTAGTTCTGACTGTAAAATTAATCGAGTTTTAACTATGGGCAAAAATAATTTTTTAACACCCCTGTATAATCCTCAATAGTTTTTTTTTAATTTTCTAGAGAACCCCTGAAGATATCGCAAAAATTCTAACGGGAAATTTATTCGTTTTTTCAAGGGCTACACGATTAACTTGCTTTTGTATATACAGGGTGTTTCCTATCATCCTGACAAGCTTTTAATTGTTTAAAAAACAATTTATACGATAATAAATAATAAAAAAATTGCCACTAAGAGCGTATGTAGTTCTGACTGTAAAATTAATCGAGTTTTAACTATGGGCAAAAATAATTTTTTAACACCCCTGTATAATCCTCAATAGTTTTTTTTTAATTTTCTAGAGAACCCCTGAAGATATCGCAAAAATTCTAACGGGAAATTTATTCGTTTTTTCAAGGGCTACACGATTAACTTGCTTTTGTATATACAGGGTGTTTCCTATCATCCTGACAAGCTTTTAATTGTTTAAAAAACAATTTATACGATAATAAATAATAAAAAAAATTGCCACTAAGAACGTACGTAGTTCTGACTGTAAAATTAACCTAAAACAAACTTTGAACACCCTGTATAATTTAAGAACCACTAGAGATATTGTAAAATTCCAACTATCGAATTTTATGAAAACTTTTCCAAGACACTTTTTTTTATTTTTCATTAGCTTTCTGGGTTTGAGTTACTTGGCCCCCTTTCCGCCTTTCCCGTCATCGTATAAATAGATGGATAAGTTGTCAATTGCAATACGATATGCGATGACAGTTTTCCCACCTCTCGCCCCCTTAATGGCCCCCCTGGTTATTGATTTGTCGGATTCCAACTGGGTTTTTAATAATAATATTGTGGGGGTGGTTCTTTTTATCTAATGAACAGATAAAGAAAAGGTGCGGAACGCGAAGAAAACAATACCGGATTAGTGGGTTTGGTTTGTGGTGGAAACACGCGAGGAAAATCATGCGCCGGGTAGCACATAACCTCAAACCACCACCGTTAAATAAACAAATAAACTCACCCCGTTTTATCCTTGTGGGGGCCCCCACATCCACATCATCCAAACCAAAACTGTTTCTACAAAAAAACAATACACACAAAACCACACACAACATTAATTAACACCTCGTCATGAGTCACTGAAACTAATTAGATGAAACCGATGTTCTAGTTTCGTTTGAACGAATAAATTTACATGGGAAATGAATTGAATTAAAGCCACCGCCATTTTTCTGACATGAAAATACAAACAAAAGTTTTTTGACAGTTACGAGATTTTATATTTTGAATGGTATTACAGGGAGCTGTATTACCAACTTATAGTTCAATGTTAAGGCAATAGATGGCAAATTAGACGGTTTTACAAAAATTTCGGCATGTAAACGAGTTAAATGTAGTGAATTTGCAGAAATTACTATAAAAAAAATTCAGGAAATGTGAAAAAAGTCGTAGTAGCAATTTCCAAGTGTTTTAAGTAACTTTTTGGGATTTTATATTTTGCATGGTATTACAGGGAGGTGTATTACCAACTTATAGTTCAATGTTAAGGCAATAGATGGCAAATTAGACGGTTTTACAAAAATTTCAGTATGTAAATGAGTTAAATGTAGCGAATTTACAGAAAAATACTATAAAAAAAATTGAAGAAATAAAAAAGTCGTAGTAGTAATTTCAAAGTGTATTTAAGTAACTTTTTGGGATTTTATATTTTGAATGGTATTACAGAGAGCTGTATTACCCACTTATAGTTCAATATTAAGGCAATAGATGGCAAATTTGACGGTTTTACAAAAATTTCTGCATATAAATGAGTTAAATTTAGTGAATTTACAGAAAACACTATAAAAAAAAATTAAGGAAATATGAAAAAAGTCGTAGTAGTAATTTCCAAATATATTTAAGTAACTTTTGAAGAGTACAACACGAAACAGAAACCTGTACTTACTTACAACATACTTCAGGATTAATTCAATAGATGGCGAGTGGACATTTTGTAGGAATCTATTTATACATAGCAGGTAGTTCGATTTTAAGTGGTTAGATGGCGACTGTTGTACTTTTAATTTAAAATTCTCCCATTTTTGCGCAAATTTTACAAATTTTTGAATAAAAAAGAACAAATTTAGTTTATTATAAGTAGACACATTTTACGTAATGTTTTAATATGTTTTTTTAAGTTTTACTGGAAAAATACAGAATTTTCGCTTGAAACTTATTATTTTAATATTTTAAATACTTTTTTGGCGCCTTCACATCAGTTAACAATTATAACTCCTTATTTATTTATTTACTTAAAATTTGTTACTCTTTCTCATTTTTTAAGCAAGCTATGACCACCAAAAAGACAAAACAAAGTTATTTTTTGACAAAAGTCACTGAAATTCCAGTTTATACAAACACAAAATTTACAAACGATAACGAAATAAAAAATACGGTAAGAACTGAAAATTTTCCTTGGCCCGATTATAAAATAAAACTGTTTACTTTTCTAATTGTTACAGATATACTAAACGACTAAACCTAAAATAATTAAACTTGATAAACATTTTTCTAACTACATAGCTTGAGTTCTATTTATAGCCCACATTTATATGCTGTATATATAAATATGTGCTTTATTAATGTTCATTTCGATTAGTTATACACGTCGACACATAAATAGCACAAGCACAGAAAAAATGTCTTCGGACTTGGAAACGTTTGAAAGCCTGGAAAAACTGTTAAAAAACCTGCCGGAGGACGAGGGAAAACTCGTAAAAAAACTCCTATATGGCAACGAAACTTAGTAAGAAATTTTCCAACTAAATAAACTCCACCTAAACAGAAATTTTAGCGATGTGGAACTCCACGAGCGGTGTCGCTGTCTAGCCAACAAATTCGGCATCGAACTGGCCTCGTGTGGGTTCTACTGTAAGAAAGAGGAGCTGCGCCCCCCTAGAATCGTCCGTTTGGGGCTGTTCCAACACAAACTACCACTGCCAGCTTGCAGCCCCATTAATGAGCTACGCAACGCCCTCTACGCAATGGCTAAAGAGGCTATAGGAATCGCAGCAAGCGGCGGTGTTAACGTCTTCTGCTTCCAGGAGGCTTGGAGTAAGTTAAAAGTTAGGTTAGGATTCAATTAAAGTAGGGTTATGATTTGGTTTGCAGCCATGCCGTTTGCGTTTTGTACGCGGGAAAAGCAGCCTTGGTGCGAGTATGCCGAGTCGGCTGAGTGTGGCCCCACCACGACTTTGTTAAGAGAAGTACGCGCGTATTTCTATATAATAAATAAAATTTATTAAGTAACGAAGTAAAATACCCTTCCAGCTGGCTAAACAACACAACATGGTGATAATATCCCCGATTTTGGAGCGTGATCAAGTCCACAACGACACAATTTGGAATACGTGCGTCGTAATCGATAACCACGGCGATTATCTTGGAAAACACCGGAAAAATCACATACCGCGCGTGGGGGACTTCAACGAAAGCACCTACTATGTAGAAGGCAACACTGGACATCCAGTTTTTGAGGTTAACTAAAACCTAACCTTAAAATTCGAAAATAAATTATTTACCTTCTAATTCTAGACGGAATTCGGTCGTATTGCCATCAATATCTGCTATGGTCGCCACCACCCACTCAATTGGTTGATGTTTGGCCTCAACGGTGCGGAAATTGTCTTCAATCCATCCGCAACAGTAAACATAACCTCACTATTTACTATGTGAATTATATGCACTTGTACTTACAGGTTGGGGGTTTGAGTGAGCCGTTGTGGGGAATTGAGGCGCGCAACGCAGCGATAGCAAATGGATATTTCACAGCGGCGATAAATCGTGTGGGAACTGAAACTTTTTCCAATGAGTTTAGTTCGGGCGATGGAAAACCGGCACATAAGGATTTTGGACACTTTTATGGTAGTAGTTATGTGGCGGCGCCCAATGGATCACGTTCAGAGGTAAATAATGTATAAATCATACGAAAAACTGCGATTCATGAGAAAACTTAGAAAAAAACTCGGAAATTTAGGTTAATTTCAAACAGTAAAAAAGGTATCTGTATTTAAGTATGGCTATAAAAACAGAAATCTACTTTAGCATCGCAGCTAGTTCGATTGTAACAAAGCAGATGGCGACACTAGTATTATTTTTCAAAAAAATTCCTATAAACTTCGTTAATTACAGGTTTTTATTGTAAATATTACTGGAGAATAATCGCTAAAACTCCGGGAATATTTTAAGATATATTTAGCATTTTTAAATTCAGTTAAAATGTGAAAATTTTGAGTTCTAAGGTGGAGGTGTTTGAAAAATTGTAGTTTTGGAACCGCTGGTTGGATTTTAACGAAATTTTCATTTTTCTCTAGTGCGAGACTGTGTTTAACTAAAAAAGTGGGTTTTATCAATTTTTACCAGGTCAAAAAGTCTGTTTTATAATTTTCAAAGGTGGTCACTTTAAAATGTTGTAATTTTGAAATCACTGGTCGGATTTTGGTGAAATTTTCGTTTTCCCATAGCGTAAGACTGTGTTTATCTAAGAAAAAATCAAGAAGGTTGTACGCGTTTTATCAATTTTTTTACAGGACCTAAAAGTCGGTTTCCAAATTTTCGATTGTACTCACTTTAAAATGTTGTAATTTTAGAACCGCTGGTCGGATTTTGGTCAAATTTTCGTTTGGCTGTAGTGTAAAACTGTCTTTATTTAAGAAAAAATCTAGGAGGCTGGGGCAGTACATTTTCAATTTTTTTACGCCATCTTAAATTGTTGTTATAAATTTTGACTATTTGGTCACTTTAAAATGTTGTAATTTTGGAACCACTGGTCAGATTTTGGTGAAATTTTCGTTTCCTCGTAGTATAAGACTATGTTTATCTAAGAAAAAATCAAGGACGTTGTACGGGTTATATCAATTTTTTTACGGCACCTAAAATTCGGTTTCCAAATTTTCGCTTGTACTCATTTTAAAATGTTGTAATTTTAGAACCGCTGGTCGGATTTTGGTCAAATTTTCGTTTTGCTGTACTGTAAAGCTGTCTTTATTTAAGAAAAAATCTAGGGGGCTGGGGCAGTACATTTTCAATTTTTTTACGCCATCTTAAATTGTTGTTATAAATTTTGACTATTTGGTCACTTTAAAATGTTGTAATTTTGGAACCACTGGTCAGATTTTGGTGAAATTTTCGTTTCCTCGTAGTATAAGACTATGTTTATCTAAGAAAAAATCAAGGACGTTGTACGGGTTATATCAATTTTTTTACGGGACCTAAAATTCGGTTTCCAAATTTTCGCTTGTACTCATTTTAAAATGTTGTAATTTTAGAACCGCTGGTCGGATTTTGGTCAAATTTTCGTTTTGCTGTAGTGTAAAGCTGTCTTTATTTAAGAAAAAATCTAGGGGGCTGGGGCAGTACATTTTCAATTTTTTTACGCCATCTTAAATTGTTGTTATAAATTTTGACTATTTGGTCACTTTAAAATGTTGTAATTTTGGAACCACTGGTCAGATTTTGGTGAAATTTTCGTTTCCTCGTAGTATAAGACTATGTTTATCTAAGAAAAAATCAAGGACGTTGTACGGGTTATATCAATTTTTTTACGGGACCTAAAATTCGGTTTCCAAATTTTCGCTTGTACTCATTTTAAAATGTTGTAATTTTAGAACCGCTGGTCGGATTTTGGTCAAATTTTCGTTTTGCTGTAGTGTAAAGCTGTCTTTATTTAAGAAAAAATCTAGGAGGCTGGGGCAGTACATTTTCAATTTTTTTACGCCATCTTAAATTGTTGTTATAAATTTTGACTATTTGGTCACTTTAAAATGTTGTAATTTTGGAACCACTGGTCAGATTTTGGTGAAATTTTCGTTTCCTCGTAGTATAAGACTATGTTTATCTAAGAAAAAATCAAGGACGTTGTACGGGTTATATCAATTTTTTTACGGCACCTAAAATTCGGTTTCCAAATTTTCGCTTGTACTCATTTTAAAATGTTGTAATTTTAGAACCGCTGGTCGGATTTTGGTCAAATTTTCGTTTTGCTGTACTGTAAAGCTGTCTTTATTTAAGAAAAAATCTAGGGGGCTGGGGCAGTACATTTTCAATTTTTTTACGCCATCTTAAATTGTTGTTATAAATTTTGACTATTTGGTCACTTTAAAATGTTGTAATTTTGGAACCACTGGTCAGATTTTGGTGAAATTTTCGTTTCCTCGTAGTATAAGACTATGTTTATCTAAGAAAAAATCAAGGACGTTGTACGGGTTATATCAATTTTTTTACGGGACCTAAAATTCGGTTTCCAAATTTTCGCTTGTACTCATTTTAAAATGTTGTAATTTTAGAACCGCTGGTCGGATTTTGGTCAAATTTTCGTTTTGCTGTAGTGTAAAGCTGTCTTTATTTAAGAAAAAATCTAGGGGGCTGGGGCAGTACATTTTCAATTTTTTTACGCCATCTTAAATTGTTGTTATAAATTTTGACTATTTGGTCACTTTAAAATGTTGTAATTTTGGAACCACTGGTCAGATTTTGGTGAAATTTTCGTTTCCTCGTAGTATAAGACTATGTTTATCTAAGAAAAAATCAAGGACGTTGTACGGGTTATATCAATTTTTTTACGGGACCTAAAATTCGGTTTCCAAATTTTCGCTTGTACTCATTTTAAAATGTTGTAATTTTAGAACCGCTGGTCGGATTTTGGTCAAATTTTCGTTTTGCTGTAGTGTAAAGCTGTCTTTATTTAAGAAAAAATCTAGGAGGCTGGGGCAGTACATTTTCAATTTTTTTACGCCATCTTAAATTGTTGTTATAAATTTTGACTATTTGGTCACTTTAAAATGTTGTAATTTTGGAACCACTGGTCAGATTTTGGTGAAATTTTCGTTTCCTCGTAGTATAAGACTATGTTTATCTAAGAAAAAATCAAGGACGTTGTACGGGTTATATCAATTTTTTTACGGGACCTAAAATTCGGTTTCCAAATTTTCGCTTGTACTCATTTTAAAATGTTGTAATTTTAGAACCGCTGGTCGGATTTTGGTCAAATTTTCGTTTTGCTGTAGTGTAAAGCTGTCTTTATTTAAGAAAAAATCTAGGGGGCTGTGGCAGTACAGTTTCAATTTTTTTACGCCATCTAAAGTTGATATTATAAATTTTGACTATTTTCTAAGATGGCCACTTTAAAAAAAATTAATTTTGGAACCGTTGGCCGGATTTTGATGAAATTTTCATTTTTCTCTAGTGCGAGGCTGTGTTTATCTAAGAAAAATCCAGAAGGTGGGTTTTATCAATATTTACCAGGCCAAAAAGTTTGTTTTATAATTTTCAAAGGTGGTCACTTTAAAATGTTGTAATTTTGGAACCACTGGTCGGATTTTGGTGAAATTTTCGTTTTCTCGTAGTATAAGACTGTGTTTATCTAAGAAAAAATCAAGGAGGTTGTACGGGTTTTATCAATTTTTTTACAGGACCTAAAAGTCGGTTTCCAAATTTTCGCTTGTGCTCACTTTAAAATGTTGTAATTTTAGAACCGCTGGTCGGATTTTGGTCAAATTTTCGTTTTGCTGTAGTGTAAAACTGTCTTTATTTAAGAAAGAATCTAGGAGGCTGGGGCAGTACATTTTCAATTTTTTTACGCCATCTTAAATTGTTGTTATAAATTTTGACTATTTGGTCACTTTAAAATGTTGTAATTTTAGAACCGCTGGTCGGATTTTGGTCAAATTTTCGTTTTGCTGTAGTGTAAAGCTGTCTTTATTTAAGAAAAAATCTAGGGGGCTGTGGCAGTACAGTTTCAATTTTTTTACGCCATCTAAAGTTGTTATTATAAATTTTGACTATTTTCTAAGATGGCCACTTTAAAAAATTTTAATTTTGGAACCGTTGGCCGGATTTTGATGAAATTTTCATTTTTCTCTAGTGCGAGGCTGTGTTTATCTAAGAAAAATCCAGAAGGTGGGTTTTATCAATATTTACCAGGCCAAAAAGTTTGTTTTATAATTTTCAAAGGTGGTCACTTTAAAATGTTGTAATTTTGGAACCACTGGTCGGATTTTGGTGAAATTTTCGTTTTCTCGTAGTATAAGACTGTGTTTATCTAAGAAAAAATCAAGGAGGTTGTACGGGTTTTATCAATTTTTTTACAGGACCTAAAAGTCGGTTTCCAAATTTTCGCTTGTACTCACTTTAAAATGTTGTAATTTTAGAACCGCTGGTCGGATTTTGGTCAAATTTTCGTTTGGCTGTAGTGTAAAACTGTCTTTATTTAAGAAAAAATCTAGGAGGCTGGGGCAGTACATTTTCAATTTTTTTACGCCATCTTAAATTGTTGTTATAAATTTTGACTATTTGGTCACCTTAAAATGTTGTAATTTTGGAACCACTGGTCAGATTTTGGTGAAATTTTCGTTTCCTCGTAGTATAAGACTATGTTTATCTAAGAAAAAATCAAGGACGTTGTACGGGTTATATCAATTTTTTTACGGGACCTAAAATTCGGTTTCCAAATTTTCGCTTGTACTCATTTTAAAATGTTGTAATTTTAGAACCGCTGGTCGGATTTTGGTCAAATTTTCGTTTTGCTGTAGTGTAAAACTGTCTTTATTTAAGAAAGAATCTAGGAGGCTGTGGCAGTACAGTTTCAATTTTTTTACGCCATCTAAAGTTGTTATTATAAATTTTGACTATTTTATAAGATGGCCACTTTAAAAAATTGTAATTTTGGAACCGTTGGCCAGATTTTGATGAAATTTTCATTTTTCTCTACTGCACTACTGTGTTTATATCAAGGACGCTATTTCAATTGTTTTAACACCATCCAAAAGAAATATTTTTTGAGCTTGTGTCCACTTACCGTTTTTTCCCACAGGGACTTTCCAGGACGAAAACCGGTCTACTAATCGCCGAAATCGACTTGAATCTGTGCCGCCAAGTGAAGGACCACTGGGGTTTCCAGGTTGGCCACTACAACTAAAATAAATCCCGATTTAATTTGTATTTTTTTGCGCAGATGACCCAACGTTTGGACATGTACGCGAAATTGTTGCCTGCTGTTATCCAGGACGATTTTATGCCACAGATAATCAGGAAGAAGTAGGTGAAGAAAATAAAGCCGAAAATAAAAACAAATATATTGATGATGTCATAATAAAATGTACAAAATAAAGTCGTTTTTTTAGAGTGGGGGAGTTTGTTCAAATTATACAAAAATAAGGGTTTGTCGGGGGGGGGCAGGGGGATATATATATATATATATATAAAGGTAAAATAACACAAATATATTATAATATACTTAAACAATTGGAATGTTTTTTTTTGTAGTTGTTGCGATACTAATTAATAATTATATTATATTAAAATACGCTATTTGTTCTACACTTCTTATAGTTTAAAGAAATTTTAGATCTCGTTTATAGTCTGTAAAAATAATTATTGAGTTTTCTTGGACGGAAACTTTTTAAGTACACAAACGAGATTTGTACTAGTTTTTGTTGCTACTTTTTTGTTTTAGGGGAAAAACTAACATTACACTAAATATCCTACAAGAATATAATACAAGAGTATACTTAAGGAAAAAAGACAGGAAAATATAAAAAATTAGCTTAAAACATTGTCATGTCTACAAAATTCTTATATATTCGTCTATTATTATTATTATTATAGTTTAATGAGTTTGTATTCTTAGAATAAATCAAACAAAAATCATTATTATTCATCACAGTGCCTATAAAAATGGAAATTATATTCGGTGAACTCCAACCCGACTTTCGAGGGCGACATCTTACAAAGATTCTGAAAAAAAATGGGTTTCGTTCATTAAAAAGGTTGCTTAAGAAGAAGAGGAAGAAATGGTGTTGTAAGGGATGCGAAATACTTACAGCCGTAATTTGGAAAAAACTCGACACAAAAACAACGCGGAAATTAACAAAAATTGTAATTTTGGATGTTTTACCTAAAAAATCGTAGTTTTTGAACCGCTGGTGCGATTTTAATGAAATAAACATTTTTAGAACTATAAAACGTTATCTTAAACTATAAAAAAATTATGAACATTCTCAACGCTTTACATATTTTTTTTTAACCAAGTTCAAAATTTTATTAAAATTTTTTCAATTATTTCGCCTAAAGAAATCGTACTTTTGGAAGCGCTGGTCCGATTTTAATGAAATAAACATTTCTAGAATCAGTAACATTGTCTTAAACTATAAAAAAATCATAAACATTCTCAACGCTTTACAATAATTTTTTTAACCAAGTTCAAAATTTTATTAAAATTTTTTCGATAATTTCGCCTACAAAAAATCGTACTTTTGGAACCGCTGGTCCGATTTTAATGAAATAAACATTTCTAGAACCAGAAATATTGTCTTAAACTAGAAAAAAATCATGAACATTCTCAACGCTTTACATATTTTTTTTTAACCAAGTTCAAAATTTTATTAAAATTTTTTCGATAATTTCGCCTAAAAAAATCGTACTTTTGGAACCGCTGGTCCGATTTTAATGAAATAAACATTTCTAGAACCAGTAACATTGTCTTAAACTATAAAAAAATCATAAACATTCTCAACGTTTTACATACATTTTTTTAACCAGGTTCAAAATTTTATTAAAATTTTTTCGATAATTTCGCCTAAAAAAATCGTACTTTTGGAACCGCTGGTCCGATTTTAATGAAATAAACATTTCTAGAACCAGAAACATTGTCTTAAACTAGAAAAAAATCATGAATATTCTCAACGCTTTACATAAATTTTTTTAACCAAATTCAAAATTTTATTAAAAGTTTTTCGATAATTTCGCCTAAAAAGATCGTACTTTTGGAACCGCTGGTCCGATTTTAATGAAATAAACATTTCTAGAACCAGACACGTTGTCTTAAACTAGAAAAAAATCATGAACATTCTCAACGCTTTACAAAATTTTTTTTAACCAAGTTCAAAATTTTATTAAAATTTTTTCGATAATTTCGCCTACAAAAAATCGTACTTTTGGAACCGCTGGTCCGATTTTAATGAAATAAACATTTCTAGAACCAGAAATATTGTCTTAAACTAGAAAAAAATCATGAACATTCTCAACGCTTTACAAAATTTTTTTAACCAAGTTCAAAATTTTATTAAAATTTTTTCGATAATTTCGCCTACAAAAAATCGTACTTTTGGAACCGCTGGTCCGATTTTAATGAAATAAACATTTCTAGAACCAGAAATATTGTCTTAAACTAGAAAAAAATCATGAACATTCTCAACGCTTTACATATTTTTTTTTAACCAAGTTCAAAATTTTATTAAAATTTTTTCAATTATTTCGCCTAAAGAAATCGTACTTTTGGAAGCGCTGGTCCGATTTTAATGAAATAAACATTTCTAGAATCAGTAACACTGTCTTAAACTATAAAAAAAATCATGAATATTCTCAACGCTTTACAAAATTTTTTTCAACCAAGTTCAAAATTTTATTAAAATTTTTTCGATAATTTCGCCTAAAAAAATCGTACTTTTGGAACCGCTGGCCCGATTTTAATGAAATAAACATTTCTAGAACCAGAAACATTGTCTTAAACTAGAAAAAAATCATGAATATTCTCAACGCTTTACATAAATTTTTTTAACCAAGTTCAAAATTTTATTAAAATTTTTTCGATAATTTTGCCTAAAAAAATCGTACTTTTGGAACCGCTGGCTCGATTTTAATGAAATAAACATTTCTAGAACCAGAAACGTTGTTTTAAATTAGAAAAAATCATGAATATTCTCAACGCTTTACATAAATTTTTTTAACCAAGTTCAAAATTTTATTAAAATTTTTTCAATTATTTCGCCTAAAGAAATCGTACTTTTGGAAGCGCTGGTCCGATTTTAATGAAATAAACATTTTTAGAACCAGAAACGTTGTCTTAAACTATAAAAAAATCATGAACATTCTCAACGCTTTACATAAATTTTTTTAACCAAGTTCAAAATTTTATTAAAATTTTTTCAATTATTTCGCCTAAAGAAATCGTACTTTTGGAAGCGCTGGTCCGATTTTAATGAAATAAACATTTCTAGAACCAGAAATATTGTCTTAAACTAGAAAAAAATCATGAACATTCTCAACGCTTTACATATTTTTTTTTAACCAAGTTCAAAATTTTATTAAAATTTTTTCGATAATTTCGCCTACAAAAAATCGTACTTTTGGAACCGCTGGTCCGATTTTAATGAAATAAACATTTCTAGAACCAGAAACATTGTCTTAAACTAGAAAAAAATCATGAACATTCTCAACGCTTTACATATTTTTTTTTAACCAAGTTCAAAATTTTATTAAAATTTTTTCGATAATTTCGCCTAAAAAAATCGTACTTTTTGAACCGCTGGTCCGATTTTAATGAAATAAACATTTCTAGAACCAGAAACATTGTCTTAAACTATAAAAAAAATCATGAATATTCTCAACGCTTTACAAAATTTTTTTCAACCAAGTTCAAAATTTTATTAAAATTTTTTCGATAATTTCGCCTAAAAAAATCGTACTTTTGGAAGCGCTGGTCCGATTTTAATGAAATAAACATTTCTAGAACCAGAAACATTGTCTTAAACTAGAAAAAAATCATGAACATTCTCAGCGCTTTACATAAATTTTTTTAACCAAGTTCAAAATTTTATTAAAATTTTTTCGATAATTTCGCCTACAAAAAATCGTACTTTTGGAACCGCTGGTCCGATTTTAATGAAATAAACATTTCTAGAACCAGAAACATTGTCTTAAACTAGAAAAAAATCATGAACATTCTCAGCGCTTTACATAATTTTTTTTAACCAAGTTCAAAATTTTATTAAAATTTTTTCGATAATTTCGCCTAAAAAAATCGTACTTTTGGAACCGCTGGCCCGATTTTAATGAAATAAACATTTCTAGAACCAGAAACGTTGTCTTAAACTAGGAAAAAATCATGAACATTCTCAGCGCTTTACATAAATTTTTTTAACCAAGTTCAAAATTTTATTAAAATTTTTTCGATAATTTCGCCTAAAAAAATCGTACTTTTGGAAGCGCTGGTCCGATTTTAATGAAATAAACATTTCTAGAACCAGAAACATTGTCTTAAACTAGAAAAAAATCATGAACATTCTCAGCGCTTTACATAAATTTTTTTAACCAAGTTCAAAATTTTATTAAAATTTTTTCGATAATTTCGCCTACAAAAAATCGTACTTTTGGAACCGCTGGTCCGATTTTAATGAAATAAACATTTCTAGAACCAGAAACATTGTCTTAAACTAGAAAAAAATCATGAACATTCTCAGCGCTTTACATAATTTTTTTTAACCAAGTTCAAAATTTTATTAAAATTTTTTCGATAATTTCGCCTAAAAAAATCGTACTTTTGGAACCGCTGGCCCGATTTTAATGAAATAAACATTTCTAGAACCAGAAACGTTGTCTTAAACTAGGAAAAAATCATGAACATTCTCAGCGCTTTACATAAATTTTTTTAACCAAGTTCAAAATTTTATTAAAATTTTTTCGATAATTTCGCCTACAAAAAATCGTACTTTTGGAACCGCTGGTCCGATTTTAATGAAATAAACATTTCTAGAACCAGAAACGTTGTCTTAAACTAGGAAAAAATCATGAACATTCTCAGCGCTTTACATAAATTTTTTTAACCAAGTTCAAAATTTTATTAAAATTTTTTCGATAATTTTGCCTAAAAAAATCGTACTTTTGGAACCGCTGGTCCGATTTTAATGAAATAAACATTTCTAGAACCAGAAATATTGTCTTAAACTAGAAAAAAATCATGAACATTCTCAACGCTTTACATATTTTTTTTTAACCAAGTTCAAAATTTTATTAAAATTTTTTCAATTATTTCGCCTAAAGAAATCGTACTTTTGGAAGCGCTGGTCCGATTTTAATGAAATAAACATTTCTAGAATCAGTAACATTGTCTTAAACTATAAAAAAAATCATGAATATTCTCAACGCTTTACAAAATTTTTTTCAACCAAGTTCAAAATTTTATTAAAATTTTTTCGATAATTTCGCCTAAAAAAATCGTACTTTTGGAACCGCTGGTCCGATTTTAATGAAATAAACATTTCTAGAACCAGAAACGTTGTTTTAAATTAGAAAAAATCATGAATATTCTCAACGCTTTACATAAATTTTTTTAACCAAGTTCAAAATTTTATTAAAATTTTTTCGATAATTTCGCCTACAAAAAATCGTACTTTTGGAACCGCTGGTCCGATTTTAATGAAATAAACATTTCTAGAACCAGAAACATTGTCTTAAACTAGAAAAAAATCATGAACATTCTCAGCGCTTTACATAATTTTTTTTAACCAAGTTCAAAATTTTATTAAAATTTTTTCGATAATTTCGCCTAAAAAAATCGTACTTTTGGAACCGCTGGCCCGATTTTAATGAAATAAACATTTCTAGAACCAGAAACATTGTCTTAAACTAGAAAAAAATCATGAACATTCTCAGCGCTTTACATAATTTTTTTTAACCAAGTTCAAAATTTTATTAAAATTTTTTCGATAATTTCGCCTAAAAAAATCGTACTTTTGGAACCGCTGGCCCGATTTTAATGAAATAAACATTTCTAGAACCAGAAACGTTGTCTTAAACTAGGAAAAAATCATGAACATTCTCAGCGCTTTACATAAATTTTTTTAACCAAGTTCAAAATTTTATTAAAATTTTTTCGATAATTTCGCCTAAAAAAATCGTACTTTTGGAAGCGCTGGTCCGATTTTAATGAAATAAACATTTCTAGAACCAGAAACATTGTCTTAAACTAGAAAAAAATCATGAACATTCTCAGCGCTTTACATAAATTTTTTTAACCAAGTTCAAAATTTTATTAAAATTTTTTCGATAATTTCGCCTACAAAAAATCGTACTTTTGGAACCGCTGGTCCGATTTTAATGAAATAAACATTTCTAGAACCAGAAACATTGTCTTAAACTAGAAAAAAATCATGAACATTCTCAGCGCTTTACATAATTTTTTTTAACCAAGTTCAAAATTTTATTAAAATTTTTTCGATAATTTCGCCTAAAAAAATCGTACTTTTGGAACCGCTGGCCCGATTTTAATGAAATAAACATTTCTAGAACCAGAAACGTTGTCTTAAACTAGGAAAAAATCATGAACATTCTCAGCGCTTTACATAAATTTTTTTAACCAAGTTCAAAATTTTATTAAAATTTTTTCGATAATTTCGCCTACAAAAAATCGTACTTTTGGAACCGCTGGTCCGATTTTAATGAAATAAACATTTCTAGAACCAGAAACGTTGTCTTAAACTAGGAAAAAATCATGAACATTCTCAGCGCTTTACATAAATTTTTTTAACCAAGTTCAAAATTTTATTAAAATTTTTTCGATAATTTTGCCTAAAAAAATCGTACTTTTGGAACCGCTGGTCCGATTTTAATGAAATAAACATTTCTAGAACCAGAAATATTGTCTTAAACTAGAAAAAAATCATGAACATTCTCAACGCTTTACATATTTTTTTTTAACCAAGTTCAAAATTTTATTAAAATTTTTTCAATTATTTCGCCTAAAGAAATCGTACTTTTGGAAGCGCTGGTCCGATTTTAATGAAATAAACATTTCTAGAATCAGTAACATTGTCTTAAACTATAAAAAAAATCATGAATATTCTCAACGCTTTACAAAATTTTTTTCAACCAAGTTCAAAATTTTATTAAAATTTTTTCGATAATTTCGCCTAAAAAAATCGTACTTTTGGAACCGCTGGTCCGATTTTAATGAAATAAACATTTCTAGAACCAGAAACGTTGTTTTAAATTAGAAAAAATCATGAATATTCTCAACGCTTTACATAAATTTTTTTAACCAAGTTCAAAATTTTATTAAAATTTTTTCAATTATTTCGCCTAAAGAAATCGTACTTTTGGAAGCGCTGGTCCGATTTTAATGAAATAAACATTTCTAGAACCAGAAACGTTGTCTTAAACTATAAAAAAATCATGAACATTCTCAACGCTTTACATAAATTTTTTTAACCAGGTTCAAAATTTTATTAAAAATTTTTCGATAATTTCGCCTAAAAAAATCGTACTTTTGGAACTGCTGGTCCGATTTTAATGAAATAAACATTTCTAAAACCAGAAATATTGTCTTAAACTAGAAAAAAATCATGAATATTCTCAACGCTCTACATAAATTTTTTTAACCAAGTTCAAAATTTTATTAAAATTTTTTCGATAATTTCGCCTACAAAAAATCGTACTTTTGGAACCGCTGGTCCGATTTTAATGAAATAAACATTTCTAGAACCAGAAATATTGTCTTAAACTAGAAAAAAATCATGAACATTCTCAACGCTTTACATATTTTTTTTTAACCAAGTTCAAAATTTTATTAAAATTTTTTCAATTATTTCGCCTAAAGAAATCGTACTTTTGGAAGCGCTGGTCCGATTTTAATGAAATAAACATTTCTAGAATCAGAAACATTGTCTTAAACTAGAAAAAAATAATGAACATTCTCAACGCTTTACATAAATTTTTTTCAACCAAGTTCAAAATTTTATTAAAATTTTTTCGATAATTTCGCCTAAAAAGATCGTACTTTTGGAACCGCTGGTCCGATTTTAATGAAATAAACATTTCTAGAACCAGAAACGTTGTCTTAAACTAGGAAAAAATCATGAACATTCTCAGCGCTTTACATAAATTTTTTTAACCAAGTTCAAAATTTTATTAAAATTTTTTCGATAATTTTGCCTAAAAAAATCGTACTTTTGGAACCGCTGGTCCGATTTTAATGAAATAAACATTTCTAGAACCAGAAATATTGTCTTAAACTAGAAAAAAATCATGAACATTCTCAACGCTTTACATATTTTTTTTTAACCAAGTTCAAAATTTTATTAAAATTTTTTCAATTATTTCGCCTAAAGAAATCGTACTTTTGGAAGCGCTGGTCCGATTTTAATGAAATAAACATTTCTAGAATCAGTAACATTGTCTTAAACTATAAAAAAAATCATGAATATTCTCAACGCTTTACAAAATTTTTTTCAACCAAGTTCAAAATTTTATTAAAATTTTTTCGATAATTTCGCCTAAAAAAATCGTACTTTTGGAACCGCTGGTCCGATTTTAATGAAATAAACATTTCTAGAACCAGAAACGTTGTTTTAAATTAGAAAAAATCATGAATATTCTCAACGCTTTACATAAATTTTTTTAACCAAGTTCAAAATTTTATTAAAATTTTTTCGATAATTTCGCCTACAAAAAATCGTACTTTTGGAACCGCTGGTCCGATTTTAATGAAATAAACATTTCTAGAACCAGAAACATTGTCTTAAACTAGAAAAAAATCATGAACATTCTCAGCGCTTTACATAATTTTTTTTAACCAAGTTCAAAATTTTATTAAAATTTTTTCGATAATTTCGCCTAAAAAAATCGTACTTTTGGAACCGCTGGCCCGATTTTAATGAAATAAACATTTCTAGAACCAGAAACATTGTCTTAAACTAGAAAAAAATCATGAACATTCTCAGCGCTTTACATAATTTTTTTTAACCAAGTTCAAAATTTTATTAAAATTTTTTCGATAATTTCGCCTAAAAAAATCGTACTTTTGGAACCGCTGGCCCGATTTTAATGAAATAAACATTTCTAGAACCAGAAACGTTGTCTTAAACTAGGAAAAAATCATGAACATTCTCAGCGCTTTACATAAATTTTTTTAACCAAGTTCAAAATTTTATTAAAATTTTTTCGATAATTTCGCCTAAAAAAATCGTACTTTTGGAAGCGCTGGTCCGATTTTAATGAAATAAACATTTCTAGAACCAGAAACATTGTCTTAAACTAGAAAAAAATCATGAACATTCTCAGCGCTTTACATAAATTTTTTTAACCAAGTTCAAAATTTTATTAAAATTTTTTCGATAATTTCGCCTACAAAAAATCGTACTTTTGGAACCGCTGGTCCGATTTTAATGAAATAAACATTTCTAGAACCAGAAACATTGTCTTAAACTAGAAAAAAATCATGAACATTCTCAGCGCTTTACATAATTTTTTTTAACCAAGTTCAAAATTTTATTAAAATTTTTTCGATAATTTCGCCTAAAAAAATCGTACTTTTGGAACCGCTGGCCCGATTTTAATGAAATAAACATTTCTAGAACCAGAAACATTGTCTTAAACTAGAAAAAAATCATGAACATTCTCAGCGCTTTACATAATTTTTTTTAACCAAGTTCAAAATTTTATTAAAATTTTTTCGATAATTTCGCCTAAAAAAATCGTACTTTTGGAACCGCTGGCCCGATTTTAATGAAATAAACATTTCTAGAACCAGAAACGTTGTCTTAAACTAGGAAAAAATCATGAACATTCTCAGCGCTTTACATAAATTTTTTTAACCAAGTTCAAAATTTTATTAAAATTTTTTCGATAATTTCGCCTAAAAAAATCGTACTTTTGGAAGCGCTGGTCCGATTTTAATGAAATAAACATTTCTAGAACCAGAAACATTGTCTTAAACTAGAAAAAAATCATGAACATTCTCAGCGCTTTACATAAATTTTTTTAACCAAGTTCAAAATTTTATTAAAATTTTTTCGATAATTTCGCCTACAAAAAATCGTACTTTTGGAACCGCTGGTCCGATTTTAATGAAATAAACATTTCTAGAACCAGAAACATTGTCTTAAACTAGAAAAAAATCATGAACATTCTCAGCGCTTTACATAATTTTTTTTAACCAAGTTCAAAATTTTATTAAAATTTTTTCGATAATTTCGCCTAAAAAAATCGTACTTTTGGAACCGCTGGCCCGATTTTAATGAAATAAACATTTCTAGAACCAGAAACATTGTCTTAAACTAGAAAAAAATCATGAACATTCTCAGCGCTTTACATAATTTTTTTTAACCAAGTTCAAAATTTTATTAAAATTTTTTCGATAATTTCGCCTAAAAAAATCGTACTTTTGGAACCGCTGGCCCGATTTTAATGAAATAAACATTTCTAGAACCAGAAACGTTGTCTTAAACTAGGAAAAAATCATGAACATTCTCAGCGCTTTACATAAATTTTTTTAACCAAGTTCAAAATTTTATTAAAATTTTTTCGATAATTTCGCCTAAAAAAATCGTACTTTTGGAAGCGCTGGTCCGATTTTAATGAAATAAACATTTCTAGAACCAGAAACATTGTCTTAAACTAGAAAAAAATCATGAACATTCTCAGCGCTTTACATAAATTTTTTTAACCAAGTTCAAAATTTTATTAAAATTTTTTCGATAATTTCGCCTACAAAAAATCGTACTTTTGGAACCGCTGGTCCGATTTTAATGAAATAAACATTTCTAGAACCAGAAACATTGTCTTAAACTAGAAAAAAATCATGAACATTCTCAGCGCTTTACATAATTTTTTTTAACCAAGTTCAAAATTTTATTAAAATTTTTTCGATAATTTCGCCTAAAAAAATCGTACTTTTGGAACCGCTGGCCCGATTTTAATGAAATAAACATTTCTAGAACCAGAAACGTTGTCTTAAACTAGGAAAAAATCATGAACATTCTCAGCGCTTTACATAAATTTTTTTAACCAAGTTCAAAATTTTATTAAAATTTTTTCGATAATTTCGCCTACAAAAAATCGTACTTTTGGAACCGCTGGTCCGATTTTAATGAAATAAACATTTCTAGAACCAGAAACGTTGTCTTAAACTAGGAAAAAATCATGAACATTCTCAGCGCTTTACATAAATTTTTTTAACCAAGTTCAAAATTTTATTAAAATTTTTTCGATAATTTTGCCTAAAAAAATCGTACTTTTGGAACCGCTGGTCCGATTTTAATGAAATAAACATTTCTAGAACCAGAAATATTGTCTTAAACTAGAAAAAAATCATGAACATTCTCAACGCTTTACATATTTTTTTTTAACCAAGTTCAAAATTTTATTAAAATTTTTTCAATTATTTCGCCTAAAGAAATCGTACTTTTGGAAGCGCTGGTCCGATTTTAATGAAATAAACATTTCTAGAATCAGTAACATTGTCTTAAACTATAAAAAAAATCATGAATATTCTCAACGCTTTACAAAATTTTTTTCAACCAAGTTCAAAATTTTATTAAAATTTTTTCGATAATTTCGCCTAAAAAAATCGTACTTTTGGAACCGCTGGTCCGATTTTAATGAAATAAACATTTCTAGAACCAGAAACGTTGTTTTAAATTAGAAAAAATCATGAATATTCTCAACGCTTTACATAAATTTTTTTAACCAAGTTCAAAATTTTATTAAAATTTTTTCAATTATTTCGCCTAAAGAAATCGTACTTTTGGAAGCGCTGGTCCGATTTTAATGAAATAAACATTTCTAGAACCAGAAACGTTGTCTTAAACTATAAAAAAATCATGAACATTCTCAACGCTTTACATAAATTTTTTTAACCAGGTTCAAAATTTTATTAAAAATTTTTCGATAATTTCGCCTAAAAAAATCGTACTTTTGGAACTGCTGGTCCGATTTTAATGAAATAAACATTTCTAAAACCAGAAATATTGTCTTAAACTAGAAAAAAATCATGAATATTCTCAACGCTCTACATAAATTTTTTTAACCAAGTTCAAAATTTTATTAAAATTTTTTCGATAATTTCGCCTACAAAAAATCGTACTTTTGGAACCGCTGGTCCGATTTTAATGAAATAAACATTTCTAGAACCAGAAATATTGTCTTAAACTAGAAAAAAATCATGAACATTCTCAACGCTTTACATATTTTTTTTTAACCAAGTTCAAAATTTTATTAAAATTTTTTCAATTATTTCGCCTAAAGAAATCGTACTTTTGGAAGCGCTGGTCCGATTTTAATGAAATAAACATTTCTAGAATCAGAAACATTGTCTTAAACTAGAAAAAAATAATGAACATTCTCAACGCTTTACATAAATTTTTTTCAACCAAGTTCAAAATTTTATTAAAATTTTTTCGATAATTTCGCCTAAAAAGATCGTACTTTTGGAACCGCTGGTCCGATTTTAATGAAATAAACATTTCTAGAACCAGAAACGTTGTCTTAAACTATAAAAAAATCATGAACATTCTCAACGCTTTACATAAATTTTTTTTAACCAAGTTCAAAATTTTATTAAATTTTTTTCGATAATTTCGCCTAAAAAGATCGTACTTTTGGAACCGCTGGTCCGATTTTAATGAAATAAACATTTCTAGAACCAGAAACGTTGTCTTAAACTATAAAAAAATCATGAACATTCTCAACGCTTTACATAAATTTTTTTTAACCAAGTTCAAAATTTTATTAAATTTTTTTCGATAATTTCGCCTAAAAAGATCGTACTTTTGGAACCGCTGGTCCGATTTTAATGAAATAAACATTTCTAGAACCAGAAACGTTGTCTTAAACTATAAAAAAATCATGAACATTCTCAACGCTTTACATAAATTTTTTTTAACCAAGTTCAAAATTTTATTAAATTTTTTTCGATAATTTCGCCTAAAAAGATCGTACTTTTGGAACCGCTGGTCCGATTTTAATGAAATAAACATTTCTAGAACCAGAAACGTTGTCTTAAACTATAAAAAAATCATGAACATTCTCAACGCTTTACATAAATTTTTTTTAACCAAGTTCAAAATTTTATTAAATTTTTTTCGATAATTTCGCCTAAAAAGATCGTACTTTTGGAACCGCTGGTCCGATTTTAATGAAATAAACATTTCTAGAACCAGAAACGTTGTCTTAAACTATAAAAAAATCATGAACATTCTCAACGCTTTACATAAATTTTTTTTAACCAAGTTCAAAATTTTATTAAATTTTTTTCGATAATTTCGCCTAAAAAGATCGTACTTTTGGAACCGCTGGTCCGATTTTAATGAAATAAACATTTCTAGAACCAGAAACGTTGTCTTAAACTATAAAAAAAATCATGAATATTCTCAACGCTTTACAAATTTTTTTTCAACCAAGTTCAAAATTTTATTAAAATTTTTTCGATAATTTCGCCTAAAAAAATCGTACTTTTGGAACCGCTGGTCCGATTTTAATGAAATAAACATTTCTAGAACCAGAAACGTTGTCTTAAACTAGGAAAAAATCATGAACATTCTCAGCGCTTTACATAAATTTTTTTAACCAGGTTCAAAATTTTATTAAAATTTTTTCGATAATTTCGCCTACAAAAAATCGTACTTTTGGAACCGCTGGTCCGATTTTAATGAAATAAACATTTCTAGAACCAGAAACGTTGTCTTAAACTAGGAAAAAATCATGAACATTCTCAGCGCTTTACATAAATTTTTTTAACCAAGTTCAAAATTTTATTAAAATTTTTTCGATAATTTCGCCTAAAAAAATCGTACTTTTGGAACCGCTGGTCCGATTTTAATGAAATAAACAGTTTTAGAAGCCCAAACATACTCTTAAACTACAAAAAATATCACCAATGCAGCAATTTCTGAGTTTCATAATTTCCCCCACAAAAAATCAGTTTCCCCACATTTTTAGTACCTGAACCGGCCGCAACGGTGTGCGATACGTCATAACCTTCGACTGGAAATCCGCCATATCCACCTCAAAAACCACACTCTGCATTTGCGGACTAGGCGTATTTTCATTCACTTTGTGCCTTAAACGCTTCTCCTCATAGTAAATCTGACCATTTCCCCCACCACCTCCCACAAAATTACACTCAAACTGTCGACTGTTATCGTTGTAGCAATGCTCGATCTCCTTCTGGTTCTCACGAACTTGATTCCAGCTAAAAAAAAACAGGAAAATTAGTTTTGTTTTAAATTTTAAATAGTAGTAGGCGCGGCTTACCGGAACACTAGATTAACAAAATCATCAGGCATGTACTTGGATATTGGTACAATGTACGAATAATTTCCCGAGTTTGGACTGATATTTAAATATTTTTGAGAAAGCGTGGTGTTAAAATGGCTGCCTTGGACTATAATAGACATTTGCTCATCTACAACAGAAAAATAGTTAGAAAAAAGCAGTAGGCAAGTGAAACAAATAACAAAACCACACCGATTGTATCGAAGCTATTAGGATCATCAGCCAAATCATAAGTGTCTCGCTTATGCCGCGCTTGCGTCTTATCAATATCATTAGATGGCAAATGTTTCGAAATTCTCTTCTCGTTTAGTATCTCGGTTCTGTTGGGCGGCTTGGCGATGGTGGCGCCGTAAGGCTCAGGGGGCGCAACAATCGGTGCGATAGCACAACAATAAATCTGCAAAAAATTTGTTAAGATGGAAATTTTTTGATGAGACATTTTTTTACCTGACATAAGTTCGAGTTTTCCAAATCTTGTTCCACTGCTAGACATTCGGAGGGGCGGCCAATGATTGAGCGTTTGATTAGACTAGCATCGAGGGTGATCCGTGTGACGTCTGTGGATTAAAACAAAAAAAAATCAGAAAAAAATCACAAATATAATTTTTACTTTCTTATACGATATACGGATTTGATTCAAATTTCATATTTAAGAGTTTGAACAAATTTGTGGGTGCCACATTAAATGTTTTTCATCTAGCACCAAAACAAGTGACAGTTACCTGAAGACATTTTTAGGTTTTTTAGGAATATCTTGAAAAATAAACAATTTATGTCAAAAAACCTTTAAATCAAAGCTCAATAATCGTACTATATTGGAAAAATCCTGAAATGTTAATATGAATTTTTTTTTGCATTTTTTTTGGAGTTCCACAGTTCACTTTTCAAAAAATGTGTTTTTTGAGGGTGCTACCTACATTAAAATAATCACAGTTTTGGAACCACTGGTTGGATTTTGTTCACATTTGTTTTAATGCATAGACAAAACACGAATTTATGAATAAAAATAGCTACTGTAGCTGTAACCTCAGTTTTACAATTTTTTTCCACAAGAATAAATTATTTAAAATAAAAATTGGAGGTGGTTGTTTAAAAAATTCATAGTTTTGGAACAACTGGATGGATTTTGTTCAAATTTGTTTTAATGCATAGACAAAACACGAATTTATAAATAGAAATAGCCACTGTAGCTCTAACCTAACTTTTAAAATTTTTTCTTAAAAGAAAAATTTATTTAAAATGAGAATTGGAGGTGGCTGTTTAAAAAATTCGTAGTTTTGGAACCACTGGATGGATTTTGTTCAAATTTGTTTTAATGCACGACAAAACTCGGATTTATGAATAAAAATAGCTACTGTAGCTGTAACCTCACTTTTACAATTTTTTCCCACAAGAATAAATTATTTAAAATGAAAATTGGAGGTGGCTGTTTAAAAAAATTCGTAGTTTTGGAACAACTGAGTGGATTTTGTTCAAATTTGTTTTAATGCACAAACAAAACTTGAATTTATGAATAAAAATAGCCACTGTAGCTCTAACCTCACTTTTACAATTTTTTTCCACAAGAATAAATTATTTAAAATAAAAATTGGAGGTGGTTGTTTAAAAAATTTATAGTTTTGGAACCACTGGATGGATTTTGTTCAAATTTGTTTTAATGCACAAACAAAACTTGAATTTATGAATAAAAATAGCCACTGTAGCTCTAACCTCACTTTTACAATTTTTTTCCACAAGAATAAATTATTTAAAATAAAAATTGGAGGTGGTTGTTTAAAAAATTTATAGTTTTGGAACCACTGGATGGATTTTGTTCAAATTTGTTTTAATGCACAAACAAAACTTGAATTTATGAATAAAAATAGCCACTGTAGCTCTAACCTCACTTTTACAATTTTTTTCCACAAGAATAAATTATTTAAAATAAAAATTGGAGGTGGTTGTTTAAAAAATTCATAGTTTTGGAACAACTGGATGGATTTTGTTCAAATTTGTTTTAATGCATAGACAAAACTTGAATTTATGAATAAAAATAGCCACTGTAGCTCTAACCTCACTTTTACAATTTTTTTCCACAAGAATAAATTATTTAAAATAAAAATTGGAGGTGGTTGTTTAAAAAATTCATAGTTTTGGAACCACTGGATGGATTTTGTTCAAATTTGTTTTAATGCACAGACAAAAATCGGATTTATGAATTAAAGTAGCCACTGTAGCTCTAACCTCACTTTTAAAATTTTTTTCTACAAGAATAAATTATTTAAAATAAAAATTGGAGGTGGTTGTTTAAAAAATTCATAGTTTTGGAACAACTGGATGGATTTTGTTCAAATTTGTTTTAATGCATAGACAAAACACGAATTTATGAATAGAAATAGCCACTGTAGCTCTAACCTTAAAAGAAAAATTTATTTAAAATGAGAATTGGAGGTGGCTGTTTAAAAAATTCGTAGTTTTGGAACCACTGGATGGATTTTGTTCAAATTTGTTTTAATGCACGACAAAACTCGGATTTATGAATAAAAATAGCTACTGTAGCTGTAACCTCACTTTTACAATTTTTTCCCACAAGAATAAATTATTTAAAATGAAAATTGGAGGTGGCTGTTTAAAAAAATTCGTAGTTTTGGAACAACTGAGTGGATTTTGTTCAAATTTGTTTTAATGCACAAACAAAACTTGAATTTATGAATAAAAATAGCCACTGTAGCTCTAACCTCATTTTTACAATTTTTTTCCACAGGAATAAATTATTTAAAATAAAAATTGGAGGTGGCTGTTTAAAAAATTCGTAGTTTTGGAACCACTGGATGGATTTTGTTCAAATTTGTTTTAATGCACGACAAAACTCGGATTTATGAATAAAAATAGCTACTGTAGCTGTAACCTCACTTTTACAATTTTTTCCCACAAGAATAAATTATTTAAAATGAAAATTGGAGGTGGCTGTTTAAAAAAATTCGTAGTTTTGGAACAACTGAGTGGATTTTGTTCAAATTTGTTTTAATGCACAAACAAAACTTGAATTTATGAATAAAAATACCCACTGTAGCTCTAACCTCACTTTTACAATTTTTTTCCACAAGAATAAATTATTTAAAATAAAAATTGGAGGTGGTTGTTTAAAAAATTCATAGTTTTGGAACAACTGGATGGATTTTGTTCAAATTTGTTTTAATGCATAGACAAAACACGAATTTATGAATAGAAATAGCCACTGTAGCTCAAACCTAACTTTTAAAATTTTTTCTTAAAAGAAAAATTTATTTAAAATGAGAATTGGAGGTGGCTGTTTAAAAAATTCGTAGTTTTGGAACCACTGGATGGATTTTGTTCAAATTTGTTTTAATGCACGACAAAACTCGGATTTATGAATAAAAATAGCTACTGTAGCTGTAACCTCACTTTTACAATTTTTTCCCACAAGAATAAATTATTTAAAATGAAAATTGGAGGTGGCTGTTTAAAAAAATTCGTAGTTTTGGAACAACTGAGTGGATTTTGTTCAAATTTGTTTTAATGCACAAACAAAACTTGAATTTATGAATAAAAATAGCCACTGTAGCTCTAACCTCACTTTTACAATTTTTTTCCACAAGAATAAATTATTTAAAATAAAAATTGGAGGTGGTTGTTTAAAAAATTTATAGTTTTGGAACCACTGGATGGATTTTGTTCAAATTTGTTTTAATGCACAAACAAAACTTGAATTTATGAATAAAAATAGCCACTGTAGCTCTAACCTCACTTTTACAATTTTTTTCCACAAGAATAAATTATTTAAAATAAAAATTGGAGGTGGTTGTTTAAAAAATTCATAGTTTTGGAACAACTGGATGGATTTTGTTCAAATTTGTTTTAATGCATAGACAAAACTTGAATTTATGAATAAAAATAGCCACTGTAGCTCTAACCTCACTTTTACAATTTTTTTCCACAAGAATAAATTATTTAAAATAAAAATTGGAGGTGGTTGTTTAAAAAATTCATAGTTTTGGAACCACTGGATGGATTTTGTTCAAATTTGTTTTAATGCACAGACAAAAATCGGATTTATGAATTAAAGTAGCCACTGTAGCTCTAACCTCACTTTTAAAATTTTTTTCTACAAGAATAAATTATTTAAAATAAAAATTGGAGGTGGTTGTTTAAAAAATTCATAGTTTTGGAACAACTGGATGGATTTTGTTCAAATTTGTTTTAATGCATAGACAAAACACGAATTTATGAATAGAAATAGCCACTGTAGCTCTAACCTTAAAAGAAAAATTTATTTAAAATGAGAATTGGAGGTGGCTGTTTAAAAAATTCGTAGTTTTGGAACCACTGGATGGATTTTGTTCAAATTTGTTTTAATGCACGACAAAACTCGGATTTATGAATAAAAATAGCTACTGTAGCTGTAACCTCACTTTTACAATTTTTTCCCACAAGAATAAATTATTTAAAATGAAAATTGGAGGTGGCTGTTTAAAAAAATTCGTAGTTTTGGAACAACTGAGTGGATTTTGTTCAAATTTGTTTTAATGCACAAACAAAACTTGAATTTATGAATAAAAATAGCCACTGTAGCTCTAACCTCATTTTTACAATTTTTTTCCACAGGAATAAATTATTTAAAATAAAAATTGGAGGTGGCTGTTTAAAAAATTCGTAGTTTTGGAACCACTGGATGGATTTTGTTCAAATTTGTTTTAATGCACGACAAAACTCGGATTTATGAATAAAAATAGCTACTGTAGCTGTAACCTCACTTTTACAATTTTTTCCCACAAGAATAAATTATTTAAAATGAAAATTGGAGGTGGCTGTTTAAAAAAATTCGTAGTTTTGGAACAACTGAGTGGATTTTGTTCAAATTTGTTTTAATGCACAAACAAAACTTGAATTTATGAATAAAAATACCCACTGTAGCTCTAACCTCACTTTTACAATTTTTTTCCACAAGAATAAATTATTTAAAATAAAAATTGGAGGTGGTTGTTTAAAAAATTCATAGTTTTGGAACAACTGGATGGATTTTGTTCAAATTTGTTTTAATGCATAGACAAAACACGAATTTATGAATAGAAATAGCCACTGTAGCTCAAACCTAACTTTTAAAATTTTTTCTTAAAAGAAAAATTTATTTAAAATGAGAATTGGAGGTGGCTGTTTAAAAAATTCGTAGTTTTGGAACCACTGGATGGATTTTGTTCAAATTTGTTTTAATGCACGACAAAACTCGGATTTATGAATAAAAATAGCTACTGTAGCTGTAACCTCACTTTTACAATTTTTTCCCACAAGAATAAATTATTTAAAATGAAAATTGGAGGTGGCTGTTTAAAAAAATTCGTAGTTTTGGAACAACTGAGTGGATTTTGTTCAAATTTGTTTTAATGCACAAACAAAACTTGAATTTATGAATAAAAATACCCACTGTAGCTCTAACCTCACTTTTACAATTTTTTTCCACAAGAATAAATTATTTAAAATAAAAATTGGAGGTGGTTGTTTAAAAAATTCATAGTTTTGGAACAACTGGATGGATTTTGTTCAAATTTGTTTTAATGCATAGACAAAACACGAATTTATGAATAGAAATAGCCACTGTAGCTCAAACCTAACTTTTAAAATTTTTTCTTAAAAGAAAAATTTATTTAAAATGAGAATTGGAGGTGGCTGTTTAAAAAATTCGTAGTTTTGGAACCACTGGATGGATTTTGTTCAAATTTGTTTTAATGCACGACAAAACTCGGATTTATGAATAAAAATAGCTACTGTAGCTGTAACCTCACTTTTACAATTTTTTCCCACAAGAATAAATTATTTAAAATGAAAATTGGAGGTGGCTGTTTAAAAAAATTCGTAGTTTTGGAACAACTGAGTGGATTTTGTTCAAATTTGTTTTAATGCACAAACAAAACTTGAATTTATGAATAAAAATAGCCACTGTAGCTCTAACCTCATTTTTACAATTTTTTTCCACAGGAATAAATTATTTAAAATAAAAATTGGAGGTGGCTGTTTAAAAAATTCGTAGTTTTGGAACCACTGGATGGATTTTGTTCAAATTTGTTTTAATGCACGACAAAACTCGGATTTATGAATAAAAATAGCTACTGTAGCTGTAACCTCACTTTTACAATTTTTTCCCACAAGAATAAATTATTTAAAATGAAAATTGGAGGTGGCTGTTTAAAAAAATTCGTAGTTTTGGAACAACTGAGTGGATTTTGTTCAAATTTGTTTTAATGCACAAACAAAACTTGAATTTATGAATAAAAATACCCACTGTAGCTCTAACCTCACTTTTACAATTTTTTTCCACAAGAATAAATTATTTAAAATAAAAATTGGAGGTGGTTGTTTAAAAAATTCATAGTTTTGGAACAACTGGATGGATTTTGTTCAAATTTGTTTTAATGCATAGACAAAACACGAATTTATGAATAGAAATAGCCACTGTAGCTCAAACCTAACTTTTAAAATTTTTTCTTAAAAGAAAAATTTATTTAAAATGAGAATTGGAGGTGGCTGTTTAAAAAATTCGTAGTTTTGGAACCACTGGATGGATTTTGTTCAAATTTGTTTTAATGCACGACAAAACTCGGATTTATGAATAAAAATAGCTACTGTAGCTGTAACCTCACTTTTACAATTTTTTCCCACAAGAATAAATTATTTAAAATGAAAATTGGAGGTGGCTGTTTAAAAAAATTCGTAGTTTTGGAACAACTGAGTGGATTTTGTTCAAATTTGTTTTAATGCACAAACAAAACTTGAATTTATGAATAAAAATACCCACTGTAGCTCTAACCTCACTTTTACAATTTTTTTCCACAAGAATAAATTATTTAAAATAAAAATTGGAGGTGGTTGTTTAAAAAATTCATAGTTTTGGAACAACTGGATGGATTTTGTTCAAATTTGTTTTAATGCATAGACAAAACACGAATTTATGAATAGAAATAGCCACTGTAGCTCAAACCTAACTTTTAAAATTTTTTCTTAAAAGAAAAATTTATTTAAAATGAGAATTGGAGGTGGCTGTTTAAAAAATTCGTAGTTTTGGAACCACTGGATGGATTTTGTTCAAATTTGTTTTAATGCACGACAAAACTCGGATTTATGAATAAAAATAGCTACTGTAGCTGTAACCTCACTTTTACAATTTTTTCCCACAAGAATAAATTATTTAAAATGAAAATTGGAGGTGGCTGTTTAAAAAAATTCGTAGTTTTGGAACAACTGAGTGGATTTTGTTCAAATTTGTTTTAATGCACAAACAAAACTTGAATTTATGAATAAAAATAGCCACTGTAGCTCTAACCTCATTTTTACAATTTTTTTCCACAGGAATAAATTATTTAAAATAAAAATTGGAGGTGGTTGTTTAAAAAATTTATAGTTTTGGAACCACTGGATGGATTTTGTTTAAATTTGTTTTAATGCACAGACAAAACTCGGATTTATGAATAGAAATAGCCACTGTAGCTGTAACCTCACTTTTACAATTTTTTTCCACAAGAATAAATTATTTAAAATAAAAATTGGAGGTGGTTGTTTAAAAAATTTATAGTTTTGGAACCACTGGATGGATTTTGTTCAAATTTGTTTTAATGCACAGACAAAAATCGGATTTATGAATTAAAGTAGCCACTGTAGCTCTAACCTCACTTTTAAAATTTTTTTCTACAAGAATAAATTATTTAAAATAAAAATTGGAGGTGGTTGTTTAAAAAATTTATAGTTTTGGAACCACTGGATAGATTTTGTTCAAATTTGTTTTAATGCACAGACAAAAATCGGATTTATGAATTAAAGTAGCCACTGTAGCTCTAACCTCACTTTTACAATTTTTTTCTACAAGAATAAATTATTTAAAATGAAAATTGGAGGTGGCTGTTTAAAAAAATTCGTAGTTTTGGAACAACTGAGTGGATTTTGTTCAAATTTGTTTTAATGCACAAACAAAACTTGAATTTATGAATAAAAATAGCCACTGTAGCTCTAACCTCATTTTTACAATTTTTTTCAACAAGAAAAATTTATTTAAAATGAGAATTGGAGGTGGCTGTTTAAAAAATTCGTAGTTTTGGAACCACTGGATGGATTTTGTTCAAATTTGTTTTAATGCACGACAAAACTCGGATTTATGAATAAAAATAGCCACTGTAGCTCTAACCTCACTTTTACAATTTTTTTCCACAGGAATAAATTATTTAAAATAAAAATTGGAGGTGGCTGTTTAAAAAAATTCATAGTTTTGGAACGGTTGATTAGATTTTAATCAAATTGGTTTTATACGACAGAAAAAACTGGCTTTTAATTATAATAAAATCTCCGAAATTCCAAACGCACGTTTTGAATTTTTTCCAGCTAGTTTAAACCGCGTTAAGAAATACCAGGTGAAAATCAAAGAAGAATGCTTTGGAAAAACAGTTGAAATATTAACAAACAACTTCTACCTCCATCTTCAGTATACGAATTAGTTGTGGAGCGTTGCGGCGCCACTGTATGCCAAGTCGAATGCAACTTGGACAGTTTAGTTGGTCGTTTCGTCACCAAAGATCTTTGAGCCAGCTCTAAATTAGTCTGCAAATACTGGGAATGTCTAGCTGCTTCCATTAGGTACAAAGTTGTAATTGCTGCCAAGCTACAAGTAAAATTTGTGAGACAAGCTCAAAAATTTTTGAGCAAAACTCACCAAAACGCCATAATTAAAACCAGCACAACTATAACGATTTGTATGAATTTATTCGAGCACAACTCCTCCTCCTCCTCCTCGTGCTTTCGTCGACAGTTGTGATGTTTGTTGCATTTGTGAGCCGGGTAACCAATTTTAGAGCTGCTTACTAAAATCAAGTACTTTAGAGTCTAATAAATAAAATCGCGTAGGCGGTGCTGCGCTACCTGTGCTGTTGGATTTGAGGCTATCGCCGCGTTTTAATTTGTTTAAACGCCTGTTAATACGCTCCAATTGATCGATACGAGTTTCCAAATTATCCGTAACTTTGCACAACTCTTTAACAGCTCCAATATTTTCCATAAAAATTCGCTCTTTATTCACCACCAGGAAGTTGTCGATGGACCTGCCGTCGTTTAGTATGAGATCACCGGCAGGTCGGACAGCTTCCGGTAGTATTTCCGCCACCTAAAACCAAGTAAAGTAGTGGCTACTAGAACTCGCAATTTTCCCCACTTACTTCTTGAGCTATCACCCCTGTGTCCACGCTACTGTCATCCCTGCGTAGCTGTTTGGCTAAACTCGGTTCGTATTCGTAGCGCACCACGCGCAGGCGTTGTACGTTTCGCAATTGTTCTGCCGTGTTGCATTCTACGATGTTTTTCTTGGCGCGTATGTCGCTTGGTTGGATTATGTGACCGGTGATTTTGATGTTGCCGTGTACTACAAGGCTCTCATCGGGGCGGTCCGTGTTGATGCCTACACGGCCGTTGTGGACCACTGAATCGGCTGTTTGGCCCTTTTGCCAGCAGAGTTCCACGTCGCTTTCGAATTGGCCGGGATTCGAGGCCTAAACACCAAAAAAATGTTTAGGTCAATAAAAAAGTCATATAGTTTTAGAAGCGCTGGTTAAATTTTGGTCAAATTTGAAATTTTCTATAGCGCAATGTTGGTTTTGTTTAAAAAAATAGCCTCCGAAACTCTAACATTACTTTTTGAATTTTTTTAGCGATCTAAAAACAAAATTTCTTTTTTTTTGAGGTTAGACCATTAAAAAATTCATAGTTTTAGAACCACTGGTTGGATTTTCGTCAAATTTTAAATTTTCTATAGGGAAATGTTGGTTTTATATAAAAATATAGCCACCGAAACTCTAATCTCACTTTTTGAATTTTTTTAGCGCTTCAAAAACAAAACTTTATTTTTAGTAGTTGGATCATTAAAAAATTATAGTTTTAGAACCACTGGTTGGATTTTCGTCAAATTTTAAATTTTCTATAGGGAAATGTTGGTTTTATATAAAAATATAGCCATCGAAACTCTAACCTCACTCTTTGAATTTTTTTAGCGCTTCAAAAACAAAACTTTATTTTTAGTAGTTGGATCATTAAAAAATTATAGTTTTAGAACCACTGGTTGGATTTTCGTCAAATTTTAAATTTTCTATAGGGAAATGTTGGTTTTATATAAAAATATAGCCACCGAAACTCTAATCTCACTTTTTGAATTTTTTTAGCGCTTCAAAAATAAAAATTTATTTTTAGAAGTTGGATCATTCAAAAATTCATAGTTTTAGAACCACTGGTTGGATTTTCGTCAAATTTTAAATTTTCTATAGGGAAATGTTGGTTTTATATAAAAATATAGCCACCGAAACTCTAACCTCACTCTTTGAATTTTTTTAGCGCTTCAAAAACAAAACTTTATTTTTAGTAGTTGGATCATTAAAAAATTCAGTTTTAGAACCACTGGTTGGATTTTCGTCAAATTTTAAATTTTCTATAGGGAAATGTTGGTTTTATATAAAAATATAGCCATCGAAACTCTAATCTCACTTTTTGAATTTTTTTAGCACTTCAAAAATTAAAATTTATTTTTAGAAGTTGGATCATTAAAAAATTCATAGTTTTAGAACCACTGGTTGGATTTTTGTCAAATTTTAAATTTTCTATAGAACAATGTTGGTTTTGTATAAAAATATAGCCACCGAAACTCTAACCTCACTTTTTAAATTTTTTTAGCGCTTCAAAAACAAAACTTTATTTTTAGTAGTTGGATCATTAAAAAATTATAGTTTTAGAACCACTGGTTGGATTTTTGTCAAATTTTAAATTTTCTATAGAACAATGTTGGTTTTGTATAAAAATATAGCCACCGAAACTCTAACCTCACTTTTTGAATTTTTTTAGCACTTCAAAAATTAAAATTTATTTTTAGAAGTTGGATCATTAAAAAATTATAGTTTTAGAACCACTGGTTGGATTTTCGTCAAATTTTAAATTTTCTATAGGGAAATGTTGGTTTTATATAAAAATATAGCCACCGAAACTCTAATCTCACTTTTTGAATTTTTTTAGCACTTCAAAAATTAAAATTTATTTTTAGAAGTTGGATCATTAAAAAATTCATAGTTTTAGAACCACTGGTTGGATTTTTGTCAAATTTTAAATTTTCTATAGAACAATGTTGGTTTTGTATAAAAATATAGCCACCGAAACTCTAACCTCACTTTTTGAATTTTTTTAGCGCTTCAAAAATTAAAATTTATTTTTAGAAGTTGGATCATTAAAAAATTCATAGTTTTAGAACCACTGGTTGGATTTTCGTCAAATTTTAAATTTTCTATAGGGAAATGTTGGTTTTATATAAAAATATAACAACCGAAACCTTAACCTCACTTTTTGAATTTTTTTTGCGATCTAAAAACAAAAGTTCTTTTTTTTTGAGGTTAGACCATTAAAAAATTCATAGTTTTAGAACCACTGGTTGGATTTTCGTCAAATTTTAAATTTTCTATAGGGCAATGTTGGTTTTATATAAAAATATAGCCATCGAAACTCTAACCTCACTCTTTGAATTTTTTTAGCGCTTCAAAAATAAAAATTTATTTTTAGAAGTTGGATCATTCAAAAATTCATAGTTTTAGAACCACTGGTTGGATTTTCGTCAAATTTTAAATTTTCTATAGGGAAATGTTGGTTTTATATAAAAATATAGCCACCGAAACTCTAATCTCACTTTTTGAATTTTTTAGCGCTTCAAAAATAAAAATTTATTTTTAGAAGTTGGATCATTCAAAAATTCATAGTTTTAGAACCACTGGTTGGATTTTCGTCAAATTTTAAATTTTCTATAGGGAAATGTTGGTTTTATATAAAAATATAGCCACCGAAACTCTAATCTCACATTTTAAATTTTTATACCGCTTCAAAAACAAAACTTTATTTTTTGAAGTTAGATCATTAAAAAATCATAGTTTTAGAACCGCTGGTTAGATTTTGGTCGAATTTGAAATTTTCTATAAGGCAATGTTGGTTTTATATAAAAATATAACCACCGAAACCCTAACCTCACTTTTTAAATTTTTTTAGCGCCCCGAAAACAAAACTTTATTTTTTGAGGTTAGATCATTAAAAAGATCATATTTTTAGAACCGCAGGTTAGATTTTCGTCAAACTGACATTGTTTCAAAGCTAAAGAACGTCGCTATTTGAAAAGTATACTCCCACCCCTCTTTGATCGTCTTATACAATTTTTCCCTGGAAATTTCTCGAAAATTCTCATCTTACCCGAACGATGATCTTCTGGCTGGCGTGGCTTATCACCGGGAAGTTTCCATTTGTTGTGTGAGCATGCAACCCAACTACCAACTAAAAAACAACAGTAATTTAAACATAAGCTAATAAAACAAAACAATAACTAACCTGGAAGTATCTTTGTTCAGGGTTGGGCTTGCCCTTTTTGCGCATATTATTCGACGTTGTTTCACTGAAATGCAGCCGCCCCACTGTGACTTTAGTCACCTGGGAGCTAACCAACTCCACTCTGGAAAATCTTACAAAAATAAAAAATTTTTTCGCATTAAATAATTTTTTAAACTTACAAAACTGGATGAAACGGCTTCTTGCTCCTGTCACTTTGACTCTGCTCCACTCGAATAGTCTGTGTGGGACAATCGTGCTTCACCCCGTAGAAATGCAGATGGAAACTGGCGATTTTCTGTAGACCATCCGGTGTTTTAACGAATTGGGCATCGCCTAATAATTGCACGTGACAGGTGATTTGGAAATGGTTCTTTTTTTGACAGACGAACGCATCGTCGGCGTTGGAGAAGTTGAAGCCTTTGTCGGCGTCGACGCGATAGTGGGGAGTGGGCCTAAGGGGAAAAAGTTACTTTCTTCCAAATTAAATTAGCCAAAGCTTACTTACAATTCTGTTAAATTCTGGTCGCAAATCGTATGCCAATTCCCCTGTTGAAACGCATTAAATCTGATGCACTGATACTGCGACTCGCTTAAGCAAGCTTCAGACGATGCATAATCCTCATCAATCGACGTGGCAAGTTGTTCGGTCGGACTCAAATCCCTCACAATATTCCCCCCATGATCCGGCTCACTTTTGACTAGAAGCGGCGAGTCCTGCGACAACTTCCGCTTTTTCGACGCACTCTGTAGATTCGTGTACACACTCGGCATTCCATCCAGACTCCCCGACTGCGCTGTCGCCTCACACAGAGCGGCACCACTCTCCAAATTCGCGGCTCTCGGAATATTCTCAATGTTACTATACGACAAGTGCACCAAATGCCCGCCTGCTGGCGCTGTTGTGTTGGATTTGTCATTGTAGAGGGCGCGGTCGAAGTTTTGAGAAGCACCATCAGCAGTCAAAAGCAGTTGGGAGTTTTGCAACAAGCGCCCATCTTGCAATAATCCACCGTTACTATCCAATAGTTGTTCGTTGTTTTGATCTGTGACGACAATATGCGAGCCCAAAATCAAGTTATCCGTCAAAATTGGATTTAATATCGTTGTGGGTTTGTAGATGTTGGTGTAGTGGGCCTCGCAGCCATCTTGGGGACTGTATGGGTGCTCTGAGCTGCTATCTGGCGGGCTTTCTGGTAACGAGTGCCTAAAATCCAAGCGAGTTTATTGTAAAGCCACCCTAATATACTTACATGGCCTACCCATTGTTTTGATTGCGTTTGTTTTCGACGATAACATTGAGTAGTTTACCGGCGGAAGTGGGAGGGGTGGAGTTTAAGGACTCGCCAAAATACGAGGTGTTTCCTGGGGAGCCATCGTTATTGATGAAGTCTTCCAATTGGGAGAAATCCAAGCCTTCATTGTCTATGCCGCTTACGAAATCTGCACCGCGACCTGAAATTCATTATTAGTTACGTAACATTTGAAAATTTAGCTCTTTCGTAAAAAAATCGTAAGAATCTCGGACTTTCTTACTGTCAACTGTTTTGGAGAGACAAAAGAGTCAACAACCTTAAAACTAATCGCGTAATGTTTTTTACAGTGTAGACTAGAAACTTCCATAAATTTTTTGACTCTTCTTAAAAATATCGTAAAAAGTTTCCAAAATTATGAATTTATGAATTATAAAAAAAATTTTCGAAACATTCTAACATCGATTCTATATCATGGCCGCCTATTACATTACAAAAAAAACTTTTGTTACCATGTGCAGAAATTTACAGTACAATGTTAATAAAACACACAATATTTAGTAATAAATAACATAATCATCCGATTTTCTATTGTTGGTGCGTTTAAAATTATATCTATTTATTTATATAAATACAAAGTGCTAATAATTTACTTCAACTTGTTTGTTTTTCTTGAGGGAGGTGTGTCAATGACGACACACCGAAATCAAGGCCACAAAACATTTTACTTACCTAAAAAAAAACGAAATATTTTTCCACTCATCATCGATTTTCAAATATTTCCAGAATTGAAGAGGAGGAAAACATTAAAATTGTTTCTATAGCAACCAGTAAACAATAAAACGTGTGGCACTTATTGACTAAACAAATGCCGATCTATAATTTCCTCTGTGAGATAGATGAGTTGGATATTTTGGAAAGATATCGTTGGAAAAATAGTTGGCGTGTTGTTACTCGTTTGCTTGATTTTAAAAAGCTACACAGGATTACCCGTATTTTTTATTGTTAATTCAAAGTGTTTTTTAAACATTTAACAAATTGTATTAAATTAGTAATTAAAGCGTATCACACGCGAATCGTGTGTGATTTACAATAATTAATGTAATAATAATGCGAGTACGCTTAATGACCTATGATTTAATCGTAACGTTAAATTAAAAGACTTTAGTTCATCTAGTAGGCGAAAGTTTTGCCACTTGATGTAGAAATTTTACTTTTTATTTTTGCGCTTGAACGCAGCGTTTTATTATATTTGAAACTTTGTATATTTTACTAACAATGTAGGCTAGAAATTTGGACAAAATTATCGTAAAAAAGTTCCAGATTCTCGGATTTGCATTCTGGCAATTGTTTTGGAAAAACAAAAGAGAGTTTTTACTTGGAAAAACTCAACAACCCAAAAATTTGTCACTTAAGACTAGAAATTTGAGAATTTTTCGACTATCTCGTAAAAAAATTGTAAAAACTTTCCAGAGTCTCGGATTTGTATTCTGGCAACTGTTTTGGAAAAACAAAAGACAGTTTTTACTTAGAAGAAGAATCAACAACCCAAAAATATGCCACTTAGTATTTTTTTACAGCGTAGACTAAGAAACTTGAGAATTTTTAAACTGTGTCGTAAAAAAATCGTAAAAACTTTCCAGAATCTAGGATTTGCATTCTGTCAACTGTTTTGGAAAGACAAAAGACAGTTTTTACTTATAAGAAGAATCAACAACCCAAAAATTTGCCACTTAGTATTTTTTTACAGCGTAGACTAAGAAATTTGAGAATTTTTAAACTGTGTCGTAAAAAAATCGTAAAAACTTTCCAGAATCTCGGATTTTCATTCTGTCAACTGTTTTGGAAAGACAAAAGACAGTTTTTACTTAGAAGAAGAATCAATAACCCAAAAATTTGCCACTTAGTATTTTTTTACAGCGTAGACTAAGAAACTTGAGAATTTTTAGACTGTTTCGTAAAAAAATCGTAAAAACTTTCCAGAATCTCGGATTTGCATTCTGTCAACCGTTTAGGAAAGACAAAAGACAATTTTTACTTAGAAGAAGAATCAACAACCCAAAAATTTGCCACTTAGTATTTTTTTACAGCGTAGACTAAGAAACTTGAGAATTTTTAGACTGTTTCCTAAAAAAATCGTAAAAACTTTCCAGAATCTCGGATTTTCATTCTGTCAACTGTTTTGGAAAGACAAAAGACAGTTTTTACTTATAAAAAGAATCAACAACCCAAAAATTTGCCACTTAGTATTTTTTTACAGCGTAGACTAAGAAACTTGAGAATTTTTAAACTGTGTCGTAAAAAAATCGTAAAAACTTTCCAGAATCTCGGATTTTCATTCTGTCAACTGTTTTTGAAAGACAAAAGACAGTTTTTACTTAGAAGAAGAATCAACAACCCAAAAATATGCCACTTAGTACTTTTTCACAGCGTAGATTAGAAACTTGAGAATTTTTAGACTGTTTCCTAAAAAAATCGTAAAAACTTTCCAGAATCTCGGATTTTCATTCTGTCAACTGTTTTGGAAAGACAAAAGACAGTTTTTACTTATAAAAAGAATCAACAACCCAAAAATTTGCCACTTAGTATTTTTTTACAGCGTAGACTAAGAAACTTGAGAATTTTTAAACTGTGTCGTAAAAAAATCGTAAAAACTTTCCAGAATCTCGGATTTTCATTCTGTCAACTGTTTTTGAAAGACAAAAGACAGTTTTTACTTAGAAGAAGAATCAACAACCCAAAAATATGCCACTTAGTACTTTTTCACAGCGTAGATTAGAAACTTGAGAATTTTTAGACTGTTTCCTAAAAAAATCGTAAAAACTTTCCAGAATCTCGGATTTGCATTCTGTCAACTGTTTTGGAAAGACAAAAGACAGTTTTTACTTATAAAAAGAATCAACAACCCAAAAATTTGCCACTTAGTATTTTTTTACAGCGTAGACTAAGAAACTTGAGAATTTTTAAACTGTGTCGTAAAATAATCGTAAAAACTTTCCAGAATCTCGGATTTTCATTCTGTCAACTGTTTTTGAAAGACAAAAGACAGTTTTTACTTAGAAGAAGAATCAACAACCCAAAAAATTGCCACTTAGTACTTTTTCACAGTGTAGACTAGAAATTTGAGAATTTTTCGACTCTCTCGTAAAAAAATTGTAAAAACTTTCCAGAATCTCGGATTTGAATTCTGGCAACTGTTTTGGAAAGATAAAAGACAATTTTTACTTAGAAGAAGAATCAACTACTTAAAAACTTGTCACTTAGTACTTTTTTACAGCCTAGATTAGAAACTTGAGAATTTTCGTAAAAAATTTCCAGAATCTCGAATTTTTATTCCAGATCTAATCAAAGCCTACTCAAATCTAAACTAATTACCTTGTAAATGTCTACTGTGTCTTGGATTCGATGTCTCCCTTCGATCGTCCATATCCCAAAATTCCATAGTATTTTTTGTTTGATTTCACCCGCAAAAAACAACACTTAACACATTTTCCAAAATCCCACCGCCAAAAATCCACCACATAAAAATCAACTTTATACTAGAGATATCAATTTAAAATGTCATTTCCCAATAATTGATGCGCACAATTTCCCACACCGTCATCAACAACACACAGCAAAATCGAAACTGATATCCAGAAAAAATACAGTTCACACATAAAGTTATTTTTTTCTGACGTCACTTATACTGAGTGCTAATTTAATTAAACAAAAAGTCGACACCACACAACAAATTTATTTTGGAGAGTTTGGACGAAAAAATCAAACACAGTTTTTAATACAACTGATCAAAGCACACTATGATGTTTAGAAAATCAAGTGAAGATAATCTGGGAAAGTGGGGGGATAATTTGTAGACGCCCCTCCAATTTTCCACCACCAACCCCAACATCAACAAGTTGTGGTTGCCCTAGCAACGCCAGACGATTTTCTGCGGAAATTTACTAAACTCATACCAACTTTCAGGGAATTAAGTTACAAACTTAAGTTACTAAATTTCGGCGGCAATTTGAGTTTATTACGGTAGAAAAGTGAATTTTTCTGCTAAAAAAATGAAAATGCAAGGATATCATCGAGGGGTGCGTTGAGTTGCGTGATTGGAGGCACGAGCTGTCCAATGGAAGTTGGAGGGGAAAATCGATGGGCTAGTTGGATTGGTCTGAAATTTTACGTGGCCAACGCCTTCTTTACCCTTATATAATGGAGGTTATCGATTATACTTTTAAGCGTTTTTTGCGCTGGATTGTTCCAATTTCGGAATTGATTTCTTTGAAAAGTACATACTGTAAACAAACAAAGGATTAAATCCTTATATAACAATAAGTTATTTTTGTAAATGTATATTTTAATATTTTATAAAAAAAACATAACAAGGCGACGCTCGATTGTTTTATAAATTAACGTGGTAATTCTGTAGAAAATCATGAAAATTTTGACACCAAGCTCGAGTAGCTATCGTTAATAATAACAGAGATACATAAGCAACAATATTTTAAACACCCTGTATATTTTTAGAAAAACGCGAATTACTTGGAAACTACGTACGGTACGAGAAAATTTCCAAGACGGAATTTGTAGGATTTTTCGAGGGCTATTCGACCGTTTGGTGTATTTTATACAGTGTGATTTTTTTCAAGCTACAATCTTGAAGTTTAATTTACTGTAAAACCCAGCCTACTTTACGTATGATATAACTATTAACCTTTTAGTATTTTTTTCTGTATATTTGCACCTGCAGCCGCCCCTTCAATCCATTAAACACAAAACATATCGAGGTATCAAAAGGTGCATTTCATGCCTCAATAACCAGAAAAATTATTTAGGGAGTAGGGCGATTTAAAAAAAATTTACTTCCTAAAACACAGTTGGCGTGCTTCAATTATATTGCGATGTTATTTCTTATTGTGGGGTTAAATAATCGTTGACAAGATTTTGTTTGATCAATATGGAGAAGTGTGGGAGGAAGGGGGGTTAGGGGGGGTTAGGGGGGGGCAAGTAGGGGGTTTAGTAAATGATTCTGGAAAACTAACGACATTCATCACGAAATTAAAACAGTACACTGGAAATTCAGAAGTAAAATATTATTTTTTATTTATTTTGATATTTTTATTATCTATGATTAACTGAGCGAAATGTCGAATTTTATTACGTAATTAATGATTGATTTAATTACTAGTCTAGTTTATACAGGGTGTTCGCGCAAAGTGGTTCACTATTGCTAACTTCGTTATTATTGGAGCTACAAAGTCGGTTAAATTAGCAAACTAGTAGCATTTTTTCCGCTGATTACAATAGTGAAAACAGCAAAACAATTGACTATCTGGTTTCCGAGATATTCACAAAAATAACATTTTTTTAAAGGGAACACCCTATATATTTTTGCAGAAATCGATGACAAATTAAATTCTCTACAAAAAATGTTGTTAATTTTTTTTAATTATAATTTAAAATAAGCGAGTTATATTGAAAAAAGTTATCTCGTAAAAAAATCGTAAAAACTTTCCAGAATCTCGGATTTGCATTCTGTCAACCGTTTAGGAAAGACAAAAGACAGTTTTTACTTAGAAAAAGAATCAACAACCCAAAAATATGCCATTTAGTACTTTTTTACAGCGTAGACTAAGAAACTTGAGAATTTTTAGACTGTTTCGTAAAAAAATCGTAAAAACTTTCCAGAATCTCGGATTTGCATTCTGTCAACCGTTTAGGAAAGACAAAAGACAGTACTTACTTAGAAGAAGAATCAACAACCCAAAAATTTGCCATTTAGTACTTTTTTACAGCGTAGACTAAGAAACTTGAGAATTTTTAAACTGTGTCGTAAAAAAATCGTAAAAACTTTCCAGAATCTCGGATTTTCATTCTGTCAACTGTTTTTGAAAGACAAAAGACAGTTTTTACTTAGAAGAAGAATCAACAACCCAAAAATATGCCACTTAGTACTTTTTCACAGCGTAGATTAGAAACTTGAGAATTTTTAGACTGTTTCCTAAAAAAATCGTAAAAAATTTCCAGAATCTTGGATTTTCATTCTGTCAACTGTTTTTGAAAGACAAAAGACAGTTTTTACTTAGAAGAAGAATCAACAACCCAAAAATATGCCACTTAGTACTTTTTCACAGCGTAGATTAGAAACTTGAGAATTTTTAGACTGTTTCCTAAAAAAATCGTAAAAAATTTCCAGAATCTTGGATTTTCATTCTGTCAACTGTTTTGGAAAGACAAAAGACAGTTTTTACTTAGAAAAAGAATCAACAACCCAAAAATATGCCATTTAGTACTTTTTTACAGCGTAGACTAAGAAACTTGAGATTTTTTAGACTGTTTCGTAAAAAAATCGTAAAAACTTTCCAGAATCTCAGATTTTCATTTTTATTATCTATGATTAACTGAGCGAAATTTCGAATTTTATTACGTAATTAATGATTTAATTACTAGTCTAGTTTATACAGGGTGTTCGCGCAAAGTGGTTCACTATTGCTAACTTCGTTATTATTGGAGCTACAAAGTCGGTTAAAAAAGCAAACTAGTAGCATTTTTTCCACTGATTATAATGGTGGAAACAGAAAAACAATTAACCATCTGGTTTTGGAGATATTCACAAAAATAACATTTTTTAAATGGAACACCCTGTATATTTTTGCAAAAATCGATGATAAATTAAATTCTGAACAAAGAATGTTCTTATGCTTTTTTGACAATTATTTAAACTAAGCGAGTTATTTTGAAAAAAAGTTTTTAATATCAAGTAGCCATGAAAAATATAATTTTGTAAATGTTCAATATTTCCGTAAATCTTTCAAGTACTTCTCAACTTGCTTAAATTAACAAAATTATGATTGTTTGGTTTTAATAAATTACTATTCCGTTTTATGGCTACTTGATTTTAAAGAATTGCAAACTTTTTTTCGAAATAACTCGCTTATTTTAAGTTATTATCAAAAAAAGATGAGGACTTTTTTGTATAGAATTTAATTTACCATCGATTTTTGCAAAAATATATAGGGTGTTCCATTTAAAAAAATGTTATTTTTGTGAATATATCAAAAACCAGATGGCCAATTGTTTTTCTGTTTTCACCATTATAATCAGCGGAAAAATGCTACTAGTTTGCTAATTTAACCGACTTCGTAGCTCCAATAATAACGAAGTTAGCAATAGTGAGCCACTTCGCGCGAACACCCTGTATAAAAAAATCCTACAACTTCTCCTAGTGACTGTACTTGTTATTTCCATTTTTCCGCCTGTTTTCCACGAGATTCTCGCAGCAAATTACCGTAATTTAACCTAAACATCCTGCAGCTAGTTTAGAGTGTAGGTGAACCAAACAAATGCACATTTTCATTTTGCAGGTGTATCAAAGTGTTGTTGACCTTGACTGTACAGAAAACCTAAACACGGCCAACTATAATACGTTTAGTGCACTGATTAATGTAATTATTTCATCCCGAAAACATGCATTTTATTCGAAATTCCAACATTAGATTAGCATGGACGATTTTGTTCATTATTATTATTATAAAATTATTGCGACGAAAACCACTTGTTGCTTTTTCGCGAGTTTCCGAGGGAAATTTATTTAATTTTAGCAACAAAGCAAAACTCTTTATTATGTTGATAAATTGAGTTATTTAAACGACATTGTATGTTTTGATTTGATGTTTAAGTTCCTCCCCCCTAACTGATGTGCTATTTTCTCGCACAATATTTATCCAATTTACTCGCTAAATTAACCCACAATAATCTAGTTAACTCTCTCTGGAATATTCCACAAAACAACGTCGCCTTCCCAACCTTATTTTAACGTGATTATCCAACATGCCATAATGATTTTGTGGCCCCAAAATACGAAATAAAAATCAGTTCCACTTACCTAATATAGCTTGTATTGCCAGGTCAGCTGATAAACTGTCCATTTTCACACAATTTCCAACTAATACACAATCATGTTAACACTTTTCGTTCAACACCGCACTGTAAACACAAAACTGTTTTTACATTTTCCTGCTGGATTTTCCAAAACAAGTTTCGAACTTTTGTATGGTGGTCCAAGGCACACTCGTCGTGTGTACACGTTCTGTGACAGGTAAAATCTATTCGAATTTGCTTGGCCTAGCGGTAAAACAACGGAAATTTCCTTGTTGAAGCTTAAAAAAATTACAGTGGGATTACAAGAAACTCAAAGGGGAGACGCTAAGTAATTCTGCGGGGTATTATAGCGGGAAAACTTGAGTTTTAGTCCGAAATTACGACTAAATAAACACGGAAGCTCAGGGGAAAGACAGTTGGAATGAAGTTGGATGTTGCGCAGGTTTCGACGAGCGAAAACTAGATGGCGGTGTAAATCCAGTAATTTGTCGATTTTCTCTAGATATTTTAAAAAAATTTATATAAAACAATTAGCAGGATAGTTATGTCATAGTTTTGTAGCAAATTAATGCGAAAAATAACAAAATTTTAAACAAATTTCACCAAATTTTTGATTAAATTACAGAAACCTGTAATGGCGTTACCGACAATTTTTTTTGTATTTTCCCGCTTAGAAAATGTATAAAATCCTATAAATACCTTAGAAATGTATGCTAAGACAATTTAAATAAATAACAATACAACAATTTGCTTGATTAAAGGATTTAATTGTAAATAAGCATAAAATTACAGGAACCTGTAAATGGTTACCGACATGCACATTTTTATTAATTTCACACGGAAAAACTACCATGTATCATGTATAACTGAAATTTAACGTAGTGAACTATTTTTGACTAAATTTAGACCGTGAAACGCTAAATAAACTAATTTTCCCTTTGAGGACGCTACTTACAGCATTACAGTACTTACCTCATTCTATTTACTCTAATGTCTATGCACCCACACTGCCACAAATTGAGGTTAGAATAGCATGGCGAAATACATCGCCCAATTAATCGTCGCTGGCACTCAAGTGGTGGCCAGGGCGTTCGCACGAGCCGTAAAACAGGAAATCGAGGCCTCCCAACAAGCGGCCCAACGACTAGGTAACGCCAAAACTCGCACCGAACGCATTGCCAATCAAAAACTGGGGCTCAGTTTGGACGAAGCCAAACAAATCCTGAACATCAGTAAAATGAGTAAGGAAGACGTGGAGGAGAAGTACCAACATCTGTTTAAAGTGAACGAGAAAAGTGCAGGCGGGTCGTTTTATATACAATCGAAAATAGTGAGGGCGAAAGAACGTTTGGATATGGAGCTGGACGATGCGGGGAAAAAGGCTGAGAAAACGTAGCAGGACACCAAACGAGATTCTCTAGTTGTTTGTACACTTTATTTCCTTAATAAATACAGTAGGCTAATATTAATTGTTGAATATTTACTATAATATAAAAAAGCGTTTTATTGTCGTATTACCGATGGCCCCTCCACAACCGCCGTGCTTTTATGCGAACCATCACAAAACGGACGATTCCTAGTCTGCTTACAATTACATATCCAATAATCCTTCGACTCACTCACCTGGAACTTAACAGGCCTAAACCAAAAACATAACCTCAAACTAATATCTGTGTACGTACTTTTGCTTTATTTTCAACTGCGCTATTTTATGGGTGCCATCACAGAACGGTTGGGCATGACTTCGCCCGCACAAACACCACGAGTAAACTTTCCCTGGAAAACACCACACAAAAATCCCAATGGGAAAAGTACAAAATTATCGTGAATTTTACCGGCTTCCAAAGGCATTCTAAAAGGCTTTTTGTCGTAAACTATACCAGGGGTTGATTGCGCGTGGGCGGAATACACGTTTTCTAGGACGTTTTTCGGAATATCCGCAGTGGTTTTACTCGAAAATTGTGCCTAAAGACCAAAAGAAATTTGAGGTTAAGTTGTGAATAAAAACGCTTGTAAACTTACCTGGAAGGTGTTTCTAATCGTAAAAATGCGTTTTATGTTAACTCTGGATTGTAACTGAGCCATTTTGGTAAGTAAAACACGAATAATAAGCGAAAATTTGAGAAAAAAAGTGAGGTTGCAATTTGATACAAACTACCAAAGCTAGGTTGTTTCAATTGGACTGTTAGGCATACCATACCGGATAGGTATGTTATGACGTCACAAATTTGGAAACTCGCGGAAATTAAGTCTAATTAATGAAAATTTGTAAACAAAATTGTTAAAATATTATAATTAATTCGCCCTGAGTGAAATTATGAAGATTCAATTTTTAATTCTCTTTTAATAATTAGATAAAATTTCCAAAGGTAACTGCGACGATTTTTCTGGTTGTTTCCTGAGGCTTTTTCATTTGGACTAATCGGTTAACTCACCTCACCTCTGACGTCACTCCCCATTAGTAATAAAACACGCAACGTTTTTTTATAAATGTTTATTTTTTTGTAACTGATAAATGTTTTAAAATAACATTTTTTTTAAATAATTATAATATAATGTGTGTTTTAGCAACAAGTCTATCGAGGAGACTGCGCGCGCAAAAAATCCGTGATAGTGGTTGGTTTTTTTTTCAAATTTTTATCAAACTATACATACCGTCTATTTAGTTTTTTTTTAGTAAAACACCAGAATTCACCGGGAAAACCAGGCGTTTATAACAAAATCTTCCCTTGAAACTCAATAATTACCAAAAATGATTTTCGTTATAAACACTTTAGTTCCGGTAAAATAGCCTACGTAAATAACATCTATTTTTTTTTACCAATGAATTTTCTTTATTAGAACACATTATCTTATTCTATTTTTTTTATGGTATCGCCCCAACCGGCATGCCTACCAGACCAACAAAGCACCCTTTTCACGAAACACATACCCAACCCAAGTAGTAAGAACACAGGTGGGCTCACACGCCAAATACAAAATCACAGGTGGGCTCATCACACTTTTATTTTTTGTTTATAAAAAATACATGGCGCTGAATTGTTGCGTTTGCCAGGCATGCCGCGATTGGGACAAAAAACAAGAAAAACAGCCATATTCTGATTATGCTTGTTTTGCGTTTGGAACAAACATAAAAAGAACTCTACACAATTCTATTATAATGTATTTTATAATAATATAAATATAATATGTAGTTCCGCAGTAATTTTTTTTTTTTTGGTTTAATAGTTTTGTTTTTTGTTTTGCTTTCGCGCTGCGATGCGATTTTTTTTGTCTATTTACTCTGGGTGGTTTCGAAGCAAAACACCAAACAAACCCGCGGGGATTTTCACACTTCGGAAAATTAGAAAACTGTCATCATCATCATCACGTTAATATAGAAATTTCCTCCGATTATTTATTATTCTAATAAAAAGCTATTAGTCACTAAATTGTTTTTTGCCCACCAGGGGGCGACTCCTAAGGGGGCGCCAGTCCAAAAAACCCAAGCCACATTTCGATTAATTTGTAGTTTATTATTTAATTGTACTCATGATTTTGTTTTTTTGAAAAAAATTGGAAGGTGGCACTGAAACACAACCACAATTTTCCAGGCAGCGCCCCCTCGAAATTGGACAAAGGGCTACAGAATGGGGGGGGGAACTAACCCTAAGACAATAAGAAAACTTCTCCAAAGCACGCGTCTGAATCTCATAAATGGCAGTGATTATAATTCAATAATAATTAGAAGATGGCGCACAATACCACAAAATGTGCACAACCAAAACCCTCAAAACAAAAAACCGCGCAGATTTTCATAAAACCTAACCTCAACTCTAGAGTGTTTATTTTAGCTAAAAACGAAAGTTTCAGTTGATTAAATTTCGAGTTGTGAACACAAATTGCAATTGCGCGCCATCTAGTATAACAAAAGGGGGCCATGGTGGTTTATAAAACAAATGCAGCGCACTCTTGCGGCAATTAGATGAAGTAGTTTAGTAGTAAAAGCCCTTGTTCTATTTGTTTGGAAATAATACTGTTGTTTTTTGGATTGTATTTTGTTTTTCTGAGATATTAAGAGAAATAGACAAAAAAAACTTAAATATATTTTTTTCTATAATATAATAAATTAACAAAATATAATTATATATTATACTATTAATATATATATAGTTTTTCCATAATAATTAATGTCATTTTTGTTTATAATAATTATAATAATAAAGCTTTTTATCTTTTTTCTCACAAAAAAAAAACAAACAATAGAAATGAGGAAAAAATCACAGAGTACACATTAAAATTTATCATTTTCATTTTTGTTTTCTTGTCCACACACAATTATGATTATTAAATAAAAAAATAAATAGAGCACAGCAAAATACTGTTAAAAAACCCTGGACAACAACCGAAAAACATAGTGGTGGCAACGCCCCCTACATTGATTCCCAAAATATAAACCGCACTCAACAACAACAAAAATAAAATAAAAACAAAGCTAAATATAAATAATTTAGTTATTATTTCGTAACATATAATAGAGAATCTAACATTTATAGTGTTGCAATTTTTTTTTATAACACTTGCACAGAGAAACCAACTCCAAAAAACTTGATCACATGACGGCAACAACTTCCGGCCTATGAAAAAACATAACCTCAACCGAAATCAGGTGGACCTAGAGTGGGGGCGGGATGGGGGGTGGCAGGAAAACGGGGCGGGGCCGAACAAAACAAACAAAACAACAACACAGACAAAAAAAAACAATTTCCAATCAACAACAAACAAATCAAAATCGTAATAAACCAAGTTGTCACCGTACCTATTCCAATTTTATAATTTGTTATATTATTTAAATCTAAAAATAGTCTAAAATGGCCTTGACTAGCCTACTTTAAACTTGTCCCAGTGTCTTGTTGGGTGTTATTGCCAACCTGGAAACGAAAACAAATGATCATGCCTAACTGTAAGTTAGATTATTCCAACCTAGAATCTAAAAAGCATAGCCTACTTAATTAGGTAATTAGGACAACAGATAAAGAGAAAGTGTGTTGGAAAAAAGAAACCCACCAAAGCCTACCTACTAAATTAAGACAGTTGGAAAAACTCACCAACGGATGTGGCTGGTCCTGCGAGGAAATCCCCCCCCCACCAGAGCCCTGCGTCGGCTGCTTGATCTTGTCACAATAATCCGCCAAAATATCCCTGAACCTTGGCCAGCTCTTCTCAGGTACTGTGATAGCGGTTCGAAAGTTCGTTTTCACTTCGCTTATACGCATATACACACCGCGATTATTCTGACCTGAAACAACAGCCGCCCCTATGCTATATAACCTAACCAACCCCCATCCCCCCCCTCCCCCCATTATAACCAATCACACGCACCTATATCGAAGTAAAAGTTCTTGTTGTCGACATGCATGTGCCGGCCCTCGGGCAAGTCCGGCTTGTAGGCGTGCTCATCGGTACTGAATTCGTCTAGTAGATCGGTGAGGGCGTCGCGGAACTCGATCATACCTTGGGCGGGTATGGCCACTTGGGAGCGGGGCCCGCCACGGGTTATGGTTTGGGAGACGCGCAGGAATCGGCCTCGGGAATTCTCCTTCAAGTCCAAGTAGTAGCGGCGGTTCTCTTTGATCATCATCTCGCTTTTTAGCTTGCCATCTTCGGGCACATTGTCCGGATTTGGGGGGCCTAGCAAAAAAAAATCGAATGGTTGAATGTTTCGCCCAAAAAGCCCCGACAATTTGACACTAAAATCAACGCTCTAACCCCACAAATAACAAAGATGGCCTTGACAACGTTTTTTTAGAACACTCTGTATATTATTCCTACAGTTTTCGTTGATATCTAGAAAACTAAGCGAGTTATCCAAAAAGTTCCAAGACAAAATTTACACGATTTTTCAATATCTACCACTTAGTAATAATCTAAATTATACAGGGTGTCAAATAAAGTGAAATCATTTTCTTTAGTTCGGAAAATTCTGGAAAATCTGCTTCTCCGACAGATTTGGAATCAACTATGAGTTTTCAGCCCATTTTGTCAGAGGCGTAAATAATTTTGAAAAAACGGACAAAAACTTTTGCTATAAAAAATATTTTCGAAATTAATTCAATGACGTAGAAAAAGAATATTTAATGAAATTTTCTATATTTTATTCCAAAAAACTAAACGAACATTAAAATAGCACTAAGACTGTGACGCTGCTTACGCATTTCTAATACAGTAACGCACAGTCTAAACGTCACTTTAGTTAAACTCCTACAAACCGAGTTTGAAAGTGAGGTTAGATCAATTAGTGTACGCACAGGCTCTGTTAGACTGTGACACATTTCCAATTCACTACATCACAGTCTCAGTGCAGTTTTAGTTCGAAACAGTTAGGTTAGGTTCGTGTTTTTAAGGTTAGGTCTTGGCGCAGATTTGACTAAAGTAACCAGTAAGATATGTTCACTTACCCAAAGACGAATAAAAATCACTAAAGGCTGACAGGTGGTCTCGAAATTCAGCAGCAGTGGACAACGCCAAAAATATCTGCGACCGCCTACCATCCGCTCCAATCTACAAAACCAAACCAACAAACAAACATCTCCATGGCAACAGAAACAAACCAAGTATAATTTTTTACCTCTGCCACTTTAATAAAGCGCCCCCGTCGATTTTGTTTGACATCTAAATAGAAACGCTTACTTTGTATTTGAAGCATTTTCGTGGCCAATTCTTGCTCGGCCTGACCCTGTTGACCTAAAACAAAGAAAGTGAATAGAATTCGTGTGGTGGTTGTGTATTTAGTTTAGGGGGTGGTTACTTGGATCATGCCAGTATTGGATTTTGGGCCACAAATTAACCGGGAGCGGGAACATTTCGAGTGGTGCGTTAGGTTAGGAATGGAGTGAGTGAGTTAGATGATTCATTATAGTGTACACTTGTATAATAAAATTCGCGGAATGTGTGAGTCATCATTGTGAGATTTCATTGATGAGATTTTTGGGGAAACAAGTCGGCGCTTACCTGAGTCATATTCGCTGCTCCCCTGCTCCATTCCCTGATGATATTCTACGACAAAACAGGGGGATGAAAAGTTGGGTTAGGTTATGGCATTACATCGCCCCCCCACAAAATCACACACACATGCCGCCTGGCTGTTTTAACGTTTGATACACGGACAAGACGAGGATTTTTTTTTGTTGTTTCTTTCGAGTGGAATTGATCGAGCGAGGCCCCTACCACAAAACTACCGATACGGTCGAGTTTCGTTTGTGTTGACGTTTGCGCCCGTGCGGCCCGCAACCCAACTAACATTGCCCAAGGTCATCGCATAGCCTACGACAATCTGGAAAATATTGCCTAGGAAAACGCCCCCGATTTCACTGTGACCCCCCGGAAAACCCCCCAGATACCATACACAACCACCCCCACAACCCCCCACTAGCCCTACGCACCAAAACCACTCGAAAAAACCGAAATTGATTTCGCCATTTTGGTTGCCGTGTGTCAAAAACCAAAAGCGAGTTTCGCGGTTTGTGTTTTGGGATCCGGGCCCGTTTTGTGGTGATTTCCATGCGGGGGGCGCGCACTGTGTTTTGGATGTGTTTGTGGATGGATGGGGATGTGGTGGTACTCACTTTGCGAACTAGAACCTTCATCTCCGCTGCCTAAATCCGACATTGCAAGCCCTACACACACACACACACACGCGCGCACTCACACACACAAACACACACATGTACAGACGCGGCTGAGCAGCGCCTGTGTCTGTATGTGTGTGTGTGTAATGGTCTTTTTTGTTTCGCTGTTTCTGGGGGAAAAACTAAATGTCACTAGGGTTGTTACATCGAATTTGTTTGATTTTTCGTTTTGGTGGCGTTACATCGAATAGAAGTTGGAAAGTTTTCTTTAATAAATAAATTAAGACAGTGGAATTGTTCAGGATTTTATGCGGATTTCGAATATGTGCACAACATTCATGTGGGACACTCAGATTTTTCAGAATTTTCCATTTTTTAAACCGTTAAAATACAAAAAAAAAATCCAATTTTTCATGTTTTTTGACTGGCTGTAAAATCGTAACTAGTGCTCAGAATTACATGAAATTTTTTTAGACTAACAAACTGAACCTTTTATTTTAATTTGGCGTATAATTTAATGTACATTTAGTAATTTTTGAATTTTTTTCGACTGCTTGAAACAACGGAAAAAAAATGTAAATTTTTCAGGTTTTTTGACTGCCTGTAAAATCGTTAATAGTGCTCTTAATTACATGATTTTTTTTGCAATTGATAAACCGAACCTTCTACTTTAATTTGTCGTATAATTTAATCTACATTTAGTAATTTTTGAATTTTTTTCGACTGCTTGAAATAACAGAAAAAAAAAGTAAATTTTTCAGGTTTTTTGACTGCCTATAAAATCGTTAATAGTGCTCGTAATTACATGAATTTTTTTGCAATTGATAAACCGAACCTTCTATTTTAATTTGGCGTATAATTTAATGTATATTTAGTAATTTTTGAATTTTTTTCGACTGCTCGAAACAACGGAGAAAAATGTAAATTTTTTGAGTGCCTGTAAAATCGTTAATAGAGCTCCTAATTACATGAAATTTTTTTAGGCTAACAAACTGAACCTTTTATTTTAATTTGGCGTATCATTTAATGTACATTTAGTAATTTTTGAATTTTTTTCGACTGCTTGAAACAACGGAAAAAAAATGTAAATTTTTCAGGTTTTTTGACTGCCTGTAAAATCGTTAATAGTGCTCTTAATTACATGAATTTTTTTGCCATTGATAAACCGAACCTTCTACTTTAATTTGGCGTATAATTTAATGTACATTTAGTAATATTTGAATTTTTATTGACTGCTCAAAACAACGGAAAAAAAAAGTAAATTTTTCAAGTTTTTTGACTGCCTGTAAAATTGTTAATAGTGCTCTTAATTACATGAATTTTTTTGCAATTGATAAACCGAACCTTCTATTTTAATTTGGCGTATAATTTAATGTACATTTAGTAATTTTTGAATTTTTTTCGACTGCTTGAAACAACGGAAAAAAAATGTAAATTTTTCAGGTTTTTTGACTGCCTGTAAAATCGTTAATAGTGCTCTTAATTACATGAATTTTTTTGCAATTGATAAACCGAACCTTCTATTTTAATTTGACGTATAATTTAATGTACATTTAGTAATTTTTGAATTTTTTTCGACTGCTTGAAACAACGGAAAAAAAAAGTAAATTTTTCAGGTTTTTTGACTGCCTGTAAAATCGTTAATAGTGCTTTTAATTACATGAATTTTTTTGCAATTGATAAACCGAACCTTCTATTTTAATTTGACGTATAATTTAATCTACATTTAGTAATTTTTTAATTTTTTTCGACTGCTCAAAATAACGGAAAAAAAATGTAAATTTTTCAGGTCTTTTGACTGCCTGTAAAATCGTAATAGTGCTCTTAATTACATGATTTTTTTTGCAATTGATAAACTAAACCTTCTACTTTAATTTGGCGTATAATTTAATGTACATTTAGTAATTTTTGAATTTTTTGCGACTGCTCGAAACAACAGAAATTTTTTTTTTATTTTTCAGGTTTTTTGACTGTCTGTAAAATCGTTAATAGAGCTCCTAATTACATGAATTTTTTTGCAATTGATAAACCGAACCTTCTATTTTAATTTGACGTATAATTTAATGTACATTTAGTAATTTTTGAATTTTTTTCGACTGCTTGAAACAACGAAAAAAAAAAGTAAATTTTTCAGGTTTTTTGACTGCCTGTAAAATCGTTAATAGTGCTCTTAATTACATGAATTTTTTTGCAATTGATAAACTGAACCTTCTATTTTAATTTGACGTATAATTTAATCTACATCTAGTAATTTTTGAATTTTTTTCGACTGCTTGAAACAACGAAAAAAAAAAGTAAATTTTTCAGGTTTTTTGACTGCCTGTAAAATCGTTAATAGTGCTCTTAATTACATGAATTTTCTTGCCATTGATAAACCGAACCTTCTATTTTAATTTGACGTATAATTTAATGTACATTTAGTAATTTTTGAATTTTTTTCGACTGCTTGAAACAACGGAAAAAAAAAGTAAATTTTTCAGGTTTTTTGACTGTCTGTAAAATCGTTAATAGTGCTCTTAATTACATGAATTTTTTTGCAATTGATAAACTAAACCTTCTACTTTAATTTGACGTATAATTTAATGTACATTTAGTAATTTTTGAATTTTTTTCGACTGCTTGAAACAACGAAAAAAAAAAGTAAATTTTTCAGGTTTTTTGACTGCCTATAAAATCGTTAATAGTGCTCGTAATTACATGAATTTTTTTGCAATTGATAAACCGAACCTTCTATTTTAATTTGGCGTATAATTTAATGTACATTTAGTAATTTTTGAATTTTTTTCGACTGCTCGAAACAACGGAGAAAAATGTAAATTTTTTGAGTGCCTGTAAAATCGTTAATAGAGCTCCTAATTACATGAAATTTTTTTAGACTAACAAACTGAACCTTTTATTTTAATTTGGCGTATCATTTAATGTACATTTAGTAATTTTTGAATTTTTTTCGACTGCTTGAAACAACGGAAAAAAAATGTAAATTTTTCAAGTTTTTTGACTGCCTATAAAATCGTTAATAGTGCTCGTAATTACATGAATTTTTTTGCCATTAATAAACTGAACCTTCTATTTTAATTTGACGTATAATTTAATGTACATTTAGTAATTTTGAATTTTTTTCGACTGCTCGAAACAACAGAAATTTTTTTTTTATTTTTCAGGTTTTTTGACTGTCTGTAAAATCGTTAATAGTGCTCGTAATTACATGAATTTTTTTGCAATTGATAAACTAAACCTTCTACTTTAATTTGGCGTATAATTTAATGTACATTTAGTAATATTTGAATTTTTTTTGACTGCTCAAAACAACGGAAAAAAAATGTAAATTTTTCAGGTTTTTTGACTGCCTGTAAAATCGTTAATAGTGCTCTTAATTACATGAATTTTTTTGCAATTGATAAACCGAACCTTCTACTTTAATTTGTCGTATAATTTAATGTACATTTAGTAATATTTGAATTTTTATTGACTGCTCAAAACAACGGAAAAAAAAAGTAAATTTTTCAGGTTTTTTGACTGCCTGTAAAATCCTTAATAGTGCTCTTAATTACATGAATTTTTTTGCAATTGATAAACCGAACCTTCTATTTTAATTTGACGTATAATTTAATGTACATTTAGTAATTTTTGAATTTTTTTCGACTGCTTGAAACAACGGAAAAAAAAAGTAAATTTTTCAGGTTTTTTGACTGCCTATAAAATCGTTAATAGTGCTCGTAATTACATGAATTTTTTTGCAATTGATAAACCGAACCTTCTATTTTAATTTGGCGTATAATTTAATGTATATTTAGTAATTTTTGAATTTTTTTCGACTGCTCGAAACAACGGAGAAAAATGTAAATTTTTTGAGTGCCTGTAAAATCGTTAATAGAGCTCCTAATTACATGAAATTTTTTTAGACTAACAAACTGAACCTTTTATTTTAATTTGGCGTATCATTTAATGTACATTTAGTAATTTTTGAATTTTTTTCGACTGCTTGAAACAACGAAAAAAAAAAGTAAATTTTTCAGGTTTTTTGACTGCCTGTAAAATCGTTAATAGTGCTCTTAATTACATGAATTTTTTTGCCATTGATAAACCGAACCTTCTACTTTAATTTGGCGTATAATTTAATGTACATTTAGTAATATTTGAATTTTTATTGACTGCTCAAAACAACGGAAAAAAAAAGTAAATTTTTCAGGTTTTTTGACTGCCTATAAAATCGTTAATAGTGCTCGTAATTAATAATGAATTTTTTTGCAATTGATAAACTAAACCTTCTACTTTAATTTGGCGTATAATTTAATGTACATTTAGTAATATTTGAATTTTTTTTGACTGCTTGAAACAACGGAAAAAAAAAGTAAATTTTTCAGGTTTTTTGACTGCCTGTAAAATCGTTAATAGTGCTCTTAATTACATGAATTTTTTTGCTATTGATAAACTGAACCTTCTACTTTAATTTGGCGTATAATTTAATCTACATTTAGTAATTTTTGAATTTTTTTCAACTGCTCGAAACAACAGAAAAAAAATGTACATTTTTTCATGTTTTTTGACTGCCTGTAAAATCGTTAATAGTGCTCTTAATTACATGAATTTTTTTGCAATTGATAAACTAAACCTTCTACTTTAATTTAACGCATAATTTAATGTACATTTAGTAATATTTGAATTTTTTTCGACTGCTTGAAACAACGGAGAAAAATGTAAATTTTTTCAGGTTTTTTGACTGCTTGTAAAATCGTTAATAGTGCTCTTAATTACATGAATTTTTTTGCAATTGATAAACCGAACCTTCTATTTTAATTTGACGTATAATTTAATGTACATTTAGCAATTTTTGAATTTTTTTCGACTGCTCAAAGTGATGGTACAGAAATTAATTTCGAATAATTTCGTAAAAATAACAAACTTAAAAAATTCTTATTTTTGGTATAAAGAATTGAAATTAAAAATATTATTATTATTATTATTAAAAATCCTGCATCTCGTAATTTTTTTTAGCAATTTTTGCAATAATCCAACAAAATCTCATCTTTCCACCTAATAATCTATTTTTAGCCAAATTACAAAACCTTTGTGATCTCACACCACAGAAATTATGTCACGATTTGAAAATCCTTCCGCCTTGTCGATGTACCATCCAATTCGATGTAATAATTGTGTCATGCGCATTCGCTACCCGGCATGGCAATGGACAGCACGACCGTTGCGAGGGGAACAAAGATGGCTATGGTTCTATCCGCCATTTTCTAAAGTGAGATAGAACAAAGTGTTTTCCGTGTTTTGTGTACAATTACCTGGATAATTTCGTGTTTTCGGCGACGGTTTGTATTCAGTGCATCGTGTTTATGGTAATTACATTGGGTTTGGTTGTGGTTGTTGTGAATATTGGTGTGTAATAGCCGGTGGAAAGATTGGCGTCTTCGCAGCTTTATTAGAGAGAGTAAAAGGTAAGTTATTTTCTTTGTTACTTCTACTCACAACTTATTTCATTTCACTTTATCAGGCCAGCGTCTTTGTTGTGTAAAAAGAGAGATAAATTTCGGTGTGAGACTAAGATAGAGTTTTCAAATTTTCTACTATTTTATTGTTGACACAAAACGGGGCAGTGTCAAAATGTTTGACGTAACGACATTGAACCATAGCCCTCTACACTAAACACCTAAACTTCTCCAGTATACCTACAGATACTAAACCCGAATTTTTGACAAATTTTCCATAACTAAACATTCAGCGCTTGTCAAAAACCTAAAATCATTCAATTAATTTAACCGTCACTAATTTTTACATTGCGTACTAAAGAAAAAAATCGCTTAAGCTCAATTTTTTCCTTACTATTAACAGTTTTATCAAAACAACTATTACGACTGTGTAGAGGAGGAAAAGTTGCATAAAATGAGTACCCACATCGTATATTTCCGACATGGAAATTTTCTACGGTGTTCCACAAGGTTCAAGTTTAACACTCGATTTTTAAACAGCAACTGTAACTACACCATTAAAACATTAATTGACACTTTGTTTGATTATTACAATAAAGAAAACTATTTAAGACCATTTTTTTCTTTGTACATAACAAATTTCCAAAAATAGTTTATGTGGCAGTGTAGAGGAGGAAAAGTTGCATAAAATGAGTACCCACATCGTATATTTCCGACATGGAAATTTTCTACGGTGTTCCACAAGGTTCAAGTTTAACACTCGATTTTTAAACAGCAACTGTAGCTACACCATTAAAACATTAATTGACACTTTGTTTGATTATTACAATAAAGAAAACTATTTAAGACCATTTTTTTCTTTGTACATAACAAATTTCCTAAAATAGTTTATGTGGCAGTGTAGAGGAGGAAAAGTTGCATAAAATGAGTACCCACATCGTATATTTCCGACATGGAAATTTTCTACGGTGTTCCACAAGGTTCAAGTTTAACACTCGATTTTTAAACAGCAACTGTAGCTACACCATTAAAATGTTAATTGACACTTTGTTTGATTATCACAATAAAGAAAACTATTTAAGACCATTTTTTTCTTTGTACATAACAAATTTCCAAAAATAGTTTATGTGGCAGTGTAGAGGAGGAAAAGTTGCATAAAATGAGTACCCACATCGTATATTTCCGACATGGAAATTTTCTACGGTGTTCCACAAGGTTCAAGTTTAACACTCGATTTTTAAACAGCAACTGTAGCTACACCATTAAAACGTTAATTGACACTTTGTTTGATTATTACAATAAAGAAAACTATTTAAGACCATTTTTTTCTTTGTACATAACAAATTTCCAAAAATAGTTTATGTGGCAGTGTAGAGGAGGAAAAGTTGCATAAAATGAGTACCCACATCGTATATTTCCGACATGGAAATTTTCTACGGTGTTCCACAAGGTTCAAGTTTAACACTCGATTTTTAAACAGCAACTGTAGCTACACCATTAAAACGTTAATTGACACTTTGTTTGATTATTACAATAAAGAAAACTATTTAAGACCATTTTTTTCTTTGTACATAACAAATTTCAAAAAATAGTTTATGTGGCAGTGTAGAGGAGGAAAAGTTGCATAAAATGAGTACCCACATCGTATATTTCCGACATGGAAATTTTCTACGGTGTTCCACAAGGTTCAAGTTTAACACTCGATTTTTAAACAGCAACTGTAGCTACACCATTAAAACGTTAATTGACACTTTGTTTGATTATTACAATAAAGAAAACTATTTAAGACCATTTTTTTCTTTGTACATAACAAATTTCCAAAAATAGTTTATGTGGCAGTGTAGAGGAGGAAAAGTTGCATAAAATGAGTACCCACATCGTATATTTCCGACATGGAAATTTTCTACGGTGTTCCACAAGGTTCAAGTTTAACACTCGATTTTTAAACAGCAACTGTAGCTACACCATTAAAACGTTAATTGACACTTTGTTTGATTATTACAATAAAGAAAACTATTTAAGACCATTTTTTTCTTTGTACATAACAAATTTCAAAAAATAGTTTATGTGGCAGTGTAGAGGAGAAAAAGTTGCATAAAATGAGTACCCACATCGTATATTTCCGACATGGAAATTTTCTACGGTGTTCCACAAGGTTCAAGTTTAACACTCGATTTTTAAACAGCAACTGTAGCTACACCATTAAAACATTAATTGACACTTTGTTTGATTATTACAATAAAGAAAACTATTTAAGACCATTTTTTTCTTTGTACATAACAAATTTCCAAAAATAGTTTATGTGGCAGTGTAGAGGAGGAAAAGTTGCATAAAATGAGTACCCACATCATATACTTCTGACGCAATGTTTCCCTATGAGATATTCCTTTGTTTCAGTGTTAAAATGTTCGACCCCAACACAATTACGACTCAACAGTCGCAGATTCAATACCAGCAGACGCAGCAGTCCGACAAGGACAAAAACCAGGGCCAGGATGTGGCCAATACGCAAAAAGAAACTTTTTCGCCGTTTTGCTACGCCAATGTCAACATGATCCATAAAATAGCACCGTCTACAACCCAAACGCACAACTCAACTGTCAACATGTCACAGTTGACAGATGACAAGTGTTACATAACGCAGCCATTTAGCTATAATTACACGCTAGTTAACCAGAATTTGTTGACGCAAAACGCAATTTCTAATATAACGTTTAAATGTGACGTATGTGGGATGATGTTTGCACATTTGTCGTTGCTTAACCACCATAAAAAAGTCAATCATGGCCAGGGTGATCAAAATCAAGGGCAGCCACAACAACAGCAGATTACTGTGCAGGTTAGTAGGGGAGTTGGTAGTTGTAGTAGTCGTAGTTGAGCGCCATCTGTGGTTGTTTTAGGTGCAACCGCAGCAACAGCCTACTGCGCAAATCCAGATAGTCTCAGCCGACCGCATTCGGTACTCATGCGAGGAGTGCGGCATGACCTTCGCCACCCAAACCGAGCTCAAACAACACAAAATCCAAACCCACCAGGTGGCGCAACAGTCGCAGCCCCAACAAAACACGCTGAAAATAAAAAATTGCGAATCGTGCGGTGCCCCACTACCACAAGACAATAACAAAAAGCGGGCGGTGATGAAGGTGAAATGCGAGCATTGTCTCAATGCCGAGGCGATCCAACCACAAATTTTCGTCGTGGCTACTGCACCGGATGCAACTGTTAAATTCGAGGAGAGTACTGGTACGCAGACGCAAACCAATCTAGGTTGGTGTTTTGTTTTCATGTCCATGCAGGCTGCTACAATGATTTTGTTTTTTTTTTGGTTGGTTTTTGTTGAAGGTACACAAAACTCGATTCCGATTGGTGTGAAGAATAACCATCCGGTGAAGAGGAGGGGCGTGGCCAGTGTGACTAAGTGCACGAAGTGTAATGGTAGTGGGATTATTTTTATTGGTGGTAGTAAAAATCAACAAAATAATGTGGACAAACCGTTCCATTGTAACATTTGTAATGGTGAGTTTTTGTCGTAGAGTTGTTCCTACTTAACCCCTCTTGTTTTTCCAGGCTCGTTCAGTCGATACTCCTCCCTGTGGTCCCACAAACGTCTCCACACCGGCGAAAAAAACTTCAAATGCAACATTTGCGGCTTGGCCTTCGCCAAAGCCGCCTATCTAAAAAACCACTCGCGTATCCACACGGGGGAAAAACCGTACAGGTGCAACGTGTGCGGTATGCAATTCTCCCAGTCGCCCCATTTGAAAAACCACGAGCGAATCCACTCGGGCGAACGCCCTTATGTGTGTGAAGTTTGCGACAAATCCTTCGCCCGCCATTCAACCCTGTGGAACCACCGGCGGATCCACACCGGGGAAAAACCATACCGCTGCGACATCTGCGGCAGCTGCTTCAACCAAGCCACGCATTTGAAAAACCACGCCAAAGTTCACAGTGGCGAGAAGCCATTTAAATGTGACATTTGCTCGGTGGGCTTCTCAGATCGATTTGCGTTGAAACGCCATCGGAATATCCATGAGAAATATGGACGAACTAAACCGAATCCACCACCGTCGACTTCCGATGACAATCCGGCAGATGGTGCTTCGGTGGGTTCGGCTCCGCAAGAGGTGGAAGAGGAGATAATTGAAGCCAAGTTTGAGGGGAAATATGAGGAGGCTGATGATATGCCTGAGGAGATTTCAGTGGCGGAGATGTCCGAGCTTCAGGTGCAATTGTCTTAGAGGACGATGAGGAAGAGTCAAAAAAGGCCATATTTGATTTTTTGCTTTGTAACGTTAATTTAAGAGTTTTAATAAGCGAGAAATTCGACTGGAGATGGTCCAGGTAACTAAGCGCCCCCTAGTTGAGTTTTTGTAAATAAATCGAGGTTTTTTTTTAAGTAATTTTGTAGACTGTTCGAATTTTCGAAATTATTTTGTATTATTCTTTATTATTATTATATAGAAGTATAATGAATAAAAAAATGCTAAAAATTTTTTTTATTAATAATAAAAAGACAGCGAATTCGCCAAAATTTAAAAAAATAGTTATGTGGCGCGATCTCGTAGTGAAACAAAGAAATTATTTAATACAGTTGTCTGTAATTATAAATATCAATTACAGTTCACTGTATTATTAACATTTACCGACCTAAAAACTAGAAATTAAAGTTTTTATTATCAATTTGAGTGAATCATAGTTTTTTTATAAATATTTATTTTATTAAATAATTTAGTAATGTATTACCAACTAAATTTAAGTTAATGTGTATTGTTGGTTGCCTAATTCCATTCATTATAAAAATTACAACTGCCACCACGACAATTACGATTAAACAACCACAACTCAATATTTCTATGAATAATTATTTTAGAAACTGTCCAAACTCAACAGTAAGAATTTCTTGGCAAAATCCCAAAATAAATTAAAAAATTTACATACGACACCTTGTGCCATCTTACAGCAAACCACCAAACCCTCTACAGTTTCCTGCATTACCATTTTCAAAAGTCATTAAGCGCCAAAAGTAAGGTTAGATCACCACATGTGACTGAAAAATCCACACCAACATCAACCAAACACCCTTTTCGCTCAAAATGTCGATGTTAGCTGAGCGTAAACGTAAACAGAAGTATTTCATCGCCACACATTTAAAAACCAATGGAAAAGAATGGGCCGAAGGTGAGTGTTAGTTTAAAACATCCAACTACTTTAAACTTTGTGTTTTAGATACCAACAAATTCGGACACAAAATGCTGGAAAAAATGGGATGGTCCCAAGGTAAAGGCTTGGGGGCTAAGGAAAATGGCGTAACAGAGCCGGTTAGACAAGCGTACAAAATGGATAATAAAGGAATGGGGTACAAGGGCGCCGATGACGATCAGTGGACGGAGCACGAGAAAAACTTCACCGCGTTGTTGGATTCCCTAAGCGGGGACACTGTGAAAACGCCAAAGTTGACTGTAAGTAAGAAAAGCTTGGAGGAGAAGTCGAAAATGTCCAGGGCAAGAGTCCACTACCAAAAATTCACTAGAGGCAAGGATGTTTCGAGATATTCGCAAAAAGACCTAGCGTGCATCTTCGGGAAGAAACCTACACCTACTAAAGAGGAAAAAGTGGAGGAAAAAAGCGTAATAACAGAAAATAACTTGCTAATAAGTTCCGGGTCAATGTTGGATTATTTCAAGCAAAAAATCGGGAAAACTAACGGAATTTCCAGTGGGGATGTACCAAAGGACGAGGGGAAGCCGAATAAGAAGAAATGTAAAAAACTCAATGGGAAGAAACTGAAATCCGAGTCGGATTTAGGCCTTAGTAATCCGGGTTTTGATCCTATACAACATCTAGTAGTCGAGACGCATTGCTTGGATATTATAACAGAAGAAGACGAGATTAATCAGGAGGATAATCAAGTGGACGCCGCTACTTCCGTAGCTGGCGACAGCCTACTAGATATCGGTAGGTATTTATTTGTAAAAAGTAACGCTGAAAATTAAATGAGTTTATTTTTAAGCAGTGGAAAATCCGCATGAGGTCGTTAGAAAAAAAGGGAAGAAAACCAAAAATAGCGCCTGCCAATCCGAGCCAACATCACCGAGCCCTAAGAAGAAGAAGTTGAAGCGTAAACGACGACAGTCAGACGTAGGAGTGAATAATCCCGGATTTAATATTAATGAAAATGAAGAACCAGGTGCCAAAAAACCGAAAAAATTGATAGAAGAAACCGAGGCGAAACCGCAGAAGAAATCTAAGAAAAAGAAGAAACAGATTTGCGTGGAGGAAGTCGAAGTAAAGCCCAAAAATAAGCGAGAAAACGACATGGAAGTGAAAGTAGAGAAGAAAAAGAGGAAAGCTACTACACTGGAAGCTATGGAAGAAACCGAAACGAAACCTAAGAAAAAGAAGAAGAAACGTAAGGAAGCTGGTTTAGTTAATCCAGGTTTTACCGAGTCGAACCTTGAAGAATCTGGCGATAGCCCAACTAATAAACCCCAAAAAAACAAGAAAAAAATCGTAATCCTTCAGGATATTCTTTTAAACACCACCAGCACTCAAGCAGGCTTGGACAATCCCGGATTCATAGCCGAAACTCAAACTAATTCGCCTACTCCGCAACCAGACGACATGCTCTTCAACATAGTCTCAATCCCGAAACCAAAACAAGTTCGCTTTAACGACATAACAGAAGAACGCCTAATCACCCCGAATTGCCCCTCAAGCGAAGCCATGCAACTATTCGAAATCAACAATCAAGTCATCGAGGAAAATTCCAATTCCAATTCCAATTCCAATTCTAGTCATCAGGGTTTAGACAACGCAGGCTTTGATCCGTTGCAGGAGAAACTGCAAGGGATCTCAGATGCTTTGGATAAATTCCAGGCGGATGTGGAGAATTCGTTGAATGAGGCGAAGGCAGTGGGTTTGATGGTGGGGGAGGTAGGGGGTGCGGATGGGGAGAATGAGCGGTTGCAGGATGGCAGTGTGAAGTTGAGGTTTAAGCATGCGAGGATTGGGGCGAGGATACCGCATTATATGTTGAAGGTTACAGGACCGAAAAAGAGTTATAAGCATTTGATTAAGGGGGATATTGTGGTGGGGTTTCAAGGGGCGAATTTGCATGAAATTGAGGGGTATGCGTATAACAAGCAGGACACATAGATGTTCGAAAAGATTTGTTGTGTTATGGTGGAAAATAAACTAATAAAATAAAAGAATGATTGTTGCTTTTTTTACTGTTTTTTTTTGGGGAGGAAATTTGTTAATATAATAAAGAATAATTTCGAGGAAAATTGATTTTAATTTTATAAAATAGTCAAAAAAAACTGTGACACTAAACAATTATTAAAAAAATTTCTAATTTTGAGGCCACGAAAAACTGATGAAACAGCGAGATAAAAACTTGATGATTTTTTTCTAAATTAACCAAACATTCCACTTTACAATACAGCAAATTTGACTAAAATCCAAACAGTGATTCTCAAACTGTGATTTTTTAAACGTCACTTGAAATTTTCTTCGTTTTTTTAAACCATCAACTTTACAGCTCGGAAAATCGCATAAAATCAGCAGATAAGATCTTTCGGAATTTTTCATAAATAAAACCGATGTTTTTCTGTATAATAAAGTAAATTTGATCAAAATCCGACCAGTGGTTCGAAAGCTGGGATATTTTAAAATAGTGACTCGAAAAATGACGTTATTTTAAGATGTGCAACTTTAAGGCCGTAAAAAACGCTTAAAACCACCGTATGTAAACTTGTAGAATTTTTCATAAATAAAACCAAAGTTCAGCTTTATGATACAGGAAATTTGACTAAAATCCGACCAGTAGTACCCAAACTGTGATTTTTTCAAACCATCACTCGAAAATTGTGTCATTTTTATGATGTATATATTCGACGGCTTGAAAAATGCATCAAACGAACAGATATAAAGGTGTTGAATTTTTTCTACATAAAACAAACATTCCGCTTTACAATACAGCAAATTCGACTAAAATCCGACCAGTGATTCTCAAACTATGATTTTTTAAACGTCACATGAAATTTTTGTTCGTTTTTTAAACCATCAAATTTACAGCTCGGAAAATCGCATAAAATAAGAAGATAAGATCTTTCGGAATTTTTCATAAATACAACTGATGTTTTTTTGTATAATAAAGTAAATTTAATCAAAATCCGACCAGTGGTTCGAAAGCTGGGATATTTTAAAATAGTGACTCGAAAAATGACGTTATTTTAAGATGTGCAACTTTAAGGCCGTAAAAAACGCTTAAAACCAGAGTATGTAAACTTGTAGAATTTTTCATAAATAAAACCAAAGTTCAGCTTTATGATACAGGAAATTTGACTAAAATCCGACCAGTGGTACCCAAACTGTGATTTTTTCAAACCATCACTCGAAAATTACGTCATTTTTATGATGTATAGATTCGACGGCTTGAAAAATGCATCAAACGAACAGATATAAAGGTGTTGATTATTTTCTACATAAAACAAACATTCCGCTTTACAATACAGCAAATTCGACTAAAATCCGACCAGTGATTCTCAAACTATGATTTTTTAAACGTCACTTGAAATTTTCTTCGTTTTTTTAAACCATCAACTTTACAGCTCGGAAAATCGCATAAAATAAGCAGATAAGATCTTTCGGAATTTTTCATAAATAAAACCGATGTTTTTCTGTATAATAAAGTAAATTTGATCAAAATCCGACCAGTGGTTCGAAAGCTGGGATATTTTAAAATAGTGACTCGAAAAATGACGTTATTTTAAGATGTGCAACTTTAAGGCCGTAAAAAACGCTTAAAACCAGAGTATGTAAACTTGTAGAATTTTTCATAAATAAAACCAAAGTTCAGCTTTATGATACAGGAAATTTGACTAAAATCCGACCAGTAGTACCCAAACTGTGATTTTTTCAAACCATCACTCGAAAATTACGTCATTTTTATGATGTATAGATTCGACGGCTTGAATAATGCATCAAACGAACAGATATAAAGGTGTTGATTATTTTCTACATAAAACAAACATTCCGCTTTACAATACAGCAAATTTGACTAAAATCCGACCAGTAATTCTCAAACTATGATTTTTTAAACGTCACTAGAAATTTTCTTCGTTTTTTAAACCATCATTTTTACAGCTCGGAAAATCGCATAAAATAAGCAGATAAGATATTTCGGAATTTTTCATAAATAAAACCGATGTTTTTCTGTATAATAAAGTAAATTTGATCAAAATACGACCAGTGGTTCGAAAGCTGGGATTTTTTAAAACAGTGACTCGAAAAATGACGTTATTTTAAGATGTGCAACTTTAAGGCCGTAAAAAACGCTTAAAACCACCGTATGTAAACTTGTAGAATTTTTCATAAATAAAACCAAAGTTCAGCTTTATGATACAGGAAATTTGACTAAAATCCGACCAGTGGTACCCAAACTGTGATTTTTTCAAACCATCACTCGAAAATTACGTCATTTTTATGATGTATATATTCGACGGCTTGAATAATGCATCAAACGAACAGATATAAAGGTGTTGATTATTTTCTACATAAAACAAACATTCCGCTTTACAATACAGCAAATTTGACTAAAATCCGACCAGTAATTCTCAAACTATGATTTTTTAAACGTCACTTGAAATTTTCTTCGTTTTTTTAAACCATCAACTTTACAGCTCGGAAAATCGCATAAAATAAGCAGATAAGATCTTTCGGAATTTTTCATAAATAAAACCGATGTTTTTCTGTATAATAAAGTAAATTTGATCAAAATCCGACCAGTGGTTCGAAAGCTGGGATATTTTAAAATAGTGACTCGAAAAATGACGTTATTTTAAGATGTGCAACTTTAAGGCCGTAAAAAACGCTTAAAACCAGAGTATGTAAACTTGTAGAATTTTTCATAAATAAAACCAAAGTTCAGCTTTATGATACAGGAAATTTGACTAAAATCCGACCAGTAGTACCCAAACTGTGATTTTTTCAAACCATCACTCGAAAATTACGTCATTTTTATGATGTATAGATTCGACGGCTTGAATAATGCATCAAACGAACAGATATAAAGGTGTTGATTATTTTCTACATAAAACAAACATTCCGCTTTACAATACAGCAAATTTGACTAAAATCCGACCAGTAATTCTCAAACTATGATTTTTTAAACGTCACTAGAAATTTTCTTCGTTTTTTAAACCATCATTTTTACAGCTCGGAAAATCGCATAAAATAAGCAGATAAGATATTTCGGAATTTTTCATAAATAAAACCGATGTTTTTCTGTATAATAAAGTAAATTTGATCAAAATACGACCAGTGGTTCGAAAGCTGGGATTTTTTAAAACAATAACTCGAAAATAGACGTTATTTTAAGATGTGCAACTTTAAGGCCGTAAAAAACGCTTAAAACCAGAGTATGTAAACTTGTAGAATTTTTCATAAATAAAACCAAAGTTCAGCTTTATGATACAGGAAATTTGACTAAAATCCGACCAGTAGTACCCAAACTGTGATTTTTTCAAACCACCACTCGAAAATTACGTCATTTTTATGATGTATAGATTCGACGGCTTGAAAAATGCATCAAACGAACAGATATAAAGGTGTTGAATTTTTTCTACATAAAACAAACATTCCGCTTTACAATACAGCAAATTTGACTAAAATCCGACCAGTAATTCTCAAACTATGATTTTTTAAACGTCACTAGAAATTTTCTTCGTTTTTTAAACCATCATTTTTACAGCTCGGAAAATCGCATAAAATAAGCAGATAAGATCTTTCGGATTTTTTTATAAATAAAACCGATGTTTTTCTGTATAATAAAGTAAATTTGATCAAAATCCGACCAGTGGTTCGAAAGCTGGGATTTTTTAAAACAGTGACTCGAAAAATGACGTTATTTTAAGATGTGCAACTTTAAGGCCGTAAAAAACGCTTAAAACCACCGTATGTAAACTTGTAGAATTTTTCATAAATAAAACCAAAGTTCAGCTTTATGATACAGGAAATTTGACTAAAATCCGACCAGTGGTACCCAAACTGTGATTTTTTCAAACCATCACTCGAAAATTACGTCATTTTTATGATGTATATATTCGACGGCTTGAATAATGCATCAAACGAACAGATATAAAGGTGTTGATTATTTTCTACATAAAACAAACATTCCGCTTTACAATACAGCAAATTTGACTAAAATCCGACCAGTAATTCTCAAACTGTGATTTTTTAAACGTCACTTGAAATTTTCTTCGTTTTTTAAACCATCATTTTTACAGCTCGGAAAATCGCATAAAATAAGCAGATAAGATCTTTCGGAATTTTTCATAAATAAAACCGATGTTTTTCTGTATAATAAAGTAAATTTGATCAAAATACGACCAGTGGTTCGAAAGCTGGGATTTTTTAAAACAGTGACTCGAAAAATGACGTTATTTTAAGATGTGCAACTTTAAGGCCGTAAAAAACGCTTAAAACCAGAGTATGTAAACTTGTAGAATTTTTCATAAATAAAACCAAAGTTCAGCTTTATGATACAGGAAATTTGACTAAAATCCGACCAGTAGTACCCAAACTGTGATTTTTTCAAACCATCACTCGAAAATTGTGTCATTTTTATGATGTATATATTCGACGGCTTGAAAAATGCATCAAACGAACAGATATAAAGGTGTTGAATTTTTTCTACATAAAACAAACATTCCGCTTTACAATACAGCAAATTCGACTAAAATCCGACCAGTGATTCTCAAACTATGATTTTTTAAACGTCACATGAAATTTTTGTTCGTTTTTTAAACCATCAAATTTACAGCTCGGAAAATCGCATAAAATAAGCAGATAAGATCTTTCGGAATTTTTCATAAATAAAACCGATGTTTTTCTGTATAATAAAGTAAATTTGATCAAAATCCGACCAGTGGTTCGAAAGCGGGGATTTTTTAAAACAGTGACTCGAAAAATGACGTTATTTTAAGATGTGCAACTTTAAGGCCGTAAAAAACGCTTAAAACCAGAGTATGTAAACTTGTAGAATTTTTCCTAAATAAAACCAAAGTTCAGCTTTATGATACAGGAAATTTGACTAAAATCCGACCAGTAGTACCCAAACTGTGATTTTTTCAAACCATCACTCGAAAATTACGTCATTTTTATGATGTATAGATTCGACGGCTTGAAAAATGCATCAAACGAACAGATATAAAGGTGTTGAATTTTTTCTACATAAAACAAACATTCCGCTTTACAATACAGCAAATTCGACTAAAATCCGACCAGTAATTCTCAAACTATGATTTTTTAAACGTCACTAGAAATTTTCTTCGTTTTTTAAACCATCATTTTTACAGCTCGGAAAATCGCATAAAATAAGCAGATAAGATCTTTCGGATTTTTTTATAAATAAAACCGATGTTTTTCTGTATAATAAAGTAAATTTGATCAAAATCCGACCAGTGGTTCGAAAGCTGGGATTTTTTAAAACAGTGACTCGAAAAATGACGTTATTTTAAGATGTGCAACTTTAAGGCCGTAAAAAACGCTTAAAACCACCGTATGTAAACTTGTAGAATTTTTCATAAATAAAACCAAAGTTCAGCTTTATGATACAGGAAATTTGACTAAAATCCGACCAGTGGTACCCAAACTGTGATTTTTTCAAACCATCACTCGAAAATTACGTCATTTTTATGATGTATATATTCGACGGCTTGAATAATGCATCAAACGAACAGATATAAAGGTGTTGATTATTTTCTACATAAAACAAACATTCCGCTTTACAATACAGCAAATTTGACTAAAATCCGACCAGTAATTCTCAAACTGTGATTTTTTAAACGTCACTTGAAATTTTCTTCGTTTTTTAAACCATCATTTTTACAGCTCGGAAAATCGCATAAAATAAGCAGATAAGATCTTTCGGAATTTTTCATAAATAAAACCGATGTTTTTCTGTATAATAAAGTAAATTTGATCAAAATACGACCAGTGGTTCGAAAGCTGGGATTTTTTAAAACAGTGACTCGAAAAATGACGTTATTTTAAGATGTGCAACTTTAAGGCCGTAAAAAACGCTTAAAACCAGAGTATGTAAACTTGTAGAATTTTTCATAAATAAAACCAAAGTTCAGCTTTATGATACAGGAAATTTGACTAAAATCCGACCAGTAGTACCCAAACTGTGATTTTTTCAAACCATCACTCGAAAATTGTGTCATTTTTATGATGTATATATTCGACGGCTTGAAAAATGCATCAAACGAACAGATATAAAGGTGTTGAATTTTTTCTACATAAAACAAACATTCCGCTTTACAATACAGCAAATTCGACTAAAATCCGACCAGTGATTCTCAAACTATGATTTTTTAAACGTCACATGAAATTTTTGTTCGTTTTTTAAACCATCAAATTTACAGCTCGGAAAATCGCATAAAATAAGCAGATAAGATCTTTCGGAATTTTTCATAAATAAAACCGATGTTTTTCTGTATAATAAAGTAAATTTGATCAAAATCCGACCAGTGGTTCGAAAGCGGGGATTTTTTAAAACAGTGACTCGAAAAATGACGTTATTTTAAGATGTGCAACTTTAAGGCCGTAAAAAACGCTTAAAACCAGAGTATGTAAACTTGTAGAATTTTTCCTAAATAAAACCAAAGTTCAGCTTTATGATACAGGAAATTTGACTAAAATCCGACCAGTAGTACCCAAACTGTGATTTTTTCAAACCATCACTCGAAAATTACGTCATTTTTATGATGTATAGATTCGACGGCTTGAAAAATGCATCAAACGAACAGATATAAAGGTGTTGAATTTTTTCTACATAAAACAAACATTCCGCTTTACAATACAGCAAATTCGACTAAAATCCGACCAGTGATTCTCAAACTATGATTTTTTAAACGTCACTTGAAATTTTCTTCGTTTTTTTAAACCATCAACTTTACAGCTCGGAAAATCGCATAAAATAAGCAGATAAGATCTTTCGGAATTTTTCATAAATAAAACCGATGTTTTTCTGTATAATAAAGTAAATTTGATCAAAATCCGACCAGTGGTTCGAAAGCTGGGATATTTTAAAATAGTGACTCGAAAAATGACGTTATTTTAAGATGTGCAACTTTAAGGCCGTAAAAAACGCTTAAAACCACCGTATGTAAACTTGTAGAATTTTTCATAAATAAAACCAAAGTTCAGCTTTATGATACAGGAAATTTGACTAAAATCCGACCAGTGGTACCCAAACTGTGATTTTTTCAAACCATCACTCGAAAATTACGTCATTTTTATGATGTATAGATTCGACGGCTTGAAAAATGCATCAAACGAACAGATATAAAGGTGTTGAATTTTTTCTACATAAAACAAACATTCCGGTTTACAGTACAGCAAATTTGACTAAAATCAGATCAGTGGTTCTAAAGTTAAGAATTTTTTTATCTAAAATCAAACTTTTTACGAACTATAACAAAGCACTAAATTTACGGGAGAAAACGCAGATAGATTTTTATAAAACGATGAAAATGATTAACAGAGCAAAGTTTAAGAGAGTGGTTCCAATTTAGCACATACAACAATTTACTTGTTGCTTTTTTACTGTTTTTGTGGACGAAATTAGTTATAATAAATAAAAATTGTTTGAGTATAGAAAATAGTTCCAAATTCGTGGAAGTACCTTCATTTATTCCTGCTGTAACCAAATAAAGCAAATTTCAATAAAATCCAAGCAGCAATCGCCAAACTGTGACACTTGAAACTTTTTAATTAAAAATTTTATAAATATGCAAGTTTGACCTCACGGAAAAGTGACAAAACCACAATATAAAAACTTCCCAATACATTAACAGATAAAATAAACATTCAGCTTTGTTTTAAAGTAAATTTAACTAAAATCCGACCAGTGGTTCCAAAGATATTAATTTTTTCCCCTAAAATAACTTATAACTCTTGTGGTCCATATCACTTTTTACGAACTATAACAAAGCACGAAATTTAGCTAAATTTACCATAAAGAAGCTGGTTTATGATAGTTAGGTCACAAGTAACAAAGAAAACAAGAAAATAATTATTATTGACCGCTCATATAACTTTATTTTCTTTAAATATTACACATATGCTGTTCTATTTGTTGTATCATATCATATCATCTTTATAATAATAATAATCATATTTTATCATAAAGTCTAGGCTAATATTTTTTGTTGATAAATTACAATATTTAATCAATAACAATAGTTTACACATTAGAATAAATAGTAAAATTACACCAAAAAATTCAAATCGAATGATTGGATTAAAGTATTTTTTTTAATCTAGTAAATAGTCACCGCTTCACGGTGGTAGGTAGAGTGCTGGGCGCGTCGTCGTTCATTTGTTATTCTCGTGACACACCAAGAGAAAAGTGATTAAATTCGGAAGAGACAAGCCGAAAAACAAAACAATCTCCTAACAAACTTCAACAATAATAACAAACAAAAACAAGCTTATAAAAGTCGATTTTTTCATAATATAAACGTCGGTAAAATTTTATTTGGTTTAAACTTAACTTACACAAAAGAAAAATAATAAAAGTAAATTGGATTGGATTGGATTGGACGGGGAGCAGGGCGAAGGAGTAGAAGGCGAAAACATCCAAAACTAGTTTTTGTATACAATTAATAGAAAAAATGGCTGTGTGTTTTAATAATTATTCCCCTATAACGCCCCCCCACTTCACCACTGTTGAGGGGCTGGTTTCGATGGCGAATTTGTCATACCTAAAAAACGACAATCACAAAAAATTCACCCAAAACCCCCCCCAGCCCATGCTTTTTTAACCTGTAGTATAAACTGGCACATCCCCCTGATTCAACGCCGCATTTTCCCCTAACGAGGAGCTAGGTGGGGGCGGCATCGCATACACCTGCACATTGGGGCCCTTCTTCGGTGACGGTTGCGTTGTAACAGGCGAATGGGCCCTTGAGGAATTCCCTTCGGAACCGTCCTCCTAAAACAAACGACACAAACCGTCAAAACAAAAAACAAAAGCCAACTAGATATATTAAACGATAAATAAACGGAGCATGCTTTGGAAAAAATTGGGATTTAGGCGGCTACGGTTTTGTAGGAAATTTGATGACTCACCCTGCGATTTGGTTGGACAACGTTAGGTGTGCTTGCCCCCGTGCCGTCCTCCCGCTGAAAACATCACTACATATCAGAACCGCCAACAAAAAAAAATTAAATTAAAAAAAAAAACGGGGTTTTTGGCGGGATTTTAACAGCAGCCTTCAGTCTCGTTTTGACTAATTATTATAAGTTTATAGCAGACATAACAAAGCACAAATCTAGTAGTAGTTAAGACCAACAAAAAAAACTTACCTTAAAATTTTCCTTGGAATTATTTGACTAGTCTAAGGGCTAAGTTCAAATAAACTACATATTAAAAATTATATAATATCTACATAACCTTGCTAAAGGCCTTCTAGATTTTGTTATTTAATTTAGCTCCATGTTTGCTACAAAGCCGTCTAGATTGTATGCACAATTTCGTACAAAAATAAAAAAAAATTATTGTCTAACTCATAATTTTGAAACCACTGGTCGGATTTTAGTCAAATTTGCTGTATTGTAAAGCGGAATGTTTGTTTTATGTAGAAAAAAATCAACAACTTTATATCTGTTCGTTTGATGCATTTTTCAAGCCGTCGAATCTATACATCATAAAAATGACGTAATTTTCGAGTGATGGTTTGAAAAAATCACAGTTTGGGTACCACTGGTCGGATTTTAGTCAAATTTCCTGTATCATAAAGCTGAACTTTGGTTTTATTTAGGAAAAATTCTACAAGTTTACATACGGTGGTTTTAAGCGTTTTTACGGGCTTAAAGTTGCACATCTTAAAATAACGTCATTTTTCGAGTCACTGTTTTAAAAAATCCCAGCTTTCGAACCACTGGTCGGATTTTGATCAAATTTACTTTATTATACAGAAAAACATCGGTTTTATTTATGAAAAATTCCGAAAGATCTTATCAGCTTATTTTATGCGATTTTCCGAGCTGGAAAGTTGATGGTTTAAAAAACGAACAAAAATTTCAAGTGACGTTTAAAAAATCACAGTTTGAGAACCACTGGTCGGATTTTAGTCAAATTTGCTGTATTGTAAAGCGGAATGTTTGTTTTATGTAGAAAAAAATCAACACCTTTATATCTGTTCGTTTGATGCATTTTTCAAACCGTCGAATTTATACATCATAAAAATGACGTAATTTTCGAGTGATGGTTTGAAAAAATCACAGTTTGGGTACCACTGGTCGGATTTTAGTCAAATTTCCTGTATCATAAAGCTGAACTTTGGTTTTATTTAGGAAAAATTCTACAAGTTAACATACGGTGGTTTTAAGCGATTTTTACAGCCTTAAAGTTGCACATCTTAAAATAACGTCATTTTTCGAGTCATTGTTTTAAAAAATCCCAGCTTTCGAACCACTGGTCGGATTTTGATCAAATTTACTTTATTATACAGAAAAACATCGGTTTTATTTATGAAAAATTCCGAAAGATCTTATCTGCTTATTTTATGCGATTTTCCGAGCTGGAAAGTTGATGGTTTAAAAAACGAACAAAAATTTCAAGTGACGTTTAAAAAATCACAGTTTGAGAACCACTGGTCGGATTTTAGTCAAATTTGCTGTATTGTAAAGCGGAATGTTTGTTTTGTGTAGAAAAAATTCAACACCTTTATATCTGTTCGTTTGATGCATTTTTCAAACCGTCGAATCTATACATCATAAAAATGACACAATTTTCGAGTGATGGTTTGAAAAAATCACAGTTTGGGTACCACTGGTCGGATTTTAGTCAAATTTCCTGTATCATAAAGCTGAATTTTGGTTTTATTTATGAAAAATTCTACAAGTTTACATACAGTGGTTTTAAGCGTTTTTACGGCCTTAAAGTTGCACATCTTATAATAACGTCATTTTTAGAGTCACTGTTTTAAAAAATCCCAGCTTTCGAACCACTGGTCGGATTTTGATCAAATTTACTTTATTATACAGAAAAACATCGGTTTTATTTATGAAAAATTCCGAAAGATCTTATCAGCTTATTTTATGCGATTTTCCGAGCTGGAAAGTTGATGGTTTAAAAAACGAACAAAAATTTCAAGTGACGTTTAAAAAATCACAGTTTGAGAACCACTGGTCGGATTTTAGTCAAATTTGCTGTATTGTAAAGCGGAATGTTTGTTTTATGTAGAAAAAAATCAACACCTTTATATCTGTTCGTTTGATGCATTTTTCAAACCGTCGAATTTATACATCATAAAAATGACGTAATTTTCGAGTGATGGTTTGAAAAAATCACAGTTTGGGTACCACTGGTCGGATTTTAGTCAAATTTCCTGTATCATAAAGCTGAACTTTGGTTTTATTTAGGAAAAATTCTACAAGTTAACATACGGTGGTTTTAAGCGATTTTTACAGCCTTAAAGTTGCACATCTTAAAATAACGTCATTTTTCGAGTCATTGTTTTAAAAAATCCCAGCTTTCGAACCACTGGTCGGATTTTGATCAAATTTACTTTATTATACAGAAAAACATCGGTTTTATTTATGAAAAATTCCGAAAGATCTTATCTGCTTATTTTATGCGATTTTCCGAGCTGGAAAGTTGATGGTTTAAAAAACGAACAAAAATTTCAAGTGACGTTTAAAAAATCACAGTTTGAGAACCACTGGTCGGATTTTAGTCAAATTTGCTGTATTGTAAAGCGGAATGTTTGTTTTGTGTAGAAAAAATTCAACACCTTTATATCTGTTCGTTTGATGCATTTTTCAAACCGTCGAATCTATACATCATAAAAATGACACAATTTTCGAGTGATGGTTTGAAAAAATCACAGTTTGGGTACCACTGGTCGGATTTTAGTCAAATTTCCTGTATCATAAAGCTGAATTTTGGTTTTATTTATGAAAAATTCTACAAGTTTACATACAGTGGTTTTAAGCGTTTTTACGGCCTTAAAGTTGCACATCTTATAATAACGTCATTTTTAGAGTCACTGTTTTAAAAAATCCCAGCTTTCGAACCACTGGTCGGATTTTGATCAAATTTACTTTATTATACAGAAAAACATCGGTTTTATTTATGAAAAATTCCGAAAGATCTTATCAGCTTATTTTATGCGATTTTCCGAGCTGGAAAGTTGATGGTTTAAAAAACGAACAAAAATTTCAAGTGACGTTTAAAAAATCACAGTTTGAGAACCACTGGTCGGATTTTAGTCAAATTTGCTGTATTGTAAAGCGGAATGTTTGTTTTATGTAGAAAAAAATCAACACCTTTATATCTGTTCGTTTGATGCATTTTTCAAGCCGTCGAATTTATACATCATAAAAATGACGTAATTTTCGAGTGATGGTTTGAAAAAATCACAGTTTGGGTACCACTGGTCGAATTTTAGTCAAATTTCCTGTATCATAAAGCTGAACTTTTGTTTTATTTAGGAAAAATTCTACAAGTTTACATACTCTGATTTTAAGCGTTTTTTACGGCCTTAAAATTGCACACCTTAAAATAACGTCATTTTTCAAGTCACTGTTTTAGAAAATCCCAGCTTTCGAACCACTGGTCGGATTTTGATCAAATTTACTTTATTATACAGAAAAACATCGGTTTTATTTATGAAAAATTTCGAAAGATTTTATCTGCTTAATTTATGTGATTTTCCGAGCTGTAAAATTGATGGTTTAAAAAACGAACAAAAATTTCAAGTGACGTTTAAAAAATCACAGTTTGAGAATCACTGGTTGGATTTTAGTCAAATTTGCTGTATTGTAAAGCGGAATGTTTGTTTTATGTAGAAAAAAATCAACACCTTTATATCTGTTCGTTTGATGCATTTTTCAAACCGTCGAATCTATACATCATAAAAATGACACAATTTTCGAGTGATGGTTTGAAAAAATCACAGTTTGGGTACCACTGGTCGGATTTTAGTCAAATTTCCTGTATCATAAAGCTGAATTTTGGTTTTATTTATGAAAAATTCTACAAGTTTACATACGGTGGTTTTAAGCGATTTTTACAGCCTTAAAGTTGCACATCTTAAAATAACGTCATTTTTAGAGTCACTGTTTTAAAAAATCCCAGCTTTCGAACCACTGGTCGGATTTTGATCAAATTTACTTTATTATACAGAAAAACATCAGTTTTATTTATGAAAAGTTCCGTAAGATCTTATCTGCTTAATTTATGCGATTTTCCGAGCTGTAAAATTGATGGTTTAAAAAACGAACAAAAATTTCAAGTGACGTTTAAAAATCAGTTTGAGAACCACTGGTCGGATTTTAGTCAAATTTGCTGTATTGTAAACCGGAATGTTTGTTTTATGTAGAAAAAAATCAACACCTCTATATCTGTTCGTTTGATGCATTTTTCAAGCCGTCGAATCTATACATCATAAAAATGACACAATTTTCGAGTGATGGTTTGAAAAAATCACAGTTTGGGTACCACTGGTCGGATTTTAGTCAAATTTCCTGTATCATAAAGCTGAACTTTGGTTTTATTTAGGAAAAATTCTACAAGTTTACATACGGTGGTTTTAAGCATTTTTACGGCCTTAAAGTTGCACATCTTATAATAACGTCATTTTTAGAGTCACTGTTTTAAAAAATCCCAGCTTTCGAACCACTGGTCGGATTTTGATCAAATTTACTTTATTATACAGAAAAACATCGGTTTTATTTATGAAAAATTCCGAAAGATTTTATCAGCTTATTTTATGCGATTTTCCGAGCTGTAAAATTGATGGTTTAAAAAACGAACAAAAATTTCAAGTGACGTTTAAAAAATCACAGTTTGAGAACCACTGGCCGCATTTTAGTCAAATTCACTTTATTACAAAGAGAAACATTCGTTTTATTTACAAAAAAATCCAAAACGCGTTATCTGCATATTTTATGACATTTTCCTGGCTTCAAAATTACACGTTTAAAAAATCACAAAATTTCCAAGTGACACGTTTTAAAATCACACTTTTGAAACCACTGGTCGGATTTTAGTCAAATTTGCTTTATTATAAAGCGGAATGCTGGTAAAAAATTCTAAGCATATTGTATGCCCATCTAGAAGGCCATAAACAGCGACTAATCGCCTTCTAGATTCTGTATCCAAACGTAAAAAAAAAAACACACAACCAATGAAATAAAAAGCGAGTGACCTACCTTAGCCTTCTATAAACCGAATCAACAACTACAACTACATAGTGCTAAAAACTAACAAGCAAAGCACCCATTCTAGTACTAAAAATCAAATATCAAAATAACGAAGTGGCTTCTTTGATAAAACAACAACAAAACTCACGTTTAATGTGTGATAGTCCCCAGTGTCCTCTGCCGGTCTCGGTTTGCACTTGCCGCAACAAAAGTTGCAACAACAACACAAACAACAACAACAATAACAACCAGTCACCACGCCGCAAAAGATGAACAGCGCCTGTAACAAAAGAAAAAACGAAAAATTTGTAAAAGCCAGCTGGATTTATCTACTTGTAGTTTACAGCCTAAAACCGACGCACTTTCCACATAGGAAGTGAACACAGTCAGATTGAGATTATCTGGCATTGCGACAGAATCGCCTTATCTACTAACTTGTTTACTTAATAATAATTTTCGGACGCTTACTTTGCACCAAGTTGACGTCACTACAAAATAGGCATTGACATTCTCCTCGCCGAACTGTTCAGCTATGTACAGCCCCAGTGATCCGTAATTGTCGTAGATATTGCGTTTGGTAGCGTCGCTCAAGATCGAGTGTGCCCTGTTCACTTCCTTGAATTTCTCAGCCGCCTCTGGATTGTTTGGGTTTTTGTCTGGATGGTATTTAAGTGCTAAACGTCGGTAGGTTTTCTTGATTTCATCGGCGGTGGCTGTTTTGGGCAGTGCTAGGACCTCGTACAGTGAGTCACCTTGAGTCCTGCAATAATAAATCGTGTGTTCGTGTGGGAAAAATGCAAATTAAAAACGGTTTAGGTTATCGATTAGAAACCAAGATTGATTATAGTGATCAAGCATGCGATGGAAGCTACAAAACACCATTTCGACTGTAATAAAACTTTTAACCTAAACCCACCTAATTATTATATATTAAATATTTAACGACCGAATATAATAATACTTACGATAATTTTCGTTTAGCATCCATTTTTCGCCTACAAATTACTGTTCGGTACCACACACAACTTCAATCTAACTTTATTTCGGTTGGGAATGTTGCTGGTTCGACGAAATTCACAATAAACAGCACGACATGTTGGTTTTAGCGCACATTTTGGGCCACATACGAAAATTGGAAGAAATTTTGACTTGAGGAATGGCAACAAATTGTCAATACAAAAAACGTTCGATCATGGAATCACAGGGCAGCCAACTTAGGAAACTTAAAACAGTCGGTGGTACAGGAAACTGCACGAGACAACCAACAATATTTGTGTTAAGAATAAATGATAAATTATTATTAGTGCAGCGAATTTATTCCATTTTCAGATTTAATTAGCGATTCTTTCATTTGTTTTGTTGCCTTTCTGTTAACTAACAATTTTAAACTGTTGGTATTACAGGGAACTACATTACTAGTTTGTAATCAGTGCCTAGAGTAACGAGTTTTATTAAAAGTGTATTTTCTTAATTATTTCAATGTTGACTTGATTTCTGAAATAATATAAGCATTTTGTGAATTATTATCGTCGAACTTTATAAAGTAATTGAGGGTACTAAGGGGCAACTGTAAAGTGGTAGATGGTGCCTAAAGCTTCGAGTTTCTATTTAAAATGTCGATAAAACTGGTAACTGTAACGCGTTAATAAAAGCTTCGAGTGTTGTACTGTAGATGGCCGATTTGTGCCTAAAGTTACTACTTGATTATCAGTTAGCGGGTCGTAAATAAATCAAACAGTTTAAATTTTATCCATATTTTATTAATTTCCATTTTTTACTCTGGTTTTAAGCGTTTTGTACGGCTTTAAAGTTGCACATCTTAAAATAACGTCATATTTCGAGTAACTGTTTTAAAAAATCCCAGCTTTCGAACCACTGGTCGGATTTTGATCAAATTTACTTTATTATACAGAAAAACATCAGTTTTATTTATGAAAAGTTCCGTAAGATCTTATCTGCTTATTTTATGCGATTTTCCGAGGTGGAAAGTTGATGGTTTAAAAAACGAACGAAAATTTCAAGTGACGTTTAAAAAATCACAGTTTGAGAACCACTGGTTGGATTTTAGTCAAATTTGCTGTATTGTAAAGCGGAATGTTTGTTTTATGTAGAAAAAATTCAACACCTTTATATCTGTTCGTTTGATGCATTTTTCAAGCCGTCGAATCTATACATCATAAAAATGACATAATTTTCGAGTGATGGTTTGAAAAAATCACAGTTTGGGTACCACTGGTCGGATTTTAGTCAAATTTCCTGTATCATAAAGCTGAACTTTGGTTTTATTTAGGAAAAATTCTACAAGTTTACATACTCTGGTTTTAAGCGTTTTTTACGGCCTTAAAATTGCACATCTTAAAATAACGTCATTTTTCGAGTCACTGTTTTAAAAAATCCCAGCTTTCGAACCACTGGTCGGATTTTGATCAAATTTACTTTATTATACAGAAAAACATCGATTTTTTTAATGAAAAATTCCGAAAGATTTTATCTGCTTATTTTATTGCGATTTTCCGAGCTGTAAATTTGATGGTCTAAAAAAGGAACAAAAATTTCAAGTGACGTTTAAAAAATCACAGTTTGAGAATCACTGGTTGGATTTTAGTCAAATTTGCTGTATTGTAAAGCGGAATGTTTGTTTTATGTAGAAAAAATTCAACACCTTTATATCTGTTCGTTTGATGCATTTTTCAAGCCGTCGAATCTATACATCATAAAAATGACGTAATTTTCGAGTGATGGTTTGAAAAAATCACAGTTTGGGCACCACTGGTCGGATTTTAGTCAAATTTTCTGTATCATAAAGCTGAACTTTGGTTTTATTTAGGAAAAATTCTACAAGTTTACATACTCTGGTTTTAGGCGTTTTTACGGGCTTAAAGTTGCACATCTTAAAATAACGTCATTTTTCGAGTCACTGTTTTAAAAAATCCCAGCTTTCGAACCACTGGTCGGATTTTGATCAAATTTACTTTATTATACAGAAAAACATCAGTTTTATTTATGAAAAGTTCCGTAAGATCTTATCTGCTTATTTTATGCGATTTTCCGAGCTGGAAAGTTGATGGTTTAAAAAACGAACGAAAATTTCAAGTGACGTTTAAAAAATCACAGTTTGAGAACCACTGGTCGGATTTTAGTTAAATTTGCTGTATTATAAAGCGGAATGTTTGTTTTGTCTAGAAAAAATTCAAAACCTTTATATCTGTCCGTTTGATGCATTTTTCAAGCCGTCGAATCTATACATCATAAAAATGACGTAATTTTCGAGTGATGGTTTGAAAAAATCACAGTTTGGGTACCACTGGTCGGATTTTAGTCAAATTTCCTGTATCATAAAGCTGAACTTTGGTTTTATTTAGGAAAAATTCTACAAGTTTACATACTCTGGTTTTAAGCGTTTTTTACGGCCTTAAAATTGCACATCTTAAAATAACGTCATTTTTCGAGTCACTGTTTTAAAAAATCCCAGCTTTCGAACCACTGGTCGGATTTTGATCAAATTTCCTTTATTATACAGAAAAACATCGTTTTTACTTATGAAAAATTCCGAAAGATTTTATCTGCTTATTTTATGCGATTTTCCGAGCTGTAAAATTAATGGTTTAAAAAACGAAGAAAATTTCAAGTGACGTTTAAAAAATCACAGTTTGAGAATCACTGGTTGGATTTTAGTCAAATTTGCTGTATTGTAAAGCGGAATGTTTGTTTTATGTAGAAAAAATTCAACACCTTTATATCTGTTCGTTTGATGCATTTTTCAAGCCGTCGAATCTATACATCATAAAAATGACGTAATTTTCGAGTGATGGTTTGAAAAAATCACAGTTTGGGCACCACTGGTCGGATTTTAGTCAAATTTTCTGTATCATAAAGCTGAACTTTGGTTTTATTTAGGAAAAATTCTACAAGTTTACATACTCTGGTTTTAGGCGTTTTTACGGGCTTAAAGTTGCACATCTTAAAATAACGTCATTTTTCGAGTCACTGTTTTAAAAAATCCCAGCTTTCGAACCACTGGTCGGATTTTGATCAAATTTACTTTATTATACAGAAAAACATCGGTTTTATTTATGAAAAATTCCGAAAGATTTTATCTGCTTATTTTATTGCAATTTTCCGAGCTGTAAAATTAATGGTTTAAAAAACGAAAAAAATTTCAAGTGACGTTTAAAAAATCACAGTTTGAGAATCACTGGTCGGATTTTAGTCAAATTTGCTGTATTGTAAACCGGAATGTTTGTTTTATGTAGAAAAAAATCAACACCTTTATATCTGTTCGTTTGATGCATTTTTCAAACCGTCGAATCTATACATCATAAAAATGACACAATTTTCGAGTGATGGTTTGAAAAAATCACAGTTTGGGTACCACTGGTCGGATTTTAGTCAAATTTCCTGTATCATAAAGCTGAACTTTGGTTTTATTTAGGAAAAATTCTACAAGTTAACATACGGTGGTTTTAAGCGATTTTTACAGCCTTAAAGTTGCACATCTTAAAATAACGTCATTTTTCGAGTCATTGTTTTAAAAAATCCCAGCTTTCGAACCAATGGTCGGATTTTGATCAAATTTACTTTATTATACAGAAAAACATCGGTTTTATTTACGAAAAATTCCGAAAGATCTTATCAGCTTATTTTATGCGATTTTCCGAGCTGTAAAGTTGATGGTTTAAAAAACGAACAAAAATTTCAAGTGTCGTTTAAAAAATCACAGTTTGAGAATCACTGGTCGGATTTTAATCAAATTTGCTGTATTGTAAACCGGAATGTTTGTTTTATGTAGCGGGTCGTAAATAAATCAAACAGTTTAAATTTTATCCATATTTTATTATTTTCCATTTTTTGACACATATTAAGTTACAAATTAGTCTGATATTTGGTGTTTTAAAGTTTTTTTCTGGTTTTCCTCGCATCCATCACACAACATTCATCTAGTAAGTTGTACAATTATTTAATAAAACTATATTATAGACATTGTGTTTTGTATATTAACGTTTTTTGTTTGTGTGAAATTTGCTCGTACACGAATTTTTTGTACATTCTGTCTGTCTAAAGAAGTAATGGTCAAAAATCACTCTTTTTTTGGTTTTTAAATTGCTATTTGACTAGGAAAATAGCAATTTATCACATTGTGCGAGACAAACGAAACAGTTGAATAATTTTGGGAAAATATTGCTTGGAATTTGAAGCAAATTTCCTGTGAAATCAGGTTTAAGAATAAATAATTTCTATAATATTAATTTAATAAATATTAGTTTTAAAACCTAAAATTTTGCACTTTTACTTGTGCAAAATTATAAAGACAACAAACAAACAATTCAACAACAAACAGAATTATAATAAAAAAATATATAAAATATTTAAATTCGCATAAAATTCATAATTATTTACAAACGAATTTCTCTTTGTTTCTCTCTGTATAATTTTCTGTTATACTTAACCTAAGAAAAAAATTATCACATGAATATTCTATACAATTAATGATTATCACTAAAACTGTCCCATTTACGTGGTTCTTTTAAGTATAAACCTCACAATTTTTTGGTTTATTTGTCATGTTTAAGTACATACTACTCGATATCCCCTCCAATTTCCGTGTACAACCTCAACACCCTGTGTATAAACTCATACTGCTCCGCCGTTTGCACCATTCCACCTCTACTCAACCTCAACGAGCACAAAATCGCCAAAACATCCACACTCCCCCCACTACGCAGCTGCTGAATCCCATTCAAAATCGCCAGAAAACAACCAGTGCGTCCAATACCGGCACTACAGTGCACCACGAGGGGCACCCGAACCCCATCCATCGACTTTTTGCGCGGCGCTTGCGCCGCCTTCTCTACACTATTTGTACTACTACTACTCAACGCCATCTGGCGAAGCACGCGCAAAGCAATCCGCAATACCTGCTCCGGATTGGCCATGTTATGATCCGGCCAATCAGCGAACCAGAAATGGTGGATGGTGCGCGTAGCGCCCTCTCGCCGCACCTCCAACTGTCGCACATGGCACTCGGCCAGCGTGTCCTTGTGCAGGCAGCGCACATCGAACCCACCAAATTGCACGCGATTCAACTCCTCAAACTCCACCGTGTTCTCCTCCTCCATTTGCGTGCCGCCAGTCGAGTTGTGGTGGCTGTCAAACGTGAAACGGTCACGTGGCTTCATTGTCTTCACCACGAAGTAGGTTTTTTCGGTGGGCGGGGCCGTTTTGCCAAGGGGGAAGTACAGCTCGCACTTGCTGCACCCTTTTTCCACCAGGCCGGTCAGCATTACGATGCATTTGCACTGGAAAAAAACATTTTAGTAAATACAACTAAATTTTATTAAAAATTTTTCGTGGTAAATTTCAGCTTAAAAACTTTACACACACTTTACGTGTGACGTCATAGTGTGAGTAGTGCGACCGTTTAGTGGCGAAGCGGGAAAAAAAATGGTTTTTCAACTAACTCGGTTACATCGCTATTTTCGACAAAATTGTATACTTGACTTTTGATTTATATTAGTAAAGTGAACAAAAAACCTAAATAACATTTTTGGATTGGTGTTGCCATTTTAGAGATATTACCCATTTTAACAAGTTTTCCCCAAAAAAATCTATTACAGTTCGGTTTTCGAAAAAAATTATTCTACATTTTTTGTTCATTTTGTGCATGTGAACATTAAACCTAAACAACTTTTTTCGATCTGATTCACCGTTTATTCCACAAAACCATTTTTTCATAATTTTTAAAAACCTGTCAAAATTGACATTTAGGGAAGCCCAATTAAGCTACACTTTAACAGGTCATACCCCACATGTACTCACTCCATTTATGCCAAAATTTAAGCCAAACAAACCAAATTTACGAACTGTAGAATGTCTAATAGGCGGCCATGCAAAAACGCGTTTTTAAGGAAAAATTCCAATTTCCTGCCATTTTTAAACAAACTTCATAAGAAACTTTTTTTAGTACTCGATAAAAGCAACATTAAACCTAAACAACTTTTTTCGATCTGATTCACCGTTTATCCCACAAAAGCATTTTTTCATAATTTTTTTATAACCTGTCAAAATTGACATTTAGGAAAGCACAATTAAGCTACACTTTAACAGGTCATACCCCACATGTACTCACTCCATTTATGCCAAAATTTAAGCCAAACAAACCAAATTTACGAACTGTAGAATGTTTAATAGGCGGCCATGCAAAAACGCGTTTTTATGGAAAAATTCCAATTTCCCGCCATTTTTAAACAAACTTCATAAGAAACTTTTTTTAGTACTCGATAAAAGCAACATTAAACCTAAACAACTTTTTTCGATCTGATTCACCGTTTATCCCACAAAAGCATTTTTTCATAATTTTTTTATAACCTGTCAAAATTGACATTTAGGAAAGCACAATTAAGCTACACTTTAACAGGTCATACCCCACATGTACTCACTCCATTTATGCCAAAATTCAAGCGAAACAAACCAAATTTGCGAACTGTAGAATGTCTAATAGGCGGCCATGCAAAAACGCGTTTTTAAGGAAAAATTCCAATTTCCCGCCATTTTTAAACAAACTTCATAAGAAACTTTTTTTAGTACTCGATAAAAACAACATTAAACCTAAACAACTTTTTTCGATCTGATTCACCGTTTATCCCACAAAAGCATTTTTTCATAATTTTTTTATAACCTGTCAAAATTGACATTTAGGAAAGCCCAATTAAGCTACACTTTAACAGGTCATACCCCACATGTACTCACTCCATTTATGCCAAAATTCAAGCGAAACAAACCAAATTTGCGAACTGTAGAATGTCTAATAGGCGGCCATGCAAAAACGCGTTTTTATGGAAAAATTCCAATTTCCCGCCATTTTTAAACAAACTTCATAAGAAACTTTTTTTAGTACTCGATAAAAACAACATTAAACCTAAACAACTTTTTTCGATCTGATTCACCGTTTATCCCACAAAAGCATTTTTTCATAATTTTTTTATAACCTGTCAAAATTGACATTTAGGAAAGCCCAATTAAGCTACACTTTAACAGGTCATACCCCACATGTACTCACTCCATTTATGCCAAAATTTAAGCCAAACAAACCAAATTTACGAACTGTAGAATGTCTAATAGGCGGCCATGCAAAAACGCGTTTTTAAGGAAAAATTCCAATTTCCTGCCATTTTTAAACAAACTTCATAAGAAACTTTTTTTAGTACTCGATAAAAGCAACATTAAACCTAAACAACTTTTTTCGATCTGATTCACCGTTTATCCCACAAAAGCATTTTTTCATAATTTTTTTATAACCTGTCAAAATTGACATTTAGGAAAGCACAATTAAGCTACACTTTAACAGGTCATACCCCACATGTACTCACTCCATTTATGCCAAAATTTAAGCCAAACAAACCAAATTTACGAACTGTAGAATGTTTAATAGGCGGCCATGCAAAAACGCGTTTTTATGGAAAAATTCCAATTTCCCGCCATTTTTAAACAAACTTCATAAGAAACTTTTTTTAGTACTCGATAAAAGCAACATTAAACCTAAACAACTTTTTTCGATCTGATTCACCGTTTATCCCACAAAAGCATTTTTTCATAATTTTTTTATAACCTGTCAAAATTGACATTTAGGAAAGCACAATTAAGCTACACTTTAACAGGTCATACCCCACATGTACTCACTCCATTTATGCCAAAATTCAAGCGAAACAAACCAAATTTGCGAACTGTAGAATGTCTAATAGGCGGCCATGCAAAAACGCGTTTTTAAGGAAAAATTCCAATTTCCCGCCATTTTTAAACAAACTTCATAAGAAACTTTTTTTAGTACTCGATAAAAACAACATTAAACCTAAACAACTTTTTTCGATCTGATTCACCGTTTATCCCACAAAAGCATTTTTTCATAATTTTTTTATAACCTGTCAAAATTGACATTTAGGAAAGCCCAATTAAGCTACACTTTAACAGGTCATACCCCACATGTACTCACTCCATTTATGCCAAAATTCAAGCGAAACAAACCAAATTTGCGAACTGTAGAATGTCTAATAGGCGGCCATGCAAAAACGCGTTTTTATGGAAAAATTCCAATTTCCCGCCATTTTTAAACAAACTTCATAAGAAACTTTTTTTAGTACTCGATAAAAACAACATTAAACCTAAACAACTTTTTTCGATCTGATTCACCGTTTATCCCACAAAAGCATTTTTTCATAATTTTTTTATAACCTGTCAAAATTGACATTTAGGAAAGCCCAATTAAGCTACACTTTAACAGGTCATACCCCACATGTACTCACTCCATTTATGCCAAAATTTAAGCCAAACAAACCAAATTTACGAACTGTAGAATGTTTAATAGGCGGCCATGCAAAAACGCGTTTTTATGGAAAAATTCCAATTTCCCGCCATTTTTAAACAAACTTCATAAGAAACTTTTTTTAGTAGTCGATAAAAGCAACATTAAACCTAAACAACTTTTTTCGATCTGATTCACCGTTTATCCCACAAAAGCATTTTTTCATAATTTTTTTATAACCTGTCAAAATTGACATTTAGGAAAGCACAATTAAGCTACACTTTAACAGGTCATACCCCACATGTACTCACTCCATTTATGCCAAAATTCAAGCGAAACAAACCAAATTTGCGAACTGTAGAATGTCTAATAGGCGGCCATGCAAAAACGCGCTTTTATGGAAAAATTCCAATTTCCCGCCATTTTTAAACAAACTTCATAAGAAACTTTTTTTAGTACTCGATAAAAGCAACATTAAACTTAAGTAACTTTTTTGGATACAAGCAACCAATTTCAAGATATTAACCATAATAAGGTTTCACCAAATCACAAAAAACAAATGACCAAATTCAAAATTTATGCAGATTCTAGTCTAATATCTCCACAACAAAAACTCTGGGGTGCTAGAGTGTGTATAACTACATTATTTTCAAATTTTAAATTTACGTGTATAGTTGGTTGCCTATCCACAAACTCCCACGTAACTTTAACCACCACAATTTTCCAAGATTTCTAGGTTATGTCCTCGAAAAAACTTCAAATTTTTCGCGTACTTACATTAGTGTACCACACCATGTTCCAAAAATCATCGCAGGTGTGCGACATGGGGCCCTGCGTGGCAATATACGCGGTTTCCGTGTAATCCGGCCCCTAAAAAAAACAACTACAATTTTAAGCCAATAAATTGAAAAAACGTACTTTGATGTAGTTTGCATGGATATACTGGCTGGGATCTTGCAGTTGTACGCGACTACTTTCGTTTGGTAAGATTTTCCGGTATCTATTGCGGCTCTGACTGCCGGAAACGTAGCATTTTTCCGGTAGATTAAGCGGGATTTTCCAGAATTCTTCGTGGAGTTTCGGTACGCGAACACACTACATACAAAAATATTTGTTAAAATCAAGCTAGTTTAGCTAAATTAATTAAATAGTTACCTCGCAGGATTGTTTGAGATCATCTATAGTAAGTAAATTTCCGGCTGTTTGTAAATATTGTATATCCTCCAAGTGTAACTTGAACTCCTCGCTTAGCAGATGCGCCTCTCTTGGTTCGTGTCTCGGATACAAGGCCTTCCTGTTCCCTTTGCAATGATTACTACTTCCAGAGCACTCTTTAAACGCGCCGGTTTGGCAGAAGCCACACGGGGGCACATAAAGATTTTCGTTAGATAAACTTTTACGACGCGATTTAACACAACAAGTACACTGTTTATTGTTGTTGTTCACCCCACTGGCTCCAGCAGTAGTTTTGATTTTCGTATGGGCAACCGACTCGTAAATAATGCAGTTTACGCAAGTTTCCTGGGATTTCCGTCGTTCGCATCTGCATAATTTCTGCGGTGAGCCGAAGCTAGATAAGTTGAGGTTAGAAACGCTTTTGGCTGGATGTAATCTTGTAGTTGGCGGTGGTGGTTTGTTTTCGCCTAAACCAAGATCGATGGTTAAGCTGGCGTTGGAGCCGCGGCGCTCTAGCAGGCCTTTAGGTTTAACCTGGCGGATACTTGAGGGTTTTCCGTCGGAAAAATCATGCAAGCTCATTACCTCTGGTAAAGTTTTTAAAGTTTGCGAGCCGGAGATGCTGTTGTTCGAGGCGAATTTCTTCAAATTCGACCCGAGGCTTGTAGTTGGATGGTCTAGCAACTCGCATAGTTTCTGCTTGAATTGCTTCTTGGGAGTGTTAGGCATGGAGAAGACATCCCGACTAACCTCTAGGCTGGTTTTACCTGGCGGATCCGAGTCCAAGCTCACTGCTTTAAGTTTCCGGGAGAGCGTTGGGGTTTTGGGCGAGTGGACCACCAGTTCGGGCGTTGGGTCATCCTTCAAGTCCAACGTCATGACTGGTGGAGTGTTCCTGGGTTTGTTGTCCATGTTTCATGCGAGTGCATGATCCAACAGGATCATCTTTAGCTGGCGTACACTCGGCCAGTTAGTTTCCACCACTTGGCATTGGGATTGTACACAAATCGATAAATCACACACACACACACACACTGCTACATGTACACACCACGCCACAGAATACCCTCCTCACCACGCACGGTGGTAAATAGAGTTTTGGTGAATGAAATGGAACCTTGTGAATGCCCTCCTTGGCGCACTCGTTTTGTTTACGAAAAGCATGCGCCACCTTGGATTTATTAATAATTTCCAAGGGGGTTACAGGTTTCTGTAATTTAACACCTGGGGAAATTTGGCGAGTATTATGCGGAAAATTCACAATAAGCACTCGAGCATTACGACAAATTTATGTAAGTAAACAATGACAAATTACTAAAAGCTTAGTGTAATTTAAGTTGCCTACAATTTAAATGCGTACACTAGTGACATCTAAAGAGAGTGATTGTAAACTATGTTAAAAGAAAACTACTATATCGACAGAGACACATTCCAAAATAGTAGTTTACTATAGTAGGCTATAAAATCTGGAATTATCAACGGATTTTTGTTCTGTTTGAATTTTCTAGTAAAACTAACTTAACTCTTTGTCAAACAGCAAACCGCAACGAAATCTGTCACGTTTTCGAAGTTTTATGACAGTTTTAAGGACACAAACCTAAAATTTGGACAAATTTTTTAAGCGAGTCTATAGTATACCGTAAAACCGGAATTTTTAGAGGATTTTCATTCTGTTTGAATTTTCTAGTAAAACTAACTTGGTTCTTTGTAAAATTGCAAACCGCAACGAAATCTGTCAATTTTTCAAAGTTTTATGACAATTTTAAGGACACAAACCTAAAATTTTGACAAATTTTTTAAGCGAGTCTATAGTATACCGTAAAAACCGGAATTTTTAGAGGATTTTCATTCTGTTTGAATTTTCTAGTAAAACTAACTTGGTTCTTTGTAAAATTGCAAACCGCAACGAAATCTGTCAATTTTTCAAAGTTTTATGACAGTTTTAAGGACACAAACCTAAAATTTGGACAAATTTTTTAAACGAGTCTATAGTATACCGTAAAACCGCAATTTTTAGAGGATTTTCATTCTGTTTAAATTTTCTAGTAAAACTAACTTGGTTCTTTGTAAAATTGCAAACCGCAACGAAATCTGTCAATTTTTCAAAGTTTTATGACAGTTTTAAGGACACAAACCTAAAATTTGGACAAATTTTTTAAGCGAGTCTATAGTATACCGTAAAAACCGGAATTTTTAGACGATTTTCATTCTGTTTGAATTTTCTAGTAAAACTAGCTTGGTTCTTTGTAAAATTGCAAACCGCAACGAAATCTGTCAATTTTTCGAAGTTTTATGACAGTTTTAAGGACACAAACCTAAAATTTGGACAAATTTTTTAAGCGAGTCTATAGTATACCGTAAAACCGGAATTTTTAGAGGATTTTCATTCTGTTTGAATTTTCTAGTAAAACTAACTTGGTTCTTTGTAAAATTGCAAACCGCAACGAAATCTGTCAATTTTTCAAAGTTTTATGACAATTTTAAGGACACAAACCTAAAATTTTGACAAATTTTTTAAGCGAGTCTATAGTATACCGTAAAAACCGGAATTTTTAGAGGATTTTCATTCTGTTTGAATTTTCTAGTAAAACTAACTTGGTTCTTTGTAAAATTGCAAACCGCAACGAAATCTGTCAATTTTTCAAAGTTTTATGACAGTTTTAAGGACACAAACCTAAAATTTGGACAAATTTTTTAAACGAGTCTATAGTATACCGTAAAACCGCAATTTTTAGAGGATTTTCATTCTGTTTAAATTTTCTAGTAAAACTAACTTGGTTCTTTGTAAAATTGCAAACCGCAACGAAATCTGTCAATTTTTCAAAGTTTTATGACAGTTTTAAGGACACAAACCTAAAATTTGGACAAATTTTTTAAGCGAGTCTATATTATACCGTAAAAACCGGAATTTTTAGAGGATTTTCATTCTGTTTGAATTTTCTAGTAAAACTAACTTGGTTCTTTGTAAAATTGCAAACCGCAACGAAATCTGTCAATTTTTCAAAGTTTTATGACAGTTTTAAGGACACAAACCTAAAATTTGGACAAATTTTTTAAACGAGTCTATAGTATACCGTAAAACCGCAATTTTTAGAGGATTTTCATTCTGTTTAAATTTTCTAGTAAAACTAACTTGGTTCTTTGTAAAATTGCAAACCGCAACGAAATCTGTCAATTTTTCGAAGTTTTATGACAGTTTTAAGGACACAAACCTAAAATTTGGACAAATTTTTTAAGCGAGTCTATAGTATACCGTAAAACCGGAATTTTTAGAGGATTTTCATTCTGTTTGAATTTTCTAGTAAAACTAACTTGGTTCTTTGTAAAATTGCAAACCGCAACGAAATCTGTCAATTTTTCAAAGTTTTATGACAGTTTTAAGGACACAAACCTAAAATTTGGACAAATTTTTTAAACGAGTCTATAGTATACCGTAAAACCGCAATTTTTAGAGGATTTTCATTCTGTTTAAATTTTCTAGTAAAACTAACTTGGTTCTTTGTAAAATTGCAAACCGCAACGAAATCTGTCAATTTTTCAAAGTTTTATGACAGTTTTAAGGACACAAACCTAAAATTTGGACAAATTTTTTAAGCGAGTCTATAGTATACCGTAAAAACCGGAATTTTTAGACGATTTTCATTCTGTTTGAATTTTCTAGTAAAACTAGCTTGGTTCTTTGTAAAATTGCAAACCGCAACGAAATCTGTCAATTTTTCGAAGTTTTATGACAGTTTTAAGGACACAAACCTAAAATTTGGACAAATTTTTTAAGCGAGTCTATAGTATACCGTAAAACCGGAATTTTTAGAGGATTTTCATTCTGTTTGAATTTTCTAGTAAAACTAACTTGGTTCTTTGTAAAATTGCAAACCGCAACGAAATCTGTCAATTTTTCAAAGTTTTATGACAGTTTTAAGGACACAAACCTAAAATTTTGACAAATTTTTTAAGCGAGTCTATAGTATACCGTAAAAACCGGAATTTTTAGAGGATTTTCATTCTGTTTGAATTTTCTAGTAAAACTAACTTGGTTCTTTGTAAAATTGCAAACCGCAACGAAATCTGTCAATTTTTCAAAGTTTTATGACAGTTTTAAGGACACAAACCTAAAATTTGGACAAATTTTTTAAGCGAGTCTATAGTATACCGTAAAAACCGGAATTTTTAGAGGATTTTCATTCTGTTTGAATTTTCTAGTAAAACTAACTTGGTTCTTTGTAAAATTGCAAACCGCAACGAAATCTGTCAATTTTTCAAAGTTTTATGACAGTTTTAAGGACACAAACCTAAAATTTGGACAAATTTTTTAAGCGAGTCTATAGTATACCGTAAAAACCGGAATTTTTAGAGGATTTTCATTCTGTTTGAATTTTCTAGTAAAACTAACTTAACTCTTTGTCAAACAGCAAACCGCAACGAAATCTGTCAATTTTTCGAAGTTTCATGACAGTTTTAAGGACATAAACCTAAAATTTGGACAAATTTTTTAAGCGAGTCTATAGTATACCGTAAAACCGCAATTTTTAGAGGATTTTCATTCTGTTTAAATTTTCTAGTAAAACTAACTTGGTTCTTTGTAAAATTGCAAACCGCAACGAAATCTGTCAATTTTTCAAAGTTTTATGACAGTTTTAAGGACACAAACCTAAAATTTGGACAAATTTTTTAAGCGAGTCTATAGTATACCGTAAAAACCGGAATTTTTAGAGGATTTTCATTCTGTTTGAATTTTCTAGTAAAACTAACTTGGTTCTTTGTAAAATTGCAAACCGCAACGAAATCTGTCAATTTTTCAAAGTTTTATGACAGTTTTAAGGACACAAACCTAAAATTTGGACAAATTTTTTAAGCGAGTCTATAGTATACCGTAAAAACCGGAATTTTTAGACGATTTTCATTCTGTTTGAATTTTCTAGTAAAACTAGCTTGGTTCTTTGTAAAATTGCAAACCGCAACGAAATCTGTCAATTTTTCGAAGTTTTATGACAGTTTTAAGGACACAAACCTGAGATTTGGACAAATTTTGTAAGCGAGTCTATAGTATATCGTAAAAATCGGAATTTTTAGAGGATTTTCATTCTGTTTCAATTTTCTAGTAAAACTAACTTGGTTCTTTGTAAAATTGCAAACCGCAACGAAATCTGTCAATTTTTCAAAGTTTTATGACAGTTTTAAGGACACAAACCTAAAATTTGGACAAATTTTTTAAGCGAGTCTATAGTATACCGTAAAACCGCAATTTTTAGAGGATTTTCATTCTGTTTAAATTTTCTAGTAAAACTAACTTGGTTCTTTGTAAAATTGCAAACCGCAACGAAATCTGTCAATTTTTCAAAGTTTTATGACAGTTTTAAGGACACAAACCTAAAATTTGGACAAATTTTTTAAGCGAGTCTATAGTATACCGTAAAAACCGGAATTTTTAGAGGATTTTCATTCTGTTTGAATTTTCTAGTAAAACTAACTTGGTTCTTTGTAAAATTGCAAACCGCAACGAAATCTGTCAATTTTTCAAAGTTTTATGACAGTTTTAAGGACACAAACCTAAAATTTGGACAAATTTTTTAAGCGAGTCTATAGTATACCGTAAAAACCGGAATTTTTAGAGGATTTTCATTCTGTTTGAATTTTCTAGTAAAACTAACTTGGTTCTTTGTAAAATTGCAAACCGCAACGAAATCTGTCAATTTTTCGAAGTTTTATGACAGTTTTAAGGACACAAACCTAAAATTTGGACAAATTTTTTAAGCGAGTCTATAGTATACCGTAAAACCGCAATTTTTAGAGGATTTTCATTCTGTTTAAATTTTCTAGTAAAACTAACTTGGTTCTTTGTAAAATTGCAAACCGCAACGAAATCTGTCAATTTTTCAAAGTTTTATGACAGTTTTAAGGACACAAACCTAAAATTTGGACAAATTTTTTAAGCGAGTCTATAGTATACCGTAAAAACCGGAATTTTTAGAGGATTTTCATTCTGTTTGAATTTTCTAGTAAAACTAACTTGGTTCTTTGTAAAATTGCAAACCGCAACGAAATCTGTCAATTTTTCGAAGTTTCATGACAGTTTTAAGGACACAAACCTAAAATTTGGACAAATTTTTTAAGCGAGTCTATAGTATACCGTAAAAACCGGAATTTTTAGACGATTTTCATTCTGTTTGAATTTTCTAGTAAAACTAGCTTGGTTCTTTGTAAAATTGCAAACCGCAACGAAATCTGTCAATTTTTCGAAGTTTTATGACAGTTTTAAGGACACAAACCTAAAATTTGGACAAATTTTTTAAGCGAGTCTATAGTATACCGTAAAAACCGGAATTTTTAGAGGATTTTCATTCTGTTTAAATTTTCTAGTAAAACTAACTTGGATCTTTGTAAAATTGCAAACCGCAACGAAATCTGTCAATTTTTCTGTTTTTTCTGTTAATTTTTTGTAATAAAAGTTTAAGTTCAGCGATGGTTTTATTATTGTAGACCGGCCTTAAGAAGCTGGAAACGCCTACCTTAAGTCTTAGACTGCGCTAGTCAAACCACAACTTAAAAAATCACAGAAAACTTGTAAATTATATCGTTTATTTGTTTCAAATACACCGAAATGAATTTAAACAGAGTTCCACAGTGTTTTTCTAGCGAATACTAATATATTTTATTTGCTTTTACCAATTTTTCACCACGATATTTACGATACGGGTCTAGTTGTGTTGTCTATGGTCCTAGTTCCAAATTTCCAAACAGAAATCCCCTAGATGTTAGTTTGAAATAATAACCTAACTTTTCGTTGATTAAATATGAATTTAACGCGTAACTGTTGGAAAACCCTCCAATATTCGACGCAATTTGTACCGAAACACCATCCAGTGTCCCCCAGCGATGTACAACAATTACAACGTTTCATCGACGCTTCTAATAAACTGGTCGTGGTAACCGGAGCTGGAATTTCAACTGAATCAGGTACAAACCCTTTTTAGTGTTATTTATTTATAATAGAATATTTAAGGCATTCCGGATTATCGTTCGGAAGCCGTGGGGTTGTACGCGCGTTCCAACCACAAACCAATAGAAAACCATCGGTTTTTAAACTCGGCTCTAGTCCGTAAACGCTTCTGGGCCAGGAATTTCGTAGGATGGACCAGATTCTCCACGTGCCAACCGAATTTAATCCACGAAACGCTCGCTAAATCCAAGCGAGTCTCTTGGATAATCACACAGAATGTCGATGGGTTGCATCGGAAAATCTCAGGTGGGAATTTGGTAGAGTTACATGGAAGCGCGTTTAACGTACGGTGTCTTGACTGTAATAAAAACTACCACCGAAGCGTAATTCAAAACCTTCTACAGGAACTGAACCCCAACTTTCTGCAAGTTTCTGAGATGATCCGCCCGGATGGCGACGTGGAAATCCCACCTGAAATCATCGAGGGATTTCAGGAGGTTTTTTGTGGGAATTGCCACGGTAATCTGAAACCAGATATTGTTTTCTTTGGGGATAATGTTCCGAAAGCTCGTGTGGATCTGGTGAGGAATATTGTAAGGGACGCAGACGCGCTTTTAGTTTTGGGTTCTAGTTTATCCGTTTTTTCTGGGTTTAGGATTGTTTTACAGGCGGTGGAGGAAGAGAAACCGGTGGCGATTGTTAATATTGGGGCGACGAGGGGTGATAAGTTAGCGCAGTTGAAAATTGATGCGAAATGTGGTGATGTACTAGAAAAGGTTTTGATGTAGGTAATTTTAATTATTTTAATTGATAAGTTCTGGTTGCCAGTTTTAGTGTTACAGTTTTAGAACCACTGGTCAGATTTTTAATAAATTAACATTTTTACAAAGCGAAATGTATGTTTTATTAAAAATAACTCGTTCCAAGGTTCTAGTAGTTGTCCTTGTATTTTTTCCAGTCGCTCAAATTGAAACTTTAAAAATAGCACCAATTTTCATGGATTCACAGTTTTATAACCACTGTTCAGATTTTAACGTAATTTACATCTTTACAAAGCGGAATGTAGGATATATTAGAAAATGTCAGTACAAGGTCTCTAAAGGCTGTTGTAGTGTGTTTTTTAGAGCCTTAAAGTGGAACTTTGAAAATAGCACTAATTTTCATGGATTCACAGTTTTAGGGTTACAGTTTTAGAACCACTGGACAGATTTTAAGTAAATTAACATTTTTACAAAGCGAAATGTATGTTTTATTAAAACAAACTCGTTCCAAGGTTCTAATAGTTGTCCTTGTATTTTTTCCAGTCGCTCAAATTGAAACTTTAAAAATAGTACCAATTTTCATGGATTCACAGTTTTGGGTCACAGTTTTGTAACCACTGCTCAGATTTTAACGTAATTTACGTCTTGACAAAGCGGAATGTACATTCTATTAGAAAATGTCAGTACAAGGGCTCTAAAGGCTGTTTTAGTGTGTTTTTTAGAGCCTTAAAGTGGAACTTTGAAAATAGCACAAATTTGCATGGATTCACAGTTTTAGGGTCACAGTTTTAGAACCACTGGTCAGATTTTAAGTAAATTAACATTTTTACAAAGCGAAATGTATGTTTTATTAAAACAAACTCGTTCCAAGGTTCTAATAGTTGTCCTTGTATTTTTTCCAGTCGCTCAAATTGAAACTTTAAAAATAGCACCATTTTCATGGATTCACAGTTTTGGGTCACAGTTTTGTAACCACTGTTCAGATTTTAACGTAATTTACATCTTTACAAAGCGGAATGTAGGATATATTAGAAAATGTCAGTACAAGGTCTCTAAAGGCTGTTGTAGTGTGTTTTTTAGAGCCTTAAAGTGGAACTTTGAAAATAGCACCAATTTTCATGGATTCACAATTTTAGGGTCACAGTTTTAGAACCACTGGACAGATTTTAAGTAAATTAACATTTTTACAAAGCGAAATGTATGTTTTATTAAAACAAACTCGTTCCAAGGTTCTAATAGTTGTCCTTGTATTTTTTCCAGTCGCTCAAATTGAAACTTAAAAAATAGCACCATTTTCATGGATTCACAGTTTTGGGTCACAGTTTTGTAACCACTGTTCAGATTTTAACGTAATTTACATCTTTACAAAGCGGAATGTAGGTTCTATTAGAAAATGTCAGTACAAGGTCTCTAAAGGCTGTTGTAGTGTGTTTTTTAGAGCCTTAAAGTGGAACTTTGAAAATAGCACCAATTTTCATGGATTCACAATTTTAGGGTCACAGTTTTAGAACCACTGGACAGATTTTAAGTAAATTAACATTTTTACAAAGCGAAATGTATGTTTTATTAAAACAAACTCGTTCCAAGGTTCTAATAGTTGTCCTTGTATTTTTTCCAGTCGCTCAAATTGAAACTTTAAAAATAGTACCAATTTTCATGGATTCACAGTTTTGGGTCACAGTTTTGTAACCACTGTTCAGATTTTAACGTAATTTACATCTTTACAAAGCGGAATGTAGGTTCTATTAGAAAATGTCAGTACAAGGGCTCTAAAGGCTGTTGTAGTGTGTTTTTTAGAGCCTTAAAGTGGAACTTTGAAAATAGCACCAATTTTCATGGATTCACAATTTTAGGGTCACAGTTTTAGAACCACTGGACAGATTTTAAGTAAATTAACATTTTTACAAAGCGAAATGTATGTTTTATTAAAAAAACTTGTTCCAAGGTTCTAATAGTTGTCCTTGTATTTTTTCCAGTCGCTCAAATTGAAACTTTAAAAATAGCACCAATTTCATGGATTCACAGTTTTGGGTCACAGTTTTGTAACCACTGTTCAGATTTTAACGTAATTTACGTCTTTACAAAGCGGAATGTAGGTTCTATTAGAAAATATCAGTACAAGGTCTCTAAAGGCTGTTGTAGTGTGTTTTTTAGAGCCTTAAAGTGGAACTTTGAAAATAGCACTAATTTTCATGGATTCACAGTTTTAGGGTCACAGTTTTAGAACCACTGGACAGATTTTAAGTAAATTAACATTTTTACAAAGCGAAATGTATGTTTTATTAAAACAAACTCGTTCCAAGGTTCTAATAGTTGTCCTTGTATTTTTTCCAGTCGCTCAAATTGAAACTTAAAAAATAGCACCAATTTCATGGATTCACAGTTTTGGGTCACAGTTTTGTAACCCCTGTTCAGATTTTAACGTAATTTACGTCTTTACAAAGCGGAATGTAGGTTCTATTAGAAAATATCAGTACAAGGTCTCTAAAGGCTGTTGTAGTGTGTTTTTTAGAGCCTTAAAGTGGAACTTTGAAAATAGCACTAATTTTCATGGATTCACAGTTTTAGGGTCACAGTTTTAGAACCACTGGACAGATTTTAAGTAAATTAACATTTTTACAAAGCGAAATGTATGTTTTATTAAAACAAACTCGTTCCAAGGTTCTAATAGTTGTCCTTGTATTTTTTCCAGTCGCTCAAATTGAAACTTTAAAAATAGCACCATTTTCATGGATTCACAGTTTTGTAACCACTGCTCAGATTTTAACGTAATTTACGTCTTTACAAAGCGGAATGTAGGTTCTATTAGAAAATGTCAGTACAAGGTCTCTAAAGGCTGTTGTAGTGTGTTTTTTAGAGCCTTAAAGTGGAACTTTGAAAATAGCACTAATTTTCATGGATTCACAGTTTTAGGGTTACAGTTTTAGAACCACTGGACAGATTTTAAGTAAATTAACATTTTTACAAAGCGAAATGTATGTTTTATTAAAACAAACTCGTTCCAAGGTTCTAATAGTTGTCCTTGTATTTTTTCCAGTCGCTCAAATTGAAACTTTAAAAATAGCACCATTTTCATGGATTCACAGTTTTAGGGTCACAGTTTTGTAACCACTGTTCAGATTTTAACGTAATTTACGTCTTTACAAAGCGGAATGTAGGTTCTATTAGAAAATGTCAGTACAAGGGCTCTAAAGGCTGTTGTAGTGTGTTTTTTAGAGCCTTAAAGTGGAACTTTGAAAATAGCACTAATTTTCATGGATTCACAGTTTTAGGGTTACAGTTTTAGAACCACTGGACAGATTTTAAGTAAATTAACATTTTTACAAAGCGAAATGTATGTTTTATTAAAACAAACTCGTTCCAAGGTTCTAATAGTTGTCCTTGTATTTTTTCCAGTCGCTCAAATTGAAACTTTAAAAATAGTACCAATTTTCATGGATTCACAGTTTTGGGTCACAGTTTTGTAACCACTGTTCAGATTTTAACGTAATTTACGTCTTTACAAAGCGGAATGTAGGTTCTATTAGAAAATGTCAGTGCAAGGGCTCTAAAGGCTGTTGTAGTGTGTTTTTTAGAGCCTTAAAGTGGAACTTTGAAAATAGCACTAATTTTCATGGATTCACAGTTTTAGGGTTACAGTTTTAGAACCACTGGACAGATTTTAAGTAAATTAACATTTTTACAAAGCGAAATGTATGTTTTATTAAAACAAACTCGTTCCAAGGTTCTAATAGTTGTCCTTGTATTTTTTCCAGTCGCTCAAATTGAAACTTTAAAAATAGCACCATTTTCATGGATTCACAGTTTTGGGTCACAGTTTTGTAACCACTGTTCAGATTTTAACGTAATTTACGTCTTTACAAAGCGGAATGTAGGTTCTATTAGAAAATGTCAGTACAAGGGCTCTAAAGGCTGTTGTAGTGTGTTTTTTAGAGCCTTAAAGTGGAACTTTGAAAATAGCACCAATTTTCATGGATTCACAATTTTAGGGTCACAGTTTTAGAACCACTGGACAGATTTTAAGTAAATTAACATTTTTACAAAGCGAAATGTATGTTTTATTAAAACAAACTCGTTCCAAGGTTCTAATAGTTGTCCTTGTATTTTTTCCAGTCGCTCAAATTGAAACTTAAAAAATAGCACCATTTTCATGGATTCACAGTTTTGGGTCACAGTTTTGTAACCACTGTTCAGATTTTAACGTAATTTACGTCTTTACAAAGCGGAATGTAGGTTCTATTAGAAAATGTCAGTACAAGGGTTCTAAAGGCTGTTTTAGTGTGTTTTTTAGAGCCTTAAAGTGGAACTTTGAAAATAGCACAAATTTGCATGGATTCACAATTTTAGGGTCACAGTTTTAGAACCACTGGACAAATTTTAAGTAAATTAACATTTTTACAAAGCGAAATGTATGTTTTATTAAAAAAACTTGTTCCAAGGTTCTAATAGTTGTCCTTGTATTTTTTCCAGTCGCTCAAATTGAAAGTTTAAAAATAGTACCAATTTTCATGGATTCACAGTTTTAGGGTCACAGTTTTGTAACCACTGTTCAGATTTTAACGTAATTTACGTCTTTACAAAGCGGAATGTAGGTTCTATTAGAAAATGTCAGTACAAGGGCTCTAAAGGCTGTTGTAGTGTGTTTTTTAGAGCCTTAAAGTGGAACTTTGAAAATAGCACCAATTTTCATGGATTCACAATTTTAGGGTCACAGTTTTAGAACCACTGGACAGATTTTAAGTAAATTAACATTTTTACAAAGCGAAATGTATGTTTTATTAAAACAAACTCGTTCCAAGGTTCTAATAGTTGTCCTTGTATTTTTTCCAGTCGCTCAAATTGAAACTTAAAAAATAGCACCATTTTCATGGATTCACAGTTTTGGGTCACAGTTTTGTAACCACTGTTCAGATTTTAACGTAATTTACGTCTTTACAAAGCGGAATGTAGGTTCTATTAGAAAATGTCAGTACAAGGGTTCTAAAGGCTGTTTTAGTGTGTTTTTTAGAGCCTTAAAGTGGAACTTTGAAAATAGCACAAATTTGCATGGATTCACAATTTTAGGGTCACAGTTTTAGAACCACTGGACAGATTTTAAGTAAATTAACATTTTTACAAAGCGAAATGTATGTTTTATTAAAAAAAACTCATACAAAGGTTCTAATAGTTGTCCTTGTATTTTTTCCAGTCGCTCAAATTGAAACTTAAAAAATAGCACCATTTTCATGGATTCACAGCTTTAGGGTCACAGTTTTAGAACCACTGAACAGATTTTAACTAAATTAACATTTTTACTAAGCGAAATGTATGTTTTATTATAAAAACTCGCGCCAAGGCTGTAAAAGTTGTTTTTGTGTATTTTTCAGACCTCTAAAGTGCCAGATTAATAAAACAAAAAACTTGATACAAAAACGGTTTAATTTTGGCAGTTTGTATACAATATTTACGATAGAATAATAGAATTAACAGAATCGTACTTTTCCGAACATATTTTATAGACGGTTAATCATCTTTACTTATACAAGGTGTGGTTAAAAAGTTTTTTTTACTAACCTATAATGAAGAAAATAAATTTAACTAACCTAGACAGTATGGATAGAAAAATCTACGCTGTTGTAAATAGAACGCACAAAAACAAAATTAATGGAATTATACTTAAGTTGGAGGACGTATAACTAAGAAAATATAATACACTAACTACCTACAGGAAATAATCGGCTTGTGGTTTCTTCGAGGGAATCCCTCGAGTGTCTTGTGGTGCTGCCTCGAATATCGTAAAGTCCCTTTGAAGGTGTTCGTTCAGTTCCAAAATAGCCGCAACGTTGCCACATCTACAAAGCTAAATTAAAGCTGGGTTTTTTCGGGTTTTTCTACGTACCTGTAGCAGTAGTTGGGTGCTGACCAAACGGTCAAAACAGTCTCATTAAAGTGCCATTTGTAGCCCTCCATAACCAACTGGTGGGCGCGGCAGATCATATCAATGTCATTGGCGGCGTTGAATTGTGCTACCACATCCGATCCGAACAAATAACCGGCACCTCGTGGCGAAACGCCCCAACCTTGGGTATCTACAAGACAAATTAATCACCTAATTTTAGTATTTTGCAAGTTTACCTTCTGGGTCACTCCACAAAAGGTCGCACATCGGCCCATCATGCGGCACCTCTTGCTTCCGATCTATAACGCGAATTTGGTCAAGCGACTGAATACTTGGCGATAAACCACCATGCACACAGAAGATTTTCCCGTCGATTATGGCCGAAAGCGAGAGATAATCGAAGATTTCTGTGCAGTAACGCCAGACGGTGATCGAGCCGTATTTACGCAGGCACTCATCGTAGAAGCCGTAGACTTGTGTGATTTGGCGTGATTCGTGATTGCCTCGGATCAACGTAATGCGATCCGGATACCTAACCTAAAAATTCTTACTGTATGAATGTACTGTACTTGAAATATTAACTAAGTAAGTACCTTAAGTGCTAATAAAAGTAGGAAAGTTTCGACGCTATAAAACCCTCTGTCGACGAAGTCGCCCATGAAAAGGTAGTTCGTTTCGGGCACATCGCCCCCGACTTTGAACAATTCTTTCAAGTCGTAGAATTGCCCGTGAATATCACCACAAACCTACAAAAAAACCGTTAAGAAAACACTTTTGTTGCATTGTAATACCTATAACAACTTACAGTTACAGGCGAGTCCACTCGTTGCACATTACTTTCCTCCACGAGTATTTCCCTGGCCTTAGCACACAAAGCCTTCACTTCACTCTCCTTGATAATCTCACATCGTTTTAATTGCTCTATTTGTCGGTCCAAATCACTAGTTTCGATCGACATGTTTTTAGGTTGTTTTCCTACGAAATCCACACGCACTTATTTATTTTCGGGGCACACAAACGGAGGTTGGGGCACTCGTGGGGGTGCTCCAAGGAAAATCCTTGTGGATTTTCGTTTATTTGTTTCTGACACAAGACACAATGCTGGAAACACCAAAGCACCAACCTCAAGGTTGAATGAACACCACACTACTGGGCGCTGGATTGGGCGCTAACCTCCACCAGAATATTTACTCGAATTAGTTCGTTTTCACCTTAAATACTGCTCACTGCTTGCAATTTGAGTAGTAATTTGCAAGGAAATTAGTCATAATGCAACATTACGAAACAAATATTTGTTTATATATGTTACAGGAAACTGTATTACCGGCGAGGGTTTAATGGAAAGTTATGCAACCAACTATACATAATGTTATATTTTATTAAAATTAGAACAATTTCTTCTGGAATATCTTCATAATGACGAAAAATTACTAACGAATTTACTAAAATTCTCTAAAAAACACAATTATAGGCTTTTATATAATAAAAAGTTTAATTTACATTCTAGTTTACTATTTCTCTATGATCATCATTCTTTTACAGTTTTCTATATTATCAACATTTCAAACATTTTTATTGAATTTTCTTTCCGAAACCACATAAAATAAGGTAAATTTCATCGAATTAAACCTTGAATATAATTAAATCCATAATTATAAGTTTTTTTGTATTATCAAAACTTTAGTTTACATTCTAGTTCACTGCTATTCTATGATCCGCATTCTTTAGCAGTTGTCTACATTACCGACATTTAAAATATTTTAACATAAATCGTCCTACAGGAAACATGTAAAATAAGGTAAATTTAATCGAATTATCTCTTAATTAAACCTCTAACATTCCGTTTTTTAGTACAGGCAACCAGGTGTTTATGTAGTTTGTATTCAAAAACCAAACAAACCTAACCTCACTTTCCAACATGGGCAAGTTCATAGAAATCGACAAAACTCACGTAAAACCCAAGCGCCTACCACACAAAACCAAGCAAATAGAAACCGAACCAACAAAATGTAAAAACCAAGGAGGCAAAACCAGCGAGAAAGCTGAAGTAAAAGCCAAACAAAACCCCGAGACAACCACAACCCCAAACCAGTTCGATTGGTTCTTGACGGATGAAGCTAAATCCTCATACGAGAGTTTCGTAAATCGGGATTATTTTTATCATATTTTCGACGAGGTTTGTCTGGAAGGCTTAGAAGGAATCACAATTGAAGGTTAGTTTACTTAGTAACAAGTGAGTTGTTTGTTTAAATGTTGTTTTGCAGCACTATGGAAACGGTTGTCAAGCCACCAAAGCACAGCGTTGTTGCGGGAGGATATAAAAGAGCAAATTTGGCGTATAATTTGCGGTGATATCACTTATAATGTGCGGTTTTTTGCTTTGGCGGAGCCCCGAAAGGAGCTACAGCTATTCGATCGGTATCAGTGTTTAGATGTGGATAATAACGGGGATTTACTAGATATGGCTGATGGGATACCAGATATTTATTCGTATTATTTAGTGAAGCCCCCGGAGATTGTTTTGGGGTCTTGTGCTGGTTTTAAGACGAGGGTAGATGTGAGCGAGGTAGTGCGGGGGTTGAGCTACCGCCAGGCTGAGAAAAAGTAAATTAGGTTAGTGTTTTATATGATAAGATTACAAGGCGTTTGGTTTTAGGTTTGGTTTGAAACTAGTCATCGTAGCGGATCAACAACACCGCACGCATGCCATCTACAGCGAGTTCTCGGATCCAGCAGGCGATGTAAACCCCATGGATTATTGTTTTCTGGAAAAAATCGCGCGTAGTCGCGAGCAAGGCGAGCTAACCCAAGGAAAGTATGCGTTAAGTCGCTTTTTCAACCTGGACACCAAAGCCGTCTTCTACTACCAGAAGCACCTGCTGCAGTTGGAGCTAATCGCCAAGCAGGCGTTCAACACTCGCTGCAGCGATGTCGACCAGAATAACCTAGGCCGCTTGATCCACTTGCGTCGCTTCTACCGCAAAACCAAACCACGTCCATTGATCATGGCGGAGAAGGTTATCAATGTGTTGAAAACGCGTGCCCCACAATATATGATGGAATACGCGGAAATGCGGCGCATGTTCCCCGAGTGTGTGGTCTCAGCTACTAGATTGATGAAGTACAGCGAGTTTACCAAGTATGTTTGGACGGACATCCTGGTGCAGTACAAGGAAATTTATCCGAATTCGAATCCGCGGCTTTGGTACTACAGAACCAAGAGGAAGGAGCGCTGGGTTAGGGTGATGGTGCTTAAGGAGCCGAGTATTAACATTGAAGCGTGCTGGAAGAGCGGGTATGAGGACGACGAGTTGGATGACGACGAGAAGGGTTAATATACTTATTAAATAGTTAACTAGATTTACATTACGCTATTTTCCTCCAGACGACGAGCCCTCAACAACGCAAAAATCCATCAACGTGGAACTAAACCGCGAAATTTACAATTTCATCCTAACGCAAGGTTTGTACGGGTCAACTTTGAAAGATGTAATAAACACCTTCGATGTGGATATGTATTCAGTACGGACGGCTATACGAAGATTGCAGACGCAAAATGCCATCGATGGAAAGCGTGTGGATATTGGAAAACAGCGGAATTTTAGGTGCGCTATTAAAAAAATCTCATACGATTCTTATGGCTTTTTTTTACAGGTATTTTGCTAGATGTTTGTATGATTCCCAAGCGGAAATCCTGGCGGAGCCCCCGAAAATTACAACTCGTCCTAGGAAGGCATTAGAAAGACTTTTAGAGAAACGTCGACGAAATCCACAGGAGGATAACATCAACATTCCAAAAAACCACGTGGTGTTGCCTAGATATTCCTCCAATTTCCAGCAGTTTATGCTGTGGGATTTCCAGAAGAATTACACTATAATAAAAAGAAATAAAATCGAGTCAATTCCTGTTGAACTCGAAGATGGTTGTTTGGTTTACTACGCGGATTTTTGGGGGATGTCCTTTAAATCTACTACAGGGTGCTTTTCCGCCCCATGTTTTATTCCGTATGAGAATATTTTGGACGGACTACGATGTTCTAGTTTTTTGGTAATTAAAGCTGGTTTTGATCCGGTTAGTAAGCTGCAATTGTTGCGGGTTCTACTAGATGATATTTCGATAACCGATGAGCATTCCCTCGAGTTACTATCGCCTGGTTTCCGCAGGCCGTTGAAGAGGAAATTTGAGGAGACAGGTAAAAGACTGTTTTTTTATTCTAAATTCTCTTCCAGCGTGTTGATAATTTTTTTCTTGTTTTAACTAATATTGAGCTTTGTAAAACTGTTTTCTAAATAAAAATCCGGTGTGGAGTTACGAATTTTCAAAGTAAAAATAATAGCATTTTTTAGCGACTGTTTTAGAACCGCTGGTTGGATTTTTATCAAGTAATTTTTATATCAAAGTTGGAGGATCGTATTATGTTGGAAAAAATCCCGAAATGTCAATATGAATTTTTTCAGCATTTATTGCGAGTTTCAAAGATCACTTTTCGCGTTTTTTTAGAGTGTTATTTAAATAATCACAGTTTTCCAACCGCTGGTCCGATTTTGATGAAATTTACTTTATTACAAAGATGAAAGTTGGTTTTATTTACAAAAAAGTTCCCAAAATGTTTATTTACTGATTTTAATCATTTTCCGTAGCTTCAAAATTGCACTTGTAAAAAATGACGTAATTTTTAACGACTGTTTTAAAAAATCACAGTTTTGGAACCGCTGGTTGGATTTTTATCAAATAATTTTTATATCAAAGTTGGAGGAACGTATTATGTTGGAAAAAATCCCGAAATGTTAATATGAATTTTTTTTGGCATTTTTTGCGAGTTCCAAAGATCACTTTTCGAAAATCGCGTTTTTTCAGAGTGTCATTTAAATAATCACAGTTTTGTAACCGCTGGTCCGATTTTGGTCAAATTTAGTTTATTGCAACGCTGAAGGTTGGTTTTATTTACAAAAAAAATTCCAAAATGTTTGTTTACTGTTTTTAATAATTTTCCTTAGCTTCAAAATTGCACTTGTAATTTTTAACAACTGTTTTAAAGAATCACAGTTTTGGAACCGCTGGTTGTATTTTTGTCAAATAATTTTTATATCAAAGTTAGAGGATCGTATTATGTTGGAAAAAACCCTGAAATGTTAATATGAATTTTTTCAGCATTTTTTGCGAGTTTCAAAGATCACTTTTCAAAAATTCCGTTTTTTGAGAGTGTCATTTAAATAATCACAGTTTTCTAACCGCTGGTCCGATTTTGATGAAATTTACTTTATTACAAAGATGAAAGTTGGTTTTATTTAGAAAAAAGTTCCCAAAATGTTTATTTGCTGATTTTAATCATTTTCCGTAGCTTCAAAATTGCACTTGTAAAAAATGACGTAATTTTTAACGACTGTTTTAAAAAATCACAGTTTTGGAACCGCTGGTTGGATTTTTGTCAAGTAATTTTTATATCAAAGTTAGAGGATCGTATTATATTGGAAAAAATCCCGAAATGTTAATATGAATTTTTTCAGCATTTTTTGCGAGTTTCAAAGATCACTTTTCAAAAATCGCGTTTTTTTAGAGTGTTATTTAAATAATCACAGTTTTCCAACCGCTGGTCCGATTTTGATGAAATTTACTTTATTACAAAGATGAAAGTTAGTTTTATTTACAAAAAAGTTCCCAAAATGTTTATTTACTGATTTTAATCATTTTCCGTAGCTTCAAAATTGCACTTGTAAAAAATGACGTAATTTTTAACGACTGTTTAAAAAAATCACAGTTTTGGAACCGCTGGTTGGATTTTTGTCAAGTAATTTTTATATCAAAGTTAGAGGATCGTATTATATTGGAAAAAATCCCGAAATGTTAATATGAATTTTTTCAGCATTTTTTGCGAGTTTCAAAGATCACTTTTCAAAAATCGCGTTTTTTTAGAGTGTTATTTAAATAATCACAGTTTTCCAACCGCTGGTCCGATTTTGATGAAATTTACTTTATTACAAAGATGAAAGTTGGTTTTATTTACAAAAAAGTTCCCAAAATGTTTATTTACTGATTTTAATCATTTTCCGTAGCTTCAAAATTGCACTTGTAAAAAATGACGTAATTTTTAACGACTGTTTTAAAAAATCACAGTTTTGGAACCGCTGGTTGGATTTTTGTCAAGTAATTTTTATATCAAAGTTAGAGGATCGTATTATATTGGAAAAAATCCCGAAATGTTAATATGAATTTTTTCAGCATTTTTTGCGAGTTTCAAAGATCACTTTTCAAAAATCGCGTTTTTTTAGAGTGTTATTTAAATAATCACAGTTTTCCAACCGCTGGTCCGATTTTGATGAAATTTACTTTATTACAAAGATGAAAGTTGGTTTTATTTACAAAAAAGTTCCCAAAATGTTTATTTACTGATTTTAATCATTTTCCGTAGCTTCAAAATTGCACTTGTAAAAAATGACGTAATTTTTAACGACTGTTTTAAAAAATCACAGTTTTGGAACCGCTGGTTGGATTTTTGTCAAGTAATTTTTATATCAAAGTTAGAGGATCGTATTATATTGGAAAAAATCCCGAAATGTTAATATGAATTTTTTCAGCATTTTTTGCGAGTTTCAAAGATCACTTTTCAAAAATCGCGTTTTTTTAGAGTGTTATTTAAATAATCACAGTTTTCCAACCGCTGGTCCGATTTTGATGAAATTTACTTTATTACAAAGATGAAAGTTGGTTTTATTTACAAAAAAGTTCCCAAAATGTTTATTTACTGATTTTAATCATTTTCCGTAGCTTCAAAATTGCACTTGTAAAAAATGACGTAATTTTTAACGACTGTTTCAAAAAATCACAGTTTTGGAACCGCTGGTTGGATTTTTATCAAATAATTTTTATATCAAAGTTGGAGGAACGTATTATGTTGGAAAAAATCCCGAAATGTTAATATGAATTTTTTTTGGCATTTTTTGCGAGTTCCAAAGATCACTTTTCAAAAATCGCGTTTTTTGAGAGTGTCATTTAAATAATCACAGTTTTCTAACCGCTGGTCCGATTTTGGTCAAATTTAGTTTATTGCAACGCTGAATGTTGGTTTTATTTACAAAAAAAATTCCAAAATGTTTGTTTACTGTTTTTAATAATTTTCCTTAGTTTCAAAATTGCACTTGTAAAAAATGACGTAATTTTTAACGACTGTTTTAAATAATCACAGTTTTGGAACCGCTGGTTGGATTTTTGTCAAGTAATTTTTATATCAAAGTTGGAGGATCGTATTATGTTGGAAAAAAATCCCGAAATGTTAATATGAATTTTTTTTGGCATTTTTTGCGAGTTCCAAAGATCACTTTTCGAAAATCGCGTTTTTTCAGAGTGTCATTTAAATAATCACAGTTTTGTAACCGCTGGTCCGATTTTGGTCAAATTTAGTTTATTGCAACGCTGAATGTTGGTTTTATTTACAAAAAAAATTCCAAAATGTTTGTTTACTGTTTTTAATAATTTTCCTTAGTTTCAAAATTGCACTTGTAAAAAATGACGTAATTTTTAACGACTGTTTTAAATAATCACAGTTTTGGAACCGCTGGTTGGATTTTTGTCAAGTAATTTTTATATCAAAGTTGGAGGATCGTATTATGTTGGAAAAAAATCCCGAAATGTTAATATGAATTTTTTCAGCATTTTTTGCGAGTTTCAAAGATCACTTTTCAAAAATCGCGTTTTTTTAGAGTGTCATTTAATTAATCACAGTTTTCTAACCGCTGGTCCGATTTTGATGAAATTTACTTTATTACAAAGATGAAAGTTGGTTTTATTTACAAAAAAGTTCCCAAAATGTTTATTTACTGATTTTAATCATTTTCTGTAGCTTCAAAATTGCACTTGTAAAAAATGACGTAATTTTTAACGACTGTTTTAAAAAATCACATTTTTGGAACCACTTGATGAATTTTTTCCAAATAACCTTCATATCAAAGCTAGAAGATTATACAATTAAATCATAAAATATTAATATGAATTTCTATGCCTTTTTCATAAAAAAAAAAAAAGAAATTGTTGTCTTATCTAGTTCTTTTTCTATTAAACAGACACACCAGCTGTTTTGAAGAAAAAGGACGACGCCTTGGATTTCATGGGCCGCAACCCTGTAAAAGTCCTGGAGATGTTCGATTCGTCCAATGGAATAAAAACCGAGATAATCGAGTCTACGCCCCCTGAGAAATACGTGATAGACGAGCCGTATTTTGCGACCAATAAATCAATGACAGACCGCGTGGTAGATCGCACAAATCTCATTCTAAACACTGTGAAAGAACGTTTGGTTATCAAAGATGTGATGACGTCTATTCGAGATATAATTACCGAAGTGGAAAAGCTGAAAGGTTACGATAAAATAATCGATAGGAAATCGTTGCTGCGAATTTATGCTCGCTTAACCCAAGCCGGTTATGTAAAATTTTATAAAGTTACCCTAAGCAACGAGGCTTTGGTGAAGAATTTAACGCTGCTTTGCCATCCGACTGTGGATTATAATCACGGCTTGGTGAGTAGAATTTGCGACCACGCGAAAATCCGGCACTTCATCGGAAAAACTGCTGAAAAACCGGTCTCACCATTCAGCTCTTCCGATATCCTCAAAAGCATCAGTGAGTGGGAACAATTGAGGATCACCGAGCTACAGCTCAAAGCCCAGAGCAAGTACATAGGTCGGCATTATGGATTCCTGCCGAAATTCGCTAGGACTCGATTGTTTCACGAGTTCCTCGCTCACTTGGTGCTGAACGTAAGCGAGTTGGATAAAGTATGTGACGCAGAGGCGAGTGTGATTTGTGCAGGCATTGAAGAACCGCCTGCCGTTTACATGCCGCAAGTTGATTGGAAGATGTTTGTTAGTCCATTGCCGAAACACAAAGGGTGGGGGGATGGGTGGATTTTTGTGTGTGATTTGATTGCTAGGGTGCCGTTGTCGCTTTTTGTTAAAATTTTTAATGTTACGTTTGATGTGGAGGAGCTGAAGGCGTGGTTGGCGCATCCTATTAAAAGGTGAGTAATTTTTGTTTTTTTTTCATACGTGCGAAAATTATCTAAACTAACTTTTATCATTGATGATTTTTTGAGCTTTGTGAAACTGTATTTTAAGTGAAAATCCGGTATGGAGTTATGAATTTTCAAAGTGCACTATGTAGAAAGTTGATTAGAAATTTTATTTATTAAATACGCGCAAAAGTTATCTAAACTAACTTCCATGTTGTTGATGTTTTTTTTTTGTAATAATGCCAACGTTTGGCTATGTAAAAACGTAAATTTTGTAAAAATCCGCCCAGTGGTTCCAAAACTGTGGCCAGGATAATTGTTCAAACCAAAATTCATGCCACATTTTCAAAATGTAATAATTTTGGATCTAGTAGTCAGATTTTGGTGAATTTTACTTTATTGCAAAGCTTGATGTTGGGTTTATTTACAAAAATATCTACAAGTTTTTATTTGGTGATTTTGGGAATTTTTCGAGCTTTAAAGTTGCATCTCTAAAAATGATAGAATTGCGATTGTTTTAAAAAAAGCTTAGTTTTGGAACCGCTGGTTGGAATTTCGTCAAAATACCTTTAATTCAAAGGTGAAGGATCGTGCTATATTGGAAAAAATCCTGAAATGTTAATATGCATTTTTCGAGTTCCAAAGGCCACTTTTCAAAAATCGCGTTTTTTGAGAGTGTCATTTAAATAATCACAGTTTTGAAACCGCTGGTCCGATTTTGGTCAAATTTAGTTTATTGCAAAGCTGAAGATTGGTTATATTTATAAAAAAATTTCAAATTGTTTATTTACTGATTTTAATCATTTTCCGTAGCTTCAAAATTGCACTTGTAAAAAATGACGTAATTTTTAACGGCTGTTTTAAAAAATCACAATTTTAGAACCGCTGGCTGGATTTTTGTCAAACAATTTTTATATCAAAGTTGGACGATCGTATTATGTTGGAAAAAATCCCGAAATGTTAATATGAATTTTTTCAGCATTTTTTGCGAGTTCCAAAGGTCACTTTTCAAAAATCGCGTTTTTTGAGAGTGTCATTTAAATAATCACAGTTTTCTAACCGCTGGTCCGATTTAGGTCAAATTTAGTTTATTGTAAAGCTGAAAGTTGGTTTTATTTAGAAAAAAGTTCCCAAAATGTTTATTTACTGATTTTAATCGTTTTCCGTAGCTTCAAAATTGCACTTGCGAAAATGACGTAATTTTTAACGATTGTTTTAAAAAATCACAGTTTTGGAACCGCTGGTTGGATTTTTGTCAAATAATTTTTATATCAAAGTTGGAGGATCGTATTATATTGGAAAAAAATCCCGAAATGTTAATATGAATTTTTTCAGCATTTTTTGCGAGTTCCAAAGATCACTTTTCAAAAACCGCGTTTTTTAAGAGTGTCATTTAAATAATCACAGTTTTCTAACCGCTGGTCCGATTTTGGTCAAATTTAGTTTATTGCAAAGCTGAAGATTGGTTATATTTATAAAAAAATTTCAAATTGTTTATTTACTGATTTTAATCATTTTCCGTAGCTTCAAAATTGCACTTGTAAAAAATGACGTAATTTTTAACGGCTGTTTTAAAAAATCACAATTTTAGAACCGCTGGTTGGATTTTTGTCAAACAATTTTTATATCAAAGTTGGACGATCGTATTATGTTGGAAAAAATCCCGAAATGTTAATATGAATTTTTTCAGCATTTTTTGCGAGTTCCAAAGGTCACTTTTCAAAAATCGCGTTTTTTGAGAGTGTCATTTAAATAATCACAGTTTTCTAACCGCTGGTCCGATTTAGGTCAAATTTAGTTTATTGTAAAGCTGAAAGTTGGTTTTATTTAGAAAAAAGTTCCCAAAATGTTTATTTACTGATTTTAATCGTTTTCCGTAGCTTCAAAATTGCACTTGCGAAAATGACGTAATTTTTAACGATTGTTTTAAAAAATCACAGTTTTGGAACCGCTGGTTGGATTTTTGTCAAATAATTTTTATATCAAAGTTGGAGGATCGTATTATATTGGAAAAAAATCCCGAAATGTTAATATGAATTTTTTCAGCATTTTTTGCGAGTTCCAAAGATCACTTTTCAAAAACCGCGTTTTTTAAGAGTGTCATTTAAATAATCACAGTTTTCTAACCGCTGGTCCGATTTTGGTCAAATTTAGTTTATTGCAAAGCTGAAGATTGGTTATATTTATAAAAAAATTTCAAATTGTTTATTTACTGATTTTAATCATTTTCCGTAGCTTCAAAATTGCACTTGTAAAAAATGACGTAATTTTTAACGATTGTTTTAAAAAATCACAGTTTTGGAACCGCTGGTTGAATTTTTGTCAAATAATTTTTATATCAAAGTTGGAGGATCGTATTATGTTAGAAAAAATCCCGAAATGTTAATATGAATTTTTTCAGCATTTTTTGCGAGTTCCAAAGATCACTTTTCAAAAACCGCGTTTTTTAAGAGTGTCATTTAAATAATCACAGTTTTCTAACCGCTGGTCCGATTTTGGTCAAATTTAGTTTATTGCAAAGCTGAAGATTGGTTATATTTATAAAAAAATTTCAAATTGTTTATTTATTGATTTTAATCATTTTCCGTAGCTTCAAAATTGCACTTGTAAAAAATGACGTAATTTTTAACGGCTGTTTTAAAAAATCACAATTTTAGAACCGCTGGTTGGATTTTTGTCAAACAATTTTTATATCAAAGTTGGACGATCGTATTATGTTGGAAAAAATCCCGAAATGTTAATATGAATTTTTTCAGCATTTTTTGCGAGTTCCAAAGGTCACTTTTCAAAAATCGCGTTTTTTGAGAGTGTCATTTAAATAATCACAGTTTTCTAACCGCTGGTCCGATTTAGGTCAAATTTAGTTTATTGTAAAGCTGAAAGTTGGTTTTATTTAGAAAAAAGTTCCCAAAATGTTTATTTACTGATTTTAATCGTTTTCCGTAGCTTCAAAATTGCACTTGCGAAAATGACGTAATTTTTAACGGATGTTTTAGAAAATCACAGTTTTGGAACCGCTGGTTGGATTTTTGTCAAGTAATTTTTATATCAAAGTTGGAGGATCGTATTATGTTGGAAAAAATCCAGAAATGTTAATATGAATTTTTTCAGCATTTTTTGCGAGTTCCAAAGGTCACTTTTCAAAAATCGCGTTTTTTGAGAGTGTCGTTTAAATAATCACAGTTTTGGAACCGCTGCTTGGATTTTCGTAAAAAAAAACTTTAAAACAAAGCTATTCAGAAAAAAATCATAAAAATATTAAACTGGATTTTTTTTAGGTTCCAAACAGCACTGCTTATTATTTAATGTATAAATTCCTTTTTTTCAGAAACTATTTGGTCAAGGACACCCCAGCGAAACTGCGTGCAGTTTTATTCCGTCGTCGCCTGTACGTGCGCCAATTCGTCGACATTTTCTTCCGCCTAAGTCACCTCGGCCTACTCCAAATCGGCCCATACCGCCAAAAAGAGAAAGAAAACATGTTCATTTATTTCAACCGGCATGCCAGCCTACTAGACACGACTAGTAGCGCCCCCGCCTATCACAAAACCGAAGAAAAACCCTATCCCCGCCTTAAGTTCGTTTTCAACAGTGTGTCCGATGTGGGCAATTATTGGTACAATTTGTACAATATTAGTATGAATACGCCGTTGAATGCCCGAAATATTATGCTGGGTAAGACGATTACCATCACGGATGTGTCGGGGAATACCGAGTTGAGTCGAGTGACAATGCCAAAGAGGGCGGAGGATGTGCTGAAGTATGACAATGGGACGGTGCCGGGGGATGGACGTGGAGCGGCTGGTTTGGATTCCGGACTGTGGGTGCATATTCAGAGGAATTGGTTTTGGGGGATGAAGCCCGAGACAAGGGATAAAACCCTTAAGAAAATTACCAGTAGTAAGGTATGATTATTTGGGCGGAATATAAGTCGTCATTCCATGGTCTGTTTTTTTTTTTTTTAGGTAAAATTCAAACCTAATTCAGCTCCAGCTCATCGGCGTGTCGCCACTACCACCGAAATTGCCGCGCAGAAATTCCGCAAAACTGAGCGTAGAAAGCTGCAAATCACACGAAAAATGACGAAATATGTCCGCCCCCGTAGAAAAAAGGACGCGCTGGATAGAAGCATCCAATCAAAAGCGTCGAAATGCAAAGTAATATTCGACGACACCGAAGACCAACTTTTAGTGTTGTGTAAAGCCGCCTCGTTGTTCCTCTACCCCAAAATACCCAAACAACGCATCCCCTATTACGTCCTGCGGGATGTAATGCATCGCGTCTACACCAAAAGTCGCAATAAAACTTCCGAGGCCATCAAGAGACGCTTGCACTTGTTGCATGTGAACGATAAATTGAGTCATGTGTACATGAATGTGGGGAATTTGTTTACGATGCCTGTTTTGAATCGGTATTTTGGTAGTTTGGTGCAAACGGCTTCCACCATAAATTGTCCAATGAAAATTGAGGATAAAATGATTGCGGCTTTTGTTTATTTGATGGGGTATTGTGTGGCGCATGCTAATGAAGTGGAGATGCTGTTGATGGGGAAAATGATGAATTTCGATTATTTTTCTGTGGAAGATATGATGGGGATGGAGTTTGTACCGTTGGAAGGTTAGTAACAAAAAATTTAAACAGTGTGGGTTGTTGTTTCTAAAATAATAGTTATGTAGCTTTCGAATGAAGGTTTTTTTATGGAAATGTGAGCAGTGGTTGTAAAACTGTGATTATTTTTTTAATTTAACCGTAAAAAACGCGTTTTTTTTTAAGTGCTTCAATAAAAATCATAAAAAATTCATATTAATATTTCGGGATTTTTTCCAACATAATACGATCCTCGAACTTTGATATAAAAATTATTTGATAAAAATCCAACCAGCGGTTCCAAAACTGTGATTTTTTAAAACAGTCGTTAAAAATTACGTCATTTTTACAAGTGCAATTTTGAAGCTACGGAAAATGATTAAAATCAGTAAATAAACATTTTAAGAACTTTTTTGTAAATAAAACCAACCTTCCGCTTTGCAATAAACTAAATTTCATCAAAATCGGACCAGCGGTTAGAAAACTGTGATTATTTAAATGACACTCTCAAAAAACGCGATTTTTGAAAAGTGATCTTTGAAACTCGCAAAAAATGCTGAAAAAATTCATATTAACATTTTGGGATTTTTTCCAATATAATACGATCCTTTAACTTTGATATAAAAATTATTTCATAAAAATCCAATCAGCGGTTCCAAAACTGTGATTTTTTAAAACAGTCGTTAAAAATTACGTCATTTTTACAAGTGCAATTTTGAAGCTACGGAAAATGATTAAAATCAATAAATAAACATTTTAAGAACTTTTTTGTAAATAAAACCAACCTTCCGCTTTGCAATAAACTAAATTTGACCAAAATCGGACCAGCGGTTAGAAAACTGTGATTATTTAAATGACACTCTCAAAAAACGCGATTTTTGAAAAGTGATCTTTGAAACTCGCAAAAAATGCTAAAAAAATTCATATTAACATTTTGGGATTTTTTCCAATATAATACGATCCTTTAACTTTGATATAAAAATTATTTCATAAAAATCCAATCAGCGGTTCCAAAACTGTGATTTTTTAAAACAACCGTTAAAAATTACGTCATTTTTTACAAGTGCAATTTTGAAGCTACGGAAAATGATTAAAATCAGTAAATAAACATTTTAAGAACTTTTTTGTAAATAAAACCAACCTTCCGCTTTGCAATAAACTAAATTTGACCAAAATCGGACCAGCGGTTAGAAAACTGTGATTATTTAAATGACACTCTCAAAAAACGCGATTTTTGAAAAGTGATCTTTGAAACTCGCAAAAAATGCTAAAAAAATTCATATTAACATTTTGGGATTTTTTCCAATATAATACGATCCTTTAACTTTGATATAAAAATTATTTCATAAAAATCCAATCAGCGGTTCCAAAACTGTGATTTTTTAAAACAACCGTTAAAAATTACGTCATTTTTTACAAGTGCAATTTTGAAGCTACGGAAAATGATTAAAATCAGTAAATAAACATTTTAAGAACTTTTTTGTAAATAAAACCAACCTTCCGCTTTGCAATAAACTAAATTTGACCAAAATCGGACCAGCGGTTAGAAAACTGTGATTATTTAAATGACACTCTCAAAAAACGCGATTTTTGAAAAGTGATCTTTGAAACTCGCAAAAAATGCTGAAAAAATTCATATTAACATTTTGGGATTTTTTCCAATATAATACGATCCTTTAACTTTGATATAAAAATTATTTCATAAAAATCCAATCAGCGGTTCCAAAACTGTGATTTTTTAAAACAGTCGTTAAAAATTACGTCATTTTTACAAGTGCAATTTTGAAGCTACGGAAAATGATTAAAATCAATAAATAAACATTTTAAGAACTTTTTTGTAAATAAAACCAACCTTCCGCTTTGCAATAAACTAAATTTGACCAAAATCGGACCAGCGGTTAGAAAACTGTGATTATTTAAATGACACTCTCAAAAAACGCGATTTTTGAAAAGTGATCTTTGAAACTCGCAAAAAATGCTAAAAAAATTCATATTAACATTTTGGGATTTTTTCCAATATAATACGATCCTTTAACTTTGATATAAAAATTATTTCATAAAAATCCAATCAGCGGTTCCAAAACTGTGATTTTTTAAAACAACCGTTAAAAATTACGTCATTTTTTACAAGTGCAATTTTGAAGCTACGGAAAATGATTAAAATCAGTAAATAAACATTTTAAGAACTTTTTTGTAAATAAAACCAACCTTCCGCTTTGCAATAAACTAAATTTGACCAAAATCGGACCAGCGGTTAGAAAACTGTGATTATTTAAATGACACTCTCAAAAAACGCGATTTTTGAACAGTGATCTTTGAAACTCGCAAAAAATGCTGAAAAAATTCATATTAACATTTCAGGATTTTTTCCAATATAATACGATCCTCCAACTTTGATATAAAAATTATTTGACAAAAATCCAACCAGCGGTTCCAAAACTGTGATTTTCTAAAACAACCGTTAAAAATTACGTCATTTTTTACAAGTGCAATTTTGAAGCTACGGAAAATGATTAAAATCAGTAAATAAACATTTTAAGAACTTTTTTGTAAATAAAACCAACCTTCCGCTTTGCAATAAACTAAATTTCATCAAAATCGGACCAGCGGTTAGAAAACTGTGATTATTTAAATGACACTCTCAAAAAACGCGATTTTTGAAAAGTGATCTTTGAAACTCGCAAAAAATGCTGAAAAAATTCATATTAACATTTTGGGATTTTTTCCAATATAATACGATCCTTTAACTTTGATATAAAAATTATTTCATAAAAATCCAATCAGCGGTTCCAAAACTGTGATTTTTTAAAACAACCGTTAAAAATTACGTCATTTTTTACAAGTGCAATTTTGAAGCTACGGAAAATGATTAAAATCAGTAAATAAACATTTTAAGAACTTTTTTGTAAATAAAACCAACCTTCCGCTTTGCAATAAACTAAATTTGACCAAAATCGGACCAGCGGTTAGAAAACTGTGATTATTTAAATGACACTCTCAAAAAACGCGATTTTTGAACAGTGATCTTTGAAACTCGCAAAAAATGCTGAAAAAATTCATATTAACATTTCGGGATTTTTTCCAATATAATACGATCCTTTAACTTTGATATAAAAATTATTTCATAAAAATCCAATCAGCGGTTCCAAAACTGTGATTTTTTAAAACAGTCGTTAAAAATTACGTCATTTTTACAAGTGCAATTTTGAAGCTACGGAAAATGATTAAAATCAGTAAATAAACATTTTAAGAACTTTTTTGTAAATAAAACCAACCTTCCGCTTTGCAATAAACTAAATTTGACCAAAATCGGACCAGCGGTTAGAAAACTGTGATTATTTAAATGACACTCTCAAAAAACGCGATTTTTGAACAGTGATCTTTGAAACTCGCAAAAAATGCTGAAAAAATTCATATTAACATTTCGGGATTTTTTCCAATATAATACGATCCTCCAACTTTGATATAAAAATTATTTGACAAAAATCCAACCAGCGGTTCCAAAACTGTGATTTTCTAAAACAACCGTTAAAAATTACGTCATTTTTTACAAGTGCAATTTTGAAGCTACGGAAAATGATTAAAATCAGTAAATAAACATTTTAAGAACTTTTTTGTAAATAAAACCAACCTTCCGCTTTGCAATAAACTAAATTTCATCAAAATCGGACCAGCGGTTAGAAAACTGTGATTATTTAAATGACACTCTCAAAAAACGCTATTTTTGAAAAGTGGCCTTTGGAACTCGAAAAAATGCATATTAACATTTTTTCTAATATAGCACGATCCTTCACCTTTAAATTAAAGGTTTTTTGACGAAATTCCAATCAGCGGTTCCAAAACTACGCTTTTTTTAAAACAATCGCAATTCTATCGTTTTTAGAGATGCAACTTTAAAGCTCGAAAAATTCCCAAAATCACCAAATAAAAACTTGTAGATATTTTTGTAAATAAACCCAACATCAAGCTTTGCAATAAAGTAAAATTCACCAAAATCTGACTACTTGATCCAAAATTATTACATTTTGAAAATATGGCATGATTTTTGGTTTGAACAATTTTCCTGGCCACAGTTTTGGAACCGCTGAGCGTATTTTTACAAAATTTACGTTTTTATATAATCAAATGTTGGCATTATTACAGAAAAAATAATCAAGATTCTGGAAGTTAGTTTAGATAACTTTTACGCGTATGGAAAAAAAACTAAAATTTCTAACCAATTTTCTACATAGTGTGCATTTTGAAAATTCGTAACTTCACACCGGATTTTCGGATTTTCACTTGGAATACAGTTTTTCAAAGCTTAAACTTGGCTTTATTAAGAAAAAAATCCCCAACACTTTGGAAGTTAGTTTTGATTTTTTTTTCACCAACTAAATTAATTTTTTCTGTTTTCCTCTAGGTGGCCACCCTCGTTTCCAACAACCATCCACCATCGAATCCATCCACACCAGCGTCCTAAAAGGCGTCATCCAATCAACGTTAAGCCTGGACAAGGACAACGCCAGCTGGTCCTACCAACTCTTCCGCATTTACCAAAACTACTCAGATGATTTGATGCGTGACGCCATCGAGGAAATGAAACAGCAACAAATCATGTCACAAAAACGCCCGATGCGCAAGAATAAAGGCACCAACAAGTTCCACATTCCGTACCAATTGAGCAATTTGTACATTTATTCAACTGCTGGTACGTTCAATGATATAACGGTGGATGGTGCTGGTAGAACGCTGGATTTGATGCCGCAGCAGCGGGTGGATTTGGAGTGGGAGGATGAGCGGTATGGGCGTTTGTTGGTGGTGAATGAGATGGCGTTGGTGTCGGAACTGCGCGTTGAGTTGGACGTGCCGGATGTTGTGGTAACGCTTAATTCGAAGGTGTTGGATCATGACGAGGTGGTTGACGAGTTGGCGGTGAAATTCCAGGCGAAGCAGCGAAAGCAAGCTGAAATTGGTGAGGAAATTTTATTTACGCAAGTTTGTTAATTTAACTAAGTTCTTTTAGATGGGGTTGAATATTTGGTTAGTTTAGAGGAAATTAAGCGAGGGATGTTGGAGGAATCTAGTACAACTCCTCGGACTGTACCGCATATAACGGAATTGTATGAGTTACTAGACGAAAGCTCGGAAGAAGACGAGCGGTTAGACAATTTACGCAAGCATTTCACACCAATCTTCCCCTACGTGCGGCAGATTTACCTAGAAACCCCCCCAAACCTTCCAGAAACTTCCACAGACCGCCATCGGACAATCTGGCGTAAAATCCGCAAATCTTGGATCATCGATAATCGCTGGAATAACCTCGACCACAACCTAGAATTCCAACGTGCGTTGGACGTGTTAGCTTTTGTGCAAACTAAAGAATATTTAGGCGCCACCGCAGAGGAAATCCGAAGGAATTTTGACTGTACTGTTGATGCGCTTGTCCGGCTTCTAGTGGAGCGCGGTTTGGTTCTACAAGCTGGTGTTTGTGTGCTGGTGTTTGTGCATTATCAGTACCAATCCGCGTGGTTGGTGGAAACTTGTCCGTTGTCGCGTGAGGAGGTTGAGTTGTTGGATAAGAGCGAGGCGAAGGAGTTGGCGGAGGTTAAATCTAACGTGGAGCGGAATTTAAGGTTCGTTTTTTTAGTTTTTCTAACATAATTAATTGTAATGTTTTTTTTTATGTAGTTGCAAGCAAACTGTTTTTTTCCACGTGAGGCCTTGGACTAAAGTCGATGGAACGCTTAATGAAGCTTTGTTTAGATTCTGGATCTCATTAGTTTTGTCGCATTGTCTTGAGCTGCCTAAAGTTCCACTGGTTTGTTTATTCGACAGATATCCGTATATTAAACCGGTGGATTTATATAATCTTGTCGAGGTACATTTTCCTATAAACATTTTTTTTTACTTTAATTAATCCCTTATTTTTTTGTTGCTAGATTCTCCAAGATTTGGGCTGTTTAAAAGTGACTTGTCACGAAAGCAACTACAGCGACTTGTGGACGTTTAGAACAACTGTGGAAGATCGTAAGTTGCATTCTAGATCGTTTTTGTCATGTTAGTTTTGTTGTTTTTCTGTCATTAGGTCCTGCAACTTGTTTGGATGACTTTAATCACATTTTTTTGGAGCCTACGACTCACGCGATGAGTTCTATTGCATCGTTTTTGCAAGACAGCCAAGAGTAAGCAGTATGAAGTGGTTCATTTGTTTTTTTTTTTAATTTTTGTTAATTATTTATTTATAAGAAATTTTTTAAGAAATAAAACATTTTTTCAGAAAATCGAGTTTTAATTTGCCCAAATCGAGTTTCCCATGATAAAATGCAAATTATAGAGTAAAAACAAAATTATCCAATTTTAGTTTAATAAAATTTCAAATTTCCCGCCAGATACTTACTCCTGATATTTTCGCGGGAAACGACCTCCTCGCGTTTCTGCTAACCTGGTACAAAACGCAAAATTTCGTATAGAAAATTAGCAAAATTTTGCTCCTGATATCAGGATAGCAGAAACGCGAGGAGGTCTTTTCCCGCCAAAATATCAGGAGCAAGGATTTGGCGGGAAATTTAAATAAACTCGAAATTTGCTTCTAAGTAGATTCCCTTTTACCTCCTGGTGTATGGTTCAAATACTTAAAGATAGACGGCGCCTGTAAATTGTTTTAATTTAATAAAATTTCAAATTTCCCGCCAAATACTTACTCCGGATATTTTGGCGGGAAAAGACCTCCTCGCGTTTCTACTATCCTGATACCAGGAGCAAAATTTTGCTAATTTTCTATACGAAATTTTGCGTTTTGTACCAGGATAGCAGAAACGTGAGGAGGTCGTTTCCCGCCAAAGTATCAGGAGTACGAATTTGGCGGGAAATTTGAAATATAATTCAACTATAACTGAATAAAAATATAGAAAATTGCTCCTGATCGAGGAGGTCGTTTCCCACCAAAATTGAAATTTAATTATTAATAACTAATTAAAAAAGTTTACATGTGTCATCTATGAATACACATTTAAACCATATAGTATTCGGTAAAAAAAATGCCTTTAGATAGTTAGAATGTCGACACATAGATGGCAGAAGTATAAAATTTTTAGTTTTTTCTCAATTTTTTAAGTAAATACTGCACTAATAAATCTAAGTTTCATGCAAATAAATTAAGCATAATTTTCTGAAAATTATTTAATATAATTCTAATAACAACGTTGTGTTTTATCAGAAATAATAAAATTATTAATAAAACAGTTGATAAGTTCCATCTATGGACTAATACAGAAACCATATTGTAGTCGGTAAAAAAGATGCCTTTACATAGTTAAAATGTCGACACATAGATGGCTAAAGTATAAAATTTTTAGTTTTTCCTCAATTTCCTAAGTAAATACTGCACTAATAAATCTAAGTTTCATGCAAATAAATTAAGCATAATTTTCTGAAAATTATCTAATATAATTCTAATAACAACGTTGTGTTTTATCAGAAATAATAAAATTATTAATAAAACAGTTGATAAGTTCCATCTATGGACTAATACAGAAACCATATTTTAGTCGGTAAAAAAGATGCCTTTACATAGTTAAAATGTCGACACATAGATGGCTAAAGCATACAATTTTTAGTTTTTCCTCAATTTCCTAAGTAAATACTGCACTAATAAATCTAAGTTTTATGCAAATAAGTTAAGCATAGTTTTCTGAAAATTATCTAATATAATTCTAATAACAACGTTGTGTTTTATCAGAAATAATAAAATTATTAATAAAACAGTTGATAAGTTCCATCTATGGACTAATACAGAAACCATATTGTAGTCGGTAAAAAAGAAGCCTTTACATAGTTAGAATGTCGACACATAGATGGCAGAAGCATACAATTTTTAGTTTTTCTTCAATTTCTTAACTAAATAATGCACTAATAAATCAAAGTTTTATGCCAATAAATTAAGCATGATTTTCCGAAAATTACCTAGTATAATTCCAATAATAACGTTGTGTTTTATTAGAATTAGTAAAATTATTAATAAAACAGTTAATAAGTTCCATCTATGGACTAATATTGAAACCATATTGTAGTCGGTAAAAAAGATACCTTTATGTACTTGGAATTTCGATGCATATTTATGCATCGAAATTCAATATTTATTGCAAAATACGTAATCTAATTAATCAAGCATAATTTTACGACAATGATTTACTATAATAACGTGCTATTATGTCCATACTATTAAAATCAATACCAATTATCGGTAATAACGTTAACTATACCACAGTCGGTAAAAACGATCCCTCTAATAAATATTAACAAATATCTAGGTTATGTTGCGTGTAATCCCTTCAAAAAATGAACGCTTTGGGCCTTAGTATGATCGTAAAAATGGGCTGTATTTGTGCTAGAGAAACCGTCAATATAAACGGAACAAAATACGTGGTGAAAGAGCGCCTGGGCGAAGGGTAACTACATTCTTCTAACCTACCTCCTAAACAGCTGTTTTATTCCAGGGGCTTTTCCTGTGTGGACTTGGTGGAAAACCAAACAAACAAAAAGAAATACGCTTTGAAACGGATTATGTGCCATAGTTTAAACGACCAGAATGTTGCTATGCAAGAGATAAATTATTACAAGAAGTTACGGCATCCGAATATTATTGAATTGGTTGAATCGACTTTTAAAGGTTCGGCTGATATTGTCATCCACAGCACGTCCGAGGCGTTCCTAATTTTGCCTTACTACAAACGCGGTACTTTACACGATTATCTAACATTAAGATCCTTCAATAAAACTTATATGGACTTGAAGAACGTACTGAGGATGTTTTTGGATATATCCAGGGCGTTGAAGTATTTGCACGATTTCACGCCGGATCCAGTCGCCCATCGCGACTTAAAAACAGCCAACGTTTGCCTCACAGACAACTTGGATCCTATATTAATGGACTTGGGTACAAGACGAGCCAAATTAAGTTAACTAAAACACGCGTTTATGGGTTGGATTTTTCCAGGTTCGTGTGCTCCAGCTAGTGTCCAAGTGTGCGGGGTGCAGGACGCGCAGAAACTACAGGATGTCGCCGCGGAGCGCAGCTCGATGACTTATAGAGCACCCGAATTATTCCACGTGGAAAGCTACTGTGTTATAGACCAAAGAACTGATATTTGGGTAAAATTAAATTATTTTAAGATTTTAAATTAACTGTCTCCACTCACCCACAGAGCCTTGGTTGTGTTTTATACGCCATGTTGTACTTTAAATCGCCTTATGACGCAGTTTACGAACGAGGAGACTCCGTTAACTTAGCCGTTATTTCTGGAACGGTGCATTTTCCTGAAGACAGTCACTTTAGTCAAGTAAGCTATGATAAAAGTGTTTAATTTAAAGTTTCATTGTTTTGTTTCCAGGATGTCCATGATTTGGTTATTTTTATGCTGAAAGTCAATCCATCTGAACGGCCTTTTATTGATAATGTTATCGCCAAAACTGAAGACTTGAAATGTAAACTGGAAGCTGTTGTGTAACATTCCAATTTGATTGCTTTGAATTTGAACCAACACGATTGCTTAGTCATTAAGTGCAAATATTTTATTTATATTTATTGTATATGTTTAAGACAAATAATTTAAACAATTTATTATTAGTAGTTTTAGTAAATTTAAATATCTACCTTTAAAATTTTTTCGAACAATTTCCAGACAAATAACCGAAAAAAAAAGTTTGAACATAACCTAAAAACTGTAAAATTACGTGAGGAAACGAAATTTTATGCGTTTTCTCGAATTAACTCAACAAAAACTCACTTAAAAGCTCATTTAAATTTTTGGCGGATGCGCTGATGTCAATTTAAGCTTAAATAACCTAACCTCAAATTTTAAACAACTTTTCCATGTAAAGCTCTTAAAAAACCTCTAAACAATAATTTAAACAAAGTTGGAAAAAAATAACCGAAAAAATTTTCAAATTACAAGCAAAAAACTGCATTTGAAAATTTGGCGGATGCTCCGACGCCAATTTAGACTAAATAATTTAACCTAACCTCAAATTTTAACATTTCTATGTAAAAGAACCTCTAACCAATAATTTAACACAAACTAGAACCAAATAACTGAAAAATTTTTCAAATTACAAACAAAACTACATTTAAAATTTTGGCGGGGGCGCCGGTGTCAATTTAAGACTAAATAACTCAACCTAACCTCAAATTTTAAACAACTTTTCCATGTAAAGCTCTTAAAAAACCTCTAAACAATAATTTAAACAAAGTTGGAAGAAAATAACCGAAAAACTTTACAAATTACAAACAAAAACTGCGTTTAAAATTTGGCGGATGCGTCGGTGTCAATTTCAATCTACATAACTCAACCTAACCTCAAATTTTAACATTTCTATGTAAAAAAACCTCTAAGCAAACACAAACTAGAACAAAATAACCGAAAAACTTTTCAAATTACAAGCAAAACTGCATTTAATTTTGGCGGATGCGCCGGTGTCAATTTAAGACTAAATAACTCAACCTAACCTCAAATTTTAAACAACTTTTCCATGTAAAGCTCTTAAAAAACCTCTAAACAATAATTTAAACAAAATTGGAAGAAAATAACCGAAAAACTTTTCAAATTACAAACAAAACTGCATTTAAAAATTTAGCGGATGCATCCGACGACAATTTTAGCCTAAATAATTTAACCTAACCTCAAATTTTAACATTTCTATGTAAAAAAACCTCTAAGCAATAATTTAACACAAACTAGAACAAAATAACCGAAAAACTGTATTTAAAATTTTGGTGGATGCGCCGGTGTTGCTTTTAACGCCTAAATAACTCAACCTAACCTCAAATTTTTACGTAGAGCTCTTAGAAAGCTCCAAAGCAATAATTTAAATAAAATTTCAAAAAAATAACCTGAAAACTCTGGGAGTTACCACTAATAAACTTCTGGGATTCCCCGCAAAATTTTCCTATTATCCCAATTTCAAACATTCCCGCCGGCGCGCGCCCCCATATTTCAAACCCACCGCACGCGAATCATACGAATTTTATTAATGAAACATGACCTATCACAATGGAGCTGAGTGGCGGCGGCGGCGGTGGCTGCGGGGTGGAAGCGCGCCGGCGCCAAACAGCAGTATGACGTCACACATCAATACAGTGAAAATATCACCACCACCACCATCATCCACACCACCACCAGCACATACTAAAAATTTGCTTGGCCTCCTTCGAATTTTCCATCATTAAACAAAAACCACCACGAAACACCCGAATCTAGTGTCGTGTTGTTTGTGCGCGTTTGAAGGAAAAACTACGGAAAATCGCGACTATACGTATAGTTAAGATTTAGTGCGTCTGAAGAGGAAGTCGCTTTAGGAGTTAACAACACAAACAACATGTAAGTACGAGAGTTATTTGCACAGCAATCGTAGTGTGCTGACTAAAAACAATTGGGGCGAAACAAAACGCTACTAGATATAATATGAAAAATTCGAAATATTACAGAAACTTGAAAAAAAACTTAATTTTCCAAAAACTAGACAAAAAAAACGCGTTTACTCAAATTAACCCCCCTCCACCCCATCATAATAACCTGCCTCGTTTATCCAATTTAAATTTATTTATTTTATTTGTATTTAATTCAATCCAGAAATAAAATAGGTGTACAAAATTGATTTTTAAATTGCGCATGCGTACACACCCAAAATTCACCCCCCACACACACTAACAAATAGCAGTAGGCCATGATATTATCGAGTTAAATTGCCAGTTTTGTTTTTCCTGGTTTTAATTCTGGATGCAAAGAAACCTTTGATTATTTGAAAAATCGCGTCATTAGAGGACGAAGAAGAATTAGATTTGTTGAGGAACATGTCTAACAATTTTTTATCCAAAGCACATTTTTACAAAAAAATATTTTATTCTATTAATTTAGAAAATAATTTCTTATACTTAATTACAAACTATAACAGAGTAAATTTCTTATACGAAGTATACTTACTGTTTGCTCTCTTATACAATTTTTAAACGATTGTTCCTCGACTTTAGGTCAGCAGGCGGGGATTTGGGCGCCCCAGCGGCGGGTGGTGAAGATGGTATTGTTGGGGGGCCTCGGACGCCACAACAAATCGCCGCCCAAAAACGATTGCAACAAACACAGGCGCAAGTGGACGAAGTGGTCGACATTATGAAAACCAATGTAGAAAAGGTATTGGAAAGAGATCAGAAATTGTCAGAATTGGATGACAGAGCAGGTAATTATTTATGCGTAAATATTCAAGCTAAAGTTCGGTTCACGCCCAACGCATTTATTTTTGTTTCCACAAGATGCTTTACAACAAGGAGCCTCACAATTCGAACAACAAGCCGGTAAACTTAAGCGGAAATTTTGGCTGCAAAATTTGAAGGTACAAAGTAACGTGAATAATATAAAATTGTGTATAAAATAAAATTGTCTTGTAGATGATGATAATTATGGGCGTTATTGGACTGATCATTCTAGGCATCATTGTCAGTAAGTAGATGTTTTATTTTAACTAATAAACTGGAGATTACGTTAAATCAGGCTATACAACCACAAATAACAAAATATTTAAAATTCACATCCGCATTTTGTCTCTTTTTATAGTGAACTTCATGTAACTCTGGGCCAAAAACAAAAAAATTCGGTAATAATTGAATGTATTTCTTTAATTTAATTTCTTAAATATTAATTTGATGTTTAACTAAGTAAATTAATTATTCATATGATGAACAAAAGCTTTCTGTCTGTCTTTCTGTAGTAGACGAGATAATCCCCCGAACCTTAACCTTAACCCCCACCCTCTTTTTCAAAACTTATTTACTTTTTTCATCACGCCGCCTTTTGGACACAACAGTCTGCTGTGTCACATCATGTTGTCTTATTTGCATGGACTGCTTAGATCATATTGTTTGGAGTAATAATAAAGGCTGCTTCACAATAAAACAAATTGTTGTAAACCCGCCTTAATAACTCTTTGATTGTGTGCATGTTTTTCTTTTACACACAGGGCAAACTTTTGCCCTTTGCGCATGCGCATGTGATTGGAGTACAGTACGCCGATTTGTAACTAACTATTTGAATTTTTTTCCAGTACGAATGAGAATTGTTTTTTTGGCACCACACAAAAAAACAAAAATGAGAAATCTACCATTCTGTATAAAATAATTATATGAAAACAAAAAAAAAACATTTTAATTATTTAAATAAATACACCAAAAAAATTATATTATTGTGGATTAATATTATTAAAAATTGATTGGAATAGTCGAATAAAACATGATGTTGTATAGATTAAATTTCGAACAAGTATTCTAGGTTTTTTGACTTGTGTGTGGCAATGTTTGTAAAATTGTTAAAACAACTAAAAACCACAAGAAATTATAGTTTATTTAAATTTTAAAACTCGTGCCATAAAAAAACAAATAAATTAGAGGCGGCTATGAAATTATAAATTAATACACACATTGTTTTGTCAAACTAGTGTCATAAATTCCTAGCCTACTCTATATTATAGCATCGCACGACATAATTATTGTATTATAGTAAACGACATAAAAAAAATATACAAGTAACTAAACTAAATAACTAAAAGTTTCAATGTAAATTTATTTTGAATGTTTGTTATACATATTATCTCAATAAGTAGATATATTATTAATAATAATAAATAAATAATAAAAATGTAGTTGATGATTTCCGCGCTTTTTTCAAACAAACAAATCAATTATTACTAAAATATAAATTAATGGTCTATATGGATTTAAACTAAAACACCAAAAAAAAAAAAACGGTAGAAATTATTGTAGTTTTAAATTTTTATCTACCAAATACCCTTAAAACAAATAGTCTAAATCCATGTGACAATAATAATGTACATTTAGTATACATTGTTAAAAAACATGTTAATAGGTGTAAATAGAATATTGAATCATCTGAAATTATTATGGGCAAAAACGCGACGTAAAAACTCTTCAAAATGTCTGTTTAGCGTTGTAGCTGCGCGCGCCTGCGCCATCTAACTTAAACGATATTTGAATGGTTTTCTCGTCATTTATTGTACAGAGCATTTGTTTATTATTTTTTTTAAGGACTCAAACTGTAAAATTCCTTATTTCATCATCAGATTTCCAAACTTGACATTTTAAATTTTTAAATTAATGAATAAAAGTATGTGGCACTAAGTTAATTATTTCTTTGAGTAACACGATTAAAAACAACAAAACAACGACAGAGGAACACTAGATTAAACACTGTGAAGGTAATTATAATTATACTAACTACTATAATTTATACATTTTAATACTAATTTAATCGCATGGAATTTAATATTTCATTATTTTAAGTACTCTACATTTACATCATTTTTTATCAACACTCACATCAACATATCTTTGGTTTTAACAGTTTTCTAGCTTGCATTTTACAACATCAACATATGAAAGACAGACAGATTTACACAATAGAAAAAAATAATCCCCTCCACCCTCCTAAAAAGTAAAAAAGAAGGTTTGTAAATTTAAGGCATTAAAACAGAACCTTGGGGTACACTATAATAATAATTCAAAACAGAACCACCCGGGAGGGACATTTGTAATTTCTCTTCTTCATCTCCTTATAGTGAAATTTATGCCTGATCAAGCACCCGCCGCACCCCCCTATGTACAACAAGGCGCCGTTTTACCGGGCACTGTTGTACAAACCGGCCCAGCTGTCGCAGCGCCACCTGCTGGCGCAGCGCAAACACCAGGAGCTGCACTTGTGGGACAAACAGGATAAAAAAACACATTTCACACTACTTAATAATAATAAATAATTATAATGTATTCAAATATTAGGTTAAGTGGGGGGAATCAAAAACGCGGGGCGGGGAATAAAAGCCTGATTTACACCGGGGATTAGAGTTTTTGGAGGTTTTGGAGATTTTATTATAATAATAATAATAATAGAGTGATTTATAGTTAATTTATAGCTTCAGCGCCTTAATTTTATCGACAGCTCAGCTTTTTATTGCAAAATTAAAGCTTTTTACGTCATAGAAATATTGTACAGATTATTAGGTTTTTTTTCGGAAAAAATATAGGATGTTTAGGTGTTTTTAAATGATAATTATTGCTTGTTACAGAACAAAGTGTGTATATTGTTTCTAATAATAACGTAATAATGTATAAAAACATTTCTAGTCTATAAATAAATGTATATTATTGAATTAATTAAAAGTTAAAAGTCAGAAATTGGGTTTTATTATTATATAAAAAACAAGCGTGAACGCGCCTTAACAAAACGGCGTGTACGCACCTTAACACAAATGTCAAGATGGCGATTGACAGCAACTCCAACCGAAACTAATAGATGGCGATAGTAATTACGAGTTTAAAAATTAAAAACGATTTTCGCAGGATTTTTACTTACAATTTACTTACGTAGTTGTTATTTATTGAAGCTTCCGCCGTTTTAATGCACTTTCACTGTTTCACGGCAGTTTTATTCCCGGTTTTTAGTCGCCTAACCTAACTATGATAGCTACACTACACTACTACATTGGCACACATTTGCGAATTATATTGTCACAGTAATAATAACTCCCGGTGTTTGTATTATAATTTATAACCACTCAACATAACGTTTATTTGGGAGATAAATCAACGAAAATTGTTTAAAATTTCAATTTCAACAGTCGTTGCCATGGTAAATCAACAAGTTCAAATGTTGGAAGATGCGTTGTGGTTGGTTGGATGTAGTCACGTGGTGTTTTGAGAAGTTTCAACCATAGATAAAAACATACGCAGACTTGAAACTTTTGATAAAAGGAAATAAATTAATAAAAATGTTAATTAGTTAAAAAAAACGCAATTTTCGTGTGATTTTGGCTTGTATACAGTAGTGGAATTACAATATATTCACAATAATAAATCTTACAACTAATTCTATTAAAATACTTAAAAAAATCTCTTATCACATTAATTTTCGATAATCGAGTTCAGAAACGTCGTCCCATTTATCAGTTTCGTGGTGGCGATGACAAACTCCACATTGGAATCTTCCTGCTGTGACAGGAAGCGTAACGCAGAAATCTAAAAAAAATTAAAATTTCGAAATTTCAAAAATTAAATTTCTCACCTCTGCGAATGTGCAGCCTCCAATAAAGAAAACCAGCACGATGGTGGGTGACTCGGAGTTGTTTAGTGCGTTAGCCGAAACATGCGGCGTCTCATCCAGAGTGGGCCCTGGCAACAAACCCAAAACATCCTGCAGTTGTTTCCAACCGCCACTCTTGATAACTTGCTCCGCCAATCGCACGCTTAACGGCGCATAGACGCTATGCACATAGCTAATATCCGTTGGATTAATCTCCGACGTGTCCTCCATAGTCAGTCGTAGAGCCTAAAAAATATTTTATTATTTCGATTATTTTTGCTTTAATTCCAATTTACCTTTCTCAAAACTGTGTATTGTCTGGTGCCAGATTGTAGCTTGAGTAAGCCGACTCGCTCTAATTTAGAAACAGCCAAAAGCGCCTCCAACCCGTAAACTTGCACCAATTCCCGTTTATAACCCTCGAGCACTTTAGCTCTAAGTCCAGAGCCTGCTAGGCTTTGCAACGCCATTAGGCGCAGCACTTTAACCAAAGGCTTGGACTTGGCTATTAGTTCTTCAATATAAGCGCTTGGTTTATCCACTTCGATACAGCTAAGAAACTCTTGCTCCGCCTAAATTAAAAAAAAAAATTAGAGCTTTAGTTGTGAGTTTACAGCTTGAGGCTCACTTGTAATGTGTCTAAAAACTCGTAGCTATCCGTGACTTCTTTTATACATTCTGCGATGGCTGTGTGATGAGCCAACGCGGTTTTTTTCGCCAAAATCTGCGGCAATTTCTTCACATACAACTTCATCTCCTGCACGGATTTTTCTTGCGTATTTTCCAGCTGCGCGCTAATACCCTTGGCCTCCTTCGATAAAAACGCCCCAACTGCATTGAAATTCCTGTCGCGTATGTCCGCAAATAATTTATCGCCTGAATTCAAAATTATCTGCTTTTTATCCTTGGACTCGGACGTGCGGACTTCGTCGCCGCTATTTAGGAAATTGTCGCTGGGAAACTTAGCCGTTGTGTTGTTGATTCCATACAGCTCGTCTATGAGCCCCTCGTACGTGAGTTGAGTGGCCAACGGTGAAATTAAATCCACACTACGGTCGATTAACAGAATCTGATCGATGTTGCTTATTGTCGGGTTTTGGTTGGAAATGTGGGCGGTTTTTTCGCGTTGGAGGCGCACTACTAAATCCCAGACTTGCTTGGCGGCGACTCCTTTACCCCAAACGCGCGGAATTGGACCGTATTTGTCCTGCAGGTGGATTATAGCCTCGGCGGTTTGGTATAAGTAAGTTGGATCATTTTCCAAGGTGTACTCGCTAAAAATAATAGAAACATTAAGGAATTCGTAAAGGGAATCAAACGCCGATTAGAAAACCTCTAAACAATTTTGGAATATTTTGCGCGGTTTAGACGTTATAACGGTTTAAAGTCTAACCTAACCTCAAAATTTTCTAACGCTTTTACAAGCGAAACTCGTCGAGGTATCGAAGCGAGGGTTAAAAATATAGAAACTGGACTAAAATCCACTAAAATAACTCGGGAATATCTGCTGTAAATCCAACGTTATCCCCATTTGAAATTTACATAACCTCAAAAACTATCTCTCAAACCGCTTACAATATCGCAACGCGGTTTGATTTTTCCGTAAATTAGACTCACCGGAACACTTCAGGAATCTCCATCGAGACTACATCGGAATCAAACGGAAATAAATGGCAGTTAAACTCCTCGATCACCACACTACCTAACACCCCATTGTGCTTCAACCGCTCCAAACACAACAAGCTCTTCTTCGGTACAAAGAACAAATGGTACTGTTTCTTGGCCCCACTGCGTGTTTTACTATCATCATGTACATTCCTCGCAATCCAGTCCATCAAGTGTAACTTTGGTCTGCAGATGAAGATTACGTGATCCACGTCGCTTTCTGGCAGAGAGGAGTTTCGTAGCGGGTACATTTTTACCACGGAATGTTCGCGGAGGATTGAGTAGGTTGCGACTAGGCCCATGGGGCCCTCCAGAGTCACGTCCCACACGAGGATTTTATCGCCGGGGCATTTTTCGATTAGGTCGATTAGGTTTTTGCGGGCGCTGGATTGGATTTCGGATATGTCGACTTTTTCGCCTTCCAAGTGGTTGGACATTTTGGGCACAATTCGAAATACAACAGTAGAAATTTGTTGTTTTGACAGCTGTCATATAAGATAAACAATGTTTAATACAGGCAACCAAACATACGAACGACGCCTGAAAGTATGCAATTTTATACATAATTTCACTTGAACATCTCTTGGCATCTGCGTGAAACTAACAAACGCGATAAAGTAGTTTTCTTTCTTGGATGTCACTGCATGAATGAAGGATAGCCATAAGATAAACTTGTGACGTCACAATTGTAGAGATTTATTATGTAAATTTAAGATTTTAACTCAAATCTAAATAAAAATAAATGTTTTAATGTGTTACTGACGTAATTTATTGCTTGTTTGTGTTAAAATATTATATTATTTAAAAAAGTAAAATTCAAGGTTGACAGTTTCCTGTTTTACCATGAGAAAGTGGTGATTCTTCATGCCATATTGTTGTGGCATGAAGAATAACCACAGTTTAACTACTTTGTGTTAAAATTACTGCAAATCATCAAATTTTTAAAGAGAATACCTTAATATCTTGAAACTAGGCGACATTTCCTTAAACAATTTATATAATAAGCAATTTTTATTGAAATTTTCGTATAAAAGCTAAAAAAATTTGGTCCACCTTCATGCTTTTATAACTTGTTACTTTACGCACAAAGCAATGTGTATGTTTGGTTGCCTACATGCAGAGTAGTGGCAGTTTAGTATTCATAGTTGCCTATATATCAGGATTTTCCAGAAACTACAGCATAAAAATTAATTTTTAAAATAAAATCATGCAATATTTTATAAGTTCCTTTAATTATTCATAAAAAAAAACAACAAATCTCACAATTTCCTTTCTAATCTAAAAAAAAAAAAACCAAAAACAATTATATAATTCTTAAATTTCCAAATCCTCAAGCTTAAGTACCTCTTAAACTAAACCCAGCGCCACTAAACGCCTTAAACTCGCTATTATCCTCACTGTCCTTGTTATTCTGCTTAACCAGCCTACGAATAAACCTCAAACTACCAATTTCATAATCATAATCGGGAATTCCCCGAACATAGACAGTTTTAGCCGGCACACCATCCGCTGAAGTAGAATCCTTGCGCTTCTTCCCATCCAGTCGATTTCCAGCACCGCGAAATGCGACAAAACCCGCCGGCTCCGGCATTAAATCCGAGGGATCCACCGACATTTCCTCCTCTTCTTTCTTGACCTTTTCCGGTTCTTTATACCCAATGGGAGCGGCGAATTCGACCTGCGGATGAATTTATGTTAGTTAGTCGTCTAAGGCCGCATTTTTCCACTTACGTTCATGTCGCACTCGATAATACTAATCGCGTCGCCTGGTTTCGTTTCCAAAACGCACAACTCGTACACTTTCTGGTTGTATTTCACTGCGATCACGTCGCCTGTGGTCAGACAAGCAAATGAACGTAGACAGTTTTCCAACACGGCTTTCGGATTGGTTATGTCGAGAAATTCCGGGGACAGCGGCTGGAATTTTGAGAAAGTCCCCACGGGTAGCGAGACGCTTTCCATTTGGACCAAATCACCCTCTTCCAACACCATATTATGCATCATCTAGCCACAAACAAAACAAATTGTCGTCTAACTAAAAAACAACCCATTTACTCACCCAAAGCGGCAAGTAAACTTTCCCCTCATCAGCCACAAACTCCAACACCCCGCAATGGGTGACTCGATTTGTCGCTTTATTAATCAACTTAAACAACATCGGGTAGTTTATGTTTAATCTAGTCAACTGTTCCAAAGCAGAAGGCGGCATGATAACTAGAAAACAAAATTAATCTACAAAGTACCCTAATTTATAACCCTACTTTTGCCTCCTCGTTCCACGTCTTGCCGCTCGTTTCCTGGGAGCATAGCCACAGAATAACATTGGTAGGTCATGTTGAAGGGCCGCGGAATTTCCGGGAACATGTTGAACCCAAACTGAAACTGAATAATTTACGATTAAAAAAAATTGATAAAATAAACTACGAAATTTCTCAACAAACACTATCATAGCACACTGTTAATATTATTAATCTATGCAAGGGGTACAACACAACACCCAAAATCTTGATTTTTATTGAGAAGATTCCAAATAAAATAAAGTGAGGTTAGGTAATGAAACCACAACAAAAACCATGCAAATTCCTGGATGTTTACACATAAAAATTTTAAAAAATCACTTACATACCATTTTTTATGTTGTTTGTATTATTTTGCAAAAAAATTGTTTGTTTTGGGCACAAAAAACCATAAAAACTATTTGTTATTGTGTCAAATACAATGACAGGTGAAACTAACAAATGAAGAATAGCCATACGATAAATTGTGACGTCACAATTGGAAATTTTTAATTAAATTTAATGTTTCACTTACAATATAAGTGAAAATCGATGTATTTTAGTCATTTTTAGGCATAATTAATTATCAATTTATGTTAAAATCGGAAATTAATCCAAAAAACAGCATTGAAAGTCGGCAGTTTCCTGTTTTACCTTCACGAAGTGGTGATCCTTCATTCCACAATATTTTTCATGAAGAATAACCATGATGTTAGTCATAATTATAAAAATTTAATGTTTCACCAAGAATTTATGTGAAAATCGATATATTTTAGTGATTTTCATACAGAACTAATTATTAGTTTACGTTAACATCGGAAATGAATCCAAAAAATAGCATTACATTTGGCAGTTTCCTGTTTTACCTTCATACAGTGGTGATTCTTCATTCCTGGATGTTTTACATGAAGAATGACAGTTTTAGTCAAATTATGTTTAAATTACTGAAAACCATCAAAGTTTCAAAGAAAATACGTTTAGGAATTTCGAAAACATAGTTTTTTAAATAATACGCAGTTTTTTGTGGCTATTTTGAAATAAAAATTTGGACATCCTTCATGCTTCCACGAAGACGAAGAAGAACACACGAAATAACCTAGTTTTCCTTCAAAACAAACTTCCATTAGAACTTTCCAGCAAATTTCCACCTTTCCACAGGGAAACATCGCCAATTTCTCGAAATTTCCCCAAGTAACTCGACAAACCCTGAACCATCTGCGTAGGCGTTACATGGTGACGTACCAAATGTCAAAACAGTTTAAAAATAAACCCCACCGCCCCAAATCAATTTGAATCCGGGCCAAAATTCCGGAACAGTCGCCACAATTCCATGGCAAACTGTATAAAAACCACGCCTGCATAAAATAACCTAAAAATGTCGACTAGAATCATGGAAGAAGCACAGAAATACAAACTAGAGGGCAACGAAGCCTTCAAAACCAACAACTGGGACAGTGCAGTGAAATCATACACGAAAGCCATCAATTTAATCGAGAATAATTGTTTGGATTTGTCTGTGTTCCTCAAGAATCGCGCCGCCGCCTATTTGAAACAACAAAAGTACGAGCAGGCGTTGGAAGATTGCGACAAAAGCCTACAAATCACACCATTGGATCCCAAGGCGTTGTTTCGGCGTTGCCAGGCATTGGAACAACTGCACAGGTACGAAGAAGCCTACCGCGATGCCACGCAAATTTTCAAAGACGACCCGACCAATAAAACCGTCCAACCGGTGTTGGAACGCCTATATAAAATCGTGCAAGAACGAGCTAAATTAAACGCCCAAACCAACACCAAACTAGAATCAATGTGTAAACTCGTTTTCGATCCGAGCGAGGATAAAGAAAAACGCGAAACCGCCGTGAATAACTTGCTAGTTTTATCGCGCGAAAATTCCGGAAGTGAGGTTATGTTAAAGAGCGGAATCGTCCTCAAGATCAAATCGCTGTTGAAATACGAGAAAAACCGCGAAATTTACATCGGAGCCGTGCGAATTATCGGCGAACTATGCAAGCATAGCGTTGACAAAACAAAAACCGTGTTAAAAGACGTGGGAATCCCCTGGTTTCTTGAAATTCTAGACTCGGACTGTACCGAACAAGTAAACGCCGCGCAATACTGCATGCAGACTGTCCTAAACACGTTTTCCGGCATGGAAAATAAACCCGATACGAAACCACAGAAGGCCTTGGTTGAAGAAAACAAGAAAACAATCGAAACGCTGCTCAGTTGTCTGGTATACTCAGTAAATAATCGTGCGATTAGCGGATTGGCTCGCGACGCCATCATCGAACTGCTCATGCGCAACATCCACTACACCACTCTAGCGTGGGCGGAGAATCTAGTAGACATAGACGGCGTGTCCCGCCTACTAGAATGCGCCAGCGAATTGGAAGAATACAAATACGAAAGCGCCATGAATATAACGGGGAGCACGCGAACTATCGCGGCAGTCTGCCTGTCGCGCGTATACGAAAATATGTACTACGATGCGGCCAAAGAGAAATTCATGCAGAAAATCGAAACGTTCATAAAAGACAAACTACTAACGCCTGATATCGAGTCGAAAGTACGCGTAGCCGTCGCGATTACCGCGCTGCTTCGCGGCCCACTAGACGTAGGCAACGCCATCATAGCCAAAGAAGGCATAATCGAAATGATCCTAGTCATGGCCAACTCAGACGACGAGCTACAACAAAAAGTCGCGTGCGAGTGCATCGTAGCTGCAGCTTCGAAAGCCGACAAAGCAAAAGCGATAATCGCTCAGGGCATCAACATCCTGAAAAAACTGTACACCAGCTCGAAAAACGACGGGATTCGCGTACGTTCGCTTGTTGGTTTATGCAAATTGGGAAGTTCGGGAGGTAACGACGCGTCTGTTAAGCCATTTGCTGATGGTTCCACGTTGAAGCTAGCCGAGGCGTGTAGGCGATTCTTGTTGCATCCGGGGAAGGATCAGGATATAAGGAAGTGGGCGGCGGAGGGGTTGAGTTATTTAACGTTAGACGCCGAGGTTAAGGAGAAGTTGATTGAGGATAAGGCGGCGTTGAAAGCGTTGATTGCATTGGCTAGTTCGGGTGATCAATCGGTGCTGTTCGGAGTGGTTACCACGCTGGTTAACTTGTGCAACGCCTACGAGAAGCAAGAGGTAACTATGATCTGGATTCTACTAATCGTACTAAACGTAAATATTTTCTAGGTAATCCCCGAAATGGTCGAACTAGCCAAATTCGCCAAACAACACATCCCGGAAGAGCACGAACTCGACGACCCCGACTTCGTAACCAAACGCCTGTTAGCCCTAGGTCACGAGGGCGTTACCACAGCGCTAGTCGCCTTATCAAAAACCGAAAGCGACAACTCCAAGGAACTAATCGCCAGAGTATTCAACGCCCTCTGTAGTGAGCACGAGCTACGAGGCGTGGTAGTCTCCCAAGGGGGCGTTAAAGTCCTAATAAACCTCTCGTTAAAAGGAACCGAAAAGGGCAAACGCCAAGCAGCGCAGGCTTTAGCCCGAATCGCGATAACCATGAATCCGGAGGTGGCGTTCCCCGGCCAGAGGGCGCTAGAAGTAATCCGTCCATTATTGTCGCTTCTACATCAAGATTGCGCTGCTTTGGAGAATTTCGAGGCGCTAATGGGGCTGTGTAATATCGCACAGATGAGCGAGGTGGCGCGGCAGCGCATTTTAAACGAAAGCGGCTTCTCCAAAATCGAGCACTACATGTTCGAAGACCACGAGTATTTATGCCGCGCCGCCACTCAATGCATGTGCAATTTAAGCGTGAGCGAAGACGCGGTTAAGCTGTTCGAAGGCGAGAACGATCGCGTTAAATTCGCGGTGGCTTTGATAATGGACTCAGATCCGGACACTGCGATGGCCGCAGCGGGGATGTGCGCCATTTTAACTGGCTACAGCGAGATATGTTGTAGGAAGATTTTCCAGTCGACGACGTGGTTAGATGCCTTGCATGTCCTCCTGGCTAATCCCGTGGTTAGTATGCAGTTTCGGGGGGTGTGTATTGTGAGAAATGTGGTGAAGGCGGCGAAGGAATTGACGGAGAAACTAATGGAAACCGACGTTATGGAGATTCTGATGGCATTGACTAAACTACCGAAAGATGGGGCCATGGTGCAGGTTGTTGATACGGCGGAGGAGGCGCTAAAACTGGCGGAAGCCCAGGGGGTTATCAAGAAACCGGAGCAAACAACCGAAGAATAAATCAAGATTTTTTTATTACATTATTATTATAAAACGTTGTATATTATATCGAAATAAAGTTGTGTTTACCTCGTTTAATCCACGTCTAATTCGCCTGGGCATTTTTAATTTGTTTAATAAACTTTCACACTTTTTCCAACTCGAACTAACTTTGGTTTCTGACAGTTGACAGTTATTCAAAAGCATTTACAGGTCCCTGTAATTATCAAAATAATTACTCATCAAATAACTCTAAAAGGAAATTAAAAATAAAACTACACATTCATCTATTGCATAATATATAAAAACTCTTTATTTAAACAAAAAAAACTATTTAATATGCTATGAAATAGATTTAAAATAAATTACCAAAAGAATGAAGGATAGCCACAAAATAAACTATGACATCATAAGATCGAAATAAAAATCGATATATTTGTTTAAAAGTATGAATTATGTGTATTAAAATTGGAAATTAATCGAGTAACTATCATAAATAACACAAATGTCCTGTTTTGACTTGAAAAATTCGTGTATCGCATGAAGGATAGCCACAAAATAAACTGTGACGTAACGAGAACTAAAAATTTATTTATTTAGCTATAATTATGGGTTATATACGTTAAAATTATAAATTAACCCAATAACCAGCATAAATAACATTATAATTCTGTTTTGTCTTGAATTAAAATAAAAAATTTGTGATATTTCGTATTGCATGAAGGATAGCCACAAAACAAACAGTGACGTCAAGCTATTAATAAAAATCGACATATTTAGCTATAATTATGATTTATATGCATTAAAATCAAAAATTTATCAATTACTACCATTGTAAGTATAATAAACAAGATTAATATCCTGTTTTGTTGTAAAAATTAATTAAATTCTGACACATGAAGGATATCCACATAATAAACTGAACAAACACTGTTGTCGCCCTGTTTTTTACTCAGCAGAAGAAGAAGCTACTAAACTATATAAACATAACCTACAAATCACACGAAAAATGGCTAGTTCTTCCAGCGAAACCCCCCCAAAAGGGCCCCCAGTCTGCTTAATAGTTCTCGGAATGGCTGGTTCAGGGAAAACATCGTTGGTCACACGTTTAACAAGCTCAAAAAATCCACCCTACGTCGTAAATTTGGACCCAGCTTGTATTAACCTGCCTTATTTCGCCAACATCGATATAAGAGACACTGTGGATTACAAACAAGTGATGAAACAGTACAAACTCGGCCCTAACGGGGCGATAGTAACAGCTTTAAATTTGTTTTCGACGAAATTCCCCGATGTCATCCAGTTTATGGAGAAGGCCCCCAACGAGGTTTGTGTCTTGGATACTCCGGGTCAAATCGAGGTTTTTACTTGGTCAGTTTCCGGTAAGTTAGTAACATTCGCTTAATAGCTTAGTAGTAAAATTATATTTTTATTAAAGGTTCGATTATAACCGAAACTTTAGCTTCGACTTTCCCCACTGTTATCTTATACGTCATAGACACAGTCCGCAGTACCTCCCCCGTAACCTTCATGTCCAACATGCTCTACGCCTGCTCGATTTTATACAAAACCCGCCTGCCTATGATCGTAGTCATGAACAAAGTCGACATAGTAAGCCACGCTTTCGCTCAAGACTGGATGAGCGATTTCGAAGTGTTCCAGGAGGCTTTGGAAACAGACGACAGCTACATAGGCAACTTGACCAGATCCATGTCGTTAGTATTAGACGAATTTTACAAAGACTTGAAAGTTTGCGGCGTTAGCGCCGCCACTGGACAAGGAATCGAGGATTTATTCAAACTAGTACAGCAGGGCAAACTAGAATACGAGCAGGATTACAAACTGGAGTGGTTGAAGTTACGAAGCGAGGCCAGCTTGATTAAAAAACAGAAAAGTGGTTTGGTCGACGAAGTTCCGTCTGGAGTGGAAATTTCCGATGTTTATCTGAGACATCCGGGGAATGTGAGTGAATCTGATTCAGAGGGCGAAGAAGCGCCGTTTAATTGTAAGTTGAATTGTTTAAATTAAAGTAAAACGTGTTTTAATGTTTGTTTGGATTTTCCAGCTGGATATCAAGAGGAGGAAAATCCGGAAACTTTCAAGCAGGCTTTGGAGCAACATGTTAGGTTTAAAAGTAAACAAACGCAGAATAAAACGGAGTGATTATGGTAGGTTACTAGGGATAAGTTTAATAATTAAATAAAGCGTATTTTCTGTAAATTTTTTGTTATTATTTAAGCTGAATTTGAGAAATTCAGAAATTTTATTATAAAATTGAATAGAGGGGAAAATTCTGCACATTTTGAGTACCAACAAGCCATAGTTTAAAGCAAAATTAAGAAAGTCGAAGTAGGCCATGAGAAATATTTAAACGTGCATATCTCAGTTAATTTTGATTGTAGAAAAAAACTTCTTTAAGGTTTTTTACAATATTTCACCTGCTCTTTTGATAAATCGAACCATATAATAAAAATATTTGTTTTTGCTTATGTAGCTTGATTGTAGTTTATTTCGTGATTAATTTTGGTAAAACTGAGTAGATGGGGAAATTCTGCACAATTTGAGTACCAACACACCATAGTTTAAAGCAAAATTAAGAAAGTCGAAGTAGGCCATGAGAAATATTTAAACGCGCATATCTCAGTTAATTTTGATTGTAGAAAAAAACTTCTTTAAGGTTTTTCACACTATTTCACCTGCTCTTTTGATAAATCGGACCATCTATTAAAAATATTTGTTTTTGCTTATGTAGCTTGACTGTCGTTTGTTTCGGGATTAATTTTGGTAAAACTGAGTAGAGGGGGAAATTCTGCACAATTTGAGTACCAACACGCCATAGTTTGAGCAAAATTAAAAACAGTCTAGTAGGCCATGAGAAAACTTTAAACGCTCATATCTCAGTTAACTTTGACGATAGAAAAAAACTTCTTTAAGGTTTTTTATGCTAAAATCACAGACCTAACGATATTTGTTACTAGTTTTTAGGTTAGTTAGTTAATTAATTAAGAAATCAACGAATTCATATCGTAAATTTATTTATTTCGAACAATAATAATTACATTTGACATTAAAAAAAACCTCTACCAGCAAAAATATAATGTATGTTAATAATACATAAATATTGCTTGTGTTTTTGTTTGTTAATAATACCGTACACTTTATTGTTTTTTTTTTTGTTTTAGACAGTCTTATAAATCTTAAAAATCAATAATTTAAGACAAAAAGACACAAAAATAAATTAGTCACAATATAAAATAACATATAAATAAAATTTTAATCAATTAGTTCTATAATAGCACTATAAATCAGTATTTTTATTATTATTTATAATAATATCCCATAATTAACATAATAAATTATCACCATTTTATTTTTCCTCCTTCTCATAATCATAATATTGCATATTCGGTGCCCAAAATGTCGCCAAGTAAACGAAACAGAAGGCGGCGATGATAGCCTCGTGTTACCATAGACACAAATCTAAACACGAGTTATGGCAGCAAATTTAGGCACTTAACCTCAAATATTTTTATGGTACATCAACAAATTTAAAATTTATGTACAGAAACAACTAAATATCATCTGAGTACAGTCCATTAAAAAACGGACTAAAACTTGATTTATTTAAGGCAATTAGTGTTTTGTTTTCCCATAAGATTATTCTTGAGCATATCCAACGACAAAACCCAAAACTGGTTCGATTTATGGAAAAATGTTTACTCGGCACCCTCATAAAAAAAAATCTTAGTCACAACTATATCACCAGTGCTCAAAGTTTGCGTGGCTACATTCGCATGGTTCTCCTTCGCATAACCAGGCTCATTATCCTTAACACCACTAACATACTCACTACTAGGCGACATAACCCGCCCACCATACCCATTCACCTTGCTGCCAGCGCCGTGACAGCTACACGCACACTTCTGATTGGGTGGCTCTGTGTCGCTAGGCAACAATGCAGCCGCATTCAAAATCGAACCCAACTTGTCGATTTTATCCAAGCGATCCATTTTCGTATCGTTCAAAATCGAGTCGACTAGCTGCATGGATTCGATTAGACTAGTAGGCTCTGAGTTGCGTGGTGATGTTACGTCACTGTCTAAGCTCGGGTAGTCGTCTTGGTCGTCGTCGGAGCTGTCCGCTAGGTCGCGCTCTTGGCCCAGGCTTTCGAGTTTTTCTAGTTTTTTCGCCACTTTGGCGGAGGATTTTAGTTTCTCTTTTTCTTCGTCGGTTAACTCGATGTATCTACAATAAATAAGAAATGTGATAATAGTAATTAAAAATAGCTTTATTACCTTAACAGTCGAACTTCGCGATTGCTCAAAACCACGCTCTTAGTCGCTTGAGCCAACTTCAGTCGTAATTCGGCGACTTCCGTTTCAGTTTTGCGCAACCTCTTCTTCAATTTAACAGTATCCGGCTCCCTATGCATTAGAATCTACGGAAAAACCCACCATGAATCCTAACCTCAACTCCAAACTACCGAAACTTACTTGCTCCTCGCACAGCTCTAACATAAGCGCTCTATTCTCAATTTTAATGGCTTTGCACATCGGATAGTAGATTTTGTCGTTTACCAAACTCAAAACATCCGCTGATGCATACAAAATCATTTCCCTGGTCAACGGCCGCCTTGACCAGTATTTCTGATCGCGTCTGTAGATGTTTTTCAGTTGGTCTTTCATGGGATTCACCGGAGCGCCGTAGCACTCGCATAGAGCGTTGAGCGCCACTGATTTAGCTTTGTAAACTGGCCGCCCACTCTCTTGATATGTTAAAATGGCGTGAGCGGCTTGCGTATCGAAAACTGTCCGTATATGAATGTCGTACTGTCGCCACAAATTCACGGAATCGTTGCGACAATCGTGCACAATCTAAAAGTCAAGTTTACACAAGGGAAATATTTAGCTTAAATCGTTACCTTAACCACATCGGGATTTTCCAAAATCCGCCTTAAACCAGATTCGATCATCTGCGGACACGAAATCAAATCGAAAACGTACGAAAATCCATCCATGGTAGCAATTTGCATCAACGTCAGCTGCCCTTTAACCCCCAAATTGATCCCTTCACAATCAAAGCCCACCACGACTTTGTCCTCGCTAAACGGCCATTGTTCCTCGGCACTCTTCGACATTTTCCCCATAATTTCATCGATCACCATTTGACATTCACGCGTGCTGCAAATAACGCGCGTGTTTTGAAACAATTTGATTTTCCAACTGTCATTGTGTAGTTGTTGGTGATTGTTAAGTAGATTTTGCCTGTCGCGCCCTGTATTCTCCTGCAGCGTCTTCAAAACTAGATTATTGATGCGTTGTTTTAGCGTTTGATTGGTGGTGGTGATTGGCGGTTTGGGGGGTTTTGGGTCGAGGGAGGTAGGGGGCGTTGGATCGTCCTGCGGCGGCGACTCCACTTTGTTGAATTTACCTGGAGAAAACATACGTAAAGCAACCTTAAGGAAAAGGCGTGAAGCCACCTTAAGCGTTTGCGAGTAAATTGGTATCTACTATACCGGCGCGATTTTCCAAACGGTTTTTTCGTAACATAATAAAACTAAATTTTAGCTAAATTTGAGCTTGCAATTAATTGTGTGCGTGGATTTATTGTTTTGAGACAACGTAACATTCTGTGGTACATAAAACGTGAAATTAGTTCGTTAACACTACTACATAACCTCCAAAAGTTTTTTTGATAATATTTTGGTTATTTTCCGATATTGTGCTGTGAAACTTCAGTGTAACCTCATTAAATTAAACTGTGCAGTTGATTTTAACGCTTTTTTATTGTGTCGTTTTGATTTGGAAGAGAAAATGTGTGAAATAAGTTGGATACCTACATTACCGACTTTTGAAGATTTTTAACTTTTTCTTCAGAAATTCAAGCTTAACACCACAAGTTCGCATATTTTACTATTAACTTAGTGTTTCCACAACGTTTAACATTGTGATTTTGTGTCCTTAGACGAAAATTTTGTGTGGTAAGTACATAACCTCAAAAGCAGATTTTTCAATATTATCGAACTTTTCCCATAATTACCACGTAAAATATCAGTAAACTACACAAATCCCATCGCGTAGAATTTATTTTAACACGTTTTTATTCTATACATTTGAGTTTCAAACTAAAATTACGAGTAGTTTCCTACATTATCGACTTTCGAAAATTTTTGCATATTTTCCTGATAAATCCACATATTTACTGCGAGCTTGGTGTTGTCACTATTTAAAAGTGTTTTTAGACGAAATTACCACGAAAATTTTGTAGGGTGAGTACATAACCTCAAAATTAATTTGTGCAATTTTCGCACTTCTGCCATCTTAATTACAGTAGTTTACGCATATTACTTAAATATTATCAAACTTGACAAATTCCAGCGCGTATTGTTGATTTTACCACGTTTTCAGCGTGTTTTTTGGAGAAATTACAAATGTTAGGTTAGGTTTCTATATTACGGAAAAATTCGCTTCTACACTAACCTAGTCTAAAGTTGACTCCTTTGTTCTTATCCTCGTTAGCTTGTGGTTGTATTGGGGGCGACAACAGAGCCTCCTGCGCCTCCGACAATTTCTGCTGTAATTTCGGTTGTTTCAAACGATCACTAATCGAACGGGGGCTCAACTGTGTCGGTTTTTCCACCACCTTCTCAACTGGCTTCTCAATAATAATCTCCCCACTAGTCTCACTATTCCCAACTAAATTCTTCGCATTCTTCACTTCGAGCTCCGTTGTTTTAACCGCTGCCTCCTTGACTAAATTCACCTGAGCCACGATGTGCTTTTGGTTGATTTTCGGCGCCTGCAGCAACGTAACCAAGTTGGCTTGGATGTGAAAACTATCAGAAAACAACCGCAAAAAACTCGTTAAGTGCGTGGGGGTGTTAAACAAACTCATCCACATGGTTTCGGGTAAATTACAGCTGACCACTTGGAAAAGTTGCTCGACCAAAATCGGCCCTTTAACCTCGATGCATTGCGCTAGAAAATCGAGTAGAGTTTGCGTTTCTTGCGGGTCTATAGTCACGTCTGGTTGGAAGTGCAGCTCGGGGGGGCAATGCGAGCGAACTGCGGTGTAATTCGCTAAAACCACGCTTTCTTTTTCGTCGTCTACGTGGAAATTATCCGGGTGTTTGAGTAGAAACTCGCGGAATTCGTGGAAATGCTGCCCGGAAACGTGGCGCACCTCCGGACTGGCTTGCGAGCGATGTCCTAGTAGGCTGCGGATTGGCACTTCGGTACCTTCGCCGTACTGCGAGAGTTTCTCTGAGAAGTACTCCACAGCTTGCGTGTTGTAGTCTTTTCCACCTGTAAAAGTTAGGTTATATAGCAACCTTTTTTTACAAATTTTTAGGTTAGAATACCTGAATTTGTGCGATTGTTGTCGCTTTGAAACGTGTTTATAGTCACGTACTCTCCTTCTAACGCGAATAACGCAGGGTGTTGTGCTAGGAATTTCTTCAAGCCACTTTGGGAGCCCCCAGCGATTTGTCGCATTTCCTTGGTGAAGCCCTTCGATCCAAACTGGCAGCTTAAGTCGTGTAAAGTGCGTGGCTCGCCTTTGTCTAGCAGGCGCTCGAAGAAGAACAACAGCGTCATGTTGCGGGCCAGCTCATATTGCATTGCTTCCATTTCATTAATTTTTTTTTTAGGTTAGGTTAATTGACCTTTTATTACAACACGACAACTTTCACACACTTTAAAAATTAACACAACAACACAAACTGCACGATGGTTAAAACATTTTAACTAAAACTAAACTAATTATGTATAAAAAATAATAATAAAATTGTTAAGTTTTTCTAGAACGTCAAGTTGGCTAACGCCATCTTGAATTCTTGACAACTAGTTGCACAGTGAAGTTTTGTGCATTGCCACACGTCAGTCACCTTGAAAACTAAACTGGGAATGCAGCTATTGAATAATTGTAACTAAACTATCACTTTGTAAATTACGTAAATTTATTTCAAACTAAATTTTGAATAACGCATTTTCTAGCAAACTGTGATTATAGGGTTGTTTACTTGTTTACCCCCGTTGCTATGGTGATGTATCTAAACTACCAAGGTGCCTAGTGCTTTAGAGGTGAGCCAACTCACTAAAACTAGCTAGCTCAATAAATATCACTGTATTAAATCATGATTGTTTGAACTACACAGCCACACACCAAAGCAGTTTTATTTGATTTATTTATCGTCAATTTGCTTTTTCTTCGCCATGAATTTGTTGCATAAATTATCCGATTCGAGCAATGCAGGCCCCACGTTCTTCATCAAGTAGTCCACGTCTTCTTTGAAGCGATCCAAACAGTTGAAATCGTGCGCGATTTGTTTCAAACGATCGATTCCCATTTTCATTTTGTTTACACGCTCGATCATCCCAGAGAGCTCGTCGATGTCTACAAGTGAATTATTAGGCTGGTTTGATAATTTTTATAATCCCCACCTCGACTTTCGATTTTCCTCAAATCCTTTGACGTTTTGAAAAACATGGCGCTTAAATCCTGGCTGTCTTCGGGTGCTGTCGCCGGTTTCTTTCCGATTTTCGTGTCTTCTCGGTCGTTGATGAAACTGGTGCGCCCTCTGGATTTGCGTTCGGTGACGAATTTGTGCTTTGGATCACCCTCGGTGGTTTCCCCGACTGATTTGGGGACCACCGTGACGGGGGCTTTGTGTTTGCATGTGATCACATCGCCCACTTCGTTGGTGATTTGGAAGGACTTGGCCTCGCCTGCTACCGGCTGCTGTTGGTCGTTCACTACGGACATTCTTCGAGTTTTATTTGAGGATTTTTCTGTTTTTCTGTCAACTCGGTCCAATTCGGCGATTTTATACAGCAGCGTGAAGATACTGCGGAACATAATACATAACTAGGGGGGAAAGCAGATTAGACTTATAGGCTTTAGGGAAAATTACGAAATTTTCTTACAGGATTTTTGGCTCAAACACATTTCTAATTTATTAAGAGACTCGAATTTTAAACTGTCAAAATGTTATTGCGCTTTGCCCACTTGAAACTTATCAAAGTTTTAAAACAGCGCGTAACCATGGCAACGTTTGAATTTGTTAGGAAATACATACATAATAAATTGTCAACATTAGTAGGCAGTTTCTTTATTACTTTCAACCACAAACATAAACACACCAAATAAATAAATAAATTAAACTATACCAGATAAACTTAATTAGTAGTACAACGATTTTGCGTATAAAACAACTTGAACCCAATCCCAGTAACCCTCTGGTCCGTCCGTACTGGAATAACAATCGGTCCGGCACTGGAATCTGTGAAAAAAACCGAAATTTTCCACTAAAATCTAATTTTAATCCCGAATGATCCAACCTTAGTTATTCCAATCACCTTGGCTAACGCTTAAAACGCTTAAGGTGGCTTTACCCACCTGTTACCGGTGCATTCATTGTGAAATCCTCTACGACAGTGCCGTCGTTAAACTTGTCGCCACATAACCTGGTGCCATCTATGACGATGTAATCGTCTGGACAGTTGAAGACATCAGCGCCGGCTTGACCTAGAGGGACAGTCGTTTGGCCGTCTGGTGAACAAATATTTGTATTGTTGGTTTTTTTTTTCGCATTTTCCCATACTTACTGTCGTTTATGTTGCGAAATTGGAATGGATATTCTACGCCACGTCGTACATTTGTGAAGGTCACCGAGCAAAATCCGGCCTCTTTTCGGATGCAAATAGCGTAGTTTAGGTTGTTCTAGAAGAAAACGTGTAAATATTACACAATATTAATAATTAAATAAATAAATATACGTTATTTTGCCACTTAACCTAACTTTTCTCTTTTTTTAATGCGTATTTTTCTTCTATCTCCTACAGTTTTTAAGCTACATTATTTAATTGGGTGTCTAGTTGTTCCCTGAAAATCTCCTCACAATTTTCCTTTAAAATATTTTCTTGTAACTTAATTAGAAGGCGAGATATTCCCAAAATTAAAAGCCTAACCTAACTTTAGTTTGATTTTGCTCTATTTTCTAGAGTTTTGAGGTTAGAGGGCTCAAATAAATTGCTAATAGTTTCCTGGACATTTACCCATAATTTTCATACTAAACATTTTGATGTAACTTAATTAGAAGCTGAGATATTCCTAAAATTGAAAGCCTAACCTAACTTAAGTTTGATTTTGGTCTATTTTCTAGAGTTTTGAGGTTAGACGGCTCAAATAAATTTCTAATAGTTCCCCGGGAATTCCCCCATAATTTTCATACTAAACATTTTGTTGTAACTTAATTAGAAGCCGAGATATTCCTAAAATTAAAAGTCTAACCTAACTTAAGTTTGATTTTGCTCTATTTTCTAGAGTTTTGAGGTTAGAAGGCTCAAATAAATTTCTGATTATTCCCCGGACATTTACCCATAATTTTCATACTAAACATTTTGATGTAACTTAATTAGAAGCTGAGATATTCCTAAAATTGAAAGCCTAACCTAACTTAAGTTTGATTTTGGTCTATTTTCTAGAGTTTTGAGGTTAGACGGCTCAAATAAATTTCTAATAATTTCCCGGACATTTACCCATAATTTTCATACTAAACATTTTGTTGTAACTTAATTAGAAGACGAGATATTCCCAAAATTAAAAGCCTAACCTAACTTAAGTTTGATTTTGGTCTATTTTCTACAGTTTTGAGGTTAGAAGGCTCAAATAAATTTCTAATAGTTCCCCGGGAATTCCCCCATAATTTTCATACTAAACATTTTGTTGTAACTTAATTAGAAGGCGAGATATTCCCAAAATTAAAAGCCTAACCTAACTTTAGTTTGATTTTGCTCTATTTTCTAGAGTTTTGAGGTTAGAAGGCTCAAATAAATTTCTAATTATTCCCCGGACATTTACCCACAATTTTCATACTAAACATTTTGTTGTAACTTAATTAGAAGACGAGATATTCCCAAAATTAAAAGTCTAACCTAACTTAAGTTTGATTTTGCTCTATTTTCTAAAGTTTTGAGGTTAGATGGCTCAAATAAATTTCTAATAGTTTCCCGGACATTTACCCATAATTTTCATACTAAACATTTTGTTGTAACTTAATTAGAAGACGAGATATTCCCAAAATTAAAAGCCTAACCTAACTTAAGTTTGATTTTGGTCTATTTTCTAGAGTTTTGAGGTTAGACGGCTCAAATAAATTTCTAATAGTTCCCCGGGAATTCCCCCATAATTTTCATACTAAACATTTTGTTGTAACTTAATTAGAAGGCGAGATATTCCCAAAATTAAAAGCCTAACCTAACTTAAGTTTGATTTTGCTCTATTTTCTAGAGTTTTGAGGTTAGAAGGCTCAAATAAATTTCTAATTATTCCCCGGACATTTACCCATAATTTTCATACTAAACATTTTGTTGTAACTTAATTAGAAGACGAGATATTCCCAAAATTAAAAGCCTAACCTAACTTAAGTTTGATTTTGCTCTATTTTCTAGAGTTTTGAGGTTAGAAGGTTCAAATAAATTTCTAATAATTTCCCGGACATTTACCCATAATTTTCATACTAAACATTTTGTTGTAACTTAATTAGAAGCTGAAATATTCCTAAAATTGAAAGCCTAACCTAACTTAAGTTTGATTTTGCTCTATTTTCTAGAGTTTTGAGGTTAGAAGGCTCAAATAAATTTCTAATAGTTCCCCGAGAATTCCCCCATAATTTTCCTAACAGAAAATTTTTTTAATTTGCGTAAGAATTGAATTATGACGGATGTTCTGACCTAACCTAACATAACCCTAAATACATTCTTCAAACTAGACAATTAAAATTCCTTAGTTCCACTTACGTAATATCCTGGCACGCTCCTATTGAACATGGCCGCCTGGTCATAATTAAACGAGGTAATCGTTCCCGTTACCCCCGTATAATACTGCAGGCAATTGTTTGTGGTGCACGTAGGCATGGCAAACTGACAAATACGAATCTTAAATCGCTTATTGGCTGTGACTGTTGACAGAACTGAGAGCGTGATAGGACCAGTTACCATGGAAACATCCACATAAACTAAAATCAGAAGTGGGATTATTTCAGGTTGTGTTGATGTGGTTTTTTCTACCATGTTGTCCTGTATTGAAGCCACACAACGCCGGTATTTGATCGTTGGCATTCTGGCCGGTGATTATCAGACGTTCAGCTGTACAAGTACCATTTGTGGGGCCTAGTAACTGTTTTTAATTCGCGTTAGTTTGAGGAATGTGAAGTTAGTTAACTAACCTCTAAGTCGAGGAAATCGATGCGCATTTGTGTGATGTTGCTGTTGATTTTGTTGATGTTGAAGGTGCACGTTGTGGTGGCGGTGGTTTGTCGCCCCCAGAACTCCATCATGGGGAAGGCGTGGTACTTCAAGCGGGGATCGGGGGTGGGGGAGGGGTTCAAAGTGGTGACAGGTGGCGCTACTGTAACCGTATTATCCGATGGATAGTAGTTCGGGTAGTTTGGGCTTTCGAAGTAGCTGCAGTTTTGCCTGGCGCTCCCGCCACAAGTACCTTTAACTATACACCAAATCATGACATAACCTAAATTTAGAGGTTATGTACTACTTACAAACACAACACACGCCGTAACCGTTGGCGCAGTTACCCATGGCGGTGCCGTTGAGGTTCGTGCACTCTGTCGAGGTGTAGCAGATGCCCTCGTACGTACCCGATGAGCTATTGGTGCTGCATTTGGAATTTGGGAATTGGATGACTGTGAATAGACTGAAGAGTTTGTTGACGATGGTTTTGGTTTTGTTTTTGAAGGACCAAATCGATTGGTCGAAGTATTTGGTTTTTGGGTCGTCGTCTTTGGGATTGATCCCGGGGGGTTTTGGAAATTTGGTGGTGTTGTACTTGGCGGTGTAGAATTTAGTTAGGAAGGTTTTCAGCATTTCATTGATGCGTTCTGGAAGAGTTTGCGTTTGTTTTTAGGTGGTATATGAGTGATTTAGGGAAATGTTAGCACTTTTTTTCAAGGTCATCCCAGTTGATTGCTTATAACTTTTGTAGTTTTGAAGCTAGAAGGTTCGAATTTGTTTCTAATTATAGCTTGAAAGTAGCTGTATAACTTTTATTTGAAATATTTTCTTGTAATTTTATTAGGAAATTAGTTATTTTCGAATTTTGGAATAATTAACCCCGGCGCATCCACCCAAATTACGAAAACGATTTATCCCTTATATCTCCTATAGTTTTAAAGCTAAAGTATTCAAAGTTTTTTTATGGTTGTACCTCGGATGTTCCCACGCAATTTCACCATTAAAAGTTTGTTGTAATTCGGATATTAAGCGAGTTATTGGCGCCATTTCTAAAATTTTTATAAACTAAAATAAGAGAGTTTCTAGCGATATATTTTATTTAAAAAAGTCATAGAAAGCGAGTTATTGTCGAATTTCCTTCGGTCAATGTCGTAAATGCCCCAAAACGTAAACTAATCAAAATTTCCTACCTTTAGTGTCATTAATCGGTGGCCTCTCCTCAAAATCGCTATGAAACTTTGGAATTTTTTGCACATACGAAAATCTAGTCAGCTGATCCTTGTTGCCTTTGGTCCAATTGTATTTTTGCGTTTTAAATCTGGGGCGGCGTGTTTGATAAGTGAACGTCACCTGATCGCCTGCTGGATGTTCTTGTACGATTTCCCCAAATTCCGATTCGAGTTTGTCGTCTTGGAAATTTCTCTTGGCACTTCCGTCGGCGATTATTCCGTCGTAGTTTCTTCGATTATTGGCGATGAATCGCTGGTTTGGTCGTCGCGTGGCCGCGCCGTAGTTTCGCAGGACTTCCTGGACATCGTTGTGGTTGGTGTAGATGTCGATGAATCGCGTCGCCAAAGTACAAACGGTAATAGAGGAGAAATAGAAAAAAATTGTGCACCGCCACATGATGGTCATGGTATAAATGAACTGGATGTTGAAGAAGATCCGATTATTCTCGATGCACAATTACAATTATTACCAGAGCATGAAAATGTCTCACATGCTCTAGTAAAAGACGCAATTGTGACGGTTAAATCGGTTTTAATTTGTGTGTGTGTTTGGTTTTTTAAGTTGTTTTTAATCGGCGATTTGTTCCACATGGTTGCCGCGGTTTTTGTTGTATTCGCGGGTTACTACGAATTTTTTTCTAATTGCGAGAGAGAAATCTGTGCAATATAGTTCTATTTTTTTTTTGTAAAGCTGTAAGTCTTTTACTTTCAGGAAATTAGTTTAAAGTTTGCCGTGTTTTTTTTTGTGCTGTGAGCTCTTCAATTAAAGTTTCAGTTTGCTGTGGAAGTTTTTAATGTACTTTCGATGTTTTGCATTAATATTACTATATACAGGGTGGTAGAATTTGCATTATAAAATGCGTTAAAGTACAGGATGTTGAAGTTATCTTTCTATGTTGAAATTATCTTTCTAGTCACTTAAAAATTGGCAGTTTTGGATTGTTTTTTAGGTTAGAAACTGCAAAAAAACGATTTTTTACATTTTTCAAGGTAAAATACGTCAAAATTCTCTCTTGTAATTTTGTGATAAAATTACTGGTTTTCGAGATACAGGGTGTTGAAATTTTCTTCCCATTAACTTAACAATTGGCGATTATCGGTTGTTTTTTAGGTTAGAATCGTCAAAAAAACTGTTTTGCGACATTTTTCATGGTAAAATACGTCAAAATTCTCTCTTGTAATTTTTCGGTAAAATTACTGGTTTTCGAGATACAGGGTGTTGAAATTTTCTTCCCATTAACTTAAGAATTGGCGATTATCGGTTGTTTTTTAGGTTAGAATCGTCAAAAAAACTGTTTTGCGACATTTTTCATGGTAAAATACGTCAAAATTCTCTCTTGTAATTTTTCGGTAAAATTACTGGTTTTCGAGATACAGGGTGTTGAAATTTTCTTCCCATTAACTTAACAATTGGCGATTATCGGTTGTTATTTAGGTTAGAATCGTCAAAAAAACTGTTTTGCGACATTTTTCATGGAAAAATACGTCAAAATTCTCTCTTGTAATTTTTCGGTAAAATTACTGGTTTTCGAGATACAGGGTGTTGAAATTTTCTTCCCATTAACTTAACAATTGGCGATTATCGGTTGTTTTTTAGGTTAGAATCGTCAAAAAAACTGTTTTGCGACATTTTTCATGGTAAAATACGTCAAAATTCTCTCTTGTAATTTTTCGGTAAAATTACTGGTTTTCGAGATACAGGGTGTTGAAATTTTCTTCCCATTAACTTAAGAATTGGCGATTATCGGTTGTTTTTTAGGTTAGAATCGTCAAAAAAACTGTTTTGCGACATTTTTCATGGTAAAATACGTCAAAATTCTCTCTTGTAATTTTTCGGTAAAATTACTGGTTTTCGAGATACAGGGTGTTGAAATTTTCTTCCCATTAACTTAACAATTGGCGATTATCGGTTGTTTTTTAGGTTAGAATCGTCAAAAAAACTGTTTTGCGACATTTTTCATGGTAAAATACGTCAAAATTCTCTCTTGTAATTTTTCGGTACAATTACTGGTTTTCGAGATACAGGGTGTTGAAATTTTCTTCCCATTAACTTAAGAATTGGCGATTATCGGTTGTTTTTTAGGTTAGAATCGTCAAAAAAACTGTTTTGCGACATTTTTCATGGTAAAATACGTCAAAATTCTCTCTTGTAATTTTTCGGTAAAATTACTGGTTTTCGAGATACAGGGTGTTGAAATTTTCTTCCCATTAACTTAACAATTGGCGATTATCGGTTGTTTTTTAGGTTAGAATCGTCAAAAAAACTGTTTTGCGACATTTTTCATGGTAAAATACGTCAAAATTCTCTCTTGTAATTTTTCGGTAAAATTACTGGTTTTCGAGATACAGGGTGTTGAAATTTTCTTCCCATTAACTTAAGAATTGGCGATTATCGGTTGTTTTTTAGGTTAGAATCGTCAAAAAAACTGTTTTGCGACATTTTTCATGGTAAAATACGTCAAAATTCTCTCTTGTAATTTTTCGGTAAAATTACTGGTTTTCGAGATACAGGGTGTTGAAATTTTCTTCCCATTAACTTAAGAATTGGCGATTATCGGTTGTTTTTTAGGTTAGAATCGTCAAAAAAACTGTTTTGCGACATTTTTCATGGTAAAATACGTCAAAATTCTCTCTTGTAATTTTTCGGTAAAATTACTGGTTTTCGAGATACAGGGTGTTGAAATTTTCTTCCCATTAACTTAACAATTGGCGATTATCGGTTGTTTTTTAGGTTAGAATCGTCAAAAAAACTGTTTTGCGACATTTTTCATGGTAAAATACGTCAAAATTCTCTCTTGTAATTTTTCGGTAAAATTACTGGTTTTCGAGATACAGGGTGTTGAAATTTTCTTCCCATTAACTTAACAATTGGCGATTATCGGTTGTTTTTTAGGTTAGAATCGTCAAAAAAACTGTTTTGCGACATTTTTCATGGTAAAATACGTCAAAATTCTCTCTTGTAATTTTTCGGTAAAATTACTGGTTTTCGAGATACAGGGTGTTGAAATTTTCTTCCCATTAACTTAACAATTGGCGATTATCGGTTGTTTTTTAGATTAGAATCGTCAAAAAAACTGTTTTGCGACATTTTTCATGGTAAAATACGTCAAAATTCTCTCTTGTAATTTTTCGGTAAAATTACTGGTTTTCGAGATACAGGGTGTTGAAATTTTCTTCCCATTAACTTAACAATTGGCGATTATCGGTTGTTTTTTAGGTTAGAATCGTCAAAAAAACTGTTTTGCGACATTTTTCATGGTAAAATACGTCAAAATTCTCTCTTGTAATTTTTCGGTAAAATTACTGGTTTTCGAGATACAGGGTGTTGAAATTTTCTTCCCATTAACTTAACAATTGGCGATTATCGGTTGTTTTTTAGATTAGAATCGTCAAAAAAACTGTTTTGCGACATTTTTCATGGTAAAATACGTCAAAATTCTCTCTTGTAATTTTTCGGTAAAATTACTGGTTTTCGAGATACAGGGTGTTGAAATTTTCTTCCCATTAACTTAAGAATTGGCGATTATCGGTTGTTTTTTAGGTTAGAATCGTCAAAAAAACTGTTTTGCGACATTTTTCATGGTAAAATACGTCAAAATTCTCTCTTGTAATTTTTCGGTAAAATTACTGGTTTTCGAGATACAGGGTGTTGAAATTTTCTTCCCATTAACTTAAGAATTGGCGATTATCGGTTGTTTTTTAGGTTAGAATCGTCAAAAAAACTGTTTTGCGACATTTTTCATGGTAAAATACGTCAAAATTCTCTCTTGTAATTTTTCGGTAAAATTACTGGTTTTCGAGATACAGGGTGTTGAAATTTTCTTCCCATTAACTTAACAATTGGCGATTATCGGTTGTTTTTTAGGTTAGAATCGTCAAAAAAACTGTTTTGCGACATTTTTCATGGTAAAATACGTCAAAATTCTCTCTTGTAATTTTTCGGTAAAATTACTGGTTTTCGAGATACAGGGTGTTGAAATTTTCTTCCCATTAACTTAACAATTGGCGATTATCGGTTGTTTTTTAGATTAGAATCGTCAAAAAAACTGTTTTGCGACATTTTTCATGGTAAAATACGTCAAAATTCTCTCTTGTAATTTTTCGGTAAAATTACTGGTTTTCGAGATACAGGGTGTTGAAATTTTCTTCCCATTAACTTAAGAATTGGCGATTATCGGTTGTTTTTTAGGTTAGAATCGTCAAAAAAACTGTTTTGCGACATTTTTCATGGTAAAATACGTCAAAATTCTCTCTTGTAATTTTTCGGTAAAATTACTGGTTTTCGAGATACAGGGTGTTGAAATTTTCTTCCCATTAACTTAAGAATTGGCGATTATCGGTTGTTTTTTAGGTTAGAATCGTCAAAAAAACTGTTTTGCGACATTTTTCATGGTAAAATACGTCAAAATTCTCTCTTGTAATTTTTCGGTAAAATTACTGGTTTTCGAGATACAGGGTGTTGAAATTTTCTTCCCATTTACTTAAGAATTGGCGATTATCGGTTGTTTTTTAGGTTAGAATCGTCAAAAAAACTGTTTTGCGACATTTTTCATGGTAAAATACGTCAAAATTCTCTCTTGTAATTTTTCGGTAAAATTACTGGTTTTCGAGATACAGGGTGTTCTAATTTTGTCCTAAACATACTTAAAAGTTTAGTTGTTTTTTAGGTTAAAAACGTTATAATGTTGTTTTATATTAAATATTGTTGATTCCTTGTCAAAATTAAATTTCCCAAATTGCAAATCCGCTAGCTCATCCCGGAAAATAAGATAATAATAATTTCGTTTTTTTTCCTTGTAAAAATTTCCATAATATTACGTTTACTTTTCGTGATTAGGCCAAAGGGGCCACTTGTTTGCAAAGTTGGAACAATTAAGTCGGCAAAGTAGTCATAATATATAAAGTCGAAGGCGGCGTAGATATTATTAAAATCCAAAGAGCGTGTGCTATGAGAAAAGAGAAAACGCCCTCAAGGGAAAACGGATTATTAAAAATGGGACTTAAAGAAATTCATTTTACTTGAATTTTAATCATCAGAGTAGACGATGGTGTTGTTTCTGTTTGACGTTTGTAATTTTTTTAATTTAGTTTCTTGCCAACTAGACGATTGTTTTCGTATTCCATTTGTTCCCCCGGGCGACTCTGTTAATTATAATATTTGAAATTTCTTGTCAAAACCACGAATGCTATTTAAAACAAACTTTCGCTTTCGTGGAAAATCAAAGTAATTTCACCACGCGTTGTGTTTGTATAATTTAATTAACAAACAACAGGTTATGTGGATGTAAGGGTGGAAATTATGAAGTGAAACTGTTTGAACTTTCGCCTGCTCAAAACAAAACGCTAATTTAATTTCAACTGTTGATTTGTTAATTAAAATTTCGCTCACGCATCAAAACTTCAAATTTAAGTTGGTTTTTTTAATCAAGTTGGCACGCTTGGTGCAGTTGTTCTAATCGATAAATTGGACCAGGCCCCATCTCGTGGTCGTTTCCACAACGTTTGACCTGCCGCCTAGATGAGAGCATCATAATATAATATTTCTCTCTTGTTGGTGTTGTATTTGTTGTTTTGTTTCTAATAAAAAACCGTGTTGTGTTCAGAAAAATTATTCTATCGTTTATCTACCTCTCAGGTGATCAACTATCGCGTACAAATTGCAATAATGTTACAGTAAACGGTTGTGAATTTTGTGATTAAAGCAATAATTTGTTAAATTTGTTAGAAAATAATTTTTTTTCTCTTATTGGTGTTTTTGGTGTTTGTTAATCTGTTTCTGTTACGTAAAAAATTTGGCGATTTCTCTAAAGATTCACCTTGGAGGAACGTTTTTAAAGGTGAGTTTTTTTTAAGGCGAATAATCGATTTTTTTGTCTTATATTTTAATTTTTGCAACTTTCGGCTTTTGTTATCAGGTTTTAAGGTGGGTTATTAATTTTTTTATGAAATAATCCAAACCGCAAAGAAATCGGAGCATTTTTCGTGGTTTTATAGCAGTTTTTGTGAAATTTTGAAAATTTTGAGGATACGTGTTTTATATTTTAATTTTTTGCAACTTTTGGCTTTTGTTTTAAGGTTTTCAGGTGGGTTATTAATTTTTTTATGAAATAATCCAAACCGCAAAGAAATCGGAGCATTTTTCGGGGTTTTATATCAGTTTTTGTGAAATTTTGAAAATTTTAAGGTTAGGTGTTTTATATTTTAATTTTTTGCAACTTTTGGATTTTGTTATCAGGTTTTCAAGTGGGTTATTAATTTTTTTATGAAATAATCCAAACCGCAAAGAAATCGGAGCATTTTTCGTGGTTTTATATCAGTTTTTGTGAAATTTTGAAAATTTTAAGGTTAGGTGTTTTATATTTTAATTTTTTGCAACTTTTGGCTTTTGTTTTAAGGTTTTCAGGTGGGTTATTAATTTTTTTATGAAATAATCCAAACCGCAAAGAAATCGGAGCATTTTTCGGGGTTTTATATCAGTTTTTGTGAAATTTTGAAAATTTTAAGGTTAGGTGTTTTATATTTTAATTTTTTGCAACTTTTGGATTTTGTTATCAGGTTTTCAAGTGGGTTATTAATTTTTTTATGAAATAATCCAAACCGCAAAGAAATCGGAGCATTTTTCGTGGTTTTATATCAGTTTTTGTGAAATTTTGAAAATTTTAAGGTTAGGTGTTTTATATTTTAATTTTTTGCAACTTTTGGCTTTTGTTTTAAGGTTTTCAGGTGGGTTATTAATTTTTTTATGAAATAATCCAAACCGCAAAGAAATCGGAGCATTTTTCGGGGTTTTATATCAGTTTTTGTGAAATTTTGAAAATTTTAAGGTTAGGTGTTTTATATTTTAATTTTTTGCAACTTTTGGCTTTTGTTTTAAGGTTTTCAGGTGGGTTATTAATTTTTTTATGAAATAATCCAAACCGCAAAGAAATCGGAGCATTTTTCGGGGTTTTATATCAGTTTTTGTGAAATTTTGAAAATTTTAAGGTTAGGTGTTTTATATTTTAATTTTTTGCAACTTTTGGATTTTGTTATCAGGTTTTCAAGTGGGTTATTAATTTTTTTATGAAATAATCCAAACCGCAAAGAAATCGGAGCATTTTTCGTGGTTTTATATCAGTTTTTGTGAAATTTTGAAAATTTTAAGGTTAGGTGTTTTATATTTTAATTTTATGCAACTTTTGGCTTTTGTTTTAAGGTTTTCAGGTGGGTTATTAATTTTTTTATGAAATAATCCAAACCGCAAAGAAATCGGAGCATTTTTCGTGGTTTTATATCAGTTTTTGTGAAATTTTGAAAATTTTAAGGTTAGGTGTTTTATATTTTAATTTTTTGCAACTTTTGGCTTTTGTTTTAAGGTTTTCAGGTGGGTTATTAATTTTTTTATGAAATAATCCAAACCGCAAAGAAATCGGAGCATTTTTCGGGGTTTTATATCAGTTTTTGTGAAATTTTGAAAATTTTAAGGTTAGGTGTTTTATATTTTAATTTTTTGCAACTTTTGGCTTTTGTTTTAAGGTTTTCAGGTGGGTTATTAATTTTTTTATGAAATAATCCAAACCGCAAAGAAATCGGAGCATTTTTCGGGGTTTTATAGCAGTTTTTGTGAAATTTTGAGGTTAGGTGTTTAAGTTTTTTATTATTAATGGATTTTTATTTCATTTGAATTTTTCTGTTTAATAAATATGAAAACTGAAGAAATTCGGATGAGTTTTCGATTTTTTATCAGAGTTTTAGTCAGATTTGTATAAATTTTGAGGTTAAAATCTGCGTGTGAAAATGCAGGATTATCGGTGGGTTTTCGTTTAGTTTAATTTTTCTGTATTATAAATATGTAAACTGAAGATGGTCGGTGTATTTTTAAATGTTTTTAGTCAAATTTTGACTTAAGTACCAGTGGCGTAGCAAAATTTTATTTTTAATTCCTTTAAATTGGTATAGTGCATTTATTTCGCTCGAATTTTCCGAGTGACACTTCTATTATATTCTAAAAAAAAATTTCTAATACATGGAACACATTTTACGATTATTTGCTTACGCATGTTGGCGCCAAATTCAAAATTTTATAATATTTATTTATTAACAATTTTTATACAGTAAATATGAAGATTTAAAAATATTTTTTTCATGGCACACTCCAACTAAAATAAAACCACGACTAGTTGATTAAATTCCGAGCACAATTCCGCATTTTCTTTCAGTTGGTACAAATTGCCATCAAAGAGGACACGAGTTGTATAGTGAGTGGTTTGATTTGGGGTTTTCAACATATTCAGCATATAAAGGCCACAGCTTGCTATATCTAAGGGATACAATCTTAAGACCACGTCCAATGGACCAAAATCAAAGATCGTAATCCCCCAGTGTGCCTTGAAATCCTGAATTGGCGGGATTTGGGGATTTGTCTTAAAACCCCACCCCAACTTTACGTTGACACTTTTTCCGTGTGCAAATTATTTCACCAGTAACACGTCAACAAAGTTTGTGTGTTGTGACACACAGTTCTGGAAAAGTTGAACAAATTTCCTAAAAGCCACAACAAAAACTTGTGACTTGTTTGTACCTTGAAGCCAAAGCACACTACGTATAATAATGGCGAATTGATACATAAGACTTGTCTGCGACGAGCGCCTGATGTATTGTTCCTGCTTTTAACGCTTCCGTTGGTTTCAGTTACACAAAAGACAAATTTCCAATTTCCATACGGTTACACTCGCGTTGAAAACCTACAAGCGTGTATAAGGGGGGGTTGAGTAAAATAAAATTAAATGATCTAGTTGGCGATGGGAATGCTTGAATAGGTAAATTGTGTTGTTTGAATGATGCTATCTCACTTTATAGGTCTTGGAAACGAAGGATTTTCGACTTTAAGACCGGTTTTCTTGTCTAGAATGTTTATTTAATTGTCGTTGGCATTGGCTTCCATTTTGGTGTCTTTAGCGATTGTTTTTCACCTAATAGAGTCCATAGAGCTCGACTTCTTCCTTGGTGTTTAAGACTAGGTTAGTGGTCTAGATTCTTTGTCTAGCTTACCTCGATGTTGACTTCCATTTTGGTGTCTTCAGGATCAATATTTCGGATGTTAGAGCTTTGATTCGTTGAAGCCATTATTTGAACTAAAACCTTATTATGATAAATTTTACGAAAATTTCAATAAAACTCGTAGAATAAAGCACGGATTTGTTCTAAAATGTTCCTATATTGCACCGAGGTGTTCTAATCTTAGATCCAGTTGTTCTACAGTGTTCTAACTTTAAACTCATGATTTGTTTGTTTTTTTTCGTCAGTAAATCATTATTTTAGCGTACTCTTTTATGTCTAGTTGAATTTTCAGATAACAACTATAAGGAAAACATGTCAAAGCTAGATTTTATCGCTAAGACTCCCGGAAAACAAATTGCCACAATTTGCGTTGTGCCTCCGTCTCTGTCTCTCGTTAAAACCATCAAAGCAGGCGAGCAAACAAAATTTTCCCTCCAAAAAGCAAACTTTGTGTAAACTGTATGCGTGGTTTGAGTATCATTATTTTATTTGGAAAAAAAACACCCCCATCGTCTAAACAAACTTTCCTTTAGACATGAAGTATAATCGAGCTTTTTTTTTTAATATTTCTTTGCATTGTCCATTATAATACAGATATTTTTATCTGATGCTTTTTCTTTTTATCTAAAAATCTATTTTCCGTGTATAATGTTTAGTATCCAAAGCCCATTAAAATTGCACATAAAGCATTTTTCCCTGGTTGGGAGTGTGCGAAAGACAGGGAAGAAGAGGAGAGAGGAAAACCAGGCGCACATTCGGTGGCTGTTCCGGAGCCCGCCAGTAATCTTTCGGTTGTTGTGGAGGGCAGTTCGCTTTCGTTCTCCAGTAGTTAACGTGTAAACACGCGCGATAGACAGTTGATAAAAAAAAATTAACAAGTTGAATTTTACCGGTAAATATTTATTTATTTATAGTAAAAAAATATTTGTCGGTGATAACAAAGCTATTAAAGAGATTTACACTCGTTGGGTTTGATGGGATGTCACAAAGCCCCACATTAACCCGGATTAACTGCAGGGGATTAGTTGGTTTTATAAATGTGACCATTTGTAAGTTTCCAAGGGGATTTAGTGTATTTTACTTCGAATTTAAGACTTTATTTCTACTGTAGACTATTTGTCTAAGCTTCCTTTATATTGGCTTCCATTTTCGTGTCTTCATGTCGAACAAAATCGTACACACCAAATATTCTAAAATACGATTTAAGCTTTGTTTTGTGCTCTAGAATCTTTGTCTAGGTCTTGTTAATATTGGCTTCCATTTTGGGCTCTTCAGGACGAAAATTGCCTGGTTTAGAGCGTTTTTAGTAAAAAATCATGTAGGTCTTGGAATCAGAAGCTGTTAGACTTTAAGACCTGCTTTGTAGTGTTGAATGTTCTTTTGATTGTTGTTAATATTGGCTTCCATTTTGGGCTCTTCTGGACGAAAATTGCCTCATTTAGAGCGTTTTTAGTAAAAAATCATGTAGGTCTTGGAATCAGAACCTGTTAGATTTTAAGACTTGCTTTCTTGTGTTGAATGTTCTTTTGGTTGTCGTTTATGTTGGCTTCCATTTTGGGCTCTTCTGGACGAAAATTGCCTCGTTTAGAGCGTTTTTAGTAAGGAATCTAGTAGGTCTTGGAATCAGAACCTGTTAGATTTTAAGACCTGCTTTCTTGTGTTGAATGTTCTTTTGGTTGTCGTTAATATTGACTTCCATTTTGGGCTCTTCTGAACGAAAACTGCCTCACCTGGGACGTTTTTTAATAAATTATCTCGTAGGTCTTGGAATTAACTTTACACTCGACTTTAAGAGTAGGTTAGTGGTCTTGATTGTTCGTCTAGCTTCCCACGTCCTTGGCTTCCATTTCCACGCCTTCTGGAGCAGTACGCGAAATATAATATCCCAATTAATTTCGGATGTGGATGTTGGCAGCGCATAAATAAATTCAACTCTTCGTTTGAATTGTAATTAAATTTTCTGTTTGGTAATTTGTAAGATTTACGACAGGGATGGTTGGGGGTGGTGGGGGGCGAGATAACGTTGCATAGCATTTTGCTAAACAGACAAGCTTAATTATAGTCAGATTTAATGTGGATGATGGGAGGACGAGGGGCCCCAAATGAATTAATTAGCTGGCACGCGACGAATTTTAATTAATGTGATTTGTGAATGAATGAGTGTAGTAGGCTATGATAACTTTAACTACGACAAGTAGAAGTTAATTTTGATGTGTTGTGTTAAATGTTTAATTAAATTTCGGTTTATCCACCCCCTCCACCCTGACGTTTCCAAGGCAATTACGTTTAAAAATGCCAAGTCACATGCGATAAAATTTGCATACATTGTTCCTGGGCACACTAGATAAATTACTGGACACACAGCGATGGTGGATTATTTTTATTGTTTGTGTAGAGTGGGATATAAGGAAGAGTTTGTCCACAGTTCGAATAATACACGAAAAAATTCAATTATTATCCCAGTTAGAATCTGGAGTTTTCAATGGATTTTCTTTAGATGCTGTAATTTTTCTTTTCTTTGTCCAGTTTGACGACAACAATAAATGGAATCCAGTTTTGTAGATGAACGAGAGTAGAAAAAGCAGAAGTGGGATAATGGCGTAATTTGTCTGTATAGTAAAACGTACAATTTTTTTATGCTTTTAATGCAAATTGTGGATCGAAGGGGGTTTCCCCGTGGATAGTAGCGCCACCCATGGGACAACTTTCCAACTATTCGCATATAGAAAACTACTTTATTTAACCGAATATTGCTACATATATTTTATTGTAACAATTTTCCCTCTTTGATAAGTGTTTATGTGCGTGTTTTCCTCCGAATAAATTTTGAGGCGGCTCTGAACCGAACCGAAACGAAACATCCCGCCGCCTACTACTATAATCCATAAATGTGAAAGATGTGGATGCTGTTGTAAATTACTTCTCTTATATCCTGGTGTATGTGTGTTTGGGTTTCTGTCGGAATCGATTTAGGTTTTAATCCCCCAAAGGAGTTACAGTTTTTTTTTCCCGTTAAAAAAATCCCGGTCGGGACAAGTGACAATATCAGGTGAACTAATTCAGTTCAGCGGATGTTGTCGCTTAGTGGTGATTTTATGATTTGAAGCCATGTGCTATTGGTACCAACATTTCGAATATCAAAAAAGCCTGCTTTACTCCACCTCCCATCTGATGACAGTGTTCTCCTGTTTGGGACATTTTGGCGGGCAATTTAATTCGTAAATTGAACAAAGTCAAACAGTATTTATTTCGGTCGTTTGTAATCAAATTCGACATCAAAGTGGCTTCAACGTCCGAGCCCAGTGCTGCCATCACACCAAACTCTCGACGACATTTGGGTAAGTGGGGATGAGGAAGTTGGGGTGAGTTTGTTTATTAATTGTTTTTAATTATGGGAAAGTTGGTGGTGTGGATTGTTTTCGTTGAAGTTAAGTTGCCACATACAAAAGTTTCTGTTGTTTGCGTGGGGTGGGGGGAAGTACAGGGGGGAGTTTGAACTTTAACATGAAATATAAAGTATAACGCGAAGAGGACCTAGAAGTTTTGAAAGAAAAAGTTTTTTTGGTTTGTGACCACCACAGAAGTGTAGTTTTATAGATCGTTGTCTAATAAGTTGTTGTAAGTGTCAAACTGTCAAATGTCAAAAGTCAAAATTGGATCTTCTGTTTATACAATTACAATATTCTTCTGATCTGAAGCTGGTACAATATTAAAACTTCAACACAGACAACACCGGAACGTATACTTGACATTCCCCACCTCCGGCTCTTCCTCCGCTGCGCGCCCCCTCTTAAACGGATGTTTGATTTTCATTTTAAACCAAATTGTTCGTGACGATGGGCAAAAGTCAATAAGTGAAGTGTTGCAGAGGGCAAAATCGACAGCATCAGTTAGTTTGGTTTAAGCAGCTGGCGGCGGTGGTGGTGGCAAGCGGCGGCGGCAGCAGGCGAAATGCCGCATTCCAAAAATAAAAATTCCTTTACCCCGGCAAAAATTTCATAAAATATACAAGAGGAATTGATTTTGAAGCTGTAAAATGTGTATATAGTGGAAATAATTACGAAATTCCAACGTTAATATAGAGGGCGTTTGGGTGGTTTTGGCGCGTAAAATTGACAGCTCTCTAATATTTATTTTATTATTATTATTATCATATTATCATATTACCTTTTTAATTTAGTAACTTCCCCTCCAAAAACTCACATTATAGCGACTACAGCACCACCACCACCACCAACTATGTTATACAATATTATAGCTTGCTTACAAACAAAGGAAACAACAAAACCACCTCCCTAGATAATGGATTACAAACCAAAACTATTAACTATAAACTAGATTATGTGATAGGAACTTTCCAATATAACGAGCCATAGGGGGGCGCTGGCGTAGTGGGTGGAAATCCCTCGAGCCCCCGGGGTGGTAAGATCAACAAAACGGGAAAACTTTGATGATAATGTGAAGAGGCTTATGATATTTTCGGGGATGTTCTCGGTGGAATTACAAGTTTCACGCAATTTACAATTTGTGTTCAAGTATTACCAACATAAAAAAGTTTCCGGGTGGAGGGTTTAGTGAGTTTAGTCGATTGACATCTGTTGATGTTTATTACACCTTGGGAAAGCCCACTATACTGTATTTATTGATTACCAACTTAAATCAAAACTGTTACCAACTTAAAACCAAACTAGTACCAACTTAATTTAGTTTAAAGTCGTGTAACTTTTGAACGGGGTATGTTATCCCAAAACCGTTTTCACGCTCTCCATCGGCTTGAATTACTGTATCAAAATCCCCACTACAAGATACAACTTGTCAAATAAACTAAACAAAACTAATACCAACTTAACGTTTTTCTTTCGTTGAATGTTACTGTTTAATAGCGTCTGGTTTCATTCCACAGCCACCATTGTGAATAAAATCGGATGTCATGAATAAATAAACTAAAACACAGCCAAGCGTGATGGTTTTTTTTTTTAAACGAATACAAATAAGAATATAAATATTTTATTTTGGGTGCCATGAGCCGTAAATTCCCCAGTGCTTCCCCTCCACACGAAGTTTATCTATATCTCAGAGGGATTATGAAAGTTGCTTAGCCAATCTTACAAATAACGTCGTTGAATCTCTATTTATATTATTTTTAAAATGAAAAAAAAAATTATATGGAAGTTTCTAATTTCCTAATATTATGAAGTTTGTTACAAAACCGCACAGGAGTTTGCATGTAAGTACATGTCATGGTGGGATGTAGTATCAAATGTAATTAATTTTGAGGTAATTAATTATAAGTGGAAAGTTGGAGTGCTTTATAGTGAAGGAGATGCGCGATAATCATCAGGTTCAAGCTCATGGTTGCGTTGGAATACTTTTGTTTCATTTATAATAAACTACCAACTGTCTTTTAATTATTGTAAAATATCCCTAAATAATAAACTATGATTTTAATTGGCAATAATATCGAAAGTTATCACACCGCAATAATTACGTTTTCCATTAAAACCGCCCGTTGTTTGTATCAACAACAATACGACAACAAAATCCGTCTGTTTCAGTGGTAACTAGAAACTGAAATCCATTCTAGTGTGTGTGGAAATTGGGAAATGATTTATATTGTCACAATTGTATATAACAAACATACAAGCAAAACCGCATTTTGTGTGATGATTCAGTGGATTGGGTTTTAGAGTGAGAGAGGAAGAGTTGGCGCTGTTTGTCTTTTGTTGTATCCAAACAGGTTTTAATATTAAACATGGCGGCTTTGCTTTTAGTAGCTCAAAGTGGTTTTTAGCTTTATAGGTCTTGGATTTGTAGCCTTTTATACTTTAAGGCTTATTTTCTTGTCTGGAATCTTCACTTATGTGTCTTTAATATTGACTTCCATTTTGGTACCTTCAGCGTGAATATTTTATAAACTAGAAGGCTTTGAAATGTGGTTAGTGGTCTTGATTCTCTGTGTAGCCCTCCTCGATGTTGGCTTCCATTTTGGTGCCTTCAACATCAATATTTCAGATCCTAGACGGCTTTGAAATGAGGTTAGCAGTCTTGATTGTTTTTCTAGCTTTCCTCGATTTTGGCTTCCATTTTGGTGCCTTCAACATCAATATTTCAGATGTTAGAAGGCTTCCAAATGAGATTAGTAGTCTTGATTGTTTTCCTAGCTTTCCTCGATTTTGGCTTCCATTTTGGTGCCTTCGGCGTGAATATTTCATAAACTAGACGGCTTGGAAATGTGGTTAGTGGTCTTGATTCTCTGTGTAGCCCTCCTCGATGTTGGCTTCCATTTTGGTGCCTTCAACATGTTTATTTGACACATTAGAGAGTTTTTTCCAATATGTAATTTGAAAACACAAACTTGCAAATTAGATTTCTCGGTAAATTCCCATCAAATCCAATACAAGCCCTCAGGGGATAATCACTAAACGAAACTAAACCCAAACCACATCAAAAACAGTCGTTCGTTAACCGGATAAAAAATCAAAGCTTGAGGCAATCTTGTTTTCCACGTTGATTAATAATGAATTAAGGTTGTGATTTTTTCCTTGTAAAATCCAGACCAGCCATGGGGCTTTATTGTTTGTGCTTTGACTGCTTTGTCTAACAAAACACTAACGTTGGTACAAATAATTGTATTCAGTTGTATATCGGTATTAATTGGGTACACCAATTCAACACAGAATGGCGCCTCAGGATGAATTGTTAATTATTGGTTTGGAAATGTGAAGGGAAATCAAACAAAATAAAGGGAGGGGGGGGGGCGAGGGGTTGAAAGGAGGATTGTGTGATGAGATGACGTGTGTGTTTGTTGGGAATTCAAACAGACGTTTCGGATATTCAATGTTGACTTAAGGAGAATATTAAACAATAGATTATTGGCAAATATCGAACATTTTCGAGGTAAAGACGCAGTAAAATCTAGTGAACTGTTTTTGTTTTTACTTTTTATATTCTATGATGTAATATTTAAATACGTATGTAAATAAATATTCGCTCTCAGAATTGGATCTGGATTTTCTGGAGCGTCGCCACAATGCAACATCCACAATGGCAATGTCAGGTGATCCCACCGATGGGCAGTTGCACCATTTGGACGGGCCACGCTCCCCCATCGAAATCAGTCCCGAATCCATCGATCGTGTCAAAGTTATCTTTCTGGGGGCACCAGCCGTTGGAAAAACGAGCATAATCCAAGTAAGTACACTACAGTTACCTGTAATCCATTACGTTGCAACTTGTCCAACAGATGGCGACACAACCGTTATACGCGCTCGTCAACTCAAACAGGGTAATTTGCCTCGTTCTTGTTCCCCCCATTTTGGGGTTTAGGGTCTGCCACAAGTTGTACAAATAACACACATAGGAACACAGATAAGATGGTGGGGTGGGGGTGTAGTACAAAGGGTGTAAGCTGCTTAAAGTTGAAGAGTAGGTGGCGGGGGAGAGGGCGGGAATCCTAAAACATTTTATTAAATCATAGCGCAAACAGTTGAAGTTGTTAAAGTCGACGTAAAGGGGATTTGTTTGGGAAAGGTAGGGGGGATGTTTTTGGGGATTATCGTGTGGGAAAAGTGTTTAGTTAAGATAGCGAGTGTTAAATTCATGCGTTGTCAGTTGTTTTGTTACGAATTTATGGCAATTATGTGTAATTTCGGATTATTTTCGATTTTATGGGCAAGGGATCTCGAAATTTATGGTAATGACACGAAAACGGGATATGATACGATTTGAACGCGGATTGGTTTTTTAGACAGTAAACAAAGTAATCTAACAAGAAATTTATTGTAAAATTTACGATTATTTTCGATTTTATGACGTGAATTTGAATTTCGTGACATATCTCGAAATTTATTGCAAAATCACGAAAACAGTCATAAAATAGCGAGAAATGATGCGATTTTACTGCGGATTGGTTTTTTAGACAGTAAACAAAGTAATCTAACAAGAAATTTATTGTAAAATTTACGATTATTTTCGATTTTATGACACGAATTTGAATTTCGTGACATATCTCAAAATTTATGGTAAAATCACTAAAACAGTCACAAAAATATAGGAAATGATCAGATTTGATTGCGGATTGATTTTTCAAGTAGTAAATTGAATTATCTAAAAGAAATGTTAAATTTATTGAAAAGTAACGATTATTTTCGGTTTTATGACGCGATTTCGTGACATATCTCGAAATTTATTGCAAAATCACGAAAACAGTCATAAAATAGCCAGAAATGATGCGATTTTACTGCGGATTGGTTTTTTAGACAGTAAACAAAGTAATCTAACAAGAAATTTATTATAAAATTTACGATTATTTTCGATTTTATGACACGAATTTGAATTTCGTGACATATCTCAAAATTTATGGTAAAATCACTAAAACAGTCACAAAAATATAGGAAATGATCAGATTTGATTGCGGATTGATTTTTCAAGTAGTAAATTGAATTATCTAAAAGAAATGTAAAATTTATTGAAAAGTAACGATTATTTTCGGTTTTATGACGCGATTTCGTGACATATCTCGAAATTTATTGCAAAATCACGAAAACAGTCATAAAATAGCCAGAAATGATGCGATTTGAACGCGGATTGGTTTTTTAGACAGTAAACAAAGTAATCTAACAAGAAATTTATTGTAAAATTTACGATTATTTTTGATTTTATGACACGAATTTGAATTTCGTGACATATATCAAAATTTATGGTAAAATCACGAAAACAGTCACAAAAAAATAGGAAATGATCCGATTTGATTGCGGATTGATTTTTCAAGTAGTAAATTGAATTATCTAAAATAAATGTTAAATTTATTGAAAAGTAACGATTATTTTCGGTTTTATGACGCGATTTCGTGACATATCTCGAAATTTATTGCAAAATCACGAAAACAGTCATAAAATAGCCAGAAATGATGCGATTTGAACGCGGATTGGTTTTTTAGACAGTAAACAAAGTTATCTAACAAGAAATTTATTGTAAAATTCACGATTATTTTCGATGTTATGACGCGAAGTTGAATTTCGTGACATATCTCAAAATTTATGGTAAAATCACGAAAACAGTCACAAAAATATAGGAAATGATCCGATTTGATTGCGGATTGATTTTTCAAGTAGTAAATTGAATTATCTAAAATAAATGTTAAATTTATTGAAAAGTAACGATTATTTTCGGTTTTATGACGCGATTTCGTGACATATCTCGAAATTTATTGCAAAATCACGAAAACAGTCATAAAATAACGAGAAATGATGCGATTTGACTGCGGATTGGTTTTTTAGACAGTAAACAAAGTTATCTAACAAGAAATTTATTGTAAAATTCACGATTATTTTCGATGTTATGACGCGAAGTTGAATTTCGTGACATATCTCAAAATTTATGGTAAAATCACTAAAACAGTCACAAAAATATAGGAAATGATCAGATTTGATTGCGGATTGATTTTTCAAGTAGTAAATTGAATTATCTAAAAGAAATGTTAAATTTATTGAAAAGTAACGATTATTTTCGGTTTTATGACGCGATTTCGTGATATATCTCGAAATTTATTGCAAAATCACAAAAACAGTCATAAAATAGCCAGAAATGATGCGATTTGAACGCGGATTGGTTTTTTAGACAGTAAACAAAGTAATCTAACAAGAAATTTATTGTAAAATTTACGATTATTTTTGATTTTATGACGCGAAGTTGAATTTCGTGACATATCTCAAAATTTATGGTAAAATCACTAAAACAGTCACAAAAATATAGGAAATGATCCGATTTGATTGCGGATTGATTTTTCAAGTAGTAAATTGAATTATCTAAAAGAAATGTTAAATTTATTGAAAAGTAACGATTATTTTCGGTTTTATGACGCGATTTCGTGACATATCTCGAAATTTATTGCAAAATCACGAAAACAGTCATAAAATAACGAGAAATGATGCGATTTGACTGCGGATTGGTTTTTTAGACAGTAAACAAAGTTATCTAACAAGAAATTTATTGTAAAATTCACGATTATTTTCGATGTTATGACGCGAAGTTGAATTTCGTGACATATCTCAAAATTTATGGTAAAATCACGAAAACAGTCACAAAAATATAGGAAATGATCCGATTTGATTGCGGATTGATTTTTCAAGTAGTAAATTGAATTATCTAAAATAAATGTTAAATTTATTGAAAAGTAACGATTATTTTCGGTTTTATGACGCGATTTCGTGACATATCTCGAAATTTATTGCAAAATCACGAAAACAGTCATAAAATAACGAGAAATGATGCGATTTGACTGCGGATTGGTTTTTTAGACAGTAAACAAAGTTATCTAACAAGAAATTTATTGTAAAATTCACGATTATTTTCGATGTTATGACGCGAAGTTGAATTTCGTGACATATCTCAAAATTTATGGTAAAATCACGAAAACAGTCACAAAAATATAGGAAATGATCCGATTTGATTGCGGATTGATTTTTCAAGTAGTAAATTGAATTATCTAAAATAAATGTTAAATTTATTGAAAAGTAACGATTATTTTCGGTTTTATGACGCGATTTCGTGACATATCTCGAAATTTATTGCAAAATCACGAAAACAGTCATAAAATAACGAGAAATGATGCGATTTGACTGCGGATTGGTTTTTTAGACAGTAAACAAAGTTATCTAACAAGAAATTTATTGTAAAATTCACGATTATTTTCGATGTTATGACGCGAAGTTGAATTTCGTGACATATCTCAAAATTTATGGTAAAATCACTAAAACAGTCACAAAAATATAGGAAATGATCAGATTTGATTGCGGATTGATTTTTCAAGTAGTAAATTGAATTATCTAAAAGAAATGTTAAATTTATTGAAAAGTAACGATTATTTTCGGTTTTATGACGCGATTTCGTGATATATCTCGAAATTTATTGCAAAATCACAAAAACAGTCATAAAATAGCCAGAAATGATGCGATTTGAACGCGGATTGGTTTTTTAGACAGTAAACAAAGTAATCTAACAAGAAATTTATTGTAAAATTTACGATTATTTTTGATTTTATGACGCGAAGTTGAATTTCGTGACATATCTCAAAATTTATGGTAAAATCACGAAAACAATCATAAAAAAATAGGAAATGATCTGATTTGATTGCGGATTGATTTTTCAAGTAGTAAATTGAATTATCTAAAAGAATTCTTAAATTTATTGAAAAGTAACGATTATTTTCGGTTTTATGACGCGATTTCGTGATATATCTCGAAATTTATTGCAAAATCACAAAAACAGTCATAAAATAGCGAGAAATAATGCGATTTGATTGCGGATTGGTTTTTTAGACAGTAAACAAAGTAATCTAACAAGAAATTTATTGTAAAATTTACGATTATTTTTGATTTTATGACGCGAAGTTGAATTTCGTGACATATCTCAAAATTTATGGTAAAATCACTAAAACAGTCACAAAAATATAGGAAATGATCCGATTTGATTGCGGATTGATTTTTCAAGTAGTAAATTGAATTATCTAAAAGAAATCTTAAATTTATTGAAAAGTAACGAATATTTTCGGTTTTATGACGCGATTTCGTGACATATCTCGAAATTTATTGCAAAATCACAAAAACAGTCATAAAATAGCGAGAAATGATGCGATTTGACTGCGGATTGGTTTTTTATATAGCAAATTAAAAGCAGAAACAAAGAGACAGTTTTTATGTACGTATATAAAAGACGTTTAAAAAAAAATATATCCACTTTGGTGTACCTAAGAGAAAAAAATAATTAAAACGTGGATTTTCAACGAATTTCTCCCAGAATTTTTTGCCATCATTTCCTTTTAATTCATTTAATGCTCGTGTTCGTGTTCGACATCGAATCACCTGTTAAGCTGTCCTATATACATCGGTATATAGAAAATGAGGGAGGCACGATTTAATTTGTCGTATTCCGCGTTTCAACGTCTTTTTCTGTATTACGTGTCTTTGTGGGTGAAGCGTTTATTGGCAATTCGAACGAAGTAAAAGGAAGCGGTGGAAATGAAAAATGTTGTTAAGAGCATTTGACAGCTGTCATTATGCGGTTTAACCGTCAATCAAAACTATTTCACTGTTAATTACGTTTGAAGTTTTTTCGTTTCGTATAGTTTATCATCCTGCGATATTATTGGAAAATGTGAGAGATGGTGGAACAGAGATAGAGATAAATGTGTTTAATTAAAAAAGTTCTCTCGGATTTTCCAGTAGATTTTCTCGTGTTCAGGTTTTAATTACTACACAACCGCATTGGTTGCAGATTTGGTAATGACGTTAGAACTGTCATAAGTATGTAGTAGGTGCAATGTCTAATGAACTGGTGTTGTGTGATACAACATCTAATGAACTAAAGTTGGATGTTGTCGTTTTTATATACTAAATAAATAAAATATTTTTTTTTTACATAAATTTTTTCTCCATTCTGAATTTATTAGATGGTTTTTATGTCACCTGAAAAACGCACATATTTAAATTGCCTTTTCCATCTAAACACGTTTTATTTTCCGTGTTTCGCATTTTATTTACATTTGCATTTTTTTTGGGGGCTAAGAAAACGTTTCGTTGTGCTTCTGCATAAATCATGAGGTTTGTTTGGGGGAATTTTAAGGGGGAGCCGAGTTGGTTTGCGGTTTGAACAGAGGGATAAATCTCGGGCAAATCACATGGATTTACACCGCGAGTTTTGTTTGATAACTTTTTCAGCTATTTTATTTTGCCTTTCAATTTCAAAATTGTATTGTTTCTGTTGAGGGTAATTTTATTTCAAATGAATTTATTATTGAAATTTGTGCGATTCGGAATGGTGAGTAAGAGGATCAAATCGGTTTTTCAATATCGTACTTAGTTCAAAAGTTATAGCTGGTTTTTATGCTTTGTTATAGTTCGTATTTATTCTTTGTTATAGTTCGTGTTGGGTTTGGGTTTGTTAATTTGTTTTATTTTTAGAATTCTTAGAAATATCGAAGTAGGCTTTGGAAATTTCCATAGAGCATCTAATTTTAGTTTTGGCGGGAAAACAAAAGTTTCTAGTTTAAGGCGGGAAATTTGACATTTCGATTATTTCTAATCTAACCTAAGCTTACTTTATAATTATATAACTCAAAAATGTTCAGTGGATGTTGTGGCCAACTCCACGAGTGACAACATCAACACCACTAGATTTTTTTTTCATGGCCTCCCTGTTACTTTTATTTTTTATTATATAATCCATTCATTGGACATTGTCTCATTGTGGAATCTGTTGACATAGTAAATAAATGCGAGTCTCCGTCCCTTGTCAAGCCTACAATACCATAATTGACATTTAACTTTTTTTGCCCCCACATCCACTGCAGGATTTTTACTGGTAGTGGTTTAGAGATATATAAAGTTAAAGTAGAATGGCAATGAGAGACTGGCTGGCTGCCGCCGTTGTAGTCGTCGTCGTCGTGCCGGACCCGGAATTCTTTTTATATTCCATTGTGTGATACGTGACCCGAAAGCGTCGACGTAGGGGGTGGGGGAAAATGGGGTGTCGTCGAGGGATAATTTGTACGTGCTGGGGATTTAAAAATTATTTAATGTGCACAGGGATAAATTTGTCATTATTTGATGTCGAGGGATTTGTTTGATTAGTTGTTGGAAAATCGTGGTGGCCTTGGATAAGTTTCCCTAACTTGTAACTTGGAAACGCGTGGAGGTTTTTCAGTGGGGTTTTGAAATTTCTGTAGGGTGAGTTAAAACGTGCGTGTATTGACTCGTTGTAGGAAAAATTGTGTTTTTTATTTAGAAGCCTGTTTTAAGCGGGTTGAAAAAATTTTATAGAAAATATTATTAGTATTTCTGAAACACCAATAAATTCCGGTGATAACTGTGAAAAAATCTTGTAAATATCTCGTTTTGTTCCCGAGTTATAACTGTTTAAAATTTTAGTTTCTCTGCGAATCTTTACGAATCCTTCCGAATGTGTCATTTTGATGGTTTCAGCAATTCGTCTGGAACGACTTCACCGACGACTACATCCCAACTGACAGAAAGCACACTTACTACCCGTCAGTCATCACCAATGACCGACTATACGAAATAAAAATCTCCGACCTCCCCGTCATCCCCTACTTCCCGGTGGACTCGCACTACGAATGGGCCAGCTATCGTTACTATGGCCTACGCAGCGCCACCGCCTACATTCTCGTCTTTGACCTGTCCAACATTGACACCTTTCAATACGTCAAAACGCTTCGCGAACAAATCTGCGAAAGTCGCAACATGTCCAACGTGCCCCTATTGGTGGTTGGTAACAAGCAGGATTTGATTGTGACGCAAGAGGGGGATGGCGTGGGTGGTGGTGGTGGTGGGAAACAGCTTGCTATTACAGGTGGTGGGGGGGCTGCACTTGAGGATAAACGGCGCGATATCGTCAATTTGGTGAAGAAACATTGGAAGTGTGGTTATGTTGAATGTAGCGCCAAGTATAATTGGCGGGTGGTGGGCGTGTTTAAGGAGCTGATTACGATGATTGATAATTTGGCAACACGTGACCAAAGCCCCATGTTGGATAATATCCAGGAGGCGTTGGATAGGAATAAATGTGTTGTAATTTAATTCTAACGGCTTTTTGTCAGGTTTTCGTTTGGATTTTCGATGTTTTAGGGTAGAAACTCGACAACTGTCAAACTGTCATTTTGCTCATCTTCGAAGTTTAAGTTTTATTTATCAAAATTAGTTTGTAATTATTTGAAAATTTTTTTTCAGCAATAATTTAGACAATCGCGCGCCTATTATACAAATATTCACTTGTTTTTAGCGCATTATTTTAACAAAAAATAATCTAAGAAAACCGAAACGTACTTGTGGTTGTGATTTATTCTATTTCTTGTTGTTTTGGCTCAAAATTCTTATGAAAGTTGTGTTTAATAAAGAAATTCTAAAAGTTGTGGTTTGTTTTACTTTTTGTGCACACCCTGTAGAGTTTCGGGGGGGGCACAGTGACAATTCCAATGGGAAAACAGTGGCAATATCCTGTGAACGCACAGAAACAGTGCAGGCAACTTTATGGAACTAGCCGAAATGTTCCTGTAGAAAATTCAAATATTTAATTGTTTTTGTATCATTTTTCAATGTTTTTTGTTGCAAATCAGTTGAAATTATACGCAAAAATATTTTAATTAGTTTATTTAAATAATTATTTGATTTATTAAGTGAAGAAAACAGTACCTAAGTGACAAATCCAATGAAAAATAGTGACAACATCCGTTGATCTGAACGCAGTGTAGCCAACCATATCCCACTAAAACTCCCTATGGAATTGTTTACTTTTGTGACTCACTTTTTTTACCTGTTGATTTATCATAATTTCACACCCAGTTTTATTATTGTAATAAATTTTGTTAAAATGAGTGCTGAGACTGAAGTAACAGAAGCCCCAAATTGGCTGAAGGAACTCGAGGCGAAACGCGAGCGTCGCTTGAAGGTTAAGTTGGGGCACGAAGCTGGAGCTGGAGCACCTTGTTTGGTTTGCAACGAAAAATGTCCAGGTAAAATTTGTTTTGACAATAAAACAATCATGAAATAATAGTGTAGTTGTTAAGCTTGGTTTTTATTAAGTGAGGTTATGTTTAAGGTTTGGATTTGCATTTTTGGCGTAAAATCTGCAAAGTTTGTAAGTGTTCTAAGGAAAATCACGATGTGCACGACGATGATATTTATAGTTGGGCCCAGTTCGAGCTACTGGGAAGCAAACCGAATAAAATCCGCCGGAAAATCGGTGAGTTACTCAAGTTAACCTAAAAATTTGTGTATAAAGTTTATTGTGTTCCAGTGCTTCCGGGGAAAAAAGACGAAGTGGAACTGGACTGGACGCCTAAGGGCCAAAACGACACAGTGGAAAAGTACCTAAAAACCCTACCAACCTCCCAACTACCAGTTAAAGGCTCCCAAGCGGCTTTAGACCGCAAACAACTCCTCCAAAAACAGATTCCTATACACGACATCGATCCTAGTTTATGCCACGAGTTAACTGCAGGTGAATTGAAGGAAATGAACGAGTACATTGCACATGTTAAGGAGAAAAGTGCGGGGGTTGGGCAGATTATCAGTTTGGCGCAGTTGATTAAACTGAATAATAACGCGCTGCCTCGAGTTGTGCCCCAGGAGAACGTGGTGTATGGTAAACCAGCGGGGGTGGTTAGGGATCTCACTTATGGGAGTTACGCGACTTCTGAGGGGTTGCCACAAGTTGGGCAGGTCGCCGGTAGTTTGGAGAAGCTTAAACTAGGAGATTTTACGCCTCATTATGGTTCTGGTGGGTTTCAGTTGTACGAAGACAGTCAAAAACCAGTGGATGTACCGAGGAATTTCAAGGATTTGGTGTATAGTACTTACGAGGACAAAAAAGGGGGCTATGATGGTTTGTTAGCGTACAGCCCGAATAATAACCAAGAGGGAAGTGTAGGGGGCTTCGAGGACAGTCAATTTAATAACAATAACTCTAAGATGGATAAAGAAAAGAAATTATCAGAAGTTTACCCTGTAAAACTTCCTAATTTACCGCAAGGCGATAACTTAGAGCCTTATCAAGTTACCATTGGACCAATCAATGATTTAGTGTACAATCCCACGGAACAACCACTCGAGTTACCGCATTCCTACCCCAAGAAAGTCCCCAAAGACTCCATAATAGAACCGGAGAGCTCTAAATGCCACCATTGTAAAAAGCCGTTGTTAGACGAGTTTGCTATTAGTATAGAGCGCTCCAGTGCTCTGTACCATGCCGCCTGCTTTAAATGCCACGGCTGCAACCAATCCCTCGCCGATAACTTCTACTTCTACGATGTGGAAAGCGACCAGATCTACTGTGGGCGTGACTATGCGAAAATCCGCGGGATTCCCCGATGCAACGCCTGCGACGAGTTGATTTTCACTAAAGAGTACTGTCTGGCTCAAGACGCCACCTTCCACTTGAAGCACTTTTGTTGTTATCATTGTGATAAGCCGCTGGCCGGGCAGAATTATGTTTTGGAGGAACAAGTGCCGTTTTGTCTGCCGTGTTATGAGGAGAATAAAGCGGATAAGTGTGTGGGTTGTATGGCGGTGATTAAGCCGAATGAGCAGGGGATGGTTTTGAATGGGCTGCATTTTCATGTGAGCGAAGTTTGCTTTGCTTGTGTTGTGTGCAAAATGGCGCTGTTTCAAAAGAAGATGTTGCTTAGGGGTGGGAAGTTGTATTGTTCGCATGAGTGCTTTGGGACTGTTTAAAAGTGCCTTTTTATGATATACATGGAAAATTTTATATACACAATTGTGATAATTTTGCTACTAGATTTTATACAAACGAGGTGCCAATTATGCTTTTTATAATAAACTATATTCAATACATGGTTTTATTTATTTTGAAAATCCCGCGTAATTATTTAATTTTTATATATGCACGCATGCGCAGCTGTTGTTTATAGATTTTGCCCATTTTTAACAATAAAAAGTTTCCTACTTTATCGATATGCGTAATAACGACAATTTATACAAAATTATTATTAAAAACGCAAAAAATACTATAAAAAATATTCAACCCACTGCGTAAATTTCCTATTTTCAATTTCTACAAACTTCCTGTGTTAAATATTTATAAATTTTGAACATTATGCGAATTGTCCACATATTTTATTACAACTAAAATAAACTTATCGATTATACAACACGCTTTATAATTGCTATTGTATTATTAATAAAGTTATAGTTTAGTCCTAAGCGTTGCCATTTTTCTATTTAATCAAAATGACTATTATTTATAAAGACTATAATTTATACAAAACTATTATTAAATACGCATAAAATACTATTAAAATTCTCTGTTTCCCACGCACATTTCCTATTAGAAATTTGCGTAAGGTTACTGTGTAAATTATGAATGTTTTTTTGCTAAATAACCGCATTATAAACCCTGCACATTATGCGAATTGTCCACATAACTTACAGTGAATTTCAGTTGGCACCCCTTCTCTTGGCTTGGCATCCAATTCCATCTGTCAAAAAGCCCCTCATATAAAATTTCCATCATGATTTTCACCCCTTAACTTTATCACGTTTTACCAGGGCAGTTTTCTAACGGTGCTCCTAAACGAATATTTCAATTGTGGCAACTAAATCCGGTTGAAATGTTCATTTGATTGCCACCGTGCGAAAACCAAACACCAAGAAAATGAATCCGGAAGAAAAGTTAACTTGCCCACATTACAACCGGAATAATTTGGTGGTTAACGGAAACAGCAATGAAGATGTTAGAAAGTTCCATATTTTAGACGAAACTGATGATGATGACTCGGAGGAGGATTTGTCGTATGATTCGGATGTTCCGGATGAGGAAATTGAGAAAATGCTTGAGGAAGCGCTGGAGAAGAAAAAACGGAAAGCGGAGGACGCCGGATTAGGTTAGTGGTTATAAACTAGTTATTAGAAGCGTCTAAGTTTGTTTTTCCAGACGATAAGCAGCCTTTCGACGAGAAAGATAAAGTAGTCCTGATAGAAAAAGGACAAAATCATTTTGACGTTTTACCAGAGGGTTGGATCCAAGTTACTCACAACAGCGGCATGCCTTTGTTTCTCCATAAAACAACGCGAGTTTGCACAATGTCCAAACCGTATTTCCTCGGACCAGGCTCGGCTAGGGTACTAAATTCCTCACCATAACCCCCAAAATTTTAAATCTGATTTTCTTGTAGAAACACGAAATTCCTGTTAGTGCTATTCCGTGCTTAAGCTACAGGAAAGCTATGCAAGTCGAGGAGAAAAAATTCGAACCAGGCGAGGATCTACCAAACGCCCGAATCGAAACAGTACAAGAAAACATCGAAATGCACAATTTGAAACCGGAGCAAGTGAGGGCGTATTGTGAGAATTTGTTCGAGTTTAAGAGTATTAAGGTAATGAGGTTTAAGTCGTGGTCGGAGCGCCGGCAATTTACCAAGAAACGAAAAACTGATAAACAGCTACAAAGACCGACGTTACCAGACGGTAATTTAAGCGAATTCCCCCGCAACTATATCTCTAATTTCCGCTTGATTCCAGGCACAAAACTCATAACTTTTCCCATACGAAACGTCGACCAATCCGAGAGCAATCCCAACACGAAAAAAGAGTGGATTATGAACCCAAACGGGAAATCGTACGTTTGTATTTTGCACGAGTATGTTCAACATGCGCTAAAAAAACAACCCACGTATCAATTCACAGAACTAGGTAATTATTTCTAAAGCAGTTATAAGCGTAGGTATTAATTATCATTTTTAGAAAACGCTGCTACGCCCTACGCGGCTACTGTTTCGATAAAAGATATGCAATACGGCGTTGGCTATGGAACTAGTAAGAAACAAGCTAAATCCGAGGCAGCTAGGGCGACATTGGAAATTTTAATACCGGAAATGAAGTCGAAGATTACGGCTGATGCTAAAGTTGGGGCGAATGCTAAGAAGGATCAAGACCAGGATCTATCTGTAAGTTATAATTGAGGTTACAGGGTAATGTCTGGTACATCTGGGAAGTAGAATAATTTTAAGTTTGAATAAATTAATTAAATAGGTGAAAATTTTTGAGTTATTTAATTTTTTAGCTTTGCAAATTGTTTTTTCTTAACGATTGGATTATATTCATTATCACAGGTAAAAATCCTCTAGTTTAAGACGTAACACGACTATAATCGGATGAAAAACAAAAGAGTTACGCAAAATCGAACATTCAGTACAACTCTTTTGTTTTTCATCCGATTATAGTCGTGTTACGTCTTAAACTAGAGGATTTTAACTTGTCTAAATGAATGTGTTGTAATAATTAAGAAAAAAACAAGTGACAGTCAACTTTTATAGATAGTAATAAAAACCTATGGTTTAGTTGCTTTTTTAGGATGTGTAGTTAACAAAACTAACTTTCTTTTCCGTTTACTAACCACTCTAACTGTGTTTCGTCTGTAGTTAGTAGATAGTTCTTGTACCGCTTTTTAAATGTTCTTTTCGTTGTGTATCGCAGTTCTTCGACGAGATTCGCGTGGAGGATCCCCGAGTGGCGGAGTTTTGTGCGAAAACAACTGAACCGAGTCCGCACGATATTCTGTTGACTTGTTTGCAACGCAACTACGGTTTGGACGATTTAAAAATCAACTATCAAGGTAACACGTTGAAACACCAAGGGAACGAGTTCACGATGACTGTGGGCAAACACACGGCGACTGTCATGTGTAAAAATAAACGTGATGGCAAACAGCGGGCGTCGCAAGCTATTTTACAAGTAATTACCATTAATTGGGGTTTTACAGCGCTTTTATTTTTTGCTAATTTGCGAGCGAGTGTTTTATGGAAAATTGTTTTCAGGCGCTTCATCCGCATATAACGTCGTGGGGCTCCCTTTTGCGGCTGTATGGTAATCGCTCGGTGAAGAGTTTCAAGGAGAAGAAGCTGGAGGAGCAGGAGATTACGCTTTTGCAGAGTAAAGCGGCTGTTAACTCGCCCAATTTCGCCATTTTGGACAAGCTAAAACTCGAGTTGAGTAAACTGAGGGATAAAAGGAGGGCGATACAACCAATTGGGGTTTTTATGCCGACAAACGCTGAGGAATTGCCCAAGTTATCATCTAGCAATCTTAAGAATGTTGATTTGTAGTTTAGGTTAGACGATTTTCTCATACTTGCCTTTTTAGCTATTTATTATAGTTTCTACTTATCAGTATCACCATTTAGTCTTAAGTTTGAAATTTTTATGTATAATTCACTGGACTATTTGAATTTAATTTTATATACATACAATAATTGTATCAATATTATTAATTGGACAAAATTGGCTATTCTTATACTGGCATCATGTTATTGTTATTATTATGATTTAAATAAATAATTAATTAATTAATAAAAGTGTGTTATTTAATATAATGCAGATAATTCTGCTGTTTAGTTGAGAAATTACATAAAATAATCAATTTTTCAGTCAAATTCTTCCTCCTGATATTTTGGCGGGAAACAACCTTGCTTTTCTAATCTGGTACCAGAAGCAAAATTTTCCTAATTTTCTACGCTTCTGTTCAGTTTTAGTTGAATTAAATTTCAAATTTCCCGCCTATTCTTACTCCTGATATTTTGGCGGGAAACGACCTCCTCGCCTTTCTGCTATCCGGGTACCAAAAGCAAAATTTTGCTCCTGGTATCAGGATAGCAGAAACGCGAGGAGGTCTTTTCCCGCCAAAATATCAGGAGTAAAATTTGGCGGGAAATTTGAATTAAATCAAAGTTCATTAAGGAAAGAAATCTTTTTACCTACTGCTGTCTAGTTCAGATACATAAAAATAGATGGCGACTAAAAAATGTTTTATTAGAATTAAATTTCAAACTTCCCGCCTAATTCTTGCTCCTGATATTTTGGCGGGAAAAGACCTCCTCGCGTTTCTGTTATCCTGATATCAGGAGCAAAATTTCGTGTAGAAAATCAACAAAATTTCACTTTTGGTATCAGGATAGCAGAAACGCGAGGAGGTCGTTTCCCGCCAAAATATCAGGAGCGACGATTAGGCGGAAAATTTGAAATTTAATTCAACTAAAACTGAACAGAAGCGAGGAGGTCGTTTCCGCCAAATTTTTAATTTAAATTTTTAGTGGTGGGAGAAATTTTTTTTATTTTAGTTTTTAGTGTTTTATCATTCTGGGAAACAAATTAAAGACGAATTAGAGAAAAATATGCCAGTTTTATTATTCTAAAAACCAACTAACATTCTTTATACAATAAATTATCAAACATACAGAGAAAGGCAAAATATTGGTCTTTATGTCATTTTCTAGTTTTATGAACCATTTTATCGAAATAATTACAACATAATAGTTATCAGAGGTTAAAATCCTCTAGTTTGAGACGTAACACGACTATAATCGGATGAAAAACAAAAGAGTTATGAAAAAATTGACACTCTTTTGTTTTTCATCCGATTATAGCCGTGTTACGTCTTAAACTAGAGGATTTTGAATTATCTGAACGACTCCGTTGAAATATTTACAAAAAAACAACTGACGATCAAGTTTTATACAAAAGTATGTAAATAATAACATTTTTCCGTATTTATTTTGTTACATAATTTTATAAGACAATAAAGTGTATGTAGGAAACTCGTTTATATACTGATAACATCAATAAATAACATAAACACTCTAAAACTTTTTTTATTATTAATATTAACCTTATTAAAAATTTCCCTTAGAAATAAAACAAACTAATTCGAATATAATCTAATAGTTCCATCGGCACCCGCCGAAAAAACCCAGGGTTGTAACGGGTGAAAATGCACGGCGAATATTCCAAAATCATTGTAACTTTCATGGTCCTGCAGGCGTTTCAACGGAACAATCAGGGGGTTTTGCAAAAGGTCACTGGAAAATAATCAGTTAGTTTTCAAGTTAATAATTATAATATCAATATCAAAACTTACTTGTAAACCATTCCATGCGATATAATCAAACTTCTATCGTCGGATCCAGACGCAAACAACGGATACCGTTTATGATAGGCCACGCCCCTCACAGCCGTCCCATGCAACCTTAACGTCTGATAAGGCTTAGTGGACAAATCCAAGTCAAACCACAACATCTTCCTATCATAAGTCCCAACTAATAAATTATCCCCTAACGGATGTATCGCCATCGAAGAAATCCACTTGGAATTCGTCAATAATTTCTTAATCAAAACCTGCTTAACTAAATCGTAAATCCGCACATGGCGCTGTGTCGCCACAAACAAGCACGGCTTACTCGGATGGAAAAGCGCGGCTTGAACCAAACCTTTAGACTTAGTGAAAGGTAGTTGGGATTTTCGTCTGGAGATCTGCGAGATTAAAACCGAGCGATTGGCGCCTTCCGGCATAACACTCGCAAAGTAATCACCCTTGCCATGCCACGTTACTTGAGTCACCTCTTTAAAATGTTTCAAGGCTATCCTGACGCCCTTTTCAAACAGTTTTTCTTCGGGTTCTAACCACTGTACTGTAGTGCGAACTCGCTCGCTTACCACCAAATCCGACTGGGGTGCCGTCTGTAGAACCTCGTCGGTTTTCTTTGTAACTAAACTATCCCCCACGCCAGGATTCACTACCCATACCTCGTTATTACTGGCGATTAGCACCAGATTTAACGCGGAGTTTGGACAAAATTCCACCGAGCGTACCACGCCTTCTGTTTGGATGGTTTTCAAGCACCGTCCGGTGTTTACCTCCCAGATTTTCACCGCGCCGTCATCGGAGCCGCTTACCAAAAACTGCCCGGTTTTGTCCGTGCTTATACTCCGCACCATATCAGAGTGGCCTTTGTATGTTATGGCTAAAGTAGTCGGGAAAGGCTGTAGGTCTTTTGGACTAGGCAGCTTAGGTACTAGCGACTCGGGCTCTATATTCAACTTCATCTTAATAGCTCTTGGACAAAGATATAAATCTAAACAGCGCAAAAATCGCTCTTTAATAAATCTAGGGTAAGCGGGGACTTTTCGTAAGCTATCGTACTTTTCCGGGATAAAATGCAGCTTTCGCTTCCAAGGCGCTGTCTTCAACTTCTCCCACTGTTTCAACTCCTTAGCGTCGAATAAATACTCGGGGGGTGGATTATAACTCTCGGCATGTCCAGGTAGAAGTCGCTTAGGTGCTGAAATATGCTTGTGGATTCTACGCATTTCCTCCGATTGGTCGTCGGTTTGCCACAACATATAAAACTGCGGCTCTTTTTTCGCCCTTAGTTGCTCCAGCTCAGCCCTGGTTTTAATCCATCCCATTTTTAAAGCGTGCACCAGTTTTGAAACTTGTTGGGCTTCGGATTTGCTTGGTAAGAAAGAGCGTTTGTGTTCGGGGAATTTACGAATGGGCATCTGCATTACTTCGCTAGTAAACCACTCGATCCAGGGCTGGAAAAATAAAAAATTAAATAATGTAATTTAGACTTTAAACATGAATTAAGTTAAACTCACCGCATACTCCTCGAATTTCTCATCTGGTACCTTACGCGCCCCAATCCGCTTTATCAATTTTATATCCTCCTCGCTCAGCACCACGTCCTGTCCAGTTTGAGGGTCTTTAACAGTCCGCCAAAAGTCGGGATCTTCCATACGTTTCAAAAACGCATCTAATTGATCCCCCGTGGCGGGTTTAAGGATTTGTTTTCCATCCCAGTCGTAGCCCAAATGTTTGTATTCATCGTACCACTTCATGGGGATGTTTCCCACGGTGTTGCGGATGTCTTCTTCGTCGGATGTGTCGTCTTCGTACTCGTCTGGGTTTGCGCTTGTGGAGGGTTCGCTTTCTGATAATAATTCGCTTTCCGCGTCGGAAGCTTCATCACTTTCTTCCTCGTTGTTTTCCAAATCATCATCAGAACTACAGTCACTCTCACTTTCCTCCTCATCATCCTCGTCCTCCTCCTCAATTTCACTTTCTGACTCGCTACTATCCCCCTCGTCCACACTATTCAATAATTCCTCCTAAAAAAACGCCATAAGTTAGTTTATATTAATTTATAACAAAACTAACCTCTTCTTCATCGGAATTTGCCACAGAACTGCCTGGTAATTCTTCTGGTGCTTCTGTTGTTTGTTCAGTTGCGTTGCTTTTGGAATTCTTACGTTTATTTCCCATGATTAAACCACTTTTACCATAATAATTACTGAAACCTACCAAATAACCAACACACGTGAAGAATGTTAGGTTAGATTAGACATAGATCGTAGAAAATCGAGATGTTGGATTTGGAGTTTTTACAGCGCTATGCGGAGAATCAGCAAACTATTTACATGTATTACTGGTTGCCTACACTGTGGGCGTCATATGTATTAATAGTTAATCTACCGACATATAGATGGCGAAAGAAACTAATAATTTTCGTTTTTATTTAATTACTCAATAAATAATATATTAACAAATAGCAGATTTACAGCAAAAATATTAGCATAATTCTGGTAAAATTTCTACATTACGTGGTATTTTACTGTCAAACGTAGCAATATTAATAAAAATAGTTTAGCAGTGCCCTCTATTAGTTAGCAGCTAAACTATATTAAAGTCGGTAAAGTAGATGTTAAAAACTGCAACTTACCTCCGATTTTCTACATAAAAACAACTTACCCACTGACTGTATAAGTTTTACTAATAGAATAATTGATATTATGTTAGTTAAAAACCCAAATTCTTGCTGATTTATATTAAAATTTCCTATAGGCAACCAGTAATACATTTGTTGAAATCACGTTGGCAGCCCTGATTCCCCTAGCGTTATTCCGCAGTGCATCCACCCCAACGCGCTTTAAACCACCATAACAAGGCAACAAATCAACAACAAAAAAATAAAATAAATAACCCAGCCTCAAGCCAGTGATGAAGTGTTTATGCGGTTTATTTATGCGGGCTTTTCTCATTTTGACAAACTAAACAAAACACCCCAAGCATCATCTAGTTTGCAACGCATTTTTTCCAAGTTGTTTTTCGTCTGTTTATTTTGAACAATTTTTTGATATAAACAAAAAGGTATGTCAAAATTATTTATATAAATAAATGCTAGTAGAATATTGGGGGTTGAAGGGGCTTGCTTAGTAGAGTAGACACCGCGCCCCCATAACCACACTTTTATCGGAATTATATAACCAAAACCGGGTGGATTTATGGAGGGTTTTTTAGACAAACCCCGCTTTTTTCTCCGCCACACAAACAACTTCACCTGGTTCAGCCTAAACGATATTTTCGAAATACTGTGGTTAATCATGAGCTTCATCGCCTTTAACCTCTAATTCAACCACTGAACCTAACCTTGTTTCATTTCCAGATGTTTAATCAACATTTCGGAAACTTTGCGGTAACAAAACCAAGCCACAGCCGCCTTGTCCCCAAACAATATTAACCTAACCCCACTTTCAGTTCTCGTCCGAGGAAACAACGCCGGCGACGTCGACTGGCGACCAAATGGACGCACCCCCCAACATGGACTTGAACAACGGCGCCGGCGACAACAACCAATCGCAACAATTCGACAAAACCAAACTAATCGTCAACTACATACCGCAATTCGCCTCCGAGGATGAACTCGCGCAGATTTTCGCACCGATTGGAAAAGTGGAAAGCATCAAAATCATGCGAGATTTCAAAACTGGATACAGTTTCGGATTCGGTTTTGTTAAATATTTCAAGCCGGAGGATGCGGCGCGGGCTATCGAAGTGCTAAATGGAATGACGTTTCGGTTTGTAGCTAAGCTAATTTCACAAAATTTTGTGTTAAAGTGACTGTCTTTTTTTAGGAGCAAACGTTTGAAGGTTTCGTACAGTCGACCGCCCGGAACAGACATGAAAGATTCGAATTTATATATTACGAACTTACCGAAAGATGTTACAGAGCAGGATGTGGATAATTTGTTTGGAAATTACGGGGAAATTGTCCAGAGGACTGTGTTAAAGGATAAGATCACCGGATTGCCCAGGGGCGTCGCTTTTGTCAGGTAGAAATTACACAAAGTACCAAAAAACTCCAATTCTAACCTCACTTTTTTAAATAATTTACTTCCCACACGCGTTTTTACACCATTAAATGTTTAATTAGAAGAGAAAAAACAATTTTGAGGTTAGATAATTAATTTCGTAATCTAACCTCACTTTTCCAAGTTCTAACCTCACTTTTTGGGACTTACCTTGTTTTTTTGGGCAGATATTCGAAAGGTGAAGAGGCCCAAGCCGCCATCGCCAACTTGGATGGTAAATTATTGGATAATGCGATTTTGCCGTTGAGTGTACGCGTCGCGGAGGATCACGGTAGACAAAAGGCGCAATATTTGGATGTGTGGAATCCCGCCATGTACAATCGGGGTAAGAATCGGAGGTTTTAAGTTAATTAGGTTAAGTTACGAAAATGAAAAAAAAAACAAACGCAAAATATGGCAACTTGTTTTTTTGATTTTTTTGATTTTTTCTGATGTTGCTAGTTTATTTTTTTTTTTTTGAATAATAATTATTATGTAGATAATCAACCGCTCCCAGTAATTTATTGTTTTAATTTTTGTGCGTAATAATTTATATTATATTATATATAATCTAATTAATTATTGTTAAGTTGTTAATGTAATTTATAGAGGGCAGTTATTGTGAAATCTAAAACGCATTGTTATATTTTTAGCTAACTTCACTCGAGTACCCGTGGGTGAAGTTAGTTGAAAACCCCTGTCGGTAGGGAATCCCCGCTTTGTTTTTTCACAGCCAACTTTTGCTTTTGTTTAGGCTTCCCGACAATACGAGGATTAATGCCGTTTAGAGAAATGACAGGTGGCGTGGCGCGTGGCAACATGCAAAACCGTTTCGGCCGTTTTCCCCACATAAACAATTTGCGAAATTTGGGCGCTGGTGATAGTAATGCCGCCGCGGCGGCGGCCGCCTTTCAAAATCAATTCTTTTACTAAAATCACCCTCGAAGCAATCACACAATAAGACGACGCGCGAATTTCGTTTGTTTTTTTTTTGCAAGTTTTCCTTTCAGTTTTTAAGTGTCAGTTCGCCGTGGGTTTGATTTGATTAATTAATTAATTAATTACCCCCAGCCTCACTTTCCCCTAGGACCCTAGCCTGCTCGGATTAGTTTTGTTCAGTTGTTTTTTTTTAAACGCGCGGCGAGCTGGTTGATTTTTTTCGATTGTTTTTAATTTATTTTTTTGTGTGTGGAAAGAAATCAAAACAGAAGACTGTTATTTTTTTTTTGTTGTTTTACAAAATGAGATTATTAGATAATTTTGGTACCTATACACATTTTCTACACCGATTGTTTTTTGTTTATTATTGATTTGTAAATGTGGACGGATGAGAAACAAGAACACGAAAACTAATTTCATTGATTAAGAGAGAACTTTATATAGAATATATTTTTATTATTAAAATATAAAGGAAAAAAATATATAGTAAAAAAGAGGAAAAAATAACTTAACACATTTTTTTTTCGGAAAATTAAAGTAAAAATGTACCTGCGTGTGTTATTAATAATAATAATAATATGGATTTGTGTTAATTATTTTTTATCTTGTCTTTAATTTATTTGTTAATCAGTAAAATTTTGTATAATTTTATTTTATATGTAACAATGCTGTAAAAAAGTAATTATATTATTTTTGTTGTAAACAGTTGTGTTTTATTTCAACAAAAACTACGAAGATCTGCAGAAGTAAATTTGGAGAAAATCCGACCAGTGGTTCTAAAATTACAACAATTTTACTCAGAAATATCACCAATTTTTTGAATTTTAATCAAAATTTCAAAACTAGCTAAATAAATGACATAAAATTATGTTGGAAACATAAATTGTCGTAAACTATAATGGAAAAAGTATAAACTTGACTAAAACTCGATCAACAGTTCCATAATTCTAAATTTTTAGAACCAAAGAAAAAAATTTGTATTTTTAAAGGAATTTTGTAACGCGTTAAAAAAATACTAAAGGCGGCACTGGAAACCTCGCGATTTTTTCCTAATCAAAGGAAACATCAAGCTACCTGCAGAAGTAAATTTGGAGAAAATCCGACCAGTGGTTCTAAAATTAGAACAGTTTTTGTGACAAATTTCACCAATTTTTTGAATTTCAACCAAAATTTCAAAACTAGGTAAAAAAATCGCACAAAATTATGTTGGAAACATAAATTGTCGTAAACTCTAATAGAAAAAGTGTAAATTTGACTAAAACTCGATCAACAGTTCAATAATTCTAAATTTTTAGAACCATAGAAAAAAATTTGTATTTTTAAAGGAATTTTGTAACGCGTTTAAAAAATACTAAAGGCGGCACTGGAAACCTCGCGATTTTTTCCTAATCAAACGAAACATCAAGCTACCTGCAGAAGTAAATTTGGAGAAAATCCGACCAGTGGTTCTAAAATTAGAACAGTTTTTGTGAGAAATTTCACCAATTTTTTGAATTTCAATCAAAATTTCAAAACTGGCTAAAAAAAAATCGCACAAAATTATCTTGGAAACATAAATTGTCGTAAACTCTAATAGAAAAAGTGTAAATTTGACTAAAACTCGATCAACAGTTCAATAATTCTAAATTTTTAGAACCACAGAAAAAAATTTGTATTTTTAAAGGAATTTTGTAACGCGTTAAAAAAATACTAAAGGCGGCACTGGAAACCTCGCGATTTTTTCCTAATCAAACGAAACATCAAGCTACCTGCAGAAGTAAATTTGGAGAAAATCCGACCAGTGGTTCTAAAATTAGAACAGTTTTTGTGAGAAATTTCACCAATTTTTTGAATTTCAATCAAAATTTCAAAACTGGCTAAAAAAAAATCGCACAAAATTATGTTGGAAACATAAATTGTCGTAAACTCTAATAGAAAAAGTGTAAATTTGACTAAAACTCGATCAACAGTTCAATAATTCTAAATTTTTAGAACCACAGAAAAAAATTTGTATTTTTAAAGGAATTTTGTAACGCGTTAAAAAAATACTAAAGGCGGCACTGGAAACCTCGCGATTTTTTCCTAATCAAACGAAACATCAAGCTACCTGCAGAAGTAAATTTGGAGAAAATCCGACCAGTGGTTCTAAAATTAGAACAGTTTTTGTGAGAAATTTCACCAATTTTTTGAATTTCAATCAAAATTTCAAAACTGGCTAAAAAAAAATCGCACAAAATTATGTTGGAAACATAAATTGTCGTAAACTCTAATAGAAAAAGTGTAAATTTGACTAAAACTCGATCAACAGTTCAATAATTCTAAATTTTTAGAACCACAGAAAAAAATTTGTATTTTTAAAGGAATTTTGTAACGCGTTAAAAAAATACTAAAGGCGGCACTGGAAACCTCGCGATTTTTTCCTAATCAAAGGAAACATTAAGCTACCTGCAGAAGTAAATTTGGAGAAAATCCGACCAGTGGTTCTAAAATTAGAACAGTTTTTGTGACAAATTTCACCAATTTATTGAATTTCAATCAAAATTTCAAAACTAGTTGAATAAAATCGCACAAAATTATGTTGGAAACATAAATTGTCGTAAACTCTAATAGAAAAAGTGTAAATTTGACTAAAACTCGATCAACAGTTCCATAATTCTAAATTTTTAGAACCACAGAAAAAAATTTGTATTTTTAAAGGAATTTTGTAACGCGTTAAAAAAATACTAAAGGAGGCCCTGAAAACCTCGCGATTATTTCCTAATCAAAGAAAACATCAAGCTACCTGCAGAAATAAATTTGGAGAAAATCCGACCAGTGGTACTAAAATTAGAACAGTTTTTGTGACAAATTTCACCAATTTTTTGAATTTCAATCAAAATTTCAAAACTAGTTGAATAAAATCGCACAAAATTATGTTGGAAACATAAGTTGTCGTAAACTATAATAGAAAAAGTGTAAATTTGACTAAAACTCGATCAACAGTTCAATAATTCTAAATTTTTAGAACCACAGAAAAAAATTTGTATTTTTAAAGGAATTTTGTAACGCGTTAAAAAAATACTAAAGGCGGCACTGGAAACCTCGCGATTTTTTCCTAATCAAAGGAAACATTAAGCTACCTGCAGAAGTAAATTTGGAGAAAATCCGACCAGTGGTTCTAAAATTAGAACAGTTTTTGTGACAAATTTCACCAATTTTTTGAATTTCAACCAAAATTTCAAAACTAGGTAAAAAAATCGCACAAAATTATGTTGGAAACATAAATTGTCGTAAACTATAATAGAAAAAGTGTCGACGAGATTTTGATAGATTTACACGTTTTGAGGGCCCCAGAATCCAATTTGACCATTTTCGTCATTTTTAGGTTTTTTACGAATATCTTGAAAAATAAACAATTTACGAGATTTTTTTATTCTTCAACATTGATTTAGAATTAAATTTTGAACAAATTTTGTTTGAATTTTTTTTTGAAATTCCGTCCAAAAAATTTCAAAAAAAAATTAAATTAATTTTTGTCGTAAAATTCGGTTATAATGAGTGGGACAAGGACAGATTTATGCGTATTGCAATAAGTGCGAGAGAGACTTCCGAAAATTATTTGAAAATTACTGGAAACGCTCAAAATTTAAACACGATTTTTACAAAAAATTTAACTTAATTTCATCAGATATTTTTTATACTATTAATTTGATGTATTTTTGAGGTTAGTCCAAGCCTACTGTGTCCTCACTAAAACAGTCGCTTTAAGACAAATAATCATCTTACGTTTCCTCCAAAATCACCACTTAACCCTTAAAAAAAACAATAGACTCAATAAAATACATAACATTTTGTTATAATAATTTTCCATGTATAAATCTATAAACAAACCTAACTAAAAGCGTACATTAACAACAATATCGTGCAGCCAGACACAACCAAACCCAAAATAATGGAATCGCGCCGTTTCCTCAAATTAATCCGTTGCACCAAACTGTTAATTATCGGAAAACGATTCGAAATATCATTAAAGCGCGTCTGCAACCGTTTGAATGTTTGCCTTTGGCTGGTCAAGTGCTCTCTGGTTTCCATGGCAATTGTGATCTGTTCGTTTAGTAATCGATCGGAACTGCAAAAATAAATGAGCGAGAACCGCAGGCAACTGCGATTTGAGTTTTCTTAGACTACTAGACTTACTTGTGGGCGTGTTGGTTTTCTTTAAGGTAAATATCGCGGCGGTTGTTCACGCCGTCCCCTCGGAAATTCTCACCGCCTCCCCGAAGTAAATCCTCCCGTTCTCGCCTGCTCTCATGCTGTGATGTGGTTTTCCGGAAATCCCTCGATAAATCCACTAGGATATCGCGGTGGCGTTGCAAAGTGTGCAGCATCGCGGCCCCCGAAACCGGCTGCTCAGCCAAACTTTCGTTAACTTGCGTCAACTACAATTAAATTTAATAATTAATACACAACAATATTTAATTTACTACTAACCTTATTTAAGAGCTCCTCAATTTCCAATGCCATAGTATCAAAAGTGTCTTCGCCAGACAAAAGGGGCACCGTATCAGCGGCGCCCCCCGAATGCGGTGTTTTTATTCCAGCGCCTAGTTTACTAAACGCCACCAGTTTCAAATCGACTTCGTTCTCTAAATGTCGCGCCTGCTTTCGCAGATCTACAATGAGAAATTGTTTAAATTATCCAACAAATAACAAGAACTTACCTTCGTATGACAGGGCAGCCGCCATGTTTGTTGTGTTTTGGAAACGCAACAGTTGATATCTGTCACTGGCTTGTGGCTAGAGTTACAGCGGTGTATTACTGGTTGCCTATAATGTAGCTGTGCAGAAAAATCGCTAAAAATAGTTAATTATATAAGAAATTTTAAACGTTGGGTGCAGTTAACTCTACATTTTACTGTGTAGTGAGTTTAAAGTACAAAAACAGTAAACACAACAATTTTTGGTATAAATTTACTAATTTTATGTATTACTGGTTGCCTACGATACAAATGTATAGGATTTCTTTGCGACTAAAGTTACACCATTGTATTACTGGTTGCCTATCATAAAAAATACAGGAAAATCGCTGATAATAATTAATTATGCAGGAAATTTTAAAACTGCTGTGTAGTTTTCTTTATGTTTTATTGTGTAGTGTGTTTTAAGTACAAAACCAGTAAAAACGCAGCGGCTTTTTTAGTAAAATTACAAATTTGATGTATTTTTGGTTGCCTATATTTAGAAAAACATAATAAATTACGAGAAAACATCTTTATATGGAAATTTTCAATGTATGCACATTGTTTTTTATAAACTTCTATTGTTTAGTGCGTTTTAAGTATAAAAAACAGTAAATACAGCGAGTTTTTATATAAATTTAGTAATTTGATGTATTACTGGTTGCCTACACGTCAATTTAAAATTTTACCTTATATACGAGGTACACTCTGAAGTCTTTAGTTTAATTTTCACCTAATAAAACAAAAAAATGTTCCAACACACATATTTATTTATTCCCAAGTAATTCCACCTAAACTTGCTGGAAATTCATTAGAAATATACGAAGCGTACTAGGAAAAAAAATTTGTATTTTTAAAGGAATTTTGTAACGCGTTAAAAAAATACTAAAGGCGGCACTGGAAACCTCGCGATTTTTTCCTAATCAAAGGAAACATCAAGCTACCTGCAGAAGTAAATTTGGAGAAAATCCGACCAGTGGTTCTAAAATTACAACAGTTTTTGTGACAAATTTCAAAAATTTTTTGAATTTCAATCAAAATTTCAAAACTAGCTGAATAAAATCGCACAAAATTATGTTGGAAACATAAATTGTCGTAAACTCTAATAGAAAAAGTGAAAATTTGACTAAAACTCGATCAACAGTTCCATAATTCTAAATTTTTAGAACCACAGAAAAAAATTTGTATTTTTAACGGAATTTTGTAACGCGTTAAAAAAATACTAAAGGCGGCACTGGAAACCTCGCAATTTTTTCCTAATCAAAGGAAACATCAAGCTACCTGCAGAAGTAAATTTGGGGAAAATCCGACCAGTGGTACTAAAATTAGAACAGTTTTTGTGACAAATTTCACCAATTTTTTGAACTTCAATCAAAATTTCAAAACTAGCTAAAAAAAATCCCACAAAATTAAGTTGGAAACATAAATTGTCGTAAACTCTAATAGAAAAAGTGTAAATTTGACTAAAACTCGATCAACAGTTCCATAATTCTAAATTTTTAGAGCCACAGAAAAAAATTTGTATTTTTAACGCAATTTTGTAACGCGTTAAAAAAATACTAAAGGCGGCACTGGAAACCTCGCAATTTTTTCCTAATCAAAGGAAACATCAAGCTACCTGCAGAAGTAAATTTGGAGAAAATCCGACCAGTGGTACTAAAATTAGAACAGTTTTTGTGACAAATTTTACCAATTTTTTGAATTTCAATCAAAATTTCAAAACTAGCTGAATAAAATCGCACAAAATTATGTTGGAAACATAAATTGTCGTAAACTCTAATGGAAAAAGTATAAATTTGACTTAAACTCGATCAACAGTTCCATAATTCTAAATTTTTACAATAGAAAAAAAAATTGAATTTTTATAGGAATTTTGTAACGCGTTAAAAAAATACTAAAAGCGGCACTGGAAACCTCGCGATTTTTTCCTAATCAAAGGAAACATCAAGCTACCTGCAGAAGTAAATTTGGGGAAAATCCGACCAGTGGTACTAAAATTAGAACAGTTTTTGTGACAAATTTCACCAATTTTTTGAACTTCAATCAAAATTTCAAAACTAGCTAAAAAAAATCCCACAAAATTAAGTTGGAAACATAAATTGTCGTAAACTCTAATAGAAAAAGTGTAAATTTGACTAAAACTCGATCAACAGTTCCATAATTCTAAATTTTTAGAACCACAGAAAAAAAATTGTATTTTTAAAGGAATTTTGTAACGCGTTAAAAAAATACTAAAGGCGGCACTGGAAACCTCGCGATTTTTTCCTAATCAAAGGAAACATCAAGCTACCTGCAGAAGTAAATTTGGGGAAAATCCGACCAGTGGTACTAAAATTAGAACAGTTTTTGTGACAAATTTCACCAATTTTTTGAACTTCAATCAAAATTTCAAAACTAGCTAAAAAAAATCCCACAAAATTAAGTTGGAAACATAAATTGTCGTAAACTCTAATAGAAAAAGTGAAAATTTGACTAAAACTCGATCAACAGTTCCATAATTCTAAATTTTTAGAACCATAGAAAAAAAATTGTATTTTTAAAGGAATTTTGTAACGCGTTAAAAAAATACTAAAGGCGGCACTGGAAACCTCGCGATTTTTTCCTAATCAAAGGAAACATCAAGCTACCTGCAGAAGTAAATTTGGGGAAAATCCGACCAGTGGTACTAAAATTAGAACAGTTTTTGTGACAAATTTCACCAATTTTTTGAATTTCAATCAAAATTTCAAAACTAGCTAAAAAAAACCGCACAAAATTATGTTGGAAACATAAATTGTCGTAAACTCTAATAAAAAAAGTGTAAATTTGACTAAAACTCGATCAACAGTTCCATAATTCTAAATTTTTAGAACCACAGAAAAAAATTTGTATTTTTAAAGGAATTTTGTAACGCGTTAAAAAAATACTAAAGGCGGCACTGGAAACCTCGCGATTTTTTCCTAATCAAAGGAAACATCAAGCTACCTGCAGAAGTAAATTTGGGGAAAATCCGACCAGTGGTACTAAAATTAGAACAGTTTTTGTGACAAATTTCACCAATTTTTTGAACTTCAATCAAAATTTCAAAACTAGCTAAAAAAAATCCCACAAAATTAAGTTGGAAACATAAATTGTCGTAAACTCTAATAGAAAAAGTGAAAATTTGACTAAAACTCGATCAACAGTTCCATAATTCTAAATTTTTAGAACCACAGAAAAAAATTTGTATTTTTAACGGAATTTTGTAACGCGTTAAAAAAATACTAAAGGCGGCACTGGAAACCTCGCGATTTTTTCCTAATCAAAGGAAACATCAAGCTACCTGCAGAAGTAAATTTGGAGAAAATCCGACCAGTGGAACTAAAATTATAACAGTTTTTGTGACAAATTTCACCAATTTTTTGAATTTCAATCAAAATTTCAAAACTAGCTAAAAAAATCGCACAAAATTATGTTGGAAACATAAATTGTCGTAAACTATAATGGAAAAAGTATAAATTTGACTTAAATTCGATCAACAGTTCCATAATTCTAAATTTTACCTTATATACGAGGTACACTCTTTACATTAATTTTCACATAATAAAACAAAAAAATGTTCCAACACACATATTTATTTATTCCCAAGTAATTCCACCTAAAACTGGTGAAAATTCATTAGAAATATACGAGGCGTACTACGAAAATTAAAATACCACTTGTTTAGGTTAGATAAGGAAAAATCAAACACAACACAATTTTTAATGTTTTTTTTTGTATATAATACTTGTATATTACGACCGAATACTGTATACAGTGTCTAAGTCACAAGACATAAGCGTTCTATTTAACTAGAAAAATATATTATAGATGGCACTTTTACACATAATATACTTTATTACAAGGGGCATGATCATGGGGATTGGTTGAAAAAGGCGGGAAAACAAACTCGAAATAATTAGGTAGGAATAGTTGGGGGGGTTTGTTGGAGCCCAGAGATGTTTTGGTATTTTTTCCACAAACTAAACTAATTATTTATTAACACAGTAGAAATTAAATTAATCAGACAAAAAACTCTAATCTAACAAACTTACTTAGCTAAAGTCTTAAAATCGAATGAGTAGGCTGTGGATAAAGTCGTTAGAATTATCTGTACAAAAAAAAAACAAAAGTTGAAGGGTTTGTTTTTTTAACCTAAGGACTTTATCGTCGCCTTCTTGTATAAATACGATTGTTTCTCCATTTCTCAGTTTGTTTTGTTTATTATACAAAGATTTGTTTTTTAAAGAGAGAGAGATTCTGGCACCTAAGTAGTGGTGTCTCTGTTTGTATTTGTTGTTCTAAAATATACGTTCAAGAAATATATTTCTATATAATATATATAATATCTTTTGACAAGTACAAAAACAAACACAAAATGGCGGAAAAATAATAAATTTATTACTATCATTATTATCAAATCCTAAGCCTACTGGTTTTCATTTTTTCAGTTTTTTTTACTATTATGAGGTGAGTGCGGTTCACTATTATTTGTATACTTTACGCGCGAATGAATGAATTTGGTATGGTGACGTCACATAGATACTCGTATCGCCACTAGAATTCTAGCCAATCAAAATCACAAACAGATTTAATTCTATTCAACAACAACACACATCTCTTAAATTAAACTAAACACAAAATAATAATAATAATAATATAATAATAATAATTGGTTTTATCACTGGCAAAAATTGCGAACTGTCACGATACACAACGTGTACAATCCAACTAAAAAACTAATACACAACGGGGACATTTTCCTATTTCCTCATCTTCTTTCACGTTTGTTTTTTAAGCATATTATTAGCTGCCACTCGTCTCAGTTCTTATTGAAAAATGCCGCCACAGGACTTAATTATATCACAACATAACAAATGAATTAATGACAAATGAGCGCTGCCATTTTGTTGTTGCAAAACAGCACAAAATGGCCGCTAGTTTTAGTGTGTGCTGTACAAGTTGGGAAATGTTTAGAAAAGTTCCTCTATAAAACTAAATATCTCTTTTTTTACGCTATTTACAATAATTATTACACAATATTCTATGTTTAGCATTATTTTTCTTAGTTTGGAAGCCTAATTGGTTTTTTGATTTTATGATTAGATGAGAGAAATTATATAAATAAGTAAATGAACAAGGTTGGCTGTGATAATCGGTTTGGGAATTTGTAACGCGTTAAAAAAATACTAAAGGCGGCGCTGGAAATTTAACGATTTTTTTCTAATCAAAGGAAACATCAAACTACCTGCAGAAGTAAATTTGGAGAAAATCCGACCAGTGGTTCTAAAATTACAACAGTTTTTGTGACAAATTTCACCAATTTTTTGAATTTCAATCAAAATTTCAAAACTAGCTAAAAAAAACCGCACAAAATTATGTTGGAAACATAAATTGTCGTAAACTCTAATAGAAAAAGTGTAAATTTGACTAAAACTCGATCAACAGTTCCATAATTCTAAATTTTTAGAACCACAGAAAAAAAATTGTATTTTTAAAGGAATTTTGTAACGCGTTAAAAAAATACTAAAGGCGGCACTGGAAACCTCGCGATTTTTTCCTAATCAAAGGAAACATTAAGCTACCTGCAGAAGTAAATTTGGAGAAAATCCGACCAGTGGTTCTAAAATTACAACAGTTTTTGTGACAAATTTCAACAATTTTTTGAATTTCAATCAAAATTTCAAAACTAGCCGAATAAAATCGCACAAAATTATGTTGGAAACATAAATTGTCGTAAACTCTAATAGAAAAAGTGAAAATTTGACTAAAACTCGATCAACAGTTCCATAATTCTAAATTTTTAGAACCATAGAAAAAAATTTGTATTTTTAAAGGAATTTTTTACGCGTTAAAAAAATATTGAAGGCGGCACTGGAAACCTCGCGATTTTTTCCTAATCAAAGGAAACATCAAGCTACCTGCAAAAGTAAATTTGGAGAAAATCCGACCAGTGGTACTAAAATTACAACAGTTTTTGTGACAAATTTCACCAATTTTTTGAATTTCAATCAAAATTTCAAAACTAGCTGAATAAAATCGCACAAAATTATGTTGGAAACATAAATTGTCGTAAACTATAATAGAAAAAGTGTAAATTTGACTAAAACTCGATAAACCGTTCCATAATTCTAAATTTTTAGAACCATAGAAAAAAATTTGTATTTTTAAAGGAATTTTTTACGCGTTAAAAAAATATTGAAGGCGGCACTGGAAACCTCGCGATTTTTTCCTAATCAAAGGAAACATCAAGCTACCTGCAAAAGTAAATTTGGAGAAAATCCGACCAGTGGTACTAAAATTACAACAGTTTTTGTGACAAATTTCACCAATTTTTTGAATTTCAATCAAAATTTCAAAACTAGCTGAATAAAATCGCACAAAATTATGTTGGAAACATAAATTGTCGTAAACTCTAATGGAAAAAATATAAATATGACTTAAACTCGATCAACAGTTCCATAATTCTAAATTTTTAGAACCATAGAAAAAAATTTGTATTTTTAAAGGAATTTTGTAACGCGTTTAAAAAATACTAAAGGCGGCACTGGAAACCTCGCGATTTTTTCCTAATCAAAGGAAACATTAAGCTACCTGCAGAAGTAAATTTGGAGAAAATCCGACCAGTGGTTCTAAAATTATAACAGTTTTATGCGAAATTTCACCAATTTTTAGAACTGTAATCTATTTTATAACGCGTTTAAGAAAATTCTAAAGGCGGCACTGGAACCCCAGCTACCCCTAGCTACCCACTACCAAAAACACCAAATTCCAAGCAAATCGCCCCAAAACTAACCAATCCTCAGCCAACTTTGCGCATTTAATCCGTTTGATTGAGCTAAAAAAAATACCATAGTGAGCTACGCCCATTCGCCTTCCCCCAAATCCTCCATAGCCCACTATTGTGTACAAAAATTGAATGGCAGCTTGCTTTGTTTATTTTAACCTACTAACTAACTAGATTAAGTGTAAAAAAAAACTTAAAAATAATGAGAAGCTTGTTTTTCGGACTAGTACTTGTTTCAAAATAGTTGAGATACTTTTTATTAATTAATAATATCAGACGCAACGTTGCCGGGGGTGGGGGGAAAATGCGGGGTGGGTTGATGCGGGAAAACTATAGAAATACATGTCGCCCCTAAATTGTCTTAATCTAAACACAAACCGAAAATTAAATCGCTACTTTACACAAACAACATTTGCTAAGATTTTTTCCTTTAAATTATTTCGTCCGCACAAACTTAGTACATTTTTTATCCGCTAACCTTACACGATAACGATAATTTATTATTATTTTAGAAAACGATAGAGAAGACATGGTATTTTGCTTGGTTTCTAAATCGTACACTCGCACACAAAAAATTATTAAATAAACAAAATATTTGGCGTCATATTCCCTAAAAAAAAAAAAACTTTAAAACAGACATCCGTTGGTTTCTTATTTTTTGTATTAATTTAATTTACGAAAATAATAAATAAATTATAAAAAAATTCGAGATCCTGCGCAAAAATAATACTAAAAAAATTTCTCACAGTATAAATAATAAATTATAGGAAATAAAATGTTTAGTACATCATCGATAAGTAAAAATAAATCGCGTTTTATAGCGACGGTAAACCGCAAGGTACCATTTTAACCCCTTCAAAAATGTACAAAAAAACCTCGTGATTTTTTCGTATACAAAATCATGAGTTTCCGATACGAAAAAGCAAATTTCAATAGAAACGAACCAGTGGTTATAAAATTGTAACAATTTGAAGCAAATCCGACCAGTAGTTCCAAAACTACAGAGTGTTAAAACAGTCACTAAGCCAAAATTTTAACACTTTTTTCTGTGTAGGCGCCAAAAAAACATACTAAAGGTGGCTTTGCAAACCCCTAGAGTCTTTACAGTATTACCACAACATTACTTTAATAAGAAATCGAAATTTGAAGCAAATCCGACCAGTGGTTCCAAAACTACAGAGTGTTAAAACAGTCACTAAGCCAAAATTTTAACACTTTTTTCTGTGTAGGCGCCAAAAAAACATACTAAAGGTGGCTTTGCAAACCCCTAGAGTCTTTACAGTATTACCACAACATTACTTTAATAAGGAAACTAAATTTGAAGCAAATCCGACCAGTGGTTCCAAAACTACAGAGTGTTAAAACAGTCACTAAGCCAAAATTTTGGCACTTTTTTCTGTGTAGGCGCCAAAAAAACATACTAAAGGTGGCTTTGGAAACCTCTAGAGTCTTTACAGTATTACCACAACATTACTTTAATAAGAAATCGAAATTTGAAGCAAATCCGACCAGTGGTTCCAAAATTACAGGGTGTTAAAACAGTCACTAATTAAAAATTTTAGCATTCTTTTCTGTGTTGACATCAAAAACAATTAGTAAAGGTGGCTTTGGAAACTCTCGGATTTTGCACAGTATTGCCACAATATCACTCTAATAAGAAAACTAAATTTGAAGCAAATCCGACCAGTGGTTCCAAAACTACAGAGTGTTAAAACAGTCACTAAGCCAAAATTTTAGCACTTTTTTCTGTGTAGGCGCCAAAAAAACATACTAAAGGTGGCTTTGCAAACCCCTAGAGTCTTTACAGTATTACCACAACATTACTTTAATAAGAAATCGAAATTTGAAGCAAATCCGACCAGTGGTTCCAAAACTACAGAGTGTTAAAACAGTCACTAAGCCAAAATTTTGGCACTTTTTTCTGTGTAGACGCCAAAAAAACATACTAAAGGTGGCTTTGCAAACCCCTAGAGTCTTTACAGTATTACCACAACATTACTTTAATAAGAAATCGAAATTTGAAGCAAATCCGACCAGTGGTTCCAAAATTACAGGGTGTTAAAACAGTCACTAATTAAAAATTTTAGCATTCTTTTCTGTGTTGACATCAAAAACAATTAGTAAAGGTGGCTTTGGAAACTCTCGGATTTTGCACAGTATTGCCACAATATCACTCTAATAAGGAAACTAAATTTGAAGGAAATTGGACCAGTGGTTCCAAAATTACAGGCAGTTTAAACAGCCACTATCAGAAAAATTTTGTAATTTTTCGAGGTAATGTTTCTGTAAACCGATAAAAAATGTAACTGAAACCGCACAATTATTAAATCGTGTGATTTCCAAGCTTCCCACTGGGTTTTTATAAGAAAACTTGCTTTTTAAGCTTTTCCAAGGTGTAAATCAAGCGAGGTTGGCTCACTTCATAATTAAAACAGTAGGCGTTGTACTAATAGAAATGGCGGGAAATTCAAATGGTACCAAGCGTAAACCATCGATACAAAACGAAAAATCCGCAGCAGTCTTATGTTACAGTCCAGAGCGTCTCTTACAACGAAAAATAATAATAATAAAAAAAAATATGGCAAAAAAGTTCAGTAGACAAAATAATCATACATACAGCGAAAAAACAAAACACGTACGTAAATCTGATTGCTTCTTCCATCTTGAACCTCCTTAAAACCTAACCTAACCCATCTTACTTGAGTTTCGACACACCCAAGGCGGGTAACTTGTAGTGGACGATATGGTAAGGAGGTCCAATGGGACTAGTATTTCCTGGTGAATTGTACGTGGAGATGGGCATGGCCATGCCGGTGGGGCCCGCACAGGCCCTGCCACGTTTACGCCGCGGCAGGATGCCTTTCCGCGCCATATAGAAACGAATCGTCGAAATCGGTATGTTGAATTGGTCGCTGACTGTTTGGAAGGTTTGACCGCGTGTTATGCATTCGGCGGCGCGTCGGAGCTCTTCATCGGATCGTCGGATGCGCCGGTTTGTTGCTGAGCCTAAACACCACAAAACAACACGAAAAAACTAGTAAAATACACGAAAAATTCATATTATAGGATTACAGGTAACTGTATTGGGGTGGTTTGACCGCTAGGCAATAGATGGCGTCACACAACTAACTATTAACTAAAACTTACCGGGTGTTCCATCGTATTGACACGAGACATTCGCAATGGCAAACTCAGGCGTTTTGATGTCACCAGTGTTAACATGGCCGTCTTCTTCCATAAATTCCGTGTCCAGCATATCACCATCTCCGTCATAATATGAGTCATCCTCTCCCATATCCTCTTTATAGTCATTATCCTCTGTAGGTAATAATTATTTAAAGTAAATTATAAAACTAAAATCACTTTTATCGAGTTACCTTTGATTTGTAATCCCATGCCATCGTTGGAATCGCACTCGGACGACGAGGGATTGTTCCCACACTCCGAACCGACCTCTCCCTTCACCTCCTCCTTCTTCATCGCCGTCCCATCGATCAATTTCGGTGATTTGTTGTTGTCCACATTTGTACTGCTTGGCTGTTGTTTTTGTTGGGTGTTGGGTGGCGTTGGGGTTTGTTGTGGTTGGGAGGACTGAGCTGGTGCTTGGGGTTGTTGTGTAGGTCGCAGATTGCCGAAATTTTGGCTTAGCAGCTGGTCTGAACCGCACAGACCTCGAATTTGTAGCGCTTCCGCTGATTTCAACAATGAAGGTAAATCGTCCTGAGTTACGTTTACTTCACCTTTGTACATAAAATCCACCAGGGAGTGCATCTCCTGGAACCTGAAACAAAAACGATTTTTCGTTTATAACTTCCGTTGTGTTGATTTTATGCAAAAATAACTTTAATAAAAAATGCTTAAAAACTTCCGATACATCATATAAACCTATTTTCAATCAACTCGTAGCAAAACTATAGGAGATATGCATCGTCATAACCACAAAACGCACTTTTTTAACCAGCCTGTATATTTTATTGCAAAACTAAACTAGTCATTGGAAGGACACGTAAATTCCATGCATTTTTCCATTATAACACTTTTTTCCCCAGAGCTCTGGTACAAAGCTATTATGAAAAAACTCAAATCGATTGTCATTTTTTTCCAGTAACTTCCCTAGTATTAACTTTATGAAAAAATACTTTTAATAAAAATTGCTAAGAAAGCTCTGACAGACCATTTGAAGTACTTTTGGAAGAAATCACAGCGAAACTATAGGAGATATGCGTCGTCATAACCACAAAACGCACTTTTTTAACCAGCCTGTATATTTTATTACAAAACTAAACTATTCATAGGAAGGACACGTAAATTCCATGCATTTTTCCATTATAACACTTTTTTCCCCAGAGCTCTGGTACAAAGCTATTATGAAAAAACTTAAATCGATTGTCATTTTTTTCCAGTAACTTCCCTAGTATTAACTTTATGAAAAAATACTTTTAATAAAAATTGCTAAGAAAGCTCTGACAGACCATTTGAAGTACTTTTGGAAGAAATCACAGCGAAACTATAGGAGATATGCAACGTCATAACCACAAAACGCACTTTTTTAACCAGCCTGTATATTTTATTGCAAAACTAAACTAGTCATTGGAAGGACACGTAAATTCCATGCATTTTTCCATTATAACACTTTTTTCCCCAGAGCTCTGGTACAAAGCTATTATGAAAAAACTCAAACCGATTGTCATTTTTTTCCAGTAACTTCCCCAGTATTAACTTTATGAAAAAATACTTTTAATAAAAATTGCTAAGAAAGCTCTGACAGACCATTTGAAGTACTTTTGGAAGAAATCACAGCGAAACTATAGGAGATATGCGTCGTCATAACCACAAAACGCACTTTTTTAACCAGCCTGTATATTTTATTGCAAAACTAAACTAGTCATTGGAAGGACACGTAAATTCCATGCATTTTTCCATTATAACACTTTTTTCCCCAGAGCTCTGGTACAAAGCTATTATGAAAAAACTCAAACCGATTGTCATTTTTTTCCCAGTAACTTCCCTAGTATTAACTTTATGAAAAAATAATTTTTATAAAAATTGCTAAGAAAGCTCTGACAGACCATTCAAAGTACTTTTGGAAGAAATCACAGCGAAACTATAGGAGATAGTCGTCGTCATAATTAAAAAACCGCCATTTTTAAACACGTCATACATATTTAAAAAAAATCAAGTATACCAATGCGAAGCCCTTCCAAAACTCCACATTTCTCCCTTATAACATTTCCCTCTACCACGTCTCGTTCTAAAGTTATTAACACAAAACCAAATTCGCTAGTCATTTTTTTCAATTTACTTACTTCATGTCCTTCATGAAGATGATGGGATGCTGACACGGATTATCCAACAGCAATTTTTCGAAATATGTTGAACACGCCGACAGCACCACCTTGTGGCATTTGAGCATTTCATTTTCACATGCCAATGTGACATCGACGAAATGTTCAGATGTCAACAGTTTTGGGAAGGCATTTTGCAAATTGGATTGGTAACTGTTCCATCGAACACAGAATTGTTGTGGAGGCGGTGTGACCATCATTACGACGTGTACTTGATTCTTTATGATATAATCATTAAGTTGGCGGTGGAAATACGTATCGTTTTTATTTTTAATAATTTATTAGATTACGTTAGGTGTTAACTTGGATTTGATTTATGTGGAGATGTAAAATAAATAATGATTGGTTGTTATTGTGATGTATGAAGCTTTGTCCAAAACCTGAAACAAAAAAAAATTAAGAATTGTTTAAATCTAAAAGGCAAATTTATGTTATAAAAATAAGAATTTGACCATCTAAGAGTTTAGAAATAAGTCTAAACGCCCGAATTTTAGCGCCGTAATTTTTTATAATATAAAGAAAACAATTGACTATCGAGTAATATCAATTTTTTGAAAATCCAACCAGTGGTTCCAAAACAGTGATTTTTCAAATGAGGTAGTCTCAAAAATTGTTAGAAAAATTTCTTGGTATTAAAAAAAATTGAAAACAAACGAATTTGAGTCCCACGATTTTTCCTAACATAAACAAAACAGTTGACTATCGAATAATGTAATTTTTTTGAAAATCCAACCAGTGGTTCCAAAACAACGATTTTCTAAATGAACTAACCTCAAAAACTGTTAGAAAATCTTCTTAGGATTTTGAAAGCGACGAAAAAAATTGAAAACGAGCAAATTTGATTTACGTGATTTTTTCTCGCATAAATAAAACAGTTGACTATCGAACAAAGTGATTTTTTTGAAAATCCAACCATTGTTTCTAAAACAGCGATTTTTTAAATGAGCTAACCTCAAAAATTGTTAAAAAATCTTCTAGGTGATTTTGGAAGCGACAAAAAAAATTGAAAACGAACAAATTTGACCACCGTGATTTTCTCTAACATAAATAAAACAGTTGACTACCGAACAAAGTGATTTTTTGGAAAATCCAACCAGTGGTTCCAAAACAGCGATTTTTTAAATGAGCTAATATCAAAAATTGTTAAAAAATCTTCTAGGTGATTTTGGAAGCGACAAAAAAAATTGAAAACGAACAAATTTGACTACCGCGATTTTTTCTAGCATAAATAAAACAGTTCACTATCGAACAAAGTAATTTTATCAAAAATCCAACCAGTAGTTCCAAAACAGTGAATTTCCAAATGATTTAATCGCGAAAATTGTTTAAAAAATCTACTTGGGATTTGGAAGCGACGAAAAAAAATGAAAACGTGCAAATTTGATTACCGTGATTTTTTCTCGCATAAATAAAACAGTTGACTATCGAACAAAGTGATTTTTTTGAAAATCCAACCAGTGGTTCCAAAACAGCGATTTTTTAAATGAGCTAATCTCGAAAATTCTTAGAAAATCTACTTGACACTTTAAAAGTGGCAAAAAAAATTGAAAACGAACAAATTTGACCACCGTGATTTTTTCTCGCATAAATAAAACAGTTGACTATCGAACAAAGGGATTTTTTTGAAAATCCAACCATTGTTTCTAAAACAGCGATTTTTTAAATGAGCTAACCTCAAAAATTGTTAAAAAATCTTCTAGGTGATTTTGGAAGCGACAAAAAAAATTGAAAACGAACAAATTTGACCACCGTGATTTTCTCTAACATAAATAAAACAGTTGACTACCGAACAAAGTGATTTTTTGGAAAATCCAACCAGTGGTTCCAAAACAGCGATTTTTTAAATGAGCTAATATCAAAAATTGTTAAAAAATCTTCTAGGTGATTTTGGAAGCGACAAAAAAAATTGAAAACGAACAAATTAGGGTACCGTGATTTTTTCTAGCATAAATAAAACAGTTGACTATCGAAGAAAGTCATTTTTTTGAAAATCCAACCAGTGGTTCCAAAACAGCGATTTTTTAAATGAGCAAACCTCAAAAATTGTTAAAAAATCTTCTAGGTGATTTTGGAAGCGACAAAAAAAATTGAAAACGAACAAATTTGACTACCGCGATTTTTTCTAGCATAAATAAAACAGTTCACTATCGAACAAAGTAATTTTATCAAAAATCACACCAGTAGTTCCAAAACAGTGAATTTCCAAATGATTTAATCGCGAAAATTGTTTAAAAAATCTACTTGGGATTTGGAAGCGACGAAAAAAAATGAAAACGTGCAAATTTGATTACCGTGATTTTTTCTCGCATAAATAAAACAGTTGACTATCGAACAAAGTGATTTTTTGAAAATCCAACCAGTGGTTCCAAAACAGCGATTTTTTAAATGAGCTAATCTCGAAAATTCTTAGAAAATCTACTTGACACTTTAAAAGTGGCAAAAAAAATTGAAAACGAACAAATTTGACCACCGTGATTTTTTCTAGCATAAATAAAACAGTTGACTATCAAACAAAGTGATTTTTTTTAAAATCCAACCAGTGGTTCCAAAACAGCAATTATTTAAATCAGCTAACCTCAAAAATTGTTAAAAAATCTTCTAGGTGATTTTGGAAGCGACAAAAAAAATTGAAAACGAACAAATTAGGGTACCGTGATTTTTTCTAGCATAAATAAAACAGTTGACTATCGAAGAAAGTCATTTTTTTGAAAATCCAACCAGTGGTTCCAAAACAGCGATTTTTTAAATGAGCAAACCTCAAAAATTGTTAAAAAATCTTCTAGGTGATTTTGGAAGCGACAAAAAAAATTGAAAACGAACAAATTTGACTACCGCGATTTTTTCTAGCATAAATAAAACAGTTCACTATCGAACAAAGTAATTTTATCAAAAATCCAACCAGTAGTTCCAAAACAGTGAATTTCCAAATGATTTAATCGCGAAAATTGTTAAAAAATCTACTTGGGATTTGGAAGCGACGAAAAAAAATGAAAACGTGCAAATTTGATTACCGTGATTTTTTCTCGCATAAATAAAACAGTTGACTACCGAACAAAGTGATTTTTTTGAAAATCCAACCAGTGGTTCCAAAACAGCGATTTTTTAAATGAGCTAATCTCGAAAATTCTTAGAAAATCTACTTGACACTTTAAAAGTGGCAAAAAAATTGAAAACGAACAAATTTGACCACCGTGATTTTTTCTCGCATAAATAAAACAGTTGACTATCGAACAAAGGGATTTTTTTGAAAATCCAACCATTGTTTCTAAAACAGCGATTTTTTAAATAAGCTAACCTCAAAAATTGTTAAAAAATCTTCTAGGTGATTTTGGAAGCGACAAAAAAAATTGAAAACGAACAAATTTGACCACCGTGATTTTCTCTAACATAAATAAAACAGTTGACTACCGAACAAAGTGATTTTTTGGAAAATCCAACCAGTGGTTCCAAAACAGCGATTTTTTAAATGAGCTAATATCAAAAATTGTTAAAAAATCTTCTAGGTGATTTTGGAAGCGACAAAAAAAATTGAAAACGAACAAATTAGGGTACCGTGATTTTTTCTAGCATAAATAAAACAGTTGACTATCGAAGAAAGTCATTTTTTTGAAAATCCAACCAGTGGTTCCAAAACAGCGATTTTTTAAATGAGCAAACCTCAAAAATTGTTAAAAAATCTTCTAGGTGATTTTGGAAGCGACAAAAAAAATTGAAAACGAACAAATTTGACTACCGCGATTTTTTCTAGCATAAATAAAACAGTTCACTATCGAACAAAGTAATTTTATCAAAAATCACACCAGTAGTTCCAAAACAGTGAATTTCCAAATGATTTAATCGCGAAAATTGTTTAAAAAATCTACTTGGGATTTGGAAGCGACGAAAAAAAATGAAAACGTGCAAATTTGATTACCGTGATTTTTTCTCGCATAAATAAAACAGTTGACTATCGAACAAAGTGATTTTTTTGAAAATCCAACCAGTGGTTCCAAAACAGCGATTTTTTAAATGAGCTAATCTCGAAAATTCTTAGAAAATCTACTTGACACTTTAAAAGTGGCAAAAAAAATTGAAAACGAACAAATTTGACCACCGTGATTTTTTCTAGCATAAATAAAACAGTTGACTATCAAACAAAGTGATTTTTTTTAAAATCCAACCAGTGGTTCCAAAACAGCAATTATTTAAATCAGCTAACCTCAAAAATTGTTAAAAAATCTTCTAGGTGATTTTGGAAGCGACAAAAAAAATTGAAAACGAACAAATTTGACCACCGTGATTTTCTCTAACATAAATAAAACAGTTGACTACCGAACAAAGTGATTTTTTGGAAAATCCAACCAGTGGTTCCAAAACAGCGATGTTTTAAATGAGCTAATATCAAAAATTGTTAAAAAATCTTCTAGGTGATTTTGGAAGCGACAAAAAAAATTGAAAACGAACAAATTAGGGTACCGTGATTTTTTCTAGCATAAATAAAACAGTTGCCTATCGAAGAAAATGATTTTTTTGAAAATCCAACCAGTGGTTCCAAAACAGCGATTTTTTAAATGAGCAAACCTCAAAAATTGTTAAAAAATCTTCTAGGAGATTTTGGAAGCGACAAAAAAAATTGAAAACGAACAAATTTGACTACCGCGATTTTTTCTAGCATAAATAAAACAGTTCACTATCGAACAAAGTAATTTTATCAAAAATCCAACCAGTAGTTCCAAAACAGTGAATTTCCAAATGATTTAATCGCGAAAATTGTTTAAAAAATCTACTTGGGATTTGGAAGCGACGAAAAAAAATGAAAACGTGCAAATTTGATTACCGTGATTTTTTCTCGCATAAATAAAACAGTTGACTATCGAACAAAGTGATTTTTTGAAAATCCAACCAGTGGTTCCAAAACAGCGATTTTTTAAATGAGCTAATCTCGAAAATTCTTAGAAAATCTACTTGACACTTTAAAAGTGGCAAAAAAAATTGAAAACGAACAAATTTGACCACCGTGATTTTTTCTCGCATAAATAAAACAGTTGACTATCGAACAAAGTGATTTTTTTGAAAATCCAACCATTGTTTCTAAAACAGCGATTTTTTAAATGAGCTAACCTCAAAAATTGTTAAAAAATCTTCTAGGTGATTTTGGAAGCGACAAAAAAAATTGAAAACGAACAAATTTGACCACCGTGATTTTCTCTAACATAAATAAAACAGTTGACTACCGAACAAAGTGATTTTTTGGAAAATCCAACCAGTGGTTCCAAAACAGCGATTTTTTAAATGAGCTAATATCAAAAATTGTTAAAAAATCTTCTAGGTGATTTTGGAAGCGACAAAAAAAATTGAAAACGAACAAATTAGGGTACCGTGATTTTTTCTAGCATAAATAAAACAGTTGACTATCGAAGAAAGTGATTTTTTTGAAAATCCAACCAGTGGTTCCAAAACAGCGATTTTTTAAATGAGCAAACCTCAAAAATTGTTAAAAAATCTTCTAGGTGATTTTGGAAGCGACAAAAAAAATTGAAAACGAACAAATTTGACTACCGCGATTTTTTCTAGCATAAATAAAACAGTTCACTATCGAACAAAGTAATTTTATCAAAAATCCAACCAGTAGTTCCAAAACAGTGAATTTCCAAATGATTTAATCGCGAAAAGTGTTAAAAAATCTACTTGGGATTTGGAAGCGACGAAAAAAAATGAAAACGTGCAAATTTGATTACCGTGATTTTTTCTCGCATGAATAAAACAGTTGACTATCGAACAAAGTGATTTTTTTGAAAATCCAACCAGTAGTTCCAAAACAGTGAATTTCCAAATGATTTAATCGCGAAAATTGTTTAAAAAATCTACTTGGGATTTGGAAGCGACGAAAAAAAATGAAAACGTGCAAATTTGATTACCGTGATTTTTTCTCGCATAAATAAAACAGTTGACTATCGAACAAAGTGATTTTTTGAAAATCCAACCAGTGGTTCCAAAACAGCGATTTTTTAAATGAGCTAATCTCGAAAATTCTTAGAAAATCTACTTGACACTTTAAAAGTGGCAAAAAAAATTGAAAACGAACAAATTTGACCACCGTGATTTTTTCTAGCATAAATAAAACAGTTGACTATCAAACAAAGTGATTTTTTTTAAAATCCAACCAGTGGTTCCAAAACAGCAATTATTTAAATCAGCTAACCTCAAAAATTGTTAAAAAATCTTCTAGGTGATTTTGGAAGCGACAAAAAAAAATGAAAACGAACAAATTTGACCACCGTGATTTTTTCTAGCATAAATAAAACAGTTGACTATCGAAGAAAGTGATTTTTTTGAAAATCCAACCAGTGGTTCCAAAACCGCGATTTTTTAAATGACCTAATCTCGAAAATTCTTAGAAAATCTACTTGGCACTTTGGAAGTGGCAAAAAAAATTGAAACGAAGAAATTTGACTACCGCGATTTTTTCTAGCATAAATAAAACAGTTGACTATCGAACAAAGTGATTTTTTGGAAAATCCAACCAGCGGTTCCAAAACTGCGATTTTTTAAATAAGCTAATCTAAAAAAATACTTAGAAAATCTTGGCATTGAGAAAAATTTAAACAAACGAATTCAAGTACCACGTTTTTCCCTAATATTAAAAAAAAAACAGTTGACAATCGAAAAATGTAAATTTTTTGGAAAATTTGAACACTCGCAATAAGGAATTAATTGCAGTTTTCGATTCTAGTTCTCTAAAAAGTCTCTGGCTAAACCGCGATTTTTTCACAGCAAAAACCCAAGAAGGCCACGTTTTTTTCTTCTGGTGTTTCTGTCCTTGTTCAACTCGCAGCGTGCACGCGTTTTTCCATCAAAACACCGGCGAAAAAGAAAAAACTGCATCCAAACATAACCTTACCTTGAAATGTGTATAGAAAACGTGAATTATTTGTGGATTTTTCGCAAAATTGTTATAAAGATGTAAAAGGGGAGAAAATTCTACTAAATTGTTGAACATGCAGAATTTTTTTCCAGGTAAAATCTAGACTAACGACTAACTATAACAATAAAAAGTGAAATAATGTGTGAGAATAAGCAACGTGTGTGGTTGGGTTTAGTGTTAAAAATAACAAATATTAAAATAAACATTACATAAAATGCCTGACTACGCCATATTGTCTAACCCTTAAATAATGGCAAGAAAAAATCTACAACAAAAACAATATTTATCCGAGTAATAAACGTTTATAAACAAATAGAAATTGCAGGTGTTTGTACAATTACCAGTTAGCTCGCAGCAGCCACACGAAAATCTCACCAACACAGGGAAAAAAATGCGTAAAACGATCGATAAAAACTTTTAATGCAAAATGTTCACTTAAATAATTATATTGCTTGTGAGGTTGCAGCTACGACTTAAGTTTGCGACAAAAATACCCACTAAGAACGCATGGCAGACGCATGTAAGATCACTGGACGTACGTCCTAACTAACACCCGGTCGCACTACAATATTTACTCAACGAAAACCCAGGGGGTGTACTAGGGACGAATTTAAAACATAAACAACGCGATTTCCGCGCTTTTCTAACAGAAACCCCACAAAAACTCACCTGAATTTACGCGTAAACACACAAAAAAACCAACACAAACACGACCGAACACGAATTTTTTTTTTGGTTAGAACTAAAACTGTCCAAATCTAAATATAATATTTATATATAGATCCCCGCCATTTGCAATTTTGCCGGCTTGGTACACTCACTCCACCACTAAACAGACTGAACTTCACCTTCACCCTGCTGCACCACCACAACACAACAACCAACAAATTTGTTTACTAACCACGTTGCCCCTAGCAACCAACTTTGTTTAAACAATCCTGCGGCGCCCACGTGATTTTAGCGAAGCTCGTATACAAAGCAACAAATTCTGTTGCGGACTGTACAGTAAACAAATGCCGAGACGTTGGAAGGGCGGCAACTCTGAATTTACATAAATTTAGGGAGTGCAATATGCGTCATAAACAAATCCGAGATGGGAAGCTGGACGAGTTTCTAGGGGGGAATTCAATCAATAATAATATTAATAAAAACTAGTAATTTATTTTATCAAAATCATATGTACAAAAAAAAACCACCTAATGGAATTACATAAAAAAAAACGTGAGGTGGCTTTGGAATTTAAACCAAGATTCTAGTAACAGCCTACTGTAATTTATTAGCCTTCTGTTTGGAGCATGTGAATCATTCGCTTGCAATACTGTTCTTCTTCCTAAAAAAAAAACAATTTTTAAAATAAATTTATACAAAGTTATTAAAGGAAAACCCAAATCGATTGTCATTTTTTTCCATTAACTTCCGTAATATTAACTTTATAAAAAATTACCTTTAACAAAACTTGCGTAGCCACCTCTACTAAACCGCCTGAAATACTTTTGGAATAAATCGTAATGAAACTATAAGAGATAGACGTCGTTATAATTAAAAAACCGCCATTTCTGATTTGTAGATTATAATCACAAAAAAATCAAGTTGCTTACTAGAAACATCTTTCAAATCCACACATTTTTTCCTTATAACATTTCCCCCTCCCACGTTTCGTTTAGAAGTTATTAGCAATAAACCACATTCGACTGTCATTTTTTTCAATTAACTTCCGTAATATTAGCTTTATAAAAAAATACTTTTAACAAAACTTGCGTAGACAGCTCTGCTAAACCCCCTGAAATGCTTTTGGAAAAAATCGTAACGAAACTATAAGAGATAGGCGTCGTTATAATTAAAAAACCACCATTTCTGATTTGTAGATTATAAGCACAAAAAAATCAAGTTGCTTACTAGAAACATCTTTCAAATCCACACATTTTTTCCTTATAACAATTCCCCCTCCCACGCCTCGCTTAAAAGTTATTAGCAATAAACCACATTCGATTGTCATTTTTTTCCATTAACTTCCGTAATATTAACTTTATAAAAAAATACTTTTAACAAAACTTGCGTAGATAGTTCTGCTAAACCCCCTGAAATGCTTTTGGAAAAAATTGTAACGAAACTATAAGAGATAAACGTCGTCATAATTATAAAACCGCCATTTCTGATTTGTAGATTATAATCACAAAAAAATCAAGTTGCTTACTACAAACATCTTTCAAATCCACACATTTTTTCCTTATAACATTTCCCCCTCCCACGCCTCGTTTAAAAGTTATTAGCAATAAACCACATTCGACTGTCATTTTTTTCAATTAACTTCCGCAATATTAACTTTATAAAAAAATACTTTTAACAAAACTTGCGTAGACAGCTCTGCTAAACCCCCTGAAATGCTTTTGGAAAAAATCGTAACGAAACTATAAGAGATAGGCGTCGTTATAATTAAAAAACCGCCATTTCTGATTTGTAGATTATAATCACAAAAAAATCAAGTTGCTTACTAGAAACATCTTTCAAATCCACACATTTTTTCCTTATAACATTTCCCCCTCCCACGCCTCGCTCAAAAGTTATTAGCAATAAACCACATTCGACTGTCATTTTTTTCAATTAACTTCCGTAATATTAACTTTATAAAAAAATACTTTTAACAAAACTTGCGTAGATAGTTCTGCTAAACCCCCTGAAATGCTTTTGGAAAAAATTGTAACGAAACTATAAGAGATAAACGTCGTTATAATTAAAAAACCGCCATTTCTGATTTGTAGATTATAATCACAAAAAATTCAAGTTGCTTACTAGAAACATCTTTCAAATCCACACATTTTTTCCTTATAACATTTCCTCCTCCCACGTCTCGCTTAAAAGTTATTAGCAATAAACCACATTCGATTGTCATTTTTTTCCATTAACTTCCGTAATATTAACTTTATAAAAAAATACTTTTAACAAAACTTGCGTAGATAGTTCTGCTAAACCCCCTGAAATGCTTTTGGAAAAAATTGTAACGAAACTATAAGAGATAAACGTCGTTATAATTAAAAAACCGCCATTTCTGATTTGTAGATTATAATCACAAAAAATTCAAGTTGCTTACTAGAAACATCTTTCAAATCCACACATTTTTTCCTTATAACATTTCCCCCTCCCACGCCTCGCTTAAAAGTTATTAGCAATAAACCACATTCGACTGTCATTTTTTTCAATTAACTTCCGCAATATTAACTTTATAAAAAAATACTTTTAACAAAACTTGCGTAGACAGCTCTGCTAAACCCCCTGAAATACTTTTGGAATAAATCGTAACGAAACTATAAGAGATAGGCGTCGTTATAATTAAAAAACCGCCATTTCTGATTTGTAGATTATAATCACAAAAAAATCAAGTTGTTTACTAGAAACATCTTTCAAAACCACACATTTTTTCCTTATAACATTTCCCCCTCCCACGCCTCGCTTAAAAGTTATTAGCAATAAACCACATTCGATTGTCATTTTTTTCCATTAACTTCCACAATATTAACTTTATAAAAAAATACTTTTAACAAAACTTGCGTAGACAGCTCTGCTAAACCCCCTGAAATGCTTGTGGAAAAAATCGTAACGAAACTATAAGAGATAGGCGTCGTTATAATTAAAAAACCGCCATTTTTGATTTGTAGATTATAATCACAAAAAAATCAAGTTGCTTACTACAAACATCTTTCAAATCCACACATTTTTTCCTTATAACATTTCCCCCTCCCACGCCTCGCTTAAAAGTTATTAGCAATAAACCACATTCGACTGTCATTTTTTTCAATTAACTTCCGCAATATTAACTTTATAAAAAAATACTTTTAACAAAACTTGCGTAGATAGTTCTGCTAAACCCCCTGAAATGCTTGTGGAAAAAATCGTAACGAAACTATAAGAGATAGGCGTCGTTATAATAAAAAAACCGCCATTTTTGATTTGTAGATTATAATCACAAAAAATCAAGTTGCTTACTAGAAACATCTTTCAAATCCACACATTTTTTCCTTATAACATTTCCTCCTCCCACGCCTCGTTTAAAAGTTATTAGCAATAAACCACATTCGATTGTCATTTTTTTCCATTAACTTCCGTAATATTAACTTTATAAAAAAATACTTTTAACAAAACTTGCGTAGAAAGCTCTGCTAAACCGCCTGAAATGCTTTTGGAATAAATCGTAACGAAACTATAAGAGATAAACGTCGTTATAATTAAAAAACCGCCATTTCTGATTTGTAGATTATAATCACAAAAAATTCAAGTTGCTTACTAGAAACATCTTTCAAATCCACACATTTTTTCCTTATAACAATTCCCCCTCCCACGCCTCGCTTAAAAGTTATTAGCAATAAACCACATTCGATTGTCATTTTTTTCCATTAACTTCCGCAATATTAACTTTATAAAAAAATACTTTTAACAAAACTTGCGTAGATAGTTCTGCTAAACCCCCTGAAATGCTTTTGGAAAAAATTGTAACGAAACTATAAGAGATAAACGTCGTTATAATAAAAAAACCGCCATTTCTGATTTGTAGATTATAATCACAAAAAATTCAAGTTGCTTACTAGAAACATCTTTCAAATCCACACATTTTTTCCTTATAACATTTCCCCCTCCCACGCCTCGCTCAAAAGTTATTAGCAATAAACCACATTCGATTGTCATTTTTTTCCATTAACTTCCACAATATTAACTTTATAAAAAAATACTTTTAACAAAACTTGCGTAGACAGCTCTGCTAAACCCCCTGAAATGCTTTTGGAAAAAATTGTAACGAAACTATAAGAGATAAACGTCGTTATAATTAAAAAACCGCCATTTCTGATTTGTAGATTATAATCACAAAAAATTCAAGTTGCTTACTAGAAACATCTTTCAAATCCACACATTTTTTTCTTATAACATTTCCCCCTCCCACGCCTCGCTCAAAAGTTATTAGCAATAAACCACATTCGACTGTCATTTTTTTCAATTAACTTCCGCAATATTAACTTTATAAAAAAATACTTTTAACAAAACTTGCGTAGACAGCTCTGCTAAACCCCCTGAAATACTTTTGGAATAAATCGTAACGAAACTATAAGAGATAGACGGCATTATAATTAAAAAACCGCCATTTTTGATCAGTTGATTACAATCACAAAAAATCAAGTTGCTTACTGGAAACATCTTTCAAATCCACACATTTTTCCCTTATAACATTTCCCCCTCCCACGCCTCGCTCAAAAATTATTAGCAATAAACCACATTCGATTGTCATTTTTTTCAAATAATTTCCTTCGTATGAATTTTATCCAATTTTTTTTTTAAACAAAACTTGTTTCGGTACTTTAGTTAAACCATTTAAAGTATTTTAGGAAGTAATCACAATAAAACTATAGGAGATAGGCGTCGTCATAATAAAAAAACCGCCATTTTTCAAGTTGTTGATCAAATATATAAAAACCGAGTTCGTTAATGGAAAGACAGTTTAAAACCTCACATTTTTCCCCTGTAACATTTTCCTTTACCACGCCCCGTTGAAAAGTTATTCACACAAATAAAAAAAATTACACCAACCAAACACTCTTCCTTATTCCGCACAGCGTTCACATAACTCGTCAAAATATCCTTCAAATGGTACTTTTCGTGTTTACATTCGGAGAGTGCAGTTGGATTTTCCTCCACAATATTCACCAGTAGCGACAGCACGTTTTCATGGCTTGGTACGCGAGGCCTGGAGATGACTGTGATTAAAACGGGCAAACAATCGAGGAAAACTAAACGACCTAAAATGGAAAAACAGTTGAGAATACAAGGCTAAGTTGATTGGATTGGGAAATTCTACTTTTTAGGTCGGGATGGATGCGACAGAGAGCGTCCAATAAAAACGCGGTTTTTCGCACGATTTTCTCGTCTTTTTGGTCGAGGTTCTTCAGGAGGATGGGCAGTCCGTTGTATTGGATTAACTGGTTGAATCCGTCGGTGTTACTTCGGACAATCGCTAAAAACAATTGAATATTAAGTATTCTAACCTCAAATTTTTTTAACGTGCAATAACTTTGCAACCAGACAAGATATCTTCACGCAGTTTTCACGGTTAGAATCCTCAAGTTAAACCGCTTCGAATATATCGCCCTTGCATAGCCTACTTGTCCTTACCGCTCAACGCAGACAACGCTTTGACTGTCACCTCGACGAACGGATCTGAGTCCAACATTTTCAGCAAAAACGGTACGAAACCATTATCGAGTACCACCTGCTGACAGTAGGGGTTGTTCTGGCATAGCACTTGGATAAGTTCACATGCACCAGCCCGTAATTGGGGATGTGTGCACTTTATACAAGGAAAAAGCACCATAAATCCGCCGATTTTATGGAAATCTACAAAATAATGATTGGGAATAATAAAACAAATGAATGTTTATTTAATCTAGTTACCATTGGCCGTGTCTATGTGATCAACGTAGTCTAAAATAGTCTCCAAAGCTTGTTCGTATTCCGTAATATCATCGCCAAGTTTAACACTTTCCACAGTTCTTAATACGCGGATTTGCTTCTGCAGGACTTCAATCACATCCACCGTCATGCTTTTCAACGCCTCTTCCAAGAACTTCTTCCTCTACAACAATTTTATTACCTTCGACAAAACGACGATGTAAAATTTACCTCTTGATCCATCGGTTGGAAATTGCGGAGGGTAGACGATTCACCTGGCGCATCCTCCATTTTCGTCGTATGCATCGCAAATCTCAACAACCCCTGAAGACTTGTGGGTTGTCTTGGGGGGCGACGAAGTTCGCTTTGGCCGTCACCGTCCACGCCCCCATCGCCGCTTGGTATCGGTCCCACGATTTGGTTGCTGGGCATTGTGCTAGGCATTGTAATCACTTGGGAATTTGAATGAATTAACAGTATTAACACAAAGAAATCGCGAGTTTATTTTTAAGGTTAGAAAAGTCTGGAAACGTCTAGAAAATTCTGGCCGGTAATACAGGTTGCGATAGCAAGATAATAATGAGTTGGGCGAAATAATGTTTATTAAAACTCACCAAAAAGTGTACATTTAGGTTTTTACAATGATTTTGTTGTAAAGTTAGCTAAAATTATCTTAAATTAACATAAATTTTAAACTTAAGTCGATATTACAGGTTGCGACTTATCATTAGTTGCATAATTGTATTACTGGTTGTCTATATACAATTACATAAAAACCAACTATATAACAAATTTTATGATTAATAATTAGTTTGTCATATATTTTTATAATTTAGTCTCCATAAAATACAAAAACAATAAACGTAGTAAGTTTTTGGACAAAAATCATTTTGTGTATTACTGGTTGCCTATAAGTGTCGGTAATATCGGTAGCAACTATATGGTAGTTTTATGCCACAACACACAGATGGCAGTGCACGTTTTATATCTTAATTTTTCGAAAAATCTACAGGGGCAGTCAGAATTACCTCCCCACACCCGAATTTTACATTTTTATTTTATTTACGCCAAAATTCCATAAATTTATTTAATTATTATAAACCGCTCTAAAATATTTTTCCAAATTCCGAAACTATAAGACATAGAATTCCTTGTGAAACATTTTGAGCTGTGCTGATTTTGCGATCGGACGTCGACGCCCGGGACGGCCGAGCACGCCGGATTGGCGACGCCCTATCAGTGCCTCGCGCTGCTGCACAGAATCACTCTAATCTTTACTCTTTCATATACACAAAAACAAAAAAACAACATACACACATCACGCACACTATTTAGAACTGGGTGGAAGTAGTCAAGGTAACAAATTTAAAAATAGACAATCAACGGGCACGATTTAGATGGGAGAGAACAGTTGGCTGGGATAAAAAAATTTAAACCAGGAAATATCTAGTTAGTTGACTGGAAAACGAGAAAAATCGGGTAAGCAGCCGAAAAATTTTTATTTTTTGGAAATTTCTGTCTGTACACTCAAGCACTAATTTCTTAATATCTTATTTACATCCTGCATTCCCACAAAAATTATCTAAAAATTAAAGCAAAAAAATTGATAGGTATTTTTTCCTTAATAAAATCGCCTGCTTGATACACTCTCAAAAAACATTTTTTTTCTCTTCCAGTTCCACAATGAAACAACCATCACCCATCACAGCCACCCACGATAATTCCTAAAAACAATTGCAATTGGTGGGCCCCCCGGCCTAATCCACACAGCCTACTAGACATGGCCAAATGCATGTCACCAAGTTCAGATTCTGGTTGTTGGCCATTCTGTTGTTCTTCTATTTAGCAGGCGTGTTGATTTTATCGGCCGTTACCCTACATGAGCCACGCGGTGCCAATGGGGGTGGCGCCGGTGGCAACACAAAGGTACGTTAAACCCCCGCCACCCCCCAACCTCCTTAACATTTGCATGTTGGAAACGCATTAGCATAAATCAAGGGTGGCGTTGGTGTGATTTTGTGTGCGTTTCTGACGTGATCTTAGGTGGCTTTGCAATAGAGGAAAGTTTAAATAAACGTTTGTGTAAAAACAATGGTTGGGGGGTGGGAGGGATGAAGGGGGAATTAAATGGGGTTGTTGGAGAAAAATCGATTTGAGACAATTTCTAGTTTTGTTTATTTATTTCTAACTTTTTTATATAAAACAATCGAGCATCAGCACTTTTTCTTTCAAGTGAATTTATAAATATAATAATATTTATAAAGAACAATTGTCCAGAAACTACAAAAGTTCCAAAAAATTTGCAGAATTGTCGAATTTCGGTTCTATCTCCTATAAATTCTAAACCGCGCGGGAAAAAACGATGAGCTTTTGCTATATTATAAAGCCATATTTTTCCTATGTAAAACTGTCTTTAGCTCCTTCCTAGACCAAAAAACAAACAAACAGCGACACTTTTCCTGAAAATTGATTCTAACCTCCAAGGTCTCGGTTCTATCTCTTAGAAATCCGAAACTACCAAATATAATAAAATGAGGTTCTGATATATTATAGAGCCAGATTTTCTTTATATAAAAGTGTCTTTAGCTCCTTCCTAGCTCAAAAAACAAACGAACAGCATTAATTTTCCTGAAAATAAATTCTTACTTCAAGGTTCGCTTCTATCTCTTATAAATCCTAAACTACCTGGAATATAAAGATGAGGTATTGATATATTATAGAGCCATCTTTTCCCTATGTAAAACTGTCTTTAGCTCCTTCCTAGCCCAAAAAACAAACGAACAGCATTAATTTTCCTGAAAATAAATTCTTACCTCAAAGTTCGCTTCTATCTCTTATAAATCCTAAACTACCTGGAATATAAAGATGAGGTATTGATATATTATAGAGCCATCTTTTCCCTATGTAAAACTGTCTTTAGCTCCTTCCTAGCCCAAAAAACAAACGAACAGCATTAATTTTCCTGAAAATAAATTCTTACATCAAAGTTCGCTTCTATCTCTTATAAATCCGAAACTACCTGGAATATAAAGATGAGGTATTGATATATTATAGAGCCATGTTTTCCCTATGTAAAACTGTCTTTAGCTCCTTCCTAGCCCAAAAAACAAACGAACAGCATTAATTTTCCTGAAAATAAATTCTTACCTCAAAGTTCGCTTCTATCTCTTATAAATCCTAAACTACCTGGAATATAAAGATGAGGTATTGATATATTATAGAGCCATGTTTTTCCTATGTAAAACTGTCTTTAGCTCCTTCCTAGCCCAAAAAACAAACGAACAGCATTAATTTTCCTAAAAATAAGTTCTTACCTCAAAGTTCGCTTCTATCTCTTATAAATCCGAAACTACCTGGAATATAAAGATGAGGTTTTGATATATTATAGAGTCATCTTTTCCCTATGTAAAACTGTCTTTAGCTCCTTCCTAGCCCAAAAAACAAACGAACAGCATTAATTTTCCTGAAAATAAATTCTTACATCAAAGTTCGCTTCTATCTCTTATAAATCCGAAACTACCTGGAATATAAAGATGAGGTATTGATATATTATAGAGCCATCTTTTCCCTATGTAAAACTGTCTTTAGCTCCTTCCTAGCCCAAAAAACAAACGAACAGCATTAATTTTCCTGAAAATAAATTCTTACATCAAAGTTCGCTTCTATCTCTTATAAATCCGAAACTACCTGGAATATAAAGATGAGGTATTGATATATTATAGAGCCATCTTTTCCCTATGTAAAACTGTCTTTAGCTCCTTCCTAGCCCAAAAAACAAACGAACAGCATTAATTTTCCTGAAAATAAATTCTTACATCAAAGTTCGCTTCTATCTCTTATAAATCTGAAACTACCTGGAATATAAAGATGAGCTTTTAATATATTATAGAGCCATCTTTTTTCTATGTAAAACTGTCTTTAGCTCCTTCCTAACCCAAAAAACAAACGAACAGCATTAATTTTCCTAAAAATAAGTTCTAAGCTCAAAGTTCGCTTCTATCTCTTATAAATTCGAAACTACCTGGAATATAAAGATGAGGTTTTGATATATTTTAGAGCCATCTTCTCCCTATGTAAAACTGTCTTTAGCTCCTTACTAGCTCAAAAAACAAACGAAGAGCATTAATTATTCTGAAAATAAGTTCTTAGCTCAAAGTTCGCTTCTATCTCTTATAAATCCGAAACTACCTGGAATATAAAGATGAGGTTTTGATATATTTTAGAGCCATCTTTTCCCTATGTAAAACTGTCTTTAGCTCCTTCCTAGCTCAAAAAACAAAAGAACTGCATTAATTTTCCTGAAAATAAATTCTTACATCAAAGTTCGCTTCTATCTCTTATAAATCTGAAACTACCTGGAATATAAAGATGAGCTTTTAATATATTATAGAGCCATCTTTTTTCTATGTAAAACTGTCTTTAGCTCCTTCCTAACCCAAAAAACAAACGAACAGCATTAATTTTCCTAAAAATAAGTTCTAAGCTCAAAGTTCGCTTCTATCTCTTATAAATTCGAAACTACCTGGAATATAAAGATGAGGTTTTGATATATTTTAGAGCCATCTTCTCCCTATGTAAAACTGTCTTTAGCTCCTTACTAGCTCAAAAAACAAACGAAGAGCATTAATTATTCTGAAAATAAGTTCTTAGCTCAAAGTTCGCTTCTATCTCTTATAAATCCGAAACTACCTGGAATATAAAGATGAGGTTTTGATATATTTTAGAGCCATCTTTTCCCTATGTAAAACTGTCTTTAGCTCCTTCCTAGCTCAAAAAACAAAAGAACTGCATTAATTTTCCTGAAAATAAATTCTTACATCAAAGTTCGCTTCTATCTCTTATAAATCCGAAACTACCTGGAATATAAAGATGAGCTTTTAATATATTATAGAGCCATCTTTTTTCTATGTAAAACTGTCTTTAGCTCCTTCCTAACCCAAAAAACAAACGAACAGCATTAATTTTCCTAAAAATAAGTTCTAAGCTCAAAGTTCGCTTCTATCTCTTATAAATTCGAAACTACCTGGAATATAAAGATGAGGTTTTGATATATTTTAGAGCCATCTTCTCCCTATGTAAAACTGTCTTTAGCTCCTTACTAGCTCAAAAAACAAACGAAGAGCATTAATTATTCTGAAAATAAGTTCTTAGCTCAAAGTTCGCTTCTATCTCTTATAAATCCGAAACTACCTGGAATATAAAGATGAGGTTTTGATATATTTTAGAGCCATCTTTTCCTAATGTAAAACTGTCTTTAACGTCCCCCAAACACTCTAATCAAACTTCTCCCAAAAGTCTACAGGTCACAACCAGCAAACCTCGCACATAAAAAATCTAGAATATGGAATACCGGGCTTCCGCCCCCCACTACGCCGCTCCCGCATCCAATGGTGCACCGAACTAAAATACCTAGAACCACCCAAAACCCCCGTAGCCTTGGCTTCGTTCCCTGGAAGTGGAAACACGTGGTTACGCTACCTTCTTCAACAAGCTACAGGTAGGTAAAAATAACTAAAAATTTTTTTTTGAAAAATTGCTTTTGTTTAGGCGTGTACACCGGGTCAGTTTACAAGGATTACGGGTTGTTGAAGAACGGCTTCCCAGGTGAAAGTGTGGTGAATGGGTCGGTGTTGGTGGTGAAGACCCACGAATGGGGAGCTAACGCCCGAAATAAATTCCACAAGGCGATTTTATTAGTGCGAACGCCCAGCTCGGCTATCCAAGCTGAGTTCAATCGACAAAGCGGTGGACATATTGGATTCGCCGCACCGGATCGCTACAAGCGAACTAAAGGAAAATGTAAGTAAAATAAAAATTTTTTGAAAAAATCGCCTTATGAAACCATATTACTTCTTGTAGATTGGCAGCAATTCGTCAACGACAAACTACAAGGTTGGCAACAAACCAATCTGGATTGGCTGTATAACTTCACCGGACCAACTCACGTGATCTTCTATGAGCAACTAGTGAACAACTTGGAGACAACCTTAAGATCTATTCTAGATTTCATCGATATGCCAGTGGATGAAGATCTTTTCCAGTGTGCTTTGGAAAGACGCGAAGGGATCTACAGGCGGAAGAAGCGCGTACTAAATTTTGATCCCTACACCGCCAAAATGAAGATCAAACTTGGGAAAGTCCAGAAGAAAGTGTACGAAGCAATATATAATTTTGCATCGCCTGCTAGTCGGCGGAGAAGAAAAAGATGATGAAGTTAGAGGCCTAACTTAAGAAGAAAGTAGTAGCTCTTCAGTTTTTTTAACGAGTCGTTTTGTCCCATTGGAAATCCCGTGATCTTTGGCGTAGTAACAAATTGAAGATTTTTCCAAAAATTATTTTAGCTGCCACACAAATTTGAAGTAAATTTCGATTTTTTTTTGAAAAAATCTTCAAGTGGGACTGATGACTCATCATCGATGTAAACCAGTGATATTTTTGTGATCAGTTTATTGTTTATTGTTTATTTTATGTGTTTATTGCTCAAACGAAAATTCATAACTAAATCGACATAATAATAATAATAGTGGAAGTGGAGTGCCAAAAAACCAAAATTTTTAAATTTTTTTTATTTATTTTTTTATATACATAAACACTCGTGTTTGTTTTTATTTTATTTAATCATCGGACTAACCATAACTGCAACTGTTTTCGACACAAAACAGCTAAATAAAAAAATTTAGTACCGTAGACAATTTTACTGTTGTATAAAAAAAACTATATTGTATAAAATAATATTAGATACCTAAGTATATAAAATAAATTATTAAATATAAAACGTAAATAATATCATTTCTTGCACCTTTCTAAACCGTTATAATAATTTAAAAACGAACAAGTACTGTGGAATTTCGGTTCTAACCTCAAAATTTCGGTTCTATCTCCTATAAATCCGAAACTACCAGGAAAAAAACTATGAGATTTTTGTATGTTTTACAGCAATGTTTTCCCTTTGTAAAACTGTCTTTAGCACCTTTGTCACTCAAAAAACAAGCGAACAGCATTAATTTTCCTGAAAATCGGTTCTAACCTTGAAGGTTTCGGTTCTATCTCTTATAAATCCAAAACTAACCGGGATAAAATTAAGAATTTTTAATATATTATAGAGTAGTGTTTTACCTATCTAAAACTGCCTTTAGCACCTTCGTAACCCAAAAAACAAGCGAACAGCATTAATTTTCCTGAAAATCTATTATAACCTCTAAAATATAGGTTCTATCTCTTATAACTTCTAAACTACTCGGAATAAAATTATGAGCTTTCGATATTTATTTAAAGCAATATTTTCTCTATGTAAAACTGTCTTTTGCTCTTTTCTAGCATAAAAAACAAGCGAACAGCATTAATTTTCCTGAAAATCGATTGTAACCTCTACGATTTCGATTCTATCTCTTATAACTTCTAAACTACTCGGAATAAAATTATGAGCTTTCGATATTTATTTAAAGCAATATTTTCCCTATGTAAAACTGTCTTTTGCTCTTTTCTAGCATAAAAAACAAGCGAACAGCATTAATTTTCCTGAAAATCTATTGTAACCTCTACGATTTCGATTCTATCTCTTATAACTTCTAAACTACTCGGAATAAAATTATGAGCTTTCGATATTTATTTAAAGCAATATTTTCTCTATGTAAAACTGTCTTTTGCTCTTTTCTAGCATAAAAAACAAGCGAACAGCATTAATTTTCCTGAAAATCTATTGTAACCTCTACGATTTCGATTCTATCTCTTATAACTTCTAAACTACTCGGAATAAAATTATGAGCTTTCGATATTTATTTAAAGCAATATTTTCCCTATGTAAAACTGTCTTTTGCTCTTTTCTAGCATAAAAAACAAGCGAACAGCATTAATTTTCCTGAAAATCTATTGTAACCTCTACGATTTCGATTCTATCTCTTATAACTTCTAAACTACTCGGAATAAAATTATGAGCTTTCGATATTTATTTAAAGCAATATTTTCTCTATGTAAAACTGTCTTTTGCTCTTTTCTAGCATAAAAAACAAGCGAACAGCATTAATTTTCCTGAAAATCTATTGTAACCTCTACGATTTCGATTCTATCCCTTATAACTTCTAAACTACTCGGAATAAAATTATGAGCTTTCGATATTTATTTAAAGCAATATTTTCTCTATGTAAAACTGTCTTTTGCTCTTTTCTAGCATAAAAAACAAGCGAACAGCATTAATTTTCCTGAAAATCTATTGTAACCTCTACGATTTCGATTCTATCCCTTATAACTTCTAAACTACTCGGAATAAAATTATGAGCTTTCGATATTTATTTAAAGCAATATTTTCTCTATGTAAAACTGTCTTTTGCTCTTTTCTAGCATAAAAAACAAGCGAACAGCATTAATTTTCCTGAAAATCTATTGTAACCTCTACGATTTCGATTCTATCTCTTATAACTTCTAAACTACTCGGAATAAAATTATGAGCTTTCGATATTTATTTAAAGCAATATTTTCTCTATGTAAAACTGTCTTTTGCTCTTTTCTAGCATAAAAAACAAGCGAACAGCATTAATTTTCCTGAAAATATGTTGTAACCTTTAAGATCTCGATTCTATCTCTTATAACTTCTAAACTACTCGGATTAAAATTATGAGCTTTTGATTTTTATTTAAAGCAATATTTTCCCTATGTAAAACTGTCTTTTGCTCTTTTCTAGCATAAAAAACAAGCGAACAGCATTAATTTTCCTGAAAATATATTGTAACCTCTAAGATTCCGGTTCTATCTCTTATAACTTCTAAACTACTCGGAATAAAATTATGAGCTTTTGATTTTTATTTAAAGCAATATTTTCCCTATGTAAAACTGTCTTTTGCTCTTTTCTAGCACAAAAAACAAACGAACAGCATCAATTTTACTGAAAACTTTACTATAACCTGGTTCTAGATTTTCGAATAAAAACGTCGTTATGCTTTTGTTTTTAGAGATAACGGAATAGTGCTTGATATTTTCGTTAGACTAAACAGTTCTCTATAATTTTTATTTAAAACGTATTTTTTTAATGTAATTAGTTTAGAAATTATAGGAGGTAGAAGATGATGGACAAAATAATAAAAATTATAAACTTTTGGATAAATTCTCGCTGTGCTTTTGTTTTTTAAGATAAAAGAATAGCGTTTGGTGTTTTCGCTAAAATACATATTTCTTTAGAAATTTCGTGTGAAAATAATTTACCTAATGTGATTAGTTTAGAAATTATAGGAGATAGAACATGCATAGTTGATATAACAATTTTATACTTTATTTGCCACAACACAGCGCTGCGCTTTTGTTTTTCAAGATAATTGAATAATGGTTGATTTTTTCGTTAAATTAAACATTTCTTTATGATTTTCGTCTAAAACTTATTTATGTAATGTGATTAGTTTAGAAATTATAGAAGATAGAAGATGCATAGTTGAAATAACATTTTTATACTTTTTTGCAACAACACCGCGCAGCGCTTTTGTTTTTCGAAATAATTGAATAATGGTTGATTTTTTCGTTAATTTAAACATTTTTTTGTGATTTTCGTGTAAAACTTATTTGTGTAATGTCATTAGTTTATAAATTATAGGAGATAGAAGATGCATAGTTGAAATAACATTTTTATAATTTTTTTGTTACAACACCGCGCAGCGCTTTTGTTTTTTGAGATAAAGGAATAATGTTGGATTTTTTCGTTAATTCATACATTTCTCTACGATTTTCGTCTAAAACTTATTTCTCTTATGTGATTAGTTTAGAAATTATAGGAGATAGAAGTTGTACAAAAAAACTGTATTCGTTTTATAATCGCTGTGCGTTTGTTTTTTGAGATACAAAGACTACTTTTGACATTTTCATAAAACAAATTAGGAAAATTTAACAAAACCAGTTAAAATTTCCCTATTTTTTTTACTGTCCCTCTTAAAAGAACTCACCTCATACTCTTTGCTACTTTCCCCCTTCGCTGCTCCTCCCTCTCGCTGTATTGTATAATTCAACTGTTTCTCAACGCATCCATCAAGTTCAAGGTTTGTTTTTATACCTGACTTAATTTTTGGGACAATGCACCTAGTGAATATAAATGGGTGAGGAATGTTGAGTAAGAAAAATTACGTTATAGAAAAAGAAATGCGTCCTTGTACAAAATAGTTTATTGCCTATGATAATATCACTTAGAAAAATGTTTCCACACACAGTACAAATATATAATAAAGTATAAGATAAAATAAATATAAACATAATTTAGCCTCGTAAAAAAAAATCGTCAAATTCGAGGCGATAGTCTAGATATGGTTAAAAAAAATTACATCACACGATTTAAAGTAAATATCGCGAGATTATCCAAAGTGAAACAATCAAAAGAACCACCTTAACTAATTGATGAGACCAGTATAACCTGAAAAACAAACAAACAAAAATAAATAAATAATTTAATTTAATTATTTCCTCCCCCTTACCAATTATATAGCCGCTTCCCTTTCTCAAGCGTCTCAATCGGATCCTGCAACAAATAAATTCGGATGCCACGCAGATACACCGAGAAGAAATCCGGCCAGTTCAACTGTTTCAAATCGCAAAAAAACAAATCACGGTCTTTCTCTGACATTTTTCCAATCATATTTTGGACGCGATCCGACTGGAATTTCCAGCTGCGGGTGGAGAAATATGCGATCACTTTGCTGAATTTGTGGATTTTTGTGTATATAGACCAAAAACTGCAAAAAAATTTTCATATGATACAAACAAGAATCGATATAGAGGTAGACATGAAATAGATTTTTTTGAGATATTTTTGGTCTGGTTTGAGACTTGGGTGATTATTTTTTTTTAATAAACGCAACATTTTCTATTAGAAAACTGAAAATTTTACTAAAATCCGACCAAAAATGCCAAAATTATGGCAGATAAACTGAAAATTTCGAAAAATTCATATGACTGTCTTTAACTCGCCTAAAAAAATTGTAAAATAAAGTTTATGACTTTGGTGATTGTTTTTTCTAATAAACGCAATATTTTCTATTAGAAAATTGAAAATTTTACTAAAATCCGACCAAAAATTCCAAAATTATGGTACTTAAACTGAAAATTTCAAAAAAATTCATATGATTGTCTTTAACTCGCCTAAAAAAATTGTAGAATAATATCTATGAGTGTGATGATTACTTTTTCTAATAAATGCAACATTTTCTGTCAGAAAACTGAAAATTTTACTAAAATCCGACCAGAAATTCCAAAATTATGGCACTAAAACTGAAAAATTTGGAAAAAATTCATATGACTATCTTTAACTCGCCTAAAAAAATTGTAAAGTAATATCTATGAGTTTGATTATTATTTTTTCTAATAAAGACAACATTTTCTATTAGAACACTAAAAATTTTACTAAAATCCGACCAGAAGTTCCAAAATTATGGCAGTTAAACTGAAAATTTTGGAAAAATTCCTAGGGCTGTTGTTAACTCGCCTGAAAAAATTGTTAAATTATATGTATGAGTTTGATGATTGTTTTTTCTAATAAATGCAACATTTTCTATTAGAAAACTGAAAATTTTACTAAAATCCGACCAGAAGTTCCAAAATAATGGCAGTTAAACTGACAAAACAAAAAAATTTATAGGACTGTGTTCAACTTGCCTAAAAAAATTCTAAAATAATATGTATGAGTTTGATGATTGTTTTATCTAATAAACGCAACATTTTCTATTAGAACACTGAAAATTTTACTAAAATCCGAGCAGAAGTTCCAAAATTATGGCAGTTAAACTGAAAATTTCAAAAAAATTTATAGGACTGTCTTTAACTCGCCTAAAAAATTGTAAAATAATATCTATGAGTTTGATTATTATTTTTCATAATAAACGCAACATTTTCTATTAGAAAACTGAAAATTCTACTAAAATCCGACCAGAAGTTCCAAAATTATGGTACTTAAACTGAAAATTTCAAAAAAATTTATAGGACTGTCTTTAACTCGCCTAAAAAAATTCTAAAATCATATCCATGAGTTTGATGATTGTTTTATCTAATAAACGCAACATTTTCTATTAGAAAACTGAAAATTTTACTAAAATCCGACCAGTAGTTCCAAAATTATGGCACTTAAACTGAAAATTTCGAAAAAATTCATATGACTGTCTTTAACTCGCCTAAAAAAATTGTAAAGTAATATCTATGAGTTTGATTATTGTTTTTTCTAATAAACGCAACATTTTCTATTAGAAAACTGAAAATTCTACTAAAATCCGACCAGAAGTTCCAAAATTATGGCAGTTAAACTGAAAATTTCAAAAAAATTTATAGGACTGTCTTTAACTCGCCTAAAAAATTGTAAAATAATATCTATGAGTTTGATGATTGTTTTTTCTAATAAACGCAACATTTTCTATTAGAAAACAGAAAATTTTACTAAAATCCGACCAGTAGTTCCAAAATTATGGCACTTAAACTGAAAATTTCGAAAAAATTCATATGACTGTCTTTAACTCGCCTAAAAAAATTGTAAAGTAATATTTATGAGTTTGATTATTGTTTTTTCTAATAAACGCAACATTTTCTATTAGAAAACAGAAAATTTTACTAAAATCCGACCAGTAGTTCCAAAATTATGGCAATTAAACTGAAAATTTCGAAAAAATTCATATGACTGTCTTTAACTCGCCTAAAAAAATTGTAAAATTATATCTATGAGTTTGATGATTGTTTTATCTAATAAACGCAACATTTTCTATTAGAAAACTGAAAATTCTACTAAAATTCGACCAGAAGTTCCAAAATTATGGCAGTTAAACTGAAAATTTCAAAAAAATGTATAGGACTGTCTTTAACTCGCCTAAAAAAATTCTAAAATCATATCCATGAGTTTGATGATTGTTTTTTCTAATAAACGCAACATTTTCTATTAGAAAACTGAAAATTTGACTAAAATCCGACCAGAAGTTCCAAAATTATGGTACTTAAACAGAAAATTTCAAAAAAATTCATAGGACTGTCTTTAACTCACCTAAAAAAATTGTAAAATTATATCTATGAGTTTGATGATTGTTTTTTCTAATAAACGCAACATTTTCTATCAGAAAACTGAAAATTTTACTAAAATCCGACCAGAAGTTTTAAAATTATGGCACTTAAACTGAAAATTTCGAAAAAATTCATATGACTGTCTTTAACTCGCCTAAAAAAATTCTAAAATCATATCCATGAGTTTGATGATTGTTTTTTCTAATAAACGCAACATTTTCTATTAGAAAACTGAAAATTTTACTAAAATTCGACCAGTAGTTCCAAAATTATGGCACTTAAACTGAAAATTTCGAAAAAATTCATAGGACTGTCTTTAACTCACCTAAAAAAATTGTTAAATTATATCTATGAGTTTGATGATTGTTTTTTCTAATAAACGCAACATTTTCTATTAGAAAACTAAAAATTCTACTAAAATCCGACCAAAAGTTCCAAAATTCTGACACAAAAATCACCAAAAAAGGTGTAGAAAAAAAAAATTCAAAAATTGCTAAACGTTCTAATTAATAAAGTGGTACTTACTTGCGTTCCCTTCCGATTAAATATGATGATCCGTCTAAAAGCACCGCTGGTATACGATGTACAAATATAATAGCAATTGAATACAAAAACGCGCTCTTAAACAATATTAAATAATAGATCCAAACGGCCCGCGCCGTCGGGTACTTCATTCCATACTTCTCCGAATAATCCATAAAAGTACCCCAATCAATCGGATTGTCATTACTCGACACGTAATTGTACACCGGAATATCAAATTTCTTCTCTTCTTCCTCAAACTTTTCGCTTACTTCCCATGCGGAGGCGATGAGTGCGTTCACGCACATATCCGCCGGTACTACATTCGCATTTTTCGATGCGTCACAGTGCAAAGCGTGGATTACTCCGGTACCAGCTCCGGCACAAACTCCGGTCGGACCGTACAAATTGTTGATCCAAGCTGGAACTGGCTCCTTGTACGTTGAGATAACTAAATTAAAAAAAAACAGTTTCAAGTGGTACTACTTTGTATCGTGGTACTTACCAATAGCTGGCCGGAATATCCCAATAGGCAAACCACCGCCTTCTTGTTTTATTACATCCTCCGCAATACACTTAGTAAACGCGTAAGTGTTAGGCCACTTATCCAGCACCCTAAAAAAATAGTACCACTTAGTACTATCGAATAACTAATTAAAAAAAGCTTACAATTGTGTGTCCTGGTCTACGACTTTCTCAGGTGTACTCTCTATATACGATATCAACAATTTACTATCGACTGGTGGTGAGTAAATCCTCTCTTCGATGTTATAATTCGGACAATTAGCGAAGGCTGTGGACACGTGCATAAAACATCGAAGCTGGGACATTTGACGACTTAGATGGACGATGTCACGGGGACTACGAACATTTATTGCTGTGGCTTCGCTCAATTTCTCATCGAAACGTACCGTGGCTGCCACATGGAAGATTACATGGACCTGGAAGAAGTTGCAAAATTCTATGGTAGTGCTTCTCTAATAAAAACATCCGGTACTATTATATTAATTCTAAGTACTGCTGCATAATTTTGTTTGGTACTACCTTGAAAATTTTCCGGTAGTACCTCCAGATATTTATTATATTATGCGTATAGGTACCACGAAAAGTACGATGATGGTCTACGCTTTACGACATAATATTTTTCAAGGTAGTACCATTTTTTATTTCTGGTACTTCCCAGTTGTATGACCCAATTTCTAACAATGCATTATTAATTATTATTATTAGTGAAATCTAGTCTAGTGGCATTAATAAATATTAATGAATTTTTTTTTTGAAAAAACTACAATAGGTAGTACTTTCTTAAAATGACGTTTGATTAATTTTTTTCCCTATTTTGAATGAGGGCAAGTTGTTTTATTACAAAACTAGTAATTTATGGATTATGCACGATTGTGGTTTTTTTTTTGCAACTATAATAATGTAGGTAGTACCGAAAATTGTTTTTTGGTACAGTGGAAATAGTAGTACCAAAAAAATTTAAGGTCCTTTTGGCTGTCAAAAAAATAATCAAAGCGCACTTTTAAAATTATTACAATTCGACCAGTGGTTCTAAAACTGTAACGATTTAAAATTGTCATTTAGAAAAATTTAACCAGAAGTTCCAAAATTATGCCACTTAAACTGAAAATTTCGAAAAAATTCATATGACTGTCTTTAACTCGTCTAAAAAAATTGTAAAGCAATATCTATGAGTTTGATGATTGTTTTTTCTAATAAACGCAACATTTTCTATTAGAAAACTGAAAATTTTACTAAAATCCGACCAGAAATTCCAAAATTATGGTACTTAAACTGAAAATTTTGGAAAAATTCATATGACTGTCTTTAACTCGCCTAAAAAAATTCTAAAATAATATCTATGAGTTTGATTATTGTTTTTTCTAATAAACGCAACATTTTCTATTAGAAAACTGAAAATTTTCCTAAAATCCGACCAGAAGTTCCAAAATTATGGCAGTTAAACTGAAAATTTTGGAAAAATTCATAGGACTGTCTTTAACTCGCCTAAAAAAAATGTAAAGTAATATCTATGAGTTTGATTATTGATTTTCATAATAAACGCAACCTTTTCCACTAGAAAACTGAAAATTCTACTAAAATCCGACCAGAAGTTCCAAAATTATGGCAGTTAAACTGAAAATTTTGGAAAAATTCATAGGACTGTCTTTAAACTCGCCTAAAAAAATTGTAAAATTATATCTATGAGTTTGATGATTGTTTTTTCTAATAAACGCAACATTTTCTATTAGAAAACTGAAAATTTTACTAAAATCCGACCAGAAATTCCAAAATTATGGTACTTAAACTGAAAATTTTGGAAAAATTCATATGACTGTCTTTAACTCGCCTAAAAAAAATGTAAAGTAATATCTATGAGTTTGATTATTGATTTTCATAATAAACGCAACCTTTTCCACTAGAAAACTGAAAATTCTACTAAAATCCGACCAGAAGTTCCAAAATTATGGCAGTTAAACTGAAAATTTCAAAAAAATTTATAGGACTGTCTTTAACTCGCCTAAAAAATTGTAAAATAATATCTATGAGTTTGATGATTGTTTTTTCTAATAAACGCAACATTTTCTATTAGAAAACTGAAAATTTTCCTAAAATCCGACCAGAAGTTCCAAAATTATGGCAGTTAAACTGAAAATTTTGGAAAAATTCATAGGACTGTCTTTAACTCGCCTAAAAAAAATGTAAAGTAATATCTATGAGTTTGATTATTGATTTTCATAATAAACGCAACCTTTTCCACTAGAAAACTGAAAATTCTACTAAAATCCGACCAGAAGTTCCAAAATTATGGCAGTTAAACTGAAAATTTTGGAAAAATTCATAGGACTGTCTTTAACTCGCCTAAAAAAATTGTAAAATTATATCTATGAGTTTGATGGTTGTTTTTTCTAATAAACGCAACATTTTCTATTAGAAAACTGAAAATTTTCCTAAAATCCGAGCAGAAGTTCCAAAATTATGGTACTTAAACTGAAAAATTTCGAAAAAATTCTTATGACTGTCTTTAACTCGCCTAAAAAAATTGTAAAGTAATATCTATGAGTTTGATTATTGTTTTTCATAATAAACGCAACATTTTCTATTAGAAAACTGAAAATTTTACTAAAATCCGACCAGAAGTTCCAAAATTATGGCAATTAAACTGAAAATTTTGGAAAAATTCATAGGACTGTCTTTAACTAGCCTAAAAAAATTGTAAAATTATATCTATGAGTTTGATTATTGTTTTTTCTAATAAACGCAACATTTTCTAGTAGAAAACTGAAAATTCTACTAAAATCCGACCAGAAGTTCCAAAATTTGAGTCACTTTTTGATTGTCAAAAAAAAATAATCAAAAGACACTTTCATTATTGTAATTTTTTCTTAAATAAATCCAACCTTTATCTACATAAAAATGTTAATTTGACAAAAATCCGACCAGTGGTTCTAAACCTGTAACGAATTAAAATTGTCATTTAGAAAAATTTAAGCCCCTTTTTGACTGTCAAAAAAAAATCAAAGCGCACTTTTAAAATTATTACAATTTTTTCTTAGATAAAGCCAACCTTTATCTACATAAAAATGTTGATTTGACTAAAATCCGACCAGTGGATCCAAAACTGTAATAATTTAAAATTATCACTTAAAATTTGGGCCCAATTTTTAAAATACCAAACAAATAATTCAAAGAAAGCTACTAAAACCATGTTGATTTTTTGTTTGATTAACCACAACTGTCCTCTACTAAAAATCGCTTATTTCATAAAATTCCAACCAGCAGTTCCCAAACTGTTGCCATTAAACACTCGTTTGGAAAAATTACCAAAAATTTATCGCAATTTTGTAACCATTAAAAAAAATTGAAAGCACTCTACTGTAATTAACGTAATTTTTTCTTGGTGAAAGAAAAGTTTAAACTACCTGCAAATGTTTATTAGACATGAATTGGACCAGTGGTTCGAAAACTGTGCATGGAAATTTGGAAAATTAACGGAATTTTTATTAAAAAAAATGCAGGGGTGGCGTAGGAATTAAATAATAATTTTTAGTGGTTAAAACCGAGGTTAATTACTAAATTTAAACAGTGTGGAAGCTAAAAAAAATTTAAAAAAAATTCACTCACCAAATTCCCTCATTTTGATTTTCTGACTGATTTTCACTTAGTACCCAAAAAAATTATGTTGCACTAAACACACACAAATTAAAAATAGTAGTACCATATTTGGTGGTACCAGAGTTAGAAAATTAGTACAACAGGAAAGAATTCCCATTATTTTTACATAAAATTATTGCTGAATTATTATGCAAAATTTAAGTTTAAGGCCACAAAAAAAAATGAAGGTCATTTATTTAATTTATCAGATTAAATCAAGGTATTATATAACTTTCAACGACCACTTAAAATTTATTTATTTATTAACATAAAAATTATTTCGTATTCTATTCCGAACAATTATATTGCAATTTAGACAAATTAAACAGCTAACTAAATAATCTGGTACTAGTAGTACCTACTTACCAGAAAATTTAGTCAGTTCAATATTTCGATGGTGAGGTTTGCGACATTTCGTTAGGAAATATTGTGGCAACTTGTGCAAGTTAAAAATTACAACAGTTGTGTAAAATGTAAATAGTACCAGTAGTACCAGTAGTACCAGTACTACGTCACTGATCAGAAAATAATTTTATGGGAGATACTCATACAAATGCTCAGTTCTTACCTCATCAATCAACATTTTTCTATCAGCTTCACTCAACCCCAACTGGGGTAAACTGCAATCCCCCGCCACCCCCACCACCTTAAACCTAAACTTTGGACATTCCTCCTTCAATCTGTTAAAAATCATATCGTCAAAAAGCTCATCCAGTCTCTCCATTAAATCCTTGCCCTTCTTCTTGCGTATCAAAATGTAAATAGTAGACAAATCCGGACAAGAACGCAACAATTTTTCGATTAGGATGCGCCCTAGAAAACCAGTGGCGCCCGTTACGAAAACATTCGAGTTGGCGTAGAATTCCTGGATGGGTGTTGGGGTGGTGATGATTGTAGAATCGGTAATTAGGGGTGTGGTGGGGATTAAGTCCTCTAGATTGGTGCGGTTGTTGTAGGCTTCTACCGAAACCGGAGGTATTATGTCTGGAAAAATAATTGACAGTTGTTAGTCAAAATGGCGTGCGTATATCTACTAATAGTTTTTTGAGCAAATTTAAATATAATTAACTTTTTTAAACCATGACACGAAATTATGTTGTTAGTACCGTTAAAAGCGTGACTTTGCATTTTTTTTTCACTGTACAATCATCCAAAAATAAATATCACGATTCTTAGGAATTTTTATTCTATTTTTAACTAAAAACTCTAAAGAAAATTGTACTTATCTATAATAATGTTTTTTTCGAAAACTATTTAGTTTATAACAAAACAAAACAATTTTTTTTTGTATCGGAGGTCAAAATATAATTTACAAGAATTAAACTAATAATCATTATACTATGACTAATTGTAAGGTAATTAACAGAAACAAACTTGTTTTTTGGTTGCAACGGTTTTTCCAATGGAATTTTCTGTGGAATTTGCCATGAAATTAACTTTAAATAGTTTGCTATGGAAACATTTGAATCTGTTATTAAAAATTTCATCGTTAATTTGACAAAAATCCGAGTAAAACTGGAACGAATAAAAATTGCAATTTTCATAAAATTTGAGCCCCTTTTTGACTGTCGAAAAAAATAATCAAAGGGCACTTTTATTATTGGAATTTTTTCTTGGATAAAGCCAATAACCTTCATCTACATAAAAATGTTAATTTGACAAAAATCCCACCAGTGGTTCCAAAACTGTAACGATTTTAAATTGTCCTTTAGAAAAATTTTAGCCCCTTTTTGACTGTCAAAAAAAATAATCAAAGCGCACTTTTAAAATTACTACAATTTTTTCTTAGATAAAACCAACCTTTATCTACATAAAAATGTTGATTTGACAAAAATCCAACCAGTGGTTCTAAAACTGTAACGAATTAAAATTGTCATTTAGAAAAATTTGAGTCACTTTTTGACTGTCAAAAAAAATAATCAAAGCGCACTTTTAAAATTACTACAATGTTTTCTTAGAGAAAGCTAACCTTTATCTACATAAAAATGTTTATTTGACAAAAATCCGACCAGTGGTTCTAAAACTGTAACGAATTAAAATTGTCATTTAGAAAAATTTGAATCACTTTTTGATTGCCAAAAAAAAATAATCAAAGGGCACTTTCATTATTGTAATTTTTTCTTAAATAAATCCAACCTTTATCTACATAAAAATGTTAATTTGACAAAAATCCCACCAGTGGTTCCAAAACTGTAACGATTTTAAATTGTCCTTTAGAAAAATTTTAGCCCCTTTTTGACTGTCAAAAAAAAATAATCAAAGCGCACTTTTAAAATTACTACAATTTTTTCTTAGATAAAACCAACCTTTATCTACATAAAAATGTTGATTTGACAAAAATCCAACCAGTGGTTCTAAAACTGTAACGAATTAAAATTGTCATTTAGAAAAATTTGAGTCACTTTTTGACTGTCAAAAAAAATAATCAAAGCGCACTTTTAAAATTACTACAATGTTTTCTTAGAGAAAGCTAACCTTTATCTACATAAAAATGTTTATTTGACAAAAATCCGACCAGTGGTTCTAAAACTGTAACGAATTAAAATTGTCATTTAGAAAAATTTGAGTCACTTTTTGATTGCCAAAAAAAAATAATCAAAGGGCACTTTCATTATTGTAATTTTTTCTTAAATAAATCCAACCTTTATCTACATAAAAATGTTAATTTGACAAAAATCCGACCAGTGGTTCTAAAACTGTAACGCTTTAAAATTGTTATTTAAAAAAATTTAAGCCCCTTTTTGACTGTCAAAAAAAATAATCAAAGCACACTTTTAAAATTATTACAATTTTTTCTTAGATAAAACCAACCTTTATCTACATAAAAATGTTGATTTGACAAAAATCCGACCAGTGGTTCTAAAACTGTAACGAATTAAAATTGTCATTTAGAAAAATTTGAGTCACTTTTTGATTGCCAAAAAAAAATAATCAAAGGGCACTTTCATTATTGTAATTTTTTCTTAAATAAATCCAACCTTTATCTACATAAAAATGTTAATTTGACAAAAATCCGTCCAGTGGTTTTAAAACTATAACGATTTAAAATTGTCAATTAGGAAAATTTAAGCTCCTTTTTGACTGTCAAAAAAAATAATCAAAGCGCACTTTTAAAATTATTACAATTTTTTCTTAAATAAATCCAACCTTTATCTACATAAAAATGTTGATTTTACAAAAAGCCAACCAGTGGTTCTAAAACTGTAACGAATTAAAATTGTCATTTAGAAAAATTTTAGTCACTTTTTGGTTGTCAAAAAAAAATAATCAAAGGGCACTTTTAAAACTATTACAATTTTTTCTTAGATAAATCCAACCTTTATCTACATAAAAATGTTGATTTGACTCAAATCCGACCAGTGGATCCAAAACTGTAATAATTTAAATTTAAAATTATCACTTAAAATTTGGGCCCAATTTTTAAAATACCAAACAAATAATTCAAAAAAAGCTACTAAAATCATGTTGATTTTTTTTTGAATAACCACAACTGTCCTCTACTAAAAATCGCTTATTTCATAAAATTCCAACCAGCAGTTCCCAAACTGTTGCCATTAAACACTCGTTTGGAAAAATTACCAAAAATTTATCGCAATTTTGTAACCATTAAAAAAAATTGAAAGCACTCTACTGTAATTAACGTAATTTTTTCTTGGTGAAAGAAAAGTTTAAACTACCTGCAAATGTTTATTAGACATGAATTGGACCAGTGGTTCGAAAACTGTGCATGGAAATTTGGAAAATTAACGGAATTTTTATTAAAAAAAATGCAGGGGTGGCGTAGGAATTATGTAATAATTTTTAGTGGTTAAAACCGAGGTTAATTACTAAATTTAAACAGTGTGGAAGCTAAAAAAAATTTTAAAAAAAATCACTCACCAAATTCCATCATTTTGATTTTCTGACTGATTTTCACTTAGTACCCAAAAAAATTATGTTGCACTAAACACACACAAATAACGCACGCTATCTAGATACACTCTACAATTAAATTAAACTTCTCCTCCACTTCTTTCACTTAGGTAGTCGGCGAGTAAACGAAATGTGTTCTTACGCGGTACTTGATGGAATAGCGATTCAATAGTACCCACAGGTGGTTTTATTTTGTTGGAACAGGTAAGGTTTAACCCAGGCCCGGACTATTATCACATTATAATTACCGAACTTTGGAACTTTCCTATAGAAGTAAAATTTCGGTTATTCCCTGTAAACTATAATAAACAAACCAGTTTTTTTGGTGTTTGTAAAATCAAAAAATATTCCAGACACTAAATTGTAGAAAATTATGATGATAAATCAGAAATTTTTTATGATAATTTCAAATTAACCGCCAGGTTGAGACAGTTTAACCTGCTGCCCTCTGTTGGGGGTTGCACGCAATACGCATCTAGTGTACTGGATACTAGAAGGCGCTACGGGAATTTGGCGCCAGTTTAAATATTTTTTTAGGATAACTTAAGATTTTATATAAATTATGTATGAAAACACAATTTACATAATAGTATAATTTATAGTAAAAAACTAGTTTAGTAAAATTCTTAATATATAGTTGAAATAATAAACAAACGGCATAATTTAATAAAAACCAGTCGATATAAGGAAATTGTGAGGCTCCAAGTATTTTAACCTTCACAATTATTGCTTATGTTAGTTATACCTATCCTTGAAATAACAAAGAATTTGGTATGTTCTTTTTCAATTTTTAAATATTTTCTGTCTAGCGACGGAATTTTTGAAAATTAAACAGGGCCGGACTACTACTACTACTAAATATTGTAAACTATGAAATAGTTAAGATATTTCGACAAAAATAAATTATTTTAAAACCACGACGCAAAAACAATTATTTTTGTTTATATATCTGTCAAAATTCATCATTAGTTGTTTTCCATGGCAATTAACTTTTATTCTATTCTATTGTTAAATAATGTAAATTAAATTTAGATAAGTATAATTTGCTTTTGAAATCTTCCAATATCGCAGTTGGTCATTAAATACGCGTGATGCCAAACAAAAACAACTTTTTAGACTACCTACTAGTTTTTTTCTACTAAACTTTAAAATTAACTTTCCTACTCGCTGACGCTCGAAACAACCCAAAGGAAACATCCTAAAGCTAATAAAAAGTTACTTTGTTTATATCGAATATCGAAGTAAATGATCATTTCCTACTACAAATCAAGTAGTCCACTCGAAGAATTAATAAACAAATGCTTGGGTTTCCCCAAACCAGTCTATATATAAAACAAATGAACCGCATGCGGATGAACTTTCGATGTCTAGTAAGTTTGTTATGACGTCAATGGACCTGTTTTGTTTTATTTTTCTTATATCAGAATGTGGAATAGGGATTAAAATCAGATTACTTGAAATAGTGATGATGTTCATTTGTTATGGCAATAAATGACTGTTGTGTGCCGAATTTTTCGTTTGTTATTTCACACACAAACGTCAAAATGTCAGTTTTGAATTTCTTGTGTAGATTTTCTAAAATTCGCCATAAAAATACAAAAACCAAGGCGACTAGACCCAAGATAATTATTTCCTAATTGCCAATCGTCGTAACCTTTTATTATGTGGTAACACTGTAAAAGTGTGTCCAAAATTCACCAAAAACTAGGTCAAAGCCTCCTGCAGTTAAATTGTACAATCAATATAGTTACTCTTACAAGTGGCGTTTTATAAGAGGAAATTTTTGTTTTTCTATCTAGTAACCTACAAACCTAGAATGTCTTTTGTGGGATAAAAAAACATGCCATCGAACTCATCAAAGTGTGCTATGTAAACTTGTTTCGTTTCCTTGGTGAAACATGTTTCGTTTTATTGGACCGACCAAATAAAAGGCGGAAATTTCTTCTGATATTTACGTACACGATATATTTATGGCGCAATTAGTTTGTTTGTTCTTACTATTAGCAAGTTAACGACTGGTATTTATTTATAATAATTATGACCTTAAAGTATAGACAAGTTCAAGTGTACGGTATGGAAAAACTGTAAATTATTATAATAATAAATAATAACTGCTATGTCTTATAATTTCTAAACTATCAACATTAAAAAAATAAATTTTAGACGAAAATCATAAAGAACTATTTACACTAACGAAAAAACCAAACTATATTCCATTATCTCAAAAAACAAAAGCACAGCGACGTTTTTTTCCTGAAGAGTAACATTTTCAGTTTCTTGTTCATTATTTTCTATCTCCTATAATTTCTAAACTAAGGATAATATAAAAATAAATTTTAGATGAAAATCATAAAGAACTGTTTATACTAACGTAAAAACCAAACAATATTCCATTATCTCAAAAAACAAAAGCACAGCGACGTTTTTTTCCTGGAGTGTAAGATTTTCAATTTCCTGTTCATTATCTTCTACGTCCTATTATTTTTAAACTAATGAAAATTGAAAAATAAATTTTAGACGAAAATCATAAAGAACTGTTTACACTAACGAAAAAACCAAACTATATTCCAGTATCTCAAAAAACAAAAGCACAGCGACGTGTTTTTCCTGGAGTATAAGATTTTCAGTTTCCTGTTCATTATCTTTTATCTCCTATAATTTCTAAACTAATGATAACAGAAAAATAAATTTTAGACGAAAATCCTAGAAAATTGTTTGATCTAACGAAAAAACTAAACGCCACTTAGTTATCTCTGAAAACAAAAGCACAGCGACGTTTTTTTCTCGAAGTGTAAGATTTTCTGTTTCCTGTTCATTATCTTCTATCTCCTATAATTTCTAAACTAATGATAATAGAAAAATAAATTTTAGACGAAAATCATAAAGAACTGTTTACACTAACGAAAAACCAAACTATATTCCATTATCTAAAAAAACAAAAGCATAGCGACGCTTTTTTCCTGAAGAGTAAGATTTTCAATTTCCTGTTCATTATTTTCTATCTCCTATAATTTCTAAACTAATGATAATAGAAAAATAAATTTTAGACGAAAATCATAAACAACTGTTTACACTAACGAAAAAACCAAACTATATTCCATTATCTCAAAAAACAAAAGCACAGCGACGTGTTTTTCCTGGAGTATAAGATTTTCAGTTTCCTGTTCATTATCTTTTATCTCCTATAATTTCTAAACTAATGATAACAGAAAAATAAATTTTAGACGAAAATCCTAGAAAATTGTTTGATCTAACGAAAAAACTAAACGCCACTTAGTTATCTCTGAAAACAAAAGCACAGCGACGTTTTTTTCCCGAAGTGTAAGATTTTCTGTTTCCTGTTCATTATCTTCTATCTCCTATAATTTCTAAACTAATGATAATAGAAAAATAAATTTTAGACGAAAATCATAAAGAACTGTTTACACTAACGAAAAAACCAAACTATATTCCATTATGTCAAAAAACAAAAGCACAGCGACGTTTTTTCCTGAAGAGTAAATTTTCAGTTTCCTGTTCATTATCTTCTGTCTCCTATAGTTTCTAAACTCATGATAATAGAAAAATAAATTTTAGACGAAAATCATAAAGAATTGTTTACACTAACGAAAAAACCAAACTATATTCCATTATTTCAAAAAACAAAAGTACAAAACACAAAAAACTCTAAATTTCAAAAAAATTATATTATTTTATTTACAATGACACAAAAAAATTACATAACATCAAAAAACATACTTCGCCGTAAACAAATCCACAATAGACACCAAACAACCCGCATATCGCCCCCCACAATCCCCATCCTCCTCCCCCCACCTCTCAGCCAATAGTAAACGATCCCCAAAAACAATCGTCGAGTTTTTCCATTGCAATTCCAACGAGGGCCTACAAAAAACCTCTTTTAAAAAAAATCTCCCCCCATCACCCAGCCTACTAACGTAAAAACAAAATGCACCAATTTCTCTAGTAGGCTCTGACGGGGCAGTTGCGTATGCATTGGAAACTCTGCAATTTCACAAATTGACCTCAGTAGACACTGCTCACCATTCAAACCGAAACTGCAAGAGAATTCTAGAATTTAACAAAAAAATTTTCGATGCACCTTGTATAATATTTGTGTTGTTTACACGAATATCGTGGTGTTGGGTGTTAAGAATAAAGGAAATTGAGAGTTTTGTAAAAAAAAGCTAGTTATGGGGTGTTTGCGGGGGAAATCGTGTGACTTTTTGAACGCCCCCTGTATATCATTCCAGGTTTAAAATGGGGATAACTTCGCTATAAATCAACGTAAACTAGTCGTGTTACATATCAAATTAAACGTTAGGAAATTATCTATGCAACTGTGATGTTTTCAAGTTGATTTTCGTTATCACCTGTCCAGAACTTCTATAAACTTCCTATAAAAACCCTCCCGAGTGACATCCCACCCAAAACTCGGTTTGTCTCTGGCTTGGATTGTCTTTATGTTAAAGTTGGTGATGTTGAATGGTAAATTATAGTTGACTTGGACGCACAAACTGAAGTTAATGGAGCGTTTTGGTAGGATGAATGGTACAGACAAACCAGTGGTAACCTAAAACTTTTTCTTAAACAAAGTTGACTAGTTTTATTTTTATTACTTGTAGTTGAGTTGCTCGAGGGAAAAGCAGGGATCTCTTAGTGATTTCGTGCTGGATGGTTTTTTGGATATCTAGTAGACTTACGCACAAGAACACGAAGAATTTTGCACGATGTTTGGACATTGTACCGAGTTTAAGTGCGATGAGCTTTTGTTTGGTTATCGGAATGTATGGAAAACCAGTTAGGTTAAATATTTGTTTAAATTAGTTAATATTGATGTTAGTAATTTGTTTATTTGGTGCATTTAACTGGTGACTGGGTAATTGGAAAAAATTGTCGGGGGTTTCCTTAGAACGCGTTAATTTCCTTTACAAATACAGTCGGGATTTTTAAAATTGGATAATTATATTAGTCAAACTTTAAGCTTTCGAAAACAGTCACTAGAATGAAAATCGGGAGTTTGGTTATGTTTTTATGTTGCTTTAAATTAATTACAAGAAGTTTTTTTCGCCTAAACTAATTCTGATGCCTACAAAAAAATACTAGGAGTTGTGCTAAACCACCCCTGATTATTTTTATATTAGTCAAACATTCAGCTTTCGAAAACAGTCACTAGAATGAAAATCAGCCATTTGGTTATGTTTTTATGTTGCTTTAAATCAATTTAAAGATTTTTTTTTCGCTTTAAACTAATTTTGATGCCCCTAAAAAAATATTAACAGTTGTACTTTGCCGCCTCGGACTTTTTCTTATTTTAGTCAAACATTCAGCTTTCGAAAACAGTCACTAGAATAAAAATCGGCCATTTGGTTATGTTTTTTTTATGTTGCTTTAAATCAATTTAAAGATTTTTTTTTACTTTAAACTAATTTTGACGCTCCCAAAAAAATATTAGGAGTTGTGCTTTGCCGCCTCAGACTTTTTCTTATTTTAGTCAAACATTTAGCTTTCGAAAACAGTCACTAAAATGAAAATCGGCCGTTTGATTATGTTTTTATGTTGGTTTAAATCACTTCCAAGAGGTTTTTTTCGCCTTAAACTAGTTTTGATGCCCCCAAAAAAATACTAACAGTTGTGTTTTGTCGCCTCGGAATTTTTCTTATTTTAGTCAAACTTTAAGCTTTCGAAAACAGTCACTAGAATGAAAATCGGCCGTTTGGTTATGTTTTTAAGTTGGTTTAAATCAATTCCAAGAGGTTTTTTTCGCCTTAAACTAATTTTGATGTCCCCCAAAAAAATACTAGCAGTTGTGCTTTGCCGCCTCGGACTTTTTCTTATTTTAGTCAAACTTCAAGTTTTCGAAAACAGTCACTAGAATGAAAATCGAACATTTGGTTATGTTTTTATGTTGCTTTAAATCAATTTCAAGAGGTTTTTTTCGTCTTAAATTAATTTTGATGCCCCCAAAAAAATACTAATAGTTGTGCTTTGCCGCCTCGGACTTTTTCTTATATTAGTCAAACTTTAAGCTTTCGAAAACAGTCACTAGAATAAAAATCAGCCGTTTGGTTATGTTTTTATGTTCGTTTAAATCACTTCCAAGAGGTTTTTTTCGCCTTAAACTAGTTTTGATGCCCCCAAAAAAATACTAACAGTTGTGTTTTGCCGCCTCGGAATTTTTCTTATTTTAGTCAAACTTTAAGCTTTCGAAAACAGTCACTAGAATGAAAATCGGCCGTTTGGTTATGTTTTTAAGTTGGTTTAAATCAATTCCAAGAGGTTTTTTTCGCCTTAAACTAATTTTGATGTCCCCCAAAAAAATACTAGCAGTTGTGCTTTGCCGCCTCGGACTTTTTCTTATTTTAGTCAAACTTCAAGTTTTCGAAAACAGTCACTAGAATGAAAATCGAACATTTGGTTATGTTTTTATGTTGCTTTAAATCAATTTCAAGAGGTTTTTTTCGTCTTAAATTAATTTTGATGCCCCCAAAAAAATACTAATAGTTGTGCTTTGCCGCCTCGGACTTTTTCTTATATTAGTCAAACTTTAAGCTTTCGAAAACAGTCACTAGAATAAAAATCAGCCGTTTGGTTATGTTTTTATGTTCGTTTAAATCACTTCCAAGAGGTTTTTTTCGCCTTAAACTAGTTTTGATGCCCCCAAAAAAATACTAACAGTTGTGTTTTGCCGCCTCGGAATTTTTCTTATTTTAGTCAAACTTTAAGATTTCGAAAACAGTGATTAGAATGAAAATCGGACGTTTGGTTATGTTTTTATGTTGCTTTAAATCAATTCCAAGAGGTTTTTTTCGCCTTAAACTAATTTTGATGCCCCCAAAAAAATATTAGCAGTTATGCTTTACCGCCCCTGATTTTTTCTTATATTAGTCAAACTTTAAGCTTTCGAAAACAGTCACTAGAATGAAAATCGGACGTTTGGTTATGTTTTTATGCCATTTTAAATTGAAACAGTATCCAATTTAAATTGCTAGTATAACTTTGGGGCCCCAAATAAAATACTAATAGTAAAGCTGAGCCACCCCTGATTTTTTTCCGTAATTCTCAACCGTTAACCAATCGAAAATAATAAAAATTTTGTTAGATTTCCACGATTTTTTTCTTAAAATCCCAACTATAGTATGGCTTTATTTTGAAGACCTATGACGTAGTAATGTACACATGGTTGCCTATTCATGCCACATACGAATCAATTCTGCTTGAATATTAATCACGCAACAAAACAATTTTGTTGATTTTGTCAAACTCCCATCAATTATCCTGTATATAATATTTTTCCACCACTAAAAAAAACAAATAAATATTTAAGTATTTTCCACTTGCGATGTTTGCGTTAGATCATGAGCGCAGCGCGTTAATGTTTGTTTTATAGAAGAAAAACAAGTGATTGACGCCTTAGGAATTTCATTAGATCCAAACAACGATAATAAACATGATAAATCTAATGGAAATTTGTTGTAGTTATTGTTGTCAGAAATATTTTCGGAATACAGAAGCCAGAAGCTCGAAGATGGCCGTGGGATTGACAAGCAAAACCACAGCCAATGCGATTATTTCCAAAAAAAACTACAACACGCTTTCACCGATGCTACACATCAGTCGCGTTATGTGCCTGGCACCCTACGATTTCACCCGAGTGGACCACGCAGGGTACCGTGTGGCACTCTCCTACAAATACACTTTATACAGTTTCGCCATGGTGATTTTCCTCGGTAAGTACCCACCTACCCCCATTTTAAACTATAGTCTTGGTTCTCTGGTCCTATTTTCCAGTTGCCTTCAGCATCTTCGGCTTACAAGAATCGTACAAAATTAAAGAAATCCGTATGGTTCGGATCCACGACTTGTCGGGGAAAATTGTCACGTTTTTGGAGGTGACCTATTTGTTGTTTACCATGATTTTAGCGGTGGGCGTTACACCGGTTTGTGCTAAACACTTTTGGGTTTATTTGCGGTGTGTTAACGAGGTAAAACTGGGGGGCGAAGGGGGTGGTTAAGTGAAATTGATATGGCAAAAGTTGTTTTCAACATGATGGTTGTATAGACAACTTAATAACGTTTAATTTGATATGTAACACGACTAGTCTAACTTTATTTATAACGAAGATATGCGCGTTTGAAATTCGAATGATATACAGGGAGCGCTCAGAAAGTTGCAAAAATTCCCAAACTATACATAATAGACAGTTTTTTTATTATACAAAGTATCGCGGATTCTACTGCATTATATTCAGCTTTTAGAAAAGTTGATTGCTATACAAGGACCACTCAAAAATTTACCAAAGTTACCATAATATACATTTACATGTAATGGTTGTATAGACAACTTAATAACGTTTAATTTGATATGTAACACGACTAGTTTAACTTTATTTATAACGAAGATATGCGCGTTTGAAATTCGAATGATATACAGGGAGCGCTCAGAAAGTTGCACAAATTCCCAAAGTATACATAATAGACAGTTTTTTTATTATACAAAGTATCGCGGATTCTACTGCATTATATTCAGCTTTTAGAAAAGTTGATTGCTATACAAGGACCACTCAAAAATTTACCAAAGTTACCAAAATATACATTTACATGTAATGGTTGTATAGACAACTTAATAACGTTTAATTTGATATGTAACATGACTAGTTTAACTTTATTTATAACGAAGATATGCGCGTTTGAAATTCGAATGATATACAGGGAGCGCTCAGAAAGTTGCACAAATTCCCAAAGTATACATAATAGACAGTTTTTTTATTATACAAAGTATCGCGGATTCTACTGCATTATATTCAGCTTTTAGAAAAGTTGATTGCTATACAAGGACCACTCAAAAATTTACCAAAGTTACCAAAATATACATTTACATGTAATGGTTGTATAGACAACTTAATAACGTTTAATTTGATATGTAACACGACTAGTCTAACTTTATTTATAACGCAGATATGCGCGTTTGAAATTCGAATGATATACAGGGAGCGCTCAGAAAGTTGCACAAATTCCCAAAGTATACATAATAGACAGTTTTTTTATTATACAAAGTATCGCGGATTCTACTGCATTATATTCAGCTTTTAGAAAAGTTGATTGCTATACAAGGACCACTCAAAAATTTACCAAAGTTACCATAATATACATTTACATGTAATGGTTGTATAGACAACTTAATAACGTTTAATTTGATGTGTAACACGACTAGTCTAACTTTATTTATAACGCAGATATGCGCGTTTGAAATTCGAATGATATACAGGGAGCGCTCAGAAAGTTGCACAAATTCCCAAAGTATACATAATAGACAGTTTTTTTATTATACAAAGTATCGCGGATTCTACAACATTATATTCAGCTTTTAGAAAAGTTGATTGCTATACAAGGAGCACTCAAAAATTTACCAAAGTTTCCAAAATATACATTTACATGTAATGGTTGTATAGACAACTTAATAACGTTTAATTTGATATGTAACACGACTAGTTTAACTTTATTTATAACGAAGATATGCGCGTTTGAAATTCGAATGATATACAGGGAGCGCTCAGAAAGTTGCACAAATTCCCAAAGTATACATAATAGACAGTTTTTTTATTATACAAAGTATCGCGTATACTACTGCATTATATTCAGCTTTTAAAAAAGTTAATTGCTATACAAGGAGCACTCAAAAATTTACAAAAGTTTCCAAAATATACATTTACATATAATGGTTGTATAGACAACTTAATAACGTTTAATTTGATATGTAACACGACTAGTTTAACTTTATTTATAACGAAGATATGCGCGTTTGAAATTCGAATGATATACAGGGAGCGCTCAGAAAGTTGCACAAATTCCCAAAGTATACATAATAGACAGTTTTTTTATTATACAAAGTATCGCGTATACTACTGCATTATATTCAGCTTTTAAAAAAGTTAATTGCTATACAAGGAGCACTCAAAAATTTACAAAAGTTTCCAAAATATACATTTACATATAATGGTTGTATAGACAACTTAATAACGTTTAATTTGATATGTAACACGACTAGTTTAACTTTATTTATAACGAAGATATGCGCGTTTGAAATTCGAATGATATACAGGGAGCGCTCAGAAAGTTGCACAAATTCTCAAATTATACGCTTTTTATTGATTTTTACAACATATAAAGTCTCGTTGATTATTCTACATAATATTTAACTTCTGAAAATTCCAATAATATACAGGATTCGCTCAAAAAGTTGCATAACTTTTTAAAACCTCAACATACAGGGTCCAGTCAAAATATTCCGACCATTTAACAGACTTTTCTCTTCCAGTCGTGACCAGTCTGTGGGGTTTACAACAATTTTACACAATTGACGTCATATACAGCGTACGTATGAAGGAGAGCACTGGCCGTTACGTCACATACACCGATATAAGCGTGGTGCTCTTCACCAGCTTGAGCAGTGTATTAATAACACCGTTTAAAAGCAACAAATTTTGGCAATACATTCACTGTTTGACAAAGGTAAAGCACAAACGTCAGTGTCTGTGTTTTGTTATTGTGCTTTGTGACCGTTTTGACAGTTTGCCATATCAATTTAGGTTAGGTAACATAATAAGTTGTCAATGTTGGTTTCGTTTAGATTGACAGTCTTTTGGAGGCGCCCATTGGTCGTCATAACCCAAACAAACGATGTCTAGTTATCATTTGTTGTGTGCTAACTGTCACCTGCGCCATTTTGTTGTTTGACTTGTCCATGTGGACGAGAATTTCGTTGAAGTACCAACCTATCCACGTAATTCTACGCAACATGCTCCCATATTACTTGTCGTATATCTTTACTATGATCGTCGAGTTGAACTTTTGGCATTTGGTGCATTTGATTGGTTTACGAGTACACTCAGTGAACCAATCGCTGATGCAAGCCAAAACCCAAGGCGAGTTGGTGATCGTGGATAGAACAGTCGTAAAAAAGGGGGTGGTAAATAATAAGAGTGTAGGGGCGGTAATTGACAAGCTAAATCAAGGTGGCAAAGGTAGGGAAACCCCCGGGGGAGAACCACCAGCGCCATCTGTACTCACACACAATAAATTTGCAGTCATCTCCGTTAAGTACGTTTCGAATCTTGTAAGGGTCTACGAGAATATCTACGAGGCGACAGTGGCAGTTAACGAGTTTTATGGTATCTTGATTTTGGTAAGGGAAAATAATTGGCGGGAAATTTAAAATGAATTTACCGCCAAGTTTATTAAATTTTCAGGTAATTATCATTGGTTGTCTTATCCATCTTTTAGTCACGCCCTACTGTCTTTATTTACAAATCAAGAACACTGGGGACACGATTTTTATTGCATCGCAGTCGTTTTGGATGCTGTGTCACGTGTTACGATTGATTTTCATTGTGGAGCCTTGTTATGATTGCATGCGAGGGGTAAGGCTCCAGAAATATTGGCACAAAATTTTTTTCCCCAAAATTCTACGAAAACGTCAAAATTTCTTTAATCTTATAGGTTAGAAAAACCACCTCACTCGTATGCAAACTACTCGCATCTGACATCAACGAAGATATTCGTCTTCAGGTGATTTTTAGTCCAAAACTCAAAAAAATTTTTTAATTATGTTCAAAAAAATATTTCTAGTTGGACGTTTTTTTGACACAACTGTCACATTGTAAAGTGGAGTTTACAGCCAATGGCCTGACGAAAATCGACAGGACGCTACTGACGACTGTATGGAAGCCGGCCAATGTTGTAAATTCCAAACTAGTTTTAAATTTTTAGATAACAGGCGCTGTTACTACATATTTGGTTATTTTGTTTCAATTCAAGAGTGCTTAGAGTTGGAGGAGGAGGAGGAGTGTAAAAAAACTTTATACGCGTATAATTATCATCTTCTTAGTTTACTAGCTTTAATACCTCGTCTTTATTTCAACGTTATTATCCAATTAATTTCGTCCATTACCCCACGTGACATTATAAAATTTCACATGACTCATCCACCATCATCATCTAATCATGACAATCGAAATCGAGACGGCCAGTCTGCGTCCCGTTTTAGTGAATGAACCAAATCGATATCGAGTGGATGATGATGGTGTAGAGGGCGCTCGCCCTTTTCAGATGTTTCAGTTGCACTGCATCGACCACGCCAACTCCGTGCTAAGAAATTTTTTCAGACACATACTGAATTTCCTGTAAGTTTATTTATTATTGGGGAGTAACGCCAGTTTTTTTAAAATTTGCCTTTTATTGTAGATTGGAAAATTCATGGATTATTGTTGATTATTGATTTGAAGATTGATACGCAATGGTTTACCTGCCGTTGATTTTGGGATTTTCTTTGGTTGCTTTTGGGTATTCGCAAGATTTGGAATTGCAGACGTCTTCGTATATTGTACCAGTTACAAAAGAATCGAAAGGTAAACGATTTATTATAATGTAGACTAGTTGGCTGTGGCTTCGTTCTAAATCATTATCCTAATCACGTCCTCATTGTTTTGTTAGAATAGCACACTCGGATACTAATAAATTATCAAAGATTTTAATAAAAAAAAGTGATCTAAACTCGTATACTTTTTTAAAAAATCCAACGACATGTAAAAGTAGAGGAAAAACTAGATACACTTTTTATAAAAAAACAAATGAACAAATATTTTTCACTTAGCTCCAAAGCAAATCTTACGTTTTCTCCAAAAAATAAAGTGATCTAACCTCGTACACTTTTTCGAATTTTAAATCCCATAAATTTTACTCGCTCCAATTCCTCTAACCTTTAATCCCCCACACCAACTGTGAACTTTTCTAACCCCATTAACATTTCCAGCTCTATTAAGATGGACATTTCCCCCTTCCCCTGTTACTCCCTCGTTTCCAGAATCCGCTGACTCCGACCTGAGCAAACCATCAACCCTCACCAACAGCGAGCCCCAAAAATACGAATCAACAGTCCAAAGAGCTTTGGCTTGGCTTATAACTCAAAGAGAAGCTAATTGGGGTTGGAGGAATGATACTCCAAAAGTCCTCACTGCTATCCAACTGATTTCCCCCGAGGAAAGCGTACTCGCCCCTTTGGAGCTGCAGATATCCGCCAAGCAAATGGAAGTGGAGACAGTGATACTTTTATGGAGGTAGGCAAAACTTTTGACGTGTACGTAGTTAAGTAGCTTAAAATTTTTTGGAGTAGACACCATGAGGTTCCGATTACTCCTCCACAACTCGCCCAGTACTCCTTGGCACTTAGCGCCTTGTGTTTCGACCCTCGACAGTTCCATGGGCATGATTTGGTTGGAACCATTCAACATCACGAGGCAGTTCACGATTTGGATTTCGCCTACGCTACTTTGAGTGCGTGTAGTGCACGAGCTCATGTTAGGAAGAAGCCGATTAGGAGGTTGTTGGATATTGCTAGTACTGCCAAGGATCATAACATCGGTTAGTTATTTTAACTACCCCAGATTAGTTTTGTCTATATTAAAAGTTTCTGAGGGTTAAATCCTAACAAGCCGAAAAATTTTATTTTGGGCATGGGAGGTGTGGCTAAACTAACAACCCCAGGCAAGTTTTTTCTATATTAAAAGTTTCTGGGGGTTGAATCCTAACAACCCAAAAAAATAATTTTTGGGCATGGGAGGTGTGGCTAACCTAACAACCCAAGACAAGTTTTGTTTATGTTAAAAGTGTCTAGGGGTTGAATCCTAACAAGCCAAAAAAATAATTTTTGGGCATGGGAGGTGTGGCTAACCTAACAACCTCAGACAAATTTTGTTTATGTTAAAACTTTCTCAGGGTTATATCCTAACAAGCCTAAACATTTTTTTTATTTAACAAATCTAGATACCGTTGCAATGACAATTTTGGCGTTGAGATGCATAGTAAAAGACCATCGACATCGTAACCTACAACACTCGCTGAATCGTCCGAGTATCAGCTTGGCTAGACAACAGCAACCAGATGGTGGTTTTGGCAACTTGTACAACACAGCTTTAGCTATGCAGGTACTACTAAGTCAAAATTTTGGGCATGTGAGTAGTGCTATTAAAACCGCGTTTGTTTCGCCCCCAAAAGGCTTTACAGGACATGTCAGAGGCTAGTAGTCACTGGAATAAAACCTTGGCTTTGGCGTATATAGAATCACGCCAGGATCCAGATGGCGCCTTCACAGATCCCGGTCTTACAGCTGATGTCATCCTCGCTTTGAGCGATCGTGGCTTGGGCGCCATACGAAATTTAAACTGCGGGAAGTTCGACAGTGATTTTGAGAATCACGGTAGGTAACTAAACTAACTTTTTGATGTCACTTTGACAGTTTGTTACAGTTGACATTGACGGACTAACTAAGACATTCTCTAATCATGGGAATGATTCGGAAATTCGCAACGTTACTGTCACGTATACTTTGTGGGTTGGTACTAATATCACTGAGAATTGTACCTTGCGGATCACCGCGCCTAGGAACACGTCGTTTTTTACGATAATGCAGCTGGCTATGGAGATGGATTCACATTTTGCGTTTGAGTCATCCGAGTGGCCCAACGGGCACTACGTGCATACTTTAGCTGGGTACAAAGAGGAACCCATGGGGTACCACTATTGGTTGTTGTATCGCTTACCTGAAGTACCAGATCCTAGTGCGCCACCTGCGAATCAACTAGTGGCACCTGTCGGTGAGTAAGCGAAGGTACAGTAGGGGACAGTATTTATTTGTGGTTTTGTTTAGGTGTGGATGATCTGCTGATCGAAGAGGGCGACCACTATTTGTTCTGGTACAAAAAACTGTGAAGTGTGAAAGGGAATTTGTTTATTTGGAAAAATTAGGTACTAAACTGGATAATAGGGCTCTAATTATATAGAAAATATTTGTGGGCTTTGAGCTTTCTCCAAATTTATTTCCAACTGTTAATTAATGCAGGGTAACTAACTTGGAAGTGGTTCTAGCTTTCTATCCTCTCTGTAACTCTGTGTAAAATTTTGAAAATAAAAAAACGTTTATTAATTAAAAAAATTAGTTAATAGTCTTTACAACAAAATAAAATAATTTAGGTGGTTTTTTGATATATAAAGTATAAATAAAGCGCTTATTGTATTTGTAAACTTGTAAACTAAAGCTGGGTTTACAGTATAAAACGCGTAAAATCACAGCGTTTTATTATTATATTATATGACAGTAAGTTCAGCAATAATGAATGGGAAATACCAGAAAAAATATACGCGATAAATTAATAAATAATAAATGTATGTAACTTGATAATTATTAATATAAAAAATTGTAGACTTTCATCGATGTATTTAACAAAAAAAAAAAATGCATTTGCAAAGACAATACCTACTAGGATATTACTGGTTACTGGACAATTATTTACTTTCTTATATAATATAGTAATTTACTTTTATTGTAGTGATTAATCAAGAATGAAACTTAGTTTGTTCTCAATTGTTACCACAAGGCAAAAACAACAACAAAACTTGTTGAAAAAATTTTATTTTTGTTAAAATTATTATATAGAATTTTTGGGGGCTTGAATAAAAACTAAACAAAAACCAAATCGTTTAATTTCCATAACCTAACTGTTGTTAAATTGAAACAAAATCACCAAGTATGTCGTCACAGCACCTGCGATCTAAATTAAATCATAACCTTAAAATTTACTTCAATTATTAGTTACCGTGGTGATAATCGAACGATTCAACGTGACCAAACCAGCACAAGTAAACTTGATTTTACAGTGGGACAGCTGCATAGCAAAGACGATCATCTAAAATTTAATAATAATAATAATAATAAAAAAACAAAAAATAATAATTCACGCTTTGTTTCACTTCCTCATCCACGGTGCTTGCCAACAAATCGCATAGTAAACTCACAGTTGTTTTGATCTAAAACAATCCTAACCTCACTTTTAATTGTTCCTTCGACTTTTTGATCTTACCTCGTATAAGCAAAGTTGGCATGGTTCGATTATTATTAATAAACGGCAAATGTGCGCCACAAACCACGCGATTTGTAGACTGATGAATAGCGGGTTTTGATTGGTGCTCAGTTCCAATAAACAGAAATATGGCGTGACGATCAGATGGAGGAGGCAACTGAGCATTATTAGCTAGAAATGGAAATTGAGTTTTGGGGATGGGAGGTATGGGGAAACTAACAACCCCACACGAGTTTTGGCTATGTTAAAAGTTTCTAATGGTTAAATCCTCGCAAGCCTAAAATTAGAATTTTGGGCATGGGAGGTGTGGCTAAACTAACAACCCAAGACAAGTTTTGTTTATGTTAAAAATGTCTAGGGGTTAAGTCCTTGCAAGCCAAAAAAAATAATTTTGGGCATGGGAGGTGTGGCTAAACTAACAACCCCAGACGAGTTTTGTCTATATTAAAAGTTTCTGGGGGTTGAATCCTAACAAGCCAAAAAAATAATTTTCGGGCATGGGAGGTGTGGCTAACCTAACAACCCCAGACAAATTTTCTCTACATTAAAACATAAATTATTATTATTCTTACCACAACGCCTATTCCAGCCCCTGCATTAACAGCCTCCACCGCCTCGCACAGCTTCTTATGATACTGACACCACTCCCCCACTCTATCCACTAAAAACCCACTCATTACCCTTTCTCCATTCCTCCCCACAAACTCACCCCTCACACTCCTGAACACCACTACCCCACTACGTTTATTCTCACCGCCCAAACTCAATTTTTCCAACTCGGTCAACAGGCTTTGGTTCAGGTGCACCATACGGATCCTAACCGCATAAACTAAATGCCAATAATACACTTCTTGCATGACAGCGATGTAGTATAGCAAATAGAAGCAGCAGTAGTTTTTTAGGTAGAAACCCGAAGTGTCTTTTGATAGCGCCATCCAGATTGTTATGTCGAAAATTAGGACTAGAGTGAAGAAAATTAATACGCTTGTGATGAGGTGGAGGGAGGTTTGGTGGTGTTTGTGTGGGGTGTGCCGCAAGGCTATAATACGGTCCATCTACGAACTATAACTTAGTTTAAGTTAACTATGTTAATTCGTCTATTTACTTTGTTAAAACAGTTGAAGATCCTCCAAAGTTGTTTTAGTTTCGAAGGAGTTGTCAGTATAACCCCCACAAAGACAATCAGGATAACTATGCTGATGTCACATGATGTTATATAGCGAGTTTTCTTATGTTTCATGCGAATCGAGTGGTTCTCGTCTAAACTTAAATCGTGTACCAAACCAATCACAGCAGCAGTGGCTATAACATAAATTTTAAGTGGGGGAACCACACAACTCACCTTAGTACCCAAAGCCACCCCTAAAAAATAACTATAAATCCCATAGCCAACTGACCATTTCAACACGATTTTCCCTTTTTCTGTTCTATAAGTTATAGGACATAGTCCGAATAACCTCGTGGAAATTATGAAAGGTTGCATAAATTGAAATGTCTCCTTCGCCAGGATAACTTCGTCCAATTTCACCATTTTTCTTGTGAGTAATGAATAATGTTGTAGTGAAACTTTATTTATTTGTTTAGTAAATTGTTGTGTGTACATATTTTCCATTAAAAAATACAGCAAGTAAACAAGAATGTTGTTCCGGAGGGCGTGCGATTATATCTCAGCTTTTGACATGAATAAACATGTTGTTCTAGTAGGCGTCTATAATAATCAATTCCCACCAGGGGAAACGAGTTAAAAATGTTAGGGGGAGGGAGGTGTGGGACAAACTATCAATCCCAGTTTTTTTTTTATATAAAAACCTTCTTGGGGCTTAAATCCTCACAAGCCAAAAAATTGAGTTTTGGGCATGGGAGGTGTAGCCACACTAACAACCTTGCACAAAATTTTTTTACAAGGAATTAAATCCAACAAACACAAAAGTAAATAAACTTTATTACAGTAGTCTCGCTTTGATTATATTGAACACAACCATCTAAACAACATAATCGCCTTCTGCGAACCACTCGTAATCTTGTTTGATGTTTGCCCCATTTGTAGCACAATTATTCTTAAATCTTTGACCCTTCCACTAGATAAGATAACTTGACATAATACTAAATTCGTGAAATCCAGTAAATAATTTATAATTTAACAACTACCATGATTTTATTTCTTGGTTTAGTGTTATTGGTGATCACTAATTTATGTACAGGGGTAAGTACCTAGATAAAAATATCTTAAATATTTAGTTTGAGGAAAATTTGTAGATTTATGTGCCAGGTGACAAAGTGGTAGTACACCACAACTACAGTAAAGTGTCTGGATACACTCAAAGTAACATTTTGGACAACTCCCCTCCTAAATCAAAATTTTTCCCAGTATACCACGCACAAAATATAACCAAAACCAACACTTCCCGTCCGATTTTCAAACGTCGCATTGAAAAACCCATCGAAGTGTACTCCAAATGCCCCCCAGGAACCACCGGTCAATTCGTCTATGAAACCTCCTGCAACCAATTTTTGAACTGCTGGAAAGGTCGAGGGCAAGTCCAAAACTGCGCCCCAGGAACTTTGTTCAATCCCAAGACGCTCTCCTGTGATTTCCCGGCAAAAGTCGAGTGTCTTACTGGTGAGTAACAACCCAAGCCTCCCATGCCAAAATTTTTAACTTTATTAATCGAAAGGTCCCAGGAAAAATTCGATAAAACAACGATCAGGAGAGTTTATTCCGCAAATCGCTTGCCCTGAGGGTTTCACCGGATTAATTCCAAACTACACCGACTGTAGCAAGTTCATCAACTGTAATCATGGACAACCAAACGCCCAAGATTGTCCTCCAGGGACTCTATTTGATGTGACAACGAATATATGCGACCACGCCTACAAAGCGGTTTGTTTTAACGGACAAGGAGGCGATGGGAAACTAGATTTTACGCATGCTAGTTATCAAAATCACAATAGCTATGGAAACCAAGGAGGTTACAACTGCCCTCCAGGAACCTCAAACTGTCTTGGAGGTCGTGTAGACCAAAATCAACGACATCTAGATCATGGTCAACAAAATTCCTATCAAACTAGCTATGATGGAAGTCGCTTGGAGACAAACCAAGGGCTTCAAGGGCAACATGGAGGATATAACTGCCCTCCAAGAACCTCAAACTGTCAAATTGATGCAAGTAAAAGACAGTTTCAAGGTTCTGGTCAACAAACTATCCACTATGGAAGTCAATTAGGCAGCAAGCAAGGGCTTCAAGGGCAACCTAGATGTCCTCCAGGAACTACAAACTGTCTTGGAGGTCAAGTACATGAAACTAATAGCCAGTTTCAAGGTTCTGGTCAACAAAACTCACATCAAACTAGCTATGTAAGTCGTTTGGAGACAAACCAAGGGCTTCAAGGGCAACATGGAGGATATAACTGCCCTCCAGGAACCTCAAACTGTCTTGGAAGTCAAATTGATGCAAGTAAAAGACAGTTTCACGGTTCTGGTCAACAAACTCAACAAACTATCCATTATGGAAGTCAATTAGGCAGCAAGCAAGGGCTTCAAGGGCAACCTAGATGTCCTCCAGGAACTACAAACTGTCTTGGAGGTCAAGTACATGAAACTAATAGCCAGTTTCAAGGTTCTGGTCAACAAAACTCCTATCAAAGCAGCTTTGGGAGTAATTTACAGACATACCCAGGAAATCAAGGGCAAAATGGAAATTATCAACAACCTCAAGGTGGAGGAAGTTACTATCAAACTAGCTATGGAAGTCGCTTGGATTCTAACCAAGGAAGTTCTCAAACTAGTACAGGAGGTTCTGGATGCCCTCCAGGGAGTCTCAATTGTCCTCAAAAACTGAACCAAGGCGATTTTAGTCAGAACCATCTAGGACAAGGTCGACAAGACACGAATTATGCAAGAGTTTGTAACATAAATGACCCAAACTGTCAAAAAAAGCCAGCAGTGAAGTGTCCAGAAGGTTTCCAAGGAATCCACAAACATCCTACCGACTGTTCCAAATTTCTAAACTGTGCTAATGGTGCGACTTTTATTCAAGATTGTGCTCCTGGCACTCTGTTTAGTCCTTCGTTGAAAATATGCGATTTTCCATATAAGGTCACATGTGAAGTGGAAGATTTTGCAAGAAGTAATCAAGAACAATTTGGACAAAGTGGCCAAAGTCAAAAGTATGAAGGACAAGGTCATGGGCAAGGATATAATGGACATAATAGTTACTACCAAGGCTCTCTAGACCAAAAACCGACAAATCAAGCTTCATTTGGTCAAAATAATTACCACCAAACTCAAAACCAAGGTGATAATTTTGGACATAATCAAGGCTATTCTGGACAAAATAGTCACCACCAAGGCTCCGTAGGCCAAACAACTCAAAATCAAGGTTCACTTGGTCAAAACAGCTACCACCAAGAACGTCTGGGCCAAGATTTTCACGACCAACAGTCATCAGCTCAAACCTGGTACCCAATAACCACCACCAAACCTCAGTTTAAGCATCAAGCTACAACTCCTCAAACTTGGCCTCCTCCATTTCCCTCAACCGACCTCAACGCCGACTATGTCTATGAATACGAAGATGGCGAAGAAGTTCAACTCCAACCAGAAAACGTCCATTACCCTACAATTTCCAAAGGAAAAAAATGCGACCACAACGATTTTCATTGCGACTCGAAGAATTGCGTACCGAAAACTTGGGTGTGCAATGGAAAGAGAGTAAGCGAGAGGTTATGTTAGGTTATAGTTTAAATTTAGCGTTTTGCAGGATTGTCTTAATGGAAACGATGAAAAGGACTGTGAAAAATACCTTGAAGGATTCGTACAACACAAAAACGCAAGGTTGGCTGTGCTGGAAAAACAACGATGGGATAACGTGACCTTTGCGACGTGTGCAATGCTTTGCGACTCGGCGCAGAAAATCCAGTGCAAATCTTTCAATTACCGGTAAGGAAACCTCATAAAAAAATTAATTTGAAACCTCTCATTGTATCTATCACAGGAAAATCGACAAAACTTGTTTTTTGAGCGACCTTAACATTGGTCTTAGCGGCGCTCTTATCTCCTACTACCCTTGCGACTACTACGAGTTGAAATCAACCTCAATCGACTGTACAAACCTCCACAAATGCTCGAACAACAAATGCATTACCCAAAAGCAAATCTGCGATGGCCTTGACGACTGTGGTGATCGTAGTGATGAAAAAAATTGCGACCCGTCGACGTTCAAATATAAATTAAAGCTGTTAAAATCGAGTAAACCTCATGAGGGTTTAATAGAAGTCAGCGGTAGGTGGTCTACTAGCATGCCCAAAAATTTACTCCTCAAATCTTTTTGTAGCTTTCGGCACGCGTGGGTTTGTTTGCGACGATAGTTTCGGATTGAAAGAAGGAGAAGTCGTGTGTAAGGAGTTAGGCTTCCCTTTGGGGGTAGCAGAGGTAAAACGCAATGGAGGTTTCGAAGGAAATCACTCGTATTTAATGGACGATGTCAACTGTAATGGAGACGAAGCTCGGCTAATGGACTGTGATTTCCGTGGATGGGGAGTGCATGATTGTGGTGAAAACGAGGTAAGTGATTTTGATTCCCCCCGCAGAATATCGCTTACTCCTCCTCGGAATAGCTTGCAGGCGTTGTGTGCAAAACACCCAATGAAAAATGCGCAAAAGACCAGTGGAAATGCGACACGGGAGGTGAGTGTATTCCTCTAGCTTTCGTCTGCGATGGTCTACTAGATTGCAAGGATGAATCAGACGAAGGTAGCCAACATTGCGAGGTAAGCAGCTCTTGCACCTCCCAAGTCAAAATTTTTGAACCGTGAGGGATTTACTCGTACAGGCACCAAACGAGCTACGGTTGGCTAGTGGTGGAAAAACTAATGAAGGACGTGTGGAAATCCGCCATCATGGTATTTGGGGCACAGTATGCGATGATGATTTTAATGAGGATGCTGCAAAGGTCATATGTAGATATTTGGGCTTTAGAGGAAAGGCTGTTGTGAAAAAAGAAGGACATTTTGGAGCCGGTAAGCGTAAATAGTTGTTAATAATTTATGTTTGACTGGATTTTAGGCGAGGGTCCCATTTGGTTGGACCAAGTTTACTGCTATGGCAACGAAACTAAATTAGAGGACTGCATACATTGGAACTGGGGGGAAAACAACTGCGAACATGAGGAGGACGTTGGAGTAATCTGCAGTAATGACATGAACATTGAGGAAGTCCAACGTAATTCCAAAGCGGTTATGGTGGAACCTCCAATCACCTGCGGTTTTAGAAAGGATAATATGTTCGCTGTGAAGGATGAGGTTCATTTCAGGGTAATCAAAGGATCGTTAGCCAATCCAGGAGAATACCCTTGGCAGGTAATATAAAATAATTTGAGTAATTTTCAGTTTAAAGACTGTTTTCTAGGCGGCGTTGCGAGTGCAAGGTCACGGCAAAGCCGCGCATTGGTGTGGAGCTGTTGTCGTTTCCCCCCGATGGGTACTCACAGCTGCCCACTGTCTTTCCGGCTACGCCAAAAGCGCCTACGTTGTTGTAGCTGGTGATTATAATGTGGACGAAACTGAGGGTACTGAACAACAAGCGTTTATAGACGAGTTTATTATCCATGAGAATTTCCGGGAGGGGCACAAAATGAACAATGATATAGCGTTGATTAAACTCAAAGGACGTGGCTTTAAATTGAACCAGGATGTGCAGGCGATTTGTCTGCCAGATAGCAATGAGGACTATGAGAGGATGCTTAATTGCACTATTTCCGGTTTTGGTTCGGTGCAAAGTGGAAAATCAGGTAATGAGCGGAAATTTTGGAAAGGGAGGTGTGGGGGAACCAGGGGGTTTAACGAGGTTTTTTTGGTGCAAGCATGTTAGAGTTAGTTTGGGCATGGGAGGTGTGGCTAAACAAAAGCCTCCAAGAAGTTCTACAGGCTTGAATCTAACAAAACAAATAGTAAATTTTGGGCATGGGAGGTACGGCTGAACTAACCCCCCCAAAATTTTTTTTATGAATACACCGCTTCTACAGGCTTGAATCTAACAAACCTCATATAGAAAAATTTTGGGCATGGGAAGTACGGCTGAACTAACCCCCCCAAGAATTTTTTTTATGAATACACCGCTTCTCCAGGCTTGAATCTAACAAAACTTGAATAGTAAATTTTGGGCATGGGAGGTACGGCTAAACTAACCCCGCCAAGAATTTTTTTTATGAATACACCGCTTCTCCAGGCTTGAATCTAACAAACCTCATACAAAAATTTTGGGCATGGGAGGTACAGCTAAACTAAAGCCTCCACAAATATTTTTCCCTCACTACTCGCTTCTTCTACAACCTAACCACTTTCCCCACAGCTTACTCCCACAACCTGCGCGCCGGTTGGATACCAATTCAAAAATCCTCCGTTTGCAAAATGCCCCACATTTACGGCGATGCCATCACCGACGGCATGATTTGCGCTGGCAATTTGGAGGAGGGAACCGATGCGTGTGATGGTGACAGCGGAGGACCGCTGGCTTGTCTTAATCAAGGTAAAAAAATAAAAAAGCGCCTACCGAATTTTATTGTATTGTTTAAAGGTGTGTTCACACTGTATGGTATGACGTCATGGGGGCAACATTGCGGCTATGCGAATAAACCGGGGGTGTATGTTAAGGTGGCGCACTACCGGAATTGGATTGATGATGTGATGCAGAAATATTCGTAGAAATGAGTGTAATATTTATTAAAAAAAAAATATATTATATTATGTAAATAAATAGGTATGTAGAATAAAGTGCGTATGCCATTTTGGAGCCTAAATTTGAGTCACGTGACTACTAAAAAATGCTTAAAAATCACTTAAACCGTCGATTTGGAGTCGCAATTGATGTCACGTGACTTTTTAATGTCACGAAAATCTCGGAAACTGGCGAAAACATCAAAATATTTCATTTTAGAGCAAAAATTCATGTCACGTGACATTTAAATTTCTAAAAACGCTTATAAATAAGGAAAAAAATACACATTAGTATCCGAATTTGTATCACGTGACTGTCTAAGGTGTGTAGATTGTTTGAAATCTACCGAAATCTTGATTATACTCGATTTTATTATAATTTTAGCTTGTCTTATGCAACCCAAAATACACGTTTCTATGAAAAGTGTAAAAAAACTTCTAATACACTTTTTTTGTAACAAATAGGTTATTTTTAACATTATTGTGTGTCTATTTATCGTTTGTTATAATTTAAACTGAGTTTTGATTAATTTACTGAAACATTCCGGAACGCACTATTACAATTACACATAACCTAAAAAAGTGACAGTGGAAAACAAAAAATTTGTAGAAACGTCAAAAATGTGATAGCAAAATTAAAGTTAAACATGTTTTCGTCGCCTATGAAAAACCTAAACAATTTCATCAAGGAAAATCCACCAATTGTGATATTTTTGTTGTGTTTGATTTCGTTAACATTAGCATCGTTTAGTTTCGCCTTCTATATCCAACATGAAGAGCCAGTAACCAACACCGACTTGGAATATGTAAGTAAATTATTGTAAATTTGTTGTAGTTTATAGTGTATTTATTTTAGGACTGGGAAAAAATCCTGAAACACTTCAACAAGCTCGACTATTGTCTAAACAAGGGAAAACCGGAGGACGTGGTGGAAGACAGCGATTTTGTCGAGGAAGCCTTCGTGGAAACGCCGATAGAAATCGGGGATGTCAGGAAGTTTAAGGGAGTTACCCGGGTGAAAGCTTTGTTGAGTTTAGAGGGTAAGCGTTTGGAATTTTTATAAGATTTACTTGAAAAATTATTTTTAGATTGGTGGCCAACTTGCAGGAAAAACAACGACAAACCCAACTACCTCCAGGTGTATTTCACGATACCGGAGGATTTAACACGGAAGAATGTCTGCGGGATTGTGCGGGGGCCACGGGAATACCTGCCGAAATATTCGACCCCCCACTGTCATTCCGACAGGAAATCTTTTAACAAACTGGTAGGAAATTAGGTTAAAGCATTGGTTATAATTAAAAAAATTTTTGTAGAATTTCGACGGGTTGATTACCACGTTTTATAACAACAGGCGGCTAAGGAAAGCGAGTTTGTTTTGTCAAAATGGCGTTGGGGTTAACTTGGAGTTTAACTTGGATGGAATAAGCGAAAATTATGCTTCGTACTTAACGCAAGAAGACAGGAACAATATTTACTTACATTTAATGTGGCTGAGCTACCTTTTGACTATTTGCGTCTTAGGCATCATTATTTACGCCGTTTTTCATCGTAGTAAATCAGAGGAAAAAAACAGCTTGTTTTATACTAGAAACAGTTGAGAATTACGTGTATTTTATAAATAAAAATCGTACAAACTTACATAATTTAATAAATAATAAAACTCCTTATGTGATATCATAATATCCAGCTGGCTTAGCCTCCAAGCTGCTTTATCTTAATTTCCTGACAGTTGTGGGGTTGTACGGGGTTTCAATCCCGAAGGGGCTGTACATTCTCTCGGGGGTCCTCCCTAGGACACGTTTGGAGTATGTGTGGGGTGTCAACCCCCCATTTGGCGTCATAGGCCCCTCTTCCAATATCTGCCGGCGCTTCGTCGCAATCTTAAACTTCTACACACACACAAAACTAGTTTTTTCAATAAATTAATTAAACTAACCTGCGTGAAAGTTCCCAAGCTCGTTTTTATGTGATTGTAGGTTTTTTGTAGGCATTCGGCGCTGTTTCGTAGGACTTTACGTGAGTCTTGTAGGAAGCTGTTCGAGGTGGTTTCGTTGAAATTGTCCTGGAGATTACGGCGGCAGTTGCGGCGAAATGTTTTGTTTGCTTGCATTTTTGTTAGTTTGAAATTTGTAATAAATGACCGTTGAGATTTGAAGTAAATGTCAGTTTGTTTGAGTTAGTGATGCCAACGTTGAATTTTTGGGGATGTCGCTGCAGCCAACTTAGAAATTTCAAATAAAAGTTCGACTTTAGCTGTTTTTATTTTACACAAAATCTCAACAGTTTTTTAGCATTTTCGAACGTCAAAATATGAATTTCTAGGAGATTACATATAATATATAGTTTAAAATTACTGTAGTCGGTAAAGTAGAAAACTGGAAAAGGAGCAGATGTTAACAATTAAAAGATAATTAATACATAAATAAACTATTTTAAAATATCTTTTCTGCTTCATCACTATTATTAATTATAGATTTTATAAGTTTTCCGCAAAAAATTTATCTGAAAATCAACAAGTTATGATTTGACTAACTAGTTTCTGGTGATTTCAGTGTTGCCAATACATAAAAACAACTTGAAAAAGCGGTTTTAATTAATTTTTAAGCTTCAACGCGCCTTAGCTTATTTTCCATTATAATTTCCGGCGATTTCCCAAGTAATCTTTGCGTTAAATCGTCAATTATCATTCACTTGATCCATACCAACCTCGCAACTTCCCAACAAAAATCCCCTAAGTACTTGACCTACGGAAATTTACCAGACAAATTTCCACTTATTTTCGAGCAATCAATTAATAAGGCCGCATGTTGCCTAAACCAGCCAAATTTCACTGTTGTTTAAATAATTATGGGGTAAGTACCTCGTTAATTTTTGACATAATGCGTATTTTGAATATACAAAGTGAGGTTATGTTACAGCGTTGAAAATCCGGAAAAACCGAAACTATACATACGATTACCGGTGAAAATCAAAGACGAAGAGCAAATAAAAGCCCTACATTCTAATATAGTGCAAGTGGTGCTGCCACGGCAGAAATCGCGTCGTTGGTGTTTTGTAATTTTCGCTTCTAAGGAAAAGTTGGAGGAAGCTCGTGGGGTTTTGAAAGAACTACGTGTAAACAACAAGAAAATCGTTGTGAAAGGCGATAAAGTAGCTAGGAAGCGTTCAGGTACAACCAGCAACGAATCGCCGGTTGGTTTGTTGGACACCAAGTAAGTTTTTTCAAAATTTGCCATCCACATCGCCGCCGGAAAATGGGGCTGTCCTACATCGGCAATCCCTTCCAGCCCGAGTACGAATCGGACGATATCGAAGTGACAAACTGGTCGAATTTCCCATTAGTCATGGTAGGTAACAATTTTATAATTTTCAAAAAATTATTGTGGGAAATTCTCGTGTAGGATGACGAGGATTTTCCCACAGAAGACGACGACACCGTGGATGTTTACCGAAACGATGCAGTGGATGCAGATTCCGATTACCTTCCGGATATTATGGAAGATTCCGACGACGAAGCTTCCGATGATCCGTACTATTTTTATGAAACGCCTTCCGAAGTGGATTCAGAGGACGACGATGAGGATATTGCCGATTTTGATGAGGATGATTGCGACTTGTCGCTTTGTAAGTTACGCGATTTGTACGCCCTCACGTGAATATTTGAGGGCGTAATAATGTTTCAAAAATTGTCAAATTTTTTAAGCGAGTTTTTAGTGGGCAATAAAAACCGGAATTTTCAAGGGATTTTCATTCTGTTTGAAATTTCTAGTAGAACTAACTTGGTTCTTTGTAATAAAACAACCCGCATGGAAATCTGTCAATTTTTCGAATTTTTATGACAGTTTTAAGGACACAAAGACGAAAATTGGACAATTTTTTAAAGCGAGACTATAAAATCCGGAATTGTGGCGGGATTTTCATTTTGTTTAAATTTTCAAGTAAAACAGACTTGGTTGTTTGTAAAATAGCAAACCGCAAGAAAATCTGTCCATTTTTCGGATTTTTATGACAGTTTTAAGGACACAAAGACAATATTTGGGCAAATATTTTAAGCGAGTCTATAGTAGGCTATAAAATCCGGAATTTTCCGGGGATTTTCATTGTGTTTGAATTTTCTAGTAAAACTAACTTGATTCTTTGTAAAATAGCAAACCGCAAGAAAATCTATCAATTTTTCGAATTTTTATGACAGTTTTAAGGACACAAAGACGAAAATTGGACAATTTTTTAAAGCGAGTCTATAGTAGACTATAAAATCCGGAATTGTGGCGGGATTTTCATTTTGTTTAAATTTTCCAGTAAAACAGACTTGGTTTTTTGTAAAATAGCAAACCGCAAGAAAATCTGTCCATTTTTCGGATTTTAATGACAGTTTTAAGGACACAAAGACGAAAATTGGACAAATATTTTAAGCGAGTCTATAGTAGGCTATAAAATCCGGAATTTTCCGGGGATTTTCATTCTGTTTGAAATTTCTAGTAGAACTAACTTGGTTCTTTGTAATAAAACAACCCGCATAGAAATCTGTCAATTTTTCGAATTTTTATGACAGTTTTAAGGACACAAAGACGAAAATTGGACAAATTTTTAAAGCGAGTCTATAGTAGACGATAAAATCCGGAATTGTGGCGGGATTTTCATTTTGTTTAAATTTTCAAGTAAAACAGACTTGGTTGTTTGTAAAATAGCAAACCGCAAGAAAATCTGTCCATTTTTCGGATTTTTATGACAGTTTTAAGGACACAAAGACAATATTTGGGCAAATATTTTAAGCGAGTCTATAGTAGGCTATAAAATCCGGAATTTTCCGGGGATTTTCATTGTGTTTGAATTTTCTAGTAAAACTATCTTGATTCTTTGTAAAATAGCAAACCGCAAGAAAATCTATCAATTTTTCGAATTTTTATGACAGTTTTAAGGACACAAAGACGAAAATTGGACAATTTTTTAAAGCGAGTCTATAGTAGACTATAAAATCCGGAATTGTGGCGGGATTTTCATTTTGTTTAAATTTTCCAGTAAAACAGACTTGGTCCTTTGTAAAATAGCAAACCGCAAGAAAGTCTGTCCATTTTTTGGATTTTTATGACAGTTTTAAGGACACAAAGACAAAATTTGGACAAATATTTTAAGCGAGTCTATAGTAGGCTATAAAATCCGGAATTTTCAAGGGATTTTCATTCTGTTTGAATTTTCTAGTAAAACTAACTTGATTCTTTGTAAAATAGCAAACCGCAAGAAAATCTATTAATTTTTCGAATTTTTATTACAGTTTTAAGGACACAAAGACAAAATTTGGACAAATGTTTTAAGCGAGTCTATAGTAGGCTATAAAATCCGGAATTTTCAAGGGATTTTCATTCTGATTGAAAATTCTAGTAGAACTAACTTGGTTCTTTGTAATAAAACAACTCGCATAGAAATCTGTCAATTTTTCGAATTTTTATGACAGTTTTAAGGACACAAAGACGAAAATTGGACAAATTTTTAAAGCGAGTCTATAGTAGACGATAAAATCCGGAATTGTGGCGGGATTTTCATTTTGTTTAAATTTTCCAGTAAAACAGACTTGGTCCTTTGTAAAATAGCAAACCGCAAGAAAGTCTGTCCATTTTTTGGATTTTTATGACAGTTTTAAGGACACAAAGACAAAATTTGGACAAATATTTTAAGCGAGTCTATAGTAGGCTATAAAATCCGGAATTTTCAAGGGATTTCCATTCTGTTTTAATTTTCTAGTAAAACTAATTTGATTCTTTGTAAAATAGCAAACCGCAAGAAAATCTATCAATTTTTCGAATTTTTATGACAGTTTTACGGACACAAAGACGAAAATTGGACAAATTTTTAAAGCGAGTCTATAGTAGACGATAAAATCCGGAATTGTGGCGGGATTTTCATTTTGTTTAAATTTTCCAGTAAAACAGACTTGGTCCTTTGTAAAATAGCAAACCGCAAGAAAGTCTGTCCATTTTTTGGATTTTTATGACAGTTTTAAGGACACAAAGACAAAATTTGGACAAATATTTTAAGCGAGTCTATAGTAGGCTATAAAATCCGGAATTTTCAAGGGATTTTCATTCTGTTTTAATTTTCTAGTAAAAGTAATTTGATTCTTTGTAAAATAGCAAACCGCAAGAAAATCTATCAATTTTTCGAATTTTTATGACAGTTTTAAGGACACAAAGACGAAAATTAAACAATTTTTTAAAGCGAGTCTATAGTAGACTATAAAATCCGGAATTGTGGCGGGATTTTCATTTTGTTTAAATTTTCCAGTAAAACAGACTTGGTTTTTTGTAAAATAGCAAACCGCAAGAAAATCTGTCCATTTTTCGGATTTTAATGACAGTTTTAAGGACACAAAGACAAAATTTGAACAAATATTTTAAGCGAGTCTATAGTAGGCTATAAAATCCGGAATTTTCCGGGGATTTTCATTCTGTTTGAAATTTCTAGTAGAACTAACTTGGTTCTTTGTAATAAAACAACCCGCATAGAAATCTGTCAATTTTTCGAATTTTTATGACAGTTTTAAGGACACAAAGACGAAAATTGGACAAATTTTTAAAGCGAGTCTATAGTAGACTATAAAAACCGGAATTTTCAAGGGATTTTCATTCTGTTTTAATTTTCTAGTAAAACTAATTTGATTCTTTGTAAAATAGCAAACCGCAAGAAAATCTATCAATTTTTCGAATTTTTGTGACAATTTAAGGACACAAAGACGAAAATTGGACAATTTTTTAAAGCGAGTCTATAGTAGACTATAAAAACCGGAATTGTGGCGGGATTTTCATTTTGTTTCAATTTTCCAGTAAAACAGACTTGGTTCTTTGTAAAATAGCAAACCACAAGAAAATCTGTTCATTTTTCGAATTTTTATGACAGTTTTAAGGACACAAAGACAAAATTTGGACAAATATTTTAAGCGAGTCTATAGTAGGCTATAAAATCCGGAATTTTCAAGGGATTTTCATTCTGTTTTAATTTTCTAGTAAAACTAATTTGATTCTTTGTAAAATAGCAAACCGCAAGAAAATCTATCAATTTTTCGAATTTTTATGACAGTTTTACGGACACAAAGACGAAAATTGGACAAATTTTTAAAGCGAGTCTATAGTAGACGATAAAATCCGGAATTGTGGCGGGATTTTCATTTTGTTTAAATTTTCCAGTAAAACAGACTTGGTCCTTTGTAAAATAGCAAACCGCAAGAAAGTCTGTCCATTTTTTGGATTTTTATGACAGTTTTAAGGACACAAAGACAAAATTTGGACAAATATTTTAAGCGAGTCTATAGTAGGCTATAAAATCCGGAATTTTCAAGGGATTTCCATTCTGTTTTAATTTTCTAGTAAAACTAATTTGATTCTTTGTAAAATAGCAAACCGCAAGAAAATCTATCAATTTTTCGAATTTTTATGACAGTTTTACGGACACAAAGACGAAAATTGGACAAATTTTTAAAGCGAGTCTATAGTAGACGATAAAATCCGGAATTGTGGCGGGATTTTCATTTTGTTTAAATTTTCCAGTAAAACAGACTTGGTCCTTTGTAAAATAGCAAACCGCAAGAAAGTCTGTCCATTTTTTGGATTTTTATGACAGTTTTAAGGACACAAAGACAAAATTTGGACAAATATTTTAAGCGAGTCTATAGTAGGCTATAAAATCCGGAATTTTCAAGGGATTTTCATTCTGTTTTAATTTTCTAGTAAAAGTAATTTGATTCTTTGTAAAATAGCAAACCGCAAGAAAATCTATCAATTTTTCGAATTTTTATGACAGTTTTAAGGACACAAAGACGAAAATTAAACAATTTTTTAAAGCGAGTCTATAGTAGACTATAAAATCCGGAATTGTGGCGGGATTTTCATTTTGTTTAAATTTTCCAGTAAAACAGACTTGGTTTTTTGTAAAATAGCAAACCGCAAGAAAATCTGTCCATTTTTCGGATTTTAATGACAGTTTTAAGGACACAAAGACAAAATTTGAACAAATATTTTAAGCGAGTCTATAGTAGGCTATAAAATCCGGAATTTTCCGGGGATTTTCATTCTGTTTGAAATTTCTAGTAGAACTAACTTGGTTCTTTGTAATAAAACAACCCGCATAGAAATCTGTCAATTTTTCGAATTTTTATGACAGTTTTAAGGACACAAAGACGAAAATTGGACAAATTTTTAAAGCGAGTCTATAGTAGACTATAAAAACCGGAATTTTCAAGGGATTTTCATTCTGTTTTAATTTTCTAGTAAAACTAATTTGATTCTTTGTAAAATAGCAAACCGCAAGAAAATCTATCAATTTTTCGAATTTTTGTGACAATTTAAGGACACAAAGACGAAAATTGGACAATTTTTTAAAGCGAGTCTATAGTAGACTATAAAAACCGGAATTGTGGCGGGATTTTCATTTTGTTTCAATTTTCCAGTAAAACAGACTTGGTTCTTTGTAAAATAGCAAACCACAAGAAAATCTGTTCATTTTTCGAATTTTTATGACAGTTTTAAGGACACAAAGACAAAATTTGGACAAATATTTTAAGCGAGTCTATAGTAGGCTATAAAATCCGGAATTTTCAAGGGATTTTCATTCTGTTTTAATTTTCTAGTAAAACTAATTTGATTCTTTGTAAAATAGCAAACCGCAAGAAAATCTATCAATTTTTCGAATTTTTATGACAGTTTTACGGACACAAAGACGAAAATTGGACAATTTTTTAAAGCGAGTCTATAGTAGACTATAAAATCCGGAATTGTGGCGGGATTTTCATTTTGTTTAAATTTTCCAGTAAAACAGACTTGGTTCTTTGTAAAATAGCAAACCGCAAGAAAATCTGTCCATTTTTTGGATTTTTATGACAGTTTTAAGGACACAAAGACAAAATTTGGACAAATATTTTAAGCGAGTCTATAGTAGGCTATAAAATCCGGAATTTTCAAGGGATTTTCATTCTGTTTGAATTTTCCAGTAAAACTAACTTGATTCTTTGTAAAATAGCAAACCGCAAGAAAATCTATCAATTTTTCGAATTTTTATGACAGTTTTACGGACACAAAGACGAAAATTGGACAATTTTTTAAAGCGAGTCTATAGTAGACTATAAAATCCGGAATTGTGGCGGGATTTTCATTTTGTTTAAATTTTCCAGTAAAACAGACTTGGTTCTTTGTAAAATAGCAAACCGCAAGAAAATCTGTCCATTTTTTGGATTTTTATGACAGTTTTAAGGACACAAAGACAAAATTTGGACAAATATTTTAAGCGAGTCTATAGTAGGCTATAAAATCCGGAATTTTCAAGGGATTTTCATTCTGTTCGAATTTTCTAGTAAAACTAACTTGATTCTTTGTAAAATAGCAAACCGCAAGAAAATCTATTAATTTTTCGAATTTTTATTACAGTTTTAAGGACACAAAGACAAAATTTGGACAAATGTTTTAAGCGAGTCTATAGTAGGCTATAAAATCCGGAATTTTCAAGGGATTTTCATTCTGATTGAAAATTCTAGTAGAACTAACTTGGTTCTTTGTAATAAAACAACCCGCATAGAAATCTGTCAATTTTTCGAATTTTTATGACAGTTTTAAGGACACAAAGACGAAAATTGGACAAATTTTTAAAGCGAGTCTATAGTAGACGATAAAATCCGGAATTGTGGCGGGATTTTCATTTTGTTTAAATTTTCCAGTAAAACAGACTTGGTCCTTTGTAAAATAGCAAACCGCAAGAAAGTCTGTCCATTTTTTGGATTTTTATGACAGTTTTAAGGACACAAAGACAAAATTTGGACAAATATTTTAAGCGAGTCTATAGTAGGCTATAAAATCCGGAATTTTCAAGGGATTTTCATTCTGTTTTAATTTTCTAGTAAAACTAATTTGATTCTTTGTAAAATAGCAAACCGCAAGAAAATCTATCAATTTTTCGAATTTTTGTGACAATTTAAGGACACAAAGACGAAAATTGGACAATTTTTTAAAGCGAGTCTATAGTAGACTATAAAAACCGGAATTGTGGCGGGATTTTCATTTTGTTTCAATTTTCCAGTAAAACAGACTTGGTTCTTTGTAAAATAGCAAATCGCAAGAAAATCTGTCCATTTTTCGGATTTTTATGACAGTTTTAAGGACACAAAGACAAAATTTGGACAAATATTTTAAGCGAGTCTATAGTAGGCTATAAAATCCGGAATTTTCAAGGGATTTTCATTCTGTTTGAATTTTCTAGTAAAACTAACTTGATTCTTTGTAAAATAGCAAACCGCAAGAAAATCTATTAATTTTTCGAATTTTTATTACAGTTTTAAGGACACAAAGACAAAATTTGGACAAATGTTTTAAGCGAGTCTATAGTAGGCTATAAAATCCGGAATTTTCAAGGGATTTTCATTCTGATTGAAAATTCTAGTAGAACTAACTTGGTTCTTTGTAATAAAACAACCCGCATAGAAATCTGTCAATTTTTCGAACTTTTATGGCAATTTTAATCACATAATACAAATTAGCTTAGGTTAGTATAAGAAAGTCGTGTTTTGGCTACTTAAATATTTTTTTTGTTTAGTCAAAGTACCATCCGATGGCACCGAAGACTCCCCGGACTTACACGATCCAGACTCGGACTGATGGTGGCTTTACATGTTTTATTATTTGTGTTACTTTATTTTTTCTACCATGTTTAATCCACAACAATTAAGTGTTGAATCTCACTACCATAAAGGCTTAGATAGGACAAATTAGTATAAATTCGTTTTTTAAGTATCATAAAAAATGTGATTTGTCCTATTTAGGTCGTTGTGTGGTAGTAATTTCCTGGACAATCTAATAAAATAATAAATTTATAATATTGTTGAAATAACGTGTAAATACCTATCGTAATAATAATACTAATAATAGTTGTTGTTTGGATAGAATTAAATAAATGTAATCGAGTTTGTGCAAGAATTTCGCTTAATTTTTGTACAAAATCGGATTATATCTTACATGTCTTAACAGTTGCATAACTTGTATAAAATAAAAATGTTATTTCTGTTTAATATTCGCCGTTTTACTTTTACTATACATTTTAAAATCCAGAAATCCTGGGAAATGCGATGATAAAATATAAATAATTTAAATTTCCCGCTAGCTCAGTCGATAAAGACGAAAACTTCGCATCGGCATTATTAAGTTGGCGACTATGGTGTTCCTAAATTTAAATAAGTGAGTTTTAGGTGAATTTCGATGAATTAACTGGAAAATTCGCGGAAAAAGCGAGTTCTAATAGAAAATTAACTAACGTGTGCTTAGAGCTTTAAAAAGTAATTTTAACGTCGTTTACAAGTCGTTTTTTTTATATTGGCAGCACTGACTTCGGTTATAAAAACTAGTCAAACTATAACTAAAACTTGCTAAGATTTAGGTGAATTTCTTGCAGGAAGCTAGTAAGAATCTGCAGAAAAATCCTAGTTTTATTTGTAAAAAAGCTATTAATGAGGTTTTTTTTTCTTAATAGAAATTTTCGCAAACTAAACGGGTTTTGACTATAGCGCACGCGCACTCACCCACTTCTGTCAACATTCCGACATTTTGTCCGTTGTTCACCCATCACCTCGTCAAATTTCCTCTAGTTGTCTCATTGAAAAATGGGTTCAACGAAAACTAGTGAAGTGATAACAAACAACAACAACAACAACGCCGCCAAACAATTAATCAAACCACCATACGGTAAAATAGTGTTAACTTTAAGCAACCAACTGCTCCCGGAGGAGAAGCTCCAATTGACCCCGTCACAAATCGACGGTTTGGCTTTAGACACCGAAACCGACTTGAGAATTTATGGCTGTGAACTCATACAAACCGCGGGGATTTTGCTCAAGTTGCCACAGGTTAGTCCAATATGCTAAACTCAAAACCTTAAATTTATTACAATAATTTGGGGGCTGTTGACAGGTTGCTATGGCCACAGGACAAGTGCTATTGCAGCGCTTCTACTATTCCAAGAGTTTAGTACGCCATCCAGTTGATCATACGGCGATGGCGTGTGTTTGTTTGGCGTCGAAAATCGAGGAAGCACCCAGACGGGTCCGTGACGTAATTAACGTTTTTACGCACGTCCGACAGGTCAACTCCAACAAGTAAGTTGAAGTTTATTCGTTTAGTAGACTAGGCATTACATTGTGGACGGAAAACTGAACCGAGGGGGTTGTACGTTAAGAAAATGTAGTTCAGTACTTAAACTGTGTTTTTATTGCCCCTCTGTTCAGTTTTACTCCCAAAATTGGTTTTCTAACCTTCCAAAGAAAAAACAAGCATAACATTTTTTTTCTGTCGTAATTTCTCGTAGAAAACTGATTGGTTTTTTAACAAAAAGTAAATTAAAGCATTAAAAAAAACAGAGAAGTACCACACACAATTTTCCTTATTTTTTGTTTTGTTTAATGTGCTTTTTTCATTTTGTTTAAATTTTCCAGTAAAACAGACTTGGTTCTTTGTAAAATAGCAAACCGCAAGAAAATCTGTCCATTTTTGGGATTTTTATGACAGTTTTAAGGACACAAAGACAAAATTTGCACAAATATTTTAAGCGAGTCTATAGTAGGCTATAAAATCCGGAATTTTCCGGCGATTTTCATTCTGTTTGAATTTTCTAGTAAAACTAACTTGATTCTTTGTAAAATAGCAAACCGCAAGAAAATAAGTCCATTTTTCGGATTTTTATGACAGTTTTAAGGACACAAAGACGAAAATTGGACAATTTTTTAAAGCGAGTCTGTAGTAGACTATAAAATCCGGAATTGTGGCGGGATTTTCATTTTGTTTAAATTTTCCAGTAAAACAGACTTGCTTCTTTATAAAATAGCAAACCGCAAGAAAATCTGTTCATTTTTCGGATTTTTATGACAGTTTTAAGGACACAAAGACAAAATTTGGACAAATATTTGAAGCGAGTCTATAGTAGGCTATAAAATCCGGAATTTTCCGGGGATTTTCATTCTGTTTGAATTTTCTAGTAAAACTAACTTGATTCTTTGTAAAATAGCAAACCGCAAGAAAATCTGTTCATTTTTCGGATTTTTATGACAGTTTTAAGGACACAAAGACAAAATTTGGACAAATATTTTAAGCGAGTCTATAGTAGGCTATAAAATCTGGAATTTTCCGGGGATTTTCATTCTGTTTGAATTTTCTAGTAAAACTAACTTGATTCTTTGTAAAATAGCAAACCGCAAGAAAATCTGTCCATTTTTCGGATTTTTATGACAGTTTTAAGGACACAAAGACGAAAATTGGACAATTTTTTAAAGCGAGTCTATAGTAGACTATAAAATCCGGAATTGTGGCGGGATTTTCATTTTGTTTAAATTTTCCAGTAAAACAGACTTGCTTCTTTATAAAATAGCAAACCGCAAGAAAATCTGTTCATTTTTCGGATTTTTATGACAGTTTTAAGGACACAAAGACGAAAATTGGACAATTTTTTAAAGCGAGTCTATAGTAGACTATAAAATCCGGAATTTTCCGGGGATTTTCATTCTGTTTGAATTTTCTAGTAAAACTAACTTGATTCTTTGTAAAATAGCAAACCGCAAGAAAATCTGTCCATTTTTCGGATTTTTATGACAGTTTTAAGGACACAAAGACGAAAATTGGACAATTTTTTAAAGCGAGTCTATAGTAGACGATAAAATCCGGAATTGTGGCGGGATTTTCATTTTGTTTAAATTTTCCAGTAAAACAGACTTGCTTCTTTGTAAAATAGCAAACCGCAAGAAAATCTGTTCATTTTTCGGATTTTTATGACAGTTTTAAGGACACAAAGACGAAAATTGGACAATTTTTTAAAGCGAGTCTATAGTAGACTATAAAATCCGGAATTTTCCGGGGATTTTCATTCTGTTTGAATTTTCTAGTAAAACTAACTTGATTCTTTGTAAAATAGCAAACCGCAAGAAAATCTGTCCATTTTTCGGATTTTTATGACAGTTTTAAGGACACAAAGACGAAAATTGGACAATTTTTTAAAGCGAGTCTATAGTAGACTATAAAATCCGGAATTGTGGCGGGATTTTCATTTTGTTTAAATTTTCCAGTAAAACAGACTTGCTTCTTTATAAAATAGCAAACCGCAAGAAAATCTGTTCATTTTTCGGATTTTTATGACAGTTTTAAGGACACAAAGACAAAATTTGGACAAATATTTTAAGCGAGTCTATAGTAGGCTATAAAATCTGGAATTTTCCGGGGATTTTCATTCTGTTTGAATTTTCTAGTAAAACTAACTTGATTCTTTGTAAAATAGCAAACCGCAAGAAAATATGTCCATTTTTCGGATTTTTATGACAGTTTTAAGGACACAAAGACGAAAATTGGATAATTTTTTAAAGCGAGTCTATAGTAGACTATAAAATCCGGAATTTTCCGGGGATTTTCATTCTGTTTGAATTTTCTAGTAAAACTAACTTGATTCTTTGTAAAATAGCAAACCGCAAGAAAATCTGTCCATTTTTCGGATTTTTATGACAGTTTTAAGGACACAAAGACAAAATTTGAACAAATATTTTAAGCGAGTCTATAGTAGGCTATAAAATCCGGAATTTTCCGGGGATTTTCATTCTGTTTGAATTTTCTAGTAAAACTAACTTGATTCTTTGTAAAATAGCAAACCGCAAGAAAATCTATCAATTTTTCGAATTTTTATCACAGTTTTAAGGACACAAAGACGAAAATTGGACAATTTTTTAAAGCGAGTCTATAGTAGACTATAAAATCCGGAATTGTGGCGGGATTTTCATTTTGTTTAAATTTTCCAGTAAAACAGACTTGGTTCTTAATAAAATAGCAAACCGCAAGAAAATCTGTCCATTTTTGGGATTTTTATGACAGTTTTAAGGACACAAAGACAAAATTTGCACAAATATTTTAAGCGAGTCTATAGTAGGCTATAAAATCCGGAATTTTCCGGGGATTTTCATTCTGTTTGAATTTTCTAGTAAAACTAACTTGATTCTTTGTAAAATAGCAAACCGCAAGAAAATCTATCAATTTTTCGAATTTTTATCACAGTTTTAAGGACACAAAGACGAAAATTGGACAATTTTTTAAAGCGAGTCTATAGTAGACGATAAAATCCGGAATTGTGGCGGGATTTTCATTTTGTTTAAATTTTCCAGTAAAACAGACTTGGTTCTTTGTAAAATAGCAAACCGCAAGAAAATCTGTTCATTTTTCGGATTTTTATGACAGTTTTAAGGACACAAAGACAAAATTTGGACAAATATTTTAAGCGAGTCTATAGTAGGCTATAAAATCTGGAATTTTCAGGGGGTTTTCATTCTGTTTGAATTTTCTAGTAAAACTAACTTGATTCTTTGTAAAATAGCAAACCGCAAGAAAATCTATCAATTTTTCGAATTTTTATCACAGTTTTAAGGACACAAAGACGAAAATTGGACAATTTTTTAAAGCGAGTCTATAGTAGACGATAAAATCCGGAATTGTGGCGGGATTTTCATTTTGTTTAAATTTTCCAGTAAAACTAACTTGGCTCTTTGTAAAATAGCAAACCGCGAGAAAATCTGTCCATTTTTCGGATTTTAATGACAGTTTTAAGGACACAAAGACAAAATTTGGACAAATATTTTAAGCGAGTCTCTAGTAGGCTATAAAATCCGGAATTTTCCGGGGATTTTCATTCTGTTTGAAATTTCTAGTTGGTTCTTTGTAATAAAACAACCCGCATAGAAATCTGTCAATTTTTCGAATTTTTATGACAGTTTTGAGGACACAAAGACGAAAATTGGACAATTTTTTAAAGCGAGTCTATAGTAGACTATAAAATCCGGAATTGTGGCGGGATCCTCTGTTCAGTTTTACTCCCAAAATTGGTTTTCTAACCTTCCAAAGAAAAAACAAGCATAACATTTTTTTTCTGTCGTAATTTCTCGTAGAAAACTGATTGGTTTTTTAACAAAAAGTAAATTAAAGCATTAAAAAAAAACAGAGAAGTACCACACACAATTTTCCTTATTTTTTGTTTTGTTTAATGTGCTTTACTACTTGAAATTCTGTATTTTTTCCACCAGGCAGCGTTTGTGTTAGTTTACTTTAGTTACCATGGCAACCTAAGCGTTATTGTCTAAACACTACATAGCCAGCTGGATTAAATTAAAACTAAAGATTAAGCTAGCACACTCCTAATTAAATAACATATAATCAAGCCCTCTCTCTTTCTTTTGTTTTGTTTATATAATTTTATATCGTTATCGGTAATTCCCCCGTATATCGTTGACATAACCATACTCAAATGTTGTTGTTAATTTACAGAGGCTCCCAAAAATGGTCCGAATATAAAAATATAAAACGGGCCTCTCTCACTCTTGTGTGTGTAACAAAAGTGTGTGAGTGTGTTGACATATCAATCAACGCACCACGCAAACAACAGAGGGCGCCCTCGCCATACACACGCACTATGGGAATAAAATCGCCATAAAAATGTTGCGCCACACACTAAAAAGCTGGGGGCCGTTGAACTACTATGAGAAAAACTAAACTACAGCCACAAAAGTGTGTGTGTTGTAAAAAGCGTTTTTTGGTGTGCTCCTCCCCACTCTTCCCCCTCAAATTAAACTGCGATTCGCCGTGTGTTTTGGTGAGCATAATGCAGTTTTTGTTTCAACATTTTTTTTTGTGTTTTTGTCTAATTGAAGACGAGGTTTCTTTAGAAATAGTCACGTGACTCCATTTTGAGTGATTTTCAAGCCTTTAATGGTCACGTGACCTAAATTTCCGCTTGTTTTTTTGTGGAAATTTTCGTGTATAAAAACCGTAAAAAAATGTTGAACTTTTGCATTGTGGGAGAACAATTATTCAGCAAGAACTAGTAAATAATGGATGCCGCCACAAAAAGGACGCAACGCTTTGGAAGACAAATGAAGACTAAACAGATTTTGCACAAATTTCTTTTGTTTTGCTACTAATTGTTGTTAGTTTTTTTTTTGTAGGTTGGCTATGCAAGATTGTTGTGATCGAGTGGAAAACAACTGAACGGTGTTCGATGGTCGTCGTTGTTTTTGTTGTTTTGTTTTAATTTTCCAGTTTGAGAAGGAGAAAATAAGTAAATGAAAATGGTGGTAAAATTGTTTAAAATTAAAAGAAATGTTATGCTGTTTGTTTGTTTCCGGTTTTTGGAATTTGGAGTAGTTTTATTGTAGACATTTTTATTATTTTTGATAATTCACTCCAAGTTTCAAATGATAAAACCAAAAACACGCCACGTTAATTTTCAAAAAATATTTTTGTTGTTAAATTTCAAATTGGGGCTGTGTTTCGGTTTTACAATGTGTCCGTTTGTTTTCACTTTGTGCAGACCAATCCAGCCGGTAATTTTGGACCAGAACTATATCCACTTGAAAAATCTCGTAATAAAAGCGGAGCGACGCGTTTTAAAGGAACTGGGCTTTTGCGTGCACGTCAAACACCCACACAAGGTAAATATAATGGAAATAGCCAATAAACCACATTGACCACATCACACTGTGGGATTGCTTTTTTTCTTTTGTTTTTTTTTCCCTTCTAGATTATCGTCATGTATTTACAAGTGCTCGGTTGCCATAATAATCAAAAACTAATGCAGTATTCCTGGAATTATATGAACGATTCGTTGCGCACCGATGTGTTTGTGCGCTACCAACCCGAAACAGTTGCCTGTGCGTGTATTTATTTAACAGCGAGGAAATTAAAGTTGCCACTGCCTAGGAATCCGAGTTGGCTGGCGATTTTCGGTGCTAATGAGATGGAGATACGCGACATCTGTGTGAGGATATTGAAGTTGTATAATAGGCCGAAGGTGAGTGGTAGTGGGAGGGGATGACGTTGTGATGTACTGTTATTTTATTTTATGTTATTACCCCAGCCGAACATCGAAGCCCTCGAGAAGAAAGTGGACGAGCTCTGCAAGAAATATCAAGACGCCAGGGCGAAAGCACGCGGCAACTCTGGAAACAACACCCCGAACAACAATGACTCATCTAGTCCATCCCAAAAGACAACCGGGGCTCATAATGCCTGGGGCGGTTTTATTAGGTTAGTTTCCACATTATTTATATTGTTATCTCTACTAACATGTTTTTCCAGTCGATCCGGTAGTCACATAGCGCCCCCTGTGAGCGAGAAGCGCTCACGCACCCGCTCGCCCAGCCACTCGCCTGTCAACAAGCACCACAAACGCTCCAAAAAACACGCGAGATCGCGCAGTCGCAGTCCGAGAAACCACAAAAAAAGCCACAAGCGGAAGAGTTACTCGCGTTCGAGAAGCAACTCACCGCATAAATCGCGGAAAGTGCGCGACAAAAGACGATCACGGTCGCCTAGTGTTAATGATAGAGACAGTAAGAATGAGCGGTATGAGAAGTATGAGCGAGGTGGGTACAACAAGGAGGAGCGGTATGAGGAGAAAAAGGATGGGCGACATGAGAAGAAGTATGAGAGGGACAGAGAGCGGGAGCGAGATGAGAAGTATAACAGTAGGGATGATAGGGAGAAGTACAGGAAGAAGCATAGGGATGAAGAGAAGGACAGTCGATCGAAAGATAGTAGGCGTAGGTGAAGTCGTCGAGTATCGAAAGCTAAAAAGGGAAATTGTAAAATAAAATAATTTTTTAAGGATAAGTTGATAATAAATAATAATCTAGACAAGGAGACAAAGACGCTATTTTTTTTATGTTGTATAATAATGTACAGATTTCAAGGATTATATTAAACGGAAATATTTTCTGAGTGTGTTGTGTTTGTTAATATACAAAAAGAGCATTTAAAAAAATTATTTCTACTGTTTTAAGTTTCGTCATGGGCATGGCCTACTCCAACTTGCTTAATTTAACTACAAACTATGGCATGTTGGTACTCATTTTGTGCAGAATTTTCTCCTCGACTCAAAAAACTAGAAATAAATAACAGTCAACTACCAGGACGTGTAAAAACAAAACTTTTCGTCGTATATATTTTTAAAAACTAAAATAACTATTTTAGTATTAAAGTTACAAGTAAATGTTTAAATTGAAAGTTGTAGAGGCACTTTCGAGGTGTAATTACCAAAAAATTTGGACGTTTTAGCTTGAAAACTGTAGGAGTTATAACAAAAAAACTTCCTATCCAACATTGTGAGGTTATGTAACGGAAACTAACCAAACCACTAAGTAGAAACTATTTTTATTTTACTTCTCAACTATACACCAACTTCCTTAAGCTAATCCCACGCTTCCTTATGCCTCAGGTGCCCCAACATTTGTTCTATAGTAATATTATCCTTGAACTCCTTTTTCCTGGTCATCATCTTCACAAACGCTTGCACGTCCTTACCCAGAGCTTTAGCATGTCCGGATGATTGTTCCTACAATTATTATCATGAAAAACTGTGGGAAAATCCCAAGGAAAACTTACAGGTGTCAAATAAGCGTGTCGTAGGTAAAACAAGTTTCTTTCCTCGAGTTCAAATTGGCTGCGTAGGTTAACAACATCGAGGCCTGTTACTTGGCGAACTAGGCGGTTTTTTCCGCGGAAAATGTGCCCGTTTGGTAGTGTGTTTCGGCGGAATAATGCGTGGAAAATTCGCATTTTTAGACAGCGGGGTTCTAACCCTAACCTAACATTTTAGGACCAGGGTGAAGTCAGTGCTGTAAGTAAAAATTATTGTGTTTTAAATTAAAATTTTGTCTACACACTCTTAAGTCAATGATATTACAATATTATGGAAATTTCTGTATTTATTTAGTTCTTACACACAAGTTTCGAGTGTTATATAAATGTTTCTTAACGCACCATTCCAATAAATTTAGTGACTTTTCTAGTAACTTATTCGTCTAGTTCAGTGTAGCCAATTGTTTCGTGTTTGTGGTTTTTATTCAAAACTTTTGAAAGCTGTGTTATTTATATTTATATCTTTTTCCGTGGCTGTGTTTTTCTTATAATTTATCGTTTGGCTACTCTACAAAGTTTTTATAATTTTAAATCGTGCAATATTATAAAACTATTAAAAGTTAGGAGTGCTTTGGGGCCAAAGGACGCTTCCATAAAACAAGTGAACGGTTGTTTGTCGTTATAATTATTGTAAAACTATAGTGACAATCATTGTTAACAGTAGTGCGGTTTTTGTGTTTTATTTCTAATAATATATTTGTTGTAAATTTCGTGTGATAACATGTTTGTTTATGGGACTTTTTCCGGCGAAATTCTTCAAATTCCGTAGACCGTAGAGCTGTAGACATCACTAGAAAAAATAAGGTTAGTCCAAATTTTAATAAATATCCGATGTTATTGTGTTAAAACGATAAAATTTAAAAGATTTCATCAACTGATATTAGATTTATACAATTTTTGTAATTTTGAAACAATAACTAAATTAATTTGCTAAAATATGATTATTGATAACGGCCAATATAAGTACTTTTCAAAAATCAGAACCTTATTCGTATTTTATAAGAAAGTCATGTGCTGGACATATCAGATATTTTGATTGGCCTTACCGTTTTCGAATATTGTCAATTTTACAATTTTAGAAAAAGTTTTTCCCAAAAAAATCTAACAAAGCTCGATTTTAGACGAAAAATTATTCATAATTTTGTCTTCATCTTGTATATACGAACATTAAACCTAAGTAACTTTTTTTGATCTGGTTTACCATTTCCGATACAAATAAAATTTCTTAATCTGCCATATTTGACATTTAAAACTGTTCTATTTACCTGGATTTCAACACATCGAATGTCACATGTATCCACTCTATATATGCCAAATTTCAGGTGAAAAAAGCAAAATTTGCGAACTGTAGACTGTTTAATAGTAGGCGTTGGAAAAGCGGGTTTTTTGTAAATAATCCATTTTCCCTCCATTTTTCAACAAACTTTACTTGAAACTTTTTGTAGTACTCGATAATAGAAATATTAAACCTAAGTAACTTTTTCCAATACAAGCGACCATTTTCGAGATATTTACACCTAAAAGATTTTAGAAAATGGCGGATAACAAATGAAGGCGTTGACCAAACTGGCTCAAAATACCCTCAATTTATGTGGTTTTTCGTGTAATATCCACCCTAAAAAATTCGTGTTTCTAGAATGTTCCTGTATAAAATTATTAAAAAATCACGATTATTGGTCGTTAAAAAAACAAAAGTGTGAATGTTTACATAAATAACTTTATTTACAATAAAAAAGTCAATAAATATATTAATAATAACAAATAAATTTATACCTAGCTTATTTTACACACACTCCAGTAACATTACGTAGTGTAGTTTAGTAACCATGGCAACGATTGATTATTTTATACTTACACAACCGTTGCCATAGTTACGTAAGTAAACTTTAGTGGAGATTGTGTAAAATGGGTTTTAATTAATTTTAAAACAAAATTAAAATAAAATCGTATTTTTTCTAAGTGGGCAGTGATTTTATATCATTTTAATAGAATATGTTACGCCATACTCTCACTATCCAAATCCAGTTCGTCTTTTTGTGATCGTCTTTTCAATCTAGGTGGCGGCAGTGGTGCCAATTTCTCAGGGGAATCCCCCTTCAACCAGTTCTTGATCTGGTTACCAAGTTGGTAGAAATGAAAGTAGAGCAGGAATAAAATTGAAAATACTACTAAAAAAGAAACCAGGGAAATAATGAGGGCGGTAATGGGACTGTAGGATTCGTCCCCTGAAGCACCCGGAATAATATTGGTGACATCATCCGGTGCAGTTGGCACCATTGGTTCATCGGTGGCTTTGCCTGAGATTGTAATATCAGAGCAGGCGCGGAATTCCTCTTGGGGACCACAACCTACGGCACCGGTGCCGTTTGGACAATTACCCCAATTATTGCCTGGGAGAAATAGTTTTTAAACCAAAATTTCCAGTTTAAGTTAGAAATTTTACCTGCAATGTACCGCCATTGTAGCAGACAATGTTCACAGCTCTTTTTCGGCAGTCTGTACTTAATCTCGTAGACTTTGTTGCCTTCTTTCGGGTAGAATCGCACATTATCATGGTCGACATTGTCCTGCGGTCTGGCTAATCGCAGTAAATTCTTGTTTAAACAATCTTGCGTGGCGCTTTTGTAGTTTGGACAAATGGCGAACTCGAAATAACCGTTGTGATTGGCTGTGAGTTCGACACGTAACGTTATAGTGGCGCCAACGCCGTATTTGCGTACTATAACCCCTTGCCCATAGGTACCGCCATACTCGTGAGCTCGGGGAATCCTGCAAATTAAATCAGTAGAAAATTCCTTAAAGTAGGAAATTACTTACTTTGTGTCCCACGCATCACCACAAACGCCACATTTTCCCTCGTTTTTCACCCATTGTCGCGTAAATCCACCACAGTATAGTTCGTGGTCGTTGTAGTTGTGTGGCGTGTTGAAGCCATATCGCCAGGCGGACGCTCTACTTGGAGGTTCGATTAAGCGGCCATGACCTTGAGATTCGGGCAGATATGCGGCTAGAATTATTAGGAGGAATGGGCCCGCATTCATTCTGAAAATAATTCGGAAAAATGTACAATATATCAAGAAGGCGTTGTGTGACGTATTAGGCGTTTCCTAAGCCAACTCTGTATATGCACCTAATAATAAAATATTATAGGTTTGTAGAACACTTACGCTATAATTTAAAACATTAAAATTAATTTCCGTTTATTAATTAATAGTCCATATAAAAACAAGTTTTGTTCGAAAGTAACACACTAGATTTATTGGCATTTTTGCGGTATTTTAGTTATTTCGTTGCATGTTTAAAAATAATCACAATGGTTATAAAATGTTACAAAATGGGTTTGTATAAATAACTTTCCAACTTGTTTATCAAGTAGGTCGGTATTTTATGCTTTATGGCGTGTAAAAATGGCGATTGACTAATTTCGTGTGGTGGCAGCAATGAAAATTTGGTTAAAATGGCGGTTTTTAAAGCCCTAACCTAACTTATTATATTGAACCACGCTGTATGTACTTAAATACTTTTTCTTTCACTTTATTCACATAAAATAATTACTTTTTGTTGATAATAGTAATAATAATAAATTAGAAACTGTGTCTGATGAAACCGATCAATGTCAAAGCGTATAAAAAAGTGAAAAGTATAATTTTTCTATTGTGCGGTTTCACACATTATTAAAATTTATTGTAACAATTATAAATAAGGTTGTAATTTTCTAACAAAACATTTATTTATACCTCGACACTTTCGCATTTTATACAATAACCTAAATGTTGGATTTAAAGAACAATTTTGACGTTTTGGCAGTTTGAAAATTAAATAAGCATGCTTTTATTTGTGAAATTATTATGGATTGCTTTGATTATTTTAAGAAATTTAGTATAATAAATAATGACTTTCACATATAATAATTATAATATTGCGGGAATTGCAGTAATTTACATCGATTTATAAATTACTGTCGTAGAAAGTGTTGATTTTTGATCGATTGTATGATAAACTTGGCGTGTATTCAATTTTCCCCGTAGAAATTATAATAAAATAAAAATTTACTTTCATTATTATAGTTTTACCTTCATAAAATGAACTAAACTTTGACATTTCATATTTATTTACAAAACTACATTTTGGTCCAAACACAACATCCTGTCCTGCCATAATTCGTTCTAAATCGACAATAATTCCTCAAGGTAATGTTATCGTGTGTGGGTGTCTTAAAGTTGAACTATTTGAAGTTCAAGTTCCCACTTTATATAATAATTATTGAAAAAAGACAACAATTATCAGTGATTTGCACATCTTTTTATGTGTGGGACAAAAATTCGCGTAGGAATACAGTTGGATTATATAATAGGTAGATTTTTGTGTGAAAGTTGGGTTTTAGATGATAAATCAAAAAAATATTGGTTTGCCATGATAATTATATAATTTGTATTAAGTAGGCAATGGAATAAAGTTTCTCACGGGAAAAACAATATAATAAATTAATACCTACAACGCCAATTATTTTGGAAGCTTTCACTATTTTTTTTTTTTTTGGAAGAAACTCCCTGACAAATTTGCGTTTAATTACCGAATTTTTTATGGTTAAAATAACTAAGTAATTTTCTTATAATAATTATATTCCGTTAACATTTTTATATATTTTTTGGCATTATATTATATATTATATTATATTATATTATATTATATTATATTATATTATATTATATTATATTATATTATATTATATTATATTTCGCCAGCATTTTATTTTCTACTTTAAAACCTGTCCAAGTTCCCAGCTTATTATCCTAGGTCACTATGTCGCCTTCCGCATCCTTAAACCCAAATAATTACTCACCTAATCAACCTAATAACAAAAAAACTTCAATCCATTCAACAGCACTCTATTAAAAAATAATTTAAAACTTGCACTACCATCACAATCACAACACCACCATATTTCTACATCTAATAACTTTTATTATTGCCCAATATACACACGAAATACGCGTACATTAACCTACTCCACTCGTACTACCTATAGTAATTAAGTAGGTTGTTGTGTTTGTTGTTCTCTCTGAACTGAGGTGAACTGAAGTGAAGCCAGACACAAAATCCTCGAAACGATTATGGTGAATGGCGTTGACTTGAATATAAAGATTTTTAGCCTACATTTCGTGTTTAGTTACCTACCGTAACTATTAGCAAAGGTGCAGGAAGTTAAACTAGTAAAGGTGGACAGACACTACGAAACTGAGAGTTTACTATAGGCGAAAAATTAACACAATTATTTTTGTAGTTTTTCTCAGCGCTAAAGTTTCAATGATTTGAATAGAGGAAACAGCAAGATTATTACTTGCAAGAATAACGAACGTGTATGGACACCCTTAGATACTTAAAGTGAAACGGCTGTAAACTGTCTTCCAAATTGAATTTTCTTGTATATTATTCTGCAGGGATTAGCGAAAGTAACTACAGTAAAATTTGAGGAATGTTCTTTTATATATAAACCACTTACAATAATAGGATTAAAGAAATCTAACATAACCTAACATAACCAAAATGCAAAAAGGTTATTTTAGGATAAAACTTATTAAAAAAACTTTTATTCCCCACAAACTCCTAAATCTTCTCCGCTTTAAGATACAAGGTCTCGATAGACTTCAACAAAAAAGCCTTAGGGTCCAAATGCAGCGGCATCTTAGTTTTCGGACTAATCGACAGTTTAAACTGTTTCAAAATCGAAATAATCCCAATTTTCGACTGCATTAAACCAAATCGCAACCCTACAACAAAACAAGTGAATACATCTGATAAATAAACGTAATTTTACCGTTTTTACCAATACAATTCCTCGGGCCTTCCCCGAATGGAATATGCGTAAAATGATGACGCATCGCTTTGTTCTCCACTGTAAACCTCTCGGGATCAAACTTATCCGGATCTGGATAATAATCCGCATCCCTATGCAATCCGTAAGTTGGAATCAGAACTTGCGTACCTTTTTCCACGACCATCCCACCAGGCAGTTGATAATCCTTGACACAAACTCGAGTTATCGTTGTGACAGGTGGATACATCCGCATGGATTCTACAATAAAAGCAGTGAGTTAAAACACTTGGCGCCATCTACAACTCACCATCGATAACTTGCGCCAGGTACTTCAAATTGGTTATAGAGTCGTACGTGATTTCGTTTGGGCAGTTTTCTAAGATTTCCTCGCGTACTTTTTGTTGGATTTCAGGGAGGCGTGCGAGCTCGTACAAGACGAAGGTCATGGTAGTGGACGAGGTGTCAAAGCCAGCTATGAAAAACAGGAAAACTTGGGCGCCTAGCTGGTCCATGGTGAAGGGTTCCTTGCCTTCTAGTTCGGTTTTGTTTTTTAAATCAATTAGTAATTGGAGGAAATCCGGACGTGTGATCTTGTTATCCTCGCGCATTTTCACAGTTTGTTTTACGACGTTATAAAAGAAGTCCGATATTTCAGGTGTGGTACCCGCCAAGCCCATTTTACGTGATAATAACGGCATGTTGAAGATGAAGAATAGTTTAATCATCTTAACAAAGCTAGGCGAGAAGATATTTTTGCCCATTTGGCGAAATTCTGCGTCAGGCGACTTGAAACTATTACAGTTGATACCTAAAAGTTAGTAGAGGTGAGATATACCCACTAGCGCCATCTACCGTTAGCTTACCAAACGCGCATGCGCCGATGACGTCTGTAGTGAACGAAGCCAGCACCTCGCGTATGTCCACATCGCTTCCCTTCCCCGACATCTCCTCCAACGCCTCCATCATATACCTGGAGCACTTTAACACCGTTTCGAACATCATTTTCATCTTACCAGACGTGAAAGTTGGTGTTAGTTTAGTCCGCAAGTTCTTCCAGGCGCTGCCGTCGATGGCAAACAAGTGGGCGCTGATGGGGTCGTCTTTTTCGTTGTAATAAAAGCCACGATTGGTGAAATAGTGAAAATCCGTGGTCATGACGTTCTTGATTATGTCGGGGTCGACTAGGACGAGCACTGGACGGAGGACGGTGAAAATCCCGCCGAATTTATACCCGCGTTGTTTTAGTTCATCGTAGTAGGCTTTGTTGTCGATGCCGATCGTTGCGCTTTTTAGGATGAGGTGCTTGGAGTTGCCGAGGGGGAATTTGGGTTCTAGGTAGGGGATGTTGCGGTTTTTCCAGTATTTATACTGGTGGTTGAAGAGGAGCACTGTTAGGGTTGAGAGGATTACCGCAAGGGCGCTGAAGATCGTGCAGGAATAGCACTCCAACATTTTATAACACTTAGCTCGACCTACCGCACTGACGGTCTAAATGCAAGTAGGATAAAATCGCTCTTGCCTTGAGTCTCTTCCTCCAATTATGTCCAGTTTTTATACCTACTGAAATTATATAGCACTGCATGAAATTCATTCCAAAGTACAAAGTACAAGACACACTAAAAATCATGTCATATATAAATCTGCATGACTTGACATAATGTTTTGTATTTGTTTTGTTGATAACACGAAAGAAATATTTTTACTAAGTTTATTTATTATGAAATCGTAATTTAATTACTATAAAAGTGTAAACTGTAACACTAATGGTGATATGCAGAAATTTTAAATTTTTCTTAGAGATAAGACAATAATTAAATATCAATAGAAAGTGATTCAAAATCAGTTATCTTATAATTAGTGACATTTAATTGTTTAAGTTAACGTACTTACAAGCTAGTCGGCTTTGACCTTCTCTATATCACAGCACACTGACTATATTTGAAATATTTCCGAATAGCTGGTTTTTCAAAGCGTTAAAACCAAAACCAATTTATTTTGATATTAGAAACCAAAAATAGTAGGACCACACTGTTTTTTATTAATAACGACCTCCCTGTATAATTCCAAACTAGTTTAATCAAACACACTTTTTATAATTTTGAATTAAATCCACAAAAAAACATAAATTTTTTTAACATAAATCCATAAAATCATCAATAATTAATTAATTATTACAAAACTTATTTCATTTCGCTTATTTAATCATCCACCTCCTCATCTTCTTCTTCCTTACCAGCTTACAGGTCTCATAATAATGTCCTGAATCTGCAAAGTGCAAACCAATCACATTATTTTGTATATCAATTGATAAGTGAACGTTTCATACTTGGACATTAGGTGGCGTTGAAAGCGCATAAACAACCGCCTCAGCGACATCTGACGCCTCGATGGCGTCCTTGAACACCTCATCAACTGAGTTGTATTTCTTGCGACAGTCGGCCACGATGTCTGTGTCAACTGGACCTGGACTAACGCACTGGAAAAGTTTCATTTATACTTTTTCGGGTATTCCCCTCCCTCACACTCACACTAATCTTAATCTTCAACTTCTTCTCGCCCAATTCCATCCGCACCTTCTCATAGCACGCCCTCACAGCATGCTTCGATGCGGAATACACATTGGAATCTGGAATCAAATCCGAAACAACATACGCCGCCAAACTGCTAATATGAATGATGTGCCCTTGTACGTTATTTCTGCGCATGTCTTTAATAGCCTCGCGGGTGGCCACGCAAAGCCCTATTACATTCACATCAAAAGTTCTACGCCATTTCTCCGTATCACCCTCGAGCATATCAGTAGACAAAAGTATCCCAGCATTATTAATGAGGATATGAATAGGACCAAGAGTTTCTCTAGTCCATTTCATAGCCTCCAAGATATTAGCCTCGTTAGCCATGTCCACTTTATAAGCGTGAAGTTTGCCGGGTTTGTTTTTTAAAAGTTCAGCTTGTTTTTGGATTAGGTCTATACGTCTAGCCATACCTACAACCTACAGTAGATATTTTAGAAAAAGCGGGGGTAGGGGGTGCGAAAACTTACCGTCAAGCCTTCTTCGACTAGTTTTTCGACAATTGCTGCGCCAATTCCTACGCTAGCTCCAGTTACGATGGCTACCTTGCCTCGCCAACGATCCATCGATAAAACCATCTTGCCTCAACGAATTATCACAATTGACTGATAGTGTTTTGTTATTAACTACTAATTATAATCAGTGTATTAGTGTGTGGTGAAGTTTTTTTTTTTATATAATGGAAACTTATTAAACAGTTCCATAATGGAATTATTTCTGCTGTTTTTATGTGATAAGCAAATTGCTGTTAGTTATGATTTCCGATAACCCAGTTTGTTTATATTATTAAAAAACATGCGATAATAAAAAAATGTCAATTATGTTTCTCAATTTTTGAAGCTATTCAAATTTATGTTTTAAACTTCCCGCTTAATATTTAAAATAACTGATGCCAGTAGTTTCTTTGAACGCCACTACAGTCGCTGTGATCGAGGGATTCTGGCGCTTAGAAGCTACATCCCTCGATCACAGCGATGCTGGTGGCATTTGAAGTTACTAAAGCAACTAGTATAGTAACCTAATTACCTAAAATTGGCTCCAGTTGCCAAATCTGTATAAACTAATCTAAACTAACCTAAACATAATCGAAATCTAACCTAATTGACCTAACCTCACTTAATGTTTGTTTTTTATTTGAATGATTGCAAAAGCTGTTTTGAAAACCGCGTCCAGCACCTACAAGGCCACTTGTAAAAAGCTGTTATATATATTTTTTTGGTTGTACCTTTACAATAAACGTGTAGTCAACTGACATTAAATTCCGCGAATACCTCAACTCGCTGCAGTGGAGGTAAAAGATGTTCAAGTTCAGTCTGTTCTCCTTATTCAAAATCGTCACCGGTAGAAATAAAAGCAGATGTTGTAAATGTTCCGTCTAAAAATTTATAAAAGTGACTTGAAATCCCAAATTTGAAATATTACTGCGTCTTTTAATTCTTGTCCACTGTTTCCAAACAACATGAGCAAGAATGAGAAGCCAGTGAACATGCACATGTAGGCTAGCACATGCTCAGTTGTCAAAATTTCAAACTACAACACAGAAAACTCGAAAATAAATCGATAAAAGGAAATTAAAACTTACAGAGGAAAATAGGATCAAGGTGCTTATGCTCATTAGAACGGAAAGGGGGGTGTAGGCTGCGACGAACTTGTCTGAAGTCTGGGAGACACGAAACGTCAATCTGGAAAGTAGCCTTAGGCAGTTAGTTGTTGAGAATGACGATTATGACGATGATGATAATGATTAAGATGATAATGATTAGAATGATGATTATGATAATGATTAAGATGACAATGATTAGAATGATGATTATGATAATGATTAAGATGACAATGATTAGAATGATGATTATGATAATGAAGATCTAACATGGCCGTTATGATTCATGAACCTGCCTCTTTATAATTTGATGCTGCCTAATGACCACTCCTAATCTTCGTCTAATAATCTTCTGATACAGTGGGTGTTTTAGCAAAATACCTCCTGGACAATCCTGGAAATCGCTACTGATTTCCTGGACTTGTTGGCAAATCAAATAAAACTGGAATAACGTGTATTTAACAAACAACAAAATGACGCAACTGTGATAACTAAGCAGGTATATTGGTAGTAAGTAAGTCAAGTGGTACAAAACGCAAAAATAGTATCCAGATTTACCACATAGTTTTGCAAAAATTCTAGTCGTTAGTAAGTCGGCTTCGCTACCACGATAAGGCAACATTAAAATTGATAAAATGAACTTCAGTATGACAATAGTGCAAATTATAAGTAAAACTTGTTGACAGTTGTATTTAATTCGTTTGTGGATAGTCGCATTTTGGGTTGAAGTGGGATGCCAGTAGGTTGCAAACATGATTTTACGCACATCCCTGATTGTCTTCATTTCGGATACTGTGAAGACCATCGCGATTATCCCCTGGAAAATTTGCATAATCTTACATAAATTCTTGTAACTTACTTACTAGTAGTGTGAAGAAAAAAAATGAGCTGTTTTGAAGAAGTAATGTCAAGTTTTCTTCAGTTAAAAACATGTAAATGTACACAGTTTCCATTAGACTGTGCAAAACGATCAAAATGTAGCAAGAAGTCATTGCAATTTTAGTTTCCAACAGTTCGACAATCTGTATGAAGAAGTGGAAATGCGCTGGGCCATCTCTCAGTTTACGATAGGTCTTTTCTTGCCACATGGTAAACTACAAGTGCGTCCTACTTTCAAACTTTTGTACATCATTAAAAAACAGTTAATCAAGTCATCAATTATTTATCAAAGAAAGTTATTAAGAAACTAAATAGATTAATAAAACTACAACAAAATCAATTGCCAAATATCTTTTATTATTCCCGCCACCTAGTCATAACTCCTCTAGATATCACACAACAAATTTCTGAATTAATTTTGTTGATGATGACTCCTTTCGTGGTGGCTCCGTTCTTGGTCGTGGTGGTGGTTGCGTTCATGACCATGATGCTCCAAGTGCTTCTCATGTTCTACAATAGAAAACCAGAACGTATCAAAAATTTTGCTTGAGGAGGGAAGGCCAGGAACGTGGTTAAAAATAAAGAAATATTACAGACACAGACATGTCATTAAAGGGAGGTTTATACTAACAATAAATGGGAAATAAAAGTACCAAAGGTGGCCCAAAATTTAGGTTTGAGAGGAAAAGCCAGAGATGGTCAAAAAAATTGCAGTTATAAAAGGAATTATACCAAAGGGAGGTTTAACTTCCAAAATTTCAACGTACAAAGTAAATCGAAAGGTGGTCATGTTCTACAATAGAAAACCAGGACGTATCAAAATTTTTGCTTGAGGAGGGAAGGCCAATAAATGGGAAATAAAAGTACCAAAGGTGGCCCAAAATTTAGCTTTGAGAGGAAAAGCCAGAGATGGTCAAAAAAGTTGCAGTTATAAGGGGAATTATACCAAAGGGAGGTTTAACTTCCAAAATTTCAACGTACAAAGTAAATCTAAAAGGTGGTCAAAATTTTAGCAAACTCTCTAACTTCTATTATCTAACTGATATTTACCATGGTGTGCCCGAACATGATGCAGGATCGACCTCTCTTGTGGTTCTAAAACAAACAAACTAAAAACAACCAAAACAACTTCTAAATCTACTTACTACTTGTTGTTTCCACTGGTACACAAGCATAAGGACAGTGAGGCAAAGCTAAAAAAAGACTGTTAGTACCTACTCCTCATTTTCGCCATTTTAAAATTATTTACTTGGTGTAGGTGTAGTGGTAGTTGCTTTAGTTGTGGTAGTAGTAATTGGTTTAGCTGTGGTAGTGGTAGTTGCTTTAGCTGTGGTTGGGCTTGTAGTTCGAGATGGAGTAATAGGGCTTGGAGTAGTTGTAGTTGAAGTTACAGGAGGCGATTTAGAACTCGTTGTTTTTGTCGCCGATCCTTCAGTAGTTGACGTAGTAGGCTCTGAAATAATTTACACATACAACTCGAATTACAAACAAAAATTTTGTTACTTACCAGTAATAGGGCCACCTGTAAAAACAAACAAATTTAATTAAAAATAACTACAAAAATAACAGCAAATTTATCTATACCAGTGCACACTAGATGACACGTCTTTGAACTCTCCCTCGTTTTAAGTCCATGGTGGGAATCTGAAACAAGACGAATTTAAATTTCGCGCCACAATAATAAAGCGGTAAATTTAAACTAGATACTCACGAATAGCTGATGTTACAGCAATCAAACCAAAGATGACACAAAACACAGCAAGTTTGTTGGAACCAATCATGTTTGTTAATTCACCCAACAAATCAATAGGTAACTAGTGCATTGTGTTGGAAAAGCCGGGTCTTATAGCAAAAAACACTAAATTCATGGCATTCTTTCTATCAGTTGAATATAAAGTAGCAACAAGAATCTGTATATAGGGTGCCTTGGAAATATTTTTTTCCCTTTAACAACTACAGCTTAATATAACATTTCGTTGGGCCACCCTGTATATACTATTTGCAAAGTATTTGTGGTAATTTAAATATTATCTTTAACCAAACTTTATCAGGACTAGTGCAAGGTAAAATATTTGCAATACTTTAGCATAAATTATCGGTGGAATTATCGTTAAAACCACTTGAAGTATTTTGAGGGCAAACAGATGACGTACGTGGGGTTAGAAACAAGCCAACTGTGTATAGATTAAGGTGCGTGAGGGCAGCGGTGGTTCCAAAAAAGTACCACCTCGAAAATTGACTGAAAATTTATCCAAAATCAAACCAAAAAATAAAACCCAACTCTTTTAAACTTTTTTAAACTCTTTATTAAACTTTCAAAACAACATTCTCAGTTCAAATTTTGAACACCGCCTTGGCAATGGTGCCCTTTTTCAACATCTCCACCGCCTCTTTGTACTCCTTCAACTTGAACGTCTTTATCCCCAAATTCTCATAGTTCAAATACCTACAAAACAAAATTACAACTAGAACCCAAAAAAATTTTGATTACCCACCTGTCACCCATCGCCTCCAAAAGCCCAAGAGATTTCGGAAAACTAAACGGATTGATAAACACCCCGTAGATTTTCAGCTCCTTAATATAGATGTCAAATGGCGAAATACTGCAAAAATAATTAGTTTTGGTTCTTTGGGTTCCACATAAGTACTTACTTGATTTTTCCGTGTGGTGGCGCCACACCAAAGCAACACAATTTCCCGCCACGTCTCAACAAACTAACGGCGTGCTCAATCGCCGGAGGGAACCCACTGCAATCCACCACAAGATCGAAGAGGTACTCAGGATCACTTTGTTGGTTCCTCTTAAGCTCATCCGGAGTGATTAGATTATAACCAGTGTCTACAAAAATATATTAGAACGATTTAAAAAAATGATCTAGTAGCTTACTAAGCTTCTTCAGCATATTCAAGCGTGCTGTGTTGGGTTCCGAAACAGTAACACGCTTATGCCCTTGCAAATGCAACAGACACACCCACAAATTCCCAATGATGCCTGCACCAGTGATGAGGATTTTGGAACCAATGGGTATCGGACTGATAATGTCCCATCCATGCGATAAACACGAAATAGGTTCCGTTAAGGCGGCTATGATAAAAATAAATTAGTAACAACGAATTTTGGGTACCATTCCTCACCTTGTTCCAACGAAATTCCTTCAGGTAGCTTGTGCACCTGGCTAACCGGAGCTAAGGCATATTCAGCCCAGCCGCCATCACGATAAATCCCGATGGTGTTGTTTATCCCGCCGGTACTACAAAAGTGGGGCTGTCCCGAATGACAGGAGTAGCAACATTGGCACCCACTAGAACCCAAAAATTTTTAATAACTCACAAGTTTTTATATATATGGAAGAGTACCTGTTGGGATCCACTGACACTGTGTCGCCTTTTTTGAACAACGTCACCCCAGTACCCACTTCGATAACGGTACCAGAAAACTCATGGCCTAACGTGATTGGTCGAGTGGAATTGCATGGGAACTCGCCCTGGTGAAAATTACATTAAATTCAGTTTGATTTGATTTATTATGGTACCACGGTACTGTACTGAAAATGCTAATCGATTATAATAACGAAGGTCAACAAATCTATGTTGTTCTAGTCATTTGCACTTGAAACCGGTTTATGCTAATACTATTTAGTACTTGTGGTGTAAATCTATCTAGAGTGCTAGGGATAACAAAACAATCCATTAGTTAATTTATGGCAAAATCTGTGTAAACATTTATCTTAGATAACAACATAACATTGGGGATAAAGTAGATGTTGTGTAATGTTTGTTTATCGATAATAAAATTAAAAGTTGGAACCCAAAAATTTTGGTTCAAAATTGATAGCTCTGTGAGAAACTTTGGAAAACTCCAATAAGCGCAACATTACTTATTACAAAGTGGGACAAAAAAAATTAAAAAATGTAGGTTTAATTAATTTTTAGAACTTAAAATATGTAAAAATCCATTGGCGTACTATTAATAACAATAATAGAAAAAATCCTTACCGACATAATATGCAGGTCCGTACCGCATACCCCCGAATACGCCACTTTAACCAAAACATCATCAGCATTCACCAATTTCGGAATTGGCACCTTCGTATGTTCCACTTTTTTCTCCTTCAACGTAAACTGAATCGCCTCCATGATTTTTTCAAACAGAGTGAGCGTGGAGTGGACGTCGCTTGAATGAAAAAATCCACTGATGTTTCGCTTGTTTTATATGAACAAGGTCGACCTGATATAATATTAGATAAAGTAAAATAAAATAGTGTTTTGTAATGGATTTTAGTGGTATGTGAAATTGACCTGAAAGGTCAAGAGTGTCGCTTGATTGTGTGATTAATTGGATCAACTTGGCGCTTATGATTGTTTACTAGAATATTATAGTTTTCGGTGCCAATTTTACACAATTTTACTTTAGGGTACCTAAAGTACCAAATAATTTATTTAATTAAAATAGCTTCACATTTTAAACATCGCTTTGGCTATGGTGCCCTTCCCAAGCATCTCCACCGCCTCCTGGTACTCCTTCAACTTAAACGTCTTTATCCCCATCTTCTCATAAGTTAAATATCTGTAATACATCAAAACAGTTAAAGTACCCAAAATTTTGGGTACCCACCTATCGCCCAAAGCTTCTAAAATCGCCAGGGATTTGGGAAAACTAAACGGATTAATAAACATCCCATAAATCCTCATTTCCTTAAGATAAATATCAAACGGGGAGATCCTGCAACAGCTGTCTTAATTTTTTGGTTCTTTTTGGGTACTTTTCACTAGTTTATACGCGATTTTTTCTTGTGGAGGCGCACAACCAAACACACATAGCTTCCCACCACGTGTCAATAAACTTGTACCATGCTCAATAGCTTCAGGGCATCCACTACATTCTATTATAATATCGAAAAGGTACCCAGGGTCAGCTTGTTGGTTCCTTTTAAGCTCATCCGGAGTGATTAAAGTATAACCAGTGTCTAAACAAATAAATTAAATTGCGTCATTTAAAACTGAGTTTGTTACCTAAATTCCTCAACATGTCCAAGCGTGCTTGGTTGGGTTCCGAAATGGTGACCCTCTTCTGACCCTGTAAATGCATAAGAGCCGCCCATAAATTCCCAATAATTCCAGCACCAATAATTAAAATTTTCGAACCAATAATCACTGGACTCATCAAATCCAAACCATGTGATATACAAGACATAGGTTCCGTTAGCGCGCCTTAAAAACAGTTTTGGTATCTACCCAAAAACTCCAATTTAAAACTGACTAACCTTGCTCCAAGGGTATTTCATCTGGTAGTTTATGAACCTGGCTAAGTGGAGATAGAACATACTCAGCCCAACCCCCATCACGATGTATCCCGATGGTTATATCGATACCACCCGATTCACAAAAGTGGGGATTCCCTGAATGACAAGGCTGACAATAGAGGCATCCACTGGAACCCAAAGGAATTTTCATCTAACCCAACGATTTTTATGGTTGGGTTATATACCGATTGGGATCCACTACGACTTTGTCGCCTTTTTTGAAAATGGTCACTGCTGTACCCAAATCAACGATGGTACCAGATAATTCATGGCCTAGGATGATTGGACGGTTTGGATTGCATGGGAATTCGCCCTGGAAATTGTGCGGTGTAAAAAATGCCCTCGTTGTAGGTATAGAATTTTGAAATTCATCCTTACATTAATAATATGTAAATCAGTTCCGCACACTCCCGCATACGCCACCTTAACCAAAACATCATCAGGTTTCACCACTTTGGGTACTGGAACCATGGCGTGCTCCAACTTTTTCTCCTTTAGAGTAAACAACAAAGCCTCCATTTGCTCAGAGGCTATTTGTGGACTTTGTGATTGGGCCCGAAGGGCCTCCACCGCCTTACAACTCATACTTAAAATAAGCTAGAAGCAGATTCGATATTAAAACTCTGAAAAACTTACTTTGAAGTTGCACAAAATGACAGTGAATTTGGGATTCTTGATTAAAACTCGTTTAAAATCACGTTAAATTTTATTTGGTAGTCAAATTGACAATCAACAAGGCGTGACTGTTTTATTTTAATTAATTCTACGCATGGTACTACTTATGATTGGGTACTCGCCTAATGAGTACCGAAATTTGTTAGGTACCTAGATTAATTTTGGGTTCACATTTTAAACATGGCTTTGGCAATGGTACCTTGTCCAAGCATCTCCACTGCCTGCTCGTACTCCTTCAACTTAAACGTCTTTATCCCCAACTTTTCAAAAATCAAATACCTGTAATATATCAAAACAGTTAGGAACCCTAATTTGGGTACCCGTTTAACCTATCGCCCATAGCCTGCAAAATCGCTAAGGATTTCTCAAAGCTAAACGGATTAATTAAAACCCCGTAAATTTTCATTTCCTTAAGATAAATCTCAAACGGCGAAATCCTAAAAATTCTTAATTATTTGGTTCTTTTTGGGTACCACTAGCTTACAAGATTTTTTCGTGTTGAGGCGCACAACCAAACACACATAGCTTCCCACCACGTGCCAATAGAGTAGTACTGTGTTCCACCGCTTGAGGGCACCCACTACACTCTATTATAATATCAAAAAGGTACCCAGGGTCAGCTTGTTGGTTCCGTTTAAGTTCATCCGGAGTGATTAAAGTGTAACCGGTGTCTAAATAAATAAAACTAATTAAGGTAATCAGTCGTTTAATAACTAATTCTTCTACTTAGGCTCCTTAACAAGTCCAAGCGTGCTTCTTTGGGTTCGGAGATGGTGACATTTTTATGACCTTGTAAATGCATAAGAGACGCCCATAAATTCCCAATAATTCCAGCACCGATTATCAGAATTTTCGCACCTAATGTCACTGGACTAATCAAATCCCAACCATGCGATATAACGGACATGGGTTCGGTTAAAGCGGCTTAAAAAACAATTTTGGAACCTAGAAATCCCCATATAAAACACCAACCTTCCTCCATTGATAAACCATCTGGTATTTTGTGAACCTGACCAAGAGGAGTTAAAAGATATTCAGCCCAGCCACCATCACGATGAATTCCTAGATAATTATCAATGCCGCCTGTTGGACAAAAGTGGGGGTTCCCCGAACGACAAGGATCACAAATAAGACAACCCCTGGAAACATCAACAGAATTTTCATACAACTTATCCGGTTTTTTCCGGAATTACCGATTGGGGTCTACTACAACTCGATCACCTTTTTTTAATACAGTCACCTCGGTACCCACGTCGACGATGGTACCACATAATTCATGGCCCATTGTGATTGGGCGATGTGGATTGCATGGAAATTCACCCTGGAATCGATTTATGTGTAGCATTGTCGAAATAGAATATGAATTCTTACATGAATGATATGTATATCAGTTCCGCAAACCCCCGCATACGCCACTTTAACCAAAATGTCATCAGGATTCACTACTTTGGGTACTGGAAGCATGACATGCTCCAGTTTTTTCTCTTTTAAAGTGAACAGTAACGCCTCCATTTTCTCAGATGTGAATTGTAGGGCTTGTACTTGGCCCTTGAGGGCCTCCACCGCGTTACAACTCATAGCTGTACGATAAACTAGAAGATTTGTTTGGAGAAGGAGGTTGGGAGTAGTAAAACTTACCTTTTATCACATGAATTTAAAACTAAAACTCGTTTAAACTGACATAATAATTTTATTCTACAATCAAATGACAATTAACTTGTATTTTAGTTAATTTTAAACATGGCCTTGGTGATGGTACCACTTTCTAACTGTTTTAACGCCAGCTGGTACTCGCTTAGCTCAAATAATGCTACTCCAAGCTTCTCATAAGATAAGTACCGTGACCCCATGGACTCAATCATTGCTAAAGCTTTGGGGAAACTAAAGGGGTTCACATTGACACTTAGTATAGTCAACTCGCGCATGAATAGATCATAAGGCGACAACCTACGAAGGGAAAAGTTAGTATTTAGTAGTAGCTCATCACATCGCTTAGTACCGAATTTTCTCCTCGGGAGGAGCTACTCCAAATATCAAAAACTTCGCGCCTGTCTTAAGTAAACTCAGTGCCATCTCCATAGCTTTGCAGTTACCACTACAGTCGATTGCCACGTCATATAATTGTGTCTTGTCTAAATTTTCGGGAGTAACCAAGTGGTACCCTGAGGAGTAAACAAACGAAAATTTCCCAAAAAATATTGTAGGGTAGTTTTCAGGTACCTATACTAACCTAAGTTTCGGAGATTATCCAAGCGTTTTTTTAAAGGATCACAAATGGTGACTTTGCAGTGCCCTCTAGAACGCAAAGTGGTACCCCACAAAGTACCAATAATCCCCGCTCCTGTTATAAGAATCTTTTTCCCAATTGGCAAAGGAGCCACTATATCCCAACCATGCGATAAACACGACAAAGGTTCTGTTAGGGCTCCTAAAAAACTAGTTAGGCTATGTACGGTGACATTCTCCACTTATATCGTACCCAGTTCCAAGGAAATTCCTTCAGGAACTTTATGAACTTGTTCCACGCCACATAGACAGTAGTCAGCCCAACCACCATCATTTTTAACTCCAAGGTTAGCGAAATGACCCCCCACAACGCAAAAATGGGGGTTCCCCTGGTGGCAAGGTTCGCAATTATTGCAACAACTGTTTGGGTCCACGACAACTCGATCATGTTTGTTTAGATGCAGGATATCGGGGCTGAGGTCTGCTATGGTACCCGAAAATTCGTGACCGAGGATTAGAGGGCGCTGAGTACAAGGATACAGTCCCTAACAAAAGAAGGTTTTATATACATAGATATATTTAGTAATAAACGGATTTATACCTGGATTATATGGACATCTGTCCCGCACACCCCCGAATAAGCTACTTTAACTAAAACCTGCCCTGATTGGAGGATTTTAGGAATAGGAACCCGTACTAGGTTCAGTTGTTTAGTTGCAGCGATGTATTGTAGCGCCTCCATGTTGTTTAGGCGACTGCCATGTGCGATTTTTTACATGGCGATAAGTGTGACCTTTTCTTGGAAAATAAGTGAACTCATTTGCGTATCAATCACAATAATATATTGATAATAATAATAATAATAATACAAACACGAGAATAAAATCTATAAATTAAACGTGATTTACAAAAGAACACTAAAACTAACTAAAGACAGTGCCGGATTAGGATTATCGCAAGATTTTTGTCTTAAGAGCATCCTCAAATTTTCTTTATCTGTATATAAGTGCTTACAAAAACCTTTTTTGGTTTGATCACGTGGTGCCCCCACATCTTAGCTCCATCGTAAGCCCGGCACTGTACTGTATCAGGAAGAAATATTCAAAAAATTCACGAGGCATTTTCCCTTATTTTTTAAACTCATAAGTACAAAGTGTGAACTTAAGACTAATACCTTAATTACCCCCCTCCCCCCACTTCCATGTCTCTTATTCGTCACTTCCCTATAATATCCGGACTGGAATTCCGCGACAGGTTCCTCAAACTTTTAATACTCTTCAACTCCCTGGTACCATTATAAGTAAAATTAACATCACAGTTGCTCAGTGGATGATGTTCTTGTGTATCGCGAGGACTCACCGGCGTACCCACACCACTATCCACTGAACTAGTAGGCGACGGTTTCTCGTGGTGGTGCTGGTGGGGGAAATCCAACGCTTTCTCGTTGCACTCCTCCACCTCGTCCTCCTCCTTATGGTGTTGTTGTTGTTGTAGTTCGCAGTCTTGTATTTTAATATCAATGTGGTTGTGTTGGAGGCGCTGCTGTTGCAGAATATTGTTGTGACAGTTGGAGAAGAACGTCTTTTGTTTCTGGTTCAAGCTATTAGCTCTAATTTGCGGCTCTAAACTCGGTGGTACGGAAATCTTTCCAGTACTCAAACTTTTCACCATGACTCTCTCTCTATCATGACTAGGCTTCGGACCTTGAAACATTTTCATCAAATTAGTCTGCGCAGAAGCGCGACGTTGTTCCGAAAACGTAATTTGAGACAAAATCCTTCTGACGTCATCAGTTATATCTACGTCACGTTTCTCCTCCACTAGACTATTAATAAAGTTAGCTAGGGTTGCTATGGTTACATCCAAACCTCTCGAGTGGATTTCCAAGCGATTCAGTTGCGCTTGTTGGAGGGTGCGGTTCTTTTCCAAACGTTGCACGTTCGCCAAGGCCAACTCCAATTGGGACATAAGCGCCTTGTTTTGGTCGGTTAACGTTTTGTTTTGCACCTCGAGTTTGTGCAAAGCTTCAACTTGTGGCTGGACTGACGTCATTTCTTCTTGTAGTACTTGGTACTCGACTTTGTATTCGTTTAGCTGCTTGCGGAAGTCCGTGGTGTACACCTGGAATAATCCAGAAGTAAAAAGTGGTACCTCCAAGTAGTTTTTATACAGTACCTGTTTCATTATTTTATCTAACATTGGTTTGTCAATCATCGGAAGCTTGCCCTTAAGGTAGTTCATTATTTCCTCGAAACTGTCACAGGCTAGGAGTTTATCCTTGTGGTACACAAGTAAAGCTAGAGCTACTCGAAAGATCACATCTGGACTCTCCAAGAATAACAAATCTAAAACCAGCGTTGAATTACAATGAATTCTAATGGTACTACTCACTTACCGAAAACCCTCGTGACGAAACCTAACGGAAATTGAGAGGCAAACACGGTAAGCATCCAAGGCGCTGCGTAGAGCGTAGGCGCAACTTCATAGAAGTCAAAATGGTTGTAAAGCTCGGGGATTTGGTCGTGAAGCAAGCGAGATAGTTGATAGAGCTTAATTTGGAGCCCTACCATATCCGGTAAATACTGCTTACGCAATCCTCGTCGAAACATCAGATGGCGTAGCAGGAAAAAGGCTTTAGATTCCTCCATCTAAACAATAACTAACTAGAAAAGCTCGTTTTGGTATCTACAAATCACTTACATGGAGTAGTAGTACCCCTGCAACGAAACTTAAACCTTGACAGTACCCAACCTCAGGATCCAAAAGCGAGTAGGCCTTTAACAAGTTGAACAAAGCGAGTTGGCCTGGTCCTAGAGGACTGCTGTAGTACGAGTGGTTAGGGAAGGTACGACCCAAGTCAATTAAAATGGCATGCTGATGCGAGGTTAACTGCTTAAGAAGCGTGTCATAAGCCACGTTATAGTTCGGGTACTTCGCAGTATCAACTGGTGGTACTTTAAGACAAAATTCCTCAGCTAGGACTTGCCATACCTCGCCACGTTTACCACGTGGTACACCTACAAATACAACTTAACATTTCGTCATCATTATTAAACTTAAGCTAACCTTGTCTTATGGCATGTAGTAGCATCTGGTTGTCGCATTTAATTCTTGCGTCTTTACTAGTAACCATTTCCCACACTTCCATGACTTCTCTCTGGTTAGGCTTCATCTCGTCGTACTCCAATTTTATGCGTTTCACAGCCGACTCCTCTTGCTTAGCTCGTAAACGCGCGTTTTCCTTCTCCATCCGCACCAATAATATCGCCTGGTGTATAGATTTCCTCCATAACCCTCTTAGTTGGTCCCTAGATCGTTTTTGGGGTTCCTCAGGAGTCACCTCGGGTTTGCTTGGGGTTACCACACGTTTAAAAATGGCTTGCCTCCAAGATCCATTGGATTTCATCGGAGTACCCTCATCGGAATTGGTGGATTTTGGACTATTGCCCACTTTGAAAAAGCTAAAGAAGCGATAAAACAGTAAAACAGTCAAAACCAAAATAACAACTCTTACATGTCCATCATAGGCGACTTGAGTCCCTTTTCCGAACCTACAGACCGATCTGGGGAAACTGAGGAGGTTTTAGTTGTAACTGCGAGGTGTTGCGAGTCCTTCAAATCGTTTTGTGAGCCAATAGTCGAGGATCTAGATCTTGTTCCCTCCGATTCTCGATCCGAGTGGCCTTCCGGTGGATACGGCGAGGTTTCCTATGAAGACCTCATGTACTTAAGAGCTCAAAAACAAAATTTAACTTACCCTATTGAGCATTGGAAGATTCATTTCTCGCAACATAGGACCAAAATCATCCTTGCTAGCTTTGCGTTTCAACATTTCGAACGAATTGGTCAAAGAACGCTTGGCCTTCATGAAAATAGTACCACCTCCGAGGTACTGGTTTAGAAACTCGGACCTAAATACAAAGTATAGTAAAATTGAATGAGTGTTAAACTAAATTTCTCACCGATTCTCTGCGGTGTCATGCACATGCCGGCCTTGCTTCATCTCGCAATGTGCCCGAAGCAACATCATAAGGAACTCGTTTTGTTCCCGAATGGAATCCGTTTCAGCTCCTCGGAATTTAGTCAGTACGATAGTTTGCTCCTCATCGTCTAATTGTTCCAATCTAGAAATCCGAAAAGTTAAGCTTGAAAGTTAATTTATATTAACTAGTACCTTCGCAAGATGGCTGCCTGAGTCTTCCTATCTGACAAGTGCTCGATTTCAGAGCATAGCTTATGGTACCACACCATCGGACAGTGATCACATGAAGATATGTTGGGTCTTGGACGGATTTCCGCGTTGAGGAACGCTTGGGTTATAGCTAAGAATAGCTTAGTAAGAGTACTAATGGTACTAATGAGGATCACTTACCTGAGACTGCATCACTAGCCACTGATGCTGACTCGCACTTGAAGATGTAGCCGACATAAATATGCACACTTTGTCCTTCCCGGCAGATAAACCCAAAGTGCTCGGGTTTGTTTTGACCCTAAAACAAACTCATCAACTTAGTTTAAAAAAACAACCTCCAAAATACTCACTTGGATGCACGTGACTATATCCCCGTGGTGCTTATGAAGTAGAATGACTTTTCTATCAGGACTAATCAGTCGTAGATCAGTACGATCGACTTGTAGTACCATTGTGCGATTATGGTCGTCTATTTCCACGAGTTTCGCCTCGTCTTTTCCCTCTTCTTCTTGTGGTGTTTCAGCTTTATTCTCATCGTTTTCTTCTAGATCCTCCTCGGCTTCCAATAATTTTCTATCAATGTCTGGTGAGCGAATAGTATGCGGTGCTGAGTACGTCGATAAAGATCGTTGTAGTACCGGATGGTTAGTGGCACTTTCGATTGAACTGCTTGAAGTACCAGAATCCTATACAAGAATTTTTTAAGTGAGCTCCACTCGATTTTATCAAATAGTGTGGAAATTGAATGACTCCCTATCTAATTGTGTATGTTTGGTTGCTTACATCTGCACCTTGGTACTTACTATGGAGGCACGTCTGAAATTATCCTCGCTTCTTAGTCGCCGCAAATGATCCAAGCCACGAATCCGACTTTTCTCCTCTTCATGCACTTTGAACTTCTCCAAAGCGTCATCTATGAAACTGTCGGGGACTTTCCGTTGCCATACTTTGATTTTTCCAATGTATAAAACCTAATATTGGACAATAACAGTAGCTATATTAATAATAATGAATTAATTCGGCGTTACCTCGAAAAAATTGCTGGAACTTGGCGATATATCCACGCAAAGCGATGTTAAATTAGCGGCACTACTTATGGATCTAGTGGGTGTCGTGATGTGGTTTTGGTCTTTCATTTGTTTGTACAGATCGGTTACCTGTAAACAAATTTTAAATAAATTCACTAGTAACAGAAAATTAGTGGAAAAATCGAAATTTATGTGTTAAACCTCGGAAATTACAAAATAAAAAGAATTACAGTTTCCTGTAGATAGTTGGTTGGTGTTTGTGGGCAATAGATGGCGCAATATAAGAAAATTAATAATTAAAACCTAATGACAGTGAAACTTGGTACATAATTTTTCAAATTGTATTTCTAAAGAGGCATTATTACAGTGTCCTGTATATTGTTAGTTGATGTTTGTAGACAACAGATGGCACAACCAATTATTGATAAAAGTTTTATTTATCAGAATTCCGCTTTATAATTAACAATCTCGCTGCAATAATCTTAGAAGAAATTATTGCTTTTCCACGTGTTTGTACGATGATAAAAAGAAATTCGTTGTGTGGATTTTTATCCAAGGTCGAGGTTCCCCACGAAAACAAAACATATGTAAATAATTTTTGTTTTGCCAGAGAAAAGTTGACAGTGTTAAAAGCGTCGTAAATTTTTGTATAGTCGACGTGATTTCAATGTTAATTTGCTCGCACGTCACACTTATATTAAATAATGAAAAAAATTGTGATAAATTCTGTTATTTTTAGAGTTGTTTTTTAATTAGGATCTTTTGGGTACTTACAGTTTTTCTTTCAATGTATGACGCATCACTGTGCGAACTAATATACGGAAGCGGAACAGTAATCATTTTGCGGTTTTTTTTTAACTATCGGATTTTAGATTAGAGGACACACAACTAAGTTAAAACGCGCACAAAAACAAATTGATTTATAAATAACTAAGAGAAACAAATTAGCACCTCACAGTATGTGTTGTATGTTGATTAAATTAATTTTTTGCGGTTTATTATACAACGCTTAATTTATTCTGCACTCATCATCGTCATTTTTTTTTTGTAATTATCTAGTAGGTAGTGAACGCGGCACACTTGTTTTCAGGATGAGACCGATTTAGAACTGAAACTGAAACAAAACAGGCCGTCGTGGTGTGCCATGGAAAAAACAGAGAAAGACAGTGACGTTCCGATTTCTATAATTAAAACTATCACACATTGACTTAGTGGTCATTATTTTTGGGTTTGAAAGACATCTGTGGAATATACGGTGGGAATTTTTGGGGTTTTCCGGGAGAAAAACTATATGTACCTAAATGTCTGAAGAACTTTGTATAAGAAAGTCATGTGCTGGCTACACCATATATTTTAAGTCATTTACAAATAAATATTAATACAATTTTCTTAGATTACAATAAAAATTTTCGATTTTGTAGCTAAATTTTCGACAATTTTTCCAAAAATTTGATCCTGGACTAAAAAAAATTCATGAAATTCAGTTGTTTTTTCTTTAGTATTAACCATCCACAAAGTGGCTTTGATGGAAAAAATTTAAAGTTAGACCAAGAACAAAATTGTTAGGTTAGATCCAAGAGTTAAGGTGCTAAACTTGGAACCCAAAAATTCACATGGTTTTAAATCAAACCTCATAGTTCCAATTTAGATTAGTTGTAAAGTTTCTGGTACATTTACAAACAAAATTTTAACACCCTAAACTTAGAATACAAAAAATCTTAGTTTTTTTAGCACCAGTTCCATATTTTTGGTAATTTTTCGAAAAATTTTCCTACCAGCATACATTTACTAAACCCTAACTTAACCTTAGCGGTGTCCACTAAATCCTTGCACAATCTTTCTTATTGTTAGGTTAGGACAGTTTTTGTTAGGGTGCTACACTTGGAACTCAAAAATTTACATAGTTTTTTAAATTAACCCTCAAACTTTCAATTTAGGTTGGTTGTAAAATTCCTGGCGTCTCTCCAAACAAAATTTTTAGACCCTAAACTTGAAACACTAAAATTTTGGTTTTTTAGCACCAATTCTATATTTTTGGTAATTTTCCGAAAAATTTTCCTACTAACACACATTTACTAAACCCTAACTTAACCTTAGCGGTGTCCACTAAATCCTTGCACAATCTTTCTTATTGTTAGGTTAGGACAGTTTTTGTTAGGGTGCTAAACTTGGAACTCAAAAATTTACATAGTTTTTTAAATTAACCCTCAAACTTTCAATTTAGGTTGGTTGTAAAATTCCTGGCGTCTCTCCAAACAAAATTTTTAGACCCTAAACTTGAACACTAAAATTTTGGTTTTTTAGCACCAATTCTATATTTTTGGTAATTTTCCGAAAAATTTTCCTACTAACACACATTTACTAAACCCTAACTTAACCTTAGCGGTGTCCACTAAATCCTTGCACAATCTTTCTTATTGTTAGGTTAGGACAGTTTTTGTTAGGGTGCTACACTTGGAACTCAAAAATTTACATAGTTTTTTAAATTAACCCTCAAACTTTCAATTTAGGTTGGTTGTAAAATTCCTGGCGTCTCTCCAAACAAAATTTTTAGACCCTAAACTTGAAACACTAAAATTTTGGTTTTTTAGCACCAATTCTATATTTTTGGTAATTTTCCGAAAAATTTTCCTACTAACACACATTTACTAAACCCTAACTTAACCTTAGCGGTGTCCACTAAATCCTTGCACAATCTTTCTTATTGTTAGGTTAGGACAGTTTTTGTTGGGGTGCTAAACTTGGAACTCAAAAATTTACATAGTTTTTTAAATTAACCCTCAAACTTTCAATTTAGGTTGGTTGTAAAATTCCTGGCGTCTCTCCAAACAAAATTTTTAGACCCTAAACTTGAAACACTAAAATTTTGCTTTTTTAGCACCAATTCTATATTTTTGGTAATTTTCCGAAAAATTTTCCTACTAACACACATTTACTAAACCCTAACTTAACCTTAGCGGTGTCCACTAAATCCTTGCACAATCTTTCTTATTGTTAGGTTAGGACAGTTTTTGTTAGGGTGCTAAACTTGGAACTCAAAAATTTACATAGTTTTTTAAATTAACCCTCAAACTTTCAATTTAGGTTGGTTGTAAAATTCCTGGCGTCTCTCCAAACAAAATTTTTAGACCCTAAACTTGAACACTAAAATTTTGGTTTTTTAGCACCAATTCTATATTTTTGGTAATTTTCCGAAAAATTTTCCTACTAACACACATTTACTAAACCCTAACTTAACCTTAGCGGTGTCCACTAAATCCTTGCACAATCTTTCTTATTGTTAGGTTAGGACAGTTTTTGTTAGGGTGCTAAACTTGGAACTCAAAAATTTACATAGTTTTTTAAATTAACCCTCAAACTTTCAATTTAGGTTGGTTGTAAAATTCCTGGCGTCTCTCCAAACAAAATTTTTAGACCCTAAACTTGAAACACTAAAATTTTGGTTTTTTAGCACCAATTCTATATTTTTGGTAATTTTCCGAAAAATTTTCCTACTAACACACATTTACTAAACCCTAACTTAACCTTAGCGGTGTCCACTAAATCCTTGCACAATCTTTCTTATTGTTAGGTTAGGACAGTTTTTGTTAGGGTGCTACACTTGGAACTCAAAAATTTACATAGTGTTTTAAATTAACCCTCAAACTTTCAATTTAGGTTGGTTGTAAAATTCCTGGCGTCTCTCCAAACAAAATTTTTAGACCCTAAACTTGAACACTAAAATTTTGGTTTTTTAGCACCAATTCTATATTTTTGGTAATTTTCCGAAAAATTTTCCTACTAACACACATTTACTAAACCCTAACTTAACCTTAGCGGTGTCCACTAAATCCTTGCACAATCTTTCTTATTGTTAGGTTAGGACAGTTTTTGTTAGGGTGCTAAACTTGGAACTCAAAAATTTACATAGTTTTTTAAATTAACCCTCAAACTTTCAATTTAGGTTGGTTGTAAAATTCCTGGCGTCTCTCCAAACAAAATTTTTAGACCCTAAACTTGAACACTAAAATTTTGGTTTTTTAGCACCAATTCTATATTTTTGGTAATTTTCCGAAAAATTTTCCTACTAACACACATTTACTAAACCCTAACTTAACCTTAGCGGTGTCCACTAAATCCTTGCACAATCTTTCTTATTGTTAGGTTAGGACAGTTTTTGTTAGGGTGCTACACTTGGAACCCAAAAATTTACATAGTTTTTTAAATTAACCCTCAAGCTTTAAATTTAGGTTGGTTGTAAAGTTCCTGGCGCTTTCCAAACAAAATTTTTAGACCCTAAACTTGGATAACTAAAATTTTTAGTTTTTTTAGCACCTAAGTATACCATATTTTTGGTAATTTTTCGAAAAATTTTCCTACCAACCCACAAAAATTCTTCTTTAAACCCTAACCTAACTAAATCCTCCTGTTTATTCCTTTACCTTATCACTCAAAAAATTATTTTCCAAAAACAACCTCACTATAATCAAAATTTCGACAATTATTCTATTCTCTCGGTACAAACATCAATTTCTATCCATCAAAACTCTTTTTCTCTGCTATTGGAATTTGTCCTTTTAGACCCTGGGTCGCCTGCCAACAAACAAAACTCTCTATCCTTGCACACCATTTACACAATGCATCCATCTCTGTCGCATAATTCGAACAACATTCAAAATGATGTGTTTGAATATTAATAACCCAGAACGAATAAAACACACAAAAAAATACGGAGACACGTGTGACACACACACCAGAAAGTTTTCTAGGATAAAGTGCAAAAACATTAAGCAGGTAGTTAATTTTACTATTTTATAATTATTGTATAATGTATGCGAGTATGAGAGAGGTTTCGGGATATTTTTAGCTAAACAAACTGTTTTCAATTACTTTATTATTACAGCTACAGCTTTGTTGTCATTTGTTTATAATTTATTACACATATACGCACTTGCACTTGTACACTCATGTTTTACTAAAACTAACAAACAAACTGATTAAAAACTATTAAATTTTTGAATATATTAGAATGTATTGAGTATCAGCCAAAGAAACTAATTTAATTCAAATTTCCCGCGCCAACTAAACTATTATTATGCGGAGCATCCGACAACATCCGCTTAAAAACATTCAGAAACTTACTACCTGTCACCTCATCTTCATCCTCGCGCACCCTGAAACTAGCCATAGGTCCATCCAAAATATGCACCATCCCATCACTACACTCATAATCCGGTCTCACCACCCTAATATACCGATTCCGCCACTTAACATAGTAATCCCCCTCCATTTTCACCACGGTGATCCGCAAGGGTCCATTCGTGGTCCCCAACGTGATATCCGAGTAATTATTCGCCCGACTCATCGACAATAATCGCTCCATCGACCAAACTGTTGGTGAAATCACCAGGTGCTTCCCCAAAATTTTATAATCGTCCTCAAGCGGTTCAAGTGTTGTGTTTAACAGTCGCCGCCAGGTGGAGTCAGTGCTGACAAAGTACGTGAAGGAGGCGTTAGGATTCGTTGTGAAAATCCTATTAAAACCTGACTTCTCCCCCATTTGATACACGAAATCCAATTGGGGATCCATAGAGATTTTACTTAGAACCGAAAGGTAGGGGAAGGGTTTCAAATGGCGTTCAGCGACACCTAGCGGGTGGTCAATCAAATGCACCACGCCGTTCTCCACGGGAATGTTAGCTTTCACCACGTGAGAGTAGTAAACACCCTTAAGATTGCTACTATCACCTAGAACGGTTTCCAAGCGAACCAAATCATCATCGACGAACTGCACCACCATTTTTATATAGTCATCCCCCCCACACATCGTCTCGTAGTTAATTCTGGGGGTAGGACGAGTGAACAGCACGTGATCAGGTACTATATGACCTTGAATTGTGTACGAGTTGATCCGACTGAATCGATCAGCATCAATTCCAGAGTCAACTGGGATGAAGTAGGTGCTGGTTTGGTTAGATTTGAATAAATTTTCGAGTTTGTGCTGTTGGATTTTGTGCAGGAAGCTAGTGGCAGTATGCGGGGAGATTCTCCAAGCTTTCGGATGGCGTAGCAGTTGGAGGACAGTCGGAGAGCCCTTGGGAGTTACAACCATCGGATCCAGAACCTCATCAATCACATGCAAAACCTAGCAAAGAGCCCTTTTAGATCACTAACTACTCCTAGCTCCTAGCATGAACTAACCTGTGGATTTCCGGTCTCCCCCCGACTTTTTCCGATGTAATCTGAGCGATTCTCCACCACTTTAGCGTTGTTTACATACAAACCACCACTTTCACTCTCGGTTAACCAAAGTGGGGGAAACCCATCCATCACAGTTTCTACACGACCAGTACGTAACATACTCAAAGGTTTCACTTCGTGTGTCATATGGTAAAACGCCAAGTTCGATTGGAACTCTTCAGTGTACCGATCGAAGGCCTCATTCGTTGGAACGAATAGCGTAAAGTCGCCATAACGAAACTTCAATTTAATCGGACCATTGGTTTTGATAAGATCGTTAAATCGTCCATAGGTGGCATCTTGAGTGATTTTCTGATAGACTGTTTGCTGTTGAAAGGTAGCAAGGGCGATAATAGGGAGGAGGAACAAAAGAACCAACATTATTCAATAGAATCTAACGCAAACTGATTTGGTTTTGTTGGTGTTTAAGTTTGTGACCGAGATTAATTTGGCAATAGGTCACCGCAAAGGTTATCATGGATTTCGTACACAGAATGTATCAAGGAGGCTAGGAATAGATAACAATAGACAGTGAAGTGGGCGTTAAAATGTATCACGTGACAGAAAGCAGAATTTTTTCAGGTTTGGTCTAGAATCAGAAGTGGGATACTGCTCGATCATGGATTTCGTACACAGAATGTATCAAGGAGGCTAGGAATAGATAACACAATAGACAGCGAAGTGGGCGTTAAAATGTGTCACGTGACAGAAAGCAGAATGTTTCCAGGTTTGGTCTAGAATCAGAAGTGGGATACTACTCTTTAATATATAGCCAAGTTTATATTCCTGTAATTTATGTTAATTTGTAATATTTTTTAAGACAGATACAAAGTGAGTTTAGCTATACGAGTAGAATGTAAAAAAGAAGAATCTCACTTCTGATAAGTCCAAAAAACTTTCTAGTCTAAAGCTAAACTGATTCTAGACGCCCAATTGAAGATATTTCTTCATTCTGTCTAACCTAATAACGTTAGCTGTAATCTAAACCTACATCTACTACTTACATCAGCTGACTTCTTCGCCTGGAACAAGTAGCAGTACAGCAGATTCTCGTTGTCCTCACGTAGCAAATACAAAAACGTGCAAGCATCAACATCTGCCTGGCAAAATCTCGCCATATTAACCACACGATGTGTGAACTGCAGCTCGAAATCCTGATTGTAGGCTTGTAGGACGCCATCTTCCACACCAAGACTCAACTGGAACCAAACGAAAAGTTTTAATAGTTACGGGTTTTTGTTTCGTTGTTTTTTGACAAGTGCTATAACTGTCAACAAGAACATGCAAGAACAAAGCTCTGGTAGTACTATTACTACTACTACCAGTAGTTCGAATAATTCGAATAATTCGGATAGTCCGAGTTTACAGAATGTTAGACTGAACGAACGTAAAGTGTCGCAGAGGGTGGTGAAAATTGAAAAACTGCATTTTCCCGAGATTAGAATGTTGGTGGAGTTGAACCAGGAGTTGCACGATATGATGTTCAAGCACATAAACTACGAATCGCTAATGTATAAATAACAGCAGTACCAATCTAGATAAGTTAACATAGGTATCAAATAAAAATTTTTCAGTATTAACAATAACGTTGCTGTTGGGGTGAGAGGCGAAAACAACAGCGAGTTATTAGGAGTGATAAACACAGGGAACTACCCCAACATCCCCGCAATATCCCCGTGGGACTGGGACTTGTGGTTCACCCGAATCTATGGCTTATCCGATGTCTTCGTCCACAACAGTCTCTGGATCAACTTCTTCGCCTACCATCCAGATTGCACGTTCAACTTCACCAAGCCAATTTTCCGGCATATATTCCGCGAAAACCGCTTCGTTGATTTCCTCCTAGTCGTAGTACCACCAGGAATCGCTCGACTGGCCTTCCTAGACCACCACGCTATTCGCCTAGCGCCACTCTCAACACCTACCGAGCTCCACGCCACCCAAACAGTCTACGTCATCACTAGAAAGCGCTTTATGCATAGCTATCGCATCCGAAGGGCTTTAGAAGAGGATAATGATGAAATAGTCGAGTTGATTCATCATCAAAGCGATAAGTTAAAGATGCATTATGGGGATTTTTACATTTCCGAGATACTAGCTAAGGATGAAGAGAGGAAACTAATCGTTGCTGAGTTCAATGAGCAAGCTGTAGGAGTTGTGATGTTGAATCCCTTTGTTGATTTGAAGAAGCTCCAAACGGAATTACAGTTGGGGCCTTACAATGACCTTGTGAAGAACGGTAAAAAGGAATCGAAGATTAAAAAGGAGTTTTGTTGGGATTGTGCTGTTGAGGACGAAGTAGTTGAAGTGAACACGCCGGTTGATTCATTGTTGTTTCCTTCTCCCGAATCCGAGGTGCTTCACCTAACCGACAGCTCGGAGTTCTCGATTGTTACCAATGTATCCTTAGAAGCCCTCTCCACTGATAGCTCCATAAGTGATAAAGTGAGCTATGTAGACACGTATTTTAAAAAACAACCCTCCTCGTCTGCTATGAAAGCGCCAACTAGCTACCTCTCTTTGTACCAAGATAGTACCGTGGAAGTTATAACAAGTAAGCCATATTGATTTAGTACAACCATCTTATGACGTTCTTCCATCCAGTTCCCACAGCTGTCACCTACGAAGACCTAGGCACGTTGAATGCCTTCTCCTTGGAGATCATGGCTACGAATTCTAAGCATGAGGAATGTCTCAAGGACTTGCTTGGAGCTGCGTTTGCTTGTTTTCCAGAGCGCGATTATTGCGTTTTGTCCATACCTCATAATTCCTCTTCGTTTGTAGTCGATCGGTTCTTCACACGCATACCATTGAAAGAGCGTGGGTGTACTGAAGATGTCATCTATGCCTTGCATAGAAACGCTCTTAGTTCCACTTTGAAAGTCGTAGCAGCGAGATTGGAACATGTCAATGAAGTTGAGAAACTAATGGTGAATATCCAGGGAAATACTAAAGTTTGTTGGAGGCAGTTTAGGGATTATATTAAGAATCCGTACTCGAAGTACCTGGCGTATGTGATGCTGAGCGATGACCACGTGATTGGAGTAGCCAGTACTTTACTCATCATCTAATTGAAATTCCCAAAACCAACTCGTTTGTTTCAGTACTAAGCGAAGAACACGATGTCAAGTACCTCAATACGCGTTTTGATGTGGCCAGACACACTAATCCGAAACTGAATTATAGTGGGGGCTTCGGGCTAATACAGTCCTGCCTAGTTTCCATTCATTTTCGCATACATTTCAAGTTTTTCATGTACGAGCTGCACCGCTTGTCCGATTTTCACATACTGTACTACAAATTGGTCGAGGCTAACACTATTGAGGGTGTCGCGGTGGTACCGGCCAACAATCTACTGCAGCATATGATACCGGCCGCGCCTCGATTACAACCGGATTACGATTTGGAGGCGGTGGAAGGTGAGAGAAAGGCGAATAAGATGGCCTAAGGTCAAAGTAGTACTGAGCATTTTAAAATAGTACTAACTATTCCCCCCAGATTATATGCCGTGTGAAGAAGTGCTGCGCCCCATGAGGGTCCCCATGGCCCTCTTTATATGCTCGGTAAGCATTTGCAACTTGCCTCGCTTGAACAACAACACTCGCGTAGTGGTGGTGGGGGCAAGTACCACTGCCCTAGCCTTCCTAGAAGCGCTTCTTTGGAGGACCGACGAGTTCCTGGTGACTATCTCTTGGATAATCGTCCAGATTTTACTGTTGATTCCTTCCAGGTGACCTTCAACAACGTCATGTTGATTTGCCTACACCCCCCGGTACTACATAAAACAAATGAGTTTCGTATTAAGCGAGATTTATTGCAGTACCGCTTCATGTCCATGTTGTACTTTAAATGTTTCGTTAGTACTGTGGTGGGGGAGGTGACTGGTATTGATAGGAAAGAGCGTTTTATTAGCGTGGATAATACGAATTATGTGCGGTACGACCTGCTGTTTCTTATGTGCGGTGAGCAGTTCCAGTTGCCTTTAATCAAAGGCTTAGGCAACGTCGTACCGTCGAATATCTTCACTTTGAACTACGATAGTGATTTTACTAAAGTGGAACACTACGTTAGGAAGTTGCAGGTGTATTCGAAATGTAAGATGGTACCACTTGTAGTACTTAGAGAGTACCACTTGGTGTTTCCACAGATAAAATCGTAGTTTACGGGATTTGTCTTCAAGCCTACTGTATTTTAACATTTTTGTTAGAGCTAGGAGTACCAGGTGAGTTTCTGACGTTGGTCGAACCATTTCCCAATCGCTGGGTGAAAAGTGGCCGGAATTCCACGCAAAAATCCGTGTTTAATGATCCGGCCGTGGATCAAGCTGTGCTGATGTCAATGCGCGAGAAAAACATCAACTTGTACGAGTCCAGTACGTTTGTGGATTGGACCAGCAGGAACCGGAAGGGTCTGCTGTCTTCAGTGCGCTTCGTCTGTCAAACCCAGTTAATCGACTTGGACTGCTCGATGTTTATTATTTACGAGAGAAAAATGATCAGCCCCGGTACTTTCCAAGCGATCATCAACGCTGGTTTGGTGTTTGATGGCCGTTTGGTGATTGACAGCGAGTTTCGCACTAATGATAAGTTTATTTACGGTGCTGGTACTATGACTAAGTACTCCAGGCGGTACTACGCGGAGCACATGATCCACAAGCATTTTAATCGCGAGGAAATCGGGCGAACTTTAGGACAGAAGATTAAAAGTATACTGATACCGCCGCGATTTTGTGATGAAACTGAGGAGTTTGGGCTTTGTAAAATCATGCGAAGCCACACTGATACTAGGATGTTAGTGTCGAGGTACGTGGATCCCATTATGCAATATGCGGTATTACCTGGGAAGCTCTACTATTTGTCTGTGTCGAAACCCGGACTAAAACTACCGTCTATATTAGACAGGAATCGACATAATTATGTAAGAAGGTCTCTTTGAAGTACTTCCAACCAACACCCACTATTCTAGGGTACTGAGCTCATCACTGGTGACTGTACGCGGCTACACAAGCAAGGCTACTTTAAAATCCATTTGAATCAGTTTGATATGGTCGAGGATATTACGTGTTTGTCCAAGACAGTACGGTACAACATGATTTAGGTAGTACCGGTAGTAATTTAATGTTTCACAGCCTTTTAGTATTGTTAATACGTTTGCCATTTGGGGCAGGCATGAGCAACTGTTGAATAATTTGAAGATGCAGTACCACCTGGTACGCATCACCGACTTTTTTGAGTTCTTTAAGGAACCATGGGCGTATACTATTTACCACGATAAATGTCCGGTTTTGTTGAATAGTATCGAGGAGTATTTGAAGAAATTACAGGTAGTAACACTTGGAGTAGTACCGGAAGGAGGTACTGAATCACTTGTTTATCCGTAGAAACCTGACAGTATTATTCCGATTTATGATAGAATTATCCATGCATATAAAATTGGAGGCTACCCATTGGTTTGTTTTGTTTATTATTAACTACCTAGTTTGCTTAATTGTTAGTTTACTAGATGCCTGATTGGTTGTTAAGGAAGTTTGAGGATATGTGTTTGGACCAAATGGCTGAAGAAGAAGTAAAGAAGTTCGTGATTGAATTTTTGGAGGAACACAGAGCAGCTTTAACCATGTATGCGATTCCAACGGTGATTTGTATGCTTTTAAAGAACTCTAGTCCAGTTTTTTAATCCACTTCTATATACAATTTTATATATTATTATCTAAGTATTGTATAGTTTTTGTAGTAATAAAATATTTTTAATAAAAATGTTTTAAGTATACATGATTTATTGTGGGAACTAGCGAAGGTGACTCGATGTTCAAGGTTTAAGTGATGGGAATAAAACTGTTTTAATACAGTGGGCGCCGACGAGAAATAGAACAAAAAAACTGTAATTTTGTTGTAATTGACTTTTGACCTGCTTGGCGAAAAATGCTTAATTCACTGCAATTTCCCTCCTTGTAAATCATGATTTAACTTTGTTAAATTTATTGAATGTGGCCAGCACAAAAAACATAAGAAAGTAAAAAACTCACAACCCACTTTAAAATTTCCTTTATTAAAACCCTAACAAATATCTACTAGATTCACGTGAATCCATACGACTGCACTTGTCTCAACAACATGCGGATGACAGAGGGCGTCGCATACATCGTCAGAAGCTGTCGATTATTCTCCAAAAACTCCATTAATTTCTCGTAGATATAATTATGGGCACTATGATAATGCACACATTTACTCCTATAATCCAGTCTCACCGTGTCAGTACGCTAAAACAAACAATTTTACTAGTGGTACCACTATTAGTACTCGTGGTACCTTCCACTGGGTCTCTATGAGTGCTTCTTGAAGCGCCTCCATTATATTACGGTCTTCTCCTGGTTCCTATAAACCAAAACTAATGAAACCCAAAAATTTAACTGTATTCTAACCACAGACGTTAAGTTCCATTAGGTACTGCTTAATATCATCCATTAAAGTACCCATTTTATCGTGGTACAACGCATAGCTCCAAGGTTCCTTGAAATAAGTGTACAAGTCCTTGATTCCAATCGTCCGATTACGAATTTTAAGATTATTCAGGAGCTTCTCGTGTTTCCCCCATAACGCCACCACATTAACCAAGTTAAACTCCTTAAATTAGTACCTACGTTAGCACCGCTTACTTGTCCCTTGGTACTACTTACCGTTTTCGAAAGACAAGTAATAGTTTCCACGCAATCAAACTGGTTTAAATGCAAGCGAAAATATCCTTGCTTGTCCAAAGTATCGCCTCCTGTAGTCAAAACAGTACCCTGTTGGTTTGTAGTACCAACAGTACTACTACAAGAACAAACTTACATAGTTAGGTCTAGTTATTGCGAGTTGTAGTGGGATTTTTCGTCCTGGTTTCTCGACACACAAGTAATAGAGCTTCCCAGGTAAAATTGCGTAGTGCAGCTTCGGGCCAGAGTACGTTGGTAGTAACCTGTCGCTCATTGGTAACTTAGCAGGTCGTACCCAAAACGGTGTAAACATATTGCGGATTTTCTTCCCCAAAACATTCCCAACCTCCACGCGATTAAAGTACTTGTGGACCATATGACCAGCGTAGTACCGCCTCGAGTACTTCGTCATGGTACCAGCCGCGTAAATAAACTTGTCGTTAGTCCGGAAATTCTTATCGATAACCAACCGCCCATCAAACACCAACCCCGCATCAGTTAAAGCTGTGAAAGTTTTCGGCGCAACGCTTCTTTGATTATAGATGATAAACATGGAGCAAGGTAACTCGACTATATTGTGGGCAGTTTGAAAGCGTACCGTTGTAACCTTTTTACTAACATCACAATTCCAATCGTAGAACTGATACGATTTATAAATGCGAATACCCAAATCCTCCAAAGTACGCATCACTATCTCATCCACTTTCGGATTGTTGAAAAACGACACGTTATGCTGTGAGGTACCTTGAATATGCCAAAGATATGGAAAGGGTTCCACCAGGACTAAATCCTGACCTTCCATGCCAAACTCCAACGAAGCAGCCAACATCGAATAGGCCTCAACACAGTGACCGTAAATCAAAATAGTACCTACAACAAAACAAATCCAAACCACCTCTGTCGGTAGTACCGTCGACATACAAACGATTCGTGTGTTTCTTTAAATGTTTAATATACCCATAAACTCGAATATAGTCCACCTCGGAATTAAGCACAAACACATTATGCGGATTCAAAACCTCCTCCTCACTTCGTGGTACCGGTGTCTGAAACTGCTCCCCACACATGAGAAACAACAAGTCGTACGGAAGGAACATGGACTCGTTCACACAAATATACTTTTCCTTTCTATCAATACTAGTCATTGATCCTCGGACAACCGTAACAAAAGTCTTGTAGTACAACATCGACATCAAACGCAGGTGCATCAAGTCAGTTTTTACACGAAAATCGTTAATACGATGGATTGGTGGTACCAAACCATGACTACAAACTAGAATGACACTGTTGAAGGTCAACTACGAGCAGAAAAACTGTAAATCCAAGACTAAGCTAATAGCAACTAATCACCATAATCGAGGGATCATTACAAGCCCAACACAGCGTTTCCAAGAAGGACATCGCAGTGGTACTATCACCAACCACAACAACCCTAGTGTTATTAACTAGCCTTATACCACCACAATTATTCATAGTCGACAAGAACAAGCCCAACGAAGACTTGCGTAGTACCTCCTCCTCAGGTAAACAATCTACAAATCACACCATAAACTAAATTACCTCTAAAAACAAGTAGTACCACCTTCTAGTTGCTCCCTATCGAAATATATTTGCTCTCTTGGCATCACCGGTACCATTGTCTGTAGTAAGTTGTTAATATTCGCCCCTAGAGACAAATCATCCAACTTCAGCTTGTAGTAGATGATGTTAAAATCGCTGTAGCGGTGTAGCTCCCTTAGGAAGTACTTGGCGTGCGAGTGGTACTGTGGTGCTATAAGACAGTACTCCAACACACCGAAACAACCACTTTTATGCAACTTTGGCTTCGCCCATTTGTCCACGTCATAATGCGAGTTCAAATACTTCAAATCGTACTCCTCCAATAGTACTACGAGTTTGTTAGGTGGTACTATTGCCGAGTTTTAAGTGGTACTCACCTGCCACTCCTACCACCTGCGTATTACTCAACAACACATACGCCGCATACTGCGAATTAACATCGTCTAATGACTGGACGAAAATATCCCATGCCTTGTCAAAACTACAAGTCTCCACCAGTAAATGCTTCACGGGTTCTCGGTACTTCATACAAGCCGGTTGTACTTCTAGTTCACACAGTAGACTGTTTCTGTGCATGGCATAAAGAACATTCTGGCAAGTACCACCGGCTTTCAGTGGTATGCGATTGAAGTACGAGAGAAAAAGTCCGGGCGAGGCATCTGTTGGTATTGACACAATTGCGTACTCCCTGTCTTGGTAACAAGCAAAGGCGTGCATGAACAAATAAATCACACTGTCTCGGTGCTCTGGATAAACTGCGACTATCTCCACGGCGAAGGCGTTGTCTTGACTGGCGGGCAGTTTGTAACGTTCTAGATGAAGGAAAGTTTACTACTACCACAGAATACCAAAATCTTGATACTATCAGTACCTCGCTCCCTACTGGTACTTACGTTGTTTCGTCAGCCTCCTCGTGGTGGCCGTCACAATATCATCCAACGACATCCAACTACTCTGCTTCTTGTCCAAATACTCCATAAACCGGGCATCTGTATGCATTAGGTCAATGGAAGCCTTTTTCACAACCTTCACCGGTCCTTCCTCCTCCTCCACCTCGCTCTCCTCAAACATGTATATAAACGAACTGGTGAATACCAACGAGAACTCATCGTCCGTTGAACTTTCCACTTCTTCCAATGTTTCATGGAGGGAGCCATGTGGTGACGCCCAAATATCGGTGACATCCATTTGGGAGACGCGATCTTCCATACTGGTAGTACCAGAGCGGAAAATAAAAGAGGTTATAAGTTTTAGTTGGTTAATAGCGAACGAATTACTCTGTTAGGCATGCTTCAGCTACTAAATTGCGTTTTTTGAAGCCATGGTAGGGTTCCAGTTCGAACTCCTTTTGCAGCGTTTCGTAATTTACAGTTTTGTTGGTTATTAGTACTGCTACGGGAGAATTTTGGTGGATTGCTACGATGACTTCGCGATTTTTATACCGGCGATCCCCCAGTATTTCCGCAATGTAAAAATCCCCGTAGAGCTTCCGAAGTTTCTTCGAGTGCATTTCGATTAGACTCACAATTTCATCATTGTCCTCCTGTACAGCTCGTCGTACTTGGTAGCTGTACAAGAACCTCTGGCGGGTCATCACATAAATCGACTGGTTACTCTCTTGTTCATCTGAAAAATTCCAAACAACACCAAACTAGTACCGCTTGGGATCCACTGTGCTAACCTTGGAAGAAGGGTGGTACCTCTAGGCGTGACTCTGTAGGCGAGCTTTTCCATAAATTCCAAACGCTCCAATCCGATTGGTACGAACAAAATCGTAAACTCCAAGTAGTAAAGTTGCTCGAACAGATAATTAAGCAACTGCTCCAGAATAACGAGATGGTTCTGGTCGTAGGCTAGTAAACTAACCCAAACCGTATTCCTAGCTTTGATACTCTCCAAGGTGTAGATGTTGTGGAACCACTGGTCCCAATCCCAAGGTGCGATGGCAGCTAAATTAGGATACGCTGTCACACTCAACACTGCGACTAGTTGATCGTAATCGTCCGCCCCCAATGTCATCAAACTCTTACATCTACAAGAACCCTCCAGTACTTTGGTACTAAACCATGTGGTACTTACATAGTTTCTTCTATGTCCAAATCGTCACCAAACAAAGCGTTATGTGTTGGGTTTTGGTCACAAAGTGCACGTATCTCGGCGGTATGTTCTACACCAATTCGTTTGATATTTCGCGAGGACGAGGATTTATTTATTCCTGTATTTGTGCTCATTATAACTATTTATTTGAAAAACAAACATCGATAAATTGACTTGACACGGAGTGTGTTCATTGAACACATCATCAAGACGTTTCTAGTTCATTGTTGGTTTTAACTGACATCTAGTCTAATCTCAGTACTTGACTACTATAGCTTAAATAAAACTTTAACCAAGTCGTTTAGCACTAGTTTTATTTTAATTATTACATTACAATTAATTAGAGCTAAAAGGTACCATCTTGAAAACTGCTTACAAAGTGTTGAATCAACGATGGTATCGCATACATCGTCAGATGACTACGATTCTTTTCAATAAAGCGAATCACCATGTCCAACAGTATTTTATCCACGTTTTGCCTAGTGAATTCCTCCGTAAACTGATTCAGCACTTCTTTATAATACTACAAAACAAAACTGCTAGTACCGCTCGCTACTAAAATCTAAACACAATTCCTAATTTACATTTTTAATTACCACCTCCACGCCACACTCATTAACATGCCCTTTTAACTTATCCAAAAACTCTAAGTGATTCTAAGAAACCAAAGTAATTAGATTATAGTGGTACCACCAACTAAAATCGTACCTCCTCCAAATATCTTTCCATTTTCTGCTCAAAGTTCGGCCAATTGTCATTATACAAAGCATAACACCAAGGCTGCTTGAAATACGTAAAAAAATCCTTAATCCGTCCCAGCCGGTACTGCAACTTGAGATTATTCAAAAGCTTCTCGTGTTTCCCCCACAGTGACGCCAAGTTCACCACATCGATTTTCTATAAAAACAAACCCAATAACCCTAAAAGTACCGTGCGGTAATGCTCACTTGTTTCGAGACACAAATTATAGTTTCCACACAGTCGAATTCGTTTAAATGTATACGAAAATACTGATCAGTTCCATGGCCTAAATTACCAGTCTCCAGAACAGTACCCTGCAACATTACGTTGTAGTACCGTTGGTTTACCTCACTTGCCACTTACATAATTCCGTCTTAGCATCGCCAATTCCAACGGAATCCTTATCCCTGGCTTCCTCGCACTAAAATAATACATACGCCCGGGTAGCATCCCGTACACTGCCATCTCCTGATGATACCGTGGTACCATCATGTCATTCCTAGATTCACATGTCACTCGCCTCTCGCTTAACTGTCGATATTCCTCCGGCGTTAACATCCACTTAATTTTCTCAGCCAGCCTATGCCCCACTTCCTCTCGACTAAAATGCTTGTGCATCAAATGATCCGCATAGTACCGCCTCGAGTACTTTGTCATAGTACCACAAGCATAAATCCACGGATCATTCGTCCGACATTCCCTATCTATAACTAATCGACCATCAAACACCAACCCTGCCTTTGTGACCATGTCAAACGTATGCGTATTTAAAGTACGATGATCATAACAAACCAACATCGAACAGTCCAACTCTAAGACTTGCGTGGTAGATTCAAAGCGTGCAGTTGTGAGAAAGCTGCCATTACAACAAACCCAGTCGAGGAGTGTGTATGAGGTGTAGATTTTTATGTTATAGCTACGGATTGTGTCTAACATCATCGCCTCGAGTTCTGGATGATTCATCGCTGAGTACCGACGGTGGGATTTGCGTGGACCTGGTTTGGTCTCTGGAAAGTTTTCCACGAGGATGATGTGTTGGCCTGGTACGCCCAAGTCGATTAGTGCTGCCAGCATACAGTACGTCTGCGTACTATACCCGTAGACAATTACAGGGTCTAAAAAACAACCGATAGAACCATATAGTACTAGAAAACAACTAGTCCACTAGAAAACCTTCACCAACCTTTAGTGTATTTCCGCATGGACTTATACATGCCGTACATTCGCATATAATCGCTATCCGAATTCAAAGCGAACAAATTACAAGGGTACTCCTTGTGGTACTTCAACGGAGGCTTGACGAACTGCTCACCGCACATTAGAAACAAGTAGTCGTACCTCAGAAAACTCGCCCCGTTGATCACCAGAAACTTCTCCTTGCGATTAATATTCGTTGCTGTACCACGAATCGTCGTCACATACGTACGATAGTACAACTTCTCCATTAAGCGAAAGCTGACAAAGTTGCGTTTCATCCGGTAGAAATTGCTCTGGTGCACTGGTTGGATTAATCCATGCTCTGTCACCAAGAAGACACTGTTGAAGGTCATCTGGAAAATAATTCGATGCAACCATGTGGTTTAAATTCCAACTTTTTGGTTGGTTACGATGTAGTTTGGATCACACCACCAGCAGAGTGATTCTAGGAAACTCAAACCTGCGGCACTCCCGCCCACAACCACCAGTCGCATATTACAAGTCAACCGCTCCAAGCTACAGTTATTCACAGTTGAAAGGAACAAAGCTAGTCCCTTACCAGTTCGCATCACTTGTTCCGCTGGGGCAAAATCTGAAAAACTACTTTACAACACCATTTCAATGTGCAGTACCACCAGATGGTACCTTCAAGATACTCCAAGTTGTACACGGGTTGCGTGCGCACAACCACCGGAATTAAACTCTGCAATACGTTGTTGACACTTTGTCCAATATTCAAGTCGTTCGTCACTAGCTTGTAGTACAAAATCGCATAGTCGCTTAGTCGGTGTAATTCCCTTAGGAAGTACTTGGCGTGCATATGGAAATGCGTCGACAAAAGACAGTGAACTAGCGTACCATGGTAGCCACTTCGTTGTAACTTCGGATGGATCCACTGGTCCACATCGTAGTGCGAATGTAGGTACTCCACGTCTTCTTCCTCAGACAGTACTACCACGACGAATAAACGAATAAGTCTTTAGATCAAGGTACTACTTCAAAATTTAACTTACTAGCTAAACCAACAACTTGCTCCTCGCACAACATCACATACGCCATTAAATTACCCTCGCTGCCCGACAAGAAACTTTTAAAGTTCTTCCAGACAGTACCACGATTCACTATATTCCACAGCAACCGTTTCACGCTAATCTCATGTGTTTTATTCGCCAGTTCCACGTGCAGCTTACCATTAAGGGCATTCTTATGCGTTACATACAATACATTCTCAGAAGCACCACTACTTTTCAATGGCAGGCGATTAAAGTAGTTCGAAAAGTGGTCAGTACTGACATCGTGTGGTACCGATAAAAGTGCATAGTCTCGCTTTGGGTAACACTCGAACGAATGCCGAAAGAGATGGTGAAGACACTCGGAATGCTCTGGATCAGTTGCTATAACCTCCAGAGCAAACGCATTTTGATTTTCTTCCTGGCATGTAAACTCTAAAGGGTACTCAGTAATCAAGTCGTTGAATAATGGTAAGTTTACCTGTGCGATGACAAACATCCCGTGGTAAGTCAGATTTCATATCAAACAGCAACGGGATTTCCAGCACCTCTTCCTCTGGAATGAACTCAGGAAGTACCGTGGTATTATCGTCATCATCAGAACTCGGTAGTACAATCGAATAATCATCCGATTCTGATTGTTCTACATCCACAAAATCCTGCAAGGACTCGGGTAGGGTATATGTGACAGTCTTTGACATTGCCTCATCTAACCTTCTATTACTACAAATAGAACATAGTACTACCACGAAAAAGCCACTCCAAGTTACTCCAACTTACTCACACAGCGTGTCACACTGCGAAGAATCCGCAAAATTGGCACCACCAACTGAACTCGCATTACTAACCCTACCAAGCCTACTAAGCCGCACATAACTCGGCTCATATTTCTGATCAGTCTTCATAAATCCATTGTAAGGTCCAACCTCAAACTCGCTTTGAAGTAACTCGTAATTAACATTTTTGTTGAGGATCAACACACCTACTGGAATATCGTTGACCATTGCCACGATTATTTGCCGGTTTTCCTTGTCATTAGTTAACAGTTCTGCTATGTAGTAGTCACCATAGCACTGACGAAGTTTCTTTGTCTGATTGTCGATTATCAACATCAAGTCATCGTTATCTTCTACTACAGCCTGGCGCACGGAATAGGTCACGGCGAAACGTTGTCTGGATAGAATGTAGACTGTTTGGACGCCCTCGGGGATCACGACGCCTTTGTGCAAAAATTTTGACAGGGTTAGATCGAGATTAGAAGCTTTAGGAGGTAGTGGATGACAAAATTTTGACACGAACCTCTCAAGACAAAAATTCAATTTGTCCATGCAAACTATTACCTAACGGCACCATCCGATGGCAGTTATAATCCAAAAACGGCAACCCAGCCATCCTAGGCGGCAACATCAACAGCACAAAATCCACATAGTAGAACTTTTTGAAGAGAAACTCCATCAACGGTGGCAGAAACGTGTCCTCCTCCTCCGGATGCCAAGCAATCAACGACAACCACAACGTATTCCACACGGTTATATCACTCAGGCCATACTTGCGAGTAAACCACTGGTCCCAATCCCAGGGGGCCACGGCAGACACATTAGGATACGGTGTTAAGGTCACCACACCTAACAACTTCTTCTCATGGTTCTCCAAACCAATTGCAATGAAACTCTCACAACTAAAACCAACGCAGCTATAGTTAAAACCTTAGCAAATGGTTCGCTTACATTGTTTGCTCAATATTTACGGGTCCAAACACCTCCATGTGGCCCTTGTTCATCTCGCACAAGGCCTCCACTTCGCTGGTACGATCAGTACCAATTTTCCGTACTCTGTTTACAATATTATGCAACTTGGCGTATTTTTGGTAGCTCAGAGAACGTTTAGTCGCGTAAATTGAGGACATATTAAACAAAAAAAAATCACTTGTAACAAAAAAAATTACAAAAAAATATAACTGTCATTTCGAACGTCAAGGAACAAGGCTACAAGTTAGTGTTAGTTTTATTTACCGCTTAAATACATTATATTATGGGTGGGGCTTGAACAGTAACGAATGCTCATAGTTGTGCAACAAAAGTTTTGTTATCGATGGTATCGCGAACATCGTCAACTGGCTACGATTTTCCGTCAAAAACTTCAACAGCATTTTCTCAATAGGCACATCTAAATTCATATTATTAATGCACCTCCACTTAAACTCCTCGCGATCCTCCTCGGTTATCTACAAGTAAATCTATGCAACCTTCCGGTACTACCCTACAAGTACTACCTTATTCGTCCAAAACTTGTCCAAAAACTGTTCCAGAATTGTCTGATCCGCATCCGGTTCCTAACAACAGAAATCATTAACACCCCTAAACAACCTTGTACTTTATTAAGTTAGTACCGTCAATTCCTTCAGTACCGCCTCCATGTCATTCAACAACTCCGGCATTTTGTCATTCACGATAGCAAACGTCCAAGGCTGTGTAAAGTACTCGTAGAAATCGGGTATGCCCACTAAAGTACCACAACGCAACTTGAGATTATTCAACAAAGTCTCGTGCTTGCCCCAGAGGGCCACTATAGACTGCACGTCGAATTGCTACGAGGTACTACCATGAAACATTGAAAAATCACCCCCAAAAAAACTTACTCTTTTCGACAAACAAGTTATAGTTTCCACTAAACGTAACTGGTTTAAATGCAGACGAAAATAGCCTTGTTTAAACAGGTACTTGCAATTTCCAGTTTTAAAGACAGTACCCTGAAAGAAGTACCGTTTACTATTTAAGACAGTCATCCTCCCCGTACTCACATAGTTTGCTCTAGTCATAGCCAGCTTCAACGGAACAGGCTTCCCTGGCTTCCCCACAAACAAATAGTACAAATTCCCCGGAAGACACCCATAAAATATCACCGGATCACTATAAGTCGGTACCAACATATCCTCCTCCTCGTCCAAACTCCAAAAATCCGGTATGTCTATCGCCTGTGCGGCCGGTTGCAACTTTTCTTTAATCTTCTGCGCCAACTTCCGCCCAACCTCTTCCAAGTTAAAGTACTTGTGCACCTTGTGCCCCGCATAGTACCGCCTGGAGTACTTGGTAATAGTACCAGCAGCATATATACATTTGTCGTTAGTTCTCGAATGCTTATCAATGACCACACGTCCATCATAAACCAAGCCAGCTTCCATTATAGCTTGCAGTAGTTTCGGATCTACAGATTTGTCTTTGAAAACAATCAAAATGCTACATTGGAGATCGAGGAGATTGTGAGCGGACTCGAATTGTACCGAGGTGACCTCGTTGCGATCATTACAAATCCAGCTGACTAATTTGTAGGACGAATGGAGGCTTATGCGCAGTTGGCGGATGTTTCGCATCATGACATCGTCGATTTCCGGATTGTTAAACGCCGAAATGTTGGTTTTAGCTTTTTTTTCCAAATGCCACATGTGAGGAAAAGGTTCGACTAGTATCAAGTCTTTACCAGGTATCCCCATATCCATCAACATAGTGATAGTCACATATGCTTCAATACAGTGCCCATAAATCACGACACGCTCTACAAATAAACAAAAAAACAACTTTGTTGGAAGTACCAAGCTGATCTATTGGTAGGTACTCATCGACATATCCAGACGCCTCACATGCCTATACAAGCGATTTATATCACTGTCATAGTTCAAAACATACACATTACTCGGCGGCGCATAACCCATCAAACCCTTGGACACCGGTTTCAAAAACAACAAATCGGACATTATAAACAACAAGTCGTACCGCAAGTACCCCAAATTGTTCACGATAATAAACTTCTCAGTCCTACAAATGTTTGTTATACTCGCCGTGATAACATTCACGTACGTTTTGTAGTAAATCATGTCGACCAGGCGATAATATAGCAGGTCACGTCGCCAACGAACATCCTGGACTTTACATGGACCACAACTGAGTCCTTGATCGGAAACCAAGTAGACACTCGTGAAGGTTGTCTGGGAAAATATCGAGTAATTCGGGGGAGAGATTATTAAGTGGCCTAACCATGTAGTCGTTAGAGGCGCGAGTCCAACACAACGACTCCAAGAAGGACAAGGCGGTGGTACTACTACCTACAACCACAATGCGCGTGTGGTTGTAGTTTTGTGGTACCCCACACTGGTTTACAGTTGACAGGAATAAAGCTTGAGGTTCGATTTTCTTTCGTACTTCCTCACTTGGCATCATGTCTACAATAATAATTAAAAAAAATTAATTTAAGTTGGTCGAGTAGTACCGTAGTACCATCTTCCAACTCGTCAAAGTCGTACTGTCTTCTAGGTATAACAGGCAGCATGCTACCTAGCAGATTATTCAAAGTATGATTGCGAGTTCCTGCAAGATCCACTGCATTAATTTTATAATAAATCACTGGATAGTTGTTAACTCGGTGTAGCTCCCGCAGGAAGTACTTAGTGTGCGTTTGGAAGGGTACTGCAAGTACGCAGTTATCCAACACGCCGAAACAGCCGCTATTTTGTAGCTTCTGCGGCACCCACCGATTGACATCATAGTGGGTCTTCAGATACTCCACATTGGATTCCTCCGACATAACTAGAAACCCCTACTAGTACTAGTGGTACCACTCGTTACCCCCTAATGATACTTACTAGCTAATCCAATAACTTGCCGATCTAGCATCATGACAAATGCCGCGTATTTACTGATTTTTTTATGTAGATAATCGCGGAACTGCTGTAGGATCCCTGAGGCATTCTCGCAAGTATCCAAAAGAGTTTTAACGGATTTCTCGTGCGTTTTATGCGCTAATCGTACTTTTACCTTAGGCGACAAGCTGTGCTTATACAAAACGTACACGTGATGCTCGAAACCACCGCGTGATCTAGCAGGCACTTGCACGAAGTACCGATTTAGGGATGTATTAGTTATGTTGGAGGGTGCCGAGACGACTGCGTACTCCCTTTCGGGGAAGCACTCAAACGAGTACTGCAACAACCAGTACAAGCAGATCTCATGTTGAGGTTTCGAGGTGATCACTTCGATGGTAAACGCATTAGCTGCGCCCATATTAATCGACGGTTCTATTGTAGAAAATCGTTTTATTCTGAGGTAGTACTTGGTGGTACGAAGTACTCACCTGGCGTACCCTCGTGCTTTAAGTAAATCGACTTGGACTCGATGAAATAACGAAACATGCTGGTACTCTCAAAGTCAACAGGTTCGTGCTCGTCGTGCAACTGATCCAAGTGGGCCACGTCCTCTTTTGAGTACGTGTAGCTTTGCGAGCTGGTTAGTACTATCGAGTAGTCTGACGAGGAGTCATTGTCGATTTCTTCAAGTAACTCATCGGAGCTGGCGATGGAACTAAAAGACTCCCATGAGTCTCGCAGTGGTAATCTAGAATGTTGACAGTTTAACGTCGTGAATTACTTTGATTTTGAGGTAGTACCGCCGGAAGGATTCCACTTCGTGTACGCTGTATTCGCTGGTTGATGCCATCGAGCAATTATCGTCTGCCACTGCTGAGAGACATTCCGAGAGATCTTCAGCTTGTTTTATGAGGTCTTTATACGGTTTCAGCTGAAATTCATTTTGGAGTACCTCATAGTTTACGTCTTGGTTTAGGATTAGTACCCCGACTGGTACTCCTTTGTACTCAGCGATGATTATCTGACGTTCACTACCTCGTTGTACTAGAATCTCCGCGATGTAGTAATCGCCGTAACACTCGCTTAACTTAGTCGAACTTTGGTTGATTAATGTTACCAATTCGTCGTTGTCTTCTTCTACCGCTCGGCGGTACTCGTACTTATTTTGGAAGACCTGCCTCGATAGCATGTAGATAGTTTGTACTGTCTCCGGCAGCATTTCACAACCTAATAATCAAGTAGGTGTTAACTTTTTGTGGTTTGATGGTACTGATAAAGTAGTACCTGATGGTAGCATTCTGACTGCGTACTGGTCCATACAGTCAATCCGCTGACAGCCTGGCGGCATTATCATCAACACAAATTCCAAGTAGTAGATGTTGTTGAAGAGGTAGCCCATCAGCTGTCTTAAAAAAGTAAAAGTGTAATCCTCGTGCCAAGCCATTAAAGAAATCCAAAGCGAATTTCGCACATGTACGTCATTAATAGCGTAGATCTTCTGGAACCATTGGTCCCAATCGGCTGCGGCCACCGCCGGAATATTCGGATGGTCCTGAAGACAAAGCACTCCGACCAATTGCGGTGGATCCTCATCACAGTTTTCAATTCCAATGCTCATGAAACTGTTACAACTACCAAACACACTAATTAGTACCTACCAAGCAAGTACCATAAAACTTATAATAACTACATGACTGATTCAATGTCCACTTGTCCAAATAAAGCGAAACGTTGAAAGTTCTGCTGTAGAAGATTCTCCACTTCTAAAAAACGAGTCGGTTCAATTCGGCAGACATTCTTCACCGAGCATTGTTTCGAGCGGTTTTTTGGGCGAAGGACGAAACTTTTGTACCGATTGTACCGGTGGGAGTTCATGTTTTATCTCGTATGCGAATTTATTCCAACAAAAAAAATAGTGACAGTATCCACAAAAGAAAAAATGTGCGCAACAAAAAACAACTGTCATGTGACAGTTTGATGGTTTGTTGTTGAACCGTCAAGATTTTGTTCTGTTGGTACTAATCGGTACTAGACAAAAACACGCGGTAACCATGGTAACTGTATAGCTTTGTTATAGTTGGTTCATAATAATAATCGTGACTTTTTAGAACAAAAACTAAGTTACTGTAAAGTAGATTTGGCAAAAATTCAGAGGTTCCAAAATTGTGGTAACTCCACGCCTACTCTTTGAAAGCTGCTTCGTTTGTTTCGAGGGGCGCTAAAATTACGATAATTATTTTTTTTGATGGTACCAACATTCAGCTTTGTGCCAATGGTAATTTTATAATAATCCGATCAGAGATTCCAAAATTATGGTACTACTTTTCGAAAATTACCTGAATATTTTTTTCAAGGGGCGCAAAAATATTGTTAAAGTGCCTATATGATATTTGGTATTTTTTTCTAAATAAAACGAACGTTCGTCTTTATAGAAATGGTAATTTTAATAAAATCCGACCAGTGGTTCCAAAATTGTGGTAATTTCTACGCTTATACTTCGAAAAATTATTTGAAAATTTTCCATGGACACAGAAACATGCAAAAACTAAAACTGTGACTTTTATAATTTTTTTCCTAGTAAAACCAACATTTATCTTGATAAAAATGTTAATTTGACAAAAATTCGACCAGAGGTTCCAAAGTTAAAATGGAGGAATCGAAATAATTCCTAGAAATTTTATTTGTCGCTTAAAAAAATCTAAAATAATATCGATAACTTTGATGACTGTTTTTTCTATTTAAAGCAATAGTACATTTTGAAAAACTGAAATTTTTAATAAAATCTGACCAGAAGTTCCAAAATTGTGGTACTACTTTTCGAAAATTACCTGAATATTTTTTTCAAGGGGCGCAAAAATATTGTTGAAGTACCTATATGATATTTGGTATTTTTTTCTTAATAAAACGAACATTCGTCTTTATGAAAATGGTAATTTTAATAAAATCCGACCAGTGGTTCCAAAATTGTAGTAATTTCTATGCTTATTCTTCGAAAAATTATTTGAAATTTTTCCATGGACACAGAAACATGCAAAAACTAAAACTGTGACTTTTATTATTTTTTTCTTAGTAAAACCAACATTTATCTATATAAAAATGTTAATTTGACAAAAATTCGACCAGAGGTTCCAAAGTTAAACTGGAGGAATCGAAATAATTCCTAGAAATTTTATTTGTCGCCTAAAAAAATCTAAAATAATATCGATAACTTTGATGACTGTTTTTTCTACTCAAAGCAATAGTACATTTTGGAAAACTGAAAATTTTAATAGAATCTGACCAGAAGTTCCAAAATTGTGGTACTACTTTTCGAAAATTACCTGAATATTTTTTTCAATGGGCGCAAAAATATTGTGAAAGTACCTATATGATATTTGGTATTTTTTTCTTAATAAAACGAACGTTCGTCTGTATGGAAATGGTAATTTTAATAAAATCCGACCAGTGGTTCCAAAATTGTAGTAATTTCTACGCTTATTCTTCGAAAAATTATTTGAAAATTTTCCATGGACACAGAAACATGCAAAAACTAAAACTGTGACTTTTATTATTTTTTTCTTAGTAAAACCAACATTTATCTATATAAAAATGTTAATTTGACAAAAATTCGACCAGAGGTTCCAAAGTTAAACTGGAGGAATCGAAATAATTCCTAGAAATTTTATTTGTCGCCTAAAAAAATCTAAAATAATATCGATAACTTTGATGACTGTTTTTTCTACTTAAAGCAATAGTACATTTTGAAAAACTGAAATTTTTAATAGAATCTGACCAGAAGTTCCAAAATTGTGGTACTACTTTTCGAAAATTACCTGAATATTTTTTTCAATGGGCGCAAAAATATTGTGAAAGTACCTATATGATATTTGGTATTTTTTTCTTAATAAAACGAACGTTCGTCTTTATGAAAATGGTAATTTTAATAAAATCCGACCAGTGGTTCCAAAATTGTAGTAATTTCTATGCTTATTCTTCGAAAAATTATTTGAAATTTTTCCATGGACACAGAAACATGCAAAAACTAAAACTGGGACTTTTATTATTTTTTTCTTAGTAAAACCAACATTTATCTATATAAAAATGTTAATTTGACAAAAATTCGACCAGAGGTTCCAAAGTTAAAATGGAGGAATCGAAATAATTCCTAGAAATTTTATTTGTCGCCTAAAAAAATCTAAAATAATATCGATAACTTTGATGACTGTTTTTTCTACTTAAAGCAATAGTTCATTTTGAAAAACTGAAATTTTTAATAGAATCTGACCAGAAGTTCCAAAATTGTGGTACTACTTTTCGAAAATTACCTGAATATTTTTTTCAATGGACGCAAAAATATTGTTAAAGTACCTATATGATATTTGGTATTTTTTCTTAATAAAACGAACATTCGTCTTTATGGAAATGGTAATTTTAATAAAATCCGACCAGTGGTTCCAAAATTGTGGTAATTTCTAAGATTATTGTTCGAAAAATTATTTGAAAATTTTCCATGGACACAGAAACATGCAAAAACTAAAACTGTGACTTTTATTATTTTTTTCTTAGTAAAACCAACATTTATCTTTATAAAAATGTTAATTTTACAAAAATTCGACCAGAGGTTCCAAAGTTAAACTGGAGGAATCGAAATAATTCCTAGAAATTTTATTTGTCGCTTAAAAAAATCTAAAATAATATCGATAACTTTGATGACTGTTTTTTCTACTTAAAGCAATAGTACATTTTGAAAAACTGAAATTTTTAATAGAATCTGACCAGAAGTTCCAAAATTGTGGTACTACTTTTCGAAAATTACCTGAATATTTTTTTCAAGGGGCGCAAAAATATTGTTGAAGTACCTATATGATATTTGGTATTTTTTCTTAATAAAACGAACATTCGTCTTTATGGAAATGGTAATTTTAATAAAATCCGACCAGTGGTTCCAAAATTGTGGTAATTTCTAAGATTATTGTTCGAAAAATTATTTGAAAATTTTCCATGGACACAGAAACATGCAAAAACTAAAACTGTGACTTTTATTATTTTTTTCTTAGTAAAACCAACATTTATCTTGATAAAAATGTTAATTTTACAAAAATTCGACCAGAGGTTCCAAAGTTAAACTGGAGGAATCGAAATAATTCCTAGAAATTTTATTTGTCGCTTAAAAAAATCTAAAATAATATCGATAACTTTGATGACTGTTTTTTCTACTCAAAGCAATAGTACATTTTGGAAAACTGAAAATTTTAATAGAATCTGACCAGAAGTTCCAAAATTGTGGTACTACTTTTCGAAAATTACCTGAATATTTTTTTCAATGGACGCAAAAATATTGTTAAAGTACCTATATGATATTTGGTATTTTTTCTTAATAAAACGAACATTCGTCTTTATGAAAATGGTAATTTTAATAAAATCCGACCAGTGGTTCCAAAATTGTAGTAATTTCTATGCTTATTCTTCGAGAAATTATTTGAAATTTTTCCATGGACACAGAAACATGCAAAAACTAAAACTGTGACTTTTATTATTTTTTTCTTAGTAAAACCAACATTTATCTATATAAAAATGTTAATTTTACAAAAATTCGACCAGAGGTTCCAAAGTTAAACTGGAGGAATCGAAATAATTCCTAGAAATTTTATTTGTCGCCTAAAAAAATCTAAAATAATATCGATAACTTTGATGACTGTTTTTTCTACTTAAAGCAATAGTTCATTTTGAAAAACTGAAATTTTTAATAGAATCTGACCAGAAGTTCCAAAATTGTGGTACTACTTTTCGAAAATTACCTGAATATTTTTTTCAATGGGCGCAAAAATATTGTTAAAGTACCTATATGATATTTGGTATGTTTTCTTAATAAAACGAACATTCGTCTTTATGGAAATGGTAATTTTAATAAAATCCGACCAGTGGTTCCAAAATTGTGGTAATTTCTACGCTTATTCTTCGAAAAATTATTTGAAAATTTTCCATGGACACAGAAACATGCAAAAACTAAAACTGTGACTTTTATTATTTTTTTCTTAGTAAAACCAACATTTATCTTGATAAAAATGTTAATTTTACAAAAATTCGACCAGAGGTTCCAAAGTTAAACTGGAGGAATCGAAATAATTCCTAGAAATTTTATTTGTCGCTTAAAAAAATCTAAAATAATATCGATAACTTTGATGACTGTTTTTTCTACTTAAAGCAATAGTACATTTTGAAAAACTGAAATTTTTAATAGAATCTGACCAGAAGTTCCAAAATTGTGGTACTACTTTTCGAAAATTACCTGAATATTTTTTTCAAGGGGCGCAAAAATATTGTTAAAGTACCTATATGATATTTGGTATGTTTTCTTAATAAAACGAACATTCGTCTTTATGGAAATGGTAATTTTAATAAAATCCGACCAGTGGTTCCAAAATTGTGGTAATTTCTAAGATTATTGTTCGAAAAATTATTTGAAAATTTTCCATGGACACAGAAACATGCAAAAACTAAAACTGTGACTTTTATTATTTTTTTCTTAGTAAAACCAACATTTATCTTGATAAAAATGTTAATTTTACAAAAATTCGACCAGAGGTTCCAAAGTTAAACTGGAGGAATCGAAATAATTCCTAGAAATTTTATTTGTCGCCTAAAAAAATCTAAAATAATATCGATGACTTAAAGCAATAGTACATTTTGGAAAACTGAAATTTTTAATAAAATCTGACCAGAAGTTCCAAAATTGTGGTAGTAAAACTGAAAAATTCGTAGGACTGTTTATAACTCGAGTAAAAAAATTGTAAAATAATGTGTAGGGCATTGGTGATTATTTTGCTGATAAAAGACCCATTTCCCTTTGAAAAACTGAAATTTTCACGAAAATCCCACGAGTGGTTTAGAAATTACAGCCAACTTAAATCAAAACGTTAAAATCGGTTAAAATCAAACAGGCGGTGAAATATCAGATGTTTTAATCCGTAAATTCATGGCATTGTTGATTTTATATACAGGTGTTATAATGGAAAGTTTTTCTAAGCTAAAAAAACTCACTTTATCATTATAGTCCCGTTTTCGGATTTCGCAAACGATCCACGGCAACATCGGACTGGAAAACCGTCGATCCATCGCCGTAAATCCATAATAAGTCACTGGAATTAGTTTCATTTTGATCACAAACACGAAAATTAATTAATTTTTTTTTTAATAGTTTGTTTTCGTTGAGGTTAATTCACACATTTTCCCCATTTGCAACACGGATGAGGGGGATGAAAAGGGCACTTGCGCGGAAATTTAAGATATTGATCGAGGAAGCGGCGTGAAATGTGAAAAAGCGGCGCGCAAACTGAACCAAACCAAAATCGATAGGATTTTAAGAATTAAAATAATTGTTGTTTTTAGGTGGATAAATTAAAGATGTGTCCAAGGTTTTTAGACTTTAGTTTAGTTAATTATTGTCGCGGTATTAGAATGAATTATTTTTTAATTCTACGAAAAAAATTACAAGTAAACTCAACAAAAATTATTAATTATTATCACTTTATATATTTTCAGTTGTTGTTGTTTTTCGTAAACAAACCGGTTCGACTACATTAATATAAAAACTTTTTGTTCGTTCGCCTTAACACACATCAAAACGCGTAAACATTTCCAACTGATATTATTGTTATTATTACCTAAACAAACCGAATTAATTATAAAGTTGTTAAGGTGACGCTCGCTTCGAGAGTAACTAACTTTAAATACTCTCTATAACCAGCGCAAGACCTTCGACTGTATTATTTTTATTAACCAAACCCAAACCGCTAAAGCGAATTAATTACAAACGGAAAAATATTTGAATCCAGTTGGCTGGGTGCGAAAACGCACTATTAAGGTAGGCAATGGTGTATACAAGGCACACGTGGCGACATCTAGCGGCTAGTAGACAAAGTTTGTTATGTACGTGGTCATGGCCTACCTCAAGCTTCCACAAAGATCCAATTTATTTAGAAAATTGAAAATTGTGGAAAATTTACACAGTTCTCGAAATAAAACACAATATACAACAGAATAAAACTTTATTTCTCTTTAATCAACTCTAAAGTGCCACTTCGTCCAGACAGCAGCACCACATCGCCAGTTTTGAACATTTTTGTGGCATTTTTCACCCCCACTATGCTAGGTAATCCATATTCGCGTGCTACTACAGCGCCTAAAACACTTTTTTTAATTACATCATTTTAAAAGTGACTTAAGACCTACCATGCGACACTAGCCCCCCCAATTCGGTGACAATCCCCGACAACATTGGAAAATATGGCGACCAACCAATATCCGTACAGTAGGTTACGAGAATATCACCTGAAAAATTTATTAAGTATTATTTATTTTATTTTAGCCACGTGACTAATTTTTTTGGCAACACTGTAATTTCCAGTCACGTGACGTTTGTATAATACCAGCTTCTAATTCGTGGATTTTATCCATTGAAACTATAACACAGGCTCTTGCTTGAATCGTCCCATTACAAACCGGCGTCCCTGTACAAATCACCAAACTACCATTCCGCTTAAATTCCGCCTTACTTTCCGCCCTCGGCATCCCGAACATTATTTCCGGAAATTCCAGTTGGCACCACTGGGTATCATACAATTTTTTCCTACGCATTGCCCTAAATAAAAAACTTTACTTCCTTCATCCTTCAACTTCATAGTCGATTCTTACTTGTTTATTAGCCCTGGGTGCGGTTTGTTTACTAGTAGCCCAACCTCGTGGTGGCTCAGATGATATAGTAGATCCCTATGCGGCAACACGCCTTCCCCCACCATTCGCTCGGCGAGTTTCCGGTAAGCCAGGCGTTGTTTGTGGATGGCCAGCACGAAAATGTTTTTGGATTTTTCGCGCATGCCCACTGCGACGCGCATTCGCTTCATTAGCCGACGTAAGATGGCCTTGACTATGCGGTTTTTTACTGACAGTTTCGTAATGATGTCATCAACCGTTTGCTCTGTATAAGAAAGCATAGCACACTTTATGTTATTAGGAAATTTTCCAAATTTTGCTGATAGCTTGAAAACGCGTGATAATATCAAAGTGCTGTTTGGAAATTTGGAAACAAAGTTTAATGCTGATTATAAAAGTGAAAACAGTTTCCAGATATTTTGCCTGGATCTAAAGTTACAGCACTTTGATTATAGTCGTCTATAAAATAGGACATTTTCCAAATTTTACAACGCTGATATCTTGAAAACGCGTGAAAATATCAAAGTGCGGTTTGGAAATTTGTAAAGAAAGTTTAATGCTGATTATAAAAGTGAAAACAGTTTCCAGATATTTTACCTGGATCTAAAGTTACAGCACTTTGATTATAGTCGTCTATAAAATAGGATATTTTCCAAATTTTACAACGCTGATATCTTGAAAACGCGTGAAAATATCAAAGTGCGGTTTGGAAATTTGGAAACAAAGTTTAATGCTGATTATAAAACTGAAAACAATTTCCAGATATTTTGCCTGGATCTAAAGTTACAGCACTTTGATTATAGTCGTCTATAAAATAGGACATTTTCCAAATTTTACAACGCTGATATCTTGAAAACGCGTGAAAATATAAAAGTGCGGTTTGGAAATTTGGAAAGAAAGTTTAATGCTGATTATAAAACTGAAAACAATTTCCAGATATTTTGCCTGGATCTAAAGTTACAGCACTTTGATTATAGTCGTCTATAAAATAGGACATTTTCCAAATTTTACAACGCTGATATCTTGAAAACGCGTGAAAATATCAAAGTGCGGTTTGGAAATTTGTAAAGAAAGTTTAATGCTGATTATAAAAGTGAAAACAGTTTCCAGATATTTTACCTGGATCTAAAGTTACAGCACTTTGATTATAGTCGTCTATAAAATAGGATATTTTCCAAATTTTACAACGCTGATATCTTGAAAACGCGTGAAAATATCAAAGTGCGGTTAGGAAATTTGGAAAGAAAGTTTAATGCTGATTATAAAACTGAAAACAATTTCCAGATATTTTGCCTGGATCTAAAGTTACAGCACTTTGATTATAGTCGTCTATAAAATAGGACATTTTCCAAATTTTACAACGCTGATATCTTGAAAACGCGTGAAAATATCAAAGTGCGGTTTGGAAATTTGTAAAGAAAGTTTAATGCTGATTATAAAAGTGAAAACAGTTTCCAGATATTTTACCTGGATCTAAAGTTACAGCACTTTGATTATAGTCGTCTATAAAATAGGATATTTTCCAAATTTTACAACGCTGATATCTTGAAAACGCGTGAAAATATCAAAGTGCGGTTAGGAAATTTGGAAAGAAAGTTTAATGCTGATTATAAAACTGAAAACAATTTCCAGATATTTTGCCTGGATCTAAAGTTACAGCACTTTGATTATAGTCGTCTATAAAATAGGACATTTTCCAAATTTTACAACGCTGATATCTTGAAAACGCGTGAAAATATCAAAGTGCGGTTTGGAAATTTGTAAAGAAAGTTTAATGCTGATTATAAAAGTGAAAACAGTTTCCAGATATTTTACCTGGATCTAAAGTTACAGCACTTTGATTATAGTCGTCTGTAAAATAGGATATTTTCCAAATTTTACAACGCTGATATCTTGAAAACGCGTGAAAATATCAAAGTGCGGTTTGGAAATTTGTAAAGAAAGTTTAATGCTGATTATAAAAGTGAAAACAGTTTCCAGATATTTTGCCTGGATCTAAAGTTACAGCACTTTGATTATAGTCGTCTATAAAATAGGACATTTTCCAAATTTTGATATCTTGAAAACGCGTGAAAATATCAAAGTGCGCTTTGGAAATTTGGAAAGAAAGTTTAATGCTGATTAGAAAAGTGAAAACAGTTTCCAGATATTTTGCCTGGATCTAAAGTTACAACACTTTGATTATAGTCGTCTATAAAATAGGACATTTTCCAAATTTTACAACGCTGATATCTTGAAAACGCGTGAAAATATCAAAGTGCGGTTTGGAAATTTGTAAAGAAAGTTTAATGCTGATTATAAAAGTGAAAACAGTTTCCAGATATTTTACCTGGATCTAAAGTTACAGCACTTTGATTATAGTCGTCTATAAAATAGGACATTTTCCAAATTTTGCAACGCTGATATCTTGAAAACGCGTGAAAATATCAAAGTGCGGTTTGGAAATTTGGAAAGAAAGTTTAATGCTGATTATAAAAGTGAAAACAGTTTCCAGATATTTTACCTGGATCTAAAGTTACAGCACTTTGATTATAGTCGTCTATAAAATAGGACATTTTCCAAATTTTGCAACGCTGATATCTTGAAAACGCGTGAAAATATCAAAGTGCGGTTTGGAAATTTGTAAAGAAAGTTTAATGCTGATTATAAAAGTGAAAACAGTTTCCAGATATTTTACCTGGATCTAAAGTTACAGCACTTTGATTATAGTCGTCTATAAAATAGGACATTTTCCAAATTTTACAACGCTGATATCTTGAAAACGCGTGAAAATATCAAAGTGCGGTTTGGAAATTTGGAAAGAAAGTTTAACGCTGATTATAAAAGTGAAAACAGTTTCCAGATATTTTGCCTGGATCTAAAGTTACAACACTTTGATTATAGTCGTCTATAAAATAGGACATTTTCCAAATTTTGCAACGCTGATATCTTGAAAACGCGTGAAAATATCAAAGTGCGGTTTGGAAATTTGGAAAGAAAGTTTAATGCTGATTATAAAAGTGAAAACAGTTTCCAGATATTTTACCTGGATCTAAAGTTACAGCACTTTGATTATAGTCGTCTATAAAATAGGACATTTTCCAAATTTTGCAACGCTGATATCTTGAAAACGCGTGAAAATATCAAAGTGCGGTTTGGAAATTTGGAAAGAAAGTTTAATGCTGATTATAAAAGTGAAAACAGTTTCCAGATATTTTACCTGGATCTAAAGTTACAGCACTTTGATTATAGTCGTCTATAAAATAGGACATTTTCCAAATTTTGCAACGCTGATATCTTGAAAACGCGTGAAAATATCAAAGTGCGGTTTGGAAATTTGTAAAGAAAGTTTAATGCTGATTATAAAAGTGAAAACAGTTTCCAGATATTTTACCTGGATCTAAAGTTACAGCACTTTGATTATAGTCGTCTATAAAATAGGACATTTTCCAAATTTTACAACGCTGATATCTTGAAAACGCGTGAAAATATCAAAGTGCGGTTTGGAAATTTGGAAAGAAAGTTTAACGCTGATTATAAAAGTGAAAACAGTTTCCAGATATTTTGCCTGGATCTAAAGTTACAACACTTTGATTATAGTCGTCTATAAAATAGGACATTTTCCAAATTTTGATATCTTGAAAACGCGTGAAAATATCAAAGTGCGCTTTGGAAATTTGGAAAGAAAGTTTAATGCTGATTAGAAAAGTGAAAACAGTTTCCAGATATTTTGCCTGGATCTAAAGTTACAGCACTTTGATTATAGTCGTCTATAAAATAGGACATTTTCCAAATTTTGCAACGCTGATATCTTGAAAACGCGTGAAAATATCAAAGTGCGGTTTGGAAATTTGTAAAGAAAGTTTAATGCTGATTATAAAAGTGAAAACAGTTTCCAGATATTTTACCTGGATCTAAAGTTACAGCACTTTGATTATAGTCGTCTATAAAATAGGACATTTTCCAAATTTTACAACGCTGATATCTTGAAAACGCGTGAAAATATCAAAGTGCGGTTTGGAAATTTGGAAAGAAAGTTTAACGCTGATTATAAAAGTGAAAACAGTTTCCAGATATTTTGCCTGGATCTAAAGTTACAACACTTTGATTATAGTCGTCTATAAAATAGGACATTTTCCAAATTTTGATATCTTGAAAACGCGTGAAAATATCAAAGTGCGCTTTGGAAATTTGGAAAGAAAGTTTAATGCTGATTAGAAAAGTGAAAACAGTTTCCAGATATTTTGCCTGGATCTAAAGTTACAGCACTTTGATTATAGTCGTCTATAAAATAGGATATTTTCCAAATTTTACAACGCTGATATCTTGAAAACGCGTGAAAATATCAAAGTGCGCTTTGGAAATTTGGAAAGAAAGTTTAATGCTGATTATAAAACTGAAAACAATTTCCAGATATTTTACCTGGATCTAAAGTTACAGCACTTTGATTATAGTCGTCTATAAAATAGGATATTTTCCAAATTTTACAACGCTGATATCTTGAAAACGCGTGAAAATATCAAAGTGCGGTTTGGAAATTTGGAAAGAAAGTTTAACGCTGATTATAAAAGTGAAAACAGTTTCCAGATATTTTGCCTGGATCTAAAGTTACAGCACTTTGATTATAGTCGTCTATAAAATAGGACATTTTCCAAATTTTGATATCTTGAAAACGCGTGAAAATATCAAAGTGCGCTTTGGAAATTTGGAAAGAAAGTTTAATGCTGATTAGAAAAGTGAAAACAGTTTCCAGATATTTTGCCTGGATCTAAAGTTACAACACTTTGATTATAGTCGTCTATAAAATAGGATATTTTCCAAATTTTGCAACGCTGATATCTCGAAAACGCGTAAAGATATCAAAGTGGGATTTGAAAATCTGGAAAGAAAATTTACTGCTGATTTATAAGTGATGTAAAAGTGCAAACCGTTTGTTTTTATTTTGTTCCATTTGGAAGTTATCACAGAAAATTCAAACCTTCCACTTTATAGCCTCACTTTAGCCCCCCTCCAAATAAACTCACCTACTTTCTCCAGGCGTATATTCGGATTCTTGCAAGTAACCTGCAGCATTTCCACTACTTTCCTTGGATTCATCCCCCAAGAATCTTCCTTTAGCTCAAACTAAAACCTCATTATAAAAAAATTTTTGTTATGATTAGCTCCTCACCTCTGCAAGTAGGCGATGTCCGTGCTTCTCCAAGAACTCCTCCAGCATTTCACTGGCTTCTCCACAATGCTCCCGCAACCACTCAACGCCTTCTTTGCTTGGAATTTTCACAAACTCCTCGGATAAGTTGTAGTTTTGTAGCAGTGCTGAAATTCGTCCGAGTACTGATGGTACTTCCGCGGAAACTACATCCTCGCACGAGGAGAGAATCATCGCGAAATCCGCGTAGTGTTCCGTAGTAAACTCTGCAACTAAAGCTAGAAATGTGTTGGTTAAAAACAAACATAACTCACCGTTTTTTCCCTCCAAAAGCAAGTTCATCACTAGGACTTGATAGAAAACCGAGGCACTACTGATGGCGCTGTGGTACGTGGCCACTTGGATTAATTCAGGTAGATTCCCGCTGAGTTTCTTGAAATTCCCCTCAAGAGAATCCTCGCTGTTAACCTCGAAGTTTATGATTTGGACCAGCTGTTTCATCCTAGCTAAGGTCGCTTGATTTTTCCGAGCTTTATTGAACATGTCTATGGTCACTTTAAGCGTACCCAATCTGGTCATAGCACCATGGTAGTGAAGGGCAATTGCGTTGATTTCCTTATTAATAACTGGATGCCCAAATATTGCTAAATCCAGAACTTTAGACGCGATTTGAATGTCGGCTTGGACGTTTTTGTGGATGGACTAAAAATTAGATTATGATAGATAAGAGTGTAGTCAGCCATTTTGATATATCCAACATTCTATGTTCCGAATATCAAGTCTATGGTTGTGAAAATTTGTAAACTTACGCTTATAACATTTATGAAGGCATGATGTTGATGTACAGGTACACTCCGCCTAACCATAGCATTAAACTCCTCATACACTTCCATTTGTATCCCCTGCTCCATGTAATTTAACAGTGACGTCTGAGACAGGACCGTAACAGCCCCCGGACAAACCTCCCCTATATTCGCCCTGGTAAAAACATTATCCTCGCTTAAAATCGCCGAGTCGAACTCGTGCAATAATTCGAAATCCGTCCACGAATTCAACGTTGTAACTGGACGTGATTGCAACAAAAACAACTCCAACTAAAAATTAAAATTAGTTATGTGAGGTTATGTTTCGTTTTGCTGTGGTTCTAACCCCATTGAAGCCCCACTCGATGTCTCTCGGGCCTCCAAACTGCGTTTCTAAGGATAATCCTAGTTGCACCAGCTTGGCAATTTGCTCCTCTGACAAACTTAATTTGGAACTGTTTGGGGATTCCCCTGTCGATTCTTCCACGCCATTAGCAGTGAGAACAGTCATGACGCTCTTTGTTCCGATGGTTATATCCATCGTTGGGTTAGGTTGCTCGGGGAATGGTTTAGTTAGGACTATGGTGTCTGGATCGACTTTTCCCGAGACGACACTCTGGAATTAAACCGTTTAGAGTGTACAAAGCTAGATCAATCTAAGACTTACTTCACCCAACCCATAATTCGAAGTAATGACCATTTGCGTGGGATCACAAGTGCTGGGGTGACAAGTAAACAAAACTCCCGCCACTGTCACTGGCGCCATCTCCTGTACAACCACCGCCATCTCCACCATAACCGGCAAACCGTGCTGTCTAAAATCCAGTCAAGGAGTCACTAGATCACATAATTAAAATTGATGTGGTTACCTACCTTCGATATTGGACACTTTGATGGGTGAACTGCGAGCCCCAACAAGCCTTAATAGCCTTGAGGACTTGATCGTGGTTGCTGCAACCTAAAAAAGTTTCATTTTGGCCTGCGGCTGAAAGATCAGCGGAATCCTCGTTGATTCCTAAGAGAAGCCGAAGATTAGGAAGAAGGAATTTGAATATTGCGTTACTCACCGGAGGATCTCACAGCCCATCTAGTCGAGCTAGGCTTTAGTTTCAACTGTGCCTCAACGGCCTCCAAAACCTCCACTAGAATCCCGCCTACTTTAAACAACTCCACCACTCTAAAATCAAACCACCATGAACTTAGTAATTGGTTATGTTAGGTTATGTTACCTTTCGCAGGCGGACTCCAAAGTGACATTGTTTCGTCTCCCACACGCTACGTCTTTAATTCCCTGAATGGCCTCGTGTATCTCCACAGTCAATTGTTTTTTGTACGCATTTACTGTGAGGATGAAACCACCAGGAACGGAAAAATTTTCGAATTTTCGTTGTAGGTTAGTTAAAACTGCCAACGAGCTGCCTTTGCCTCCGGTTAGAGACACAAGGGAGGCTAGGGGGTCGTTGAGGTTCACTACAGTGAGATGTGGAGATGGTGGGGAATTTGAGGTAGTGAGAAGTTGAGGATGAGGCGGAAGACCGTAACCTTCAAAAAAATTTGTAAATTTTGGTTTATATAATTTGCAAAATCACCTTTCTTTTTGTACCAAAACTCCAAGATGGCTCTGGCTTGCCGGGCGTTTACGTCACATTCTGCAGCCACCTGGAAACATTCGCTACCTTTCGTTTCGTTGTTAACCAAAGCCACTTGATTTGTTTTATCCAAATAGAGAGCGCATTTGTAGACGGTTTTCGGTACTAGAGGAACCCAAAAATAATTCAGCTTTCTTATACGACTTATAATTATAGCTACCTTTGATGTTAATTGTAAAAACACCAGGAAAATTCCCGTTTTCCCCCAAATTATCCAACACAATATCGCTTCCGGTTAACGAAAGCACAGTTCCGTTGTTACTTATGACAGTTCCTTGGTTTAGCCTGCAATAAATCGCGTTATTTTTCTAGGTTAGTTGAGGTTATGTTGGATTATTACTGCGAGCAGCCATTTTTAAATGCTTTAACGCTCAAATGCAACAGTGTACCATCGTCTACAGCCACAAAAACCCTCACTTCACGTCTTAGGGAATGTCTCACGTCAATTTCGGTGAAATTCCCGCGAACGCTCGGTAGATTCACTTGGAATTCTTCGTTGTTTCGCCGAATGAAACCACAAAGGGCGCCGAATTGTTCGAAACCTTCATTTAAATTGTCTCTAAAAATTGTTTTATTATTTTTACGTAATTATTATGAAGGAGTTTTACAATAAGTCCGTCCAGAAGGCGTCGCGCCATTTCTCGCTTGCTATGGACTCGGCTAGTAGGAGGCCATGAGCTTGGGCGGGGAAGAACCGAGGAGCGCTTGCTGTGTTCCAACTGGAAAATTAATAGGCGTGTAGTTTGAGAACTACTGGGTGGATTTGTGTGGAATTTTCAGGATAGGTAAATCGAAGGTTTGACTTTATAAAAATGTAAACTTAAGCAAAATCCCACTAGTGGTTCCAAAACTACGCCGCTTCAAATATCATAACCTTGAAAATTAGCAAATCCCACTTTGACCTTGAAACATTTACTACTCTAACCTAACTTACATAAAATTAAACTGCACAACTTCAATTTTCCCCTTAACATTCCGTAACCGTCCATGAAACGTAATGCGCAGCCTCTGGAAATCCTCCAACGTCTCAATTTCCAAATTTTCGGCTTTCCACGCTGATTCCGTACTTGCAATTTTCACATTTTGTTCGCCAGGAAACGTGTAGATGTCGCCAGTAGCCAATCTCAAACACAGTGCCACTTCTGCTATTTGGTTACAGCGTCTAATAAATCTCAAGGATAAACTGTTGTTATGTTGGTCCACCCCGTATATGTACTGGGTGTTTGTGTACTGGAAAAAAGCGTTAATTTAATGTTTTTTTTTTTGGTTTTGTTTTGTTTACCGTACTTTTTCTGTGGGTTTGTTGTTGGGGGTTTCCCCGGTTTGTCTGCGTTGTTTTTGGTGGTTTTCCACAGCCGACTTGGCGAAGTAGAGTTTGATAAAGTAGAACCAGTCTGTTTTTTTTTGGAATTTAGTTATAATTAATATATGAAATTTTTGAGTGTTTACCTTTTTTTCCTTCGAAATAGTTGCTGGTTCTGAAGATTAATATATAAACTACAAATGGTGTTAAATATAGAGCCAAATAATATCCGAGGGTGTAGAAAATATCCATTTTGTTGGACGACTGAGTTTTGTCACTTAATTGATTTGGTTTCGACTTTTGATAATTTTTATCTTAATTTATTTTAAGATAAGAATATATTGTTTAGATTTGACAAATAATATATGAACTTTGTACCATAATTATATAATTAGTTGCTATTGAAACACGAAATTATTTTTTTATTATTAATTTTATTTTAGGATTAGATAGGAACCAGGTAAAAGATCTGATTAGATTAAGTGTCATTAAGTTCAATAGCACACATGCGAGAGCTGAAAAAAAAACAGTTTCTCTATTTTAACTTTTTTTTGAAGAAATTTTGGAAAATTTTTGAGAAGGCAACTAAATTAAATTTTTGCGTAATTCTCGCTTCAAATTCGTTTATTTATCAAAACAAGACTAAATTACGCGGAAAACTCTCTATTTTCCGGTTTTTCATCAAAATAAACAACATAAGCCAAACTTGTCTGGACAACTGTATAATCTGGTCGACTGTATTCGTAAAGTTCAGCCACCAAGAAAGAGATGGCGGTACATACGTGTATTGTTGGTTGCCTATTATACTAGTAACAATAGCACACATGCGAGAGCTGAAAAAAAAACAGTTTCTCTATTTTAACTTTTTTTTGAAGAAATTTTGGAAAATTTTTGAGAAGGCAACTAAATTAAATTTTTGCGTAATTCTCGCTTCAAATTCGTTTATTTATCAAAACAAGACTAAATTACGCGGAAAACTCTCTATTTTCCGGTTTTTCATCAAAATAAACAACATAAGCAAAACTTGTCTGGACAACTGTATAATCTGGTCGACTGTATTCGTAAAGTTCAGCCACCAAGAACGAGATGGCGGTACATATGTGTATTGTTAAATGGCTATTATACTAGTAACAATAGCACACATGCGAGAGCTGAAAAAAAAACAGTTTCTCTATTTTAACTTTTTTTTGAAGAAATTTTGGAAAATTTTTGAGAAGGCAACTAAATTAAATTTTTGCGTAATTCTCGCTTCAAATTCGTTTATTTATCAAAACAAGACTAAATCACGCGGAAAACTCTCTATTTTCCGGTTTTTCATCAAAATAAACAACATAAGCAAAACTTGTCTGGACAACTGTATAATCTGGTCGACTGTATTCGTAAAGTTCAGCCACCAAGAAAGAGATGGCGGTACATACGTGTATTGTTGGTTGCCTATTATACTAGTAACAATAGCACACATGCGAGAGCTGAAAAAAAACAGTTTCTCTATTTTAACTTTTTTTTGAAGAAATTTTGGAAAATTTTTGAGAAGGCAACTAAATTAAATTTTTGCGTAATTCTCGCTTCAAATTCGTTTATTTATCAAAACAAGACTAAATTACGCGGAAAACTCTCTATTTTCCGGTTTTTCATCAAAATAAACAACATAAGCAAAACTTGTCTGGACAACTGTATAATCTGGTCGACTGTATTCGTAAAGTTCAGCCACCAAGAAAGAGATGGCGGTACATACGTGTATTGTTGGTTGCCTATTATACTAGTAACAATAGCACACATGCGAGAGCTGAAAAAAAAACAGTTTCTCTATTTTAACTTTTTTTTGAAGAAATTTTGGAAAATTTTTGAGAAGGCAACTAAATTAAATTTTTGCGTAATTCTCGCTTCAAATTCGTTTATTTATCAAAACAAGACTAAATCACGCGGAAAACTCTCTATTTTCCGGTTTTTCATCAAAATAAACAACATAAGCAAAACTTGTCTGGACAACTGTATAATCTGGTCGACTGTATTCGTAAAGTTCAGCCACCAAGAAAGAGATGGCGGTACATACGTGTATTGTTGGTTGCCTATTATACTAGTAACAATAGCACACATGCGAGAGCTGAAAAAAAAACAGTTTCTCTATTTTAACTTTTTTTTGAAGAAATTTTGGAAAATTTTTGAGAAGGCAACTAAATTAAATTTTTGCGTAATTCTCGCTTCAAATTCGTTTATTTATCAAAACAAGACTAAATCACGCGGAAAACTCTCTATTTTCCGGTTTTTCATCAAAATAAACAACATAAGCCAAACTTGTCTGGACAACTGTATAATCTGGTCGACTGTATTCGTAAAGTTCAGCCACCAAGAACGAGATGGCGGTACATATATGTATTGTTGGTTGCCTATTATACTAGTTGCAACAGTTGGTGCCACTGCATGCCAAACAAATTTGTTTTGACAGCTGTCACGCTAAAATGTCATGAACATCAACAATTTAATCTAGTCAAATTTAGCATGAATTTCCACGGAATCTAGTCAAGTAATGGGTAGGAAGTGTTGTGTACCTAACTGCTACACCGGCTATGCCAGTTGCAAGGAAAAAGCGTCAATGTTCCGTGTGCCCGAAGACGATTTCTTCCTAAATCGTTGGCAGGACGCCGTTGCTCGAGAGGATCGCCCCATCACCCCCAAAGATTACGTGTGTGAAAAGCACTTCAAGCCGGAGGATTTAATCCGGCATCGATTCGTGCACAACGCAGTTGTAAGTGTGGGTGTGTTTTTGTGAATTGTGTTTAGTTAATAGTTGTTAACCTCAAAAATTAGCTTACGAATAGGGCGCATAGTTGTGAGGGTTTTTGTAGGAATACTACAAAGTACCTCGGTTAAAACAGGACGCTGTTCCATCAGTGTTCCCTGCCCTTCCGGAGTTCATCAAGAAAATGGTTAAAAAACGTCGGAAGCTTCCGATAGTTGAAATAAAACCGGAACCCCCAAGCGAGGTTTTGGAAGTACAAACAATAGAAACGGAGATTCATATAAAAACCGAACTGGAGGAGGCTGTGGACGAACCAGTTAATAATCGGGGGTAAGCCGCTTTCGGCCCCTATTTTGGCCTTCTAAAATTGTGGGTTTCAGTCCGAAAATCCACCAGTGCCCCGATTGTGATTATTCCACTAAGTACTCGGGGAATTTAAAGATGCACCTGACTAAACACCAAACGGGGGACGAGGTTTACTATCGTTGTGAACTCTGCCCGAAATTCAAGTCAAAATGGCAGCTAACCTACAAAAACCATCTGAAAATACGGCATGGAATTGGCCCACAAATCGTCTACAAATGCTCATTATGCGTTTTCCAGACGAAAGTCCGAATCTGCCTCAAGCGGCACATGATGCGGCATGAACGAGTTTTCCAGGAAATTTAAACCAGAAAGTACAATTATTTTTTATATAAGTTCCTTTTTGTTCTGTGATTTTTTTTTGTTTATTTATTTGGAATAAATTTTTTGTTATGTATAAAAATATTTAAATTTAAGTTTAATTGTCGCCCTTGGCGACCAAAGCCAACCGAGATAAAAGCCCAGACATCTGAACTAAACTACAAAGCCCATCTACGATCCTCAAATGCGTTATACCAATTTCCTAAAAAACAAAACATTACTACTAGATAACACACTTGATTCCCCACACACACCTTAATAAAACTCAACTTTAATCCCTCTTCCATGTTCATATTTTTACACACTTTAAACACGTTTTTTATTATATCCTCCGCAGCATAACCCAACCCCCACAAATGGTCCATAATCTAAAACCAAACCACATGAAAATTTATATAAAATAACAAAATTAAACGCACTTTAAACGCTTTTCTTATGTCGCCTTCCGTGCAGGCTTTCAGCATATCTTTTATGAGCATCGGATGGGGTTCATCGCAAACTTTGAAGACGTTGGCCGGGTTCACCTCGCCGAAACCATTATGGGTCGACTGGAGGTTGTTCAAGGCCTGTCGCATGTCGCCCTGGGCCGTGAAAACAATTGCTTCCAAGCCATCTTGGGTGTAGCTAACCTGGAGAAGTTGATGGTGGTTTAAGTTGGAAATTACGGTGAAGGGAATTTTTCTAGCATTACATCAACATTCAGCTTGGTAATAAAGTTAATTTGACTAAAATCCGACCAGTGGTTCCTAAACTGTGATTTTTTTTAAGGAAATTGTTTAATTTTTAGAGGTGCAACTTTGAGGCTACGAAAAATGGTTAAAATCACTAAATAAAAACTTGGTGATTTTTTTATAAATAAAACCAACATCCAGCTTTGTAATAAAGTAAATTTCCTCCAAATCCGACTACTAGATCCAAAATTATAACATTTTGAAAATAAGCCGGCACGATTTTTTATTTGCATAATTTCCCTGTTTTAAAGTGCAACAATTTTAGAACCGCTGAGCGGATTTTTACGAAATTTACGTTTTTAGATAGCCAAATGTTGGCATTATCAAAGAAAAAATCATCAAAATTATGGAAGTTAGTTTAGACAACTTTTGTGCATATGGAAAAAAGAACTAACATTTCGCATCAATTTTCTACATGCTCCACTTTGAAAATTCGTAACTCCACACCGGATTCCCGGATTTCCAATTAGAATACAGTTTTGCAAAGCCCACACTTGGCTTCATTAATAAAAAAATCCTCAACATTATGGAAGTTAGTTTAGACAACTTTTGTGCGTATGGAAAAAAGAACTAACATTTCGCATCAATTTTCTACATGCTCCACTTTGAAAATTCGTAACTCCACACCGGATTCCCGGATTTCCAACTAGAATACAGTTTTGCAAAGCTCACACTTGGCTTCATTAATAAAAAAATCCTCAACATGATGGAAGTTAGTTTAGACAACTTTTGTGCGTATGGAAAAAAGAACTAACATTTCGCATCAATTTTCTACATGCTCCACTTTGAAAATTCGTAACTCCACACCGGATTCCGGGATTTCCAATTAGAATACAGTTTTGCAAAGCTCACACTTGGCTTCATTAATAAAAAAATCCTCAACATTATGGAAGTTAGTTTAGACAACTTTTGTGCGTATGGAAAAAAGAACTAACATTTCGCATCAATTTTCTACATGCTCCACTTTGAAAATTCGTAACTCCACACCGGATTCCGGGATTTCCAATTAGAATACAGTTTTGCAAAGCTCACACTTGGCTTCATTAATAAAAAAGTCCTCAACATTATGGAAGTTAGTTTAGACAACTTTTGTGCGTATGGAAAAAAGAACTAACATTTCGCATCAATTTTCTACATGCTCCACTTTGAAAATTCGTAACTCCACACCGGATTCCCGGATTTCCAATTAGAATACAGTTTTGCAAAGCCCACACTTGGCTTCATTAATAAAAAAATCCTCAACATTATGGAAGTTAGTTTAGACAACTTTTGTGCGTATGGAAAAAAGAACTAACATTTCGCATCAATTTTCTACATGCTCCACTTTGAAAATTCGTAACTCCACACCGGATTCCCGGATTTCCAACTAGAATACAGTTTTGCAAAGCTCACACTTGGCTTCATTAATAAAAAAATCCTCAACATTATGGAAGTTAGTTTAGACAACTTTTGTGCGTATGGAAAAAAGAACTAACATTTCGCATCAATTTTCTACATGCTCCACTTTGAAAATTCGTAACTCCACACCGGATTCCCGGATTTCCAACTAGAATACAGTTTTGCAAAGCTCACACTTGGCTTCATTAATAAAAAAATCCTCAACATGATGGAAGTTAGTTTAGACAACTTTTGTGCGTATGGAAAAAAGAACTAACATTTCGCATCAATTTTCTACATGCTCCACTTTGAAAATTCGTAACTCCACACCGGATTCCCGGATTTCCAATTAGAATACAGTTTTGCAAAGCTCACACTTGGCTTCATTAATAAAAAAATCCTCAACATTATGGAAGTTAGTTTAGACAACTTTTGTGCGTATGGAAAAAAGAACTAACATTTCGCATCAATTTTCTACATGCTCCACTTTGAAAATTCGTAACTCCACACCGGATTCCCGGATTTCCAACTAGAATACAGTTTTGCAAAGCTCACACTTGGCTTCATTAATAAAAAAATCCTCAACATGATGGAAGTTAGTTTAGACAACTTTTGTGCGTATGGAAAAAAGAACTAACATTTCGCATCAATTTTCTACATGCTCCACTTTGAAAATTCGTAACTCCACACCGGATTCCCGGATTTCCAACTAGAATACAGTTTTGCAAAGCTCACACTTGGCTTCATTAATAAAAAAATCCTCAACATTATGGAAGTTAGTTTAGACAACTTTTGTGCGTATGGAAAAAAGAACTAACATTTCGCATCAATTTTCTACATGCTCCACTTTGAAAATTCGTAACTCCACACCGGATTCCCGGATTTCCAATTAGAATACAGTTTTGCAAAGCTCACACTTGGCTTCATTAATAAAAAAATCCTCAACATGATGGAAGTTAGTTTAGACAACTTTTGTGCGTATGGAAAAAAGAACTAACATTTCGCATCAATTTTCTACATGCTCCACTTTGAAAATTCGTAACTCCACACCGGATTCCGGGATTTCCAATTAGAATACAGTTTTGCAAAGCTCACACTTGGCTTCATTAATAAAAAAATCCTCAACATGATGGAAGTTAGTTTAGACAACTTTTGTGCGTATGGAAAAAAGAACTAACATTTCGCATCAATTTTCTACATGCTCCACTTTGAAAATTCGTAACTCCACACCGGATTCCGGGATTTCCAATTAGAATACAGTTTTACAAAGCTCACACTTGGCTTCATTAATAAAAAAATCCTCAACATTATGGAAGTTAGTTTAGACAACTTTTGTGCATATGGAAAAAAGAACTAACATTTCGCATCAATTTTCTACATGCTCCACTTTGAAAATTCGTAACTCCACACCGGATTCCGGGATTTCCAATTAGAATACAGTTTTGCAAAGCTCACACTTGGCTTCATTAATAAAAAAATCCTCAACATGATGGAAGTTAGTTTAGACAACTTTTGTGCGTATGGAAAAAAGAACTAACATTTCGCATCAATTTTCTACATGCTCCACTTTGAAAATTCGTAACTCCACACCGGATTCCGGGATTTCCAATTAGAATACAGTTTTACAAAGCTCACACTTGGCTTCATTAATAAAAAAATCCTCAACATTATGGAAGTTAGTTTAGACAACTTTTGTGCGTATGGAAAAAAGAACTAACATTTCGCATCAATTTTCTACATGCTCCACTTTGAAAATTCGTAACTCCACACCGGATTCCCGGATTTCCAACTAGAATACATTTTTGCAAAGCTCACACTTGGCTTCATTAATAAAAAAATCCTCAACATGATGGAAGTTAGTTTAGACAACTTTTGTGCGTATGGAAAAAAGAACTAACATTTCGCATCAATTTTCTACATGTTCCACTTTGAAAATTCGTAACTCCACACCGGATTCCCGGATTTCCAACTAGAATACAGTTTTGCAAAGCTCACACTTGGCTTCATTAATAAAAAAATCCTCAACATGATGGAAGTTAGTTTAGACAACTTTTGTGCGTATGGAAAAAAGAACTAACATTTCGCATCAATTTTCTACATGTTCCACTTTGAAAATTCGTAACTCCACACCGGATTCCCGGATTTCCAACTAGAATACAGTTTTGCAAAGCTCACACTTGGCTTCATTAATAAAAAAATCCTCAACATGATGGAAGTTAGTTTAGACAACTTTTGTGCATATGGAAAAAAGAACTAACATTTCGCATCAATTTTCTACATGCTCCACTTTGAAAATTCGTAACTCCACACCGGATTCCGGGATTTCCAATTAGAATACAGTTTTGCAAAGCTCACACTTGGCTTCATTAATAAAAAAATCCTCAACATTATGGAAGTTAGTTTAGAGTATCTAGGACTCAAACTAATAACTCACATTTTCCATTTCGCAAATCTGGAGAGTCCTGGCCAAAACTTGCGCATCAGTCAACTTGGAGTACCGCAAAACAGCGCAACGCGACTGGATAGCTTCGATCACTTTCTCACTATAATTACAAGCCAAGGCAAACCTTGTTGTGTTACTATAAATCTCCATGGTGCGTCTCAAAGCCTGCTGAGCACCTTCAGTCATACTAAAAGTAACCAATCAATATTTTGTTTACTCGTCGATTGTTTAGTACCTGTCGACTTCGTCTAGAATGATAATTTTATGGCGTCCAGCTGGAAGGGTAACTTTTTGTTGTGCGAACATTTTCACTTTATTCCTTACGGTGTCTATACCTCGATCATTGGAGGCGTTCAATTCTAACACAGCATCCTTAAACGCTGGTCCTAAAAGTATTTTAGCCAAACACAAGATTGTTGTGGTTTTTCCAACACCCGGCGGGCCCTAAAAGTTAGGTTAAGTTATATACAAAATAATATTCTATTACTCACAGCTATGATGACATTGGGCAGGTTTCCTTGTTTGGAAAACGCGGATAGTCGAGTGATTGTGTCGGAATTCCCTACGATTTCCTCGAAAGTTTGTGGACGATATTTTTCAATCCTAAAAACGAGTTTGGTTAGATTTTTTTAACAGAAATCTAGTTTACTTACCATGGAAGGTTATTAGCATGTTTTTTCGAGTTTTTTACCTCGCTGGAAGGGCCTGGTTGGGGCCCATTCAAATCACAATCCATAGCTTGCATTTTAACTTGGAAAAAACCGCGGAAATCCACTGACAGTTCTAATGACAGCTGGGCTGCACCTAGCGTCTAATAACTATAGCCAACTTAACACTTTATAGTTCGACAAATTATTTAATAAATAAAATTGTTACATAACACTTACTTATAAAAAGGATATTTCGAGGGGAAATCAAGCTTCCTTTAGTTTATTACTCTAGTTTATTGTTTTTCTAACCTTACAAAATAGCTATTTATATATGTATGTAATTGTTTTTCTAATCGTACACAGACGCCAAAGCCAACTGAGGCTTATCAAACCCAAGCTCCTCCAAAGTCGGAATCCCCAACTCCTGCAACGTTGGCTTAATTTCCTGCATCATATACGGATAAATTTCATTAACTTTATTCCCACTTTTACTCTTCACTGCCTCCAACAGCCTGATCGCCAGCGCGATATCGTTCACCCTGCGACACGCCTTCAAGGCAGCGATGACGATTTTCGGTTCGGGGACCAAATCGTGACCCCACAAATCGTTGATACCTTGTCGGATTTCCCAACCGTCGATGTCTTTGCGATTGAAGTAGTTCTCGTAACGGCTGTCGAATTGATCGTCTGTTTCAGTGCTGTGTGACGACATGGTTCTGCTGGTGATGGCTTGGGGGGCATTGCGGAGTTTTAGGGCGGATTGGGCGAGGCCCGAGAAGCGCAACGCGGCTGAACGGAACATTTTCACAGGGAATTTTGAGGTGACAGAAGCGAAAACTGGAAATTTTTATAGGTTAAGTGGTTTACGTAATGAGTCGGTATAGAAGGAATTGAATTTACCGGCGCAAATGCAAGGAAATTCATTAAAAATCTTTTATATTCCTAAAATTTGTAACAATTAGAGAACACTCGCTTGGTAATAGTCAAATATGATTAGAAAATAAATTAGTGTTGAAATTTTAAAAAATAACAAAATTTGTTTGAATATAGTTGGTATAGTAGGAATTGATGTTACCGGCTTAAATTTTTTTAGTTTTATCCAAGAAATTTCGCTGTAATTATATAAAATACAGACTGTAACGTGTAAATTACTAAAATAGTTAATTTGTTTTAGATTTTGGACGAATTATAATGGACAGACTGGAGTTTTTGTGTATGTGGATTTTACCGAGTTAAAAATGAGGTTAGTGCCAATTTTATTAACTTAATTTTCCTTGTTTTTTCATTATTTTACGCTAAACTTGAAGCTGAAGCTTGCTTTTACGTAAAATATCAGATTTTTTTTAAGCAAAGTTGGTTTATTAGGAATTGATGTTATCGGCTTAAAATTTATTAAAATTACAGAAATTGATTTTACCGTCTCAAGTTAGATTCTTAAAAATGATACTAGATGGCGCCATAAGTATATAAGTTTAAATAATTTATTATTTTCCATTAGATATTAAAGGAAAAGTGATTGTAACGTGCTTGTTAATTATGAAACATTAATAAAAAATTATTGAAATAATAAAATAGACGAACTTCTGGGGTTTTACCGTGATAACACCAATAAATGTCGCCATTAAACAAAACTAGCTTTATTGGAAAAAATAAACGTTAGTTTTAGGGTCATAGTGTTGGAATAAATTACTAAACAAAACAAAACTGTGGCTTAAAATTACCCGCTTATTAGAAAAACATTTTTACGAGAAGATAATGCATATTTTCGTGATATTTCGATTGTCAATTGTTTTATTACAGTCTAACTAAGCCAGTTACATTGGAAATTTAAATAGCTTTAATTTGATACCGAACATGACGATAATCCGTTCATAAATAACAAAGTTGTATAGGGTGTTTGGAAAAAACTGACAGCAAGCTAACTTTGTTAATACAGCACGTAGAAAAAAAATTCCAACGGGATTCAAAAGAGTTCGTCATTGACTTTTAAACCAAAATTACCCGCTTATTAGAAAAACATTTTTACGAGAAGAAAATGCATATTTTCGTGACATTTCGATTGTCAATTGTTTTATAACAGTGTAACTAAGCCAGTTACATTGGAAATTTAAATAGCTTTAATTTGATACCGAACATGACGATAATCGGTTTATAAATAACAAGGTTGTACAGGGTGTTTGGAAAAAACTGACAGCAAACTAACTTTGTTAATACAGCACGTAGAAAAAAAATTCCAACGGGATTCAAAAGAGTTCGTCATTGACTTTTAAACCAAAATTACCCGCTTATTAGAAAAACATTTTTACGAGAAGAAAATGCATATTTTCGTGACATTTCGATTGTCAATTGTTTTATAACAGTCTAACTAAGCCAGTTACATTGGAAATTTAAATAGCTTTAATTTGATACCGAACATGACGATAATCGGTTTATAAATAACAAGGTTGTACAGGGTGTTTGGAAAAAACTGACAGCAAACTAACTTTGTTAATACAGCACGTAGAAAAAAAATTCCAACGGGATTCAAAAGAGTTCGTCATTGACTTTTAAACAAAAATTACCCGCTTATTAGAAAAACATTTTTACGAGAAGAAAGTGCATATTTTCGTGATATTTCGCTTGTCAATTGTTTTATTACAGTCTAACTAAGCCAGTTACATTGGAAATTTAAATAGCTTTAATTTGATACCGAACATGACGATAATCGGTTCATAAATAACAAGGTTGTACAGGGTGTTTGGAAAAAACTGACAGCAAACTAACTTTGTTAATACAGCACGTAGAAAAAAAATTCCAACGGGATTCAAAAGAGTTCGTCATTGAATTATGAAACATTAATAAAAAAATATTGCAATAATAAAATACACGAACTTCTGGGGTTTTACTGTGATAACACCAATAAATATCGCCCTTAAACAAAATTACCTTTATTGGAAAAAATAAACGTTAAATAACATTACTTGGAATCAACTCTTACACCCGCCCCACCCAAATCCACTAATCGCACATCAAAACCCCTCAAATGCAGCCGTTGACTCGCCACCATCGCCACATCGATCTTATGTGGGGGCACCCAACAAATCGCATAACCCCCACCACCAGCCCCCGTCAGTTTTCCATGTAGTCCCAACTCGCCTAAACAACCCACCACTTCCTCTAATTTCGCATGAGACACCCCAAGAAATCGCAATAAATCGTGGTTCAGCTTCGCTAGAAGTTCAAGAGTATCATAGTCGGCTATGACGTCATTTTTTAAGTGAGTCAAGGCCGTCTGGGCGATGTTGTCCAAACTTTCTAGCACTGGCTCAGTTATGCTCGGGAAGTTTCGGATTAGATCGCCAGCTTTCGCTACGAGATCCTTAGTTTTCCTTGGTACCTACAACTTTGAATTTAACAAAAATAAATCTAGTTACCCTAGCTATTACCTTAGTATTAATTAAAAGCACCTTATAGCGCCCTTTAAGCTCCACCAGTTTAACCTCGGCGCCCCTCCGAAACTCCACCACACCTCCAAACGTACACACGGTATTATCCACACCAGATGGCGTGCCATGCACGATTTTCTCAGCTTCGAACGCCCACTTGCACACCAGATTCAAGTCCAATTCACCTTTAGTCCATTGGAGGAATATAGCCGCTAGGCAAACGTTGTACGAGGCGGAACTTCCACTGCCTGCTCCAATTTCCAACTCGGTGGTGACGTGGAGATCAAAGGGGCGAAGTGGGGGGCTGCAAATGGCTGCTAGTAGATAAAACAGGGGCTTAAGCGCGTTATTTGGGGCTTCGCCCAGAAAATCATCGACGTGTTTAAGGAGAAGCTCGTGCGATTTATTAGAAGTGTGGAGGAAATCGTGGATGGCCTAGAAAAAACACAGTTAACTTCAAACTACTAGATTTATGATTATTTAATCATCACCTCAAGTTGGTAGCTGTGCGCAAGCCCAAGAGAACCAAGCGTAATCCTAACACAATCCCCACCACTTTCCGTTAAACTAGCCGTAGTTCTAAGGTCCAAACTAGCGGCCACCGCCAACTTCCCATAGACAACTGAATGCTCCCCATGTAGGATCACTTTACCAGGCGCTGAAACCACCAGGTGACTTGATTTGAACGGAGCAGGCTGCGAGGATTCCATGTTTTAAAAAAACTACTTTTGCTCCTGCCACTGGTCAGGAGTCAGCGTTTTCTGGGAGAAAGCGTGGATGGTTTTGAGTTCCTCCTCCAGGACACTGTTGACCAGTCTGAGAAATTCACTTACAAGTGGAAAGTTAGGTTAAATGGTAGCGTACCTGTGGCGTTGAAGAAGCGGCTTGCCTTTGAACTTCTCCGACACAATTAAACAAGAGAATTTACCACCACAGCCGTCAGATTCGTCTACGACTTCCTAAAAAAAATAACGATACAAATACGGTTTTTTTATGGTAATTAGTTTTAGGGTCATAGTTTGGGAATAAATTACTAAACAAAACAAAACTGTGGTTTAAAATACGTTTATTTCTTTCTTTACAAAACCTATATTTACAAAAGTGCCCCCCAAATAATAGAAAAACAATTTCTAGACAAGCAAAGACAGAAATTTTATGATACTTCGATTGTCAATTGTTTTATTACAGTCTAACTAAGCCAGTTACATTGGAAATTTAAATAGCTTTAATTTGATACCGAACATGCCGATAATCGGTTCATAAATAACAAAGTTGTACAGGGTGTTGGGAAAAAACTGACAGCAAGCTAACTTTGTTAATACAGCACGTAGAAAAAGAATTCCAACGGGATTCAAAAGAGTTTGTCATTGACTTTTAAACAAAAATTACCCGCTTATTAGAAAAACATTTTTACGAGAAGAAAATGCATATTTTCGTGATATTTCGATTGTCAATTGTTTTATTACAGTCTAACGAAGCCAGTTACATTGGAAATTTAAATAGCTTTAATTTGATACCGAACATGACGATAATCGGTTCATAAATAACAAAGTTGTACAGGGTGTTTGGAAAAAACTGACAGCACGCTAACTTTGTTAATACAGCACGTAGAAAAAAAATTCCAACGGGATTCAAAAGAGTTCGTCATTGACTTTTAAACAAAAATTACCCGCTTATTAGAAAAACATTTTTACGAGAGGAAAATACAAATTTTCGTGATATCTCGCTTGTCAATTGTTTTACAACACTCTAACTACACCAGTTGCATTGGAAATTTTCCAACATTTAATTTGAGATGCGACACCATGATAATCGGTTCATAAATAACAATATTTACACAAGTGAATTGATTTACCCCCCCCCCCCCCTTTTACAAAGTTAACTCTGTTTCACTTTCAAGTTCTTTATAGGCGCAAAAACTTGCGGTAACCTCAACTGTCTATAGTTAAAGTACAGGAAAAACCCTACGAAATGCAGACAACAGTACACAGAAATCATCAAGGGGAACAAATCGGGTAGACGAGCAGGTGGCTCCAAGATCGCAAGCATTAAAAACAATATCAAACAACCACCAATGGAAACAACTAAACAAACTGAACCGAAAACTCGTCGCATTGCCGTTTTTTCCAATCGTATCTTCCGAAGCACCTCCCCCCCACTTTCCATCTCCAATAGCACGAGCAATAAAGCGCGGTAATACTCCCGCCAACCCTCGCCGAATTTCCCACGCGGTCCATACGCATTTTCCACCACCAGCCTAAAGCTCACCACGTAGAAAACCGTCAACGCCACAAAAGCTATCATCAAGTTGTCCTTGAAGAACAACGGCAACATACTGAATGTAGAGATGTGAAGGAACCAGAAACAAGCGAAGGGCGCATATGGCATGTAGAGCATCACTGGAATGGCGACCAGTAGAATCGATTTCTCGTGCACTTGGTAGCTGAAGAGGAAGAAACCGAGCGAGAAATTGATGAGAGCTAACACGAACTTTTTCGGGTTTGGATAGAGGAATAAATCGAGGCCGGAGGGGGCGACTGCCAAAAGTGTGCTGAAGAGACAAACGCGCATCATTTGGGTGTTGTCATAGAGCTGCTTGAGTTTCCACACGATGTTTACCATGCACCTGAAAAATTTGTTTATTTTAACGGAAATTCCAGCTTTAATGGCAACTAATCTAAGTTGTTATCAGTCGGTAAAGTAAATGTTAGAAATAATTTAAAAAATCATGTTTTCCATGATATTGCGACTGTCATTTGTTTTACAGTGGTGACTTTAAGCTAGTTACGTTGGAAATTTAGCTACGTTTAATTTGATATGTAACACGACGATAATCGGTTGATGAATAACAAAGTTCTACAGGGTGTTTGAGAAAACCGACGCCAAGCTAACTTTGTTAATACTGCACGTAGAAGAAAAATTTCAACGGGGTTTTAGACAGTTCGTCATGGAGTTTTAAACAAAAATTACCAGCTTATTAGAAAAACATTTTTACGAGAAGAAAATGCATATTTTCGTGATATTTCGATTGTCAATTGTTTTATTACAGTGTAACTAAGCCAGTTACATTGGAAATTTAAATAGCTTTAATTTGATACCAAACATGACGATAATCGGTTCATAAATAACAAAGTTGTACAGGGTGTTTGGAAAAAACTGACAGCAAGCTAACTTTGTTAATACAGCACGTAGAAAAAAAATTCCAACGGGGTTCAAAAGAGTTCGTCATTGACTTTCAAACAAAAATTACCCGCTTATTAAAAAAACATTTATACGAGAAGAAAATGCATATTTTCGTGATATTTCGATTGTCAATTGTTTTATTACAGTCTAACTAAGCCAGTTACATTGGAAATTAAAATACCTTTAATTTGATACCGAACATGACGATAATCGGTTCATAAATAACAAAGTTGTACGGGGTGTTTGGAAAAAACTGACAGCAAGCTAACTTTGTTAATACAGCACGTAGAAAAAAAATTCCAACGGGGTTCAAAAGAGTTCGTCATTGACTTTTAAACAAAAATTACCCGCTTATTAAAAAAACATTTATACGAGAAGAAAATGCATATTTTCGTGATATTTCGATTGTCAATTGTTTTATTACAGTCTAACTAAGCCAGTTACATTGGAAATTAAAATACCTTTAATTTGATACCGAACATGACGATAATCGGTTCATAAATGACAAAGTTGTACAGGGTGTTTGGAAAAAACTGACAGCAAGCTAACTTTGTTAATACAGCACGTAGAAAAAAAATTCCAACGGGGTTCAAAAGAGTTCGTCATTGACTTTTAAACAAAAATTACCCGCTTATTAGAAAAACATTTATACGAGAAGAAAATGCATATTTTCGTGATATTTCGATTGTCAATTGTTTTATTATAGTCTAACTAAGGGTTTTAAACAAAAAATAGCAGTACATTAAAAACAGTTTTCCGGAATAAAATTCACGTTTTTCTTCTCGAAAATAATAAAATAATTTTGTATGCACTTACCAAACATTGGCCACTTTATCCTCGAACACACCCCGCGCCACCGGAAACAGCCGATGCAACATCTGCACCCCCACAGCCGGTTCGTTAATAAACGGAAAACAAACCACTTGGAAACAAATCAAAACAGTCACAGCCAACTTGCCAAGTTTCACCACACCACACCATAAACTTTGTCCGGGTTTCGGTACACAATCACTAAGCAAGTATAGGAAAAACGGCAGGGAGTGATAGAGCTCCATTTGTTTGTAGAATAGAGCCAAGCAAAAGAAGACAGTGGAGGGGATGGGATGGTGGGTCAAGAGGGCGGTGACAGCGAGTATTAGCAAACCTAACGAGATGGAGTTGTACTGGAAATGTCCATGGTCGACTAGGATTAATCCGGGGTAGAGTAGGGTTAAGACAGTTGAGAGGCAGGGGTGCATTGGTTGGTAATCACAGTAGGCTTGTGGTGATGGTGGTTTGGTTTGGAAGCCGATTTCGTTGTTTTGGGTCCTTCGGACTGTTAGGGCGAAGTACAAGATAACGCCTGGGATAAAAACCAGCACATCGCCAAGTAAAACAGTGTACCGCATGAAGAGTTTGTGATCGGGGCTTTCGTACCCCCGAGACTCGTGCAGTTTCGTGTAGTTTGGATTGAGGTACCCCGCCAGTAGTCCACATAAATACATGTGATAAGCAGTCAAAGGTGGATAGTCCAAACCCCAGTACATCAAATCGTTATCCGTTGTGTTTTCATACCACTGCTTCAAAGGTAAATTCGTGGTGATTTCCATCCAGTGGCGCTGCGCCTCGTAGTCGCCGTACATCGGTGGGGCCCCCTCGCCCGAATAAGGATGTAAACTAGTACAAACTCGCAGTAACAACGCGATTAATACCGCGAATATTATTAGATAGATTTGGTTGAGTTGGCTTTGGGCGTACATGGTGGTTTTGCGCCCCCGCTTTGGGACGTGGCGGCACTTGTAGGTTATGTGTAACTATTTGACAGTTAGATAAAAAAAATAGGTACTTACCACATGAATTGCCTCTAGTGCCTTTTGTAGCTTGTCTCGGATGTGTGCTTCAGTGTATGTCATATTTCTAACGGTGTTTGTGTGGAAGAACGGTAAATTTCTTACGTGGATGGCGCTTGGTTTCTGTAGGAACTTTTGGAGGTTATGGTAGTGGAAAATTGGCATTTTGCGTTGTTGAGTTGTTTGTAATTATGTGTGTTGTGTAGTTTTTTAATGCGGGATTTAGCAGATTTAAGTGAATTTTTTGGTAACAAATACAAAATTAAAAACTTTAGTCGACTAGTGACATCTGTTAGGGTTTCTGAGTTACTACAAGAAGTTTCCTGTAATTAACGAGTTGCAACTAGTGACATCTGTGGGGGTTTCTGTAAAAATAAAATATGTATTCTTGGTTGCCTAAGCTATTATTTTCCAGATAAAATTAGTAAACCCCTCAAGTATTTTCCTATATAATTTATTCAACTAACAACTTCACACAGTTCAAAATCTAGAATGCATGTAATAGTCTATCGCCGTGGAAAACGCAGCAAAACCCGCCGCTCCCAACACTCCAGCCCGTACACCAGCTTTAAAAAAAAAACTCGTAAAACTAATACAACATCCTGAACACTCCTCCTCACCTCGTAGTCCGATTAGGCCCCCTGTAACGCCCCCAGCGTACGTTCCGTTCTTCCAGTCGGATTTTCCGCGCATCGTTTCAATCGAGCATTCCACTGCGGAGAATAACGCGCCGATTAACGCGAAATTCTTGGCGTAACTTAGTGTGGTTGTCTTCATTTCTTTGAAAACTTGTCGGGCTGTTTGGGTTTCCACGTCGGTGGCTGTGGGGCCGACGCTTGAGGAAAACAAACCGATGGCGCCGCCCAACGCGTAGCCTAGAATTGAACTGGGTATAGGAGGAGTTGGTTAGTTTAGTTTAGTTTGGTTGTACCTGCTACGCAGCTCATGAAGGATTTGAAGAAGCAGCTTTCGAAGAAGGACTCCACCATTTTCTCTTCGTTGGATTTGATTTGGACTGGTCCGAGGTTTTTGGGGATTATTATGTTGTCGCGGTAGCGGTAGTTGTTGCCGACGAAGTACCGCGTTAGGTAGGACCATTCTTCTGGGGTGAATTGGCGTTTTTGGTCGTTTGACGACATTTTAGTTTTTTTCCAAAACCAGCTGGTTGATAATTAATCTTGATAGAACACAAACGTGGTTACATTGTGATTTCTAGCAAATTGTGCGGTTTTTCTTGGGGGTGATTTTGGAAAACATGCCCCGAAACCTGGAATAAAAGTTAGGTTAGGTTTGTTAAACTCGGTATAACAGTTTCCTACTTATTCCTGTAATTTATGATGTTTTGTTTTGTAAATAAAACGTTAAAAACACCAAAAAGCAAGAGATTGTTGTTTATTTATGTAATCATGGAGAAATTACTTAAAATTCATCAAATAAATAACAATTTTCTTAAAATTGAAAATCAATAGTCGGTATGACAGTTTCCTACCTTTGTTACTACTGCCGTAGTTTCGATGTTATTCAATAGGTGTCACTACTTCACAGTTCAAATGAAAATTGTAATTTTTTGGAAAATTTAGTTAATAGAATTATAAAAATACTAAAATATTACTAGGAAACATTGTTTTAATTTATTGCGTTGCACTGATTTGCTGGAATAATTATAATACGCAAGTTGTGAAAAAATTAAAAAATGTATTGTTGGTTGCCTAGATTAAGGTAATTTTTACAATATTTTAGCTAAAACAGACAATTTTAAGAAAAGTTAACGCTGCTCGTTTGTTTTTTTGAGCACAAAAGATTTAAAGACAGTTTTACACAGTGGAAACATTGTTCTATAAAATGTTGAAGAAGTCGTCGTTTTATTCCGATTATTTTAGAATTTATAGGAGATATAAAAATGAAACTTTATGATTAAAATCCAAATTTTTAAAAAGTTAACGCTGCTCGTTTGTTTTTTAGAGCACAAAAGATTTAAAGACAGTTTTACACAGAGGAAACATTGTTCTATAAAATGTTGAAAAAATCGGTGCTTTATTCCTATTATTTTAGGATTTATAGGAGATAGAAATGAAACTTTATGATTAAAATCGACATTTTAGAAAAGTTAACGCTGCTCGTTTGTTTTTTTGAGCATAAAAGACCTAAAGACACTTTTACACAGTGGAAACATTGTTCTATAATATGTTGAAGAAATCGTCGCTTTATTCCCAATATTTTAGGATTTATAGGAGATAGAAATGAAACTTTATGATTAAAATCGACATTTTAGAAAAGTTAACACTGCTCGTTTGTTTTTTTGAGCACAAAAGACCTAAAGACAGTTTTGCACAGTGGAAACATTGTTCTATAAAATGTTGAAAAAATCGTCGTTTTCTTCCGATTATTTTAGGATTTATCGGAGATAGAAATGGAACTTTATGATTAAAATCGATATTTTAGAAAAGTTAACGCTGCTAGTTTGTTTTTTCGAGCACAAAAGATCTAAAGACACTTTTACACAGAGAAAACATTGTTCTATAAAGTGATGAAGAAAACGTCGCTTTATTCGGAATATTTTAGGATTTATAGGAGATAAAATATGATTAAAATCGAAATTTTTACCTGTAGTTTCGATGTAGTACAATAGATGTCAACACTTGTATTTAATTTTTAAAAAAATTCCAGAAAATGCTGAAAATCACCACAAACTACCTAATGTCTGTTATTTTCATATAACCTTAGCTTGTTAGATTTTTTCTAATAAGTAAAACTGTTTAAAATTCGTTTGTAATTTTTCCAAGTAATTTATTCGAGTTTTCCCTCTTCAAATCATAGAAAATTTTGCAGTTTTTCCCTAGCGCTTAGCCGCACTTTCCAACTGTAGTAAAATAACGAAATTAACGATAAAATAATCGTGACTTTTGTTCCTATAGTCTACTTAAGTTAAGTTGGATTGTGACGTCATATCGTCATACCAAACACAGCCAGCTTCGTTTTGGGTTGATAAAATGAGCTTGAGACTGTGACAAAGGCAGAAATATAATTTTTTTAATGTTATTATAAAGTAATGGTTTAAATTAAATGTTTCCTTATTAAAGTTGTAGACGGTTAGAAAATTAAATGTTATTGTTAATTAACATTCTTGTGTGGTGCTTAGATAAAAAAAATAACAATTTTATTATTGTATTATTTATAGGCTATAATCATTAATTCGCACAAGGAAAAAATCGTGATGTAATTAAATAAATGAAATTTTATGGAAAAAATTATAATCTTACATAACTTGTCGAATTTATTTGTTTTTATTTTTGTGTGTGTGAATGAATTTTTCAAGTGCAATTAATTCGCACAAGAAACCCAAATAAACGGTATACTATACTGACATATAATTCCGCTTGTTTTAGTTGTTTTTAGTAGTTTTGCACAAAAATAGCCCATAATAATAGGTCACAATAGAGTGAGGCCTCCGATTATCTTGTACAAAGATCTGAAACCTGTCTTGTCTTTAAATTGAGGGATGGGGAATCAACGGCGATGTTGCTGCTGGGTTATTGGTCATTATTCACCGGCGCGACCAGCAGCAGGAAGGCGAAGGAAATGCTGCTTTGCTTGGATAGTTTGTGAAGCGGTGCCAAAAAGAAAACTTCTAAGGTGAGTGTTTTTTTTTTGACGTCTATTATTTTAGTTAAAAATGTTGTGGGAATTGGGAAACGGCTAAAAATAATTTCCTTGCGTGACTCTAAACTTCTAATTGAAGATTTTGTGATATTTTTAGTACAAAAAATGTTTCGTAAAAAAATCACATCACCTTCGTTTGTAAATTTCGCCAAAATTATCAAAACACCCGGTGATTTACTGTTGTTTTTATTGGTTAACGTCGGCGGCTTGGGCATAGAAACCGTAATTTTTCGAGTGGTTCCAAAATTATGTTATGGCACTTTTGGGACAATTGCCGTTTTTTGAAAAAAATTCTAACCTCGAAAAAATCTAATTAAAAATCTTTTATAACACTTTCCTAAATATTAAACAAACCTCCCCCTGTGTATTAGTGTAAATTTCATCAAAATCCCACCAGTGGTTCCAAAATTATGAATTTTAACCGCCTATAGGTAAATTTTTACGTTAATAATTTAAAGTTGCTGAAAAAAAATCTAAAAGTGAGGTTAGAGTGTCAAGGATTTGATTTTAAATAAATTCGAGTTCTGTCTACGTAAAATGGCAAGTTCCATTAAAATCTGATCAGCGGTTCCAAAACTACGATTTTTTTTAAGCAACCACCTCAGATTTTCGGTGTAAATTTCATGATGCAATTTAAAGTAGCTGAAAAAATTTGAAAGAATCCTGTAAAACGTTCAATGATTTTTTTCTAAATAAAGTGAAGTTTTGGCTGTGTATTGTGATTAGTTTGAATAAAATCTAATCAGCGGTTCCAAAATTACAAATTTTCTAACCTAACCGAGATTTTTTACTCGAATTTCCCCTTTAGAACGCCTAAAACCACAAAGAAAATCTACTAAGCCCTTCCAAAATTATTCCCAGACGTGCTCTAACTATTCCTCTTTAAAATATTGAAAATTCCACGAAATTTCGACCAGTGGTTCCAAAATTATGAATTTTAACCGCCTATAGGTAAATTTTTACGTTAATAATTTAAAGTTGCTGAAAAAAAATCTAAAAGTGAGGTTAGAGTGTCAAGGATTTGATTTTAAATAAATTCGAGTTCTGTCTACGTAAAATGGCAAGTTCCATTAAAATCTGATCAGCGGTTCCAAAACTACGATTTTTTTTAAGCAACCACCTCGGATTTTCGGTGTAAATTTCATAATGCAATTTAAAGTAGCTGAAAAAATTTGAAAGAAACCTGTAAAACGTTCAATGATTTTTTTCTAAATAAAGTGAAGTTTTGGCTGTGTATTGTGATTAGTTTGAATAAAATCTAATCAGCGGTTCCAAAATTACAAATTTTCTAACCTAACCGAGATTTTTTACACGATTTTCCCTTTTTGAACGCCTAAAACCATAAAGAAAATCTACTAAGCCTTTCCGAAATTATTCCCATACGTGCTCTAACTATTCCTCTTTAAAATAGTGAAAATTCCACGAAATTTCGACCAGTGGTTCCAAAATTATGAATTTTAACCGCCTCCGTAAATTTTTACGTTAACTAATTTAAAGTTGCTGAAAAAAAATCTAAAAGTGAGGTTAGAGTGTCAAGGATTTGATTTTAAATAAATTCGAGTTCTGTCTATGTAAAATGGCAAGTTCCATTAAAATCTGATCAGCGGTTCCAAAACTACGATTTTTTTAAGCAACCACCTCAGATTTTCGGTGTAAATTTCATGATGCAATTTAAAGTAGCTGAAAAAATTTGAAAGAATCCTGTAAAACGTTCAATGATTTTTTTCTATATAAAGTGAAGTTTTGGCTGTGTATTGTGATTAGTTTGAATAAAATCTAATCAGCGGTTCCAAAATTACAAATTTTCTAACCTAACCGAGATTTTTTGCTCGAATTTCCCCTTTAGAACGCCTAAAACCACAAAGAAAATCTACTAAGCCCTTCCAAAATTATTCCCAGACGTGCTCTAACTATTCCTCTTTAAAATATTGAAAATTCCACGAAATTTCGACCAGTGGTTCCAAAATTATGAATTTTAACCGCCTATAGGTAAATTTTTACGTTAATAATTTAAAGTTGCTGAAAAAAAATCTAAAAGTGAGGTTAGAGTGTCAAGGATTTGATTTTAAATAAATTCGAGTTCTGTCTATGTAAAATGGCAAGTTCCATTAAAATCTGATCAGCGGTTCCAAAACTACGATTTTTTTAAGCAACCACCTCAGATTTTCGGTGTAAATTTCATGATGCAATTTAAAGTAGCTGAAAAAATTTGAAAGAATCCTGTAAAACGTTCAATGATTTTTTTCTATATAAAGTGAAGTTTTGGCTGTGTATTGTGATTAGTTTGAATAAAATCTAATCAGCGGTTCCAAAATTACAAATTTTCTAACCTAACCGAGATTTTTTACTCGATTTTCTCAATTAGAACGCCTAAAACCACAAAGAAAATCTACTAAGCCCTTCCAAAATTATTCCCATACGTGCTCTAACTATTCCTCTTTAAAATATTGAAAATTCCACGAAATTTCGACCAGTGGTTCCAAAATTATGAATTTTAACCGCCTCCGTAAATTTGTACGTTAACTAATTTAAAGTTGCAGAAAAAAAATCTAAAAGTGAGGTTAGAGTGTCAAGGATTTGATTTTAAATAAATTCGAGTTCTGTCTACGTAAAATGGCAAGTTCCATTAAAATCTGATCAGCGGTTCCAAAACTACGATTTTTTTAAGCAACCACCTCAGATTTCGGTGTAAATTTCATGATGCAATTTCAAGTAGCTGAAAAAATTTGAAAGAATCCTGTAAAACGTTCAATGATTTTTTTTCTATATAAAGTGAAGTTTTGGCTGTGTATTGTGATTAGTTTGAATAAAATCTAATCAGCGGTTCCAAAATTACAAATTTTCTAACCTAACCGAGATTTTTTGCTCGAATTTCCCCTTTAGAACGCCTAAAACCACAAAGAAAATCTACTAAGCCCTTCCAAAATTATTCCCAGACGTGCTCTAACTATTCCTCTTTAAAATATTGAAAATTCCACGAAATTTCGACCAGTGGTTCCAAAATTATGAATTTTAACCGCCTATAGGTAAATTTTTACGTTAATAATTTAAAGTTGCTGAAAAAAAAATCTAAAAGTGAGGTTAGAGTGTCAAGGATTTGATTTTAAATAAATTCGAGTTCTGTCTACGTAAAATGCCAAGTTCCATTAAAATCTGATCAGCGGTTCCAAAACTACGATTTTTTTAAGCAACCACCTCAGATTTTCGGTGTAAATTTCATGATGCAATTTAAAGTAGCTGAAAAAATTTGAAAGAATCCTGTAAAACGTTCAATGATTTTTTTCTATATAAAGTGAAGTTTTGGCTGTGTATTGTGATTAGTTTGAATAAAATCTAATCAGCGGTTCCAAAATTACAAATTTTCTAACCTAACCGAGATTTTTTGCTCGAATTTCCCCTTTAGAACGCCTAAAACCATAAAGAAAATCTACTAAGCCCTTCCAAAATTATTCCCATACGTGCTCTAACTATTCCTCTTTAAAATATTGAAAATTCCACGAAATTTCGACCAGTGGTTCCAAAATTATGAATTTTAACCGCCTATAGGTAAATTTTTACGTTAATAATTTAAAGTTGCTGAAAAAAAAATCTAAAAGTGAGGTTAGAGTGTCAAGGATTTGATTTTAAATAAATTCGAGTTCTGTCTACGTAAAATGCCAAGTTCCATTAAAATCTGATCAGCGGTTCCAAAACTACGATTTTTTTAAGCAACCACCTCAGATTTTCGGTGTAAATTTCATGATGCAATTTAAAGTAGCTGAAAAAATTTGAAAGAATCCTGTAAAACGTTCAATGATTTTTTTCTATATAAAGTGAAGTTTTGGCTGTGTATTGTGATTAGTTTGAATAAAATCTAATCAGCGGTTCCAAAATTACAAATTTTCTAACCTAACCGAGATTTTTTGCTCGAATTTCCCCTTTAGAACGCCTAAAACCATAAAGAAAATCTACTAAGCCCTTCCAAAATTATTCCCATACGTGCTCTAACTATTCCTCTTTAAAATATTGAAAATTCCACGAAATTTCGACCAGTGGTTCCAAAATTATGAATTTTAACCGCCTATAGGTAAATTTTTACGTTAATAATTTAAAGTTGCTGAAAAAAAAATCTAAAAGTGAGGTTAGAGTGTCAAGGATTTGATTTTAAATAAATTCGAGTTCTGTCTACGTAAAATGCCAAGTTCCATTAAAATCTGATCAGCGGTTCCAAAACTACGATTTTTTTAAGCAACCACCTCAGATTTTCGGTGTAAATTTCATGATGCAATTTAAAGTAGCTGAAAAAATTTGAAAGAATCCTGTAAAACGTTCAATGATTTTTTTCTATATAAAGTGAAGTTTTGGCTGTGTATTGTGATTAGTTTGAATAAAATCTAATCAGCGGTTCCAAAATTACAAATTTTCTAACCTAACCGAGATTTTTTGCTCGAATTTCCCCTTTAGAACGCCTAAAACCATAAAGAAAATCTACTAAGCCCTTCCAAAATTATTCCCAGACGTGCTCTAACTATTCCTCTTTAAAATATTGAAAATTCCACGAAATTTCGACCAGTGGTTCCAAAATTATGAATTTTAACCGCCTATAGGTAAATTTTTACGTTAATAATTTAAAGTTGCTGAAAAAAAATCTAAAAGTGAGGTTAGAGTGTCAAGGATTTGATTTTAAATAAATTCGAGTTCTGTCTATGTAAAATGGCAAGTTCCATTAAAATCTGATCAGCGGTTCCAAAACTACGATTTTTTTAAGCAACCACCTCAGATTTTCGGTGTAAATTTCATGATGCAATTTAAAGTAGCTGAAAAAATTTGAAAGAATCCTGTAAAACGTTCAATGATTTTTTTCTATATAAAGTGAAGTTTTGGCTGTGTATTGTGATTAGTTTGAATAAAATCTAATCAGCGGTTCCAAAATTACAAATTTTCTAACCTAACCGAGATTTTTTACTCGATTTTCTCAATTAGAACGCCTAAAACCACAAAGAAAATCTACTAAGCCCTTCCAAAATTATTCCCATACGTGCTCTAACTATTCCTCTTTAAAATATTGAAAATTCCACGAAATTTCGACCAGTGGTTCCAAAATTATGAATTTTAACCGCCTCCGTAAATTTGTACGTTAACTAATTTAAAGTTGCAGAAAAAAAATCTAAAAGTGAGGTTAGAGTGTCAAGGATTTGATTTTAAATAAATTCGAGTTCTGTCTACGTAAAATGGCAAGTTCCATTAAAATCTGATCAGCGGTTCCAAAACTACGATTTTTTTAAGCAACCACCTCAGATTTCGGTGTAAATTTCATGATGCAATTTCAAGTAGCTGAAAAAATTTGAAAGAATCCTGTAAAACGTTCAATGATTTTTTTCTATATAAAGTGAAGTTTTGGCTGTGTATTGTGATTAGTTTGAATAAAATCTAATCAGCGGTTCCAAAATTACAAATTTTCTAACCTAACCGAGATTTTTTGCTCGAATTTCCCCTTTAGAACGCCTAAAACCACAAAGAAAATCTACTAAGCCCTTCCAAAATTATTCCCAGACGTGCTCTAACTATTCCTCTTTAAAATATTGAAAATTCCACGAAATTTCGACCAGTGGTTCCAAAATTATGAATTTTAACCGCCTATAGGTAAATTTTTACGTTAATAATTTAAAGTTGCTGAAAAAAAAATCTAAAAGTGAGGTTAGAGTGTCAAGGATTTGATTTTAAATAAATTCGAGTTCTGTCTACGTAAAATGCCAAGTTCCATTAAAATCTGATCAGCGGTTCCAAAACTACGATTTTTTTAAGCAACCACCTCAGATTTTCGGTGTAAATTTCATGATGCAATTTAAAGTAGCTGAAAAAATTTGAAAGAATCCTGTAAAACGTTCAATGATTTTTTTCTATATAAAGTGAAGTTTTGGCTGTGTATTGTGATTAGTTTGAATAAAATCTAATCAGCGGTTCCAAAATTACAAATTTTCTAACCTAACCGAGATTTTTTGCTCGAATTTCCCCTTTAGAACGCCTAAAACCATAAAGAAAATCTACTAAGCCCTTCCAAAATTATTCCCATACGTGCTCTAACTATTCCTCTTTAAAATATTGAAAATTCCACGAAATTTCGACCAGTGGTTCCAAAATTATGAATTTTAACCGCCTATAGGTAAATTTTTACGTTAATAATTTAAAGTTGCTGAAAAAAAAATCTAAAAGTGAGGTTAGAGTGTCAAGGATTTGATTTTAAATAAATTCGAGTTCTGTCTACGTAAAATGCCAAGTTCCATTAAAATCTGATCAGCGGTTCCAAAACTACGATTTTTTTAAGCAACCACCTCAGATTTTCGGTGTAAATTTCATGATGCAATTTAAAGTAGCTGAAAAAATTTGAAAGAATCCTGTAAAACGTTCAATGATTTTTTTCTATATAAAGTGAAGTTTTGGCTGTGTATTGTGATTAGTTTGAATAAAATCTAATCAGCGGTTCCAAAATTACAAATTTTCTAACCTAACCGAGATTTTTTGCTCGAATTTCCCCTTTAGAACGCCTAAAACCATAAAGAAAATCTACTAAGCCCTTCCAAAATTATTCCCATACGTGCTCTAACTATTCCTCTTTAAAATATTGAAAATTCCACGAAATTTCGACCAGTGGTTCCAAAATTATGAATTTTAACCGCCTATAGGTAAATTTTTACGTTAATAATTTAAAGTTGCTGAAAAAAAAATCTAAAAGTGAGGTTAGAGTGTCAAGGATTTGATTTTAAATAAATTCGAGTTCTGTCTACGTAAAATGCCAAGTTCCATTAAAATCTGATCAGCGGTTCCAAAACTACGATTTTTTTAAGCAACCACCTCAGATTTTCGGTGTAAATTTCATGATGCAATTTAAAGTAGCTGAAAAAATTTGAAAGAATCCTGTAAAACGTTCAATGATTTTTTTCTATATAAAGTGAAGTTTTGGCTGTGTATTGTGATTAGTTTGAATAAAATCTAATCAGCGGTTCCAAAATTACAAATTTTCTAACCTAACCGAGATTTTTTGCTCGAATTTCCCCTTTAGAACGCCTAAAACCATAAAGAAAATCTACTAAGCCCTTCCAAAATTATTCCCATACGTGCTCTAACTATTCCTCTTTAAAATATTGAAAATTCCACGAAATTTCGACCAGTGGTTCCAAAATTATGAATTTTAACCGCCTATAGGTAAATTTTTACGTTAATAATTTAAAGTTGCTGAAAAAAAAATCTAAAAGTGAGGTTAGAGTGTCAAGGATTTGATTTTAAATAAATTCGAGTTCTGTCTACGTAAAATGCCAAGTTCCATTAAAATCTGATCAGCGGTTCCAAAACTACGATTTTTTTAAGCAACCACCTCAGATTTTCGGTGTAAATTTCATGATGCAATTTAAAGTAGCTGAAAAAATTTGAAAGAATCCTGTAAAACGTTCAATGATTTTTTTCTATATAAAGTGAAGTTTTGGCTGTGTATTGTGATTAGTTTGAATAAAATCTAATCAGCGGTTCCAAAATTACAAATTTTCTAACCTAACCGAGATTTTTTGCTCGAATTTCCCCTTTAGAACGCCTAAAACCATAAAGAAAATCTACTAAGCCCTTCCAAAATTATTCCCAGACGTGCTCTAACTATTCCTCTTTAAAATATTGAAAATTCCACGAAATTTCGACCAGTGGTTCCAAAATTATGAATTTTAACCGCCTATAGGTAAATTTTTACGTTAATAATTTAAAGTTGCTGAAAAAAAATCTAAAAGTGAGGTTAGAGTGTCAAGGATTTGATTTTAAATAAATTCGAGTTCTGTCTATGTAAAATGGCAAGTTCCATTAAAATCTGATCAGCGGTTCCAAAACTACGATTTTTTTAAGCAACCACCTCAGATTTTCGGTGTAAATTTCATGATGCAATTTAAAGTAGCTGAAAAAATTTGAAAGAATCCTGTAAAACGTTCAATGATTTTTTTCTATATAAAGTGAAGTTTTGGCTGTGTATTGTGATTAGTTTGAATAAAATCTAATCAGCGGTTCCAAAATTACAAATTTTCTAACCTAACCGAGATTTTTTACTCGATTTTCTCAATTAGAACGCCTAAAACCACAAAGAAAATCTACTAAGCCCTTCCAAAATTATTCCCATACGTGCTCTAACTATTCCTCTTTAAAATATTGAAAATTCCACGAAATTTCGACCAGTGGTTCCAAAATTATGAATTTTAACCGCCTCCGTAAATTTGTACGTTAACTAATTTAAAGTTGCAGAAAAAAAATCTAAAAGTGAGGTTAGAGTGTCAAGGATTTGATTTTAAATAAATTCGAGTTCTGTCTACGTAAAATGGCAAGTTCCATTAAAATCTGATCAGCGGTTCCAAAACTACGATTTTTTTAAGCAACCACCTCAGATTTTCGGTGTAAATTTCATGATGCAATTTAAAGTAGCTGAAAAAATTTGAAAGAATCCTGTAAAACGTTCAATGATTTTTTTCTATATAAAGTGAAGTTTTGGCTGTGTATTGTGATTAGTTTGAATAAAATCTAATCAGCGGTTCCAAAATTACAAATTTTCTAACCTAACCGAGATTTTTTGCTCGAATTTCCCCTTTAGAACGCCTAAAACCATAAAGAAAATCTACTAAGCCCTTCCAAAATTATTCCCAGACGTGCTCTAACTATTCCTCTTTAAAATATTGAAAATTCCACGAAATTTCGACCAGTGGTTCCAAAATTATGAATTTTAACCGCCTATAGGTAAATTTTTACGTTAATAATTTAAAGTTGCTGAAAAAAAATCTAAAAGTGAGGTTAGAGTGTCAAGGATTTGATTTTAAATAAATTCGAGTTCTGTCTATGTAAAATGGCAAGTTCCATTAAAATCTGATCAGCGGTTCCAAAACTACGATTTTTTTAAGCAACCACCTCAGATTTTCGGTGTAAATTTCATGATGCAATTTAAAGTAGCTGAAAAAATTTGAAAGAATCCTGTAAAACGTTCAATGATTTTTTTCTATATAAAGTGAAGTTTTGGCTGTGTATTGTGATTAGTTTGAATAAAATCTAATCAGCGGTTCCAAAATTACAAATTTTCTAACCTAACCGAGATTTTTTACTCGATTTTCTCAATTAGAACGCCTAAAACCACAAAGAAAATCTACTAAGCCCTTCCAAAATTATTCCCATACGTGCTCTAACTATTCCTCTTTAAAATATTGAAAATTCCACGAAATTTCGACCAGTGGTTCCAAAATTATGAATTTTAACCGCCTCCGTAAATTTGTACGTTAACTAATTTAAAGTTGCAGAAAAAAAATCTAAAAGTGAGGTTAGAGTGTCAAGGATTTGATTTTAAATAAATTCGAGTTCTGTCTACGTAAAATGGCAAGTTCCATTAAAATCTGATCAGCGGTTCCAAAACTACGATTTTTTTAAGCAACCACCTCAGATTTCGGTGTAAATTTCATGATGCAATTTCAAGTAGCTGAAAAAATTTGAAAGAATCCTGTAAAACGTTCAATGATTTTTTTCTATATAAAGTGAAGTTTTGGCTGTGTATTGTGATTAGTTTGAATAAAATCTAATCAGCGGTTCCAAAATTACAAATTTTCTAACCTAACCGAGATTTTTTGCTCGAATTTCCCCTTTAGAACGCCTAAAACCACAAAGAAAATCTACTAAGCCCTTCCAAAATTATTCCCAGACGTGCTCTAACTATTCCTCTTTAAAATATTGAAAATTCCACGAAATTTCGACCAGTGGTTCCAAAATTATGAATTTTAACCGCCTATAGGTAAATTTTTACGTTAATAATTTAAAGTTGCTGAAAAAAAAATCTAAAAGTGAGGTTAGAGTGTCAAGGATTTGATTTTAAATAAATTCGAGTTCTGTCTACGTAAAATGCCAAGTTCCATTAAAATCTGATCAGCGGTTCCAAAACTACGATTTTTTTAAGCAACCACCTCAGATTTTCGGTGTAAATTTCATGATGCAATTTAAAGTAGCTGAAAAAATTTGAAAGAATCCTGTAAAACGTTCAATGATTTTTTTCTATATAAAGTGAAGTTTTGGCTGTGTATTGTGATTAGTTTGAATAAAATCTAATCAGCGGTTCCAAAATTACAAATTTTCTAACCTAACCGAGATTTTTTGCTCGAATTTCCCCTTTAGAACGCCTAAAACCATAAAGAAAATCTACTAAGCCCTTCCAAAATTATTCCCATACGTGCTCTAACTATTCCTCTTTAAAATATTGAAAATTCCACGAAATTTCGACCAGTGGTTCCAAAATTATGAATTTTAACCGCCTATAGGTAAATTTTTACGTTAATAATTTAAAGTTGCTGAAAAAAAAATCTAAAAGTGAGGTTAGAGTGTCAAGGATTTGATTTTAAATAAATTCGAGTTCTGTCTACGTAAAATGCCAAGTTCCATTAAAATCTGATCAGCGGTTCCAAAACTACGATTTTTTTAAGCAACCACCTCAGATTTTCGGTGTAAATTTCATGATGCAATTTAAAGTAGCTGAAAAAATTTGAAAGAATCCTGTAAAACGTTCAATGATTTTTTTCTATATAAAGTGAAGTTTTGGCTGTGTATTGTGATTAGTTTGAATAAAATCTAATCAGCGGTTCCAAAATTACAAATTTTCTAACCTAACCGAGATTTTTTGCTCGAATTTCCCCTTTAGAACGCCTAAAACCATAAAGAAAATCTACTAAGCCCTTCCAAAATTATTCCCATACGTGCTCTAACTATTCCTCTTTAAAATATTGAAAATTCCACGAAATTTCGACCAGTGGTTCCAAAATTATGAATTTTAACCGCCTATAGGTAAATTTTTACGTTAATAATTTAAAGTTGCTGAAAAAAAAATCTAAAAGTGAGGTTAGAGTGTCAAGGATTTGATTTTAAATAAATTCGAGTTCTGTCTACGTAAAATGCCAAGTTCCATTAAAATCTGATCAGCGGTTCCAAAACTACGATTTTTTTAAGCAACCACCTCAGATTTTCGGTGTAAATTTCATGATGCAATTTAAAGTAGCTGAAAAAATTTGAAAGAATCCTGTAAAACGTTCAATGATTTTTTTCTATATAAAGTGAAGTTTTGGCTGTGTATTGTGATTAGTTTGAATAAAATCTAATCAGCGGTTCCAAAATTACAAATTTTCTAACCTAACCGAGATTTTTTGCTCGAATTTCCCCTTTAGAACGCCTAAAACCATAAAGAAAATCTACTAAGCCCTTCCAAAATTATTCCCAGACGTGCTCTAACTATTCCTCTTTAAAATATTGAAAATTCCACGAAATTTCGACCAGTGGTTCCAAAATTATGAATTTTAACCGCCTCCGTAAATTTGTACGTTAACTAATTTAAAGTTGCAGAAAAAAAATCTAAAAGTGAGGTTAGAGTGTCAAGGATTTGATTTTAAATAAATTCGAGTTCTGTCTACGTAAAATGCCAAGTTCCATTAAAATCTGATCAGCGGTTCCAAAACTACGATTTTTTTAAGCAACCACCTCAGATTTCGGTGTAAATTTCATGATGCAATTTCAAGTAGCTGAAAAAATTTGAAAGAATCCTGTAAAACGTTCAATGATTTTTTTCTATATAAAGTGAAGTTTTGGCTGTGTATTGTGATTAGTTTGAATAAAATCTAATCAGCGGTTCCAAAATTACAAATTTTCTAACCTAACCGAGATTTTTTGCTCGAATTTCCCCTTTAGAACGCCTAAAACCACAAAGAAAATCTACTAAGATCTTCCAAAATTATTCCCAGACGTGCTCTAACTATTCCTCTTTAAAATATTGAAAATTCCACGAAATTTCGACCAGTGGTTCCAAAATTATGAATTTTAACCGCCTCCGTAAATTTGTACGTTAACTAATTTAAAGTTGCAGAAAAAAAATCTAAAAGTGAGGTTAGAGTGTCAAGGATTTGATTTTAAATAAATTCGAGTTCTGTCTACGTAAAATGGCAAGTTCCATTAAAATCTGATCAGCGGTTCCAAAACTACGATTTTTTTTAAGCAACCACCTCGGATTTTCGGTGTAAATTTCATGATGCAATTTAAAGTAGCTGAAAAAATTTGAAAGAAACCTGTAAAACGTTCAATGATTTTTTTCTAAATAAAGTGAAGTTTTGGCTGTGTATTGTGATTAGTTTGAATAAAATCTAATCAGCGGTTCCAAAATTACAAATTTTCTAACCTAACCGAGATTTTTTGCTCGAATTTCCCCTTTAGAACGCCTAAAACCACAAAGAAAATCTACTAAGCCCTTCCAAAATTATTCCCAGACGTGCTCTAACTATTCCTCTTTAAAATATTGAAAATTCCACGAAATTTCGACCAGTGGTTTCAAAATTATGAATTTTAACCGCCTATAGGTAAATTTTTACGTTAATAATTTAAAGTTGCTGAAAAAAAATCTAAAAGTGAGGTTAGAGTGTCAAGGATTTGATTTTAAATAAATTCGAGTTCTGTCTATGTAAAATGGCAAGTTCCATTAAAATCTGATCAGCGGTTCCAAAACTACGATTTTTTTAAGCAACCACCTCAGATTTTCGGTGTAAATTTCATGATGCAATTTAAAGTAGCTGAAAAAATTTGAAAGAATCCTGTAAAACGTTCAATGATTTTTTTCTATATAAAGTGAAGTTTTGGCTGTGTATTGTGATTAGTTTGAATAAAATCTAATCAGCGGTTCCAAAATTACAAATTTTCTAACCTAACCGAGATTTTTTGCTCGAATTTCCCCTTTAGAACGCCTAAAACCACAAAGAAAATCTACTAAGCCCTTCCAAAATTATTCCCAGACGTGCTCTAACTATTCCTCTTTAAAATATTGAAAATTCCACGAAATTTCGACCAGTGGTTCCAAAATTATGAATTTTAACCGCCTATAGGTAAATTTTTACGTTAATAATTTAAAGTTGCTGAAAAAAAATCTAAAAGTGAGGTTAGAGTGTCAAGGATTTGATTTTAAATAAATTCGAGTTCTGTCTATGTAAAATGGCAAGTTCCATTAAAATCTGATCAGCGGTTCCAAAACTACGATTTTTTTTAAGCAACCACCTCAGATTTTCGGTGTAAATTTCATGATGCAATTTAAAGTAGCTGAAAAAATTTGAAAGAATCCTGTAAAACGTTCAATGATTTTTTTCTATATAAAGTGAAGTTTTGGCTGTGTATTGTGATTAGTTTGAATAAAATCTAATCAGCGGTTCCAAAATTACAAATTTTCTAACCTAACCGAGATTTTTTACTCGAATTTCCCCTTTAGAACGCCTAAAACCATAAAGAAAATCTACTAAGCCTTTCCGAAATTATTCCCATACGTGCTCTAACTATTCCTCTTTAAAATAGTGAAAATTCCACGAAATTTCGACCAGTGGTTCCAAAACTGCGTTAACTTCCCTTTTGTACTTCAGATTGCCATGGAAACCAAAAGACAAGCGTTAAATAAAAAATCTGACAGTTTGAAAAGTGACGTCCACAAAGCAAGTGCCGTGTGAATTAATTGAATGTTGTTGTTTTAATCGATTTGACTTGTTAATTTATGTGTCGTGTTAGGGTCAAAATATGAACAGTTCTTTGCCAATTTTATGAGAGGGTAACTTGATTCTTGGCTAGAATTGACTATAATTCGTCAATGTCAAACGTGCAATTGTGAAAAGTTGTGTTTTGGTTTGCAGAAACGATGTAAAGATACAATTTTGTGCTATAAATACAAAAGTTCTAAGAATTCATTGAATTATTGAAAAAAACTAATAAACGGTGAGTTATCTTTAATCTTTATGTATAGTTTAACTACATACCTACATATCAGTAATTAAATTAAAATGAGTCAAGAATTAAATTTTTTTTATGCTTGAATGCACCGCCAAATTGCACAGAACAAGATCAAAATAATAATAACAATAACAACACAAAGAGCACCCATTGTATGCATATTATTGTGTTTAACAAAACAATGTTACCATGGCAACTAGGGGATATTGTTTGCGTTACGTAAACTTGCAAGGAACAGACTATAGTTTCAAAGGCAACGTGATAATTGCACGTGTTTCGGTTTAAATTAAAAAAAATGTTACAACAAATTAGTTTCATTTGTTTATCATAATTGTTACTATGAGTGCAATTATAATAATTGATAGTTTAATTAATGCCTGCTTTGTTTCAATTATTATTATTATGATAATAAACGCTTTTTTTCGTAGTATTTGAAAATTTACGGGATTTTAGAAAAGTTAACGCTGCTCGTTTGTTTTTTGGAGTACGAAAAATATAAAGACAGTTTTACACAGAGGAAACATTGTTCTATAAAATGTTGAAGAAATCGTCGTTTTATTCCGATTATTTTAGGATTTATAGGAGATAGAAGTGAAACTTTGTGGTTTAAATCAAAATTTTGGAAAAATAAACGCTGTTCGTTTGTTTTTTGGAGTACAAAAGATTTAAAGACAGTTTTACAAAGGGGAAATATTGTTCTATAAAATATTGAAGAAATCGTCATTTTATTGCGATTATTTTAGGCTTTATAGGAGATAGAAGTAAAACTTTGTGGTTTAAATCAAAATTTTAGAAAAATAAACGGTGTTCGTTTGTTTTTTGGAGTACAAAAGATTTAAAGACAGTTTTCCAAAGGGGAAACATTGTTCAATAAAATGTTAAAAAAATCCTGGTTTTATTCCGATTATTTTACGATTTATAGGGGATAGAAGTGAAACTTTGTGATTAATATGGAAATTTTAGAAAAGTTAACGCTGTTCGTTTGTTTTTTGGAGTACTAAAGATTTAAAGACAGTTTTACAAAGGGGAAACATTGTTCAATAAAATGTTGAAAAAATCCTGGTTTTATTCCGATTATTTTACGATTTATAGGGGATAGAATTGAAATTTTGTGATTAATATCGAAATTTTAGAAAAGTTAACGCTGCTCGTTTGTTTTTCGGAGCACAAAAGACCTAAAGACAGTTTTACAAAGGGGAAATATTGTTATATAAAATATTGAAGAATTCGTCGTTTTATTCCGATTATTTTAGGATTTATAGGAGATAGAAGTGTAACTTTGTGGTTTAAAACGAAATATTAGAAAAATTAACGCTGTTCGTTTGTTTTTTGGATTACAAAAGATTTAAAGACAGTTTTACAAAGGGGAAATATAGTTCTATAAAATGTTCAAAAAATCGTCGTTTTATTCCGATTATTTTAGGATTTATAGGAGATAGAAATGAAACTTTGTGGTTTAAATCTAAATTTTAGAAAAGTTAACGCTGTTCGTTTGTTTTTTGGAGTACAAAAGACCTAAAGACAGTTTTACACAGAGGAAACATTGTTCTATAAAATTTTGAAGAAATCGTCGCTTTATTCCGATTATTTTAGGATTTATAGGAGATAGAAATGAAACTTTATGATTAAAATCGACATTATAGAAAAGTTAACGCTGCTCGTTTGTTTTTTTGAGCACAGAAGACCTAAAGACAGTTTTACACGGTGGAAACATTGTTCTATAAAATATTGAAAAAATCTTCGTTTTATTCCGATTATTTTAGGATTTATAGGAGATATAAATGAAACTTTATGATTAAAATCGAAATTTTAGAAAAGTTAACGCTGCTCGTTTGTTTTTTTTGAGCACAAAAGACATAAAGACAGTTTTACACGGTGGAAACATTGTTCTATAAAATATTGAAAAAATCTTCGTTTTATTCCGATTATTTTAGGATTTATAGGAGATAGAAATGAAACTTTATGATTAAAATCGACATTTTAGAAAAGTTAACGCTGCTCGTTTGTTTTTTTGAGCACAGAAGACCTAAAGACAGTTTTACACAGTGGAAACATTGTTCTATAAAATGTTCAAAAAATCGTCGCTTTATTCCGATTATTTTAGGATTTATAGGAGATAGAAATGAAACTTTATGATTAAAATCGAACTTTTAGAAAAGTTAACGCTGCTCGTTTGTTTTTTTTGAGCTCAAAAGACATAAAGACAGTTTTACACGGTGGAAACATTGTTCTATAAAATATTGAAAAAATCTTGGTTTTATTCCGATTATTTTAGGATTTATAGGAGAACGTATAAATTTAGTGACAATTTTTTAATGTCGTATGAAATTTCATTCATCAAGCCGCCAAGAAAACAAAAGATTGTTATGACGACCCCACATTCCATTTCCAAGAAATGAAATTGCCACCAATTAGTTTGTTTATAAACTAACAAATAAATAATCAATTCTTTTGATTCAACTTTCAAATGTTGTTATCTTTTGCCTTTTGTTTATATTAGACTATAGAATCTAGACTTTGCAGTGAACACGTGATTATGTTTTGGTAGTGGGGGGGAGGTGATAAGACTGGAAGACATTTTTGGGGTTGAGGTCTAGACAAATCAAATTATTTATAGGATAATTATCGGTTTTTCATTCAAATTCCTTCCATTGAAAATGTTGGACTAAACCAGTTTAATGTCTTAATCAGTATAATAATAATTAACAATAATTATAATGTGTACAGTCTGTAGCAGATGTGTAAATTGGGCTATTACAAGTTGAAAGTTCAATGTTTCTTTGTGATTATTATTTTTCTGCAAAATTTCCGCCATAAAAATAAAATCTACCTACTTAGGCTTGTTTTTACTGTGGGGGGATTCCCCGGCCCTGGCTAACTAGATTTTCTTTTTCACTTAGCGTTATTTGGGTAATTTTGTCGGAAAACAGCCGAGTTTATTATTGTTCTAATCTAATATACTTAAATTGTTATAAATAAGTAGATCAATGAGCAATTTGCTGTAAATAGCAAAACATGTGCATCTGTTGGTATTGCAAAAGTTTCTCTGACGTAATAGCTTAGGTCAAAAAAGCTTCAGTTTTGGGGACAAACAATTTTCTTACAGGATTTGCCGTCTTTCAATAATAATAATTAATAAGCGTGGCTTGTTTATTATGGTTTTTTTTTTCGCTGTTTAATGCGCTTTGAACTTGACCTCATATGTCACCATCATCCTAAATGATGCGTGGATTTATGGCGGCGCAAATTTTCGAAACTAATTGAGTTCAATCTAATCACATTGTAATTAATGGTAGGGGACAACGACGCGTTCCTTATCACTTCCTAGTTGTATAAATACATCTGGTGGTTGGATGGTCCAGCTTCACAAATTCTTGTAACGATGTGCATTGAACATCGCTCCATCAACGGCATTTTTTATTCCTTCGTCAAATTGTTTTTGCGAACTGTAACAGCGTGCTGTTTTGTAAGTGTTTGTTGTGTAGCGGCGGGGTTTTGAAGGAAATTTAGTTTATGAGTTTATTTTGAAAAATTGAAGACGAAGATTTTTTATTGAAGGGTAGCAGATAGTTTTTCTTTGGGGTTTGAGGGTGATTACGCAAAGAGTAAGTATAGAAATTTTGTAATTTTCGTAGTTTTATTATAAAAAACAAATGCATAGTGTGTACTTTTCCAAAATGTGAGCTTTTTTGAAATTTATGGCTCATAGAATTTTTAAACTAGTACTAGTGTAAAGTTGAAGACATAGTATAGTAGGGTAATGTTTTCCCTTTGTAAAACTGTCTTTAGATCTTTTGTACTCCGAAAAACAAATGAGCAGCGTAATCTTTTCTAAAATTTCGATTTTAACCACAAAGTTTAATTTCTATCTCCTATAAGTCCTAAAATAATCGGAATAAAATCAGGATTTTTTCAAGATTTTATTGAACAATGTTTCCCCTTTGTAAAATTGTCTTTAGGTTTTTTATACTCCAAAAAACAACTGAGCAGCGTTAATTTATGTCTAATTTCAATTTTCACCAGAAACTTTCACTTCTATCTCCTATAAATTTTAAAATAATCAGAACAAAGCGATGATTTTTTCAACATTTTATAGAATAATATTCCCCCTTTGTAAAACAGTCTTTACGTCTTTTGTGTTCCGAAAAACAAACGAGCAGCGTAATATTTTCTAAAATTTCGATTTTAACCACAAAGTTTAATTTCTATCTCCTATAAGTCCTAAAATAATCGGAATAAAATCAGGATTTTTTCAAGATTTTATTGAACAATGTTTCCCCTTTGTAAAACTGTCTTTAGGCCTTTTATACTCCAAAAAACAACTGAGCAATGTTAATTTATGTCAAATTTCAATTTTCACCAGAAACTTTCACTTCTATCTCCTATAAATTTTAAAATAGTCGGAACAAAGCGATGATTTTTTCAATATTTTATAGAATATTATTTTCCCTTTGTAAAACGGTCTTTACGTCTTTTGTGCTCCGAAAAACAAACGAGCAGCGTAATATTTTCTAAAATTTCGATTTTAATCACAAAGTTTAATTTCTATCTCCTATAAGTCCTAAAATAATCGGAATAAAATCAGGATTTTTTCAAGATTTTATTGAACAATGTTTCTCCTTTGTAAAATTGTCTTTAGGTTTTTTATACTCCAAAAAACAACTGAGCAGCGTTAATTTATGTCTAATTTCAATTTTCACCAGAAACTTTCACTTCTATCTCCTATAAATTGTAAAATAGTCGGAACAAAGCGATGATTTTTTCAATATTTTATAGAATATTATTTTCCCTTTGTAAAACGGTCTTTACGTCTTTTGTGTTCCGAAAAACAAACGAGCAGCGTAATATTTTCTAAAATTTCGATTTTAATCACAAAGTTTCATTTCTATCGCCTATAAATCGTAAAATAATCGGAATAAAACTAGGATTTTGTCAACATTTTATAGAATAATATTTCCCCTTTGTAAAACTGTCTTTAGGTCTTTTATACTCCAAAAAACAACTGAGCAGCGTTAATTTGTGTCAAATTTCAATTTTCACCAGAAACTTTCATTTCTATCTCCTATAAATTCTAAAATAATCGGAACAATGCGACGATTTTTTCACCATTTTATAGAATAATATTTCCCCTTTGTAAAACCGTCTTTACGTCTTTTGTGCTCCGAAAAACAAACGAAGAGCGGTAACTTTTCTAAAATATCGATATTAATCACAAAGTTTCATTTCTATCTCCTATAAATCCTAAAATAACTGGAATAAAACGACGATTTTTTCAACATTTTATTGAACAATGTTTTCTCTGTGTAATAGTGTCTTTGGATCTTTAGTGCTCTAAAAAACAAACGAGCAGCGTTAACTTTTCTAAAATTTCGATTTTAATCATTAAGTTTCATTTATATCTCCTATAAATCCTAAAATAACCGGAATAAAATGACGATTTTTCCAACATTTTATAGAACAGTGTTTCCACTATGTAAAACTGTCTTTAGGTCTTTTGTGCTCTAAAAAACAAACGAGCAGCGTGAACTTTTCGAAAATTTCGATTTTAATCATAAAGTTTCATTTCTATCTCCTATAAATCCTAAAATAAGCGGAATAAAACTACGATTTTTTCAACATTTTATAGAACAATGTTTCCTCTGTGTAAAAGTGTCTTTAGATCTTGTGTGCTCTAAAAAACAAACGAGCAGCGTTAACTTTTCTAAAATTGCGCTATTAATCACAAAGTTTCACTTCTATGTCCTATAAATCCTAAAATAACCGGAATAAAACAACGATTTTTTCAACATTTTATGGAACAATGTTTCCTCTGTGTAAAAGTGTCTTTAGATCTTTTGTGCTCGAAAAAACAAACTAGCAGCGTTAATTTTTCTAAAATGTCGATTTTAATCATAAAGTTTCATTTATATCTCCTATAAATCCTAAAATAACCGGAATAAAACGACGATTTCTTCATCATTTTATAGAAAAATGTTTCCTCTGTGTAAAAGTGTCTTTAGATCTTTTGTGCTCAAATAAACAAACGAGCAGTGTTAACTTTTCTAACATTTTAAAATTCTCTTACCCACTTTTGTATTACCTCATTCAATAATTAAAGAATTGTGGTTAAGTTCTGTATAACCCCGTCCACATTTCAAATGCAAATAGTTTAGTGGCGACATCTATTAGTGAGTATAAGTATTACTATAATTAATGGACAGGGTTATACTAAATAGTAATAAATAATTAGAATAGTAAATTAATGTGCTCATTATGACAAAAATTATTTGTAGAAGTACATAAAATAATAAATCATTAAAATTTACGACTTGATATCACAAATTAAATATCAAATAAAAGCCTGAACTTGTATGAATTTTTTTCCAGTGAAACTCGCCGACAATATGGTGTCCGGCAGGGTGATACTTCGCTCCCTATCGGTCTACTGGAAGACTTTGTTTTTGATTCTCTACCCCATCGCACTCCTGCCATTATTCCTAATGAACAATGTGCCGGCATGGCGGTGTCTCTACACGGTGCTTTTAATGGCCGGGTACTGGGTGTTGGAGGTTCTGCCATTGGCTGTGACGTCATTGATTCCCATGGTGCTGTTTCCACTGATGGGTGTGCTGGACTCGGACAAAGTGTCCAGATGCTATTTGAAAGAGTCGAATATGATGTTTATTGGTGGATTGATTATTGCCATTGCCATAGAACATTGTAATCTGCATAGTAGGATTTCGTTGCACGTGATCAAATTGGTAATTTTATTTATGACGGGGATTATCTGGAGAATGTTAAGTGGTATTGGAAAAAGTTGTTTAGGTTTTATGTTCAGGCGAGTGAACTGAACTAAAAGTGAGGAATAAGTTTTTTTGTTAATTGCGTCTTAGTAGGCTTTTTTTAAGGAATTTAATTATGACGACTGTTATCTGCTTAACAGTGAGTGGTATCGAAAAAAGTTATTTGGGTTTATTGTTTATTTTTATTATCTGAGTAAAAAGGGGAGAATAAGTTTTTTTTGAAAATTGCGTTTTAAGCGAGTTTTTCCAAAAAAACAAATTATGACTATTGTTATCTGATTCACATTACTTGCTACTGAAAAAAGTTATTTAAGTTTATTGTAGATTCATGTAAGAGTAACAAAAAATAAAGAATAACTTTTTGTGTCAAATTCCGTTTTAAGCTAAAAACGGCACTAAAAGTGATTTTTTTTTGTCTAGGTTGGCTGCAGCCCTCGCCGTTTAAACTTGGGCCTTATAACCGTCACAATGCTGGTTTCCATGTGGATATCCAATACGGCGGCTACCGCCATGATGATACCCATAATCGAAGCCACATTGCAAGAGCTGGATACTCAAGGTTTAAGCGATATGTGGGAGAAACCGGAACTAGACGCGCCGGCGGCTCCGCCTCCAGCACCGGGAGCCCCAGCCGTTGCGAAACCGCCAGTGGTGGAAGAAGAACGCCGCCCAACTAGACAAACAATGTGCTATTTTATGAGCACAGCCTACGCAGCTTCTATCGGTGGCAATGGCACGATAATCGGCTCAGGCACGAATTTGACTTTTAAGGGGATTTTCGAAGCGCGTTTTAGCGAGTCTCCCCCCGTCGATTTTACGAAATGGATGCTGTTTAATATACCGTATATGTTGATTAACAACTATTTGGTTTGGATTTTTATGCAGTTTTGGTTTATGGGATTGTTTCGGCCGAATTCTAAAGATGCGAAGAGTATTCGATCGGGGGCGCAAGGTGAAGACGTGGCAAGGAAGGTGATCAACGATAAACTGACTGAACTTGGGCCGATGACGTACCATGAGAAAAGCGTGGCCTTGATGTTTATTTTGGCGGTTTTGTTGTGGCTGTTCAAAAAACCGGAAGTGATACCTGGATGGGCGGAGTACGTCACCACGTTAAAAGTAGGTGGATTTAATTTAAAGTCTATCGATTAAACTCCCTCTAATTTCTTTCTCTTAAAGGTCAAAGACGCCACCCCAGCCATGCTAGTCTGCATGTTTCTCTTCGCCTTGCCTAACAACTACAACTGGATCCACATGTGGAGCAGCAATGAGGAAATACGACCAAAACAAACCGCCGAGCCTTTAGTCACTTGGAAAGTGGTGCAAGGTCGTATGCCATGGGGTTTGGTATTCCTCCTAGGAGGCGGTTTTGCCATAGCTGAAGGTTCCAAGGCCAGCGGGATGAGCACGCTAATAGCCAATAATCTAGCAACTGTCGCCACCATGGACAAACTGTACGTCATGGCCTTGTCGATGAGCCTAGCTGCGTTTATGACGCAATTTTCCAGCAATGTAGCCTGCGCCAATGTGCTCCTCCCAGTCCTAGCAGAAATGTCCTTAGTAAGTCTTAAATTTATCAAGTAAACTTATACTTAAAAAAAAATTTCAGGTCGGAAAAATCAATCCGTATTTTCTGATGTTGCCGGCGACTTTAGGTTGTTCGTTGGCGTTTTGTTTGCCGGTTTCCACGCCGCCTAACGCGATTGCAGCTGGGCCGTGCAGGATGCCCTCGTTGGAGATGGTTAAAGTTGGTATTCCAGTTACGTTGATTTGTTTGGCTGTTTTGATGGTGGTTTTTCCGCTTTGGGGCGGGTTTGTTTTTGGGCTGGGGGAATTTCCAGAGTGGGCGCATTCGAATGACACTGAAGGGGCAGGCTAGTCCGCCTCCAAAGCTATTTTTTAAGTATTAGATTGAATGACATGAGGAGAAGTATTTGTAATAGATGCAATTTTAATTAATTAATTAATTAATTAAATAAATAAATAGAAATGTTGGACTGTAGATAATTATTATGAAATTAAGTTTTTTTTAAATAAATACAGTTAGTTTTGTGATTTTTTTCCTAATAGCATTAATGAAAAACTTGTGAGTATCCAATACAGCCAACAACAAACAAATTATAAGTTTTAGTTCAAATTTAATTTTAAAAAATCTAATATAGGGAACCAAATATACACATTTTACTACTGGTGACATCTATGAGGAAATTCCGCAAGTTACTAGTAATTTCTACTACAGCTTCCTGTATTTCGTTCTCAGTTTTTTTAAATGTGTCATTTATAGGTCTTTTGTGCTCAAAAAAACAAAGGAACAGCGTTAACTTTTCTAAAATTGCGAAATTAATCATAAAGTTTCAATTCTATCTCCTACAAATCCTAAAATAATCGGAATAAAGCGACGATTTTTTCAACATGTTATAGAACAATGTTTCCTCTGTGTAAAAGTGTCTTTAGGTCTTTTGTGATCAAAAAAACAAACGAGCAGCGTTAACTTTTCTAAAATTTCGATTTTAATCATAAAGTTTCATTTATATCTCCTATAAATCGTAAAATAATCGGAATAAAACGATGATTTTTTCAACATTTTATAGAACAATGTTTCCACTATGTAAAACTGTCTTTAGGTCTTTTGTGCTCAAAAAAACAAACGAGCAGCGTTAACTTTTCTAAAATTTCGATTTTAATCATAAAGTTTCATTTATATCTCTTATAAATCCTAAAATAATCGGAAAAAAGCGACGATTTTTTCAACATGTTATAGAACAATGTTTCCTCTGTGTAAAAGTGTCTTTAGGTCTTTTGTGATCAAAAAAACAAACGAGCAGCGTTAACTTTTCTAAAATTTCCATTTTAATCATAAAGTTTCATTTATATCTCCTATAAATCCTAAAATAATCGGAATAAAACGATGATTTTTTCAACATTTTATAGAACAATGTTTCCACTATGTAAAATTGTCTTTAGGTCTTTTGTGCTCAAGAAAACAAACGAGCAGCGTTAACTTTTCTAAAATTTCCATTTTAATCATAAAGTTTCATTTATATCTCCTATAAATCCTAAAATAATCGGAAAAAAGCGACGATTTTTTCAACATTTTATAGAACAATGTTTCCTCTGTGTAAAAGTGTCTTTAGGACTTTTGTGATCAAAGAAACAAACGAGCAGCGTTAACTTTTCTAAAATTTCGATTTTAATCATAAAGTTTCATATATATCTCCTATAAATCCTAAAATAATCGGAATAAAGCGACGATTTTTTCAACATGTTATAGAACAATGTTTCCTCTGTGTAAAACTGTCTTTAGGTCTTTTGTGCTCAAGAAAACAAACGAGCAGCGTTAACTTTTCTAAAATTTCCATTTTAATCATAAAGTTTCATTTATATCTCCTATAAATCCTAAAATAATCGGAATAAAACGATGATTTTTTCAACATTTTATAGAACAATGTTTCCTCTATGTAAAAGTGTCTTTAGGACTTTTGTGATCAAAGAAACAAACGAGCAGCGTTAACTTTTCTAAAATTTCGATTTTAATCATAAAGTTTCATTTATATCTCCTATAAATCCTAAAATAATCGGAATAAAGCGACGATTTTTTCAACATGTTATAGAACAATGTTTCCTCTGTGTAAAAGTGTCTTTAGGTCTTTTGTGATCAAAAAAACAAACGAGCAGCGTTAACTTTTCTAAAATTTCCATTTTAATCATAAAGTTTCATTTATATCTCCTATAAATCGTAAAATAATCGGAATAAAACGATGATTTTTTCAACATTTTATAGAACAATGTTTCCACTATGTAAAACTGTCTTTAGGTCTTTTGTGCTCAAAAAAACAAACGAGCAGCGTTAACTTTTCTAAAATTTCGATTTTAATCATAAAGTTTCATTTTTATATCTCCTATAAATTCTAAAATAATCGGAATAAATCGACGACTTCTTCAACATTTTATAGAACAATGTTTCCACTGTGTAAAACTGTCTTTAAATCTTTTGTGCTCAAAAAAACAAACGAGCAGCGTTAACTTTCCTAAAATTTCGATTTTAATCATAAAGTTTCATTTATATCTCCTATAAATCCTAAAATAATCGGAATAAAACGACGATTTTTTCAACATTTTATAGAACAATGTTTCCACTATGTAAAACTGTCTTTAAGTCTTTTGTGCTCAAAAAAACAAACGAGCAGCATTAACTTTTCTAAAATTTCGATTTTAATCATAAAGTTTCAGTTATATCTCCTATAAATCCTAAAATAATCGGAATAAAACGACGATTTTTTCAACATTTTATAGAACAATGTTTCCTCTATGTAAAACTGTCTTTAGGTCTTTTGTGCTCAAAAAAACAAACGAGCAGCGTTAACTTTTCTAACATTTTAAAATTCTCTTACCCACTTTTGTATTACTTTATTCAATAATTACAGAGTTGTGATTAAGTTCTGTATGACCCCGTCCACATTACAAATGCAAAAATCTTGTGAATATCCAATACAGCCAACAGAAACTTTAAGTCAAATTTAATTTTTTAAATCTAATATAGGCAACCAAATATACACATTTTACTACTAGTGACATCTATGAGGGAATTCCGCAAATTACTAGTAGTTTCTACTACAGGTTCTTGTATTTCGTTCTCAGTTATTCAAAATGTGTTATTTATAACGTTATAAACTATTTATAAGCATATTTATTGGTTTTTCTTGCTTAACTAGTTTATTAAACTTCTACTTCAACGAGATTTTCCCACAGGTATTTTCGTGTGCTTACATTGGCACTATGTGATAAAGACAGTTGCCCTAGGCGACCCACTGTCAACAAACCAAACAATAACCTCACAAGTTACCAAATTAAAATGATGTTTAATTTTCTCTGGTGGTTGTTCTATTATTACTGCCGCCCGTTAATTAAATGGTTCCTGCGGAAAACCACCGGGCTGTGTGAACTGCAACGTATTTGCTACGGCGAGGTAAGCGGTGCCCCCCGAATTAAAGCCGTGGAAAACTCGCTGTCCCAAACCAAAAGTTTACAACTACAGCAGCTAGTGGAGCATTTGGATAATATTTCGGCTAATCGCCGCTTTATTGGTGCTAACGAACGCGAAATTCTACGAGGCGCTATTAGCACTGTGCTCTTAGTAAAAAAAATCAACCCCCAAGTGCATTTCCAGTTTGTAAAAAGCTTCGGGAAGTGCGTGGAGCAAATCTGGGGTTATAAGCAACTGGTCGCGGAAGTGGAGCAGCTACGCCAAACTAGCTTCGACTCGGATAGTTTTGAGCACGAGAGGAAACTGCTGGATTTGTGGGATTGCTTGAAACCAGGGGAGAAGTTGGAGGGGCGACTGACGAAGCAGTGGCAGGACGTGGGGTTTCAAGGCGACGACCCCAAGACGGATTTCCGGGGGATGGGCATGCTGGGCTTGGAGAATCTGCTGTTTTTTGCCAGTGAGTACCGTGGGGCTGCTCAGCATGTGCTGTCGCATAGCCAGCATCCGGTTTATGGGTATTGTTTCGCCATTGTGGGGATTAATTTGACTAGCATGGCGTGGGGGTTGGTGAAGGATGGGGATGCGAAGACTTATTTTTATAATACGTCCAAGAGCTTGCCGACGATTCGGTTGTTTCACCAGTTTTATAGTTATTTGTTCTACGAATTTGACAAGTTTTGGTTGGAGTGCAAACCGAAGGATATAATGGAATTTTCCAGTATTAAGGATAAATTTGAGACGAACATACGGTTGAGTTTGCAGGACTCTTCCACGCAATTTATTATTGGAAGTACAGTCGATGATATCTGAATTTTGTACTGATTTTTTTTTTTTTTTTTTGTGATTGTCTATATAATACCTCGTCCACTTTCAATGTTATTTACGTAATTAAATAGTTGTATTGTATTGTATACAAATTTTATTTATATGTACTTAACTAATTTGTAATCAGATAATTAAAAGCTTCGAGTTTACTATCGCCATCTCTTTGTAAAAGCTCAAACTTTTACTTGTAGTACAAGTAGATTCCTGTATCAATATTAAATAAAACTAGTTTAGTTGTGCCATCTAAACTTTATTCCATCGGTAAAATCGAGTTCTGTAATTTCTAAATTAGTTCCTAACCTTTAATTTAGTTTAGTTTGTTTACACAGATAAAATTGGATTTTCGTAGGAGATGATTCAGTATTTTCTACTCTCACGCAGTAAGTTTGTTTTATCATCGTCCGCATTCCTTTCACGTGAAATGACACCGAAAAAAACTGGCTTGTCAGTGTCACCAAAAATCTCTGCAAATATTTAACTTGAATTTATTTTCCAGCCTCCTAATCTCGTCTAAGCGATTGTAATAATTTATGGTACAAGCGTGAATTCAACAAAACATTTGTATAAAATGTGTCGGCGACTTTGGGGCCTTTGTGAGTCTCTCATCAAAATCCAAGAGGTAACAACGAACCAAGGAAGTTTCAAGACATGAAAATTGTTGGGTTGGCGTTGTTATTTGGGGCTGTTTGGGCTGCGCCGACTCCTCTAGATGACGACGAACTTCTGTCAGTGATAGTGGTAAGAAAAATCAATAAAATCTTGGGGATATGGCTGTAGTTTTGGGATTTTTAAAGGTTTTCCGGCATGGAGACCGAACGCCTGTCGCAACTTATCCTGCGGATCCGTATAATAACATGGAGGTGTGGGAGGAAGATTGGGGGCAACTGACAAATGTAAGTAAGAAGTTAGGTTAGGTTTGTCAGCTAAATTTGTACTTTACTACACAAAACTACGAGTTTATAAAACACAAAGCTAAAGTTAGGTTAGGGTTAACTGATAACATTCTAGCAAGGCAAAAATCGCCACTTCCAACTCGGCCAATGGTTCCGCCAACGCTACACCAACTTCCTGTCGCCCTACTACAACCACTCGGAAATCTGGGCATGCAGCACCGACGTAGAGCGCACTCTAATGTCAGCCGAATCCAACTTAGCCGGACTGTACCCCCCCAAAGACACGCAAATTTGGAACCAAGCGCTTCCCTGGCAACCAATCCCAGTCCACACTTGCCCCATCGCCATCATGAACACCCAAACCGAATGCACCAAATTCCAAGCACTCCAAGCGCAACTACTCCTCACGGAAAAATATCGAACTATCGATAAAACAAACGAGCAACTCTACGAGTATCTACAAACAAACTCGGGTGCTTCCATAGGGACGATCATGGATGTCTGGATGTTGCGTGATACTTTATTTGTTGAGTCGCATAACAACCTCGAGTTGCCCGAGTGGACGCTAGAAGTCTACCCCGAGCAGCTGGATCCAATCGCCGGTGAAGCCTTCGCAACTTACTCGGCGACTACTGCGATTCAGCGCTTGAATGCTGGGCCGTTTCTGCAAAATACCATCGAACATTTTGAGCAGGTGCTAAATGGTACTAACAAGAAACCGAAGTTTTTGATGTACTCGGCGCATGATAGCAGTGTGGCGAGTGTGCTAGGAGCCCTAGGCGCCTTCAAGCCCCACTGTCCGTATTTTGCAAGCACCGTGATATTAGAGTTGCGTAAAAAGTCGAGTGGTGCAGGGGTGATTAATGTTTTTTATAAAAGTCAGGAGGATATTGCGGCGGTGCGAGTTAAAGGCTGTACAACTACATGCAAATTGGAGGATTTCAAGGGGAACTTGACTGGAGTGGCGATAACTGATACACAATGGGTTAGGGAGTGTTACTTGCCTAATGTTGGGGTTAGCAGAAAACGGGTGGATGTGGTGGAAATTCCTGAGTTGGATCCTCTAAGATACATCACTTAAAGTCTAAAGAGGATTTGTTTAGTATACAATAAAATAGAGTTGTATTATTATGTGTTTTGTTTCTATCTATTTGGCTGTCCGTTGATTTTTTGTCAAAGATTTTAATATAGTAGTTTAGACAAGTCAAAATCCTCTAGTTTAAGACGTAACACGACTATGATCGGATGAAAAACAAAAGAGTTATGAAAAAATTGACACTCTTTTGTTTTTCATCCGATTATAGCCGTGTTACGTCTTAAACTAGAGGATTTTCACCTGTGATAACTATTATTTTGTAATTATTACGAAAATATAATTCACAAAAGTAGAAAATCACATAAAGACCAATATTTTATAAAGTAGTCATTTATTAAGCTTAATTTATTTCCGTTTTAGTTTATTTAAAGTTTTTTTGTTGCAGGATTATGGATAGAAAACCCTTGGAGGCGACAGGAAAGAATTGGATTTTTTAACAGCGAAATTGTGATAATTGTGTAGTTTTAATTGTTCAAGTTTTATTTTGCTTCTCTCTGTAGTCTGTATGTTTGATAATTTTCTGTAATTTATAGTATAAACTTATAAAGAATGTTAGTTGGTTTTTAGAATAATAAAACAGACATATTTTTCTCTAATGCGTCTTTAATTTGCTTCCCAGAATGACAAAACACTAAAAACTAAAATAAAAAACATGTCTCCCACCACTAAAAAAACCAAGAAAGGGGCCTGCTCTCTTCTTTAAAAATTTGGCGAGAAACGACCTCCTCGCCTTTGCTTCTGTTCAGTTGAATTAAATTTCAAATTTCCCGCCTAATCGTTGCTCCTGATACTTTGGCGGGAAACGACCTCCTCGCGTTTCTGCTATCCTGATAGCAAAAGCAAAATTTTGTTGATTTTCTATGAGAAAATTTGCTCCTGGTATCCGGATAGCAGAAAAGCGAGGAGGTCTTTTCCCGCCAAAATATCAGGAGTAAGTATTTGGCGGGAAATTTGAATTCCTATAAATTTCTATAAGAAAGAAATCCGTTTTACCTACTACGATGGTTTAGATAATTAAAGATAGATGGCGACTAGAAATTATTTTAATTTTATTTCATTTCAAATTTCCCGCCAAATACTTACTCCTGATATTTTGGCGGGAAAAGACCTCCTCGCTTTTCTGCGATCCGGATACCAGGAGCAAAATTTTACCAGTTTTCTGTACGAAATTTCGCTTTTGGTACCAGGATAGCAGAAACGCGAGGAGGTCGTTTCCCGCCAAAATATCAGGAGCAACGATTAGGCGGGAAATTTGAAATTTAATTCAACTGAACAGAAGCAAAGGCGAGGAGGTCGTTTCCCGCCAAATTTTTCTCTTGTTTTTTTTTAGTGGTGGGAGAAATGTTTGGGATATTTAGGCGGAAAATTTGAATTTTAATTCAACTAAAACTGAATATAAGCATAGAAAATTAACAAAAATTTGCTCCTGGTAAAAGCAGAAGCTGCCATCTATCTAAACCATACCGTAGTAGGCAAAGAGGATTCTTCGGGTCAAAATTCAAACAACAAAATTTATACAAACTCGATTTTATTAACATCCAAAGTGTCACATTTTAAAATTTGTATAAAAAATCTATAAATCATCCAAATACATTGCAAATCGATTTTCTTAATTAACTCAGGGCTGGACTAAGTAATATTTGAAACAAAACAAAAAATCTAACAAATAATCACATAATTTCCTAAAATAAAATAGAAAAGAACGTTTATTTATTGTAGTTTGCAGGACATTTTTAAAATATACATTTAGATCATAATTTTTGTTTTTTTTTACAATATATACACATTATTATTTATATATAACATGTAATTATAACTAAATTACAAAATGGAATATTATTTGAGCACAGGCAATAACAGTACAAAATAATCGCTAAAAATAATAAAAAAAAGCTTAGTAGGCGCTTGGAATAACAATTAATTATAATAAAGGTAACTTGATTTTTGTCTTAAATATTACATACAATTCCATATAAAAAGCAAGAGAGACAACAGTAAAAATGAAGATTTACAAAAATAAGAACACTTTTCGGGTATTTTATTTATATAAAATAAAACCAAGGAAAACTCGAAATTATTACCATAATAATAATATTTATTTACCTAAGACGATAGTTTTATATACAAAGCTACACAAAATAAACAATTTGTGTGCACACCTCTCTCTCCCCTCCCCCACACGCTAACAACACTTCTTCTTTCCCTGTTTGTTCGTCTTACGCAAGTTCACCGTGTCACTTTGCGTCACGTTTTGCCGTTCGCGCATCTCCTGCTTGGCACGCAGCACCAATCGCGTCACCGCCATAAACATCTCCTCCACATTGATGTTGTCTTTCGCCGACGTTTCGAACAATTGAATGTTCATTGTGTCGGCGAAACGTTGCGCGTCCTCTGTGAGCACCACTTTACGGTCTGGTGTGTCGTTCTTGTTACCAACTATACGGAAAGAAACAGGAAAATTACTACAGTAGGGAAGAAAAGAAACAAGAAGATCTAGTTAGTTACCTAGCACCCTGTTGACTACGTCACAGTTTTGTTCGATTTCGTGGAGCCAGCGTTTGACGTTTGCGAAACTCTCGCCGTTTGTGACGTCATAGACGACTATCACTCCATGGGTGCCTCTATAATATCTGTTAAAATGCAAAAGAAAATTAGAATTTTTGGGGGTTACCATAAAAAATTCGTAAAAAATCTAAAAATCATCCGAATTAATTGCAATTTGATTCTTTGGATAAACACAGGCTTGGACTAAGTAAAAAATGAAACTCCAACCAAATTTACAACTTAGAGAAGATTTTATTAACATCCAAAGTGTAAACTTGATTTTTTTGGGGGGTTACTTTAAAAAATTCGTAAAAAATCTAAAAATCATCCGAATTAATTGCAATTTGATTCTTTGGATAAACACAAGCTTGGACTAAGTAAAAAATCAAACCCCAACCAAATTTACAACTTATAGAAGATTTTATTAACCTCCAAAGTGTAAACTTGATTTTTTTGGGGGGTTACTTTAAAAAAGTTCGTAAAAAATCTAGAAATCATCCAAATTAATTGAAATTTGATTCTTTAGATAAACACAGGCTTGGACTAAGTAAAAAATCAAACCCCAACCAAATTTACAACTTAGAGAAGATTTTATTAACCTCCAAAGTGTAAACTTGATTTTTTTAGGGGTTACTTTAAAAACGCTATAAAAAACAGAAAATAAACTAATTAGTTACAAATTTATTGTAGTTTTATAAACAAAGTGTTGTACTATCTAAAAAACCAAACAGCACCCAAATTTAACCCTTTAGCTCACCCTAAAACTGTCACTTTATAAAACTGTCATTTACAGAAAGTTTTCTGTCTTATTTCTTATAATTATACAACTAACCTCAAATTAGATTTCTTAACGTAAGTAAAGTGCAATGTACTAATTAATGTACAAGTTTTTTACAGTAATTTTCACGGTTTTTCTTACGTGCTTGTTATGGTCCGGAAGCGTTCCTGTCCCGCCGTATCCCAAATCTGCAATTTGACTTTTTGTCCATCCAACGTCACCGTTTTTATCTTGAAATCCACCCCAATTGTCGTGATATAACTACCGGAAAACGTATTGTCGGAAAACCGCAACAACAGCGAACTTTTCCCAACACCTTCAAAACAAAACAAAAATTAAAACTCACACAACAAATTCCTATTTTTCCACTTACCACTGTCGCCTATGATGAGCAATTTGAATAAATGATCGTAGTCTCGGGCCATTTCTTTGTGGAATTTCCGCTTTGGTTAAACAAACACACCCTCCCCCAAAAATCGCAAGTTCTCCTTGTGTGCAAAGTTCAGTCGGTCTTCCTGTGGCGGATCATTAGGGATGAAACGGCTGGGGTTTCCTGTGGGATAAACACGAAAATCAGAACAGTTTTTAGCGGAAAGGTTTTTTGAAGAAGGAACAAATTGGATGTTATTTGATAAGTGACGTTTTCGTTGGACCACACACAGGGATGCCAACTGCTTGGTATTAGCGACAATAAAAGAACTAGATGTAGAAAACTGTTTTATCGGCTTTGAGAGAAATTATCGTAATTAGTAGCGATATAAAAGGAAATTTGGGGAAATCTAGTCTAACCTAATGGAAATTTGCGGTTTTTAGGAGTTTTGGATTAAAGCGCTGGCGCATATTATTAGTTTTGTATAATTTTCACGCGACCTGTTTTACCGACTACTACACCACACACAGGGATGCCAACTGCTTGGTATTAGCGAGATTAAAAGAACTAGATGTAGAAAACTGTTTTATCGGCTTTGAGAGAAATTATCGTCATTAGTAGCGATATAAAAGGAAATTTGGGGGAATCTAGTCTAACCTAATGGAAATTTGCGGTTTTTAGGAGTTTTGGATTAAAGCGCTGGCGCATATTATTAGTTTTGTATAATTTTCACGCGACCTGTTTTACCGACTACTACACCACACACAGGGATGCCAACTGCTTGGTATTAGCGACAATAAAAGAACTAGATGTAGAAAACTGTTTTATCGGCTTTGAGAGAAATTATCGTAATTAGTAGCGATATAAAAGGAAATTTGGGGAAATCTAGTCTAACCTAATGGAAATTTGCGGTTTTTAGGAGTTTTGGATTAAAGCGCTGGCGCATATTATTAGTTTTGTATAATTTTCACGCGACCTGTTTTACCGACTACTACACCACACACAGGGATGCCAACTGCTTGGTATTAGCGACAATAAAAGAACTAGATGTAGAAAACTGTTTTATCGGCTTTGAGAGAAATTATCGTAATTAGTAGCGATATAAAAGGAAATTTGGGGAAATCTAGTCTAACCTAATGGAAATTTGCGGTTTTTAGGAGTTTTGGATTAAAGCGCTGGCGCATATTATTAGTTTTGTATAATTTTCACGCGACCTGTTTTACCGACTACTACACCACACACAGGGATGCCAACTGCTTGGTATTAGCGACAATAAAAGAACTAGATGTAGAAAACTGTTTTATCGGCTTTGAGAGAAATGATCGTAATTAGTAGCGATATAAAAGGAAAGTTAGGGAAATCTAATCTAACCTAATGGAAATTTGCGGTTTTTAAGAGTTTTGGAATAAAGCGCTGGCGCGTATTATTAGTTTTGTATAATTTTCACGCGACCTGTTTTACCGACTACTACACCACACACAGGGATGCCAACTGCTTGGTATTAGCGACAATAAAAGAACTAGATGTAGAAAACTGTTTTATCGGCTTTGAGAGAAATGATCGTAATTAGTAGCGATATAAAAGGAAAGTTAGGGAAATCTAGTCTAACCTAATGGAAATTTGCGGTTTTTAAGAGTTTTGGAATAAAGCGCTGGCGCGTATTATTAGTTTTGTATAATTTTCACGCGACCTGTTTTACCGACTACTACAGTTTTATGTTAATATAAGTGAGTTAATTTTGATAAAAATGTGCGAAATTATATTATAATTTTTTACATATACATAATTTAAATTATAAAAGAAAATAATCGATTTAATTTTAAGTGTATATCTGGTTGCATAACTTCCAGGTGGTAACACAGATTTCTGTTTTACCCATCTGTCAATTCTGTCATCAAAAGTGAAACTCTTCCACAAAAACAATAACGTGGCCAAAACCCCACAGAAAAATGTTAAACTACCTCAACTTACTGCTGGTTTTGTGCACATTACACTCGAGTTTTGCGTATTTTATCACAGTAGACGCCCACGCCGAGGAATGTTTTTTTGATAAAGTGGAAGCTGGAACCAGATTAGGTAAAAATTGTGCTAATTTTGCCCAACTGTTTGCAAAATCTTGTCGTAGGTTTAACTTTCGAGATAGCCGAAGGTGGTTTTTTGGATATAGACGTGCGTATTGTGGGGCCCGACGGTAAAATCATCTACCAAGGCGAGCGGGAGACCTCGGGCAAGTACACTTTCGCCGCACACAACGCCGGGGTTTACACTTACTGCTTTTCCAATAAAATGTCCACAATGACGCCTAAAGTCGTCATGTTCAACATGGCTATAGGCGAGTCACCCAAAGCCGAAGCGTCGGCCGTTAGAGAAGGCGATAATAATGCTAATAAACTCGAAGATATGATCCGGGAGCTTAGCGGTAATAACAACTTTAATATCAAGTGAAATTACTAAATTGTGCTTTTAGGCTCTTTAACAAGCGTTAAACAAGAACAGGAATATATGCAAGTCAGAGATAGGATCCATAGAAGCATAAACGAGAGCACAAATGCTAGAGTGGTACACTGGTCGTTTTTCGAGGCTTTAATCTTGGTAGCCATGACTGTGGGGCAGGTGTTTTATTTGAAGAGATTCTTTGAGGTTAGGCGTGTTGTTTAAAAAGTGTTAGGAGGCGTTGTTTTGTTAATAAATTGAGTAAAAGGCGAGGCGAAGCGTTTCATTTAAATTAAAACATTTATTAAGATAAAAACAACTTTGGCACAAAAAACATAAAGTAAAATTGCAAGCCCCCCCATAAAATTCTCTTATAATACTTTAAACTTATATTTAGCTAGAATTAGTCGTCTAGAGCTAAATCTAGTTCTACATCGATTAAATTCATCTGTTGTAGTGAATTTATCAAAAGGTACCTCGAAAAATATATGTACAAATATCGAAACCAAACCATTTGCGACTTGTGCTGTTTCATCGCCTTAATAATCCGCCTCCTCTTCTTACAACTCACCAAGTATCGTATCCTGGACAAGATTAACGTAATCGGCAAGTCCAGCATCCAGTATTTCCGTAAAATATTCACGGTTTCCAAGGTGAGAACCTCGCAAGCTAAAATTTAATCAAATTAATCTAGTAGGGTGTTACACGCTTACACGCCTACTTTTCGGCAGTTGTTTTCGGAGGAATAAGTCTGCGACTGCGTAGTAGATGCTGTAGTGGTTGCTATGCCCACTAACGCCGTGCCTGTCGAAGGTAACCAGGATGTTAATATCGTAGATTTCCAGGTAGTTTAGTATGATTTTCCCGACGATTTCCGCGGGCCATCGCACGTCCATTGCATCTGGTAGGTTGGTGTGGCTGTGGACTGTGATATTATCTGCGGGGATGCCGAGGGTTTTACAGGATTCATACAGTTCTCGTCGGCGGACGCCCCCTAAAGCTTCAGACAAATTTTCACCGTCCCGTTACTTTAGAAAAGTGTAAACTCACCTGAAGACAAGCAGACTAAAAAAACTTGGTACTTTTCCTTGCAACAGCAATTTTTCTCTGTGGTAAAATTCAGGATGCTCGGCCCGAAGAACATGCACTCATCGTCTGGATGTGCGATAACAAACAACACTCTTTTACCCCCTTTGGAAGCCTTCTTGGAGTCCTTGGCGTCCCGATTAAAACTAAGTAGCTTCCAATGGGCTACCGCCACATATAACAAAATACATGTGGCGATGTACAAGAAAATACCAATGATAAGGTGCTCCACTGTGTCCAGAGTAAAGTCCGATAGTTGTGTGAGGAATTGTTGCAGGTTTTCGCTGATCTCATCCCAATAAAACTGGTCGTTGTCCTCTACGACCATTTCCAAGCCACATTTATCGTGTTCGTGACATTATTGGCTTTAAAGTGGGGAGATTGGCGAGTTAAATTTAGATGTTTGCATTATTAAGCGCGCTGGCGCGGTTTTTTTGGCCCCATCAATATAAATAGACGTGCATTGGTGGTTAAAAAACTAAATTCAATTTGCTTACCGTAAATAATTCAGGTTATGTTACTGTGTTGGGGGTTTTTCAGTTGTTATGTTGGTTAACCTACCAAATTTTGTAAATTTAGCCGAAAGTTCCACACAAATTTCCTTATAATAATCAGTAGATGAATTAGTTGATAACTTGAAATAATTACGTGAATTTCCATGAGAAAATTTGCTTGAAAATTTGTAGAGATAACGCAGATTTCTGTTATAACGGCGTGTGAAGTTTGTTTTGAATACTAGATGGCGTAACTCGTTCAAAATTTCCTAATTTTCTTGTAATTACGTCTATAAAAACTCGTAAAAACACTCCGGATAATTTACAGCCAGTGATTTATGGATTTATTAATTTTTTTCATGTGTAGTTACTAAAAAAATCATTTTCGTAAATACAGATTTCTGTTTCTGGGATTTATGAAGTTTGTACGTTGGATACTAGATGGCGACATTCGTTATTAATTACCTAATATTTTTTTATTTATTAGAAAAACGATGTAAATTAACAATAAAATATAATTTATGACTTGCAAAAATTATTATTAATATTATCTATGAGTAATTTTTACAAAAATAATTTTATTAAATACAGGGTGTCTCTAAAAGGTCTTTATAAAATCCTACCCATAGAACTTTTGTCTATGATCCTACCACAAGTTTTTGGGGTCAAAATAATTCAATTGAACCAAACATACCTTAGTCCAAAAGTCCTTCCTTACTGAGTTACAGGGCGCTAAAAAATATCTTTCCAAATGGTTTTTTAAGAATATCTACAGAACGGTTTAAAGTAGAGACTTGAAATTTAGTGGGTTAATAATGCAGACGCTGTATCACCAGAACGTGCCATTCTAATTTATAAAGTTACTGCACAGAAATTTTTTTGGCACCAATTTGGAGCCGTAGTTAAATTCGACCATTTTGGGCACTAGTTCCAAAAAATTAATCATAAATCATGTGAAAATTGACCGATTTTCACCAAGTAAACTTTATTCTGTAGGAAAATGGATAAGAAATACTGGAAATAATTATGACAATCCCAACATACTTAGTAGTAATTTTTTTGGCACCAATTTGGAGCCGTAGTTAAATTCGACCATTTTGAGCACTAGTTCCAGAAAATTAATCATAAATCATGTGAAAATTGACCGATTTTCACCAAGTAAACTTTATTCTGTAGGAAAATGGATAAGAAATACTGGAAATAATTATGACAATCCCAACATACTTAGTAGTAATTTTTTTGGCACCAATTTGGAGCCGTAGTTAAATTCGACCATTTTGGGCACTAGTTCCAAAAAAATAATCATAAATCACGTGACAATTGACCGATTTTCACCAAGTAAACTTTATTCTGTAGGAAAATGGATAAGAAATACTGGAAATAATTATAACAATGCCAACATACTTAGTAGTAATTTTTTTGGCACCAATTTGGAGCCGTAGTTAAATTCAACCATTTTGGGCACTAGTTCCAAAAAATTAATCATAAATCACGTGACAATTGACCAATTTTCACCAAGTAAACTTTATTCTGTAGGAAAATGGATAAGAAATACTGGAAATAATTATGACAATCCCAACATACTTAGTAGTAATTTTTTTGGCACCAATTTGGAGCCGTAGTTAAATTCGACCATTTTGGGCACTAGTTCCAAAAAATTAATCATAAATCACGTGACAATTGACCGATTTTCACCAAGTAAACTTTATTCTGTGGGAAAATGGATAAGAAATACTGGAAATAATTATGACAATCCCAACATACTTAGTAGTAATTTTTTTGGCACCAATTTGGAGCCGTAGTTAAATTCGACCATTTTGGGCACTAGTTCCAAAAAAATAATCATAAATCACGTGACAATTGACCGATTTTCACCAAGTAAACTTTATTCTGTAGGAAAATGGATAAGAAATACTGGAAATAATTATAACAATGCCAACATACTTAGTAGTAATTTTTTTGGCACCAATTTGGAGCCGTAGTTAAATTCAACCATTTTGGGCACTAGTTCCAAAAAATTAATCATAAATCACGTGACAATTGACCAATTTTCACCAAGTAAACTTTATTCTGTAGGAAAATGGATAAGAAATACTGGAAATAATTATGACAATCCCAACATACTTAGTAGTAATTTTTTTGGCACCAATTTGGAGCCGTAGTTAAATTCAACCATTTTGGGCACTAGTTCCAAAAAATTAATCATAAATCACGTGACAATTGACCAATTTTCACCAAGTAAACTTTATTCTGTAGGAAAATGGATAAGAAATACTGGAAATAATTATGACAATCCCAACATACTTAGTAGTAATTTTTTTGGCACCAATTTGGAGCCGTAGTTAAATTCGACCATTTTGGGCACTAGTTCCAAAAAATTAATCATAAATCACGTGACAATTGACCGATTTTCACCAAGTAAACTTTATTCTGTGGGAAAATGGATAAGAAATACTGGAAATAATTATGACAATCCCAACATACTTAGTAGTAATTTTTTTGGCACCAATTTGGAGCCGTAGTTAAATTCGACCATTTTGGGCACTAGTTCCAAAAAAATAATCATAAATCACGTGACAATTGACCGATTTTCACCAAGTAAACTTTATTCTGTAGGAAAATGGATAAGAAATACTGGAAATAATTATAACAATGCCAACATACTTAGTAGTAATTTTTTTGGCACCAATTTGGAGCCGTAGTTAAATTCAACCATTTTGGGCACTAGTTCCAAAAAATTAATCATAAATCACGTGACAATTGACCAATTTTCACCAAGTAAACTTTATTCTGTAGGAAAATGGATAAGAAATACTGGAAATAATTATGACAATCCCAACATACTTAGTAGTAATTTTTTTGGCACCAATTTGAAGCCGTAGTTAAATTCGACCATTTTGGGCACTAGTTCCAAAAAATTAATCATAAATCACGTGACAATTGACCAATTTTCACCAAGTAAACTTTTTTCTGTAGGAAAATGGATAAGAAATACTGGAAATAATTATGACAATCCCAACATACTTAGTAGTAATTTTTTTGGCACCAATTTGGAGCCGTAGTTAAATTCGACCATTTTGGGCACTAGTTCCAAAAAATTAATCATAAATCACGTGACAATTGAGCAAATTTCACCAAGTAAACTTTATTCTGTAGGAAAATGGATAAGAAATACTGAAAATAATTATGACAGTCCCAACTTACTTAGTAGTAATTTTTTTGGCACCAATTTGGAGCCGTAGTTAAATTCGACCATTTTGGGCACTAGTTCCAAAAAATTAATCATAAATCATGTGAAAATTGACCGATTTTCACCAAGTAAACTTTATTCTGTAGGAAAATGGATAAGAAATACTGGAAATAATTATGACAATCCCAACATACTTAGTAGTAATTTTTTTGGTACCAATTTGGAGCCGTAGTTAAATTCGACCATTTTGGGCATTAGTTCCAAAAAATTAATCATAAATCATGTGAAAATTGACCGATTTTCACCAAGTAAACTTTATTCTGTAGGAAAATGGATAAGAAATACTGGAAATAATTATGACAATCCCAACATACTTAGTAGTAATTTTTTTGGCACCAATTTGGAGCCGTAGTTAAATTCGACCATTTTGAGCACTAGTTCCAGAAAATTAATCATAAATCATGTGAAAATTGACCGATTTTCACCAAGTAAACTTTATTCTGTAGGAAAATGGATAAGAAATACTGGAAATAATTATGACAATCTCAACATACTTAGTAGTAATTTTTTTGGCACCAATTTGGAGCCGTAGTTAAATTCGACCATTTTGAGCACTAGTTCCAAAAAATTAATCATAAATCACGTGACAATTGAGCAAATTTCACCAAGTAAACTTTATTCTGTAGGAAAATGGATAAGAAATACTGAAAATAATTATGACAGTCCCAACTTACTTAGTAGTAATTTTTTTGGCACCAATTTGGAGCCGTAGTTAAATTCGACCATTTTGGGCACTAGTTCCAAAAAATTAATCATAAATCACGTGACAATTGAGCAAATTTCACCAAGTAAACTTTATTCTGTAGGAAAATGGATAAGAAATACTGAAAATAATTATGACAGTCCCAACTTACTTAGTAGTAATTTTTTTGGCACCAATTTGGAGCCGTAGTTAAATTCGACCATTTTGGGCACTAGTTCCAAAAAATTAATCATAAATCACGTGACAATTGACCAATTTTCACCAAGTAAACTTTATTCTGTAGGAAAATGGATAAGAAATACTGAAAATAATTATGACAATCCCAACATACTTAGTAGTAATTTTTTTGGCACCCATTTGGAGCCGTAGTTAAATTCGACCATTTTGAGCACTAGTTCCAGAAAATTAATCATAAATCACATGACAATTGACCGATTGTCACCAAGTAAACTTTATTCTGTAGGAAAATGGATAAGAAATACTGAAAATAATTATGACAATCCCAACATACTTAGTAGTAATTTTTTTGGTACCAATTTGGAGCCGTAGTTAAATTTTGGGCACTAAGTTTCAGAATTTTTTCTTATTAAAAACAACTTTAAGCTACACAAAACTGTCTTTTATATAAAATGTGAACTTACAGAGGTTAGTTACAAATTTATAAAGTTACTGCACAGAAATTTTGATTTTATTTTTCAAAGCAACCTGATGCCTATTAGGGAATTAAATTAAAATCAAATCAACTTGTCTATGGAAATAAAACGTAGCTAATCTACATTTTTAATTGTTTTTTTTTTCTAGTGGTCTTTGACATTCCCCACGCGTTTTACGTTGCCATTTCCAAGAAACACACACAACGCTTTTTATACAACAATTTCTGCTATAGTTGGTGATAAAATGATAACGGAAAAACACAAGACAGACAGTCGATTGTTTTAGGGTTCCACGTCCGCTAGCGCGTGTCTATGTTTATGAAACTTAACACTTTTGTTGTAGTTTTAGACACAACAACAGAAAAAAACATATAATAAAATTTTTATTAGGATTCGAAGAGCTAAAGAAGAGGACGATGTAATTTTGTTTTTGAGAATTAAAAGGGGGAGCCCAGTTATTAGGAAAAACTACTGTTTCTACACCATCATGAATAATTTAAACACACGGAACCTGCCTTGAATCTAATTAAGATAACAACAAAAAAATTGAAATTAAAACAGTTGTGTTTTGTTTTGTTTTGTAGATACAAAGAGACTAAAACAGAGACGGCCTTGGTTTGATATAGCTGCAGGAAATACCAGACTACTACTAAAGTACCTAGTGCAGTTTTTACAAAAAACAAAAATTGTACCAGAGAAATTTACTTAAATTAAAAAACAAAAAATGATGTCACCACTCCACGCCAACGTAGCACACGCAATAAAAGTGACATTTAAATATTGTATCTGTATTATAAAATCGTTTGGGAAAAACTTATGTAAGCGAAGGCAAAGCCAGTTTTTTAACTTGTACTTTTGGATCTAGTAGGTTCACTTATAATTTTATGACATTGAATTTTCTAGTTTCATTTGTTTTTACATAACTCCTACGATTAATTAACCATAAGTAAAAAGTTATCTATGAGAAACCACGTGTGGTGAAAACAAAAATAAAAAACACGATCGATACCAGGAAATTGGAAAAACATGGAGGAGGGGGGAGAATAATCATGTAAAAACACACTGATATGCACACGTTTTATTAAAACAGACAATTTAGTCACGTGACTAATTTGTTTCGTGTTTGCAACAAACCAAACCGGATTTTTTGGGAAATTATCGAAAACATCCAAAAATAAATTATTTTATAGGTTATGTTAGGTTAGTGTCATTTAAATTAGTTTAAAACCTACGCCATTTAATAAATTGTCCATAGCCCCCTACGCATAAATCCAATTTGTCATGGCCGCCTTGTTTCAAGAATTTTTCCCCTCAAAATCAAAACAAGTAAATTTCATTGCTGAAAAAACAAACAGCAAACCATTAAATAAACATAAATTTCAAAACAAAACACTAAAAGAGTGCGGTTTGAATTTCACTGACCATCAATCTTTTTTTACACACTGTTCCATGGCACCCTGCCAAGGAACTGTCAACGAAACTAAAATGATTTCCCCTTTTCGTTTTAAATTATCCGAGTGGGCTGATGTGTATGTGAGTTTTCGCATCCTCAACTGTCATTTTAAATTTTTAAATTTTTAAATTTTAAAATTTCAATATTATGGCTTTGATTTGATTGATTCAAGGCCTACCTACGCAAAAATATGAATAGCGTTTATTTATGTTCAACTTAACTAACTAAAGGCCCTTTGTATGGACCCTGTGGAACTCCCACTGTTACAAGTGAATAACTCACCCCACTATATGCATTCTGGTTTGCGAAGCACCATCTCTTTCTACCTAGCTATCCTCTACCTTTTCCATGTCTTGGCACTCCATATAGACAGTTGAATACCCAACGACATTCAGTTGTTATGCACTAGTAGTGTAGAAATGCTCGACGATGAATCGAGCCATTTCTAACAGACTAAAACAACTTTATTGGGGAATTTACTATAAAACCCTCTAAATAACAAAAAAAAACCGTGGTTTAAACCCGAAAAAATAATTTTCGTGTCTTTAGTCATCACAATCCGGAAGTCTGTGCGAAAAAATTGTTTTCATTCTTAAATCCGAAGAAATTCAACAGAAAATCTTAAATAACATCAAACAGCTGTGCTCTAATTCCTTCGCGCAAGTGACTCATTTATTATATGTGTTGTGTGGATTTGTAATAATGGGTGTGCCACAGGGAATAGACAAGAAGGCACCAGTTTGAGTGGTGTGTTGTCAATGATCCCCCCTTGGTTCCTTGGCTCCTTGGCCTCTTCGCCTCTTTGTTGTGGAATAAACGCGTAGAAATCAAGTGGTAAGTGGGGTTTTTGTTAGAAAAAGTATAGGGTGCTTTGGAAGAAAAGTTTGACAAGCACTGGAAGAAAAACAACCTTAGTAGTAATTTTTTTGGCACCAATTTGGAGCCGTAGTTAAATTCGACCATTTTGGGCACTAGTTCCAAAAAATTAATGATAAATCACGTGACAATTGACCGATTTTCACCAAGTAAACTTTATTCTGTAGGAAAATGGATAAGAAATACTGGAAATAATTATAACAATGCCAACATACTTAGTAGTAATTTTTTTGGCACCAATTTGGAGCCGTAGTTAAATTCGACCATTTTGGGCACTAGTTCCAAAAAATTAATCATAAATCACGTGACAATTGACCGATTTTCACCAAGTAAACTTTATTCTGTAGGAAAATGGATAAGAAATACTGGAAATAATTATAACAATGCCAACATACTTAGTAGTAATTTTTTTGGCACCAATTTGGAGCCGTAGATAAATTAGACCATTTTGGGCACTAGTTCCAAAAAATTAATCATAAATCACGTGACAATTGACCGATTTTCACCAAGTAAACTTTATTCTGTAGGAAAATGGATAAGAAATACTGGAAATAATTATAACAATGCCAACATACTTAGTAGTAATTTTTTTGGCATCAATTTGGAGTCGTAGTTAAATTCGACCATTTTGGGCACTAGTTCCAAAAAATTAATCATAAATCACATGAAAATTGACCGATTTTCACCAAGTAAACTTTATTCTGTAGGAAAATGGATAAGAAATACTGGAAATAATTATAACAATGCCAACATACTTAGTAGTAATTTTTTTGGCACCAATTTGGAGCCGTAGTTAAATTCAACTATTTTGGGCACTAGTTCCAAAAAATTAATCATAAATCACGTGACAATTGACCGATTTTCACCAAGTAAACTTTATTCTGTAGGAAAATGGATAAGAAATACTGGAAATAATTATAACAATGCCAACATACTTAGTAGTAATTTTTTTGGCACCAATTTGGAGCCGTAGATAAATTAGACCATTTTGGGCACTAGTTCCAAAAAATTAATCATAAATCACGTGACAATTGATCGATTTTCACCAAGTAAACTTTATTCTGTAGGAAAATGGATAAGAAATACTGGAAATAATTATAACAATGCCAACATACTTAGTAGTAATTTTTTTGGCACCAATTTGGAGCCGTAGTTAAATTCGACCATTTTGGGCACTAGTTCCAAAAAATTAATCATAAATCACGTGACAATTGACCGATTTTCACCAAGTAAACTTTATTCTGTAGGAAAATGGATAAGAAATACTGGAAATAATTATGACAATCCCAACATACTTAGTAGTAATTTTTTTGGCATCAATTTGGAGCCGTTGTTAAATTCGACCATTTTGGGCACTAGTTCCAAAAAATTAATCATAAATCACATGAAAATTGACCGATTTTCACCAAGTAAACTTTATTCTGTAGGAAAATGGATAAGAAATACTGGAAATAATTATAACAATGCCAACATACTTAGTAGTAATTTTTTTGGCACCAATTTGGAGCCGTAGATAAATTAGACCATTTTGGGCACTAGTTCCAAAAAATTAATCATAAATCACGTGACAATTGACCGATTTTCACCAAGTAAACTTTATTCTGTAGGAAAATGGATAAGAAATACTGGAAATAATTATAACAATGCCAACATACTTAGTAGTAATTTTTTTGGCACCAATTTGGAGCCGTAGTTAAATTCGACCATTTTGGGCACTAGTTCCAAAAAATTAATGATAAATCACGTGACAATTGACCGATTTTCACCAAGTAAACTTTATTCTGTAGGAAAATGGATAAGAAATACTGGAAATAATTATAACAATGCCAACATACTTAGTAGTAATTTTTTTGGCACCAATTTGGAGCCGTAGTTAAATTCAACTATTTTGGGCACTAGTTCCAAAAAATTAATCATAAATCACGTGACAATTGACCGATTTTCACCAAGTAAACTTTATTCTGTAGGAAAATGGATAAGAAATACTGGAAATAATTATAACAATGCCAACATACTTAGTAGTAATTTTTTTGGCACCAATTTGGAGCCGTAGATAAATTAGACCATTTTGGGCACTAGTTCCAAAAAATTAATCATAAATCACGTGACAATTGACCGATTTTCACCAAGTAAACTTTATTCTGTAGGAAAATGGATAAGAAATACTGGAAATAATTATAACAATGCCAACATACTTAGTAGTAATTTTTTTGGCACCAATTTGGAGCCGTAGTTAAATTCGACCATTTTGGGCACTAGTTCCAAAAAATTAATGATAAATCACGTGACAATTGACCGATTTTCACCAAGTAAACTTTATTCTGTAGGAAAATGGATAAGAAATACTGGAAATAATTATAACAATGCCAACATACTTAGTAGTAATTTTTTTGGCACCAATTTGGAGCCGTAGTTAAATTCAACTATTTTGGGCACTAGTTCCAAAAAATTAATCATAAATCACGTGACAATTGACCGATTTTCACCAAGTAAACTTTATTCTGTAGGAAAATGGATAAGAAATACTGGAAATAATTATAACAATGCCAACATACTTAGTAGTAATTTTTTTGGCACCAATTTGGAGCCGTAGATAAATTAGACCATTTTGGGCACTAGTTCCAAAAAATTAATCATAAATCACGTGACAATTGATCGATTTTCACCAAGTAAACTTTATTCTGTAGGAAAATGGATAAGAAATACTGGAAATAATTATAACAATGCCAACATACTTAGTAGTAATTTTTTTGGCACCAATTTGGAGCCGTAGTTAAATTCGACCATTTTGGGCACTAGTTCCAAAAAATTAATCATAAATCACGTGACAATTGACCGATTTTCACCAAGTAAACTTTATTCTGTAGGAAAATGGATAAGAAATACTGGAAATAATTATGACAATCCCAACATACTTAGTAGTAATTTTTTTGGCATCAATTTGGAGCCGTTGTTAAATTCGACCATTTTGGGCACTAGTTCCAAAAAATTAATCATAAATCACATGAAAATTGACCGATTTTCACCAAGTAAACTTTATTCTGTAGGAAAATGGATAAGAAATACTGGAAATAATTATAACAATGCCAACATACTTAGTAGTAATTTTTTTGGCACCAATTTGGAGCCGTAGATAAATTAGACCATTTTGGGCACTAGTTCCAAAAAATTAATCATAAATCACGTGACAATTGACCGATTTTCACCAAGTAAACTTTATTCTGTAGGAAAATGGATAAGAAATACTGGAAATAATTATAACAATGCCAACATACTTAGTAGTAATTTTTTTGGCACCAATTTGGAGCCGTAGTTAAATTCGACCATTTTGGGCACTAGTTCCAAAAAATTAATGATAAATCACGTGACAATTGACCGATTTTCACCAAGTAAACTTTATTCTGTAGGAAAATGGATAAGAAATACTGGAAATAATTATGACAATGCCAACATACTTAGTAGTAATTTTTTTGGCACCAATTTGGAGCCGTAGTTAAATTCAACTATTTTGGGCACTAGTTCCAAAAAATTAATCATAAATCACGTGACAATTGACCGATTTTCACCAAGTAAACTTTATTCTGTAGGAAAATGGATAAGAAATACTGGAAATAATTATAACAATGCCAACATACTTAGTAGTAATTTTTTTGGCACCAATTTGGAGCCGTAGATAAATTAGACCATTTTGGGCACTAGTTCCAAAAAATTAATCATAAATCACGTGACAATTGACCGATTTTCACCAAGTAAACTTTATTCTGTAGGAAAATGGATAAGAAATACTGTAAATAATTATAACAATGCCAACATACTTAGTAGTAATTTTTTTGGCACCAATTTGGAGTCGTAGTTAAATTCAACCATTTTGGGCACTAGTTACAAAAACTTAATGATAAATCACGTGACAATTGACCGATTTTCACCAAGTAAACTTTATTCTGTAGGAAAATGGATAAGAAATACTGGAAATAATTATAACAATGCCAACATACTTAGTAGTAATTTTTTTGGCACCAATTTGGAGCCGTAGTTAAATTCGACCATTTTGGGCACTAGTTCCAAAAAATTAATCATAAATCACATGAAAATTGACCGATTTTCACCAAGTAAACTTTATTCTGTAGGAAAATGGATAAGAAATACTGGAAATAATTATAACAATGCCAACATACTTAGTAGTAATTTTTTTGGCACCAATTTGGAGCCGTAGTTAAATTCAACTATTTTGGGCACTAGTTCCAAAAAATTAATCATAAATCACGTGACAATTGACCGATTTTCACCAAGTAAACTTTATTCTGTAGGAAAATGGATAAGAAATACTGGAAATAATTATAACAATGCCAACATACTTAGTAGTAATTTTTTTGGCACCAATTTGGAGCCGTAGTTAAATTCAACTATTTTGGGCACTAGTTCCAAAAAATTAATCATAAATCACGTGACAATTGACCGATTTTCACCAAGTAAACTTTATTCTGTAGGAAAATGGATAAGAAATACTGGAAATAATTATAACAATGCCAACATACTTAGTAGTAATTTTTTTGGCACCAATTTGGAGCCGTAGTTAAATTCAACTATTTTGGGCACTAGTTCCAAAAAATTAATCATAAATCACGTGACAATTGACCGATTTTCACCAAGTAAACTTTATTCTGTAGGAAAATGGATAAGAAATACTGGAAATAATTATAACAATGCCAACATACTTAGTAGTAATTTTTTTGGCACCAATTTGGAGCCGTAGTTAAATTCGACCATTTTGGGCACTAGTTCCAAAAAATTAATGATAAATCACGTGACAATTGACCGATTTTCACCAAGTAAACTTTATTCTGTAGGAAAATGGATAAGAAATACTGGAAATAATTATGACAATGCCAACATACTTAGTAGTAATTTTTTTGGCACCAATTTGGAGCCGTAGTTAAATTCAACTATTTTGGGCACTAGTTCCAAAAAATTAATCATAAATCACGTGACAATTGACCGATTTTCACCAAGTAAACTTTATTCTGTAGGAAAACGGATAAGAAATACTGGAAATAATTATAACAATGCCAACATACTTAGTAGTAATTTTTTTGGCACCAATTTGGAGCCGTAGATAAATTAGACCATTTTGGGCACTAGTTCCAAAAAATTAATCATAAATCACGTGACAATTGACCGATTTTCACCAAGTAAACTTTATTCTGTAGGAAAATGGATAAGAAATACTGTAAATAATTATAACAATGCCAACATACTTAGTAGTAATTTTTTTGGCACCAATTTGGAGTCGTAGTTAAATTCAACCATTTTGGGCACTAGTTACAAAAACTTAATGATAAATCACGTGACAATTGACCGATTTTCACCAAGTAAACTTTATTCTGTAGGAAAATGGATAAGAAATACTGGAAATAATTATAACAATGCCAACATACTTAGTAGTAATTTTTTTGGCACCAATTTGGAGCCGTAGTTAAATTCGACCATTTTGGGCACTAGTTCCAAAAAATTAATCATAAATCACATGAAAATTGACCGATTTTCACCAAGTAAACTTTATTCTGTAGGAAAATGGATAAGAAATACTGGAAATAATTATAACAATGCCAACATACTTAGTAGTAATTTTTTTGGCACCAATTTGGAGCCGTAGTTAAATTCAACTATTTTGGGCACTAGTTCCAAAAAATTAATCATAAATCACGTGACAATTGACCGATTTTCACCAAGTAAACTTTATTCTGTAGGAAAATGGATAAGAAATACTGGAAATAATTATAACAATGCCAACATACTTAGTAGTAATTTTTTTGGCACCAATTTGGAGCCGTAGATAAATTAGACCATTTTGGGCACTAGTTCCAAAAAATTAATCATAAATCACGTGACAATTGACCGATTTTCACCAAGTAAACTTTATTCTGTAGGAAAATGGATAAGAAATACTGTAAATAATTATAACAATGCCAACATACTTAGTAGTAATTTTTTTGGCACCAATTTGGAGTCGTAGTTAAATTCAACCATTTTGGGCACTAGTTACAAAAACTTAATGATAAATCACGTGACAATTGACCGATTTTCACCAAGTAAACTTTATTCTGTAGGAAAATGGATAAGAAATACTGGAAATAATTATAACAATGCCAACATACTTAGTAGTAATTTTTTTGGCACCAATTTGGAGCCGTAGTTAAATTCGACCATTTTGGGCACTAGTTCCAAAAAATTAATCATAAATCACATGAAAATTGACCGATTTTCACCAAGTAAACTTTATTCTGTAGGAAAATGGATAAGAAATACTGGAAATAATTATAACAATGCCAACATACTTAGTAGTAATTTTTTTGGCACCAATTTGGAGCCGTAGTTAAATTCAACTATTTTGGGCACTAGTTCCAAAAAATTAATCATAAATCACGTGACAATTGACCGATTTTCACCAAGTAAACTTTATTCTGTAGGAAAATGGATAAGAAATACTGGAAATAATTATAACAATGCCAACATACTTAGTAGTAATTTTTTTGGCACCAATTTGGAGCCGTAGTTAAATTCGACCATTTTGGGCACTAGTTCCAAAAAATTAATGATAAATCACGTGACAATTGACCGATTTTCACCAAGTAAACTTTATTCTGTAGGAAAATGGATAAGAAATACTGTAAATAATTATGACAATGCCAACATACTTAGTAGTAATTTTTTTGGCACCAATTTGGAGCCGTAGTTAAATTCAACTATTTTGGGCACTAGTTCCAAAAAATTAATGATAAATCACGTGACAATTGACCGATTTTCACCAAGTAAACTTTATTCTGTAGGAAAATGGATAAGAAATACTGGAAATAATTATAACAATGCCAACATACTTAGTAGTAATTTTTTTGGCACCAATTTGGAGCCGTAGTTAAATTCAACTATTTTGGGCACTAGTTCCAAAAAATTAATCATAAATCACGTGACAATTGACCGATTTTCACCAAGTAAACTTTATTCTGTAGGAAAATGGATAAGAAATACTGTAAATAATTATAACAATGCCAACATACTTAGTAGTAATTTTTTTGGCACCAATTTGGAGTCGTAGTTAAATTCGACCATTTTGGGCACTAGTTCCAAAAAATTAATCATAAATCACGTGACAATTGACCGATTTTCACCAAGTAAACTTTATTCTGTAGGAAAATGGATAAGAAATACTGGAAGTAATTATAACAATGCCAACATACTTAGTAGTAATTTTTTTGGCATCAATTTGGAGTCGTAGTTAAATTCGACCATTTTGGGCACTAGTTCCAAAAAATTAATCATAAATCACATGAAAATTGACCGATTTTCACCAAGTAAACTTTATTCTGTAGGAAAATGGATAAGAAATACTGGAAATAATTATAACAATGCCAACATACTTAGTAGTAATTTTTTTGGCACCAATTTGGAGCCGTAGTTAAATTCAACTATTTTGGGCACTAGTTCCAAAAAATTAATCATAAATCACGTGACAATTGACCGATTTTCACCAAGTAAACTTTATTCTGTAGGAAAATGGATAAGAAATACTGGAAATAATTATGACAATCCCAACATACTTAGTAGTAATTTTTTTGGCATCAATTTGGAGCCGTTGTTAAATTCGACCATTTTGGGTACTAGTTCCAAAAAAATATTATAAATCGCGTGATAATAGGCCGATTTAGACCAAGTTAACTGTATTCTATAAGGAAATAGTGTATAAGTACTGGAAAAAATTGCAAGGTCTCCAATATTCTTCCTTGTAATTTTTTACTGTTTAAAATTAATAATCAATATCACAAATTTTTGGCACTTTCTCCTTAAAAAAAAAACACGATCAAATTAACTGTATTTTGTAAGGATACATTCGACAAACGCAGATAGTTAACAAGGCCTTCCCTGGTTTTGAAAGTTCCATTAGTTAATTTTAGGAACTTTTTCAAAAAAAAAATTATAAGGCCCCATGATCGGAGGTTCTTCCGGTAATTCCATTTACTCAACTAGGTACATAATTTATTGGTAAATAATGTAAATGTGTTTGTTGTATAAACAGAATGCGAAACTTTTTTTAATCGAATGCAAATTTTCAACACATCGCATACATACCAAAAAAAAACAGTAGTTTCGCGGGTGTCTCTGATGAGGCAACAATTTCATGTACATTGTTTTGTTTTCTTCATTTGTTATGTAATTAGGGCATTTCAGTTAAAATATAGTTTAATGAAATAATTTATTTATAATATATTAAGTTGTTTTAATTAGAAACTTATATTATTTTATATTAATTATAATCAGTACAGAGAATCTAGTGACCTTAGTCGAAAAATTTACAATTTCACAACGCAACGCACACTATGTTATTGTATATTATATTATACCAAGTAGTAATAATTGTAAATCTAATTAACTTTGTAAGAAATCTATTTAAAGTTAATTTTCTCATTTCGTTTTGCATCAATTATTCAAGGATTTATTTATGTAAAGTTGTACATCCAACCTTGAGGTATACCGAAAAAAAATGCGTTTTTGTCATAAATTATACGGAAGATTTTCGTTTAGAAACTTGGAAATCCGACGATTTTCCCCCCAAAAAACTCTAGATTTTTTTTTATTGTCTAACCTAATTGTGGTATAACAGAAACCAAAACGAGTTCATTAATTTTTATTATTATTATCTATTATTATTATTATATAACCAAAAACAGTATCCATCAAAGAAAACCTTGATATACAATTTGGACACGCTTTATTAGAACCTCTACAAATTTTTTTCTTATTCCAACTCCAACCAACCAACTAGATGAGGTGTAAAATATTTTTTGTATGGGTCAGGGTCGAATTTCCACGCCTACTTAAAGCTGATTTTAAATGCCAGAAAAAGGAAATTGCCTCATCCAAGCAGGCGTTTTTGCATTCCTCACACGCATAAAGTAGCACAGCGCACTTAGAAAATGCGGGTTGGATGTATTTTTAGATGCAATTTTAAAGCACAACAAAGAAGACGAGGATTTATAGTGGTAGGCTATGGACAAATTTGTTTTATCAAATATCAGTTGTTTGTCAAGTTGCAAATTTCTGGTTTATTTCTGGAGATATTTGGACTAAATTCTAAAGTTCAACGCTTCCTTGATGATAGTTTGTGAGTAATTGCGATTTTTTGAGATATCGTCATTTTTTTCAATTAGGCGTTTGTTTTTCGAGATACAAACAGTTTTTATTACAGAATACTTTCTAAACTGTTAAAGAGATCCATTAAACCAGGTGTGCCACAAGGTTTCCCTTTCAATCAACGCTTCCTTGATGATAGGTTTGTGAGTAATTGCGATTTTTTGAGATATCGTCACTTTTTTCAATTACGCGTCTGTTTTTCGAGATACAAACAGTTTTGATTAGACAATACTTTCTAAACTCTTAAGAGATCCTTTAAACGAGGTGTGCCACAAGGTTTCGCTTTCAATCCATGAAATTTCTTCAATATTAATTTTTTTATCCCTGTACGTATTTAGAAACAAAAGTGTGACGTTACCACGCTATTTATAGTGACAGTATGATAAATATAGACTCGCATATGTCAAAATGCCAATTGTTTATATTGTGGAAAACAAATTTATAACTAGACAACTTGATTTGATTTTTTCCGGCTAAACTACTGGAAATAATTACATATTATCGTCTACTTCCTTTTAATAATAATAGTTAGATTTCCCAATTGATTGACGATAAGGTTAACACACACTAGATCTGTTATGTTGTTATGAATCATGCATAGCACTCTTTGGTTTCCCGTTTGGTTTGTTCACCACTTCCTACGCGAAAATTTATGGACAGTTCAAGCATTTTGACCTTTAGAAGACAATCTGGTTCTGGTTGCATCAATTAACTGATTTAATTCGATTAAAATTTTTTTTTGGGAAGTTATTGTGGAAAAACTCGATGAGGGGCGCCTACGCGATTTTTAAACAATAAATATTACTCATTGGGAATAAAATGGCGATTAATACATCAACGAAAATAGCTAATATTATATAGAGTTTTAGACCGGATTTACAGTAAATCTTTTAGTTAGTTAGATTATTAATTTACATTATGTGGGCGCCTGACATGAAACAAAAACCTTTCTAAGCTGACTTTTCAATTAACTTAATAATCGAATTGTGCGATGCTGCGATGGTATATAATAACTATAACAGTGGATTTAATTTTATTGACTACAATAAAATATTCTCTGGTGGGTCTACAAGAAAATTCTACTAAGGTTTTCATTTGCATTTCATGTAATCTATCACATGGTTCAAACGCGATCTCTCTAGCACCACCAGGGAAAAAGTTGATCGTGTTTTGTTTTACTAAAATATTGGAAATTCGCCTAAAATTGCATGGGTATGTAAAGCTCTGTTTATATGAAATCTAACAGGGAAAACGGTTTTCACTTAAGGGCTTCCATACGCGAATTACAGGGAAATTCTCAAATGAGCTCAGTAGGCTATGAGTTTACCCCCCAAAATTAAAACCCACGTAACTTCGTTAGTTTTCATGATAGAAACGAAATTTTTTCGGGGTTATATGCGTTGTATATTCTATTTTTTTGTCATCTACCCAATTCGTATTCTTCTTCTGTAAAAAACTCCTGTTAGTTCTGTAAAATATCGAAACAGGATTTGTACCTAAAAAAATAGAACAAATCATCAATTAACTAGAAAACTGGAACAAGTTTGTTCTTTTTCGGAATGAAATTCCCTGAAATGTCATCCGAAGAATAAAATATAATTAAATTCGTAAAAGGTAACACAACAATTAAATTTTAACTGTTTGGGTATGTAGATATATGAAGGTGGCCGCGCACACGTCAATCAAAACAAAAACTATCCAACACACACACACTAAGCCAATTGTTTTTCCTTTTAAACAAAAATAACCGACACTGTCGTAATATAAAACAGTCGGTTTTTTTTTGTGACTAATTGTTTTGTAAACTATGTAAACGCTTTCATCGAAAACAATTACAATTAGCTAAGGTAAATTAATTGCTAATGTTCAACATACAAAAGCGAGGATCAAGTCAACCATGTCCATGGCACACGATGAGAATTATTATTAAATATCAATGGATTTTGTAAATAATGTAGTAATAAATAAAATAATTTGAGGATTTATCCATCAGTATTGAACCTTGCAGAACTCCCCTACACATTCCACAGCCATCTTCAACACTAAAATAAATATTTTGACGCACATAAAAAAATCAAGTAATTTTCTCGAAATAAATCTCATAGTTGGCACATTTTATCATTTTTGTCTTATTTCAGGACACACCTGGATCTAAACGAGTAATAAACGTCAATAATTTTTTTCTGTCGGAATATTTCCAAAAATCACGTGACTATTTTCCAATTCAATCATTTAAATTTCCTAGACTGTCAATCACTGATAACAACACGAAATAATCGTCGAGCGGTTTGATAAATTACCCAAGCGCTTTTTTATTGGCCAACATCCAAACAAACCAAAGCACACTTTGCCTGTAGGATAGGAATTTACCATCAGTTTAGTTCCAAGTGTTCAGATCAACGTTTGCTTTGATTACTGTGTCATCATAGTTGAATTTGTGAACAATGTTTTTTATGAGAAGTTCCTTTTATTGGATTTTTCCATACACGGTGATCAAATAAATATTAAGGTAAATTATTATTTCTATGCGCCCTGTATAATATTCTCTGGTGGGTCTACAAGAAAATCCTACTAAGATTTTCATTTGGATTTCATGTAATCTATCACATGGTTCAAACGCGATCTCTCTAGCACCACCAGGGAAAAAGTTGATCGTCTTTTGTTTTACAAAAATATTGGAAATTCGCCTAAAGTTGCGTGGGTATCTAAAGCTCTGTTCATACGAAATCTAATAGGGAAAACGGTTTTTACTTAAGGACTTCTATAGGCGAATTACAAGGAAATTTTCAAATTAGCTCAGTAGGCTAGTACTTTACCCCCCAAAATTAAAACCCACGTAACTTCGTTAGTTTCCATGATAGAAACGAAATTTTTTCGGGGTTAATCGCGTTGTATATTGTATTTTTTTATCGTCTACCCCAACTCTTATTCCTCTTCTAAAAAAAAGTCTTGTTAGTGATTTTGCTTTGCAAAGCTCTCTTGGTGTTTTTTCGATTTTTGTCCAATTATCGTCAAACGTCACTCGATTTCCAAAGAAAATCGCAATTAATTGTAATTATTACAAAACGAAACAATTGACGTGTTGTTATTGGTTTGTTTATAAAATTTTCTTTCTAATGTTTATCTATTACTTGAGTTGAGTTGAAAAATATTATGATTGAAACGCGTGTAAACGAAAAAAGTGTAAAAAAAACTGGGTTAAAAACACATGCATAGAAAAAATATTGAGGCCGTCGTCGAATTAATAAATATTTCATTAATATATAAAAAAACAAATGAATGATTTTGTTTATTTATTATTAATATCATCGAGAGTGCTTTGGAAAATTTTTATCTACAAGACATTCTATTTATAGATATCAAGTATGTGTGGTCAATGCAATCGTTTGTTTGCTCCATTTTGCAATTGTTCTATGAAATTTCATCCGAAAAAAAACGTAGTCTAGTCAAGGCCTTCTCTGAAAATTTAATTTCCTGTACCTACGAGTGAACAGTTCATTCAATACATAAACAATCGAAACTGAATTAAAACTACATCAGATGTGATGAGATAATTTAGTAGCAATGTTTATAAATAAACTTTGGATGGAAAAAAAAAGAGTAGGTGACAAAAAAAAATAAACAAAACACACACCACACAGTTACAGTAAGCAATTAATTAGCAATGCAAACTATAATCAAGTTATTCAGTTGTTATCAAGGTGACTGGATAAATTCGAAGCAAATTCTCTAAATTCTAAAACAAAAAACATTCTTGGAATATTCCATGGATGACTTGAATGATCAACGATAATAATCTGGGGTTTTACTTTATTGAATGAACAAACTACGTAATTTCCCAAAAAGCTACTTATTTTATTTACTATAAGAACTTTGCTACCTTAGAAAACTAACTAGACATAAAGTTTTGATGAAGTAAGCGTGATATTTAAAAAATTAGGGCGATTAATAAATATTTTAATTTTTGTTTTGTTACAGATTCTCACCTAACTATACAGCATTTTTTGTCATTTATAAATGGAGTCAGATTACCATTGGTTAGTGACAATTGGTTTGGTGACGTCATCCATCATTGCAATCACCGCTAACTCGTTTCTGTTGCTCGTGTTTTACAGACGGCGAGGTCTTCGAACTGTACCGAACAGGTAAGAAGATGCACAATAATTGGGTACGAAAAGGGTCAAAATTACTGATTTCCGCAGAAAAACGGGTCACACTATTTGACGTTTGTCGTTTGTTTTTTTTGGATAGAACTGTCAAAATTGTAGATTTTTTTAAGGAATTATGTGGACAAACTCTTGATAAAAGTACAAGAGTCTATTAGAGTTATTTATAAAGTTATAGGAGATAGAAGTTGTAACTATAAAAAAGAGGTCATTTTTTAAATTGGCGCTGTTCGTTTGTTTTTCGGGGTAGAACTGTCAAAGTTACAGATTGCGGTGAGGAATTATGTGGACAAGCTTTTCGTAAAAGAACAAGAGTCTATCACAGTTATTTCGAAAATTATAGGAGATAGAAGTTGTAACTATAAAAAAGAGGTCATTTTACAAATTGGCGCTGTTCGTTTGTTTTTTGGGGTAAAAATGTCAAAATTGCAGACTTTGTTAAAGAATTATGTGGACAAACTCTTGATAAAAGTACAAGAGTCTATTAGAGTTATTTATAAAGTTATAGGAGATAGAAGTTGTAACTATAAAAAAGAGGTCATTTTTTAAATTGGCGCTATTCGTTTGTTTTTCGGGGTAGAACTGTCAAAGTTACAGATTGCGGTGAGGAATTATGTGGACAAGCTTTTCGTAAAAGAACAAGAGTCTATCACAGTTATTTCGAAAATTATAGGAGATAGAAGTTGTAACTATAAAAAAGAGGTCATTTTACAAATTGGCGCTGTTCGTTTGTTTTTTGGGGTAAAAATGTCAAAATTGCAGACTTTGTTAAAGAATTATGTGGACAAACTCTTGATAAAAGTACAAGAGTCTATTAGAGTTATTTATAAAGTTATAGGAGATAGAAGTTGTAACTATAAAAAAGAGGTCATTTTTCAAATTGGCGCTGTTCCTTTGTTTTTCGGGGTAGAACTGTCAAAGTTACAGATTGCGGTGAGGAATTATTTGGGCAAGCTTTTCGTAAAAGTACAAGAGTCTATCACAGTTATTTCGAAAATTATAGGAGATAGAAGTTGTAACTATAAAAAAGAGGTCATTTTTTCAAAGTGGCGCTGTTCGTTTGTTTTTTGGGGTAAAAATGTCAAAATTGCAGACTTTGTTAAGGAATTATGTGGACAAGCTCTTGATAAAAGTACAAGAGTCTATTAGAGTTATTTATAAAGTTATAGGAGATAGAAGTTGTAACTATAAAAAAGAGGTCATTTTTCAAATTGGCGCTGTTCCTTTGTTTTTCGGGGTAGAACTGTCAAAGTTACAGATTGCGGTGAGGAATTATGTGGACAAGCTTTTCGTAAAAGTACAAGAGTCTATCACAGTTATTTCGAAAATTATAGGAGATAGAAGTTGTAACTATAAAAAAGAGGTCATTTTTTCAAAGTGGCGCTGTTCGTTTGTTTTTTGTGGTAAAAATGTCAAAATTGCAGACTTTGTTAAAGAATTATGTGGACAAACTCTTGATAAAAGTACAAGAGTCTATTAGAATTATTTATAAAGTTATAGGAGATAGAAGTTGTAACTATAAAAAAGAGGTCATTTTTCAAATTGGCGCTGTTCGTTTGTTTTTCGGGGTAGAACTGTCAAACTTACAGATTGCGGTGCGGAATTATGTGGACTAGCTTTTCGTAAAATTACAAGAGTCTATCACAATTATTTCGAAAATTATAGGAGATAGAAGTTGTAACTATAAAAAAGAGGTCATTTTTTCAAAGTGTTCGTTTGTTTTTTGGGGTAGAAATGTCAAAATTGCAGACTTTGTTAAGGAATTATGTGGACAAGCTCTTGGTAAAAGTACAACCGTCTATCAGAATTATTTCTAAAATTATAGGAGATAGAAGTGTGATAGAAGCTGTAACTATAAAAAGAGGTCATTTTTTCAAACTGGCGTTTGTTTTGTTTCAGATTCGTCATCAACCTTCTCATCACCAACCTCCTCTCCAGCATCCTCCTCATTCCCTTCCTCCTCGCTGACCAAGAAGCCGCCACCAGCGCCCCAACAAACCAAACCACCATCCTCCAACTAGAGCAACTCTTGCTCGCAACAGAAGAAGATAACATCCTCATCATGAACACCTCCACCATTTTGTGTTACTTCGCGCAAAGCAGCACAAACTTCACGTGTACTGCCAGCATCTTTAGCATCCTTCTTATAGGAATCAATCAGTATTTTGGTGTGATCCACTCGCTACGTTATCATTGCTACATCACCAAAATGCGATGTACAATGATGATCATGGGCAGCTGGTTGGTGGCGTTGGTGTTCGCTTGTTTGAGCATGGCAACCGACAGCGCTTTGTGGCAGTTCTGCGAACGTCGTCAAGGCGATGTTGGGATTTTTAATACAATCTACGCCAGTTTGTATTTGGTGGGTGTGATTCTAGTGCCGTTTGTCGGGATTTGCGTTATTTATTTTTGTATTTCCGCGGCTGCGCATGGTAACAGTGAGCGCATGCGTACAACAGCGCAACCCTCGGACTATACCAAAGTGCCCGGTATGAAAAAAGTACAATCAGCGCCGAGTTTTACGCAAATTAGTAGTGATAGTACACGGACTAAGGTGGCTAGGACGATCAGCGATCGAACACCTCCAAGTAAATTCATCACGAACCTCAGACACAAATTGAGTAACGCGTCGGGAGTGTTCCGATATCGCGAGGAGACTCGCGCAGCCAAAATCAGCATTTTAGTCATCTTCATGGTGCTAATCTGCTACATCCCATACGGGATAACTTTAGTCCTACACGCCCAGGACTCTAACGTCCAAACCAAGATCATCCACTACCTCTCACTAATCCTCCTAACCATCTCCAACGTCATCTCGCCGTTTTTATTCGGCTACCGAAACAAACGAATCCAAAGAGAAATCGCGAAAATATTCGGACACAAACGACAATCGCTTACGATTGCCGCCACGAAACCACGCGTTTTAGTACCGAATATACCTGAGGTGATCGTCACGGATAACGAACGCAAGAATATTTTAAAGCACGTGACGTGGACTGGCTATAAGAAGTGTCAATTTATCACGGTGCCTAGCTGCATGAACGCGGAGGCACGAGGCTCGTTTTCCAGCGCTAGCACGCAGATTTCCACGGAGGATTGAAATGGGGGAATCCCCCGTTCCCCGTTAATCAAGCTTGTACACATGGCGCTGTAGTTGTATTTGTTTAAACTGACAGCATTATTTCGTTTTAGACTGATTTTTTTATATTAAAATATCGAAAATGTGTTGTTTTTGTAGAAATCACATTGATTGTTAGTTTTGTACTATAGGAAAAATCAACGAAAGTTACCGTTTTTTATTATCTATGTTTTGACTGTTTTTTTTGTGGTTTTGTTTTTAATCGGTATGATTGTAAATTATTGATTGTAATTTATTTTGTTGTGTTTAATGTCGTACGATTTAACCCCTTGGCGGGAGACCTAACCTAACTTTGAGCTAAAACTGTTTTTTTGTGGATTTTTAATAAAAAAAAAAACTCTGGGAGGCGTCGATGATTTTCCACAGTGTTCCACAAAATGTACAGACGTTATTTTTAAAGTGGGACCAGATTTTATTGGTGCGCCTGCGCGCGATGTTGTGTTCAGTTGTAAATAACATTTTTCTGTATTCTGACAAAATAAACTAGTAATAAATTAGTTGATTTGTATTATTTTAACAGAAAAGTTATAGGTACCTAAAATTATAGGAGAGAAGTTGTAGCAAAAAAAGAGATCATTTTTCTAATTGGCGCTGTTCGTTTGTGTTTTGGGGTAGAACTGTCAAAATTGCAGATTTTGTTAAGGAATTATGTGGACATGCTCTTGGTAAAAGTACAACAGTCTATCAGAATTATTTCTAAAATTATAAGAGATAGAAGTTGTAACTATAAAAAAGAGGTCATTTTTTTAAATTGGCGCTGTTCGTTTGTTTTCTGGGGTAGAAGTGTCAAAATTGCAGATTTTGTTAAGGAATCATGTGGACAAGTTCTTGGTAAAAGTACAAGAGTCTATCACCATTATTTCGAAAATTATAGGAGATAGAAGTTGTAACTATAAAAAAGAGGTCATTTTTTCAAACTGGTGCTGTTCGTTTGCTTTTTGGGGTAGAAATGTCAAAATTGCAGACTTTGTTAAGGAATTATGTGGACAAGCTTTTGGTAAAAGTACAACAGTCTATCAGAATTATTTCTAAAACTATAGGAGATAGAAGTTGTAACTATAAAAAAGAGGTCATTTTTTCAAACTGGTGCTGTTCGTTTGTTTTTTTGGGGTAGAAATGTCAAAATTGCAGATTTTGTTAAGGAATCATGTGGACAAGTTCTTGGTAAAAGTACACAAGTCTATCAGAATTATTTCGAAAATTATAGGAGATAGAAGTTGTAACTATAAAAAAGAGGTCATTTTTTCAAATTGGCGCTGTTCGTTTGTTTTTTGGGTTAGAAATATCAAAATTGCAGAGTTTGTTAAGGAATTATGTGGACAAGATCTTGGTAAAAGTACAATAGTCTATCAGAATTATTTCTAAAACTATAGGAGATAGAAGTTGTAACTATAAAAAAGAGGTCATTTTTTCAAATTGGCGCTGTTCGTTTGTTTTTTGGGTTAGAAATATCAAAATTGCAGAGTTTGTTAAGGAATTATGTGGACAAGATCTTGGTAAAAGTACAATAGTCTATCAGAATTATTTCGAAAATTATAGGAGATAGAAGTTGTAAATATAAAAAAGAGGTCATTTTTTCAAATTGGCGCTGTTCGTTTGTTTTTTGGTGTAGAACTGTCAAAATTGCAGATTTTGTTAAGGAATCATGTGGACAAGTTCTTGGTAAAAGTACACAAGTCTATCAGAATTATTTCGAAAATTATAGGAGATAGAAGTTGTAACTATAAAAAAGAGGTCATTTTTTCAAATTGGCGCTGTTCGTTTGTTTTTTGGGTTAGAAATATCAAAATTGCAGAGTTTGTTAAGGAATTATGTGGACAAGATCTTGGTAAAAGTACAATAGTCTATCAGAATTATTTCTAAAACTATAGGAGATAGAAGTTGTAACTATAAAAAAGAGGTCATTTTTTCAAATTGGCGCTGTTCGTTTGTTTTTTGGGTTAGAAATATCAAAATTGCAGAGTTTGTTAAGGAATTATGTGGACAAGATCTTGGTAAAAGTACAATAGTCTATCAGAATTATTTCGAAAATTATAGGAGATAGAAGTTGTAAATATAAAAAAGAGGTCATTTTTTCAAATTGGCGCTGTTCGTTTGTTTTTTGGTGTAGAAATGTCAAAATTGCAGATTTTGTTAAGGAATCATGTGGACAAGTTCTTGGTAAAAGTACACAAGTCTATCAGAATTATTTCGAAAATTATAGGAGATAGAAGTTGTAACTATAAAAAAGAGGTCATTTTTTCAAATTGGCGCTGTTCGTTTGTTTTTTGGGTTAGAAATATCAAAATTGCAGAGTTTGTTAAGGAATTATGTGGACAAGTTCTTGGTAAAAGTACAATAGTCTATCAGAATTATTTCTAAAACTATAGGAGATAGAAGTTGTAACTATAAAAAAGAGGTCATTTTTTCAAATTGGCGCTGTTCGTTTGTTTTTTGGGGTAAAAATGTCAAAATTGCAGACTTTGTTAAGGAATTATGTGGACAAGCTTTTGGTAAAAGTACAACAGTCTATCAGAATTATTTCTAAAACTATAGGAGATAGAAGTTGTAACTATAAAAAAGAGGTCATTTTTTCAAATTGGCGCTGTTCGTTTGTTTTTTGGGGTAGAACTGTCAAAATTGCAGATTTTGTTAAGGAATCATGTGGACAACTTCTTGGTAAAAGTACAAGAGCCTATTAGAATTATTTATAAAGTTATAGGAGATAGAAGTTGTAATTATAAAAAAAGAGGTCATTTTTCAAATTGGCGCTGTTCGTTTGTTTTTTGGTGTAGAACTGTCAAAATTGCAGATTTTGTTAAGGGATCAGGTGGACAAGTTCTTGATAAAAGTACAAGAATCTATCACAATTATTTCAAAAATTATAGGAGATAGAAGTTGTAACTATAAAAAATAGATCATTTTTTCAAATTGGCGCTGTTCGTTTGTTTTTTGGGGTAGAACTGTCAAAATTGCAGATTTTGTTAAGGAATCATGTGGACAACTTCTTGGTAAAAGTACAAGAGCCTATTAGAATTATTTATAAAGTTATAGGAGATAGAAGTTGTAATTATAAAAAAGAGGTCATTTTTCAAATTGGCGCTGTTCGTTTGTTTTTTGGGGTAGAAATGTCAAAATTGCAGACTTTGTTAAGGAATTATGTGTACAAGCACTTGGTAAAAGTACAACAGTCTATCAGTATTATTTCTAAAATTATAGGAGATAGAAGTTGTAAATATAAAAAAGATGTCATTTTTTCAAATTGGCACTCTTCGTTTGTTTTTCGAGGTACAACTGTCAAAGCTACAGATTTTCTTAAAAAATTATGTAGACAAGCTTTTGGTAAAAGTACAAAAGTATCAAACTTATTTCGAAAATTATAGGAGACAGAAGTTGTAACTATAAAAAGAGGTCATTTTTTCAAATTGGCGCTGTTCGTTTGTTTTTTGGTGTAGAACTGTCAAAATTGCAGATTTTGTTAAGGGATCATGTGGACAAGTTCTTGATAAAACTACAAGAATCTATCACAATTATTTCAAAAATTATAGGAGATAGAAGTTGTAACTATAAAAAATAGATCATTTTTTCAAATTGGCGCTCTTCGTTTGTTTTTCGAGGTAGGACTGTCAAAGCTACAGATTTTCTTAAGAAATTATGTAGAAAAGTACAAAAGTAACAAAATTATTTCAAAAATTATAGGAGATAGAAGTTGTAACTATAAAAAAGGTTATTTTCAAATAGCGGCAATAAGAGCCCTAAAAATTTTATTGCGGCCCAAAATTTCGCAATACAAAATATTGCTTGTGCCTAATTGACAGAGTTCCGTTTTGGATCACTATAGTTACAAAATAACAACAAAAGAGAACTAACAAAGTTTCCTTAACACTTAACATAATAACGAACTGTTTATTTAGAAATTGCCTTCACTTACCGCAATTATAACCTCAATTAATGGACGTAATTTCAATAGAACCACGTAAAACTAAAACACACTAAAACACTTTTAGTTCAACTTTTCGGACACTTTCGGTGAGTTTACAGGAAAATTTAGGCGATTTTTTATTATAATTAAATAATTAAAAGAACACGCTCCATTTTAGTTTGAAACAAATGCGTGACTAATGCAGTAGGGTTTTCATAGACTACTACAAAATATTTTTGATAAGTAAAATGTGCGTGAGTTTCTATAAATAATTTTTTTGGTCATTTAGGTATAAAAAAAACACTTTTTTCATTTAGGAAATATTCCAAACATCAACACAATTTATTCAAGTTCAGAAAAAAATATCACAGCTTGCTATTATAATTGTACTAAATAACAATAACATTTTTAAAGCCCAACAAATTCCATTTTGGCGTTTTGATTTTGATTGTGATTTCTTGGCAGCGTATGCGCAGACTACATAATTATATTATATTTATTTACTTTTCCTCGTGTTCTTCGGCTCGAATTTCCGGACAGTCTCGTCCATAAACACATCCACCATCCGGTCAATTGGCCGAATAATAAACGGTATAACAGCCAAACCCACAGCAGTGACCAATAATTTTCGATTAGTTTTCGGCAGTTTCGTTCGTTTTAACAAATAATTCCCCAGGGCGCACACTCGATTTATTGTGAAACCAGGCACCGCCACTGAGGCCAACAACTGCCAAATCAACGTGTCCATAGTCGTGAAGGCGACGTTTCGGAAATGATGTTGCTCCAACTTGTTCGCCTAAAAAACGAGGTATTATCGAGCGCGCCTTGTAACTCGCTGTTTTGTTGGTTGCCTATACACAAGGCGACTAGATTCAATTAATACCTTGTAGGATTTGGCACTTTTATCCGATGTGTCGGCTAGAACGTAGGCCGTGGCGATTCCATATGAAACATTCACCCATTTTCGTCCGATTATCGATCGAAAAGCCTCGCCTACCTCGTTTGTATAACCTACAATCCACTCGACTTGTAACAAAATTCCCTAGCATTTGTTTAGTTTACCTAAATATCGTACGGGGGTGTCTCGGTATAAATCCGGTTTTTTTCGGTGTTTTTTGTGGCTGGGTTCGTTGTTATTATTATCGTCGCCATTAGCGTTCATTTCCAGCACGAAAATTACTGACACTCGGACTCGATTAACCTCACTTTAGTAAAAGACAGAAATGTAGCGTTTGTTTTTTTTGTCGTGGATTGTACACGGGAGATTTATGATGGGTTTGTGGCAGACTACTTAGCAGAGGCCTGTTGGTCTAGGGGTATGATTCTCGCTTCGGGTGCGAGAGGTCCCGGGTTCAAATCCCGGACAGGCCCTCAAGTAACTTTTGCAATTTTTATCGCATAATCACTTTAATACTGACGTAATAAAGAGAGTCACTGTAGGAAATGTCATTAATTAGTTGGTTTTTTATGATAGGCGCCTTTCCAAGCATGTCCCAACAGAAATTTAATTTTTCTATTAGTGTAACACTATTTTACTTGAATTTTGGAACATTTCGATTTTTTACGTAAATTCAAGCGATTTTTTTTATAATTCCCCCCCCAAAAAATAAACAAATTTTATCAATAAAAAAAACAATTTTATTCAAACTCGTATTTTAAAACTTATCAGGTCGTTTCCTCCCCGTATACTTCGTATCCGGCCTCACCTCCCTCCCCTGTTTCCTCCTCCTCTCCTTCTTCTGCAAAATCCAATTCCGACTCTTTTTCACCGATTTCCCCCTCGCCTCCTTCAATTCCCTTCTCCTAGCAGCAAAACTCACACCTAAAACAAAAAAAAACTGAAAAAATTTCTGTCAGGTGTGGGGTTCGAACCCACGCTCCCTTTCGAGAACCAGAGCTTAAATCTGGCGCCTTAGACCGCTCGGCCAACCTGACTACAAACTAAGGTGTGTTAAGTTGCATGTAAACAAACCTACCATGGGCATCTTCGTCTGTACCAAGCGCTTTTGGTAAGGGGACACTACCGCCTGTCATTAGGACTAGAAAGAACTTTTTCGCTTTGGTTGAATGTGGATAGTCGACGACCACGCCACCGTAGAAACCGGCGCGCATCGCCTGTGACGTCACCAGTTCCATTTGGGCGGCGTTTTCCGGATAAAATTGCAAAACAGCGCGGGCTGAACGCGCCTGAAAAAATAATTTCAGGTTAAAAATTTAAAATGTTGAAATACTCACCAAGCACGCGTATAAACTACTGAAAAACTTGTTTAAACGTTGTACGGGTTTGTGGTAGGATTTATCTGCGTTGCACAGCCACTGCAAGGCCGAAATACTAACAGCCCCGTCGAAACTGCCTGCTTTAAACGGACAACCCTCCCCCATGTCTGTTAGCATTAAATCTCCTTGCACTTCACGCTCAACCGCAACATCTACAACACAAAACTGATAAGTTCCCAATATTTATTGTAGCATCCTCGTATATTCGTGTATAACTGGTTGCCTAGTTGCCAGGCGAATAAACGTAAAATTTTACCTAGCATGGCTTTGGAAATGTCCATTCCAATCCAAACATGCCCTTGGTCCTCCAACACACTTCCACTTAGTCCTGAACCACATCCGATATCCAATAAAAGACAGGACGTGTCTTCTGGAAGCAACAAAAGTTCGATGGCACGTTCGCACATTTGGACTTGAATATCGATAATACGCGTACTACAAAAAAGTATTTTTTTTAATAAAATAATTTCTTGTTATAGTTTGTGGTAAATTACTTACTTTTGCGTGTATTTCCTCGCCTCGGTTTCATTGTAGAACTTTAAAAAGGGAAATGTTAGGTTAGATTACAATTGTGTGTTATTTGTTTAAACTTACGATTTCTGGTGGTGCTAAATATTCAGGTCGTGACATAGTTTCGTTAAAAGTTTTGTAAATAATGTAGATTGTTATTGCTTATTGCAAACTGACAGTTCAAAAATACAACACGTGTGTTTAGGGATTTTACGACTGAAATTGGCTGCAATGTACTAATGACTTTAAACTACTAGAGTGCGTTTGGTAATTAATCTAGGGAAATTATTTGTAGGAAAACTAATAAAGTAAATGAAACGTCATTTAGCGAATTTTCTTACCGAACCTCAAAAAATCCAATTTATTCACTCAAAATTCACTAGCTTTTAATTTTTATACAAAATTTCAAAAGCGTTCTATTATTCTATAAGTCTATGGTTCCACTAGTGACAGTTGGCTACCCTGCGCAGCGCCTACCCGCCTAAAATCCAAACCAACCGTTACAAAACTTTGTTTTGGGCGTTCGCCAAACTTAGGTTAGAATACATTTCCCAGTGAAAAATGCCCCAAAAATGTACGTGGAGGACCCCAAGCTAGAATTCTACGAATTCCTAACTGGAAAGGTACGTTACTAATCACAAAACCCACTTTTAGATAACACAATTTTTCCAGCGGATTTTTCTTATGGTAAACTACGATATTGATAGTATTTGCACATGTCGCATACTGCAGGCGCTCCTTCGGCATAACCACATTTCCTATACCGTTTCCGTAGTGCGAGGTCGCGACGACTTTAAGCTAGTTTACCAGGAAAACTGTGCAGATGTTAAATATTGGGTTTTGATAAATTGTGGGGGCACCGTGGATGTTGTGGAGGAACTAGACGCAGAAGACGAGATAATCTTCTTTATTTTGGACGCACATCGCCCCATTGACATCTGCAATATCTACAGCAACGGACAAGTGAGGTTATTAGGGGGCCGCGATGAAGAAGTACCAGAATTCCATGATATATTCCGAGAGGATGTAAGTTATTAAATAATTAAAGTTAGATTAGTTATAGTTAGTACTGTCTTGGTTTTAGTCTGAGGACGACGAAGAAGAAGCTGAAGGTTCCAGCGAGGACGATTCGAGGGAAATCGAGGGGCGGGCTGCTAAACGCCGCCGACTAGGCGAGGAAGAACTGCTGAAACGACGAGAAAAAAGACTGTGGGAGGACAAGAGGAATAAGCTGCTTTTCAACTACACGCAATTTACTTACTACGCTAAAGCTGTAAGAGATATAAAAAATATCTGATGTGCCCAACACATGACTTTCTTATACGGATAGTATCACAATAATTACTTTTCGACCCTCGGATTCAACTATCAAAGCGCGCTATGAGAAATATAAAGTGTTTTAGGAATATCTCGTTTTTTTGACGGAATTTCAAAAAAAAGTTCAAACAAAATTTGTTCAAAATTCAATTCTAAATCAATGTTAAAGAATAAAAAAATCTCATAAATTGTTTATTTTTCAAGATATTCCTAAAAAACCTAAAAATGTCTTCAGGTAACTTGCAATTAATTCGGATGATTTCTAGATTTTTTACGAATTTTTTTAAAGTAACCCCCCAAAAAAATCTAGTTTACACTTTGGAGGTTAATAAAATCTTCTCTAAGTTGTAAATTTGGTTGGGGTTTGATTTTTTACTTAATCCAAGCCTGTGTATATCCAAAGAATCAAATTTGAATTAATTTGGATGATTTCTAGATTTTTTACGAACTTTTTTAAAGTAACCCCCCAAAAAAATCAAGTTTACACTTTGGAGGTTAATGAAATTTTCTCTAATTTGTAAATTTGCTTGGGGTTTAATTTTTTACTTAGTACAAACCTGTGTTTATCCAAAGAATCAAATTTGAATTAATTTGGATGATTTCTAGATTTTTTACGAACTTTTTTAAAGTAACCCCTAAAAAAAATCAAGTTTACACTTTGGAGGTTAATAAAATTTTCTCTAAGTTGTAAATTTGGTTGGGGTTTGATTTTTTACTTAATCCAAGCCTGTGTTTATCCAAAGAATCAAATTGCAATTAATTCGGATGATTTCTAGATTTTTTACGAACTTTTTTAAAGTAACCCCCCAAAAAAATCAAGTTTACACTTTGGAGGTTAATAAAATTTTCTCTAATCTGTAAATTTGATTGGGGTTTGATTTTTTACTTAGTCCAAGCCTGTGTTTATCCAAAGAATCAAATTGCAATTAATTCGGATGATTTCTAGATTTTTTACGAACTTTTTTAAAGTAAACCCCCAAAAAAATCAAGTTTACACCTTGGAGGTTAATAAAATTTTCTCTAATCTGTAAATTTGATTGGGGTTTGATTTTTTACTTAGTCCAAGCTTGTGTTTATCCAAAGAATCAAATTGCAATTAATTTGGATAATTTCTAGATTTTTTACGAACTTTTTTAAAGTAACCCCCAAAAAAAATCAAGTTTACACTTTGGATGTTAATAAAATTTTCTCTAAGTTGTAAATTTGGTTGGGGTTTGATTTTTTACTTAATCCAAGCCTGTGTTAATCCAAAGAATTAAATTGCAATTAATTTGGATAATTTCTAGATTTTTTACGAACTTTTTTAAAGTAACCCCCAAAAAAAATCAAGTTTACACTTTGGATGTTAATAAAATCTTCTCTAAGTTGTAAATTTGGTTGGAGTTTGATTTTTTACTTAGTCCAAGCCTGTGTTTATCCAAAGAATCAAATTGCAATTAATTCGGATGATTTCTAGATTTTTTACGAACTTTTTTAAAGTAACCCCCCAAAAAAATCAAGTTTACACTTTGGAGGTTAATAAAATTTTCTCTAAATTGTAAATTTGGTTGGGGTTTGATTTTTTACTTAATCCAAGCCTGTGTTTATCCAAAGAATCAAATTGCAATTAATTCGGATGATTTCTAGATTTTTTACGAATTTTTTTAAAGTAACCCCCCAAAAAAATCAAGTTTACACTTTGGAGGTTAATAAAATCTTCTCTAAGTTGTAAATTTGGTTGGGGTTTAATTTTTTACTTAGTACAAACCTGTGTTTATCCAAAGAATCAAATTTGAATTAATTTGGATGATTTCTAGATTTTTTACGAACTTTTTTAAAGTAACCCCTAAAAAAAATCAAGTTTACACTTTGGAGGTTAATAAAATTTTCTCTAATTTGTAAATTTGGTTGGGGTTTGATTTTTTACTTAGTCCAAGCTTGTGTTTATCCAAAGAATCAAATTGCAATTAATTCGGATGATTTCTAGATTTTTTACGAACTTTTTTAAAGTAACCCCTAAAAAAAATCAAGTTTACACTTTGGAGGTTAATAAAATTTTCTCTAATTTGTAAATTTGATTGGGGTTTGATTTTTTACTTAGTCCAAGCTTGTGTTTATCCAAAGAATCAAATTGCAATTAATTCGGATGATTTCTAGATATTTTACGAACTTTTTTAAAGTAACCCTCAAAAAAATCAAGTTTACACTTTGGAGGTTAATAAAATTTTCTCTAATTTGTAAATTTGATTGGGGTTTGATTTTTTACTTAGTCCAAGCTTGTGTTTATCCAAAGAATCAAATTGCAATTAATTCGGATGATTTCTAGATTTTTTACGAACTTTTTTAAAGTAACCCCTAAAAAAAATCAAGTTTACACTTTGGAGGTTAATAAAATTTTCTCTAATTTGTAAATTTGATTGGGGTTTGATTTTTTACTTAGTCCAAGCTTGTGTTTATCCAAAGAATCAAATTGCAATTAATTCGGATGATTTCTAGATATTTTACGAACTTTTTTAAAGTAACCCTCAAAAAAATCAAGTTTACACTTTGGAGGTTAATAAAATTTTCTCTAATTTGTAAATTTGATTGGGGTTTGATTTTTTACTTAGTCCAAGCTTGTGTTTATCCAAAGAATCAAATTGCAATTAATTCGGATGATTTCTAGATTTTTTACGCACTTTTTTAAAGTAACCCCTAAAAAAAATCAAGTTTACACTTTGGAGGTTAATAAAATTTTCTCTAATCTGTAAATTTGATTGGGGTTTGATTTTTTACTTAGTCCAAGCCTGTGTTTATCCAAAGAATCAAATTGCAAATAATTCGGATGATTTCTAGATTTTTTACGAGCTTTTTTAAAGTAACCCCCAAAAAAATCAAGTTTACACTTTGGAGGTTAATGAAATTTTCTCTAATTTGTAAATTTGCTTGGGGTTTAATTTTTTACTTAGTACAAACCTGTGTTTATCCAAAGAATCAAATTTGAATTAATTTGGATGATTTCTAGATTTTTTACAAATTTTTTTAAAGTAACCCCCCAAAAAAATCAAGTTTACACTTTGGAGGTTAATAAAATTTTCTCTAATCTGTAAATTTGATTGGGGTTTGATTTTTTACTTAGTCCAAGCCTGTGTTTATCCAAAGAATCAAATTGCAATTAATTCGGATGATTTCTAGATTTTTTACGAACTTTTTTAAAGTAACCCCCAAAAAAAATCAAGTTTACACTTTGGATGTTAATAAAATCTTCTCTAAGTTGTAAATTTGGTTGGAGTTTGATTTTTTACTTAGTCCAAGCCTGTGTTTATCCAAAGAATCAAATTGCAATTAATTCGGATGATTTCTAGATTTTTTACGAACTTTTTTAAAGTAACCCCCCAAAAAAATCAAGTTTACACTTTGGAGGTTAATAAAATTTTCTCTAATCTGTAAATTTGATTGGGGTTTGATTTTTTACTTAGTCCAAGCCTGTGTTTATCCAAAGAATCAAATTGCAAATAATTCGGATGATTTCTAGATTTTTTACGAGCTTTTTTAAAGTAACCCCCAAAAAAATCAAGTTTACACTTTGGAGGTTAATAAAATTTTCTCTAATTTGTAAATTTGATTGGGGTTTGATTTTTTACTTAGTCCAAGCTTGTGTTTATCCAAAGAATCAAATTGCAATTAATTCGGATGATTTCTAGATTTTTTACGAATTTTTTTAAAGTAACCCCCCAAAAAAATCAAGTTTACACTTTGGAGGTTAATAAAATTTTCTCTAATCTGTAAATTTGATTGGGGTTTAATTTTTTACTTAGTACAAGCCTGTGTTTATCCAAAGAATCAAATTGCAATTAATTTGGATAATTTCTAGATTTTTTACGAACTTTTTTAAAGTAACCCCTAAAAAAAATCAAGTTTACACTTTGGAGGTTAATAAAATTTTCTCTAATTTGTAAATTTGGTTGGAGTTTGATTTTTTACTTAATCCAAGCCTGTGTTTATCCAAAGAATCAAATTGCAATTAATTCGGATGATTTCTAGATTTTTTACGAACTTTTTTAAAGTAACCCCCCAAAAAATCTAGTTTACACTTTGGAGGTTAATGAAATTTTCTCTAATTTGTAAATTTGTTTGGGGTTTAATTTTTTACTTAGTACAAACCTGTGTTTATCCAAAGAATCAAATTTGAATTAATTTGGATGATTTCTAGATTTTTTACGAACTTTTTTAAAGTAACCCCTAAAAAAAATCAAGTTTACACTTTGGAGGTTAATAAAATTTTCTCTAAGTTGTAAATTTGGTTGGGGTTTGATTTTTTACTTAATCCAAGCCTGTGTTTATCCAAAGAATCAAATTGCAATTAATTCGGATGATTTCTAGATTTTTTACGAACTTTTTTAAAGTAACCCCCCAAAAAAATCAAGTTTACACTTTGGAGGTTAATAAAATCTGCTCTAAGTTGTAAATTTGGTTGGGGTTTGATTTTTTACTTAGTCCAAGCCTGTGTTTATCCAAAGAATCAAATTGCAATTAATTCGGATGATTTCTAGATTTTTTACGAACTTTTTTAAAGTAACCCCCCAAAAAAATCAAGTTTACACTTTGGAGGTTAATAAAATTTTCTCTAATTTGTAAATTTGGTTGGAGTTTGATTTTTTACTTAGTCCAAGCCTGTGTTTATCCAACTGTCACTTGTTTTTGTGCTAGATGAAAAACATTGAATGTGGCACCCACAATTTTGTTCAAACTCTTAAATATGAAATTTGAATCAAATCCGATAAGTCGTTTTTGAGTTATGGTGGATACAGACAGACACACAGACAGACATCATGGCGAAAATGGTCAAAATAAATTCAGGGGCCCTCAAAACGTGTAAATCCATCAAAATCTCGAAGTCGAAAAAAATCACGATTACTATACTTCCTTATTACTTCGTATAAGAAAGTAAAAAATAACTTTATTAAACTTTTATTTTTCTCTTAGAGCGCCACGATAATGTTCGATTTGGCATGGAAACTGAACAAAGACGACAAAGACCTGCTCTGGTTGGCAATTGTCGCCCTCACCGAGCAAATGCTTCTTGGGAAAATCGAAACCATGCAATACACTTTGGAAGTTGGTAATTTGCAGAAGCATGCCAATCGTCTTCACAACCGCTCTAACAACAGCGATATGCAGACATCACTACGCATCACTTTCGAGAATGATCTTCAATTGGCGTTGTATCGCCATTGGACTGTGGAAGACAGTTTGAAGTATTCGATGTTTACGGCGGTCAAAATGAAGTTGTGCTCGTTGAGGGGCGACAAGAGACTGCATGAGTTGCTGGCTGATATGGGGTGAGAATGCAAGAAATTTTGTTTGTAGTTGTTTACAATGTGTTTTTTAGTTTGCCTCTGGTACAAAGCCGGCAGTCCTTCACCTCAATGGACCTGCAACTCCGCAAAGAATTCCACGGGTCCTTAGAACGACTATCCGAAAAATACGGACTACAAGATCTAGTCTACGCCTCGTTTACCCTCCAAGCGGGTTTTAGAAGTAAATACAGCGCCTCGGATGTAGTCTACGCCCTCTTAGCCATCTTAGAATCATCGGTGAGTGAATTAAACTAATTAAAACTTCGCTAAGTTGTTGTTTGTAGCCTCGCGATAAATCACCTGAGGAATGCTTTAATTTAACTCTGGACTGCCTTGGGAGGAAACGCAAAGAAACCATGGATACCGCCATAGACAGGGCGAAGATAATCATCCGGACGCTATTCAAAACCGTGCATAGCGCTCTGGATATGAAGCAAATCGTCACGGCTGGACCGTTCGTCTACTACATCATCCAAGAGGTTACTACGATCTAATTTTAAATCACCCAATCTTAATTGTTTTATCTTCTAGGGCTGCTTGGATTGGTACATGTTCTCCCACCAGCACATCCTCTCGCTGCTCGCCCAGTTTATATTAAAAGCCTACGTGGCGATGTCGAGGAACCGCAAGGCCTCTACGTTGCCCCTCATTGTTTCTGCGCCGAAGAATTTGGAAAATGGCACGTGTATCATGCTGGGGATTCCCCCGTTGTGTGAGAATTCCCCGAAAAAGTAGGCGAGTTTGTTTTATCGGAATTTCTTTTGTAATTGTTTTATTTTAGTTTTTTTGGGAAAGCTTTTGAGCAGGCTGCGGAACGGATCAATTGTGATGCTTGTTGTGATTCCTTTGACACTTCTTGTGAGTTATTTTTGGGGTTTTTTTTGTTTTTTTTTGATGATTTTGTTTTAGATTTTGAGATACACACGAAGGACCGGACGAGATTTTTCGATGCCTTGACTGTTTTGCTTACATAGTACAAACTAGATGACGTTTGATATTTTGTATATAATAGTTATTTATTTTGTTTTTAGATGAACTTTTTTGTATATAATTTAGGTGTAAGTTTTTTTTTGTATAATGTCTCAATAAATCACTTATTTTGTGTATTAATTTTGTTTTATTTAAAAAAAAAGACAGTCATATCTACGTAATATATTTATTTATCATTATCACACGCTACAACTTTTTTTTTTTTGGTATTTTATTCAAGAAAATCACAACATTCATAATTTGACTGTTAGAGTTAAGGCGTGTTTACACCTAAAACGCTACTAAAGTTCCACAGGAGGGAGATCTAACCTCATAACCTCAAAATAATCGATTATTTTAGTCTACACTTTTATTATTACGAAATAGCGACACGTTAACTCTTAACATTCACCTGTCGATTGCACATGCGCTCATTAATATCCACAAACGTCATCTCGCCTTTCTCAAATCTCCCCACAAATCCCCCCACACTCTCCACCGTGATCTCCACACCATACTCCATAACAGCAAAACGTCGATTTGGTATATCGATAGCGACTAAAAGCGGCACCACATCGTCCAATCCGATTAAATCACGCAAGATATCAGTGGCGTCCGAGTCCACCCCCACCAAAAACTGCAAATAATCATCTTCGAGCGAACTGCTGAAGAACTCCTCTTGAGCCGAACTGATGTTGATGTTGTGGTTGGTGTAGTAGAGCTCTGCAGCTGGTTGGAGGACCGATTCGGCGAATTGGATTTCGGTGTCTTCGCCGTCTGATCCATCACAAACAAAATTATTTACAATAAACATAAATCAAGTTAGCTTAGAGCTAAAGTTAACTAAAACAAACAATTTTATCGGTTTTGTTATGTCAACTAAGATAAACTTTCGACCTTCTACAGACTAATCTAGTAAACTACAAACAAAAGACAAACTAATAGTGCTACAACTAACTAAAAGTGAACAAAATTATTTATTATGGGTAAGTTGATTTTTCCACATCTTACCAACAAACAAAACAATCGCCGGATAATCGTGTAGTTTCGTCGCGAATCGCTCAGACAAAACATTAACAACACGCGGTTTCCATGGGAAATTCTACAAGAAAATAAGATATCGTTGCAAACTAGATTCTCTTCAGTATTATCTACCTTGGCCATGGGATCCTCTGCCAGTTCAGTCCTGGCGTCCATCGTAATAATATGTCCGTTTGTGTCCAATAGTAACAGAGTGGGTATTCCCCGGATGCCGTACAGTTGGGCCAGTTCGGCCCTGACAGCGCTCTGTTGCCATGGGATACACAACCAAGGCATGTGCTCTATGTAGGCGCTGTAAGACTCGGCGCTCCTGGAAAAATATTGTGGCGTTTCGTTGTTATATCTTATCTAAGCTAGCACCCCCTTGAGGGTTTCAAGTTTTATAGGTAGAAAAAAATTAAAATTATAGCACGTTTAACCCAACAACACGTGACATTCGGTTTGATTTACGGCGTCCACTCATGATATTTAGTGTCGTCCCCTTGGAAAACTTTTACTTATCACGGGTCGTAAAATGCCTGGTTTATGGACTCGTGTACTTCGCCCCTATTTTTTAGTATTAGATAAAACCGAAAGCGTTCAGTAAATTTACATAAAATGTAAAGCTATATAAATATAAGATTTTTAAGTGAGGGACAAAAGAGAATTTTTGTTGTCAGTTGTTTTGGTGTGGTAGAAAAAGGGTCATTTTTTCATTATAATCATGGAACGGTTCATTTCTGAAGGATGAGGATAACGACATTAGATTCCTCTCATCAAATTACACCACATAGCCAAGTTTCAGCATAATCGAAAGACTTTTCCAAAATTTTGATTTTTCGAAGAGGTCATTTTACATTTCGTTAGAAGCAAACTTTTAGAAAAAAACAAGTTAAAATCGGTTACTTCTTGACCTAAATGACGTGCGGTTTACGTAGCTAACTTAATTCGCCCCAATTACTCCCAAACAAACCACCATAAAAAATTAATCATATTAAAAAAGTAGGTAAGTATGCATCACCCCCTGAAATCCTAATTAGACGAGAGAGCGTGGCTGCGTGGCGCGTACAAAAACAGTTGGGAAATTACCCCCACTTTATCACATGTTGCCACGGTAACACCCACCCTCTCACTACTTTTGTTGTGGAGGGCTGGAGGGGATTCCCAAACAATTTTCGTTAAAAATACAGGGTTTAAGGAAGACGAGAAAACTAGTTTGGAGTCACTGGATGCGTTTTGTATTATCACCTCTAGTTAACTTCAGACGCTCTTCTGGACCATTACGCGCCGTGCTCGTCTTTCCCCTCCTTGACAGCAAACAAAATTTGAATATTTCATTAAATAAGATCGTACATTCCGGGGATGGCTAAATGTTTTACCACGACAACTTGATGTTGTTTCATTAAATATACAAACTCAAACCGGGTTATTGTTGTAATTAATTAAAGCTTGGATTATGCGTAATGTGAGATTTGTGTGATTTAAATTGGATTTTGTGGCATTAAGTCTGGATATTCTGGTGGATCAATAACATTCAATTTCAATATAATAAAGATATTAAAATTCCTATAACGCACACCACACTCATCGATGTGTGATAACATAATAAATTCTCTTCACATCCGCTTTAGTAAATCATTTTTCCGATGACGTTCGCATCCTCCTATTCAAATGCTAAAACCGAATTCCAGAAAACTTTCTGTGGAAATCAATGATGATATGAAACTCGGTCCCCTCCTAACAAACAACAATTTATTACGGTAATTAGATTGGATTAGTATAGTCCAATATCCTGCTGCTGAAGTGAACTGTAGTCAAACTTTATCCGTTCACCCCTTGGCGCAGCCCGAGATTCCAACAGATTTAGATAAATTGCTTCACCGTCCACTCTAGGATTTTCTAGTGGGTGTACAACAAAACCAAACTAAGGTTTTTTGTTGGGTTTCGTGTACCCTACTAAAAGATCCAAGCGCCATGTCTCTAGGACCACCAGGGGAAAAGTTGATCGTCTTTTGTTTTACTAAAATATTGGAATTTCGATTTGAAACACCCCGAGATGTGAAGCTCCGCAAATATGTAACGAAACACTAAAAACAGTTTTCGCCTAACGTCTTAGCTAATCGAATTACAAATCGAATTCCAAACGATCTTAGTCGGCTATGCCTAAAGTTTAACCCCTTGTAACTTTGTTAGTTTTCATGCTAGATTCGATGTTTTTTCGCGTTTTTTTAAATAGTTTTTCCCACCTATCACTACTGATGAAAATAATCTCGAATCCAGGCTCCTTCTTCCGTATCACCTGATAGACATCAGCCAACTGTGGTGTAAAAGCTCTGCAAGGTGGGCACTAAAATAAAAAAACGACCACACAATAAAACAGTTGAAATACCGAGTGTTCTAAACAAATACCAACCCAGTTGGCTGAAAAATACAATCCCCGAACTGCCGGTGGTAAATTTCCATAATGTATATCCACCATCTTCAACTGTTCGTTGTCGTAACGACCACCAGGTTGGAGTACCACATCCTTAAGTACCTAAACACTCGGCAAATAACTTAAAAGAACACTTAACATCAAGTTTTTTTACTTGATTCACTGGTCGTGGTCTCCATGGAAAACAACTGCCAGTTGGATCATCCACAAGCCGATCCTGGGCACTTACACTGACGGTAGCGCCGTCCCTGTCCAATAAAACCAGCGTAGGTACGCCGGATTTGATCCGGTACCTTCTGGAAAGTCTGGTCTGGAAAAAAACAAGTGAACTGGATGGGGAAAAGGCAAAACAAAGATGGAATTTCCTTTTAAGCATCATGTTTTGTCCGAATAACTTCAAACCGCAACTCTGGGACTAACAGGGGAAAAGTTGACTGTCTTTTGTTTTATGAGAAAATGCGAATTTTGCAAAATTTTCTAGCACTATTAATAGTTCTATGAAAACAGTCTACGAAACTGAAAAAATTTCTAGCGTAACTCAAAAAGAACGCCAACTACACCCTTGGAAACTTTGCGTGACAGTAGGCTATGCCCTCGCTTTAAACCCCTATAACTCGCTTATGGTTGACAATACAAAAAAACTTCCAAGTGATAATTTCCAGCGTTTTTCGTGGTGTATTCGCCTGCTTGGACAAAACAATCGTCGAAAGTAAAATGAGGTCACCAGTACAATAAATGATGAAAATTTATGAGGGGTAAAACAAATAACGAAGCGAAAAAGTATAACTTTTCCAAGCCAACTCACATTTAAAACATAAAGTAGAAGCGCCTACAATCCAGTAGGCCATGAAAGGGGATAAACTGGAATAAGAGCGAAGAGGAAAAGTCAATTGTTCGGGCTTTAAGTGAAATAATACGAATTTATTCCAATAGATGAAGATGGAAGGGTGCATGGAAGGTGCCATGATGTATTCTGTCATTTGTTTTGTTAGGTGCTCATAATTCCACTTGACACAGCGGATAAATTAATGATGCTGCCTTGTCAACCCAACAGACAGATAGATCAATCAATCATACAAATTTTCATTTGTGTAGGGAACAAAAGCCCGAAATTATGTTTTTATCATAGATATCACATGTGCCATGAAAAGTAATCAGATGACTGTACGCGCGCCTCTTTAGGAATTAATGTAGTTGATATAAGATAAACAGTTGCAGTATTATTCCATGTAAAAGGTCTGTTTGTTCAGGCGCCCCTAAAATGTAAACAAACAGTTCATAAAACCGTTTAAATAGTTTATATTACAAATTCCACAATTTTTGTGTAATTGAACTGTCAAAAGTGATTTTATCTCTAAAACTAATCAATGGGAATATTCGAAAAGTTTCGTAGATGATAAATGTGAAAACCGCGTCTTGATAACATCTTTAGATTCGCAGATATTCGCTTTCGAACATTCTCAAGGCATCCTACGATGAACGTTAATATCTCGAAAACTAATAGAGATATCGACAAACAATTTGTAGATTTGGATAATATCCGTCTTTGTCCTTTGTTATATAGATACCTTCAAATCAATCTCACAAAATGGCACAGCAAACCACGGTAATCCCACCAAACTATCCCTGTGACTATTTTCAAAATCACTGTAAACGTCATTATGTGCCCACATCACCACCTGCACCACCTCGAATTTTTTATCATCGCCACCTGATGCACCCGAATTGAGTCTATCATACAAATCGCGCAACTTCTTAATGAAATCATCACTCTGCAAGTTGATGTTGGCAAAAGAAAAGTACACGCCAGTGATCTGGACGGATCTAAGTACATCGGACGTAGCGATCATGCTTTTATTATCACTGTTGGTGATTGTCGGACACTTTAGTAGTTGTTTTCCGAATAGGCGATTGTGCCACTTAATGGCACAACCACCCGACGCCTTATTATCCATACTTTAAAGTGAAAATATTAGAGTTGGAACGGAGACATTGATAAAACAGTGCGTTGACATTGCATGACTCGTCGCGACGACGGCGTGTTTATGATTATTATACAGAGGCGGCGTCGACTAAACCCGAGTCAAGGTGAAACAGAAACTGAAACTAGAAACTGAAAACACACACATAGAGTGCGAGAGTTTTCTTTGGTGTCTCTGCATGCGCAATGCGGTGGTTTCCACCACGGCCACGGCCAACGAAAATTTGTGGAAATTTGGGGTGGTACAGAAAAATTCTACTAAGGTTTTTTGTTGGGCATCGAGGGATGGTGTAGAAAAATCAAACGCGGTAGCTGTAGGACAATTAGGGAAAAAGTTGATCGTGTTTTGTTTTTCTTAAATATTGGAATTTCGGTTGAAAATCCACAAATATTCTAAGCAGGATACGTATGTAACCCAACTAAGAAAACAGCTTAGCTCTAGAAGTAAAAACAAAGGAATTACAAAGGTAAATACACGTGATCTTAGTATGCCATGATTAACCCTCAAACTTTAACCGCCTGTAACTTTCTTAATTTTGGCGATATAAGAAAATTTTCTTCAGAGTTTTTGTTTGTTTTTTCACGGGCTACCGCCTGGAATACATTTCGACTCGATTATCTGATTTTTAAAATGGGAAAATTCGGAAAATACAGCCGTGGCGGAATAACCATCTTGTACGTGCGGTGCTTATGTAATTACAACTGTTTACATTTACACTACAGGTACCAGAGATTACAGAGAAAGGGACGAGAGATATTTTAGGGGGTGTGTGGGTTGATTAACCTACGTAATGGGCAGCGGAAATGGATTAGTTCGGGTTGGCGCGACGCCGGATGTTGTTAAACTAGAACATAGTAGAAACTCAAAGCCAACTAGCAACTAGCTTTACATACATAGGAAAAATAATTGTGGGTTTTTTCTTTTTGTGTACTTAAGCTTTCACAACTGATGAGGTGGCGTCGTGACCTCTCTTAAGATACAGCATATCATATAAATAAAAGCGTGGGTTGCTTTGATGTTTTGTTTCTATGTGGAAAAACAACAAAGAAAGTAAATATAGGAATTTCCATCTAAGGAAAAGTGAAGAGTTTTTTCCAACGAATTAAAACTCTCACGTTCCTCCCTCTGTACATTTCCAATTGAAACACCCTATCAGACAGATATATTATCCAACATCTGGACAGAAAATCAATAAATGCGCGCAAAAACCATCATTTCCTAAGTTTTCTACTTTGAATTGTAGTGGGGCGTTATTACCACTGCAAAACTGGTTGCCTAACGACATCTATGCAACAACACATAGAACTAACGGCTCGCTTATGTAGCAGCTTCGCGAATTGGCAAGCAACTGACCGTGTGGCCTAATGGATAAGGCGTCGGACTTCGGATCCGAAGATTGCAGGTTCGAGTCCTGTCACGGTCGACACAACTTTTTTCCTAATTTTAAATAATTAGCATGAAGGCCGTTTAAAATTTGAATATGATGATTACTTCCGGTTATTTATTTTTTTATCTTTATCACTTGCAACAACAATAATAATAAAATATATTTTTTCATTTATTACTTCGAAATTAGTTTTATTGTAGCCATTAAAGCGCATTATAAAATAATTATAACAAAGGTATGTAAAAAAATTATATACAAAACAAAAATCCTTTTTTTTGTCTTTTTCCGAAATAACACGCTATCTATCAACCAACTAATAAAACATTCAAATTCAAATCTTCCTTTTTCCAAAGCTGCCTCGATTATTCTTGGCTCCTTTCCAAACGTCAAAATGACGTCCATTCCATGTCCATTCCAAAGCAAACGAAGAAAAAAAGCAAAACTTAACCTATACCACCACAACTCGATGGTAAGACACCATTTAAATCTTCTATTGATCCCATGACCCTTATATTTTTTTATTTCCGCGTGACCTTTAACAATCTTACAAAAGGTGCGGTCCAATCTACTTAAGACCACATTTGAAATTAAATACTCGTATATATTACAACAGAGGGTGACTAGATTTAGATATACGGACAATGCGACTATCTCCCTTTAGTCCCTTTCAACCCCAACCAACTGGGGTGAATTTTTAAATATAATATAAATAATATGGTGTAATTATAAAGCGGCTGGCGCCTAGCCGACTCTCGATACAAATATAAAACAGGGCCTAGTAAGTACCTGAAATAACGCACATAACTCCATAAATAATGGAATGAAATCGATAGTATAATACATCACGCGTATTTAAATAAAACAAGTGGACACCGACCGTCGTTTATATGACTCACCAAGCCACTAAACTCACCCGATTTAAGTATTATAAACATTTTATTTTGTCGGATAAAATACTGTAAACGCCAAGTTAACATTTGGCGTTAAGATCAGCTTTCTAGCTGTAATATTAGCTGAGATATCGTCGAAACGAATTTGGCGAACACCCTGTATAATTTAATATTTCCCTGATAACTCTGCAACGGTTTGTGCTAGAAGAAAATTTCCAAGAGGAAATTTACAGTTTTTTTACTGGGCTATAAGCTGGTGCTAGTATACCAAACGATTTTTCAAAAATAGCTAAATTCAATTTTCTTTTGATGCGCACTCTCCAATCCACCACCACCAACCCTGCATATCGTATCATTTCCACCGCCGCCGTCTGTGTGCGCGCTGTGCCACCACCCCCAATAATCACGCGCGCCCTTCATTCCTCCAACCTCGCGTACAAAACGAATCCAAACGTTTCGATATCCACACACAGGAAAAATGTTCCGATGACAAAATTGACCGAAAACTACTGTGTCCAAGTACGTTCAAACGACGGGTGGCTACCCCACTATAAAATACACCAACACACAGTGGACTAGTTAGTGCGAGTTAAAGATATAGTGTGCCATGGCCAATATGGCCGCAATGTGAAAAATTTGTGAAAGGGCAGGACAATTTAAGTGTCGCAATTTGTTTATTGTTAACTAGACTACCTAGTAGACTTGTAGGGTAATACATGAGGGGTTTGTTGGGGTTTAAATCGGGTTAACTTGGTGGCTGTTTCAGAAATGACACGAAAACTCCAATAAATCGGCGGAATAATGGGCGAAAAACAACACTCGGTATACTTTGCCCAGTTGAAGGCGATGCTCAAGCGGAACATCCTGCTGAAGAAACGAGAAAAACGGAAAACTACTGCGGTAAGTAGGCGGGGAAGGGGGTACAAAAAGGATTCAAGTCATTTCAAAGGATTCGCTCGCTGAATCCCATTTATAAAACGCAAGTTAGGTCATAATTAAATAAACACAGTCAATAATTCGATTTTTATCCTATACTCCTAGACAATTAAACTGGGGAGTGACGTCACACTAAACAAACCTTGTCATCATCATAGCCTATTGCGACTTTATAAATAAATTATCTCGTTTCACCTCCATCACATCGCATCATCATAAAAACTCACCCTTTGTTTGTTTTATGGGCTAAAACACACGACGAGCTTTTGTTTCTGTTTTTCTAGGAAGTGTTATTGCCATTGTATTCCTTGGCCATCTTGATTGTCATGAAAATTATCATACCGAATCCGAATTTTCCCGAAATGGATACACCACGTGGGGAGGCGCAATTATTGCAGCACTTTCAACAGTTGAAAAGTCACACGGTGGCTGTGGTACCGAATACATCTGACACGCAAGTTAGTTTTGAAGATAGGAATTTTGCGCGAAAAAAACTCTATTTCTTCTTTCTTCCAGGAGTTCCTCCACAATGTTAACTACCTATGGAACTCGGTGAAACGCAACTCCGCTATCCGCCCAATCAAATGGGAAACCTACGAAACAAAAGAAGACCTCCTCACCGCCTACTGGCTGAAACCCGAGGCAATGCCCATAGCAGTCATTTTCGAGGAACCAGGTCCTATAAACGGGCCACTAAGGTACCAAATTCGAACGAATCCTTCATTGGATGGTACACCGCCCACTACGGTACTTTATAGTTCGCCTGCGTCCTGTCGAGAAACTAGCAGCCTCTTTTCGGGCGTATTGCCCGCTGCTATAGAAACTGGGGAAAGTTGTCCGGTGAATCAGTACTACTATTCGGGGTTTGTGGCCTTGCAGGCCTTGTTGGATTACACGAAAATACGAGTGAGTGGTTTTTTCTTGGTAATTTGAGGGAGGGTAACGATGGAATTGGTTTTCAGATTGATACTGGTGATGATGGTATTCAAGTGCCTAAGATTTTCTTGGAAATGTTTCCGAAAGGAGCGCACACTGGTAATTGGATGTTAGCCTTTCGCGTGGTAATCCCCCTGTATATGGTCATGGCCTTGTCGCAGTTTATCACGTATTTGCTGATTTTGATTGTGGGAGAAAAGGAGAATAAGATCAAAGAGGGGATGAAGATTATGGGATTGAAGGACTCGGTTTTCTGGTTATCTTGGTTCATAATCTACGCCGTCTTCGTGTTATTTCTGACGATAATCTGCTGTGTGCTTCTATTCACGTTGAAAGTATTCCAAAACACCAACTGTTTGTTGATTTTCCTCCTGGTGCTCCTCTACTCCCTCACCATTATCATGTTTGGCTTCATGATAACGCCGTTTTTTGACAAGTCAAGGGTGAGAAGCTCAACATTCACCTCTTCATCTCGTTATTCTAAAAAAATTTCTGTTATAGACAGCGGGGATTCTCGGAAATTTCGCTGTGAACATCATGAGCCTCCTCTACTTTATCCAAGTGTTCGTCGACAGCGATAGCTCAACAGCCTTCTGGATAGTTTCGTTAATAAGTTCGTCGGGTTTTGCGTTGGCTATGGACAAGGCTTTGGTGATGGATCTATCGGGTGAAGGCGTAAACTTCGATAATTTATGGTCCGGTCCTGGAATGCCCTTTGGCGGCAGCCTAATCATGATGGGTTTCGATATAATCTTATATGGTCTATTAGCATACTACTTAGACAGTGTTATACCAAGTAAAGTGGTTTTAATTAAATAAAGAGAACTCTTAGTAATTGCATGATTCCTTCCACCAGGTGAACATGGTGTAAAGAAATCACCTTTCTTCTGCTTCAAACCGTCGTATTGGTGCCCGAAGAAACCAAGTCAAAGAGTAAGACCATCGCCATTCTGTCATTTCCAAGCTTACCTCTGTTTCTTAGATACCTTTAGCCAATGGCGGCTCAGTTGCCTCGTTGAACACTGGCGAGGACAGCAACTTGGACGTGGAGCAAGTTCCAAGGGAGATGAAAGGCCGCGAGGCCATAAAAATCACCGACCTCTTCAAGAGTTTCCATGTAAATACCTAAATCTGTTTAATTCCTATTATAACTTTTGTTTCCTCAGCACTGTCGCAAACCGGAAATCAAGGCAGTCAACGGAATTAACCTCACTATATACGAAGGTCAAATCACCGCCATCTTGGGACACAACGGAGCCGGGAAGACAACGCTGTTTAACATGTTAACAGGTCTAACAGCACCTAGTTCTGGTACTGCATACATTTTCGGATATGACGTGAGGTAAGTAAGAAAGACAGTCAGGGGAAGAGGACAGGTGAACGTTTTTCTTATTAGGGATCCAAACGATATGGATCAGATCCGTCAAATGACGGGGGTGTGTCCACAGCATGACATTCTATTCGACAATTTGACCCCCAAAGAACATCTGGAGTTCTTCGCTGCTGTCAAGGTAATTTCCATTAAGGTTATAGATTGCGTTAGGAATATCTAACTGTTTTCTTTTAGGGGATTCCCCCAGCTATCCGTGAATTCGAAGTAATGAAAACCCTACGCGACATTGATTTAACCGACAAGGCCAATGCCTCCGCCAAACATTTAAGTGGCGGACAAAAACGCAAGCTATCCATCGGCATAGCTGTGATAGGCGATCCGAAGATTATCATCTTGGATGAGCCCACAGCTGGAGTTGATCCGTATTCCAGAAGGCATTTGTGGTCCGTGCTGCAAAATCGCCGACATGGCAAAGTGATTCTGTTGACGACGCACTTCATGGACGAGGCGGACATTCTCGGTAGGGGCTAGTTTATCCACTATACTCAAGCTAAATTGTTTGTTTTCTAGCTGATAGAAAAGCGGTGGTTTCCAAAGGGAACATCCGATGTTGCGGTAGCTCGCTATTCCTAAAAAACAAATTCGGAATCGGCTACCATTTAACTCTAGTCTTGGAGGGTAAGACCCAAACCCAAACAACAATCTTGACTAATTCTTCTTATATTGTAGGATCTAGTAGGGAGCACGCGATAGCCCGACTAGTTTCAAGTCACGTGCCCAAAGCGGAAAAGGCTAGAAGACACGGACGAGAGCTCAGCTTCATCCTTCCACACAACGCAGTCGATAATTTCGCGCCATTATTCTCAGCAATTGAGCAAGAAATCAACAATCGCAGCAGCAAACTTGGCATATCAAGTTACGGTGTGTCCATGACCACTTTGGAAGAAGTGTTTCTGCATTTGGAGCGCGACGAGGAAACTGAATGCCCCATGGATAACCTGTCAAAGAAAATGGTACGGAATCGAGCTCTAAGCCGGAGTTTAAGCCTGCAAAGTAAGAGTACTAGTTATCAGTCGTTACAGAATGAGGGCAACAATGCGACTACAGAGACTAAAGGTACTATATTAAACGCACTTGTCTCAGTGGTAACCTCACTTGATTAGTTTGTTATCTAGGTGGTGGTGACACAACGACCCAAATCGGGGGTTTGGAGATAATCAGCGAGACCAAATCACCAATCACCGGAATCGGTTTGGAGAAAACTGATTGTCATCCTTCCGTGTTTCAAACCATGGTGGCGTTGTTAACTTTGAGGACGCTGCGTATGTTTCGAGATCTACAAAAGTTGTACTTCATGATCCTGCTTCCACTAGGTCTAGCAGCGATGGGTTTGTACTTCAACTCGATCCAAAGCATAGAGCCCAAGATGAGGTCGTTAGAATTAAACGGGGAGACCTACCGATATCCTAGTTTAGCCATACATAATGCCAGTGGAAGGAATTTGGATGGATTTTTCGAGCAATTGAAGTATCTAGGTGTGGATTCCTTGGATTTGTACGACGGGAACTTTTCGCTTTTACTGGATATAGCACCGCACATGGCGGCGTTTAACGTAAACATCTTCGACCATCCTCAATACAGTATCACGGTGATCTATAATGATACAGTCCAGCATGGTTTACCTATTCTAATAAACTTAATCAGCAATGCCCTATATCGCCTGAGCAGCGATGCCTGGGAGCCAATCGAGTTATCAGCGTTGCCCTTCCAGCAAACCGCACAGCCCGAAGAGTTCAACATTGGAATCTTCTCTGCAACGCTTCTAATGGGGATGATCTTCGTTTTGGTTCCAGTGAGCCTAGCCATTGATATGGTCTACGACAGGGAGATCAAAGCTAAGAACCAGTTGCGGGTCAACGGATTGGGATTCGCCATGTACTTTGTGACGTATTTCATTGTGCTGGCAGTGATTATGTTGTTGATTTGTGCGGCATTGCTAGTGATTATTCTGTTGTTTGATATACCATCGTTAAGAGACTGGCCGGCATTGTTAACTTTAGGAGTGTTGACTTTGCTATATTGCCCTTCGTCGATATTATTCAGCACTTGTGTTAGTTATATTTTTGATAAAACTGATTCGGCGCAGTCGATTCTTCCGAATATCGCAACGTTTGTTGGGTGTATTCCATTTTTTTTCGTCATATTCCTAGATATGCTTCGGATAGGTGAGTTTCAAATAGATATTATTAGGAGTTTCCAAATTAATGCAGTGATTTTCAAGGTGGTAAAGCAGCTTTCTGTCTGCACGTACTGTTCTCTTTGCTCAACACCATGTATATTCCCTATGCTATCGTCTACTACGTGCAACGAGTCTACATCATGTGCAAAGTGAATTTTGCCTGTCAAACTCTAACACTCGCCGACTACATGACGGATGAAATCGTCGTAATGCTCATCGGGATCCTCCTACACATTCCCTTCTGGTTCTTCATGTTAATGATCATCGACATCAAGAAGAGCGGCGGAAGAGTCCAGGATGTCTTCAAGTTTTACAAGGTACTGACTACTAGACTAGACGTCTTAACAACAGTTAATTTTGTTCCTTTACAGCCCAAAGAAACGGAAATAGTCGAAGATGCGAATGAGCTAAGCGACATCGGTGAGAACGAAGACCAAGATGTCAAAACTGAGCGACAAAAAGTCCGCAATTTGATAAACTGTCACACGGTGAATCCCCCAGTGGTGATGGTGCAGAATCTGCACAAAGAGTACGCAGAGAACGAGAAACTGTGCGAGTGCTGTTGCAAATTGGAGGAGGACTTGGAGCCTTCATCGAAGATTGCTGTGAGATCGCTGTGTTTAGCGGTGGACGCTGGTGAGGTGTTTGGATTGTTGGGGCATAATGGCGCCGGGAAAACCACCACGATGCGAATTATTACTGCGGAAGAGGTGCCAACTAGAGGCCGGGTAAGTAAATCACTTCAACTGCTTTAACTAGTATTTAAAGTCACTATCTCTTAATTTCAATAAGGTGCAAATTGGTGGTGAAAGCATCACCTCCAACATGAACTCCGCTTTTCAACTACTGGGCTACTGCCCGCAGCACGACGCCCTCTGGAAGAACATCACCGTGCGCGAACATCTCGAATGTTATGCGGCCATTCGCGGTGTACCCTACAGTGACATATCACGCCTCGTAAACATGTACTTGAGTGGTTTGCAAATTCACGAGCACGCCGATAAGCAAACCCAGCAATGTTCCGGTGGTACTCGTCGGAAGTTATCCTTCGCCATGGCCATGGTAGGCAATCCGAAAGTGGTGCTTTTGGACGAACCTAGCACCGGTATGGATCCACGCAGCAAACGCTTCCTCTGGGATACAATCCTGGCGAGTTTCCAAGGATCTAGAGGTGCCATTCTTACAACTCACTCGATGGAAGAAGCGGATGCGCTTTGTTCGCGCGTAGGAATCATGGTCAAAGGCGAACTCAGGTTTGATCTTCTAAATTTGGAAACTCGTTTCTCAAAGTTGAATTTCAGATGTTTGGGCTCCACGCAACATTTGAAGAACCTCTACGGTGCCGGTTATACATTGGAAATGAAGTTGAAAGGTGGTGATCGAACTCCCACGTCCACTTCCGGTGATCGACACAACGAGTTGAGGGATTTCGTTAATGGATTGTTTCCGGAGGCGACGTTGCAAGAGAGTTTTGCGGATCGGTTGGTTTTTAGTGTGGCGCAGCAGAGTGTGCCGTCGTTGGCCAATTGTTTTATGCAATTGGAAAAAGGTGAGTTGGTCTGCTCGAATTTGTTTGTGACATTATACTTAACTTTTTCAGCCAAAACCGAATTGGACATCGAGGAGTACAGTTTCAGTCAGACAACTTTAGAGCAAGTTTTCCTGAAGTTTGCACAGTACGACGAAGTAAACGGTGAATAAAACTACATGATGAGACACTGAACAAACAAAATGACATATTGTGATCTTATTAATAATAGTTTTAATTACTATTAGGCGTAAAAAACTAAAAAATAATTTTAAGGGTAAAGAAATCAGATCAAAAAAGTTATTTATTTTGAAGATTTAGTATTAAAAACTATTTGGACATAATAAGTGATAAAGTAATATATAAGTTGCTGTGTGTATGTGTGCGAGAGTGTTTTGTTATATAAACAATTTTGTTTTTGTTGATGTTATTTTAGCTGTTTTATTAATGCCATGGCTTTCTTGTATTCATGATTATATGATAAGAAAGTCATGTAAATACAGATGATAATAATCCTCTAGTCAATTTCTAGTGGGTGTTGCGCGCTTTTGTTAATTTTTGTTCAGTTAACTTTTGGATGTTACTGGCCTAAATGTTAACTATCGTTAAGTAGTTAGTTTTTGGAAATAATTTTTTTTTTTTCAAATATAGTGCCTAAAGTCTTGAGAAAAATAAATGGGGGGGAAAACTGTAAATATGCTTGCAATAACAATTTTTGGTTTCAGTTAGCAGAGCCCCTTTAACTAACTCACTTTTAGATTTAAAAATACTACCTACAGAAAAACTGGTTTTAGCATGAATTAAAATAGCATCCGCGCATTTCTCTTCAACTCTTTAACATTATTATCAAGTAGATTTAACGAGTTTTTATTGCAGAACTGTTTTACATTTAATTAGATTGCAATAAATTAAACGGATGATAATATGCGGATAAAACTATTGTATCAACTTGTAATAATAAAAAAGAAATACTGCTGAAATATTGTGTTTTATTCCAACGTAAAAGGGACTTTAGATTTATTCCCATGTCATCCACCTAACCTAACCTAACTTCGAAACGTCACGACCGTATTCAATCAATAATGTTAACAAGTAAGTTTCTTCGAAGGAAACTAATAAAAAATCTCCAAAATCCTCAACGTTTTCAAAGCAATATCCAACCGTTAACCCCCGTGAAACTCTCCTACGCCACCTATGAAAACGCCAGTGATAACCCCTCAGAACAATCACCGCCGCTACTGATCATGCATGGATTATTCGGCTCCAAATCCAACTGGCAAGGATTATGTAAAATGATCCAACAAAAAACAACACCCCCACGCAAAATCATTGCAGTGGACGCTAGAAATCACGGTGAAAGCCCGCACGACCCCCATCATTCCTACGCGCACCTAGCAGAGGATATTAAAGGTTTCCTAGATTCCTCCAGCATCCCCTCTGTGGCCTTACTAGGCCACTCAATGGGCGGACGAGCTGTTATGCTATTCGCCCTTAAATACGTAAGCCAAATCGCGCTATAAATTAAATTTATCAAGTAAAATCTAGTCGAATTTTAGCCGGAACTAGTGGAAAAACTCCTAGTGGCCGATATTTCCCCTACGAGCAACAGCGCTAGTTTAAAAGAAACACCCAACGTCTTCCGGCTACTAGAACAAGTCCAAATGCCACGTGATGGTAGCATTATCAAAGCCAGAGCCTCCGTTGATGAACAATTAAGTCGCAGTATGGCCGATAAGAGTGTCCGATCGTTTCTTATAACGAATCTAGTTCAAAGTGGGGATGGAGGGTGAGGGAATTAAACGGCTTGATGAAGAACTAAGTTAATGAGTTTTCCAGTTACAAGTGGAGGATTAACTTGGAGGCGTTGGTGGATAATTTCCAGCATATCGTGCAGTTTCCTACAGTCAGCGATGATATGGTTTATGAGGGGCCCACAAGGTTTATTGCTGGAGAACTTTCGGACTACGTACCGTAAGTATTTGGAAGAAAAATTTAATCTTAAATTCAATTATTTTGAGATTTCATGACAAACGTCAAAATAATTCCATCATGTGCCAATCGTCCCTCGCACGTCTCCACCACAACATCCTTAAACTATCACGTGGTTACTCCTATCAAAGACCCACCAACATCCAACCACCCCCGCAGTCCACCGACGATAAATCAGTGCTTCGTTTGGCTTACGCCACGTACGAGTCCACTGCCTCCACTAGCATTTTAGATCCGCATCCATTGCTCGTCCACCATGGCTTGTTTGGTTCCAAAAACAACTGGAATAGTTTGTGTAAGATTTTCCATGAGAAATCCTGCAAATCGCGTCCGAGGAAAATCTTGGCGATCGACGCGAGAAATCACGGCGACAGTCCGCATGCGCAGTCAATCACCTACGATAATCTCGTGATGGACATGCGTGAGTTTCTTGAGCAGATGACGGTGAAGAAAGTGTGCTTGTTGGGCCACTCGTTTGGAGGCAGGGCTTGTATGTTGTTCGCTTTGAAATACGTAGGTTTCATTACATTTCGTCTTGAAACTTGAAACCACCACAATATTTTGCGTTGTAGCCAGATTTAGTTCACAAACTGATTGTTGTGGATATTTCACCGATTACCACTAGTGTCACCTTCAAAGCCATGCCACAACTTTTCAAAATGTTATCTGTGATGCCCTTGCCGCAAAAAGTTCCATTGGGCGTGGCTAGACAGCTACTAAGTCGACATCTATCGACGATTTTCGGATATAACAAACCGATAGTAGCGCTGTTGCTTACGAATTTAGTACAGTTTTCCGACGGAAGGTTTTGTTTAACGCCCTCTTAAGTTTCTCTTTTAAGCTTTCGATTAATTACGTAGGATTGGTTGGCGGATGAATGTAGAGGCGCTGCGGCACAACTTCGACCAACTCGGGGGTTTCCCTGATGTGCACAATACAATTTATCCGGGGCCTACTCTGTTTATAGGCGGGACTAATTCTGATTTCATCCAGTAATAATAAATAAAATCCCATCATTTCCCCCCTCCTATATTTTTCTTTTCCAGAAAAAGCGACCTACCCAGTATAAAGAAACTCTTCCCTCAGGCAGAGTTGGTTTATTTGAAGGGGGCGAACCATTTGATGCACGTGGAAAAACCGGTGGAGTTTTCCCGACTTATCGTCGAGTTTCTTAATAGATGAACAAAGCGGGGAAATGATGATAAAAATGGCACTTTATTTGAAATAAATAAACTATTTGAAAAACTTTTGTTTTATTGTTGCAGCAAGGGGGATTTACCGAAGATCCAACAGCGGTTTCCTAACGCCGAACTATTTTTTATAGACGGCGCCTCGCATTGGGTCCATGCTGATAAACCGGCGGAGTTTGTCAAGTTGGCTATTGAATTTCTTAACCATTAAGGTCTGTTATTGTTTTTTATAGATTTAATGTAAATAAATTTTTGTTGCGAATTGTTGTTTTTGTTACAGTTGCTTGTGCTTTGCGTAACTTAAATTTTAGCACATCTTTGGAAAAAATTAATTATCTCTGGAACTAAAACTTCAATTTTTGTTCGTAAAAGCAAATTTCACTCCAAATTGAACAAGGAATTCGATAGATAAAAATATTGTTTTTAAATTACAGTGGCATACTTTTTTCTTTGAAATAATTGAGACGTGACCGAATTGCACACCACTGGTGCCCCCCCAAAATCGAAAATACCTTCATAAAATTGTCCTTAGGGAGGAGGACAGGCATACAAAATTTTGTTTGAATCCAAGCTTTTTTATGGAAATTATTACAAAAAAATAATTTTTTCTTGTAAACTTCAACACCCTGTATATTTCTTAGGAATCGAGATAGAGGTATATAATATACTTATTCCGATTCAGGACGACCAGGAGAATGTACCCTTTTAAAGTTTGCTCGATTAAAACTGATACACCCTGTATAGGGTGTCCCATTTAAAAAAACATAAGTTTGGGCAATATCTCTAAAACTAAACCTTTTACACAAAAACTGCCTACGCCACTGAATTCTACGTAAAAAACTCTATCAAGATCAGTTTTCACCTTTATGATAAGTAGACGCATAACGGAAATACGAGGGGTGTCTAAAAAACAGATTTTCAGAATCACTCTGTAGATTAAAAACTAAGAGAGCCATGACAAATTTGACCCCGGAATCTTTCGCAAAAAAGTAGGATAATAACGCCCTTAAAAGTGTCGAAAATGGGACACCCTGTACTTATTTATGTAAAAAATAGTTTTGGTTATGTATGTACAATATTTAAGGTTCGTGTCGCTAAAAGTTAATTTTCAAACATTTCTACGTCCTACAGTTTCCAAATATTCAAGTTAAACTATAGAACAATCTAAAATAACGTTTTTAGGCGACTGTTACAAAATCCATTTGTGGTCGTGAAGTTTTACTTTTTTGTACACTGTCAAATCGGATCAGTGGTTCCAAAACTGTGCTACTTTAAAACAGTCACTGAGCTAAAATTAGTACAATTTCCGGAAAATTTGGCGAATCTAGCTACCAGAGATTTTGGAAAAATTTTGAAATTACCTTTCCAAAATACATTTTATAACCTTAAAAAAATTCTAAACGTCAAGGTAGAAACTCGCAGATTTTTTATTAATTAAAAACAACATTGTGCTATTTGAAAAACGAAATTTGAATCAAATCGGATCAGTGGTTCCAAAACTGTGCTACTTTAAAACAGTCACCGAGCTAAAATTAGTACAATTTCCAAAAGACATTTTATAACCTTAAAAAAATTCTAAACGTCGAGGTAGAAACTCGCAGATTTTTTATTAATTAAAAACAACATTGTGCTATCTAAAAAAGTAAATTTGAATCAAATCGGATCAGTGGTTCCAAAACTGTGCTACTTTAAAACAGTCACCGAGCTAAAATTAGTACAATTTCCAAAAGACATTTTATAACCTTAAAAAAAGTCTAAACGTCAAGGTAGAAACTCGCAGATTTTTTATTAATTAAAAACAACATTGTGCTATCTAAAAAAGTAAATTTGAATAAAATCGGATCAGTGGTTCCAAAACTGTGCTACTTTAAAACAGTCACCGAGCTAAAATTAGTACAATTTCCAAAAGACATTTTATAACCTCAAAAAAATTCTAAGCGTCAAGGTAGAAACTCGCAGATTTTTTATTAATTAAAAACAACATTGTGCTATCTAAAAAAGTAAATTTGAATCAAATCGAATCAGTGGTTCCAAAACTGTGCTACTTTAAAACAGTCACCGAGCTAAAATTAGTACAATTTCCAAAAGACATTTTATAACCTTAAAAAAATTCTAAACGTCGAGGTAGAAACTCGCAGATTTTTTATTAATTAAAAACAACATTGTGCTATCTAAAAAAGTAAATTTGAATCAAATCGGATCAGTGGTTCCAAAACTGTGCTACTTTAAAACAGTCACCGAGCTAAAATTAGTACAATTTCCAAAAGACATTTTATAACTTTAAAAAAATTCTAAGCGTCAAGGTAGAAACTCGCAGATTTTTTATTAATTAAAAACAACATTGTGCTATCTAAAAAAGTAAATTTGAATCAAATCGGATCAGTGGTTCCAAAACTGTGCTACTTTAAAACAGTCACCGAGCTAAAATTAGTACAATTTCCAAAAGACATTTTATAACCTTAAAAAAATTCTAAACGTCGAGGTAGAAACTCGCAGATTTTTTATTAATTAAAAACAACATTGTGCTATCTAAAAAAGTAAATTTGAATCAAATCGGATCAGTGGTTCCAAAACTGTGCTACTTTAAAACAGTCACCGAGCTAAAATTAGTACAATTTCCAAAAGACATTTTATAACCTTAAAAAAAGTCTAAACGTCAAGGTAGAAACTCGCAAATTTTTTATTAATTAAAAACAACATTGTGCTATCTAAAAAAGTAAATTTGAATAAAATCGGATCAGTGGTTCCAAAACTGTGCTACTTTAAAACAGTCACCGAGCTAAAATTAGTACAATTTCCAAAAGACATTTTATAACCTCAAAAAAATTCTAAGCGTCAAGGTAGAAACTCGCAGATTTTTTATTAATTAAAAACAACATTGTGCTATCTAAAAAAGTAAATTTGAATCAAATCGAATCAGTGGTTCCAAAACTGTGCTACTTTAAAACAGTCACCGAGCTAAAATTAGTACAATTTCCAAAAGACATTTTATAACCTTAAAAAAATTCTAAACGTCGAGGTAGAAACTCGCAGATTTTTTATTAATTAAAAACAACATTGTGCTATCTAAAAAAGTAAATTTGAATCAAATCGGATCAGTGGTTCCAAAACTGTGCTACTTTAAAACAGTCACCGAGCTAAAATTAGTACAATTTCCAAAAGACATTTTATAACTTTAAAAAAATTCTAAGCGTCAAGGTAGAAACTCGCAGATTTTTTATTAATTAAAAACAACATTGTGCTATCTAAAAAAGTAAATTTGAATCAAATCGGATCAGTGGTTCCAAAACTGTGCTACTTTAAAACAGTCACCGAGCTAAAATTAGTACAATTTCCAAAAGACATTTTATAACCTTAAAAAAATTCTAAACGTCGAGGTAGAAACTCGCAGATTTTTTATTAATTAAAAACAACATTGTGCTATCTAAAAAAGTAAATTTGAATCAAATCGGATCAGTGGTTCCAAAACTGTGCTACTTTAAAACAGTCACCGAGCTAAAATTAGTACAATTTCCAAAAGACATTTTATAACCTCAAAAAAATTCTAAGCGTCAAGGTAGAAACTCGCAGATTTTTTATTAATTAAAAACAACATTGTGCTATCTAAAAAAGTAAATTTGAATCAAATCGAATCAGTGGTTCCAAAACTGTGCTACTTTAAAACAGTCACCGAGCTAAAATTAGTACAATTTCCAAAAGACATTTTATAACCTTAAAAAAATTCTAAACGTCGAGGTAGAAACTCGCAGATTTTTTATTAATTAAAAACAACATTGTGCTATCTAAAAAAGTAAATTTGAATCAAATCGGATCAGTGGTTCCAAAACTGTGCTACTTTAAAACAGTCACCGAGCTAAAATTAGTACAATTTCCAAAAGACATTTTATAACTTTAAAAAAATTCTAAGCGTCAAGGTAGAAACTCGCAGATTTTTTATTAATTAAAAACAACATTGTGCTATCTAAAAAAGTAAATTTGAATCAAATCGGATCAGTGGTTCCAAAACTGTGCTACTTTAAAACAGTCACCGAGCTAAAATTAGTACAATTTCCAAAAGACATTTTATAACTTTAAAAAAATTCTAAGCGTCAAGGTAGAAACTCGCAGATTTTTTATTAATTAAAAACAACATTGTGCTATCTAAAAAAGTAAATTTGAATCAAATCGGATCAGTGGTTCCAAAACTGTGCTACTTTAAAACAGTCACCGAGCTAAAATTAGTACAATTTCCAAAAGACATTTTATAACCTTAAAAAAATTCTAAACGTCGAGGTAGAAACTCGCAGATTTTTTATTAATTAAAAACAACATTGTGCTATCTAAAAAAGTAAATTTGAATCAAATCGGATCAGTGGTTCCAAAACTGTGCTACTTTAAAACAGTCACCGAGCTAAAATTAGTACAATTTCCAAAAGACATTTTATAACCTCAAAAAAATTCTAAGCGTCAAGGTAGAAACTCGCAGATTTTTTATTAATTAAAAACAACATTGTGCTATCTAAAAAAGTAAATTTGAATCAAATCGAATCAGTGGTTCCAAAACTGTGCTACTTTAAAACAGTCACCGAGCTAAAATTAGTACAATTTCCAAAAGACATTTTATAACCTTAAAAAAATTCTAAACGTCGAGGTAGAAACTCGCAGATTTTTTATTAATTAAAAACAACATTGTGCTATCTAAAAAAGTAAATTTGAATCAAATCGGATCAGTGGTTCCAAAACTGTGCTACTTTAAAACAGTCACCGAGCTAAAATTAGTACAATTTCCAAAAGACATTTTATAACTTTAAAAAAATTCTAAGCGTCAAGGTAGAAACTCGCAGATTTTTTATTAATTAAAAACAACATTGTGCTATCTAAAAAAGTAAATTTGAATCAAATCGGATCAGTGGTTCCAAAACTGTGCTACTTTAAAACAGTCACCGAGCTAAAATTAGTACAATTTCCAAAAGACATTTTATAACCTTAAAAAAATTCTAAACGTCGAGGTAGAAACTCGCAGATTTTTTATTAATTAAAAACAACATTGTGCTATCTAAAAAAGTAAATTTGAATCAAATCGGATCAGTGGTTCCAAAACTGTGCTACTTTAAAACAGTCACCGAGCTAAAATTAGTACAATTTCCAAAAGACATTTTATAACCTTAAAAAAAGTCTAAACGTCAAGGTAGAAACTCGCAGATTTTTTATTAATTAAAAACAACATTGTGCTATCTAAAAAAGTAAATTTGAATAAAATCGGATCAGTGGTTCCAAAACTGTGCTACTTTAAAACAGTCACCGAGCTAAAATTAGTACAATTTCCAAAAGACATTTTATAACCTCAAAAAAATTCTAAGCGTCAAGGTAGAAACTCGCAGATTTTTTATTAATTAAAAACAACATTGTGCTATCTAAAAAAGTAAATTTGAATCAAATCGAATCAGTGGTTCCAAAACTGTGCTACTTTAAAACAGTCACCGAGCTAAAATTAGTACAATTTCCAAAAGACATTTTATAACCTTAAAAAAAGTCTAAACGTCAAGGTAGAAACTCGCAGATTTTTTATTAATTAAAAACAACATTGTGCTATCTAAAAAAGTAAATTTGAATCAAATCGAATCAGTGGTTCCAAAACTGTGCTACTTTAAAACAGTCACCGAGCTAAAATTAGTACAATTTCCAAAAGACATTTTATAACCTTAAAAAAAGTCTAAACGTCAAGGTAGAAACTCGCAGATTTTTTATTAATTAAAAACAACATTGTGCTATCTAAAAAAGTAAATTTGAATCAAATCGGATCAGTGGTTCCAAAACTGTGCTACTTTAAAACAGTCACCGAGCTAAAATTAGTACAATTTCCAAAAGACATTTTATAACCTTAAAAAAATTCTAAACGTCAAGGTAGAAACTCGCAGATTTTTTATTAATTAAAAACAACATTGTGCTATCTAAAAAAGTAAATTTGAATCAAATCGGATCAGTGGTTCCAAAACTGTGCTACTTTAAAACAGTCACCGAGCTAAAATTAGTACAATTTCCAAAAGACATTTTATAACCTTAAAAAAATTCTAAACGTCGAGGTAGAAACTCGCAGATTTTTTATTAATTAAAAACAACATTGTGCTATCTAAAAAAGTAAATTTGAATCAAATCGGATCAGTGGTTCCAAAACTGTGCTACTTTAAAACAGTCACCGAGCTAAAATTAGTACAATTTCCAAAAGACATTTTATAACCTTAAAAAAAGTCTAAACGTCAAGGTAGAAACTCGCAGATTTTTTATTAATTAAAAACAACATTGTGCTATCTAAAAAAGTAAATTTGAATAAAATCGGATCAGTGGTTCCAAAACTGTGCTACTTTAAAACAGTCACCGAGCTAAAATTAGTACAATTTCCAAAAGACATTTTATAACCTCAAAAAAATTCTAAGCGTCAAGGTAGAAACTCGCAGATTTTTTATTAATTAAAAACAACATTGTGCTATCTAAAAAAGTAAATTTGAATCAAATCGAATCAGTGGTTCCAAAACTGTGCTACTTTAAAACAGTCACCGAGCTAAAATTAGTACAATTTCCAAAAGACATTTTATAACCTTAAAAAAAGTCTAAACGTCAAGGTAGAAACTCGCAGATTTTTTATTAATTAAAAACAACATTGTGCTATCTAAAAAAGTAAATTTGAATCAAATCGAATCAGTGGTTCCAAAACTGTGCTACTTTAAAACAGTCACCGAGCTAAAATTAGTACAATTTCCAAAAGACATTTTATAACCTTAAAAAAAGTCTAAACGTCAAGGTAGAAACTCGCAGATTTTTTATTAATTAAAAACAACATTGTGCTATCTAAAAAAGTAAATTTGAATCAAATCGGATCAGTGGTTCCAAAACTGTGCTACTTTAAAACAGTCACCGAGCTAAAATTAGTACAATTTCCAAAAGACATTTTATAACTTTAAAAAAATTCTAAGCGTCAAGGTAGAAACTCGCAGATTTTTTATTAATTAAAAACAACATTGTGCTATCTAAAAAAGTAAATTTGAATCAAATCGGATCAGTGGTTCCAAAACTGTGCTACTTTAAAACAGTCACCGAGCTAAAATTAGTACAATTTCCAAAAGACATTTTATAACCTTAAAAAAATTCTAAACGTCGAGGTAGAAACTCGCAGATTTTTTATTAATTAAAAACAACATTGTGCTATCTAAAAAAGTAAATTTGAATCAAATCGGATCAGTGGTTCCAAAACTGTGCTACTTTAAAACAGTCACCGAGCTAAAATTAGTACAATTTCCAAAAGACATTTTATAACCTTAAAAAAAGTCTAAACGTCAAGGTAGAAACTCGCAGATTTTTTATTAATTAAAAACAACATTGTGCTATCTAAAAAAGTAAATTTGAATAAAATCGGATCAGTGGTTCCAAAACTGTGCTACTTTAAAACAGTCACCGAGCTAAAATTAGTACAATTTCCAAAAGACATTTTATAACCTCAAAAAAATTCTAAGCGTCAAGGTAGAAACTCGCAGATTTTTTATTAATTAAAAACAACATTGTGCTATCTAAAAAAGTAAATTTGAATCAAATCGAATCAGTGGTTCCAAAACTGTGCTACTTTAAAACAGTCACCGAGCTAAAATTAGTACAATTTCCAAAAGACATTTTATAACCTTAAAAAAATTCTAAACGTCGAGGTAGAAACTCGCAGATTTTTTATTAATTAAAAACAACATTGTGCTATCTAAAAAAGTAAATTTGAATCAAATCGGATCAGTGGTTCCAAAACTGTGCTACTTTAAAACAGTCACCGAGCTAAAATTAGTACAATTTCCAAAAGACATTTTATAACTTTAAAAAAATTCTAAGCGTCAAGGTAGAAACTCGCAGATTTTTTATTAATTAAAAACAACATTGTGCTATCTAAAAAAGTAAATTTGAATCAAATCGGATCAGTGGTTCCAAAACTGTGCTACTTTAAAACAGTCACCGAGCTAAAATTAGTACAATTTCCAAAAGACATTTTATAACCTTAAAAAAATTCTAAACGTCGAGGTAGAAACTCGCAGATTTTTTATTAATTAAAAACAACATTGTGCTATCTAAAAAAGTAAATTTGAATCAAATCGGATCAGTGGTTCCAAAACTGTGCTACTTTAAAACAGTCACCGAGCTAAAATTAGTACAATTTCCAAAAGACATTTTATAACCTTAAAAAAATTCTAAACGTCGAGGTAGAAACTCGCAGATTTTTTATTAATTAAAAACAACATTGTGCTATCTAAAAAAGTAAATTTGAATCAAATCGGATCAGTGGTTCCAAAACTGTGCTACTTTAAAACAGTCACCGAGCTAAAATTAGTACAATTTCCAAAAGACATTTTATAACCTTAAAAAAAGTCTAAACGTCAAGGTAGAAACTCGCAGATTTTTTATTAATTAAAAACAACATTGTGCTATCTAAAAAAGTAAATTTGAATAAAATCGGATCAGTGGTTCCAAAACTGTGCTACTTTAAAACAGTCACCGAGCTAAAATTAGTACAATTTCCAAAAGACATTTTATAACCTCAAAAAAATTCTAAGCGTCAAGGTAGAAACTCGCAGATTTTTTATTAATTAAAAACAACATTGTGCTATCTAAAAAAGTAAATTTGAATCAAATCGAATCAGTGGTTCCAAAACTGTGCTACTTTAAAACAGTCACCGAGCTAAAATTAGTACAATTTCCAAAAGACATTTTATAACCTTAAAAAAATTCTAAACGTCGAGGTAGAAACTCGCAGATTTTTTATTAATTAAAAACAACATTGTGCTATCTAAAAAAGTAAATTTGAATCAAATCGGATCAGTGGTTCCAAAACTGTGCTACTTTAAAACAGTCACCGAGCTAAAATTAGTACAATTTCCAAAAGACATTTTATAACTTTAAAAAAATTCTAAGCGTCAAGGTAGAAACTCGCAGATTTTTTATTAATTAAAAACAACATTGTGCTATCTAAAAAAGTAAATTTGAATCAAATCGGATCAGTGGTTCCAAAACTGTGCTACTTTAAAACAGTCACCGAGCTAAAATTAGTACAATTTCCAAAAGACATTTTATAACCTTAAAAAAATTCTAAACGTCGAGGTAGAAACTCGCAGATTTTTTATTAATTAAAAACAACATTGTGCTATCTAAAAAAGTAAATTTGAATCAAATCGGATCAGTGGTTCCAAAACTGTGCTACTTTAAAACAGTCACCGAGCTAAAATTAGTACAATTTCCAAAAGACATTTTATAACCTTAAAAAAATTCTAAACGTCGAGGTAGAAACTCGCAGATTTTTTATTAATTAAAAACAACATTGTGCTATCTAAAAAAGTAAATTTGAATCAAATCGGATCAGTGGTTCCAAAACTGTGCTACTTTAAAACAGTCACCGAGCTAAAATTAGTACAATTTCCAAAAGACATTTTATAACCTTAAAAAAAGTCTAAACGTCAAGGTAGAAACTCGCAGATTTTTTATTAATTAAAAACAACATTGTGCTATCTAAAAAAGTAAATTTGAATAAAATCGGATCAGTGGTTCCAAAACTGTGCTACTTTAAAACAGTCACCGAGCTAAAATTAGTACAATTTCCAAAAGACATTTTATAACCTCAAAAAAATTCTAAGCGTCAAGGTAGAAACTCGCAGATTTTTTATTAATTAAAAACAACATTGTGCTATCTAAAAAAGTAAATTTGAATCAAATCGAATCAGTGGTTCCAAAACTGTGCTACTTTAAAACAGTCACCGAGCTAAAATTAGTACAATTTCCAAAAGACATTTTATAACCTTAAAAAAATTCTAAACGTCGAGGTAGAAACTCGCAGATTTTTTATTAATTAAAAACAACATTGTGCTATCTAAAAAAGTAAATTTGAATCAAATCGGATCAGTGGTTCCAAAACTGTGCTACTTTAAAACAGTCACCGAGCTAAAATTAGTACAATTTCCAAAAGACATTTTATAACTTTAAAAAAATTCTAAGCGTCAAGGTAGAAACTCGCAGATTTTTTATTAATTAAAAACAACATTGTGCTATCTAAAAAAGTAAATTTGAATCAAATCGGATCAGTGGTTCCAAAACTGTGCTACTTTAAAACAGTCACCGAGCTAAAATTAGTACAATTTCCAAAAGACATTTTATAACCTTAAAAAAATTCTAAACGTCGAGGTAGAAACTCGCAGATTTTTTATTAATTAAAAACAACATTGTGCTATCTAAAAAAGTAAATTTGAATCAAATCGGATCAGTGGTTCCAAAACTGTGCTACTTTAAAACAGTCACCGAGCTAAAATTAGTACAATTTCCAAAAGACATTTTATAACCTTAAAAAAAGTCTAAACGTCAAGGTAGAAACTCGCAGATTTTTTATTAATTAAAAACAACATTGTGCTATCTAAAAAAGTAAATTTGAATAAAATCGGATCAGTGGTTCCAAAACTGTGCTACTTTAAAACAGTCACCGAGCTAAAATTAGTACAATTTCCAAAAGACATTTTATAACCTCAAAAAAATTCTAAGCGTCAAGGTAGAAACTCGCAGATTTTTTATTAATTAAAAACAACATTGTGCTATCTAAAAAAGTAAATTTGAATCAAATCGAATCAGTGGTTCCAAAACTGTGCTACTTTAAAACAGTCACCGAGCTAAAATTAGTACAATTTCCAAAAGACATTTTATAACCTTAAAAAAATTCTAAACGTCGAGGTAGAAACTCGCAGATTTTTTATTAATTAAAAACAACATTGTGCTATCTAAAAAAGTAAATTTGAATCAAATCGGATCAGTGGTTCCAAAACTGTGCTACTTTAAAACAGTCACCGAGCTAAAATTAGTACAATTTCCAAAAGACATTTTATAACTTTAAAAAAATTCTAAGCGTCAAGGTAGAAACTCGCAGATTTTTTATTAATTAAAAACAACATTGTGCTATCTAAAAAAGTAAATTTGAATCAAATCGGATCAGTGGTTCCAAAACTGTGCTACTTTAAAACAGTCACCGAGCTAAAATTAGTACAATTTCCAAGACAATAACCTTAAAAAAAATTCTAAATGTCAAAGTAGAAACTCGCAGTGTTACTTTTTTGGGACAGAAGTGTCAGAAACTGAAATAAAAAGTGACGCTTAATTTTAAATTTGACAGGAGATGCTTTGGTTTTTACTTGTTTTTACTTTCAGCAAAATGTCCGAAAAAAAATTAATTTTGTTTTGTGACCAAATTTTTGAATTCTTTCGTGATGATCGCCTAAAAAACGTTGTGTGCACCTCGGCCAAAAGTGCTTTTACGGCCTTGATACACAAATAACTATTTTCTGTGTTCTTAAAAAAATTGTGCTTCCCGCCTCAAAACTGCCTTCCTATCGTCTGAAACCGCTTTTTTGCTAGTTATCCATGGAAACAAAAGATAGCTACCCAAGCGCAATAACGAAGACATCTTATTTTTCAAAAAACTTACTTTTAAAAACGTTTTTGTATAAATTCCCAAATATTACATGCACAATTTATTCCGTACGAGGAAAATAAATGAAAAATCCTACCTTATCGTTGAAACGCCAAATGTTGTGTCCTGCAACTTCCATCAAGTAGTGCACTAGAAAATCCATCAAATTTAGTCTAGATCTTTTCCCATGGAAACACAGCACTTCCACTTTGTTTTATCACCATCACTACAGTTTATTTGTTGAATTTTCCACACACAAACACCGCTTAAATTTCCTGCGAACACGAAACATTTGAAATCGCCTTGTAGTGATAATTACAACCAGAGGGCGCTTACGCACTATAATATTGGGTGTTTTTAGAATAAATCGCTGTTTTTTATTAAAAATATTTTACAGGATGATTAACATAACACACAATTCAATGGGATTTTACTCGAATTACTCACCAGATTTGAATTTGTCACTTTGAACTACAGGTGGTACTTTACACACCGCCTAAAGTCACAACAATTTTTACAGCTTGAAAATCATAAAAAAAGCTTGAAAATTAGTATATTTTAAATAAATTACGTGTTGGATGATAAATAAAACAAATGCGAGGCTATTTCGGTTGAATTAACGTGTGAATATTCGAATTTTACATAAATGTGTCTGGAGTAACGAGGTACTTTTGTGACGATGGTGTCTAAAGTAGCGACTGTTTTTTAGGCGAGTTTCTAAAGTTAAATCTACTATTTAATAGGTAATTAGTGATAAATCAAATAGTTTTCTTTATTTTTATCACGTATTGCTATTTAAATTTACCACATAAAGCAAGAGTGTGTTTTGAAAGAAGAAGAAGTAAAATTTTACTGATGGTAGGTGTTAGTGGTTATAGTAACGACTTATTGTGTTTTAAAAGTGTCTAAAGTAACTAATGTAATAAAGTTACGTTGAAAATGTTTAAAGTAACGACTTTTTTCAGGGAATTTGATTTGATTTTATTATTTTATTTATTTATGGGTAATAAAACAACACTTAAACGTTATATAAATATTTTATATTTAAGAAATATATAAATTTGATTGGAATGGACGGAGAAAAACAGTTCATAAAGCATTTTTATCAAAAAAATGGCACTTAAGTCGATTGTTTAAATGTAAAATTGGTCCTCCAATGTATGTAGAAATACTGAAAAGGTGCGCACTCTACAAAACTAGATGCAATACAAAAACTAGCGCCGTAAAAAAATCTACACTACGTTTAGAAAAAATATATACAAACAATAAAAAAAAAATTAAGTACAATTTAGTGAGAATTTTCGTTCCTTCAAGAAATAGTTTCGTAAAATATATCACATAACAATCTCCCCCTAAAACTAATTCCTGCACAAGCTTTTAAGAAGCGGAAGCGCCCAATCATAACTGCGTGGTAATCACTGATTTTCTGATAATTGTGGTTTCCGTTGTATCCACGTTGGACACAGCGGAAGACACGACGTCCTGCGACACCAACCAAGGCGACAATTTGCTTAAATTCGGACTTTTCGGGGTCTCCACTAGCGGCTCCTATAAAAAAAAAATTACACACCCAAACCAAACAAAAGCGCTATGCTACCTTTCCAATCCCATCTGGCTCGTCGCTCCTAAACGGATTACTACTAGCAAACGGATTGGACTCTAAAAAACCCATAAACGGATTCAACCCATTAGAATTGTCGATTTTCGGCGACAGCTCCTCACCGCCATTACTCAACAAACTAAGCGGCTGCTTCTCATTCAGCATCACCTTCTCCAACTGCCCACTGTCATTATGCCCGAAAAACGTCACCGTAACCGGCGTGGTACACCGATTATTAACCGGCTCCGCTTCCAACTCGGCTATAGCAGTGGTGGGAGTAGTAGGACCTGCCACTGATAACGTCAACTTATCCCCGCCCTGTATATACAACACAAAACAAACAATGAGAAAATCAAGCGTGCTAAATCTAGCAACTAGCTTACCACTGAGACAAACGTGGCGGCGTTGAACGAATCCAAGTTGGCTTCGTCCGGATTTGGACCAGCAACGAACATTTGATTGGTTACCTTCGTTGACAAGCCTTCTTCTTCTAGTTTAGCTACGAAACACGACGAATTACTGGATGTTCAGTTATTGCAAAGTTACTGATTGTTGCTCACCTTTTAAAATGTTGCATTTGACTTGTAACGGTTTGGCAACACCGCTTACTTTAGTGATATTATTCGGAATTTCTGACGGCATGCTTTTACATTCCGAATCTACAAAAAACAAAAATAATTGTATGTCTAAAAAATCAACTCGCCATAATCGAATTTTTATTAGTTTTAGTAGAGCTACTAAAAAATTTCGGCTCTAAACTGACAAAAACTACCAAAACCAAATTTTCTAGTATATTATTCTGCTTTACGTCAAAATATATAACTTCATCCTCACCTTCCAAATTATGCACTTCATTCCTTGCATCATCCCGAAACCCGCCCAAAGTTTCCTTAGCCAAACTCTTCAACAACAAATCTAGTTGACTGTCAGTATTACTCGGCGTCGGACTGGTCGGTTTCTGGTTCACACTCTTCAGCGTACCACTTTTGCTGCTTGTAGACAAAACAGGACTAGAAAATTAATCAAATTTAGACTTTAGAACAAAAACCAAAGTAGGCTGTGGTTAAGTCACCTGTAGGTGGAGCTGCAACAAACCGACGCTTTTCCAAAGCTACCTTGACCTTGCGAACCTTTCCCAAAGCTACTTTGACTAACCAATCCAAGCGACTCTGGCCCAGTAGGCGTTGAGCCAGACTCCTCCCCTTGGATTTTACTATAAACCGGCTCCGGTTCCAATGTTTGAACTGTTTGAGCTTGCGCACTTTGTTGCTTTTGTTTCTCACGTAACACGTGACTCTGTCGTTTACCAAATCGCTGACTGGGTTTCCGTTCCAACTGCACGGTTCGTCTGGCTCTATTTTGGTAGGTGCTTTGGTATTCCGTGCGGCCGGAATAGCGAAATCTCGAACCCATGCGGAAGAAGTTTTGGCGGGCTGAGGGGCCTTTGACGGGGGCGCGCAACCGGAAGAATCCGTGGTGCTCCACAGCACACTTCCAAAGGTGTTTGCAGGCTTTCTCGTTGTGTAAGCTAGAAAACATCACGTAATTTAATGAGTGGCTGTTTTAGTGGCACAGTTTGACAACCACTGCACGGATTTTAAGCTAATTTACATGTTTACAAAATGGAATGTAGGTTTTATTAGAAAAAGTTAGTTTAAAGGCTCTCAAGGCTTTTTTCGGGCCTTTAAAGGTGAAACTTTGGAAATAAAGTCAGATTTCGAGTGTGGCAGTTTTAGCGCCATAGTTTTAGAACCACTGCACGGATTTTAAGCTAATTTTACATGTTTACAAAATGGAATGTACATTTTATTAGAAAAAGTTAGTTCAAAGGCTCTCAAGGCTTTTTCGGGCCTTCAAAAAGTGAAACTTTGGAAATAGTGTCAGATTTCGTAGTGTGGCAGTTTTAGCGCCATAGTTTTAGAACCACTGCACGGATTTTAAGCTAATTTACATGTTTACAAAGCGGAATCTAGGTTTTATTAGAAAAAGTTAGTTCAAAGGCTCTCAAGGCTTTTTTCGGGCCTTTAATGGTGAAACTTTGGAAATAAAGTCAGATTTCGAGTGCGGCAGTTTTAGCGCCATAGTTTTAGAACCACTGCACGGATTTTAAGCTAATTTACATGTTTACAAAGTGCAATGTAGGTTTTATTAGAAAAAGTTAGTTTAAAGGCCCTCAAGGCTTTTTCGGGCCTTTAAAGGTGAAACTTTGGAAATAAAGTCAGATTTCGAGTGTGGCAGTTTTAGCGCCATAGTTTTAGAACCACTGCACGGATTTTAAGCTAATTTACATGTTTACAAAGCGGAATGTAGGTTTTATTAGAAAAAGTTAGTTTAAAGGCTCTCAAGGCTTTTTTCGGGCCTTTAAAGGTGAAACTTTGGAAATAAAGTTAGATTTCGAGTGTGGCAGTTTTAGCGCCATAGTTTTAGAACCACTGCACGGATTTTAAGCTAATTTACATGTTTACAAAGCGGAATGTAGGTTTTATTAGAAAAAGTTAGTTTAAAGGCTCTCAAGGCTTCTTCAGACCTTTAAAAGTGAAACTTTGGAAATAGTGTCAGATTTCGAGTGTGGCAGTTTTAGCGCCATAGTTTTAGAACCACTGCACGGATTTTAAGCTAATTTACATGTTTACAAAGCGGAATGTAGGTTTTATTAGAAAAAGTTAGTTTAAAGGCTCTCAAGGCTTTTTTCGGGCCTTTAAAGGTGAAACTTTGGAAATAGTGTCAGATTTCGAGTGTGGCAGTTTTAGCGCCATAGTTTTAGAACCACTGCACGGATTTAAAGCTAATTTACATGATTACAAAGCGGAATGTAGGTTTTATTAGAAAGAGTTAGTTTAAAGGCTCTCAAGGCTTTTTTCGGGCCTTTAAAGGTAAAACTTTGGAAATAGTGTCAGATTTTGTAGTGTGGCAGTATTAGCGCCATAGTTTTAGAACCACTGCACGGATTTTAAGCTAATTTACATGTTTACAAAGCGGAATGTAGGTTTTATTAGAAAAAGTTAGTTCAAAGGCTCTCAATGCTTTTTCGGGCCTTCAAAAAGTGAAACTTTGGAAATAGTGTCAGATTTCGAGTGTGGCAGTTTTAGCGCCATAGTTTTAGAACCACTGCACGGATTTTAAGCTAATTTACATGTTTACAAAGCGGAATGTAGGTTTTATTAGAAAAAGTTAGTTTAAAGGCTCTCAAGGCTTTTTTCGGGCCTTTAAAGGTGAAACTTTGGAAATAGTGTCAGATTTCGAGTGTGGCAGTTTTAGCGCCATAGTTTTAGAACCACTGCACGGATTTAAAGCTAATTTACATGTTTACAAAGCGGAATGTAGGTTTTATTAGAAAGAGTTAGTTTAAAGGCTCTCAAGGCTTTTTTCGGGCCTTTAAAGGTAAAACTTTGGAAATAGTGTCAGATTTTGTAGTGTGGCAGTATTAGCGCCATAGTTTTAGAACCACTGCACGGATTTTAAGCTAATTTACATGTTTACAAAGCGGAATGTAGGTTTTATTAGAAAAAGTTAGTTCAAAGGCTCTCAATGCTTTTTCGGGCCTTCAAAAAGTGAAACTTTGGAAATAGTGTCAGATTTCGAGTGTGGCAGTTTTAGCGCCATAGTTTTAGAACCACTGCACGGATTTTAAGCTAATTTACATGTTTACAAAGCGGAATGTAGGTTTTATTAGAAAAAGTTAGTTCAAAGGCTCTCAAGGCTTTTTCGGGCCTTCAAAAAATGAAACTTTGGAAATAGTGTCAGATTTCGAGTGTGGCAGTTTTAGCGCCATAGTTTTAGAACCACTGCACGGATTTAAAGCTAATTTACATGTTTACAAAGCGGAATGTAGGTTTTATTAGAAAAAGTTAGTTTAAAGGCTCTCAAGGCTTTTTCGGGCCTTTAAAGGTGAAACTTTGGAAATAAAGTCAGATTTCGAGTGTGGCAGTTTTAGCGCCATAGTTTTAGAACCACTGCACGGATTTTAAGCTAATTTACATGTTTACAAAGTGGAATGTACATTTTATTAGAAAAAGTTAGTTCAAAGGCTCTCAAGGCTTTTTTCGGGTCTTTAAAGGTGAAACTTTGGAAATAAAGTCAGATTTCGAGTGTGGCAGTTTTAGCGCCATAGTTTTAGAACCACTGCACGGATTTTAAGCTAATTTACATGTTTACAAAGCGGAATGTACATTTTATTAGAAAAAGTTAGTTCAAAGGCTCTCAAGGCTTTTTCGGGCCTTCAAAAAGTGAAACTTTGGAAATAGTGTCAGATTTCGAGTGTGGCAGTTTTAGCGCCATAGTTTTAGAACCACTGCACGGATTTTAAGCTAATTTACATGTTTACAAAGCGGAATGTAGGTTTTATTAGAAAAAGTTAGTTTAAAGGCTCTCAAGGCTTTTTTCGGGCCTTTAAAGGTGAAACTTTGGAAATAGTGTCAGATTTCGAGTGTGGCAGTTTTAGCGCCATAGTTTTAGAACCACTGCCTGGATTTTAAGCTACTTTACATGTTTACAAAGCTGAATGCTGATTTTATTAGAAAAAGTTAGTTCAAAGGTACTCAAGGCTTTTTTCGGGCCTTTAAAGGTAAAACTTTGGAAATAGTGTCAGATTTCGAGTGTGGCAGTTTTAGCGCCATAGTTTTAGAACCACTGCACGGATTTTAAGCTAATTTTACATGTTTACAAAGCGGAATGTAGGTTTTATTAGAAAAAGTTAGTTCAAAGGCTCTCAAGGCTTCTTCAGACCTTTAAAAGTGAAACTTTGGAAATAGTGTCAGATTTCGAGTGTGGCAGTTTTAGCGCCATAGTTTTAGAACCACTGCACGGATTTTAAGCTAATTTACATGTTTACAAAGCGGAATGTAGGTTTTATTAGAAAAAGTTAGTTTAAAGGCTCTCAAGGCTTTTTTCGGGCCTTTAAAGGTGAAACTTTGGAAATAGTGTCAGATTTCGAGTGTGGCAGTTTTAGCGCCATAGTTTTAGAACCACTGCCTGGATTTTAAGCTACTTTACATGTTTACAAAGCTGAATGCTGATTTTATTAGAAAAAGTTAGTTCAAAGGTACTCAAGGCTTTTTTCGGGCCTTTAAAGGTAAAACTTTGGAAATAGTGTCAGATTTCGAGTGTGGCAGTTTTAGCGCCATAGTTTTAGAACCACTGCACGGATTTTAAGCTAATTTTACATGTTTACAAAGCGGAATGTAGGTTTTATTAGAAAAAGTTAGTTCAAAGGCTCTCAAGGCTTCTTCAGACCTTTAAAAGTGAAACTTTGGAAATAGTGTCAGATTTCGAGTGTGGCAGTTTTAGCGCCATAGTTTTAGAACCACTGCACGGATTTTAAGCTAATTTACATGTTTACAAAGCGGAATGTAGGTTTTATTAGAAAAAGTTAGTTTAAAGGCTCTCAAGGCTTTTTTCGGGCCTTTAAAGGTGAAACTTTGGAAATAGTGTCAGATTTCGAGTGTGGCAGTTTTAGCGCCATAGTTTTAGAACCACTGCCTGGATTTTAAGCTACTTTACATGTTTACAAAGCTGAATGCTGATTTTATTAGAAAAAGTTAGTTCAAAGGTACTCAAGGCTTTTTTCGGGCCTTTAAAGGTAAAACTTTGGAAATAGTGTCAGATTTCGAGTGTGGCAATTTTAGCGCCATAGTTTTAGAACCACTGCACGGATTTTAAGCTAATTTTACATGTTTACAAAGCGCAATGTAGGTTTTATTAGAAAAAGTTAGTTCAAAGGCTCTCAAGGCTTTTTCGGGCCTTTAAAAGTGAAATTTTGGAAATAGTGTCAGATTTCGTAGTGTGGCAGTTTTAGCGCCATAGTTTTAGAACCACTGCACGGATTTAAAGCTAATTTACATGTTTACAAAGCGGAATGTAGGTTTTATTAGAAAAAGTTAGTTCAAAGGCTCTCAAGGCTTTTTTCGGGCCTTTAAAGGTAAAACTTTGGAAATAGTGTCAGATTTCGAGTGTGGCAATTTTAGCGCCATAGTTTTAGAACCACTGCACGGATTTTAAGCTAATTTTACATGTTTACAAAGCGCAATGTAGGTTTTATTAGAAAAAGTTAGTTCAAAGGCTCTCAAGGCTTTTTCGGGCCTTTAAAAGTGAAATTTTGGAAATAGTGTCAGATTTCGTAGTGTGGCAGTTTTAGCGCCATAGTTTTAGAACCACTGCACGGATTTAAAGCTAATTTACATGTTTACAAAGCGGAATGTAGGTTTTATTAGAAAAAGTTAGTTCAAAGGCTCTCAAGGCTTTTTCGGGCCTTCAAAAAGTGAAACTTTGGAAATAGTGTCAGATTTCGAGTGTGGCAGTTTTAGCGCCATAGTTTTAGAACCACTGCACGGATTTTAAGCTAATTTACATGTTTACAAAGTGGAATGTACATTTTATTAGAAAAAGTTAGTTTAAAGGCTCTCAAGGCTTTTTTCGGGCCTTTAAAGGTGAAACTTTGGAAATAAAGTCAGATTTCGAGTGTGGCAGTTTTAGCGCCATAGTTTTAGAACCACTGCACGGATTTTAAGCTAATTTACATGTTTACAAAGTGGAATGTACATTTTATTAGAAAAAGTTAGTTCAAAGGCTCTCAAGGCTTTTTTCGGGCCTTTAAAGGTGAAACTTTGGAAATAAAGTCAGATTTCGAGTGTGGCAGTATTAGCGCCATAGTTTTAGAACCACTGCACGGATTTTAAGCTAATTTACATGTTTACAAAGCGGAATGTACATTTTATTAGAAAAAGTTAGTTCAAAGGCTCTCAAAGCTTTTTCGGGCCTTTAAAAGTGAAATTTTGGAAATAGTGTCAGATTTCGTAGTGTGCCAGTTTTAGCGCCATAGTTTTAGAACCACTGCACGGATTTTAAGCTAATTTACATGTTTACAAAGCGGAATGTACATTTTATTAGAAAAAGTTAGTTCAAAGGCTCTCAAGGCTTTTTCGGGCCTTCAAAAAGTGAAACTTTGGAAATAGTGTCAGATTTCGAGTGTGGCAGTTTTAGCGCCATAGTTTTAGAACCACTGCACGGATTTTAACGAAGTTTACATTTTTACAAAGGGAAATGTAGGTTTTATTAAAAAAACAGTTGCAAGACTCTAAAGACTGTTTTAGGCGTTTAAAATGAACTTTGGAAATAACAGCAATTTTCATGCATTAACGATTTTAGATTTTACCGGAAGACAAACGTATGTTCCTGCTCGCGTCCCTGATCATCATCCTCCACCACCACAAGCGTCAGTTTCTTCTTTTTAAAGTTCAACTTTCCGATTTTGGGCCAGAAAAACAAACCGATTTTCTGATTGGGCTCCTCGAACACTAATATACCAGTCGGGGTTAAACCTAGTCGATACTCCATGCCATCTTTCCCCTACAACACGCAAAATTAAATCTTAGGTTAGGATTATTTAAATACAACTTACCAGTACTGTATGCATATCCACCCCGTACATTTCCATCCATTTCACATCGTTTAGGTAGCTTTGTTCGGCGTGGGCGGGCGACAGCCCCCTGCATTTCTTAAACTCTTCCAGTATTTCGATTTCCATTTCTTCGGTTTGGTTTGGCACAAAGCGAAATTCGGATACGGTGGCGGCGGTGTGTTGGGTTTCATCGTAGTCGCCTAGTTCAGCTAGAACAAATTTATTAAATAATATTGCTATAGCAACATAATAAGAATGTTACATTGAAGGGCAAACGCGGCTAGTTTTACGGCGGTTTCGTGCGGGCATTCCAGGCGCCCTTCCACGATATCCTGCTTGAGTTGTAGGAAAAACTGGTAGCGAGTTAGCTCCTCCCGGAGATTGTTTGGTTCGGACGAGTAAAATTTCACTTTTAAGCGGAGAGTGTAAGGGGGGCCAACTGAAATAATTAAATTTGGTTTGGTTGCTTTATTATATTACTACTCACTTTTGATTTGTTTCTTTATGGATTTAGTGGGATCCAGCCAGTGTTTTACATGATTGGCGTCGGTGAACTGCAAGCCGAAGTAGTCTTTTTCTATCAAGTCCAGGGAGTAGAAAACTTGCTCGTATAAATCACGAGCTTTCGCTTTTTTCTACAATAAACAAACAAACACCTTTCTTAAAACATTTTACAATATTACAGTCATTATTTCACAAAACCTTATTGTCTATTCACTACACATTCCCACGCTAATTTCCCAAACGCCCAAACCATCTAACTCCACCGTAATTAACCTAAACTAAACCAATTTCCAACCCAACCATCAATTTTCACTTACAGTTAATTCCACTGACAAATCCGTGCCATCCAACAAAATCACTTTACACTGAACCAGATTTTTATTTCTTGTGGCCGGCGTTGACTGGGCGTTGGATCGCCCCTCGTTTGTACCATTATGTCGGACTTTGCGACCACTTAGGAAACGGAACATTTTCGTTTGGTTTTCCAGTAATAAAAACCGTTTTATTCCGCGTATAAACACATTTTATTTAGATTCGTCGACAAGGCTGCCATGTTACTTCATACACGAAGAAGTTTTGCCACCCACTTAAAGCGATTGCGCTGCCACCTGTTGCGGTTAGTGCGAAATAAAAAGGGAGTTTTGAGTAATTTTGGGGAAATCAGCAGGATTTCACTGGTGGGGTTAAGAGAAAAGTCGGAAAAATTAACTAGATGACGTTTCGTAAACAATTCCAGCTATAAATTGTTGATTAATTGAAAAAACTTTAAAAAACCTGAATGGTAGGCAACCAGTTATACACCAAATCAACTTTATTTAAATTCTCGCTTATTACAGCATTTTTTAACAAAACAAAACTTACCAGGTGCGTTTCTTTTTATCCTAGAGCTGTTTCTTGTACATTTTTAGTTTTAAGGCGTTTATTATTTGAAAAACTTTATATAACCTCAAAGTAGGCAACCAGTTATACACCAAACAAAATTCTTGCATTTTTACCTTCTAAAGCATAATTTAACATTAAAAATAATATTTCGCACATTTTTTATTATTTTCTAATTAATTCCATTGTAATAATCACCGTAAATGTATTAAAATTTATTTATTAGTACTAATAACTAGGCAACCAGTTATACAACAAATAATATTTGATTTTTTGGAATTTTCATATTTCGTATTCCAAAGCATATTTTAAGGTTAACAAAGAGTATTAAGGGCGTTTTTTTATCATTTCCTAGCTAACTCGTTACTTTTTTTGTATGAATTACTCCAAATTTATTAAATTTCCACAAAATAGGCAACCAGTTATACACCAAGTAATATTTGGATAATTCGAATTTCCGCGCGTGAAAACTTATTTTAACCTTCACAGTAATCACTATGCGCATTTTCTAACATCCCTAGTTAATAATTTTGTGATAATAGTAAAATATTAAAAATTATATTTGAAACTGTTCTAACCTTACTAGATATTCTATGGTTCTAACCTCCAAATTGTTTTAGGTTAAAATGGGGGAACCGGCGAAAATTCGCAAACTAGCCGAAGCAGTAATCAACCGAATAGCCGCCGGCGAAGTGGTGATACGCCCAGCAAACGCCTTGAAAGAACTAATAGAAAACAGGTAATAAATTTTAAATTTCTAGTATCACGCACAAAACCGAAATTTTAGTTTGGACGCCAAAGCTACACAAATCCACATAACAGTCAAAAACGGCGGTTTAAAACTCCTGCAAATCCAAGACAATGGCACGGGGATCCATCGCGATGATTTCCCGATTGTCTGCGAGCGTTTCACCACCTCCAAACTGGAAACTTTCGAGGATTTACAGGCGATTTCCACGTATGGTTTCCGAGGCGAAGCCCTGGCTAGTATTAGCCACATAGCGCACTTAAACATCGTCAGTAAAACTCTTGGGGACCCCTGCGCTTACCAGTAAGTAACCCACGGGGGAATTTGCAGATTTTAAGTGGTTTTAGGGCGAGTTTCGTTGATGGAAAAATGGTGGGTGCGCCCAAACCAACAGCAGGAAATCAAGGCACTATTATCAGTGTTGAAGATTTATTTTATAATATGAATGTGAGGAAACGTGCGTTGCAAAGCCCTGCGGAAGAATACAAGAAAATTTCCGATGTGGTTGGACGCTACGCCGTCCATAATTCTCTAGTAGGTAAGTTGGATTTTTATCCGAGTTTTACATGGAAATTTCGCCGGTTTTCCGTAGGTTTCGCTTTGAAAAAATCGGGCGAAAACACGGACATCCGCACAGGATCCAATGCAACCCCCTCGGAAAACATAGCCGTGATATACGGCAGTAACATCGCCAAGGAACTATTTGAGGTTAAGTTTGAGAATATTGCGCTCAAATTCAAAGTGGAAGGTTTGATGACCAACGTGAATTACTCAACGAAGAACTTCGTGTTCCTCTTGTTTATCAACCATCGACTAGTCGAGTGCCCAAGTTAGTTTTCCAATAAAAAACACTAACATAACCTCACAAATTTTTTTTAAAGGTTTAAAGCGCTGTATTGACCAAGTTTACGCCACGTACTTGCCGAAAAACTCCCACGCTTTCGTGTATTTAAGCCTAGAGCTCGACCCTGTGGGAATAGACGTCAATGTCCATCCGACCAAGCACCAAGTGCACTTCCTCAACGAGGAACTAATAACCGAAGCTATAACTCAAGCTTTGGATGCGAAATTATTGAGGTGTAACAACTCGCGAGTTTTCTACACGCAGGCGAAACTTCCGGGGGTTGTAATAGAGACTAAGGAGAAGCTTAAGGTGAAGGACGCCTCGCCTAAAGACTTAGTACGGACTGATTGTACTACGCGGAAATTAGACAAGTTCCTAGTGGATATGACAGCGAGTAAACAGGAAGAGAGCGAAACAACGATTTGCCAGAAATTCCTGAAGAAAGTCACTAGGTTTCTTATAATTATAACTCTTGGTAGTTTATTCCTCTAGTCGTTTGTTTTTTAGAGTCGACACAAAGCTAACCACTGTTTTAGAGCTGCGAAAAACAGTTGAGCAATCCTGCCATCGGGCGCTACGCGAGACTTTCGCCCAGCATGTTTTCGTGGGCGCCATCACCATGGAGCAGGCGCTAATCCAATATAGCACGAAATTATTCCTTTGTAATACGAAAAAAATCCTTCAGGAGCTTTTCTATCAGTTTTTCCTGTATAATTTCCAAAAGTTCGACTGTATTTCCCTAGAAAATAGTTTGAGTGTTGAGGAGTTGGCTTTGATGGCCTTGAATCAGGCTGAGAGCGGCTGGACGGAAGACGACGGAGATAAACGAGAGTTGGCGAGGAAAGTGCGGGAGATTCTAGTGAGCAAAGCGGAAATGTGCCTGGCTTATTTTAGTTTGGAACTGGATGAAACTAGAGGGACGTTAAAAACCCTCCCGGTTTTACTAGGTGATTATTAATTTATATAGTGGGCCAGGGAGGTTAATTATTATTATTTAGATAACTACGTTCCGGATTTCGCTTTTTTACCCATGTACCTCCTGCGGTTGGCCACGGAAGTTAACTGGGACGAAGAGAAAAGTTGTTTCGAGGATTTTGGCAGGGAAACTGCGAGGTTTTACTCGAATATTCCAGAGGAATTTGAGGGAAACGACTGGAAATGGATGACGGAGCATTTGCTTTATCCGGCCGTTAAAGCGTACTTTATCCCTGGGAAGGAGTTTACGGAAAATGCGGCTGTGTTGGAGGTGGCGAATCTGCCGAATTTATACAAAGTTTTTGAGCGATGTTGAAAATAATTTTTTTCGTATTTACGTAGGAAAAGCATTAATTTTTTGAAATAATTGTTATAAAAGCGTTTTTTATGGTCAATACCACTTGTAGCTACAAAAATACAAAATTATTTTAATTTTTCTTACCTTTTCTAATAATCACGAACATTTATAATTTTTCGTGGTGGTAAACGCAGATGTGACACCGTTTTCCAACCTAACCTCACTTAACTTATTGACGTTTCATTTCGCTGAGCGCCCATGTAAAAATATCCAATCTAGCCATGAAACTGTCAATAACTCTTGCAACAAAAATTTGTTTCTGATGTAAACAAATTGCAATTTTGTATATCTCGTTCGCATTTTTTAGTGTTGTTTTTTTGTGCAATCTCCACATAATATGATGGAACAAACCCGTGACAAAGTGTTCCGTCGCAAAGGTAAGCGAAATAATAACTTTATTTGGTGTGATTTAATATGGCGCGAAATTCCAGATAGTTTTACGAAAATAAACAAATCTACGGAAAACGGACGCAAGGATGCACCCCGTCCAAGAAGTAGAAGTGTATTTACAAATTCCTACGTAGACGATAGGCCTACTAGAGATTTTTTAAAGTACGAAACGACCAACCAGTGGTCGTCATACGTTCCTAAGCCAATCACAGTGAAGAATTATTTTACAGAAGACATCAGCGTAAGCACACTGCTGCCATCTATTATAAAATTTATCAACCACTATTCGAGTCCTCCAGGCGGGAAATTTGAATTTAATTTAGATTTTTCCGTAGGGCGACATATACAACGACGACAGTTATGTAGGGGGCACCACCATCACGCCCCACGGCGTCATCTCGTTGCGTTTGCACGAGCGAATCCGCGTGGACATTTCCCTCGACCGAGCAATTCGCATCGTCAACATGAAAAACGGCATAATTTTGGCGTTGAATGCCAGTGGCAGCTCGTCGGCCCTTCTACACCCAAATGGCAGGGTGTTTCAGTATGGATCACGCGTGGAAATCTTGGCATTGGATGGACAAGGCAACAATAAGTTTGTGTTATAGAAAAAAATATTTTAGCGCGCTTTTTAAATTTATTTTATAATTATAGATACGCAAAAATGTGGTATAAAGGCGTGAGCTTCACCAGTGATCAGTGTGCCTTGGTTTATCTGGTCGACTCGGCCGGTACACGAACCACCACCGACACCTTCTCGGATTTGTCGCACGATTTCACCGTGGGGGTTTTCTACGAGTAAGTAACGCCATCCTGTGGTGACTAGACGAATTAACCGTCGTAATTTCCAGAGACAGTCCGTATATGGACATGCCAAACGGCGTAATAAGCCACGGGACTGAACTGGTGAACGAAGCCGTCAACATTCTACAATCGGCCGCGTATTGGGTGACAGAAGACTCCACGGACAACTGGATAATAAACAGCGTGCGCATATCGCAAACAGCCGACGGTTTAGTACGGTACTACTACGCGTAATCTACCCACCAACAGATGACTAGATTTATTTGTTTTAGCGTTGGACGCAACTCGAATAAATTTTCGCTTCGCACCTCACCGACCAATGGCTCAGCGTCCGTTTCATCCCCCTACATGCACTGCACTGGTTCGATGGGGCAAACACGCCATTTGTTTGTGAGACGCGGCGAGCGCCGTATGCACTATGATGGTTCAACGTTTATCGTCCGAAACGCCGGACATTCGGCTGGGTTCGATGAGAAGCACCAGCTGAAGGTTTATTGAAGTTTGTTTTGGTTTTTTTTTTCTTTTGTGTGGTACGCGTGATGTGGACGGTTTTTTTTTTGTGTCTCGTTGTCCATCCCGCCCATGTTGAAATTTCACGTGATTTTTGCTTTGCCCTTTCTACAAACAGTGTTTTCTCTATGAATCCCCCCTTTCCCCCCCCCCATCCCATCACCGCTTTCAATACGTAAAAGTGATTTAAACTACTTGTAATATATTTTTTTTTTGGTAATTTTATACAAAAAGTGAGGTTATGCCAGTAATAATAATAATAGATGTGATTTGAATAAAAATTTGTAAAAATCTGTTTGTATTTTTTATATTTAAGTTGGACATGTTACGCCACTGGTGTTGATGTGGTGTAAACGCACCTTAAAATCTTACAAGCCCTGTTTAAGACAGTGTTACCAACCACATAATACAAAACTAATTGTTGCGTTAAATGAAAGTTTTTCGTAAATTCTCAATAATAAATACACAGAAACATAGAAAAGCACCTGTAGGTTATTTGTTATACATTTCCAAGCCTAATTTGGTGTTTAATTGTTTAAAACTGAATACAACCCTGAGAGGTAGGCAACCAACTATACACCATATTTACTATTAGCCTACCGCTATTAAAATCGTTAATTTTCCACTCATATTTCCAGCTTCCCAAACATTTCCACGTTAAATCCACGCCAAATATGCAGAAATAAACAAATCGAACAAAATTTTTAATGTAAACCCAGCATAACTATTAACTAACCTAACTTTTAGACTTTTACCACTGACAGCTGTTTTTTTTTTGTTTTGACAGTTCTAACGTAAATAAACAATCCTGAATCATGTTTTATAATGTTTTGTGAGGACCACGCAATGTACACTCAACTAACCACAAATCCGCAGTAAGTTTCCGCATCCGCCCTTAATATTCCACTTAAATTTTTTTCTAGCTTCCCAAGTGGTTTGGATAAACGCCCAGTTATCGTGGCTGTGCTCCTTATCACCCCTATTGTCTACCTGTGCGCTTCTTTTCTATCCTCAGACACCCACAAACAATCACCAAACAAACGTACGCAACAATAATTAAGTAATAATAATTAAAACAAAATTCTAACCCAACTTTTAGATTTATCTCTACATCGCGCTAGATTATACCAGGAAAACCTCATCGAAGCTCCCGTGGGGCCCTACAAGGACCACGCGATTAAAACCGAGTTAAAACTGGTTTGCTACTACAATTTTCCAGATGACCAACTGGAAATAACGGAAATAGACGCGAAATTATGCACGCATTTAAATTTAGCTTTTGCGACTGTCTCCAACAATTCTGTGTACTTGGAGCCCAAGCAGAAGGTTATTTTACGTCGCGTGGTGGATTTAAAACAGTTGAACCCGGGGTTGGTTGTGATGTTATCGGTAGGGGGCGCTGGGAACACCCAGGGGTTCCCGGAGATGGTCTCGAATCATAGCAACAGGAAAACGTAAGAAATTATAAGATATTAATATGGAAAATAATTTTTAAATAATTTTTAAGTTTCATCCGATCTATTCGCACACTTCTTCACGAGTACGCGCTAGATGGCGTGGATATAGACTGGGAATTCCCCGGGGAAACCCCAGCTAACAAACATCAACGCATGCATTTCACGCAGCTTTTGGAGGAGTTTCGTAAAACCATCAACAAGCTGCCCGTAGCTCACAAATTTCTACTGTCAGTTGCCGTGGCAGCGCCTCCGTTTATCATCCAAGCCGCCTACGATGTGCCTTATATAAACCAGTAGTTTGGAGGTGTTTAAATTTAAAACATTGCTTAACGGATTTGTTCGTAGGTTTGTTGATTTTATTAACGTGATGAGCTACGATTATCATTTCTACACTAACTTGACGCCGTTTACTGGATTGAATGCGCCGTTGTATGCGGTGGAAGTGGATTTGGTTTCCACGACGAATATTAATTTTACCACGAGTTATTGGATGGGTTTGGGGATGGATAAGGGGAAAATTATCGTGGGTCTTCCGACTTATGGACATAGTTTCCGGTAAGAAATAAAATAGAGTGCTTAGGGGGTTTCACCGGATTTTACTCGTACAGGTTAGCCAACAGTAATAATAAAGGACTCTACGCGCCTGCGTTGGGTTATGGTCGTTTGGGATCGAATGGCTTCGTGGATTTCCCGCAAATTTGTACCTTCCTAACTAAGTATAAAGTTTCACCGATTTTTGACTTGGATACTAAGAGTCCGTATGCGTCTAAAGGATACGAGTGGATATCGTTTGATGATGAGCAAAGTTTGTCGTTTAAAGTCAGTGGATTATTTTCTGTAAAATACGAAGTAATAAAATCTTTTTGTTAGGCTGAGTTTATAAGAGACCACAACTTTGGGGGTGCCATGGTTTACGCGTTAAATTCCGATGATCATCGAGGGATTTGTACTGGGAAGAAGAAGCGGTTTCCGTTGATTAGTACTGTAAAGGACACGTTGTTTCCCTCGAATATATAAGACTGTTTTAGCTAATCCTTATTGTGATATTATCGTATTAAGACAATAAAACTTTATTATACTTTATAGCTTTGTGTTTAAAAACCAGTAAAACCCGAACATAAAATTAACAGGACTAGAAACGAACTCCTTGTTAAACGCGTACTTCTTCACCTCGTCAACGCTCATCTCCACCACCTCAATATTCTCCCCTTCCTCATCCACGCCCCCTCCAACTCCAGTCCGCATCCCATCGGTAACCTCGCAATAATACAACGTAGTCCGGGCGCCTGTTGTCAAAGTCAAATTCCGAAACGTGCCGACTTTTTCCAGTTTATCTAAAGGCACATCATACCCGCACTCCTCCAGAACTTCCTCCTTAGCAGTTTGAGCTGTGGGTATATTCTTGTCTTCCAAACCAGCGCAGAATTCCAACGTAACTCCTAAGGTACCTGGATATTTTTCCACGTTTATAGGTTGGTAGAAGTGGCGATCTTCTGAGGGGATGGAGTTGATGTAGGCGGCAGCCCGGAATTGTTTAACGAGCACCAAAACGTGACGTTGGATGTTGTAGATGATGATTATAACGCCGTTGCGCTCCGCGAGCAAGTGGCACTGTTTCGGGTGGCCGTTTTGGTTATACTTGATAGTACACGGAGTTGTGTAGATAGTTGGAATGAAGTCGGTTAGGAATACGTTGGATAATTCCAGGGTGGACATTCTTCTGCAATTGCAGACGGTTTCCAACGTCATTTTGTATAAAAAAATTTAGGTACTTACAATTAATAGAATATAGGTTAGGAGTTAAATACACTTATAGATAACGTAATTACAAACGTGTCAAAATTTGGTTTCGTGTTAAAATATTTGAAAATTGTACTACTGAAGCCATCCAGTGACAAACAGCCAAACAACATTGTAGTTGGTAATAAAGATGCCTTCTTATTTGTAGCTTTAGCTACTGACACATAGATGGCAAAAGCTAATACATTTTTAATAAATAATACAGTAACTAAAAGCATCATGCCCTCGAAATAAATATTCCAGAAAGATGGTTCAATTCTAATAATCGCAGTGAAAACAGTTTGAAAATATCTGGTTTTGTTCTCAAGCTATAACACTTTGAATATTGACCCGCCATCTTGGATTAATTTCCAACTCATTCTCTTATATCTTGGAAACTAGTAGAGCTATCGTAACGCGGTTTGAATATTTGGAAAGAGCGTACTATAATCTACCAGAAAATACCCACAATTATCCTTAAAAACACCCACAGTAGTTTTAACAGATAAAAAAACAGATTCCAAAATGACTCACTCGATAAATTATCCATTTTTCAGCAGCGATATCTGTTTAATGAGTGGAGATATGGCAACGCGGTTTGAATATTTGGAAAGAGCGTACTGTAATCTACCAGAAAATACCCACACTTATCCTTAAAAACACCCACAGTAGTTTTAAGAGGAAAAAAACAGATTCCAAAATGACTCACTCGATAAATTATCCATTTTTCAGCAGCGATATCTGTTTAATGAGTGGAGATATGGCAACGCGGTTTGAATATTTGGAAAGAGCGTACTATAATCTACCAGAAAATACCCACAATTATCCTTAAAAACACCCACAGTAGTTTTAACAGATAAAAAAACTGATTCCAAAATGACTCACTCGATAAATTATCCATTTTTCAGCAGCGTTATCTGTTTAATGAGTGGAGATATGGCAACGCGGTTTGAATATTTGGAAAGAGCGTACTGTAATCTACCAGAAAATACCCACACTTATCCTTAAAAACACCCACAGTAGTTTTAAGAGGAAAAAAACAGATTCCAAAATGACTCACTCGATAAATTATCCATTTTTCAGCAGCGATATCTGTTTAATGAGTGGAGATATGGCAACGCGGTTTGAATATTTGGAAAGAGCGTACTATAATCTACCAGAAAATACCCACAATTATCCTTAAAAACACCCACAGTAGTTTTAACAGATAAAAAAACTGATTCCAAAATGACTCACTCGATAAATTATCCATTTTTCAGCAGCGATATCTGTTTAATGAGTGGAGATATGGCAACAAGGTTTGAATATTTGGAAAGAGCGTACTATAATCTACCAGAAAATACCCACAATTATCCTTAAAAACACCCACAGTAGTTTTAACAGATAAAAAAACTGATTCCAAAATGACTCACTCGATAAATTATCCATTTTTCAGCAGCGATATCTGTTTAATGAGTGGAGATATGGCAACGCGGTTTGAATATTTGGAAAGAGCGTACTATAATCTACCAGAAAATACCCACAATTATCCTTAAAAACACCCACAGTAGTTTTAACAGATAAAAAAACTGATTCCAAAATGACTCACTCGATAAATTATCCATTTTTCAGCAGCGATATCTGTTTAATGAGTGGAGATATGGCAACGCGGTTTGAATATTTGGAAAGAGCGTACTGTAATCTACCAGAAAATACCCACACTTATCCTTAAAAACACCCACAGTAGTTTTAAGAGGAAAAAAACAGATTCCAAAATGACTCACTCGATAAATTATCCATTTTTCAGCAGCGATATCTGTTTAATGAGTGGAGATATGGCAACGCGGTTTGAATATTTGGAAAGAGCGTACTGTAATCTACCAGAAAATACCCACACTTATCCTTAAAAACACCCACAGTAGTTTTAACAGATCAAAAAACAGATTCCAAAATGACTCACTCGATAAATTATCCATTTTTCAGCAGCGATATCTGTTTAATGAGTGGAGATATGGCAACGCGGTTTGAATATTTGGAAAGAGCGTACTATAATCTACCAGAAAATACCCACAATTATCCTTAAAAACACCCACAGTAGTTTTAACAGATAAAAAAACAGATTCCAAAATGACTCACTCGATAAATTATCCATTTTTCAGCAGCGATATCTGTTTAATGAGTGGAGATATGGCAACGCGGTTTGAATATTTGGAAAGAGCGTACTGTAATCTACCAGAAAATACCCACACTTATCCTTAAAAACACCCACAGTAGTTTTAAGAGGAAAAAAACAGATTCCAAAATGACTCACTCGATAAATTATCCATTTTTCAGCAGCGATATCTGTTTAATGAGTGGAGATATGGCAACGCGGTTTGAATATTTGGAAAGAGCGTACTATAATCTACCAGAAAATACCCACACTTATCCTTAAAGACACCCACAGGCGTTTTAAGAGGAAAAAAACTGATGATTCCAAAATGACTCACTCGATAAATTATCCATTTTTTAGCAGCGATATCTGTTTAATGAGTGGAGATATGGCAACGCGGTTTGAATATTTGGAAAGAGCGTACTATAATCTACCAGAAAATACCCACAACTATCCTTAAAAACACCCACAGTAGTTTTAACAGATAAAAAAACTGATTCCAAAATGACTCACTCGATAAATTATCCATTTTTTAGCAGCGATATCTGTTTAATGAGTGGAGATATGGCAACGCGGTTTGAATATTTGGAAAGAGCGTACTGTAATCTACCAGAAAATACCCACACTTATCCTTAAAAACACCCACAGTAGTTTTAACAGATCAAAAAACAGATTCCAAAATGACTCACTCGATAAATTATCCATTTTTCAGCAACGATATCTGTTTGATGAGTGGAGATATGGCAACGCGGTTTGAATATTTGGAAAGAGCGTACTATAATCTACCAGAAAATACCCACAATTATCCTTAAAAACACCCACAGTAGTTTTAACAGATCAAAAAACAGATTCCAAAATGACTCACTCGATAAATTATCCATTTTTCAGCAACGATATCTGTTTGATGAGTGGAGATATGGCAACGCGGTTTGAATATTTGGAAAGAGCGTACTATAATCTACCAGAAAATACCCACAATTATCCTTAAAAACACCCACAGTAGTTTTAACAGATAAAAAAACTGATTCCAAAATGACTCACTCGATAAATTATCCATTTTTCAGCAGCGATATCTGTTTAATGAGTGGAGATATGGCAACGCGGTTTGAATATTTGGAAAGAGCGTACTGTAATCTACCAGAAAATACCCACACTTATCCTTAAAAACACCCACAGTAGTTTTAAGAGGAAAAAAACAGATTCCAAAATGACTCACTCGATAAATTATCCATTTTTTAGCAGCGATATCTGTTTAATGAGTGGAGATATGGCAACGCGGTTTGAATATTTGGAAAGAGCGTACTATAATCTACCAGAAAATACCCACAATTATCCTTAAAAACACCCACAGTAGTTTTAACAGATAAAAAAACTGATTCCAAAATGACTCACTCGATAAATTATCCATTTTTCAGCAGCGATATCTGTTTAATGAGTGGAGATATGGCAACGCGGTTTGAATATTTGGAAAGAGCGTACTATAATCTACCAGAAAATACCCACACTTATCCTTAAAAACACCCACAGTAGTTTTAAGAGGAAAAAAACAGATTCCAAAATGACTCACTCGATAAATTATCCATTTTTTAGCAGCGATATCTGTTTAATGAGTGGAGATATGGCAACGCGGTTTGAATATTTGGAAAGAGCGTACTATAATCTACCAGAAAATACCCACACTTATCCTTAAAAACACCCACAGTAGTTTTAACAGATCAAAAAACAGATTCCAAAATGACTCACTCGATAAATTATCCATTTTTCAGCAGCGATATCTGTTTAATGAGTGGAGATATGGCAACGCGGTTTGAATATTTGGAAAGAGCGTACTGTAATCTACCAGAAAATACCCACACTTATCCTTAAAAACACCCACAGTAGTTTTAACAGATCAAAAAACAGATTCCAAAATGACTCACTCGATAAATTATCCATTTTTCAGCAGCGATATCTGTTTAATGAGTGGAGATATGGCAACGCGGTTTGAATATTTGGAAAGAGCGTACTGTAATCTACCAGAAAATACCCACACTTATCCTTAAAAACACCCACAGTAGTTTTAACAGATCAAAAAACAGATTCCAAAATGACTCACTCGATAAATTATCCATTTTTCAGCAGCGATATCTGTTTAATGAGTGGAGATATGGCAACGCGGTTTGAATATTTGGAAAGAGCGTACTATAATCTACCAGAAAATACCCACACTTATCCTTAAAAACACCCACAGTAGTTTTAACAGATAAAAAAACTGATTCCAAAATGACTCACTCGATAAATTATCCATTTTTCAGCAGCGATATCTGTTTAATGAGTGGAGATATGGCAACGCGGTTTGAATATTTGGAAAGAGCGTACTGTAATCTACCAGAAAATACCCACACTTATCCTTAAAAACACCCACAGTAGTTTTAAGAGGAAAAAAACAGATTCCAAAATGACTCACTCGATAAATTATCCATTTTTTAGCAGCGATATCTGTTTAATGAGTGGAGATATGGCAACGCGGTTTGAATATTTGGAAAGAGCGTACTATAATCTACCAGAAAATACCCACAATTATCCTTAAAAACACCCACAGTAGTTTTAACAGATAAAAAAACTGATTCCAAAATGACTCACTCGATAAATTATCCATTTTTCAGCAGCGATATCTGTTTAATGAGTGGAGATATGGCAACGCGGTTTGAATATTTGGAAAGAGCGTACTATAATCTACCAGAAAATACCCACAACTATCCTTAAAAACACCCACAGTAGTTTTAACAGATAAAAAAACTGATTCCAAAATGACTCACTCGATAAATTATCCATTTTTTAGCAGCGATATCTGTTTAATGAGTGGAGATATGGCAACGCGGTTTGAATATTTGGAAAGAGCGTACTGTAATCTACCAGAAAATACCCACACTTATCCTTAAAAACACCCACAGTAGTTTTAACAGATCAAAAAACAGATTCCAAAATGACTCACTCGATAAATTATCCATTTTTCAGCAACGATATCTGTTTGATGAGTGGAGATATGGCAACGCGGTTTGAATATTTGGAAAGAGCGTACTATAATCTACCAGAAAATACCCACAATTATCCTTAAAAACACCCACAGTAGTTTTAACAGATCAAAAAACAGATTCCAAAATGACTCACTCGATAAATTATCCATTTTTCAGCAACGATATCTGTTTGATGAGTGGAGATATGGCAACGCGGTTTGAATATTTGGAAAGAGCGTACTATAATCTACCAGAAAATACCCACAATTATCCTTAAAAACACCCACAGTAGTTTTAACAGATAAAAAAACTGATTCCAAAATGACTCACTCGATAAATTATCCATTTTTCAGCAGCGATATCTGTTTAATGAGTGGAGATATGGCAACGCGGTTTGAATATTTGGAAAGAGCGTACTGTAATCTACCAGAAAATACCCACACTTATCCTTAAAAACACCCACAGTAGTTTTAAGAGGAAAAAAACAGATTCCAAAATGACTCACTCGATAAATTATCCATTTTTTAGCAGCGATATCTGTTTAATGAGTGGAGATATGGCAACGCGGTTTGAATATTTGGAAAGAGCGTACTATAATCTACCAGAAAATACCCACAATTATCCTTAAAAACACCCACAGTAGTTTTAACAGATAAAAAAACTGATTCCAAAATGACTCACTCGATAAATTATCCATTTTTCAGCAGCGATATCTGTTTAATGAGTGGAGATATGGCAACGCGGTTTGAATATTTGGAAAGAGCGTACTATAATCTACCAGAAAATACCCACACTTATCCTTAAAAACACCCACAGTAGTTTTAAGAGGAAAAAAACAGATTCCAAAATGACTCACTCGATAAATTATCCATTTTTTAGCAGCGATATCTGTTTAATGAGTGGAGATATGGCAACGCGGTTTGAATATTTGGAAAGAGCGTACTATAATCTACCAGAAAATACCCACACTTATCCTTAAAAACACCCACAGTAGTTTTAAGAGGAAAAAAACAGATTCCAAAATGACTCACTCGATAAATTATCCATTTTTCAGCAGCGATATCTGTTTAATGAGTGGAGATATGGCAACGCGGTTTGAATATTTGGAAAGAGCGTACTGTAATCTACCAGAAAATACCCACACTTATCCTTAAAAACACCCACAGTAGTTTTAAGAGGAAAAAAACAGATTCCAAAATGACTCACTCGATAAATTATCCATTTTTCAGCAGCGATATCTGTTTAATGAGTGGAGATATGGCAACGCGGTTTGAATATTTGGAAAGAGCGTACTATAATCTACCAGAAAATACCCACAATTATCCTTAAAAACACCCACAGTAGTTTTAACAGATAAAAAAACTGATTCCAAAATGACTCACTCGATAAATTATCCATTTTTCAGCAGCGATATCTGTTTAATGAGTGGAGATATGGCAACGCGGTTTGAATATTTGGAAAGAGCGTACTGTAATCTACCAGAAAATACCCACACTTATCCTTAAAAACACCCACAGTAGTTTTAACAGATCAAAAAACAGATTCCAAAATGACTCACTCGATAAATTATCCATTTTTCAGCAGCGATATCTGTTTAATGAGTGGAGATATGGCAACGCGGTTTGAATATTTGGAAAGAGCGTACTGTAATCTACCAGAAAATACCCACACTTATCCTTAAAAACACCCACAGTAGTTTTAAGAGGAAAAAAACAGATTCCAAAATGACTCACTCGATAAATTATCCATTTTTTAGCAGCGATATCTGTTTAATGAGTGGAGATATGGCAACGCGGTTTGAATATTTGGAAAGAGCGTACTATAATCTACCAGAAAATACCCACAATTATCCTTAAAAACACCCACAGTAGTTTTAACAGATAAAAAAACTGATTCCAAAATGACTCACTCGATAAATTATCCATTTTTCAGCAGCGATATCTGTTTAATGAGTGGAGATATGGCAACGCGGTTTGAATATTTGGAAAGAGCGTACTGTAATCTACCAGAAAATACCCACACTTATCCTTAAAAACACCCACAGTAGTTTTAAGAGGAAAAAAACAGATTCCAAAATGACTCACTCGATAAATTATCCATTTTTTAGCAGCGATATCTGTTTAATGAGTGGAGATATGGCAACGCGGTTTGAATATTTGGAAAGAGCGTACTATAATCTACCAGAAAATACCCACAATTATCCTTAAAAACACCCACAGTAGTTTTAACAGATAAAAAAACTGATTCCAAAATGACTCACTCGATAAATTATCCATTTTTCAGCAGCGATATCTGTTTAATGAGTGGAGATATGGCAACGCGGTTTGAATATTTGGAAAGAGCGTACTATAATCTACCAGAAAATACCCACACTTATCCTTAAAAACACCCACAGTAGTTTTAAGAGGAAAAAAACAGATTCCAAAATGACTCACTCGATAAATTATCCATTTTTTAGCAGCGATATCTGTTTAATGAGTGGAGATATGGCAACGCGGTTTGAATATTTGGAAAGAGCGTACTATAATCTACCAGAAAATACCCACACTTATAGTTAAAAACACCCACAGTAGTTTTAAGAGGAAAAAAACAGATTCCAAAATGACTCACTCGATAAATTATCCATTTTTCAGCAGCGATATCTGTTTAATGAGTGGAGATATGGCAACGCGGTTTGAATATTTGGAAAGAGCGTACTGTAATCTACCAGAAAATACCCACACTTATCCTTAAAAACACCCACAGTAGTTTTAAGAGGAAAAAAACAGATTCCAAAATGACTCACTCGATAAATTATCCATTTTTCAGCAGCGATATCTGTTTAATGAGTGGAGATATGGCAACGCGGTTTGAATATTTGGAAAGAGCGTACTATAATCTACCAGAAAATACCCACAATTATCCTTAAAAACACCCACAGTAGTTTTAACAGATAAAAAAACTGATTCCAAAATGACTCACTCGATAAATTATCCATTTTTCAGCAGCGATATCTGTTTAATGAGTGGAGATATGGCAACGCGGTTTGAATATTTGGAAAGAGCGTACTGTAATCTACCAGAAAATACCCACACTTATCCTTAAAAACACCCACAGTAGTTTTAACAGATCAAAAAACAGATTCCAAAATGACTCACTCGATAAATTATCCATTTTTCAGCAGCGATATCTGTTTAATGAGTGGAGATATGGCAACGCGGTTTGAATATTTGGAAAGAGCGTACTATAATCTACCAGAAAATACCCACAATTATCCTTAAAAACACCCACAGTAGTTTTAACAGATAAAAAAACAGATTCCAAAATGACTCACTCGATAAATTATCCATTTTTTAGCAGCGATATCTGTTTAATGAGTGGAGATATGGCAACGCGGTTTGAATATTTGGAAAGAGCGTACTATAATCTACCAGAAAATACCCACACTTATCCTAAAAAACACCCACAGTAGTTTTAAGAGGAAAAAAACAGATTCCAAAATGACTCACTCGATAAATTATCCATTTTTCAGCAGCGATATCTGTTTAATGAGTGGAGATATGGCAACGCGGTTTGAATATTTGGAAAGAGCGTACTGTAATCTACCAGAAAATACCCACACTTATCCTTAAAAACACCCACAGTAGTTTTAAGAGGAAAAAAACAGATTCCAAAATGACTCACTCGATAAATTATCCATTTTTCAGCAGCGATATCTGTTTAATGAGTGGAGATATGGCAACGCGGTTTGAATATTTGGAAAGAGCGTACTATAATCTACCAGAAAATACCCACAATTATCCTTAAAAACACCCACAGTAGTTTTAACAGATAAAAAAACTGATTCCAAAATGACTCACTCGATAAATTATCCATTTTTCAGCAGCGATATCTGTTTAATGAGTGGAGATATGGCAACGCGGTTTGAATATTTGGAAAGAGCGTACTGTAATCTACCAGAAAATACCCACACTTATCCTTAAAAACACCCACAGTAGTTTTAACAGATCAAAAAACAGATTCCAAAATGACTCACTCGATAAATTATCCATTTTTCAGCAGCGATATCTGTTTAATGAGTGGAGATATGGCAACGCGGTTTGAATATTTGGAAAGAGCGTACTATAATCTACCAGAAAATACCCACAATTATCCTTAAAAACACCCACAGTAGTTTTAACAGATAAAAAAACAGATTCCAAAATGACTCACTCGATAAATTATCCATTTTTCAGCAGCGATATCTGTTTAATGAGTGGAGATATGGCAACGCGGTTTGAATATTTGGAAAGAGCGTACTGTAATCTACCAGAAAATACCCACACTTATCCTTAAAAACACCCACAGTAGTTTTAAGAGGAAAAAAACAGATTCCAAAATGACTCACTCGATAAATTATCCATTTTTCAGCAGCGATATCTGTTTAATGAGTGGAGATATGGCAACGCGGTTTGAATATTTGGAAAGAGCGTACTATAATCTACCAGAAAATACCCACACTTATCCTTAAAGACACCCACAGGCGTTTTAAGAGGAAAAAAACTGATGATTCCAAAATGACTCACTCGATAAATTATCCATTTTTTAGCAGCGAGTGGAGATAAGGCAACAAGGTTTGAAAATGTTGACAGAGCACATCGTAGCCTATCGGAAACTTCTTTATAAGTAGACACTAATTTCCAATATTTAAAAAGCTACAACTGGTTTTATACACTGTAAAAAATGTTACTATTATAGATCTAAACTAATGTCTAAGTAGGCCATCCCCTTTGACATTTCTACAATTTTCTACAATGTCTAACCGCAACATTTTCCAAGTATTCGAACAATACCAAAAATCCCGTTGGAGTTTCGTACAAGCCGTCGCTTCGCTCGCCAACAAAACCGAAAATCTTCCAATTCTAGAAAAAGCGAACGTCATCGGTAAGCCGCCATTTCTAATCTAATACCCAAGTTTGTTTTTTAGAGCTTTTACAGCCACTTCTTCGTGATATTTCCCCCCAAATCAAACAGTGCGCCGCCATTGCTTTAGGCAGGATCGTCAGTAGTAACAGCGATATCGCTTCCAAGGTGCTAAACGAAGAATGTCTGCCTGTTTTGTTGTCGACTTCGCCCAATGAAACCGTGCGTAGCTCAACTCAACTGTCTTTCAATTAAATTAAATTCGAATAAAAACATCACTTTGCAGAAGTACCAGAAGAAGTCTAACTTGTTTGTGTTAAGGTCGCTTTGCAAGCATGACGCACAAACCGCGCACGCCATTGTAGAACGCGGTGGTTTGAACAAGTTCATGCTTTGCCTGGAAGACTTCGATCCTTCAGTGAGTGTATTAGCTCCAAGCATTGTCTATACGACTTCAGTGACTTTTTTAAGGTTAAAGAGTCAGCGGCTTGGAGTATAGGTTACGTGGCGCGACACAATAAAGAACTGGCGCAACTTTGCGTGGACGCCGGCGTGATCCCCCACTTGATCCTCTGTTTGCAAGAGCCGGAGTTGTCGTTGAAGCAAATCGCCATCAGCGCCCTCTCCGACATTGCGAAGCACAGCATGGAACTGGCGCAGGAGATCGTAGATGCCGGGGCATTGCCATATCTAGCTCACAATCTCACCAATGCCGATGAGAAGCTCAAAAGGCAAATCTTGATTTGTCTAAGTGGGTAAATTGTGCAATAACAATGTAACAACCGTGAAGGAAAACGACTTTTAGCTTCGTGTGCTAAACACAGTGCGGCGCTGGCGGAAAGCGTTGTGGAAGCGGAGGTGTTTCCTTCGGTTTTGGTCCACATGGGGCATCCCTGTCCCATCGTCCGAAGGAACGCCGTCTGCCTAGTTCGCGATGTGGTCAAACACTCACTAGAATTGACGCAAATGGTCGTCAACAGCGGAGGAATAGGCGCCCTAATTGAGGTTATGAATTACACTACCGAAGAGACGACTGTGCCTTGTATCACAGCGTTAGGCTACATAGCAGGTGCCAAAACCAAACTATACTAGGTACTCAAACTCAACTAACGTAATTTTTTCCAAGGCCACTCCGAACAGCTCGCAATCTCCATTCAAAAATGCAACGCCATCGTTGCTCTAACCAAGATTCTGCACGAATCCACTGATGATGTGACGCTAGCAGTGACAGCGTGGAGTATAGGCCAGTTGGGTAGACACAGTCCGGAGCATGTGCAAAATATTGCCGCCACTAATATTTTCCCGCGCTTGATGCAGTTGTTTTCCGATGACAATTCATCGGAAGATTTGAAATTCAAATGTAAGATGGCGTTGAAATTGTGCTTGCAAAAGTGTTTGATGCTGAGTGCGTTGGAGCCGATGTTGCATAGCGCACCTCCGGAGATACTCAAGTATGTTTTGGGGCAATACAGCAAGGTGAGTTGAGGTTAGGTTTGAAAAAATGTAACTCGTATATCTCGGAAACGCGGCATGATATTTAAATGGGGTTTGTAGATTTTCGCAGAGCACATCTTAATCTACCAGGAATTGCACAATTTTAATCTTAAAACACCACAGGTTATTTGTGAGAACCAAAAATTGGCGTTTTATGCCGACAGTGAACTATCAAGCAGTCTATGGAAAATTTCGACTGTTTTTTCGTTGATATCATTAGAGTTTCTGAAAGATGGGTCAATTCCAATAATAACAGTGAAATCAGCTTGAAAATATCTGATTTTGTTGTGAAGTTATAGCACTTTGAAATAGAACCCGCCATCTTGGATTCATTTCCAACTCTTATATCTTGGAAACTAGTAGGGATATTGAAACGCGGTTTGAAAATTTTGTCAGAGCACATGTTAATCTACCAGGAATTGCACAATTTTAATCTTAAAACATCACAGGTTATTTGTGAAAACCAAAAATTGGCGTTTTTTTGGCGACAGTGAACTATCAAGCAGTCTATGGAAAATTTCGACTGTGTTTTCGTTGATATCATTAGAGTTTCTGAAAGATGGGTCAATTCCAATAATAACAGTGAAATCAGCTTGAAAATATCTGATTTTGTTGTGAAGTTATAGCACTTTGAAATAGAACCCGCCATCTTTAATTCATTTCCAACTCTTATATCTTGGAAACTAGTAGGGATATTGAAACGCGGTTTGAAAATTTTGTCAGAGCACATGTTAATCTACCAGGAATTGCACAATTTTAATCTTAAAACATCACAGGTTATTTGTGAAAACCAAAAATTGGCGTTTTTTTGGCGACAGTGAACTATCAAGCAGTCTATGGAAAATTTCGACTGTGTTTTCGTTGATATCATTAGAGTTTCTGAAAGATGGGTCAATTCCAATAATAACAGTGAAATCAGCTTGAAAATATCTGATTTTGTTGTGAAGTTATAGCACTTTGAAATAGAACCCGCCATCTTTAATTCATTTCCAACTCTTATATCTTGGAAACTAGTAGGGATATTGAAACGCGGTTTGAAAATTTTGTCAGAGCACATGTTAATCTACCAGGAATTGCACAATTTTAATCTTAAAACATCACAGGTTATTTGTGAAAACCAAAAATTGGCGTTTTTTTGGCGACAGTGAACTATCAAGCAGTCTATGGAAAATTTCGACTGTTTTTTCGTTGATATCATTAGAGTTTCTGAAAGATGGGTCAATTCCAATAATAACAGTGAAATCAGCTTGAAAATATCTGATTTTGTTGTGAAGTTATAGCACTTTGAAATAGAACCCGCCATCTTGGATTCATTTCCAACTCTTATATCTTGGAAACTAGTAGGGATATTGAAACGCGGTTTGAAAATTTTGTCAGAGCACATGTTAATCTACCAGGAATTGCACAATTTTAATCTTAAAACATCACAGGTTCTTTGTGAGAACCAAAAATTGGAGTTTTTTTGGCGACAGTGAACTATCAAGCAGTCTATGGAAAATTTCGACTGTGTTTTCGTTGATATCATTAGAGTTTCTGAAAGATGGGTCAATTCCAATAATAACAGTGAAATCAGCTTGAAAATATCTGATTTTGTTGTGAAGTTATAGCACTTTGAAATAGAACCCGCCATCTTCAATTCATTTCCAACTCTTATATCTTGGAAACTAGTAGGGATATTGAAACGCGGTTTGAAAATTTTGTCAGAGCACATGTTAATCTACCAGGAATTGCACAATTTTAATCTTAAAACATCACAGGTTATTTGTGAAAACCAAAAATTGGCGTTTTTTTGGCGACAGTGAACTATCAAGCAGTCTATGGAAAATTTCGACTGTGTTTTCGTTGATATCATTAGAGTTTCTGAAAGATGGGTCAATTCCAATAATAACAGTGAAATCAGCTTGAAAATATCTGATTTTGTTGTGAAGTTATAGCACTTTGAAATAGAACCCGCCATCTTTAATTCATTTCCAACTCTTATATCTTGGAAACTAGTAGGGATATTGAAACGCGGTTTGAAAATTTTGTCAGATCACATGTTAATCTACCAGGAATTGCACAATTTTAATCTTAAAACACCACAGGTTATTTGTGAGAACCAAAAATTGGCGTTTTATGCCGACAGTGAACTATCAAGCAGTCTATGGAAAATTTAGACTGTTTTTTCGTTGATATCATTAGAGTTTCTGAAAGATGGGTCAATTCCAATAATAACAGTGAAATCAGCTTGAAAATATCTGATTTTGTTGTGAAGTTATAGCACTTTGAAATCGAACCCGCCATCTTGGATTCATTTCCAACTCATATCTTGGAAACTAGTAGGGATATTGAAACGCGGTTTGAAAATTTTGTCAGAGCACATGTTAATCTACCAGGAATTGCACAATTTTAATCTTAAAACATCACAGGTTATTTGTGAAAACCAAAAATTGGCGTTTTTTTGGCGACAGTGAACTATCAAGCAGTCTATGGAAAATTTCGACTGTTTTTTCGTTGATATCATTAGAGTTTCTGAAAGATGGGTCAATTCCAATAATAACAGTGAAATCAGCTTGAAAATATCTGATTTTGTTGTGAAGTTATAGCACTTTGAAAATTAACCCGCCATCTTGGATTCATTTCCAACTCTTATATCTTGGAAACTAGTAGGGATATTGAAACGCAGTTTGAAAATTTTGTCAGAGCACATGTTAATCTACCAGGAATTGCACAATTTTAATCTTAAAACACCACAGGTTATTTGTGAGAACCAAAAATTGGCGTTTTATGCCGACAGTGAACTATCAAGCAGTCTATGGAAAATTTCGACTGTGTTTTCGTTGATATCATTATAGTTTCTGAAAGATGGGTCAATTCCAATAATAACAGTGAAAGCAGCTTGAAAATATCTGATTTTGTGGTGAAGTTATAGCACTTTGAAATAGAACCCGCCATCTTGGATTCATTTCCAACTCTTATATCTTGGAAACTAGTAGGGATATTGAAACGCGGTTTGAAAATTTTGTCAGAGCACATGTTAATCTACCAGGAATTGCACAATTTTAATCTTAAAACATCACAGGTTATTTGTGAAAACCAAAAATTGGAGTTTTTTTTGGCGACAGTGAGCTATCAAGCAGTCTATGGAAAATTTCGACTGTTTTTTCGTTCATATCATTAGAGTTTCTGAAAGATGGGTCAATTCCAATAATAACAGTGAAAGCAGCTTGAAAATATCTGATTTTGTGGTGAAGTTATAGCACTTTGAAATCGAACCCGCCATCTTGGATTCATTTCCAACTCATATCTTGGAAACTAGTAGGGATATTGAAACGCGGTTTGAAAATTTTGTCAGAGCACATGTTAATCTACCAGGAATTGCACAATTTTAATCTTAAAACATCACAGGTTATTTGTGAAAACCAAAAATTGGCGTTTTTTTGGCGACAGTGAACTATCAAGCAGTCTATGGAAAATTTCGACTGTTTTTTCGTTGATATCATTAGAGTTTCTGAAAGATGGGTCAATTCCAATAATAACAGTGAAAGCAGCTTGAAAATATCTGATTTTGTGGTGAAGTTATAGCACTTTGAAATAGAACCCGCCATCTTGGATTCATTTCCAACTCTTATATCTTGGAAACTAGTAGGGATATTGAAACGCGGTTTGAAAATTTTGTCAGAGCACATGTTAATCTACCAGGAATTGCACAATTTTAATCTTAAAACATCACAGGTTCTTTGTGAGAACCAAAAATTGGAGTTTTTTTGGCGACAGTGAACTATCAAGCAGTCTATGGAAAATTTCGACTGTGTTTTCGTTGATATCATTAGAGTTTCTGAAAGATGGGTCAATTCCAATAATAACAGTGAAAGCAGCTTGAAAATATCTGATTTTGTTGTGAAGTTATAGCACATTGAAATAGAACCCGCCATCTTGGATTCATTTCCAACTCTTATATCTTGGAAACTAGTAGGGATATTGAAACGCAGTTTGAAAATTTTGTCAGATCACATGTTAATCTACCAGGAATTGCACAATTTTAATCTTAAAACATCACAGGTTATTTGTGAGAACCAAAAATTGGCGTTTTATGCCGACAGTGAACTATCAAGCAGTCTATGGAAAATTTCGACTGTTTTTTCGTTGATATCATTAGAGTTTCTGAAAAATGGGTCAATTCCAATAATAACAGAGAAAGCAGCTTGAAAATATCTGATTTTGTTGTGAAGTTATAGCACATTGAAATAGAACCCGCCATCTTGGATTCATTTCCAACTCATATCTTGGAAACTAGTAGGGATATTGAAACGCGGTTTGAAAATTTTGTCAGAGCACATGTTAATCTACCAGGAATTGCACAATTTTAATCTTAAAACACCACAGGTTATTTGTGAGAACCAAAAATTGGCGTTTTATGCCGACAGTGAACTATCAAGCAGTCTATGGAAAATTTAGACTGTTTTTTCGTTGATATCATTAGAGTTTCTGAAAGATGGGTCAATTCCAATAATAACAGTGAAATCAGCTTGAAAATATCTGATTTTGTTGTGAAGTTATAGCACTTTGAAAATTAACCCGCCATCTTGGATTCATTTCCAACTCTTATATCTTGGAAACTAGTAGGGATATTGAAACGCGGTTTGAAAATTTTGTCAGAGCACATGTTAATCTACCAGGAATTGCACAATTTTAATCTTAAAACATCACAGGTTATTTGTGAAAACCAAAAATTGGCGTTTTTTTGGCGACAGTGAACTATCAAGCAGTCTATGGAAAATTTCGACTGTGTTTTCGTTGATATCATTATAGTTTCTGAAAGATGGGTCAATTCCAATAATAACAGTGAAATCAGCTTGAAAATATCTGATTTTGTTGTGAAGTTATAGCACTTTGAAATAGAACCCGCCATCTTTAATTCATTTCCAACTCTTATATCTTGGAAACTAGTAGGGATATTGAAACGCGGTTTGAAAATTTTGTCAGAGCACATGTTAATCTACCAGGAATTGCACAATTTTAATCTTAAAACATCACAGGTTATTTGTGAAAACCAAAAATTGGCGTTTTTTTGGCGACAGTGAACTATCAAGCAGTCTATGGAAAATTTCGACTGTTTTTTCGTTGATATCATTAGAGTTTCTGAAAGATGGGTCAATTCCAATAATAACAGTGAAATCAGCTTGAAAATATCTGATTTTGTTGTGAAGTTATAGCACTTTGAAATAGAACCCGCCATCTTGGATTCATTTCCAACTCTTATATCTTGGAAACTAGTAGGGATATTGAAACGCGGTTTGAAAATTTTGTCAGAGCACATGTTAATCTACCAGGAATTGCACAATTTTAATCTTAAAACATCACAGGTTCTTTGTGAGAACCAAAAATTGGAGTTTTTTTGGCGACAGTGAACTATCAAGCAGTCTATGGAAAATTTCGACTGTGTTTTCGTTGATATCATTAGAGTTTCTGAAAGATGGGTCAATTCCAATAATAACAGTGAAATCAGCTTGAAAATATCTGATTTTGTTGTGAAGTTATAGCACTTTGAAATAGAACCCGCCATCTTCAATTCATTTCCAACTCTTATATCTTGGAAACTAGTAGGGATATTGAAACGCGGTTTGAAAATTTTGTCAGAGCACATGTTAATCTACCAGGAATTGCACAATTTTAATCTTAAAACATCACAGGTTATTTGTGAAAACCAAAAATTGGCGTTTTTTTGGCGACAGTGAACTATCAAGCAGTCTATGGAAAATTTCGACTGTTTTTTCGTTGATATCATTAGAGTTTCTGAAAGATGGGTCAATTCCAATAATAACAGTGAAATCAGCTTGAAAATATCTGATTTTGTTGTGAAGTTATAGCACTTTGAAATAGAACCCGCCATCTTGGATTCATTTCCAACTCTTATATCTTGGAAACTAGTAGGGATATTGAAACGCGGTTTGAAAATTTTGTCAGAGCACATGTTAATCTACCAGGAATTGCACAATTTTAATCTTAAAACATCACAGGTTCTTTGTGAGAACCAAAAATTGGAGTTTTTTTGGCGACAGTGAACTATCAAGCAGTCTATGGAAAATTTCGACTGTGTTTTCGTTGATATCATTAGAGTTTCTGAAAGATGGGTCAATTCCAATAATAACAGTGAAATCAGCTTGAAAATATCTGATTTTGTTGTGAAGTTATAGCACTTTGAAATAGAACCCGCCATCTTCAATTCATTTCCAACTCTTATATCTTGGAAACTAGTAGGGATATTGAAACGCGGTTTGAAAATTTTGTCAGAGCACATGTTAATCTACCAGGAATTGCACAATTTTAATCTTAAAACATCACAGGTTATTTGTGAAAACCAAAAATTGGCGTTTTTTTGGCGACAGTGAACTATCAAGCAGTCTATGGAAAATTTCGACTGTGTTTTCGTTGATATCATTAGAGTTTCTGAAAGATGGGTCAATTCCAATAATAACAGTGAAATCAGCTTGAAAATATCTGATTTTGTTGTGAAGTTATAGCACTTTGAAATCGAACCCGCCATCTTGGATTCATTTCCAACTCTTATATCTTGGAAACTAGTAGGGATATTGAAACGCGGTTTGAAAATTTTGTCAGATCACATGTTAATCTACCAGGAATTGCACAATTTTAATCTTAAAACACCACAGGTTATTTGTGAGAACCAAAAATTGGCGTTTTATGCCGACAGTGAACTATCAAGCAGTCTATGGAAAATTTAGACTGTTTTTTCGTTGATATCATTAGAGTTTCTGAAAGATGGGTCAATTCCAATAATAACAGTGAAATCAGCTTGAAAATATCTGATTTTGTTGTGAAGTTATAGCACTTTGAAATCGAACCCGCCATCTTGGATTCATTTCCAACTCATATCTTGGAAACTAGTAGGGATATTGAAACGCGGTTTGAAAATTTTGTCAGAGCACATGTTAATCTACCAGGAATTGCACAATTTTAATCTTAAAACATCACAGGTTATTTGTGAAAACCAAAAATTGGCGTTTTTTTGGCGACAGTGAACTATCAAGCAGTCTATGGAAAATTTCGACTGTTTTTTCGTTGATATCATTAGAGTTTCTGAAAGATGGGTCAATTCCAATAATAACAGTGAAATCAGCTTGAAAATATCTGATTTTGTTGTGAAGTTATAGCACTTTGAAAATTAACCCGCCATCTTGGATTCATTTCCAACTCTTATATCTTGGAAACTAGTAGGGATATTGAAACGCAGTTTGAAAATTTTGTCAGAGCACATGTTAATCTACCAGGAATTGCACAATTTTAATCTTAAAACATCACAGGTTATTTGTGAAAACCAAAAATTGGCGTTTTTTTGGCGACAGTGAACTATCAAGCAGTCTATGGAAAATTTCGACTGTTTTTTCGTTGATATCATTAGAGTTTCTGAAAGATGGGTCAATTCCAATAATAACAGTGAAATCAGCTTGAAAATATCTGATTTTGTTGTGAAGTTATAGCACTTTGAAAATTAACCCGCCATCTTGGATTCATTTCCAACTCTTATATCTTGGAAACTAGTAGGGATATTGAAACGCAGTTTGAAAATTTTGTCAGAGCACATGTTAATCTACCAGGAATTGCACAATTTTAATCTTAAAACACCACAGGTTATTTGTGAGAACCAAAAATTGGCGTTTTATGCCGACAGTGAACTATCAAGCAGTCTATGGAAAATTTCGACTGTTTTTTCGTTGATATCATTAGAGTTTCTGAAAGATGGGTCAATTCCAATAATAACAGTGAAATCAGCTTGAAAATATCTGATTTTGTGGTGAAGTTATAGCACTTTGAAATAGAACCCGCCATCTTGGATTCATTTCCAACTCTTATATCTTGGAAACTAGTAGGGATATTGAAACGCGGTTTGAAAATTTTGTCAGAGCACATGTTAATCTACCAGGAATTGCACAATTTTAATCTTAAAACATCACAGGTTATTTGTGAAAACCAAAAATTGGCGTTTTTTTGGCGACAGTGAACTATCAAGCAGTCTATGGAAAATTTCGACTGTTTTTTCGTTCATATCATTAGAGTTTCTGAAAGATGGGTCAATTCCAATAATAACAGTGAAATCAGCTTGAAAATATCTGATTTTGTTGTGAAGTTATAGCACTTTGAAATAGAACCCGCCATCTTGGATTCATTTCCAACTCTTAAATCTTGGAAACTAGTAGGGATATTGAAACGCAGTTTGAAAATTTTGTCAGAGCACATGTTAATCTACCAGGAATTGCACAATTTTAATCTTAAAACATCACAGGTTATTTGTGAGAACCAAAAATTGGCGTTTTATGCCGACAGTGAACTATCAAGCAGTCTATGGAAAATTTCGACTGTTTTTTCATTGATATCATTAGAGTTTCTGAAAAATGGGTCAATTCCAATAATAACAGAGAAAGCAGCTTGAAAATATCTGATTTTGTTCTGAAGTTATAGCACTTTGAAAATGAACCCGCCATCTTGGATTTATTTCCCACACTTATATCTTGGAAACTAGTAGAGATATTGAAACGCGGTTTGAAAATTACGACAAAGCGCATTGAATTCTATACAAAATATTAACAACATTATTAACGAAATAATTTTTATAATTTTATAGTTCCACAACGTATAAGAAAGTCGTCAGATATTTTTTTATGTAAGGTAGTTTTTTTTAATCGAAATACCTTGAGCGCGAATCCGGTTCTGTGTCCGGCGCACGCGACAAAGACAGAACAACAATAATATTGATTAGAATTTAGTTGGCATTTTATAAAGAACACAAACAGTCGCTACATCGCAATAGCCGCGGAGCGCTAAACAATATTTCTATAATATAATAAATGGCGCGCGAAAATCTCCCAAAATAACCGCACATCATAAACAAAAACCCACACAAAATCAAATCCACTTCCCCCCCAAAAGTGCCGCATAAAAATAATGCGAAAATCATCATCCACCTCACCACCATCATCCAACAACAAAATCTACATCAACAGTCGCGGTTTGTGTGTGAATGGTGAACGAATCAAGTTGGAAGTGGAGCCGAAAACAAAACGCCATCGCCAAGTCCAACTGGAGCCATCAGAATTGGAAAGACAGTTTGAGGTGGGCACGATTAAGGGGGTTGAACGCCGCCATCAGGTGCGCCCTCTACTCAAATTAAATGTGTGCCACTGTGACAATGTGCCAGTGCAAAACAAACAAGTGAAACGCATTCGGGAAGCCGTGCAAGTGGCCGAGTTGGAGAGGTTTCTAAATCAAAGGCAGCGTTGGAATAAAGTGGATGAGGATGATGGTTTATTGGTGGCATTAGGCGGGGTTTACGATGAGTTTTTCGGACAATACTACGAGTATCTGCAGAAGGTGGTTGAGGATGAGGGACACAACGAGTTGAATTAGTTGAATAAACGCGTTTTGTTGTTTTGGCGCGGCGCGCATGCGCACTGATACGTATCGAATTGCCTTTTAAACTGTTGTTTTGTATTGAATAGAAACACGCCTTAAGCTACTTGCTAAACTAAACTAAACTAAACTAAAAATTAAAGAAAATTAAAACTAAATCATTATTATATTGCTTGCAACTATTGTTAAAACAAAAGAACTAAAACCAAAAAAACTGTGATAAAAACAGGGTGATCTAAGTAAACTTGTATAATATAAATAACAATTAATCATAACTGACAACTATAATAATGGACTGTACGAGTAAACTACCGACAGTGGTACCAACATCGCCGACACCAGCGACACCACCACCACCGCCGCCTCCCATCGTGCACGTGATCAAAACGCGCGAACTCGACAGGAAAGTGCTGCGCGAAACTTTATACTCGGAGATATTCCAGCGGCATCGCCGCTCGATTTTTGCGTTGGGTTCGTTTTTGCGCATGTTGAAAACGAAGAAATCCAACTACAATGTGATTAAACAGGATGGGGAGTCGGAATAGCGTTTCTTTGTTTCAATAACATTATTTGAATTTGAATTTCCCGCCATTTGTTATTCCTAGGACAATTTATTATATTGGCTAAAGTTGTAGTTTGATTGTTTATGTTGTATTAAAATATGTTATAGTTTTTTATATTGTTGTGTTGTTTGTATATGTGTGGATAGAGCGAGGAAGAAGACGTGAAGTTATTAAAATGTTTATTTACAAGGTCGATACTAACTGCCAAAAAATCAAGTGGAAAAATGCATTGTAAGAATATTATTCTATAAAACAAACACTTATATTTAGATGTAAGAAATTATGCAATTTTTTAACAATAAACAAAATATTTAAAAAATATTTGACGTGTTTTTTCTTTTTTTTAGGAAAACCCCATAAATTTAAACGTTTTATAAACGAGAGAAAATAAAATGTTATTACTTTATTTAATATAAAAGCAAAGATTACTTTTACAGTAATCTGTAATGTGTAGCTTTGAATGTTAATTCATAGCGGGCGCCACCTAGTTTTGTTAAAATCCCGCCCACCACTCAGCAAAACGCCCGTTGTGCTATTGTTTTTGACCTAGAACTGTCAATTTTTATATGTGGTCTTTAAAAAACATTCCACTACAAAGAATTTTTACTGTATTCATAATATTTCAGAAGTTACAGGGCATTAAAGGGTCATTTTTCAGGAATTCGTCTTTATTTGGAAAAACACCCGCTGCGCTTTTGTTTTTTGACCTAGAACTGTCAATTTTGGTTTGTGGTCTTTAAAAAACATTCCACCACAAAGAATTTTTACTGTATTCATAATATTTCAGAAGTTACAGGGCATTAAAGGGTCATTTTTCAGAATTTCGTCTTTATTTGGAAAAACACCCGCTGCGCTTTTGTTTCTTGACCTAGAACTGTCAATTTTGGTTTGTGGTCTTTAAAAAACATTCCTCTACAAACAATTTTTACTGTATTCATAATATTACAGAAGTTACAGGGCATTAAAGGGTCATTTTTCAGGAATTCGTCTTTATTTGGTAAAACACCCACTGCGCTTTTGTTTTTTGACCTAGAACTGTCAATTTTGGTTTGTGGTCTTTAAAAAACATTCCACTACAAAGAATTTTTACTGTATTGATAATATTTCAGAAGTTACAGGGCATTAAAGGGTCATTTTTCAGGAATTCGTCTTTATTTGGAAAAACACCCGCTGCGCTTTTGTTTTTTGACCTAAAACTCTCAATTTTGGTTTGTGGTCTTTAAAAAACATTCCACTACAAAGAATTTTTACTGTATTCATAATATTTCAGAAGTTACAGGGCATTAAAAGGTCATTTTTCTGAAATTCGTCTTTATTTGGAAAAACACCCGCTGCGCTTTTGTTTTTTGACCTAGAACTGTCAATTTTGGTTTGTGGTCTTTAAAAAACATTCAACTACAAAGAATTTTTGCTGTATTCATAATATTACAGAAGTTACAGGGCATTAAAGGGTCATTTTTCAGGAATTCGTCTTTATTTGGAAAAACACCCGCTGCGCTTTTGTTTTTTGACCTAGAACTGTCAATTTTGGTTTGTGGTCTTTAAAAAACATTCCACTACAAAGAATTTTTACTATATTCATAATATTTCAGAAGTTACAGGGCATTAAAAGGTCATTTTTCTGAAATTCGTCTTTATTTGGAAAAACACCCGCTGCGCTTTTGTTTTTTGACCTAGAACTGTCAATTTTGGTTTGTGGTCTTTAAAAAACATTCCACTACAAAGAATTTTTACTGTATTCATAATATTTCAGAAGTTACAGGGCATTAAGAGGTCATTTTTCAGGAATTCGTCTTTATTTGGAAAAACACCCGCTGCGCTTTTGTTTCTTGACCTAGAACTGTCAATTTTGGTTTGTGGTCTTTAAAAAACATTCCACCACAAAGAATTTTTACTGTATTCATAATATTTCAGAAGTTACAGGGCATTAAAGGGTCATTTTCAGGATTTCGTCTTTATTTGGAAAAACACCCGCTGCGCTTTTGTTTTTTGACCTAGAACTGTCAATTTTGGTTTGTGGTCTTTAAAAAACATTCAACTACAAAGAATTTTTGCTGTATTCATAATATTACAGAAGTTACAGGGCATTAAAGGGTCATTTTTCAGGAATTCGTCTTTATTTGGAAAAACACCCGCTGCGCTTTTGTTTTTTGACCTAGAACTGTCAATTTTGGTTTGTGGTCTTTAAAAAACATTCCACTACAAAGAATTTTTACTGTATTCATAATATTTCAGAAGTTACAGGGCATTAAAGGGTCATTTTCAGGATTTCGTCTTTATTTGGAAAAACACCCGCTGCGCTTTTGTTTTTTGACCTAGAACTGTCAATTTTGGTTTGTGGTCTTTAAAAAACATTCCACTACAAAGAATTTTTGCTGTATTCATAATATTACAGAAGTTACAGGGCATTAAAGGGTCATTTTTCAGGAATTCGTCTTTATTTGGAAAAACACCCGCTGCGCTTTTGTTTTTTGACCTAGAACTGTCAATTTTGGTTTGTGGTCTTTAAAAAACATTCCACCACAAAGAATTTTTACTGTATTCGTAATATTTCAGAAGTTACAGGGCATTAAAGGGTCATTTTTCAGGAATTCGTCTTTATTTGGTAAAACACCCACTGCGCTTTTGTTTTTTGACCTAGAACTGTCTATTTTGGTTTGTGGTCTTTAAAAAACATGCCACTACAAACAATTTTTACTGTATTCATAATATTACAGAAGTTACAGGGCATTAAAGGGTCATTTTTCAGGAATTCGTCTTTATTTGGAAAAACACCCGCTGCGCTTTTGTTTTTTGACCTAGAACTGTCAATTTTGGTTTGTGGTCTTTAAAAAATATTCCACTACAAAGAATTTTTACTATATTCATAATATTTCAGAAGTTACAGGGCATTAAAAGGTCATTTTTCAGAAATTCGTCTTTATTTGGAAAAACACCCGCTGCGCTTTTGTTTCTTGACCTAGAACTGTCAATTTTGGTTTGTGGTCTTTAAAAAACATTCCACTACAAAGAATTTTTACTGTATTGATAATATTTCAGAAGTTACAGGGCATTAAAGGGTCGTTTTTCAGGAATTCGTCTTTATTTGGAAAAACACCCGCTGCGCTTTTGTTTTTTGACCTAGAACTGTCAATTTTGATTTGTAGTCTTTAAAAAATATTCCACTACAAAGATCAAGAAGAATTTTTACTGTAGTCATAATATTACAGAAGTTACAGGGCATTAAAGGGTCATTTTTCAGGAATTCGTCTTTATTTGGTAAAATACCAGCTGCGTTTTTGTTTTTTGACCTAAAATTGTCAATTTTTGTAAGTGATCTTCAAAAATCGTTTCTCTATGAAGATCAAGAAGAATTTTTACTGTATTAATAATTCTTTGGAAGTTATAGGGTGTTAAAGTGACAAGTTCCAGAAATTTCGTCTATAAAATAACTAAAATAAAAAAACTGTTGATTCCAATAATCGACAAATCTACGTCGTAATTTTAACCAAATTGACTTTTTAAATTGCAGTTAATTGTCCATCAATTATGCAAATGAAACGCACGAGGTCCAATACAGCAAAACAAATTTATTTCAAAACATATTCGATTATTTATTGTTTAGTTTACTTTAATAGAAATTGATTGTACTTGGTCTAGTGTGTCATGAATTCCTGATGATTCTACTTCACCCCCTTCCTTCTCTCTTTCTCTCTCACACGTTCTTTTGTCATAACTCATACGACAACAACAAGCCGGAAAGGGGGCTTGTCTCCAGTACCCGCGCCTGCTCCCCCGCACTCTCTTCTCTTTTTATCTATTTACATAATGTCATGTGCTCTATTAAAAATGCACCATGCCCATCGATTGGGAATGAAGCAGGACCGTACTCGCTGTGTTTCAGGTACTGCCGCACGATCCAAAGGCGAGGCGACTGTTTGTCACGTCAGGTGCTTTGAAAAAAGTGCAGGAAATCGAAGCAACTCCTGGCAGCACCCTATTGGAGTACATCACCATGGTGAACGCGTGCTTCCCCGACGAGATTGTTCGGTACTATTCACCTGGCTACCCTGAAACGTTGCTGGAAAAAGTCGAGCAGTACTCGCCGCAAGTACGTGCAAGGTTTAAAAATTATTTTTTTGGCGTTAAAATTTTTTTGTAGATTATGACGATGCTGCGCGAGACTAATGTGCAAGATGGCGAGGTGCAGGCTAGCGTTTCGGGGATTGGCGTGGAGGATGTTACGACGGATGAGGAGAATGAGCTGAGGAATATTCCGAAGAATCCGGAGATTCCGGCGTGAATGTTGTTTTTTATAAAATGAAGGAAAATAAAGTTTATATTTATTGATATAATAGTTTGTTGTACATACAGGAAACTGTAATTTGAAGTTTTGCATGTTAATTCATGGAGGGCGCCACGTCGATATGTTATTATCCCGCCAATTACTTTTAAATTTTTAGGAAAACCACTGTGTGCTATGTGGTGGTTTTCTGACATAGAAACGTCAATTTTTCGACTTAATCTTTAGAAAACATTTATCTACAAAGATCAAGAAGATTTTTACTCAAAGTTCTCACCAAAAATTAAGAATTCTACAGAAAACTCCCCTCAGTTATTCGAAAGCTATCGATTGAAACCCTCAAACTTACGCAAACGCCTCACAGAGGGCGCCACACCACCCCACTGAAACAAGAAAAAAACCAAAAACAGCAAACCTCACCGGTCTGCACCACGAAAAACCAAGTAGGCGACAAGAATGGCTACAGATTTGTACACAATTTGCCGCACTTGTTTCCAAATAGTCGACGCCAACTATCAATATATAGATGAGTCACTTAACAACGCAGAAGACAGCAACATAGCCGGTGTTAATATACGCGACATGCTCCAGTTTTGCGTACCGGAAATGGTAAGAGTAAAAAAAAATTGCGACTTAATGATGAGGAAAAACTGTTTTTTGTTTTATTTTGACAGGATTTGTATGTTTCGTCACAGCCGGTTATTTGCCACGCCTGCTCGAATAATCTGTGGAATTTCTATATGTTTAAGAAGAAATGTCTGGGAAGCGAAACAAAAATCCAAACGTATTTAAAGTGCCACAATTTGATGGATTATAATCAAGTTAACTTGAATTTGGTGAGGAGATTTGAGCATGTGACCTCAGTGGGAGGTGGTGGGGGTATGGAAGTATTGAGCGAAAGAAAAATGTGAGTTATAATTTAATAAAGAGTTTGTTTTTTTATTTATTTTTTTTGGTTTAGGGAACAGTGCAGAAAATCCCCTTCAGTGGTACCAACGCCAACTTTAACCACCACGCCCAATTCCAACATGGACATTTTGCTATCATGCCGGTACTGCCCCTACGTCACAACCCAACCCACGAACCTAACCCAACATATTTGTGAAAATCAAAATCAAAAACAAACCAATCCGCAAATCCACCGCTGTAATTTTTGTTCCTACACATCAACCAAAGCCTACTCGCTTAAAAGCCACATAAACAACGTCCACACGAAAAGCCAGTGGTACCAATGCGAGCACTGCGCATACAAATCAACAGATCAAAGTTGCTTGCGCCGCCACCGACGCACCAATCACCTGGCAGCCAGTGCTGCCACCACCCACGGCGTTTACCAGTGCAGCCAATGCAGCTACAAAGCGTACAATGAGGTTATGTTTCAGCGGCATGTGGAGCGTCACAATCGCACAATGGAAATATTTAAATGCCAGTACTGCCAATATCAAAGCATGGACAAGAGTAATTTCAAAAAACATGTTTACATCCATGCGGACAGTTACGCTTTGTGTAAAATCTGTCAGTATCAATGTGTGTCGCCGTATCAAATGAGGAAGCATTTGAGGAGGGCGCATGCGGACTGGGGGAATTGTGCGAGTTTTTTGGTAATGCCCAGTAAGGGGGAAAGTGAGAGGGAGAATGTGGGGGAAGGGGGAGTAGAACCGGTAAAGTAGAACTCTGTTTTGGTTTGAAAAAAAAAGTGGGGTTATGTGGGGTATTATCGGTAAAAATCAAAGTGCAAGTTCCTGGAAATGTTGATATAATCATAAGTTAAAGCTATAAGCTAGTTTTAGATGTTCATTTGTGTTTCTGTGATTTATTTTGTTAATTTATTAATATTAGGTTATGTTAATAAACGGATCTAATGCTTCCAAATAAATCAAGTGTGTTATAATTTTAATAAACTAAAACTAGACACTTACCTCCAAATTATTCAATAAAACACTGTTTAGTTATTAACTATAAATTATTTAATACAAATTCGCACAACTTTTTAATGAGCTGTCAACTCTACGAACTCGCGTGTCAAGTGTCAACTAAACTCTTCTTCTTCAAATTGTTTTATTATTACAAAGCTTGCTGTTTTTTAATGGGTTAAAAAAACACATTTTAGAGTGACTGTTTTAATAGTCATAATTTTGATATTACTGGTCGGATTTTAGTCAAATTTGCTGTATTGTAAAGCTGAATGTTTGTTTTATGTAGAAAAAAATCAACAACTTTTTATCTGGTTGTTTTATGCACTTTTCATGACGTCTAATCTACACATCATAAACATGACGAAATTTTCGTGTGATTGCTTTAAAAAATCACAGTTTGGGTACCACTGGTCGGATTTTAGTGAAATTTCCTGTATTATACAGCTGAGCTTTGGTTTTATTTAGGAAAAATTCTACAAGTTTACATACGGCAGTTTTATACATTTTTTGTGGCCATCAAATAGCACAACTAAAAATAACGTAATTCTCGAGCCACTGTTTTAAATAACCACAGTTTTGGAATTACTGGTCTGATTTTAGTCAAATTTACTTTATTACAAAGAGGAACGTTGGTTTTATTTATAAAAAATTCAGGAACGTTTTATCTGCTTGTTTTAAGCAATTTTCCCGGTGTCAAAGTTGATGGTCTAAAACGAACAAAATTTTCAATATGGATTTTAAAAAATCACAGTTTTGGATTCACTGGTCGCACTGTGTTAAAATTGACTTTATTGCAAAGCGAAATCTTGACTTTATCCAAGAAAAAATCACCAAGTTCTTATCAGGTTGTTGTAAGCGCTTATCTTGCCCTCAAAGTTGCCCTTATAAAACGTATCAATTTTTCAAGCGACTTTTAAAAAAAATCACAGTTTAGGAACCACTGGTGGGATTTTAGTCAAATTCACTTTATAACAAAGAGGAACATTGGTTTTATTTGCTAAAAAATCAATAACGTTTTATCTGCTTATTTTATTAGATTTTCCTGTCTTCAAAATTGAGCGTCTGAAATTTCCAAGTGACTGTTTTAAAAAAATCATAACTTTGCAACCACTGGTCGGATTTTAGTGAAATTTGCTGTATTATAAAGCTGAGCTTTGGTTTTATTTAGAAAAAATTCTGCTAGTATTTATATGGTGGTTTTATGCGATTTTTGTGGCACATATTAAAAAATCATGCAATTTTCAAGTGACTGTTTTAAAAAATCACAGTTTAGGAACCACTGGTGGGATTTTAGTCAAATTCACTTTATAACAAAGAGGAACATTGGTTTTATTTGCTAAAAAATCAATAACGTTTTATCTGCTTATTTTATTAGATTTTCCTGTCTTCAAAATTGAGCGTCTGAAATTTCCAAGTGACTGTTTTAAAAAAATCATAACTTTGCAACCACTGGTCGGATTTTAGTGAAATTTGCTGTATTATAAAGCTGAGCTTTGGTTTTATTTAGAAAAAATTCTGCTAGTCTTTATATGGTGGTTTTATGCGTTTTTTGTGGCACATACTAAAAAATCATGCAATTTTCAAGTGACTGTTTTAAAAAATCACAGTTTAGGAACCACTGATGGGATTTTAGTCAAATTCACTTTATAACAAAGAGGAACATTGGTTTTATTTGCTAAAAAATCAAAAACGTTTTATCTGCTTACTTTATTAGATTTTCCTGGCTTCAAATTTGAGCGTCCGAAATTTCCAAGTGACTGTTTTAAAAAAATCATAACTTTGCAACCACTGGTCGGATTTTAATGAAATTTGCTGTATTATAAAGCTGAGCTTTGGTTTTATTTAGAAAAAAATCTGCTAGTCTTTATATGGTGGTTTTATGCGTTTTTTGTGGCACATATTAAAAAATCATGCAATTTTCAAGTGACTGTTTTAAAAATCACAGTTTAGGAACCACTGGTGGGATTTTCGTCAAATTCACGTTATAACAAAGAGGAACATTGGTTTTATTTGCTAAAAAATCAAAAACGTTTTATCTGCTTACTTTATTAGATTTTCCTGGCTTCAAATTTGAGCGTCCCAAATTTATGTGACTGTTTTAAAAAAATCATAACTTTGCAACCACTGGTCGGATTTTACTGAAATTTGCTGTATTATAAAGCTGAACTTGGGTTTTATTTAGAAAAAATTCTGCTAGTCTTTATATGGTGGTTTTATGCGTTTTATGTGGCACATTAAAAATCATGCAATTTTCAAGTGACTGTTTTAAAAAATCACAGTTTAGGAACCACTGGTGGGATTTTAGTCAAATTCACTTTATAACAAAGAGGAACATTGGTTTTATTTGCTAAAAAATCAATAACGTTTTATCTGCTTATTTTATTAGATTTTCCTGTCTTCAAAATTGAGCGTCTGAAATTTCCAAGTGACTGTTTTAAAAAAATCATAACTTTGCAACCACTGGTCGGATTTTAGTGAAATTTGCTGTATTATAAAGCTGAGCTTTGGTTTTATTTAGAAAAAATTCTGCCAGTATTTATATGGTGGTTTTATGCGTTTTTTGTGGCACATATTAAAAAATCATGCAATTTTCAAGTGACTGTTTTAAAAAATCACAGTTTAGGAACCACTGGTGGGATTTTAGTCAAATTTACTTTATAACAAAGAGGAACATTGGTTTTATTTGCTAAAAAATCAATAACGTTTTATCTGCTTATTTTATTAGATTTTCCTGTCTTCAAAATTGAGCGTCTGAAATTTCCAAGTGACTGTTTTAAAAAAATCATAACTTTGCAACCACTGGTCGGATTTTAGTGAAATTTGCTGTATTATAAAGCTGAGCTTTGGTTTTATTTAGAAAAAATTCTGCTAGTATTTATATGGTGGTTTTATGCGATTTTTGTGACACATATTAAAAAATCATGCAATTTTCAAGTGACTGTTTTAAAAAATCACAGTTTAGGAACCACTGGTGGGATTTTAGTCAAATTCACTTTATAACAAAGAGGAACATTGGTTTTATTTGCTAAAAAATCAATAACGTTTTATCTGCTTATTTTATTAGATTTTCCTGTCTTCAAAATTGAGCGTCTGAAATTTCCAAGTGACTGTTTTAAAAAAATCATAACTTTGCAACCACTGGTCGGATTTTAGTGAAATTTGCTGTATTATAAAGCTGAGCTTTGGTTTTATTTAGAAAAAAATCTGCTAGTCTTTATATGGTGGTTTTATGCGTTTTTTGTGGCACATACTAAAAAATCATGCAATTTTCAAGTGACTGTTTTAAAAAATCACAGTTTAGGAACCACTGATGGGATTTTAGTCAAATTCACTTTATAACAAAGAGGAACACTGGTTTTATTTGTTAAAAAAAATCAATAACGTTTTATCTGCTTATTTTATTAGATTTTCCTGGCTTCAAATTTGAGCGTCCGAAATTTCCAAGTGACTGTTTTAAAAAAATCATAACTTTGCAACCACTGGTCGGATTTTAATGAAATTTGCTGTATTATAAAGCTGAGCTTTGGTTTTATTTAGAAAAAAATCTGCTAGTCTTTATATGGTGGTTTTATGCGTTTTTTGTGGCACATTAAAAATCATGCAATTTTCAAGTGACTGTTTTAAAAAATCACAGTTTAGGAACCACTGGTGGGATTTTAGTCAAATTCACTTTATGACAAAGAGGAACATTGGTTTTATTTATAAAAAATTCAGGAACGTGTTATCTGCTTATTTTATGACATTTTCGTGGCGTTAAAGTGATACACATCTAAAAAATCACAAAATTTTCAAGTAACTGTTTTAAAAAATCAGTTTCGGAACCACTGGTCAGATTTTATTAAAATTACTAAACAGAATGTTGTAGTTGTTATCCAATCAACCAAAAAAAAATCTTTCGTAATTATAACACCAATTTCCTAAAAACAAATTTATTCCAATATGTGATTAAATTACTAATTAACTTAGTATAATAAAACACGTAACGAAACTTACTAAGCACTTTTATTATATTACGAGTATTCCAACAAATTATCATCATGAAACACCCCGAAACTTTCCTCTCCTACAATCGAACAAATAAAACCGAACACTACCCCTGCATGTGCGAAGCCCTAAAACCAATCCTAATATGGGCGCGAATCACCGGAATCCTCCCTGGAAAAACCCTAAAAAAAGACTACAAAATAACAAAAGGTTGTCGCCTAACCGTCAGCAAAACCTGGTTCATTTACTCCATCACCCTAATAATTTTTTACACACTTTATGGTTGTGGCGTCTACGGAACGCGATGGTTTTGCATGGTAAACCAGCCGGAAACCCACTCATGGTAAGCGTTACTTACTTAGTGGGTGGGTAAAGTAGATTTCTATTGTAGGTACGTGGTAACAATCGGCTATTTTATGACTGATTTCGACTCTGTTATCACCATAACCACCGGCGTGGTTTTCCGTAAAGAAATCCTGCAACTTTTCGAGAGATTATCGAAGCTGAATGGGGCAATAGACGAGGGGAAAACGCTGCGTAAACACGCGAAAATCCTCCTGGTTGTTGTCCTAGCTTACTTCGTTGTTATATTCGCCTCGCATGTTTATACATTCGTTGACAATCGGCAACTTTCGGTGTTTGGATGCTCGTCGCTTGGTTACCCAACAAAATATTTATTTACTTGTTTGATAATAAATAATTTGTTTTAGATGCGAGTTTTGCCGTGATTATCCGAGGTGCCACGACGATTTTCCAAATGGTGCAGTTGATGATTGTGTATGTTTTGTGCTTTTTAATCTGGAGGAAATTTGAGTTTTTGGCTGGGGCTATTCGAGTGACTGTGGGGAGGCTCCAAGGGGGGAATATCACTATAAATCCAGTGAATCACTTTAGTAGAGTTACGACTAATTTAACTGGGCCTGCTAGATTATAAATATGCGATTTTAGCTGGAGCATTTCGCGTTTTATTACCACGAACTTCTTCGGTGTTTAGACCAACTAAACCACAGCATGGGCTTGCAGATTTTAGTGGCAATTTCCTCTAGTTTATACTCGACTATTTACTACCTCTACAAATACTGCACTTCCACAGAAATAACCACAAATCCCTACATAGAACTCCACTATATTCTCGGTATAATCGGAAGGTTGCTTAAGCTACTAGCCTACATGATACTAGGACAAAAAATCTACGTTAAAGTACGCATTACCTTCACAGTTTCAATCCTTAGTTATACTGTCGCTTCCAGAGTAAACTTCCACTTCAATCCCTGCAACGAGCCGAAGTTTTGAATCTTCCACAGCAAATCCAGCTACAAGTAATAATTTTATTAGCTTACATTTATTTGGTTTTATCCACACTGTTTTAGCTACAAACTTTGATGCTGCAGTGGAGTGGAACTGAAGGAAACTTGTCGGCGTTTGGGGTGGTTCGTTTGGGCCCTTGGCTGTTAGCACCTGTAAACATAACCCCAAAAAATTTTAGAAGAATAACTAGAATACATTTAGTTTTGCTTGTAGATAATTGGAAATGTTATCACGTACTTACTGGTGGCGTTGCAGTTTGAGAAGCGTTAAAACAAGGCGGTTAAGGTGAAATTAGAAATTCAAATTTGTACGGTATGCGGTAGGCAACCAATTATACACGACTTTCAGTGCTGCCAACACAAGATAATTTAAAATTACAACCAAAATATTTATTTGATTAATAGAAATGTTTTCTTAATTGGAAAATGTAAATTTTAGTAACAGTTTGGGTATAAAATTTAAAACAGGGCGTTTAATTTAGTTATTTTGAAATTTTAGTAGTTTTCTCCTGAAAGTATGTGACCAACTAAGCACCAAATTCAGTGCTACCAATACAAGTAATTTTAAATAACAAACAAAATTACTTAATTATTTCTATTGTAACAGGATTATATTATATTGAATTCTATTCTATAAATCAAATTTTAGTGTTATCATGTTTTAAATAAAGTAATTGTATTAAATTAAAAATTATATTTGCGCTATGTTGCCTACCTTGTTTCACTAATTTCCCACACTTCAAATGTCAAAAATTTTTAGCGCAGGCTCATCTCCAAAAAAAAGTTATTTGTCGTTTCTGCCGAAAATTCCAGTAGAACTTCCAGCAACCGAAACAAAGCCACACACAGCATTTTAGCCGGTTTTCCCAAAAGCGTGTTTTCATTGCCCACCCACGCAATTTCCCATTGTGAGAGTGACTTGGCGATAGTAAATTTTCTTTGGAGCAAAATGGCAGCCACTAGAAGATTACAAAAGGTGAGTTTGTGGGGTTTTCCAATGGAAATTCACACGCCAGATTTAACCTTGACGAAAAAATCAATTTCCTTTGTCCGTTTTTTTACAGGAATTAGTCGACATTCGAAACTCCGGTTTCAAGTCATTCCGGGATATTCAAGTCGATGAAAGCAACATTTTAACGTGGCAAGGGTTGATAGTGCCGGTGAGTTAATATCTAACCAATCCCCCAAGCGAAAGCGTTAATTTACGGTTTTTAGGACACCCCACCCTACAACAAAGGTGCTTTTAAAATAGAAATTAATTACCCCGCTGAGTATCCATTTAAACCCCCGAAAATAACATTTAAAACTAAAATTTATCATCCGAATATCGACGAGAAGGGGCAGGTTTGTCTGCCGATTATTAGCGCGGAAAATTGGAAACCAGCTACGAAAACAGAACAAGGTAAGTGGCTAAAAAACAATCCAGTAGCCTAGGGAACTAATCAAAAGACAGTCGAGCCGCCTTGATTTACCACGCTCTTTTTCAGTGATTCAAGCTCTAGTGGCGTTAGTGAATGAACCGGAGCCGGAGCACCCGCTCCGTGCGGATCTAGCCGAGGAATATTTGAAGGATAGGAAAAAATTTGCGAAAAATGCTGAAGATTACACAAAGAAACACAGTGAGAAAAGACCAGCTGATTAATAGAGAGAACAGGAACAGAAAAACAATAATTTGCTATTTGTTTATATTATATCTGAATGATTGTGCATGTTTTTTTTTTAATTGAATATTATTATTATTATTTAACTTTATTTTCCATTTTTACACCATCCGTTTAAATTTAAAAAAACCAACTAAAGTAAAGCGTTTTTTTCCTTGTTTTCTTTTTGAGATTTGTGGAAAATAAAATTGTAACTATGTGATTTTTCCTTATTTTAATGAATATAATATTATTTCCAAAATGGTTTTTATCTGGTCGTTTTATTGCATTTTTCGCGGCTTAAAATTGTGAATTTTCGAGTGATGCTTTGAAAAATCACAGTTTTGGAACCACTGGTCGGATTTTAGTCAAATTTACTGTATTGTAAACTTGAACCTTCGTTTTATTTAAGAAAAATTCTACAAGTTTATATCTGATGGTTTTATCCGTTTTTTGTGGCCTCAAAGTTGCATATCTAAAAATAACGTCATTTTCGAGTGACTACTTTAAGTAGCCACAGTTCTGGAACCACTGGTTAGATTTTGATAAAATTTGCTGTATTGTAAAGGCGAACCTTGGTTTTACTTAAGAAAAATTCTGCAACTTTATATCTGGTGGTTTTATAATTTTTTTGTGGCTTTAAAACTGCACAACTAAAAATAAGGCGATTTTCGAGCCACTGCTTTAAGTAACCACAGTTTAGGAACTACTGGTCTGATTTTAGTCAAATTTACTTTATTACAAAGGGGAGCGTTGCTTTTATTTATAAAAAAATCCAGAAGATTCTATGCGCTTATTTTATGCGATTTTCCTGGCTTCAAAGTTGATGGTCTAAAAAACTAACATCTGACTTTTAAAAAATCACAGTTTTGGATCCACTGGTCGGATTTCAGTCAAATTTACTGTATTGTAAACTTGAACCTTGCTTTTATTTCAGAAAAAATCTGCAATTTTATATCTGATGGTTTTATCCGTTTTTTGTGGCCTCAAAATTGCATATCTAAAAATAACGTCATTTTCGAGTGACTACTTTAAGTAGCCACAGTTCTGGAACCACTGGTTAGATTTTGATAAAATTTACTATATTGTAAAGGCGAACCTTGGTTTTACTTAAGAAAAATTCTGCAACTTTATATCTGGTGGTTTTATAATTTTTTTGTGGCTTTAAAACTGCACAACTAAAAATAAGGCGATTTTCGAGCCACTGCTTTAAGTAACCACAGTTTAGGAACTACTGGTCTGATTTTAGTCAAATTTACTTTATTACAAAGGGGAGCGTTTCTTTTATTTATAAAAAATCCAGAAGATTCTATGCGCTTATTTTATGCGATTTTCCTGGCTTCAAAGTTGATGGTCTAAAAAACTAACATCTGACTTTTAAAAAATCACAGTTTTGGATCCACTGGTCGGATTTCAGTCAAATTTACTGTATTGTAAACTTGAACCTTGCTTTTATTTCAGAAAAAATCTGCAATTTTATATCTGATGGTTTTATCCGTTTTTTGTGACCTCAAAATTGCATATCTAAAAATAACGTCATTTTCTAATGACTACTTTAAGTAGCCACAGTTCTGGAACCACTGGTTAGATTTTGATAAAATTTACTATATTGTAAAGGCGAACCTTGGTTTTACTTAAGAAAAATTCTGCAACTTTATATCTGGTGGTTTTATAATTTTTTTGTGGCTTTAAAACTGCACAACTAAAAATAAGGCGATTTTCGAGCCACTGCTTTAAGTAACCACAGTTTAGGAACTACTGGTCTGATTTTAGTCAAATTTACTTTATTACAAAGGGGAGCGTTTCTTTTATTTATAAAAAATCCAGAAGATTCTATGCGCTTATTTTATGCGATTTTCCTGGCTTCAAAGTTGATGGTCTAAAAAACTAACATCTGACTTTTAAAAAATCACAGTTTTGGATTCACTGGTCGGATTTTAGTCAAATTTACTGTATTGTAAACTTGAACCTTGTTTTTATTTAAGAAAAAATCTGCAAGTTTATATCTGATGGTTTTATACGTTTTTTGTGGCCTCAAAGTTGCATATCTAAAAATAACGTCATTTTCGAGTGACTACTTTAAGTAGCCACAGTTCTGGAACCACTGGTTAGATTTTAATAAAATTTGCTGTATTGTTAAGCTGAACCTTGGTTTTACTTAAGAAAAATTCTGCAAGTTTATATCTGGTGGTTTTATAATTTTTTGTGGCACATATTAAAAAATCATGCAATTTTCAAGTGACAGTTTTAAAAAATCACAGTTTAGGAACCACTGGTGGGATTTTAGTCAAATTCACTTTGTGACAAAGAGGAACATTGGTTTTATTTGCTAAAAAATCAATAACGTTTTATCTGCTTATTTTATTAGATTTTCCTGGCTTCAAATTTGAGCGTCCGAAATTTTCAAGTGACTGTTTTAAAAAAAATCATAACTTTGCAACCACTGCTCGGATTTTAGTGAAATTTGCTGTATTATAAAGCTGAGCTTTGGTTTTATTTAGAAAAAATTCTGCTAGTATTTATATGGTGGTTTTATACGTTTTTTGTGGCACATATTAAAAAATCATGCAATTTTCAAGTGACTGTTTTAAAAAATCACAGTTTAGGAACCACTGGTGGGATTTTAGTCAAATTTACTTTATTACAAAGGGGAACGTTGCTTTTATTTATAAAAAAATCCAGATGATTCTATGCGATTATTTTATACGATTTTCCTGGCTTCAAAGTTGATGGTCTAAAAAACTAACATTGACTTAAAAAAAATCACAGTTTTGGATCCACTGGTCGCACTGCGATAAAATTTACATTATTGCAAAGCGAAATCTCAGTTTTATCCAAGAAAAAATCACCAAGTTCCTATCAGGTTCCTTTAAGCTCTTATCAGCCCTCAAAGTTGCCCCTTTAAAATAAATCGTATTTTTCAACCGGCTGTTTAAACAATCCTGGTCGGACTTTAGTCAAATCCACTTTATTACAAATATTTTTTCGAAAATGGTTTTTATTAATAAAGTAACCTTAACCTAATAGCTGTACATGAGAAGAAGAAGCAGTTTCCAAAGAATAAAGGCCACTAAACTAGCTTAGTTTGCGAGGTAATTTCCTGATTTTTCCTCAAGAACTCCTCAACATACTCCTTGATCTCCCCTTCATCTACAACACGAATAATTCATTGAAAAATCCCTTAAACATACACTAACCTCACTTTTCTCCAACAAGGCATGCGATATACTCCTAGCAGTACTCTTGAACACCTCCCGCGACTCGAACCGTTTATCCACATACGCGGGCGTTAGAAGCTTCACCACCATCAACCCGATCTCAGTTTTCTTTAACTTTTTCTTCTCACCGTTCACTGTCACATCGTCCACTTTTTTCCGCCGCTTTTCATCGCCTTCAATTAAGTCCAAGTGGCTATTCCGCCGTTTGTGATGGTGCGCCTTCTTCGCCGGTTTCGGTGACTGCGACTCGTCCCCAAAAAGCGTCTTTAAATCCGCGGTAATCGGGCGCTGCTTCTCCGTCATTTCCTTAACCTCAATTTCACCACTTTGTTCTAATTGTTGTCTCGCAGTGCAAAAACCCCCATGCTGTTTTTGGATATTTCGGAATAAATCACTCACTGTGTCATATTTCGGGGGTTTCGGCTGGAAATTCTGCAGTTTTTCGAAGCACACTCCTTCACTGGTGGCGTTTTTTATGCTGGTTATCTAAAAGAAAATGCGTGCAGGCTAAAAATAGTTTTTGAAACGGTGTCAAATTTGGCCATTGGTTGGACAAATACTCGGACTAGTGGAAGAGTTTCCCGTGATTTTCCACGATTTTATTTAAATTATCGCGTAAATATTGACGAATTAGAAAAATGCACATTGTACATACACAAATTGACAAGTTAGAATGTGATGTTAGGGGAATTTGTGACTTTTATATTGGCAGCAATGCAACTAAACACCAAATGTCCCTAGATATTAAGTTTGCTAACCTGATTTAAATTAACGCGCGTAATTCAAACTAATTTATATTTTAAACTTAAAAAAAAATATATAAAAAATTCAGAAAACAACTAAATTAACTTTTCGAATAATAAACATTGCTTATCCAATCCAAAATTTTAAAATTCGGCCCAAGTTTACTAGATTCCAAAAGCATGACTGTTTTAAGTCGTGGTTTTGGAACCACTGGTCGGATTTTAGTCAAATTTACTTTATTACAAAGAGGAACGTTGGCTTTATTTATAAAAAATTCCGGAAGAACTCATCTGCTTATTTTATGCGATTTTTTTGGCTTCAAAAATCAAAATTTTCAACTGACTTTTAAAAAAATCACAGCTCATAAACCACTGCTCGGATTTTAACAAAATTTCCAATTTTACAAACCACACAAATTCCCTCATCATTTTCAAACTCATTTTCACCTCAAATTTACTCCAACAATAACCAAACTTAATTCTCACCAATTTCACTATTCCACTCCTATACATCGTCATCGTGGTCGTCCTGCCAAACACCTCGTACTCCAACTCCACACAGCAGTCCTCCACATCCTTCCTATCCAACACCGCCTCATAATCCGAACAACATTCCTGATAATTGGCGTATAAAACATCCAACAATTTTGTGAGAAATTGCTCGCGATTTGCCAGTGTTAAACCTTTGACTTTGTTGGAGGTGGAATCGGCGGCTAAGACGCGACAGTGTTTGGAGAAGAGCTTCTCCACGGACTTCTGAATAGTACTGTTATCCTAGAGAATAAAAATATAGTAAGCGTGCAAATTTAAAAAAAGGGCGCTTACTTGGCAACGCCGCAACGCAAACTGCTTTTGTATCAATTCGTTGGATTCCTTTTTAGCTCTTTGCACCCGTTGGAAGTCGTCGTCTCCACTGTCTTCATTGTAGTCCTCGTAGTTCCTAAAAAAATAAAAATGTTGAATTTTTGGAGTTCCCGTGCTAAATCTACTAGTTACTCTTGAAGGCCCCTTCGTCCGCCCCCATACAACTCCAGGAAGTTACCCGCGTTAGATTCCCCAGCCTTCGTGCTGAACTTCACCGATGCCACGTGGAAATCATCCACGAGTTTTCTCACAGCCTTTTCATCCACACAAAAATCGCACTGTTTTTGGCATTTAGGCGGGGGTTCCCCGAAATGTGTTGCAAATAATTTATGCCGACACTCGCTATATATTAAAAACATAACGTAACACTTCAGTAATTAATTCACGTCGTCTTTACCTTCCATTCTCGCAAAACTCGACGATTTTCTTGAAACCTTTAAGCGCAACGTCGGCTTTGGTTCGTTTTAATTTGTTGTCCTTCGCTTTGGCCAGATCGTGATTTAAATGGAACTCAATGGCTTTGGCGTCTGCTCTACTGTAGTAGACGCGACATTTCGATGGTTTGGAATCACGACCAGCCCGACCGGATTCTTGATAGAAGGAGGCGGGGTCTTTGGGGGTGCCCCAATGGACCACAAATCTAGAACCAAAAAATTATGATAAAACGAACATCAAACTATGTGTTAATGGTAATTTGACCAAAATTATGATTTTTTTAAAACAGTCACTTGGAAATTTCGCATGCTCAAATTTGAAGCCAGGAAAATCTAATAAAATAAGCAGATAAAACGTTATAGATTTTTTAGCAAATATAACCAATGTTCCTCTTTGTCATAAAGTGAATTTGACTAAAATCCCACCAGTGGTTCCTAAACTGTGATTTTTTTAAAACAGTCACTTGAAAATTGCATGATTATTTAATATGTGCCACAAAAAACGCATAAAACCACCATATAAATACTAGCAGAGTTTTTTCTAAATAAAACCAAAGCTCAGCTTTATAATACAGCAAATTTCACTAAAATCCGACCAGTGGTTGCAAAGTTATGATTTTTTTAAAACAGTCACTTGGAAATTTCGGACGCTCAAATTTGAAGTCAGGAAAATCTAATAAAAAAAGCAGATAAAACGTTATTGATTTTTTAGCAAATAAAACCAATGTTCCTCTTTGTCATAAAGTGAATTTGACTAAAATCCCACCAGTGGTTCCTAAACTGTGATTTTTTTAAAACAGTCACTTGAAAATTGCATGATTATTTAATATGTGCCACAAAAAACGCATAAAACCACCATATAAATACTAGCAGAGTTTTTTCTAAATAAAACCAAAGCTCAGCTTTATAATACAGCAAATTTCACTAAAATCCGACCAGTGGTTGCAAAGTTATGATTTTTTTAAAACAGTCACTTGGAAATTTCGGACGCTCAAATTTGAAGCCAGGAAAATCTAATCAAATAAGCAGATAAAACGTTATTGATTTTTTAGCAAATAAAACCAATGTTCCTCTTTGTCATAAAGTGAATTTGACTAAAATCCCACCAGTGGTTCCTAAACTGTGATTTTTTAAAACAGTCACTTGAAAATTGCATGATTATTTAATATGTGCCACAAAAAACGCATAAAACCACCATATAAATACTAGCAGAGTTTTTTCTAAATAAAACCAAAGCTCAGCTTTATAATACAGCAAATTTCACTAAAATCTGACCGGTGGTTGCAAAGTTATGATTTTTTTAAAACAGTCACTTGAAAATTTCGGTCGCTCAAATTTGAAGCCAGGAAAATCTAATCAAATAAGCAGATAAAACGTTATTGATTTTTTAGCAAACAAAACCAATGTTTCTCTTTGTAATAAAGTGAATTTGACAAAAATCCCACCAGTGGTTCCTAAACTGTGATTTTTTAAAACAGTCACTTGAAAATTGCATGATTTTTTATTATGTGCCACAAAAAACGCATAAAACCACCATATAAATACTAGCAGAATTTTTTCTAAATAAAACCAAAGCTCAGCTTTATAATACAGCAAATTTCACTAAAATCCGACCAGTGGTTGCAAAGTTATGATTTTTTTAAAACAGTCACTTGGAAATTTCGGACGCTCAAATTTGAAGCCAGGAAAATCTAATAAAATGAGCAGATAAAACGTTATTGATTTTTTATCAAATAAAACCAATGTTCCTCTTTGTTATAAAGTGAATTTGACTAAAATCCCACCAGTGGTTCCTAAACTGTGATTTTTTTAAAACAGTCACTTGAAAATTGCATGATTATTTAATATGTGCCACAAAAAACGCATAAAACCACCATATAAATACTAGCAGAGTTTTTTCTAAATAAAACCAAAGCTCAGCTTTATAATACAGCAAATTTCACTAAAATCCGACCAGTGGTTGCAAAGTTATGATTTTTTTAAACAGTCACTTGGAAATTTCGGACGCTCAAATTTGAAGTCAGGAAAATCTAATAAAATGAGCAGATAAAACGTTATTGATTTTTTAGCAAATAAAACCAATGTTCCTCTTTGTCACAAAGTGAATTTGACGAAAATCCCACCGGTGGTTCCTAAACTGTGATTTTTTAAAACAGTCACTTGAAAATTGCATGATTTTTTAATATGTGCCACAAAAAACGCATAAAACCACCATATAAATACTAGCAGAATGTTTTCTAAATAAAACCAAAGCTCAGCTTTATAATACAGCAAATTTCACTAAAATCCGACCAGTGGTTGCAAAGTTATAATTTTTTTAAAACAGTCACTTGGATATTTCGGACGCTCAAATTTGAAGCCAGGAAAATCTAATAAAATAAGCAGATAAAACGTTATTGATTTTTTAGCAAATAAAACCAATGTTCCTCTTTGTCACAAAGTGAATTTGACTAAAATCCCACCAGTGGTTCCTAAACTGTGATTTTTTAGAACAGTCACTTGAAAATTGCATGATTTTTTATTATGTGCCACAAAAAAAACGCATAAAACCACCATATAAATACTAGCAGAATTTTTCCTAAATAAAACCAAAGCTCCGCTTTATAATACAGCAAATTTCACTAAAATCCGACCAGTGGTTGCAAAGTTATGATTTTTTTAAAACAGTCACTTGGAAATTTCGGACGCTCAAATTTGAAGCCAGGAAAATCTAATAAAATGAGCAGATAAAACGTTATTGATTTTTTATCAAATAAAACCAATGTTCCTCTTTGTCATAAAGTGAATTTGACTAAAATCCCACCAGTGGTTCCTAAACTGTGATTTTTTAGAACAGTCACTTGAAAATTGCATGATTTTTTATTATGTGCCACAAAAAAAACGCATAAAACCACCATATAAATACTAGCAGAATTTTTCCTAAATAAAACCAAAGCTCCGCTTTATAATACAGCAAATTTCACTAAAATCCGACCAGTGGTTGCAAAGTTATGATTTTTTTAAACAGTCACTTGGAAATTTCGGACGCTCAAATTTGAAGTCAGGAAAATCTAATAAAATGAGCAGATAAAACGTTATTGATTTTTTAGCAAATAAAACCAATGTTCCTCTTTGTCATAAAGTGAATTTGACTAAAATCCCACCAGTGGTTCCTAAACTGTGATTTTTTAAAACAGTCACTTGAAAATTGCATGATTTTTTATTATGTGCCACAAAAAACGCATAAAATCACCATATAAATACTAGCAGAATTTTTTCTAAATAAAACCAAAGCTCAGCTTTATAATACAGCAAATTTCACTAAAATCCGACCAGTGGTTGCAAAGTTATGATTTTTTTAAACAGTCACTTGGAAATTTCGGACGCTCAAATTTGAAGTCAGGAAAATCTAATAAAATGAGCAGATAAAACGTTATTGATTTTTTATCAAATAAAACCAATGTTCCTCTTTGTCATAAAGTGAATTTGACTAAAATCCCACCAGTGGTTCCTAAACTGTGATTTTTGAAAACAGTCACTTGAAAATTGCATGATTATTTAATATGTGCCACAAAAAACCCATAAAACCACCATATAAATACTAACAGAATTTTTTCTAAATAAAACCAAAGCACAGCTTTATAATACAGCAAATTTCACTAAAATCCGACCAGTGGTTGCAAAGTTATAATTTTTTTAAAACAGTCACTTGGATATTTCGGACGCTCAAATTTAAAGCCAGGAAAATCTAATCAAATAAGCAGATAAAACGTTATTGATTTTTTAGCAAATAAAACCAGTGTTCCTCTTTGTTATAAAGTGAATTTGACTAAAATCCCACCAGTGGTTCCTAAACTGTGATTTTTTTAAAACAGTCACTTGAAAATTGCATGATTTTTTAATATGTGCCACAAAAAACCCATAAAACCACCATATAAATACTAACAGAATTTTTTCTAAATAAAACCAAAGCACAGCTTTATAATACAGCAAATTTCACTAAAATCCGACCAGTGGTTGCAAAGTTATGATTTTTTTAAACAGTCACTTGGAAATTTCGGACGCTCAAATTTGAAGTCAGGAAAATCTAATAAAATGAGCAGATAAAACGTTATTGATTTTTTATCAAATAAAACCAATGTTCCTCTTTGTCATAAAGTGAATTTGACTAAAATCCCACCAGTGGTTCCTAAACTGTGATTTTTTTAAAACAGTCACTTGAAAATTGCATGATTTTTTAATATGTGCCACAAAAAACCCATAAAACCACCATATAAATACTAACAGAATTTTTTCTAAATAAAACCAAAGCACAGCTTTATAATACAGCAAATTTCACTAAAATCCGACCAGTGGTTGCAAAGTTATAATTTTTTTAAAACAGTCACTTGGATATTTCGGACGCTCAAATTTAAAGCCAGGAAAATCTAATCAAATAAGCAGATAAAACGTTATTGATTTTTTAGCAAATAAAACCAGTGTTCCTCTTTGTTATAAAGTGAATTTGACTAAAATCCCACCAGTGGTTCCTAAACTGTGATTTTTTTAAAACAGTCACTTGAAAATTGCATGATTTTTTAATATGTGCCACAAAAAACCCATAAAACCACCATATAAATACTAACAGAATTTTTTCTAAATAAAACCAAAGCACAGCTTTATAATACAGCAAATTTCACTAAAATCCGACCAGTGGTTGCAAAGTTATAATTTTTTTAAAACAGTCACTTGGATATTTCGGACGCTCAAATTTAAAGCCAGGAAAATCTAATCAAATAAGCAGATAAAACGTTATTGATTTTTTAGCAAATAAAACCAGTGTTCCTCTTTGTTATAAAGTGAATTTGACTAAAATCCCACCAGTGGTTCCTAAACTGTGATTTTTTAAAACAGTCACTTGAAAATTGCATGATTATTTAATATGTGCCACAAAAAACCCATAAAACCACCATATAAATACTAACAGAATTTTTTCTAAATAAAACCAAAGCTCAGCTTTATAATACAGCAAATTTCACTAAAATCTGACCGGTGGTTGCAAAGTTATGATTTTTTTAAAACAGTCACTTGAAAATTTCGGACGCTCAAATTTGAAGCCAGGAAAATCTAATAAAATGAGCAGATAAAACGTTATTGATTTTTTATCAAATAAAACCAATGTTCCTCTTTGTCATAAAGTGAATTTGACTAAAATCCCACCAGTGGTTCCTAAACTGTGATTTTTTAAAACAGTCACTTGAAAATTGCATGATTTTTTAATATGTGCCACAAAAAACCCATAAAACCACCATATAAATACTAACAGAATTTTTTCTAAATAAAACCAAAGCTCAGCTTTATAATACAGCAAATTTCACTAAAATCTGACCGGTGGTTGCAAAGTTATGATTTTTTTAAAACAGTCACTTGAAAATTTCGGACGCTCAAATTTGAAGCCAGGAAAATCTAATAAAATGAGCAGATAAAACGTTATTGATTTTTTATCAAATAAAACCAATGTTCCTCTTTGTCATAAAGTGAATTTGACTAAAATCCCACCAGTGGTTCCTAAACTGTGATTTTTTAAAACAGTCACTTGAAAATTGCATGATTATTTAATATGTGCCACAAAAAACCCATAAAACCACCATATAAATACTAACAGAATTTTTTCTAAATAAAACCAAAGCTCAGCTTTATAATACAGCAAATTTCACTAAAATCTGACCGGTGGTTGCAAAGTTATGATTTTTTTAAAACAGTCACTTGAAAATTTCGGACGCTCAAATTTGAAGCCAGGAAAATCTAATCAAATAAGCAGATAAAACGTTATTGATTTTTTAGCAAATAAAACCAATGTTCCTCTTTGTAATAAAGTGAATTTGACAAAAATCCCACCAGTGGTTCCTAAACTGTGATTTTTTAAAACAGTCACTTGAAAATTGCATGATTTTTTATTATGTGCCACAAAAAACGCATAAAACCACTATATAAATACTAGCAGAATTTTTTCTAAATAAAACCAACGCTCAGCTTTATAATACAGCAAATTTCACTAAAATTCGACCAGTGGTTCCAAAAAAAAAATTTTCATTTAGCCAACATCTAAAAAATTGCGTTTCCTCACGACTGCGCCTACTCCGCCTTACAAAAAACAACCTCAAAATGAATTACCTCACAGTGCTTTTATCCACGCCCATCCCAAAGCTCACAGTGGCACAAATCACCGGCACCTCCCCATTTTGCCACTTTTCCTGAAACTCCAATCGCTCCTTATTCTTCAAACCCGCATGATAACACAACGATTTCACTTTGGAATCATTGAGTCGCTCACTAAGCATCTCAGTTTGTTCTCTGGTACGACAATAAACAATTCCACACGGTTTTTCAATATCGGGCAGCTCCGAGTCGGTTTCCAGACAATTTTTAATAAAATCCGCCAGGTTTTTAATGGGATTATCCAGCATGTTTTGAAAGAGGACGTCGTAGAATAAATTGCTGCGAAAGCAGGAGGTTTTGAAGGTTTTATGCGAGGGGGCGAGCTTCAAACTTTGGATTATGTCTTTGGTTACCTACGAGATTAAATTAGTGGTTATTCAAATGTTATTTACTGAAATCTTACTTCTGATCCTGCGGTGGCTGTGAGGGCGATACACGGGGCGCTACAACCACCCCGAAGTAGCCCTAATTTAAGGTAATCGGGGCGAAAATCGTGGCCCCATTGGCTAACGCAATGTGCCTCGTCCACTACGATGTACGCGATTTTATTAAAGTTGTTCAAGTTGTTAAACAAAAGCTGCAAAAAATTCGTTTAAAATCCTATTTTTATGTTTGTATTTATTCCTAACCTTAAAACTGTTAGTCGCTGCCTGTTCCGGTGTTATATACAATAATCTAGTGTTGGGTTTCGAGGATTTCAAATCCACAAGCAATCTATCACGTTCACCTTTTAATGTTTTGGAGTTTAGAGATGCGGCTCGTATTTTCAACTTGGCCAAGTGGTCAATTTGGTCCTTAATCAGCGCTAATAACGGGGAAAAAACGATCGTTATTCTCCTCTCCTCCAACACAGCTGGTAGTTGGTAACACAACGATTTCCCTGAGCCTGTCGGCATTGAAACTAGCACGTCTTCTTTTCCTGTGTTTAAAAAAAATAATTACAGGAGCAGAATTTAACGAGGGATTTTACGTACTTTTACATATTTCCAAAATTGCTGCGCGTTGTAGCTCGGATTTGAATCCAGGGAACTTAAAGTGCTTTTCCAACGCTTGTAAAAGCGGTTTTTCATCCATTTTCACCGCGAAGTTGTTGCAACATTCGAGTTATTTTATTTTAGGTTAGATTTTGTCTTCTTCAGCTGCTTACATTACAGACATCTACATTACCAACTTCGTAATGTTCGTAATGTTGCAACACTCACACACAGATGTCGCCATGTAACATGTATGTTTGGTTGCCTACGTTTGCGTCTGTTTTAAATTGAGGTTAAATTACTCATATCAAACAACCAGTTAAATTAAGTGTAAAAACCTGCAATGGGTATTGACTTCGACATTTTGGAGCACTGTCGCAAAGTCCGCGCAGACCATGGACGGCCACCCTACACCTGCCCGGTGGAAAAATGCGGCAGAACCTACAAATCAGTCTGTGGCTTGCAGTACCATTTGAAGAGTTTCGACCACGATAACCCCACACCGCTACCGCCAACCACCCCCAGCTCGTCCAAAAGCAAAAAAGGTACTTACCCACCAACGTACTTTAACCAACTTTTTAACGTGTTTTCCAGGACGAACTAGAGGCACTCCCGGTTCAGTTATCGCCCCAAATACACCGCTTATCACCCCGGAACCATTAACATTCGAAGAGGCGCAGAAAATGGTACAGTTTGAGGTAAACGGTGTTCCGTTGCGTTGGAATATCAACGAAACGTTGGAGATTGTATCGAAGGATGATTTTTCGGATGAAGAGGGGCCAGCTGAGGTTAAAATTGAAGCAAGTGCTGGTACAACTAGGTTAGAATTTCATACTCAAACGGGTTTTAAAAGAGTTGTTGTAGAACCTGTGGCTCAACTACCGGAGGCTAGTTATAAGGAGTTGGAGGACTATAATATTTGCGACGCCCCTCCGAGACCCAATGCCTATATTCGGTTTATAGAGAAGAGTACGGAGGAACTCGATGGGGAGGTATGGAAGTTTTATATATTTTCCCCCCTTCCTCTACTGCAACTTACTTGGCGCTAGCTGCCTTTCAGAACTGCGACCACTCAGAAATTAAATAGTTCCCTTTCCAGGTGGAATACGACGTAGACGAAGAAGACACCGCCTGGCTCTCCCTCATGAACGAAAAACGCGAGGCTTCAGGCTTAGCCCCCGTTTCAGTAGACTCACTTGAACTTCTAATGGATCGCTTAGAAAAAGAATCATATTTCCAAGTAAACACAAATAAAAATCCCACATTCCAAAAAAATAATTATTTAACACTTTTAGGCGTCTGTAAACGGCCACACAGGGGCGGTAGTAGATGATGACGCAGTTTGCTGCATTTGCATGGACGGCGAATGTCAAAACACCAACGTCATCTTATTTTGCGATATGTGCAACTTAGCGGTACACCAGGATTGCTATGGGGTGCCTTATATCCCTGAAGGCCAGTGGTTATGTCGGCGGTAAGCCCTAAAAAAATAATTCTTTTCGACAACAAATCATTATCGCTTTAGATGCCTCCAATCACCAAGTCGCGCTGTCGACTGCGTCCTCTGTCCAAATCAAGGTGGCGCCTTCAAACAAACCGACAGAGGGCTCTGGGCGCATGTTGTCTGCGCCCTCTGGATACCCGAAGTGCGTTTCGCTAATACTGTTTTTTTGGAGCCAATCGATTCCATTGAAACAATCCCAGCGGCTAGGTGGAAGCTTACTTGTTATGTGTGTAAACAACGTGGCGTGGGCGCCTGTATTCAGTGCCATAAAAACAATTGCTACTCGGCGTTTCATGTGACTTGCGCACAACAGGCTGGTTTGTATATGAAGATGGATACGGTGAAGGATGGCGGGGATTCCCAGCCGGTTTTGGTGCAGAAGATTGCGTATTGTGATGTACACACACCGGCTGATAATAGTAAGTTTGTAGGAGGAAAATTGGCTCAATATTGAGCAAAATTATTTTTGAACCAGTAGAATTTTTTAAAATTGTGAGCCTCGTGGAAAGTAGTTCAGTCACATTTCCTCGGATTTCTTAGCTGGTAGTTTAGAATATTTTCCATTTCATTTCCAGCAGACTCAAAGAAGGAAGACTAAAATCCCACCAGTGGTTCCTAAACTGTGATTTTTTAAAACAGTCACTTGAAAATTGCATGATTTTTTCTTATGTGTAACAGAAAATGCGTAAAACCACCATATAAAAACTAGCAGAATTTTTTCTAAATAAAACCAAAGCTCAGCTTTATAATACAGCAAATTTCACTAAAATCCGACCAGTGGTTGCAAAGTTATGATTTTTTTAAAACAGTCACTTGGAAATTTCGGACGCTGAAATTTGAAACCAGGAAAATCTAATAAAATGAGCAGATAAAACGTTATTGATTTTTTAGCAAATAAAACCAATGTTCCTCTTTGTTATAAAGTGAATTTGACTAAAATCCCACCAGTGGTTCCTAAACTGTGATTTTTTAAAACAGTCACTTGAAAATTGCATGATTTTTAATATGTGTCACAAAAAACGCGTAAAACCACCATATAAATACTAGCAGAATTTTTTCTAAATAAAACCAAAGCTCAGCTTTATAATCCAGCAAATTTCACTAAAATCCGACCAGTGGTTGCAAAGTTATGATTTTTTTAAAACAGTCACTTGAAAATTTCGGACGCTGAAATTTGAAACCAGGAAAATCTAATAAAATGAGCAAATAAAACGTTATTGATTTTTTAGCAAATAAAACCAATGTTCCTCTTTGTTATAAAGTGAATTTGACTAAAATCCCACCAGTGGTTCCTAAACTGTGATTTTTTAAAACAGTCACTTGAAAATTGCATGATTTTTTCTTATGTGTAACAGAAAACGCGTAAAACCACCATATAAAAACTAGCAGAATTTTTTCTAAATAAAACCAAAGCTCAGCTTTATAATACAACAAATTTCACTAAAATCCGACCAGTGGTTTCAAAGTTATGATTTTTTTAAAACAGTCACTTGGAAATTTCGGACGCTTAAATTTGAAGCCAGGAAAATCTAATAAAATGAGCAGATAAAACGTTATTGATTTTTTAGCAAATAAAACCAATGTTCCTCTTTGTCATAAAGTGAATTTGACTAAAATCCCACCAGTGGTTCCTAAACTGTGATTTTTTAAAACAGTCACTTGAAAATTGCATGATTTTTAATATGTGTCACAAAAAACGCGTAAAACCACCATATAAATACTAGCAGAATTTTTTCTAAATAAAACCAAAGCTCAGCTTTATAATACAGCAAATTTCACTAAAATCCGACCAGTGGTTGCAAAGTTATGATTTTTTTAAAACAGTCACTTGGAAATTTCGGACGCTTAAATTTGAAGCCAGGAAAATCTAATAAAATGAGCAAATAAAACGTTATTGATTTTTTAGCAAATAAAACCAATGTTCCTCTTTGTCATAAAGTGAATTTGACTAAAATCCCACCAGTGGTTCCTAAACTGTGATTTTTTAAAACAGTCACTTGAAAATTGCATGATTTTTAATATGTGTCACAAAAAACGCGTAAAACCACCATATAAATGCTAGCAGAATTTTTTCTAAATAAAACCAAAGCTCAGCTTTATAATACAACAAATTTCACTAAAATCCGACTAGTGGTTGCAAAGTTATGATTTTTTTAAAACAGTCACTTGAAAATTTCGGACGCTGAAATTTGAAACCAGGAAAATCTAATAAAATAAGCAAATAAAACGTTATTGATTTTTTATCAAATAAAACCAATGTTCCTCTTTGTCATAAAGTGAATTTGACTAAAATCCCACCAGTGGTTCCTAAACTGTGATTTTTTAAAACAGTCACTTGAAAATGGCATGATTTTTAATATGTGTCACAAAAAACGCGTAAAACCACCATATAAATACTAGCAGAATTTTTTCTAAATAAAACCAAAGCTCAGCTTTATAATACAGCAAATTTCACTAAAATCCGACCAGTGGTTCCAAAAAAAACCTTTCATTTAACCAACACCTAAAAATTGCGTTTCCTCACGACTGCGCCTACTCCGCCTTACAAAAAACAACCTCAAAATAAATTAATGAATTAATTTTGCCATTTTTGAACCAGTAGAATTTTTTAAAATTGTTAGCCTCGTGGAAAGTAGTTCAGTCACATTTCCTCGAATTTCTATGGTAATTAAGAATATTTTCCATTCCATTTCTAGCAGACTCAAAGAAGGAAGACGCCCGTCAAAAAATGAAACAAGCACGTAAAATGCTGGCGAAAAAGCGCACCTCCGCCCCTGTAATCCTCATCCCCACCATCCCCCCCGAACGTATCCAAGAAATCGGCTCATTGGTCACAATTGCCAAAAAATCCCAATTCATCCAACGACTGATCGCCTACTGGACGCTCAAACGCCAATTCAGAAATGGAGTTCCTTTGCTTAGACGATTACAAAGCGCCCACGGCGGCCCTCGCGACTCTAACACAAGCAACGTGGACACCATCGAACTATGCCGACAGTTAAAGTATTGGCAATGCCTACGTCAAGACTTGGAACGAGCTCGATTGCTGTGTGAGTTGGTGCGCAAGCGCGAGAAAATGAAGCTTGAGTACACTAAAGTAGGTTAGAGTCTTGGCTCTATTGGAGTTAGCTAAAAGTGGAGGTTTTAGGTGACGGAAAAATGCTTAAACATCAAACTGAAGCCACTCGAAGCTAGTTTACGTAACGTACTCGATTTGATTTCGGCTAAGGACACTAACGAGATTTTCAGCGAACCTGTCGACTTGGAAGAAGTGCCTGATTACACGACTGTTGTCACTGATCCAATGGATTTGAGCACGATGAGGAAGAAATTAGATGACGGATTATATCCGGAGCTGACACCGATGGAAAAAGACTTCAATTTAATGATCGCTAATTGTTTAGCGTACAACAATCGAGACACTGTTTTCTATCGGTAGAACAAACAACAAAACTTTGGTGATTTGATTGTTTTTTAAATATTTGTTTTTAGAGCTGGGATTAAAATGCGGGATCAATGTGGCGTTATCTTACGTCAAGCCAGACGCGAGTTGGAGTCGTCTGGTTTACTAAACGAAACCAAACCAGTCGCGGCGCAGAATTCCGATGGAGCAACTGAGGAAACCCTGGCGGCTGATATAGACAAACAATTAGAGTCCCTACAGGTAAGATAGAGCCACATTAGCAACGCCATCTAAAAGAATTTATAAACAGGGAAAAACTGGTCCAGACGTCAAAGCAAAACTCGAAGAGTTACTGGGTAAAAGTCAAACGTTAAAACACGGCCTACAACGAGCCAAACGCGTAAAAACCATCCGCAGTGAACTAAATAAATTGAAGCGCACCCTAGTGGCGACTGATAGTTCACAATCGGATATCGATGCAGAAGTGGTGGATGTTAAAAATAGTCCTCAGAATACTGGTGAGTTTTAGATAATTTAATTATGTTTTGCGTATAATATTGGTTTAGGAGTCTCTCCGACAGGTGGCGTTAACAGAAGAACTGCAGTGCTGTTCACTAGAAAAGCCCAGGCGGCGCTTAAGAAACCAGCGGAGGAGAAGGAACCAGTAGCGGCGTCGCCAGTTTTGCCAAGTGCGTCCAAACAGTAAGTACCAAATCGCCATTTTGTGTTAGTTTAGCTGCTCTAATAAATACTCCTACAATAAAACAAACTAATATTTCCTGCACACTATTGTCAGGAAAAAAAAGGGCCGCGCACCACGTCGCAGTGCTGAGCCGAATCCATCCCCACCACCAGAACCCAAACCCGCCACCGAACCAGTTCCGGATAGTTTCCGGGTGTACAGGGCGAGTATTCATACGTCAGACGATGAGCAAAGCGATAGTGGTACCAGTTTGTCGACTTGTTACTCGCGGGATTTATCGGAGATTGCCACGGAAAACGACAGCGATTGTTCGGATAGTGACGTAGAGAATCCAGTCGGGGAGAGTATTGAAAAGGAGCTCAAACCGCTGGAAATGGTTTGGGCGAAATGTCGCGGGTACCCATGGTATCCAGCTCTAATAATCGATCCTGAAATGCCTAAAGGTTTAAACTAAAAATATTCGACATAACCTAACTTTCTAACGTAAATTTCTAGGTTATGTTCATCGAGGTGTTCCTATTCCGTCCCCGCCAACTGACGTGTTGGCTCTATCCTCCAATTATACAGAACACGTCTACTTGGTTTTGTTTTTTGATGCTAAACGCACTTGGCAGTTTTTGCCTGCTGAGAAATTAGAGTTGATGGGTTTGGATACAGAGCGAGATGAATCCAAGGTGGGTTTATTTTAATGGGTTTTATTTTAGAGACTGATTTTGGGGTTTATAGGTGAATGAGTCGAGGAAACCGGCGGATCGGAAGGCAGTGAAGAAAGCTTATGAACATGCTCTACAGTACCGGGCTCAGATTAATGAGCCACCTGGACCCAGTGCCATTGGATAGGAGAGAGTATTTAATTTTTTTGTGTTGCACTAGATATTATTTAAAATTTAAATGTTAAGACACTATTTTAAGAGTAATAAAAGTATTTGTTGTTTTATCTTGTGTTTTTTTATACCTACTGAAAAAATTTATAAATAGTCTGTAATTGTTTCCCAAATAAAACAATCATTCATCTTTACAACAAACTTAATTTTAAAAAAATCCAACCAGCGGTTCTAAAACTGATTTTTAAAACATTAACTCACGAAAAATGCGATTTTTAAAATAGGCAATTTGAGGCCCCAAAAATCGCGGAAAAAATTCATATAAACAGTTCCTGATTTTTTCCAAAATAAAATCATCATTCATCTTTACAACAAACTTAATTTTAAAAAAATCTAACCAGCGGTTCCAAAACTGCGATTTTTAAAACATTAACCCATGATAAATGCGATTTTTTAAAGGGCAATTTGGGGCCCCAAAAATCGCGGAAAAAATTCATATAAACAGTTCCTGCTTTTTTCCAAAATCAAACCATCATTCATTTTTACAACAAACTTAATTTTAAAAAAATCCAACCAGCGGTTCTAAAACTGATTTTTAAAACATTAACTCACGAAAAATGCGATTTTTAAAATAGGCAATTTGAGGCCCCAAAAATCGCGGAAAAAATTCATATAAACAGTTCCTGCTTTTTTCCAAAATCAAACCATCATTCATTTTTACAACAAACTTAATTTTAAAAAAATCCAACCAGCGGTTCCAAAACTGTGATTTTTAAAACAATAACTTACGAAAAATGCGATTTTTGAAACGGCAATTTGGGGCCCCAAAAAATACAGAAAAAATTCATATAAACAGTTCCTGCTTTTTTCCAAAATAAAACAATCATTCACCTTTACAACAGAGTTAATTTTATAAAAATCCAACCAGCGGTTCCAAAACTGCGATTTTTAAAACATTAACCCTCGAAAAATGCGATTTTTGAAATCGGCAATTTGAGGCCCCAAAAATCACAGAAAAAAGTCATATAAAAAGTCCGTGATTTTTTCCTGAATAAAACAATCATTCATCTTTACAACAAACATAATTTTAAAAAAATCCAACCAGCGGTTCCAAAACTGCGATTTTTAAAACATTAACCCTCGAAAAATGCGATTTTTGAAATCGGCAATTTAAGGCCCCAAAAATCACAGAAAAAAGTCATATAAAAAGTCCGTGATTTTTTCCTGAATAAAACAATCATTCACCTTTACAACAGAGTTAATTTTAAAAAAATCCAACCAGCGGTTCCAAAACTGCGACTTTTAAAACATTAACCCTCGAAAAATGCGATTTTTGAAATCGGCAATCTGAGGCCCCAAAAATCACAGAAAAAATCCATATAAAAAGTCCGTGATTTTTTCCTGAATAAAACAATCATTCACCTTTACAACAGAGTTAATTTTAAAAAAATCCAACCAGCGGTTCCAAAACTGCGATTTTTAAAACATTAACCCTCGAAAAATGCGATTTTTGAAATCGGCAATCTGAGGCCCCAAAAATCACAGAAAAAATCCATATAAAAAGTCCGTGATTTTTTCCTGAATAAAACAATCATTCACCTTTACAACAGAGTTAATTTTATAAAAATCCAACCAGCGGTTCCAAAACTGCGACTTTTAAAACATTAACCCTCGAAAAATGCGATTTTTGAAATCGGCAATCTGAGGCCCCAAAAATCACAGAAAAAATCCATATAAAAAGTCCGTGATTTTTTCCTGAATAAAACAATCATTCACCTTTACAACAGAGTTAATTTTATAAAAATCCAACCAGCGGTTCCAAAACTGCGATTTTTAAAACATTAACCCTCGAAAAATGCGATTTTTGAAATCGGCAATCTGAGGCCCCAAAAATCACAGAAAAAATCCATATAAAAAGTCCGTGATTTTTTCCTGAATAAAACAATCATTCACCTTTACAACAGAGTTAATTTTAAAAAAATCCAACCAGCGGTTCCAAAACTGCGATTTTTAAAACATTAACCCTCGAAAAATGCGATTTTTGAAATCGGCAATCTGAGGCCCCAAAAATCACAGAAAAAATCCATATAAAAAGTCCGTGATTTTTTCCTGAATAAAACAATCATTCACCTTTACAACAGAGTTAATTTTATAAAAATCCAACCAGCGGTTCCAAAACTGCGACTTTTAAAACATTAACCCTCGAAAAATGCGATTTTTGAAATCGGCAATCTGAGGCCCCAAAAATCACAGAAAAAATCCATATAAAAAGTCCGTGATTTTTTCCTGAATAAAACAATCATTCACCTTTACAACAGAGTTAATTTTATAAAAATCCAACCAGCTGTTCCAAAACTGCGATTTTTAAAACATTAACCCTCGAAAAATGCGATTTTTGAAATCGGCAATCTGAGGCCCCAAAAATCACAGAAAAAATCCATATAAAAAGTCCGTGATTTTTTCCTGAATAAAACAATCATTCACCTTTAGAACAGAGTTAATTTTATAAAAATCCAACCAGCTGTTCCAAAACTGCGATTTTTAAAACATTAACCGTCGAAAAATGCGATTTTTGAAATCGGCAATCTGAGGCCCCAAAAATCACAGAAAAAATCCATATAAAAAGTCCGTGATTTTTTCCTGAATAAAACAATCATTCACCTTTACAACAGAGTTAATTTTAAAAAAATCCAACCAGCGGTTCCAAAACTGCGATTTTTAAAACATTAACCCTCGAAAAATGAGATTTTTGAAATCGGCAATCTGAGGCCCCAAAAATCACAGAAAAAATCCATATAAAAAGTCCGTGATTTTTTCCTGAATAAAACAATCATTCACCTTTAGAACAGAGTTAATTTTATAAAAATCCACCCAGCGGTTCCAAAACTGCGACTTTTAAAACATTAACCCTCGAAAAATGCGATTTTTGAAATCGGCAATCTGAGGCCCCAAAAATCACAGAAAAAATCCATATAAAAAGTCCGTGATTTTTTCCTGAATAAAACAATCATTCACCTTTACAACAGAGTTAATTTTATAAAAATCCAACCAGCGGTTCCAAAACTGCGACTTTTAAAACATTAACCCTCGAAAAATGCGATTTTTGAAATCGGCAATCTGAGGCCCCAAAAATCACAGAAAAAATCCATATAAAAAGTCCGTGATTTTTTCCTGAATAAAACAATCATTCACCTTTACAACAGAGTTAATTTTATAAAAATCCAACCAGCGGTTCCAAAACTGCGACTTTTAAAACATTAACCCTCGAAAAATGCGATTTTTGAAATCGGCAATCTGAGGCCCCAAAAATCACAGAAAAAATCCATATAAAAAGTCCGTGATTTTTTCCTGAATAAAACAATCATTCACCTTTACAACAGAGTTAATTTTATAAAAATCCAACCAGCGGTTCCAAAACTGCGACTTTTAAAACATTAACCCTCGAAAAATGCGATTTTTGAAATCGGCAATCTGAGGCCCCAAAAATCACAGAAAAAATCCATATAAAAAGTCCGTGATTTTTTCCTGAATAAAACAATCATTCACCTTTACAACAGAGTTAATTTTATAAAAATCCAACCAGCGGTTCCAAAACTGCGATTTTTAAAACATTAACCCTCGAAAAATGCGATTTTTGAAATCGGCAATCTGAGGCCCCAAAAATCACAGAAAAAATCCATATAAAAAGTCCGTGATTTTTTCCTGAATAAAACAATCATTCACCTTTACAACAGAGTTAATTTTAAAAAAATCCAACCAGCGGTTCCAAAACTGCGATTTTTAAAACATTAACCCTCGAAAAATGCGATTTTTGAAATCGGCAATCTGAGGCCCCAAAAATCACAGAAAAAATCCATATAAAAAGTCCGTGATTTTTTCCTGAATAAAACAATCATTCACCTTTACAACAGAGTTAATTTTATAAAAATCCAACCAGCGGTTCCAAAACTGCGACTTTTAAAACATTAACCCTCGAAAAATGCGATTTTTGAAATCGGCAATCTGAGGCCCCAAAAATCACAGAAAAAATCCATATAAAAAGTCCGTGATTTTTTCCTGAATAAAACAATTATTCACCTTTAGAACAGAGTTAATTTTATAAAAATCCAACCAGCGGTTCCAAAACTGCGATTTTTAAAACATTAACCCTCGAAAAATGCGATTTTTGAAATCGGCAATCTGAGGCCCCAAAAATCACAGAAAAAATCCATATAAAAAGTCCGTGATTTTTTCCTGAATAAAACAATCATTCACCTTTAGAACAGAGTTAATTTTATAAAAATCCAACCAGCGGTTCCAAAACTGCGATTTTTAAAACATTAACCCTCGAAAAATGCGATTTTTGAAATCGGCAATCTGAGGCCCCAAAAATCACAGAAAAAATCCATATAAAAAGTCCGTGATTTTTTCCTGAATAAAACAATCATTCACCTTTAGAACGGAGTTAATTTTATAAAAATCCAACCAGCGGTTCCAAAACTGCGATTTTTAAAACATTAACCCTCGAAAAATGCGATTTTTGAAATCGGCAATCTGAGGCCCCAAAAATCACAGAAAAAATCCATATAAAAAGTCCGTGATTTTTTCCTGAATAAAACAATCATTCATCTTTACAACAAACATAATTTTAAAAAAATCCAACCAGCGGTTCCAAAACTGCGATTTTTAAAACATTAACCCTCGAAAAATGCGATTTTTGAAATCGGCAATCTGAGGCCCCAAAAATCACAGAAAAAATCCATATAAAAAGTCCGTGATTTTTTCCTGAATAAAACAATTATTCACCTTTAGAACAGAGTTAATTTTATAAAAATCCAACCAGCGGTTCCAAAACTGCGATTTTTAAAACATTAACCCTCGAAAAATGCGATTTTTGAAATCGGCAATCTGAGGCCCCAAAAATCACAGAAAAAATCCATATAAAAAGTCCGTGATTTTTTCCTGAATAAAACAATCATTCACCTTTAGAACAGAGTTAATTTTATAAAAATCCAACCAGCTGTTCCAAAACTGCGATTTTTAAAACATTAACCCTCGAAAAATGCGATTTTTGAAATCGGCAATCTGAGGCCCCAAAAATCACAGAAAAAATCCATATAAAAAATCCGTGATTTTTTCCTGAATAAAACAATTATTCACCTTTAGAACAGAGTTAATTTTATAAAAATCCAACCAGCGGTTCCAAAACTGCGATTTTTAAAACATTAACCCTCGAAAAATGCGATTTTTGAAATCGGCAATCTGAGGCCCCAAAAATCACAGAAAAAATCCATATAAAAAGTCCGTGATTTTTTCCTGAATAAAACAATCATTCACCTTTAGAACAGAGTTAATTTTATAAAAATCCAACCAGCTGTTCCAAAACTGCGATTTTTAAAACATTAACCCTCGAAAAATGCGATTTTTGAAATCGGCAATCTGAGGCCCCAAAAATCACAGAAAAAATCCATATAAAAAGTCCGTGATTTTTTCCTGAATAAAACAATCATTCACCTTTACAACAGAGTTAATTTTAAAAAAATCCAACCAGCGGTTCCAAAACTGCGATTTTTAAAACATTAACCCTCGAAAAATGCGATTTTTGAAATCGGCAATCTGAGGCCCCAAAAATCACAGAAAAAATCCATATAAAAAGTCCGTGATTTTTTCCTGAATAAAACAATCATTCACCTTTACAACAGAGTTAATTTTAAAAAAATCCAACCAGCGGTTCCAAAACTGCGATTTTTAAAACATTAACCCTCGAAAAATGCGATTTTTGAAATCGGCAATCTGAGGCCCCAAAAATCACAGAAAAAATCCATATAAAAAGTCCGTGATTTTTTCCTGAATAAAACAATCATTCATCTTTACAACAAACATAATTTTAAAAAAATCCAACCAGCGGTTCCAAAACTGCGATTTTTAAAACATTAACCCTCGAAAAATGCGATTTTTGAAATCGGCAATCTGAGGCCCCAAAAATCACAGAAAAAAGTCATATAAAAAGTCCGTGATTTTTTCCTGAATAAAACAATCATTCATCTTTACAACAAACATAATTTTAAAAAAATCCAACCAGCGGTTCCAAAACTGCGATTTTTAAAACATTAACCCTCGAAAAATGCGATTTTTGAAATCGGCAATCTGAGGCCCCAAAAATCACAGAAAAAATCCATATAAAAAGTCCGTGATTTTTTCCTGAATAAAACAATCATTCACCTTTACAACAAACTTAATTTTAAAAAAATCCAACCAGCAGTTTCAAAACTATGATTTTTAAAACATTAACCCATGAAAAATGCGATTTTTGAAACGGCAATTTGGGGCCCCAAATATCGCTGAAAAAATTCATATAAACAGTTACTGATTTTTTCCAAAATAAAACCATCATTCATCTTTACAACAAACTTAATTTAAAAAAAATCCAACCAGCGGTTCCAAAACTGTGATTTTTAAAACATTAACTTACGAAAAATTCGATTTTTTTTCTATGAAATTATTATATTATTATTATAATACTAATTTTTTAAAGCGTTTAAAATTAACGACATTTAAATTTTGGTATGACAATTTGTCAATACTAGTTAAAATTTTGATTTTTATACAAATCATAACGAGCGTAATCGGAGAAAAATTGTCATCGTAGTCGCAATAAAAATTGTAGGTAATAATTTGTTGTCCAGCCAACTCCTGTTATCCAAATGGTACCTGAATCTGATGGTCAACACATTTACGATCTAGCTACCCATGGTGGGGAGGCCACCAAGAGAAACTAGTTTTTCAATCAACTTGTCTTCAGAATTTATCTACCTGCCCACACACAAACACACCAAGTGTACTCTCGTCAATTACAAGTGCGTTGGTGGTACTTTAATCAACCCAATTTACACAAAACCACAACAAAAATGAAACCCATCCAACTCCTAGTGCTACTTGGTCTCATCACCAAAACAATCAGTGTTAAAACCACCGAAAAACTCCCAATCTACATCGACAATGGACACGATCAAACCGAAATCGACCACTTCATGACCTCGCAGGAAAAACAAGAAGTCGAATTGGAAGTGTTGAGTTTACTAGGGCTGCCTAGTCGCCCACGCAAAATCAACTCGATTCCTCTAAACAAATCCGCATCGCGTTTCCTACTGGACGTCTACAAAAAAATCATCGAGGAGGAAAGCGAGGACGACAACGCAGAAAAATCTAGCAGGCGAATTAAACGCTCGGAAAAAAATGGTACCGTCGACGATATCAGTTTGAGTGGCGAGGAGGAACAACAAATCTCCGAGAGTGATCTTATCATGACCTTTGAGGTCACCAGTAAGTACCTAACTTCGTATATACAGGGTGTGTTACGAGGCAAAAAAAAAAGCGAGTGAATTTTAGAACACGTTCGATTTTTTAGTGTAGTCGCGACACACCCTGTATATAAGCCATCTAACTTAAGGCGTGTTTAGATCACCACGGCGCTGTGCGACACGAACGCGGCAAACGCTTGTGGTTCAACGTTAGCGACGTACCACTAGCCGAGGACTTAGTAGGCGCTGAATTGCGAATGTACCAAACTGAAAGACACGCGGAGAAAAATCCAGAAGAAAAGTTTACCGTTACCGTGTACCAGTTAATTAACAGCGATAATGGGTGAGTACTAGCAAGATTTATTTGACCCAAGAAACTGTTTTTTAAATATAAATAAACGCATATACTACACAGATTATTTTGTGTTAATTTAAGCAATTTTTTTATTTTTATTTTTATTTTTTTTTATTTATTAGAAACTGTTTTTTAAATATAAATAAACGCATATACTCCACAGATTATTTTGAGTTAATTTAAGCAATTTTTTTATTTTTATTTTTATTTTTTTTTATTTATTAGAAACTGTTTTTTAAATATAAATAAACGCATATACTCCACAGATTATTTTGAGTTAATTTAAGCAATTTTTTTATTTTTATTTATTTTTTATTTATTAGAAACTGTTTTTTAAATATAAATAAACGCATATACTCCACAGATTATTTTGAGTTAATTTAAGCAATTTTTTTATTTTTATTTATTTTTTATTTATTAGAAACTGTTTTTTAAATATAAATAAACGCATATACTCCACAGATTATTTTGTGTTAATTTAAGCAATTTTTTTATTTTTATTTTTATTTTTTTTTTATTTATTAGAAACTGTTTTTTAAATATAAACAAACGCATATACTCCACAGATTATTTTGAGTTAATTTAAGCAATTTTTTTATTTTTATTTATTTTTTATTTATTAGAAACTGTTTTTTAAATATAAATAAACGCATATACTCCACAGATTATTTTGTGTTAATTTAAGCAATTTTTTTATTTTTATTTTTATTTTTTTTTATTTATTAGAAACTGTTTTTTAAATATAAATAAACGCATATACTCCACAGATTATTTTGTGTTAATTTAAGCAATTTTTTTATTTTTATTTTTTTTTATTTATTAGAAACTGTTTTTTAAATATAAATAAACGCATATACTCCACAGATTATTTTGTGTTAATTTAAGCAATTTTTTATTTTTATTTTTATTTTTTTTTATTTATTAGAAACTGTTTTTTAAATATAAATAAACGCATATACTCCACAGATTATTTTGTGTTAATTTAAGCAATTTTTTTATTTTTATTTATTTTTTATTTATTAGAAACTGTTTTTTAAATATAAATAAACGCATATACTCCACAGATTATTTTGTGTTAATTTAAGCAATTTTTTTATTTTTATTTTTATTTATTAGAAACTGTTTTTTAAATATAAACAAACGCATATACTCCACAGATTATTTTGAGTTAATTTAAGCAATTTTTTTATTTTTATTTATTTTTTATTTATTAGAAACTGTTTTTTAAATATAAATAAACGCATATACTCCACAGATTATTTTGTGTTAATTTAAGCAATTTTTTTATTTTTATTTTTATTTTTTTTTATTTATTAGAAACTGTTTTTTAAATATAAATAAACGCATATACTCCACAGATTATTTTGAGTTAATTTAAGCAATTTTTTTATTTTTATTTATTTTTTATTTATTAGAAACTGTTTTTTAAATATAAATAAACGCATATACTCCACAGATTATTTTGAGTTAATTTAAGCAATTTTTTTATTTTTATTTTTATTTTATTTATTAGAAACTGTTTTTTAAATATAAATAAACGCATATACTCCACAGATTATTTTGAGTTAATTTAAGCAATTTTTTTATTTTTATTTATTTTTTATTTATTAGAAACTGTTTTTTAAATATAAATAAACGCATATACTCCACAGATTATTTTGTGTTAATTTAAGCAATTTTTTTATTTTTATTTTTATTTTTTTTTATTTATTAGAAACTGTTTTTTAAATATAAATAAACGCATATACTCCACAGATTATTTTGTGTTAATTTAAGCAATTTTTTTATTTTTATTTTTTTTTATTTATTAGAAACTGTTTTTTAAATATAAATAAACGCATATACTCCACAGATTATTTTGAGTTAATTTAAGCAATTTTTTTATTTTTATTTTTATTTTTTTTATTTATTAGAAACTGTTTTTTAAATATAAATAAACGCATATACTCCACAGATTATTTTGTGTTAATTTAAGCAATTTTTTTATTTTTATTTTTATTTTTTTTTATTTATTAGAAACTGTTTTTTAAATATAAACAAACGCATATACTCCACAGATTATTTTGTGTTAATTTAAGCAATTTTTTTATTTTTATTTATTTTTTATTTATTAGAAACTGTTTTTTAAATATAAATAAACGCATATACTCCACAGATTATTTTGTGTTAATTTAAGCAATTTTTTTATTTTTATTTTTATTTTTTTTTATTTATTAGAAACTGTTTTTTAAATATAAATAAACGCATATACTCCACAGATTATTTTGTGTTAATTTAAGCAATTTTTTTATTTTTATTTTTTTTTATTTATTAGAAACTGTTTTTTAAATATAAATAAACGCATATACTCCACAGATTATTTTGAGTTAATTTAAGCAATTTTTTTATTTTTATTTTTATTTTTTTTTATTTATTAGAAACTGTTTTTTAAATATAAATAAACGCATATACTCCACAGATTATTTTGTGTTAATTTAAGCAATTTTTTTATTTTTATTTTTATTTTTTTTTATTTATTAGAAACTGTTTTTTAAATATAAACAAACGCATATACTCCACAGATTATTTTGTGTTAATTTAAGCAATTTTTTTATTTTTATTTATTTTTTATTTATTAGAAACTGTTTTTTAAATATAAATAAACGCATATACTCCACAGATTATTTTGTGTTAATTTAAGCAATTTTTTTATTTTTATTTATTTTTTATTTATTAGAAACTGTTTTTTAAATATAAATAAACGCATATACTCCACAGATTATTTTGTGTTAATTTAAGCAATTTTTTTATTTTTATTTTTATTTTTTTTTATTTATTAGAAACTGTTTTTTAAATATAAATAAACGCATATACTCCACAGATTATTTTGTGTTAATTTAAGCAATTTTTTTATTTTTATTTTTATTTTTTTTTATTTATTAGAAACTGTTTTTTAAATATAAACAAACGCATATACTCCACAGATTATTTTGTGTTAATTTAAGCAATTTTTTTATTTTTATTTTTATTTTTTTTTATTTATTAGAAACTGTTTTTTAAATATAAATAAACGCATATACTACACAGATTATTTTGTGTTAATTTAAGCAATTTTTTTATTTTTATTTTTATTTTTTTTTATTTATTAGGAACTGTTTTTTAAATATAAATAAACGCATATACTCCACAGATTATTTTGTGTTAATTTAAGCAATTTTTTTATTTTTATTTTTTTTTATTTATTAGAAACTGTTTTTTAAATATAAACAAACGCATATACTCCACAGATTATTTTGTGTTAATTTAAGCAATTTTTTTATTTTTATTTTTATTTTTTTTTATTTATTAGAAACTGTTTTTTAAATATAAATAAACGCATATACTCCACAGATTATTTTGAGTTAATTTAAGCAATTTTTTTATTTTTATTTATTTTTTATTTATTAGAAACTGTTTTTTAAATATAAATAAACGCATATACTCCACAGATTATTTTGTGTTAATTTAAGCTATTTTTTATTTTTATTTTTTATTTATTTTTGTGTAGTATTATTTTGCTAAATTCTAGCGAGTATCGATTTTGTTACAGTGACAGAGAATTGGAGTATATAACGGCAGTAAATACCACGGCGGCTTTCTCCGGTTGGTTGGGGTTAAATGTCAGTAGTTGTCTGGCCACGTGGGTGGCTTTCCCTACCTCCAACAAGGGTCTATATTTATCTGTCCATCCAGTTGGCAGACCAGGTAAAAGCAATTTATTTAAGTGCCTAGTTCTAGTGATTTATGACCGGAATATTAGCAGGTACTCTTTGTCTAGTAGTACCGGACAAAGCTTGGAATGTGGAAGTCCTTAAATTATTTTAAAGCAGTAGTAAATATTATGAATGAAATTTTTTTGGTTCCACGAAAATATTTTAACATCTTTGTGAAATTGTTACTGTCCTTCGTTCAACTTCTAGAGAAAATTTTGCGGTACTAAAAAGTTATATTTAAAATGTATTAATAACGCGACTTTTAGTTGGCACCTCGTACAAACGACCCACCTTAAGAAAACTCGTGCATAAATCGGTTTGAAACAAACAAAATTTACATAAATTTTTTTATTAGATATTTACTTACTTACTCACTTTATTACAACACATTATCATAATTTAATAAACTAATAAACACCTGTGGTGTGTTATTTATTTAAATAATAGCCTGAGGTGGTAACATTTCTAACTTTCATTTTTTCTCAACGCAAAAACAATTAATTTATTTTATTTGAAATTTTTACTGAAGCATTTTTTTTAGGTCATGAAATTCGCCCTGAAGATATCGGCTTGATCACCGTTAAAGGCGATGACGAAATGCAACCCTTCATGGTTGGCTTCCTAAAAGCCAAAAATCATGTTAGTGTGCGTCACGCCCGGAGCACTTACAGGCCCAAACAGGACGTCCAGAATTTATTTAAAGGAACGTATAAAAGTACGTGAAAAATTCTCAAAACCAACTATAACAAATTTCAAAATTATCCTTTTTTTCCCCCAGATATCGACTCTGAAAGTTCACGCACAACATGCCAAATCCACACGCTCTACATCAGCTTCAAAGACCTAAAATGGCAGGTAATTATAAATAACCTACAGGGCCGGATTTAGAATGTTGATGCCCTAGGGCCCTAAAAATTTCTAATTTCCAAAAACTACCAAAATCATTTTCCAGGATTGGATTATCGCCCCTGACGGTTACGCCGCCTACTACTGCCATGGCGAGTGCAATTTCCCACTAAACGCCCACATGAACGCCACCAACCACGCCATAGTCCAGACCTTAGTCCACTTGATGAACCCCTTGCGTTTTCCGAAACCCTGTTGTGCCCCTACTAAACTAACACCGATATCTGTACTTTATTTCTTGGATGATTCCAACGTGGTTTTGAAAAAGTACAAGAAAATGGCGGTGAAAAGTTGTGGATGTCATTGAAACATTTTTAAGCGTTTTTTTTTGGGCATTTGACATTTTAGTTTTAACACGTTTTGAGATTTGAAAATAGACAAAATGTGCGTAGTTATATAATTTTTGAAACACGAGGAGGACTTGGTCATGTGCAATATTTTTGGCACACCCGGTACATTAATTTTAATTAATACGTTTATTTGTAAATTTTATGATTTGGAAAAAATGATTAAATAAATACTGTGATACGTTTTATGGACTGTTAAACTGTACATAGATAACTTGTAATAAAAATTACTATAAGAAAATTGCTTTTTTTTGTGCTCCCTACATTTTTTGTTAGTATAGCAGAATTATTTTTAGAATACGTAAGATAGAGACACAATGGCGACCTGTATACTGAACACAATTCTACTATACCTGTGGCGTTAATTCTATCTAAATAAATGCACAAATATTTGCATACATTTCCACAATTTAAAACAAAATCACCTCATTCCAATGAATCATAAAAAAAAGGTCGAATACTTTCAAAAATTCTTGTTAACTACCAGCACTCATTACAAATTATTTGTTGTGTTAAGACCCAAAAATGCTACAACTAATCAAAATCGTTACTTTAGCCACAGTTTTTTCCTTAGTAGTACTAGCCAGGAACCAAGGTACCTAAAATTAAAACAATAACTCAATACAAATTATTGATGTTGGTCTAATAGATCAGCATAAATCAAACTACAAGATTTTACGTCATGGTACCAAGGTAGTACCAAAACATCTTCCAGTACACTGCGAGGTGTTGTGCTATGAAGGTACCGGTCTGCAAGTCCTACCAACTAATCCTAGCGTAAATCAATCGAGTGTTACACCGAAACCGACACAGAACATCACCAGTACCACCACGAAAGCGCCAGCTCTTAAGCCTACTACAAGTAAGTTTGAAGTAGTACCTAATACCCAAAAGGGCAAGACTAAAGAGAGTACTTTCAGCTGAGGGTTACGATGAAGGCAACAATACACGTAAATTCACAGTGAAGAAACTGCAGATAAGCCGTCGGCTCCATCGGGTACTACTCAAACAGTACCATAGTAAAAACCACCGGTTTCATTACAAAGAGTTCCCTGACAATTGTCAAGTAGTCTGCGCTGAATCGAAACCCAACGAAATCGTTCCTCCACCAGGTACTCAAAATCAAAAGTGGTACCAAACTCGGTACCACATACTTATTAATTAACTTTCCCGATTTTTAGAGACAAGTAACAGCGACGAAGAAGATGATAACTATAAACCAGGCGAAGATACCCCAGTAGAAGAAACGGTACCACTCAACGGGGCAAGTGGTGGTACCGTGGATTTTGAAGGATTGAGTGATTATGGAGTTGAAGGGGAACCAGCTGGCGATTCTGCAGTAATAATCGAGGGTAAGTGAATTGTACATTTGGATAAACTGTAATTTCATGGTTTCGTAGCAAGAAAACATAAAACGAAGAAGCATGGGCGTCAAAACAAGAAGAAGAAGAATGAAAAAGCGATGAGGGAATATTTGCATCATTAGCTAAAATGAATTTAAAATGGATTTCCTTGAGTTATTAAAAAATAATTAAAAAAAACTGTTTTATTTTTTTATTTGGACGCTTTCAAACACCCTGTATATAAACTCATGGGCGACAATCGACAACAATACCAAATCGACATAATAGCAAATTAAATATTAAAAACAAACACGCAAACTAAGTACCTTTGGAGGTATGAAGCGTCGCGGCGCAGGTCGTCATTCTTAGTCCAAGCCACCCACGACCCACGGGTCAATTGGTCAGTTCCACATCAACTGACCATCATGACGGTGCGAAGTAAAACGTACATTTAGTTCGCGTATAACAAAATTTAAACCAGAAGCAAAATTTATTAATTAAAGAAATTATACAGGGGGTGAGTCAAGTTACTTTTATTCGATTTCTAAAATAACTCTAACCTCATCAACATCACTGTCTTCCCAGAATCCCAGAAATAAAGCCATTTCCCTTTCGCACACACACACACACACACACACAAATCACTAAACAAATTAATTTCGAGTTGCAATCTAGATAAGGCACCGCCCCCTGTCGGACGTTAAAGGGGGCAAGGGTACCAGGTCATCGGTATTTTAACTTACGTTATATGGCAGTTATCGATTAAGCTTTCATAATAAAAACAGTTTTGTATGAACTTGAAACAGTTGCCCGTCTCTAGGGGAGACAAACCTTTCACAACAGAAATTAATTCCGAGACGACTGATGGGAGGGGGGCAAGGAAAAGCGCGGGGGGTGTAAACACGTGGACAAAATAAATTATGAGTGGTAGGTAGGTAATTATACATAGAATAATACAAAGAAAACTAAACTGTAATTAATTTTATTATCAAACATGGCGACGTTTGCGTGGAAAGTTCTGCTGCACCCTGTATATACACAAAACAAATTCCACTTATAATGACGCACATTTTCTACTAAACAAAATAAATACTTGACATTTCATTACCTACTAAACATAAATTTCCAACAAAATATGTTAAAGATAACAAATTTATTATAATTATTATTATTTGTATACTTTTCAAAGAATTTTTTCCTTTGCTGATGTGCACTTATTCAAATTACTGACCTAATTGTTTTTCTATTGATTTCCTTAATAGGAGCAAAGAAAAAAGGGGTCAACATTATTGTGTTTGTTTAATTTTTAATAAAGTTGTGTATGTTGGAATAGAGCCACGTGTGCTCTAAACTTCTAAAGTAATAACATGTCTAGTTAGTTAGTTAGTGCTTAGGCCAGTTATCGAGTGGTTAGTTAGTTAATTTTTATGTAAACAACAAAGTTTATCGTTACATATTTACATAGTTTCTAAGTACAGGGTACAAAATATCAATAAGTGCTAAGGCTTTAACAACATTTAAAGTGAATAAGTTGGCGCGCTCTTCATTATTCAAGGCTGATCTTGATGTATTGAAATACTCAGTAAATATAATAATATTGAAGAAAGCCGGCGCGTTACAACTGTTTTAAAGGTACATAGATGAAAATTACCATTTACATAGAAAATCCATTATAGTAGATTGTATGAAAATCTCAAGTACCTACTACCATTATTTTCCAAACTATAGGAGATAGACTATACGAACTTTACCAACAGATAAAAACGAAGAAAGTTGGCGCGTTGTCGCAGTTTTAACGCTATTTTTAAGAAATTTACGTCATATTCTAGAAAAAACTCTGCGTTAGACTATATCAAAGCCTCAACGTTATAGTAAGATTAATTTCCAAACTATAGGAGATAGAAAGCTGTACGAACTTTACCGACCGATAAAAATGAAGAAAGTTGGCGCGTTGTCGCAATTTTAAAGCTATTTTTAAGAAATTTACGTCATATTCTAGAAAAAACTCTGCGTTAGACTATATCAAAGCCTCAACTTTATAGTAAGATTAATTTCCAAACTATAGGAGATAGAAAGCTCTACGAACTTTACCAACGGATAAAAACGAAGAAAGTCGGCGCGTTGTCGCAGTTTTAACGCTATTTTTATGAAATTTACGTCATATTCTAGAAAAAACTCTGCGTTAGACTATATCAAAGCCTCAACTTTATAGTAAGATTAATTTCCAAACTATAGGAGATAGAAAGCTGTACGAACTTTACCAACTGATAAAAACGAAGAAAGTTGGCGCGTTGTCGCAGTTTTAACGCTATTTTTATGAAATTTACGTCATATTCTAGAAAAAACTCTGCGTCAGACTATATCAAAGCCTCAACGTTATAGTAAGATTAATTTCCAAACTATAGGAGATAGAAAGCTGTACGAACTTTGCCAACCGATAAAAACGAAGAAAGTTGGCGCGTTGTCGCAGTTTTAACGCTATTTTTATGAAATTTACGTCATATTCTAGTAAAAACTCTGCGTTAGACTATATCAAAGCCTCAACTTTATAGTAAGATTAATTTCCAAACTATAGGAGATAGAAAGCTGTACCAACTTTGCCAACCGATAAAAACGAAGAAAGTTGGCGCGTTGTCGCAGTTTTAACGCTATTTTTATGAAATTTACGTCATATTCTAGAAAAAACTCTGCGTTAGACTATATCAAAGCCTCAACGTTATAGTAAGATTAATTTCCAAACTATAGGAGATAGAAAGCTGTACGAACTTTGCCAACCGATAAAAATTCAGAAAGTTGGCGCGTTGTCGCAGTTTTAACGCTATTTTTATGAAATTTACGTCATATTCTAGAAAAAACTCTGCGTTAGACTATATCAAAGCCTCAACTTTATAGTAAGATTAATTTCCAAACTATAGGAGATAGAAAGCTGTACGAACTTTGCCAACCGATAAAAACGAAGAAAGTTGGCGCGTTGTCGCAATTTTAACGCTATTTTTAAGAAATTTACGTCATATTCTAGAAAAAACTCTGCGTTAGACTATATCAAAGCCTCAACTTTATAGTAAGATTAATTTCCAAACTATAGGAGATAGAAAGCTGTACGAACTTTGCCAACCGATAAAAACGAAGAAAGTTGGCGCGTTGTCGCAATTTTAACGCTATTTTTAAGAAATTTACGTCATATTCTAGAAAAAACTCTGCGTTAGACTATATCAAAGCCTCAACGTTATAGTAAGATTAATTTCCAAACTATAGGAGATAGAAAGCTGTACGAACTTTGCCAACCGATAAAAACGAAGAAAGTTGGCGCGTTGTCGCAGTTTTAACGCTATTTTTATGAAATTTACGTCATATTCTAGAAAAAACTCTGCGTTAGACTATATCAAAGCCTCAACGTTATAGTAAGATTAATTTCCAAACTATAGGAGATAGAAAGCTGTACGAACTTTGCCAACCGATAAAAACGAAGAAAGTTGGCGCGTTGTCGCAGTTTTAACGCTATTTTTATGAAATTTACGTCATATTCTAGAAAAAACTCTGCGTTAGACTATATCAAAGCCTCAACGTTATAGTAAGATTAATTTCCAAACTATAGGAGATAGAAAGCTGTACGAACTTTGCCAACTGATAAAAACGAAGAAAGTTGGCGCGTTGTCGCAGTTTTAACGCTATTTTTATGAAATTTACGTCATATTCTAGTAAAAACTCTGCGTTAGACTATATCAAAGCCTCAACTTTATAGTAAGATTAATTTCCAAACTATAGGAGATAGAAAGCTGTACGAACTTTGCCAACCGATAAAAACGAAGAAAGTTGGCGCGTTGTCGCAGTTTTAACGCTATTTTTATGAAATTTACGTCATATTCTAGAAAAAACTCTGCGTTAGACTATATCAAAGCCTCAACGTTATAGTAAGATTAATTTCCAAACTATAGGAGATAGAAAGCTGTACGAACTTTGCCAACCGATAAAAACGAAGAAAGTTGGCGCGTTGTCGCAGTTTTAACGCTATTTTTATGAAATTTACGTCATATTCTAGAAAAAACTCTGCGTTAGACTATATCAAAGCCTCAACTTTATAGTAAGATTAATTTCCAAACTATAGGAGATAGAAAGCTGTACGAACTTTGCCAACCGATAAAAACGAAGAAAGTTGGCGCGTTGTCGCAGTTTTAACGCTATTTTTATGAAATTTACGTCATATTCTAGAAAAAACTCTGCGTTAGACTATATCAAAGCCTCAACGTTATAGTAAGATTAATTTCCAAACTATAGGAGATAGAAAGCTGTACGAACTTTGCCAACCGATAAAAACGAAGAAAGTTGGCGCGTTGTCGCAGTTTTAACGCTATTTTTATGAAATTTACGTCATATTCTAGAAAAAACTCTGCGTTAGACTATATCAAAGCCTCAACTTTATAGTAAGATTAATTTCCAAACTATAGGAGATAGAAAGCTGTACGAACTTTGCCAACCGATAAAAACGAAGAAAGTTGGCGCGTTGTCGCAATTTTAACGCTATTTTTATGAAATTTACGTCATATTCTAGAAAAAACTCTGCGTTAGACTCTTCATTCTTCAAGGCTGATCTTGACCTGGCGTTTCCTAGTGAACTTTTCCAACTGTTTTTTATTTTTCTTGCTTCTTTACTTACTATTTTATTATAGATAAAAATAAATAAATATTTCATGCTCGATAATAGCCTTCTGTGATTGGACTAGCGTGCGTTAGCACACATGTCACATTATAATAGGTCAACACAAAAATAAACACATCACATGGCGTGTTAAATTATCTGTTTCCCTCTAACTGTCTATATTATCAAGTGATTTAATCACAACATTTCCAATAATAACGCACGAACTATAACAATACTTTTCTTATACAGCAATAATGGCCTGAAACTAAACCAAAAACATGGCAGAGAACGTCAAAGTCATCGTAAGATGTCGCCCAATGAACAACAGGGAAATCGACATGAATTGCAAAGTAAGCCTTGCCGGGGAATTCCCTAACATTTTGAAATTTGTAATAATTTGCAGTGCGTGGTGAAAATGCGCAACTGCGTGGTGGAAACTTGGGACCCAACAGAAGGACCATCCCTAGCAAAGGAGTTCACTTTTGATTCGACTTACGATCAGGATTCCAACACCGAACAAATTTACAACGATATTTGTTATCCTTTAGTTGAGGTACAAAAAAGTTTTTGTGGAAATTTTTTTTTATTATTATTATTATTATTATAGAGTGTTTTGGAAGGGTACAACGCAACAATTTTCGTTTACGGCCAAACCGGTTGCGGGAAATCCTTCACAATGGAAGGCATCAAATCGGGGGATTCCCCTGGTAAAGGAGTCATATCACGTGCGTTTGAACACATTTTCGAAGCAATATCCGTCACGACAGGCGTTAAATACCTGGCGTTAATTAGCTATCTCGAAATATACAACGAACAAATCCGGTAAAACTTAATTCGATAAATTTAATAAACCCTAAAATTCCTAAAAATTTTCCAGAGATTTACTCTTACCAAGCGAGAAAATCACATCTAATCCCGCGTTAACCCTCAAAGAAACCCCCAACGAAGGTGTAACAGTTCCAGGCCTAACCTCATATCCAGTTCACAATGCCACCGAATGCGAAAACTACTTAAACATGGGATCAAAAAACCGAATGATCGGTGCAACTCTCATGAACCAGAACAGCTCTAGATCTCACAGTATCTTCACCATCAGCATCGAACAAATCAGCAATGTGAACAACAACGAAAGTATCCGAAAAGGTAGGTAGTACATAACTTCAAGCGCCATCTACGAACCAGTACCTAAAGTTTGTTATCGTAGGTAAGCTAAACTTAGTGGATTTGGCTGGATCGGAACGACAGGCTAAAACTGGTGCAACTGGGGATCGGTTGAAGGAAGCAACGAAGATTAATCTGTCGTTAAGTGCCTTGGGTAATGTGATTTCGGCGTTGGTGGATGGAAAAGCCAAACATATTCCGTATAGGGACTCGAAACTAACGCGACTACTTCAGGATTCTTTGGGTGGTAACACGAGGACTTTAATGGTGGCTTGTGTTAGTCCTAGTAGTCGTGATTACATGGAAACGTTGTCGACGTTACGTTACGCTAATCGTGCGAAAAATATCCACAATAAACCAAAAGTCAATGAGGTAAGCCAAATTTAAATTTTAAATTTCTATTAAGTACAAAAATTTTCCCACAGGATCCAAAGGACGCAATCCTTCGCGAATACCAACAAGAAATCGAGCGCCTGCGCAGTCTACTCGGCGACCAACAACCAAACAACCACAACAAAGAATCGTTGAAAATTGAAGATTTCAATCCGAATTTCGACGAGCAACGTGACCAGCTCCTCAAGAAATATGAGGAAGAAATGCGGAAACTCAAACACTTGCACCAAAATGAAAAGAACGAAAAGGAAACAGTACTGAAGCAAATAGAAGCACTTAGAGAGGATTACCAAAAAAACATTGCGAAAATCAACGAGCAAAAAGATGCGCGTCCGAAAGAAGAAATCTTGCAACGAATCGAAACGTTGAAAGCTGCAATGATCGGCGGGGAGAAAGCCAATGATAAAGAGCTGTCTGAAAGAAGAAAACGGAAGAAACTAGCAGCGGAGCGCCGCGCAAGGTAAACAATTTTAAAAACACTGTATATATCTTCATTTCTTCAATTTTTTTCCACAGCGTAATCGTACATCTTTTGGCCAAAATCGATATGAACGAAGACCGGGAAATCTTACAAAACCAATACAAAGACATCAGCCAAGAACTAAACCTCAAAACTGAAGCTTTGCGACGTTTCCGCCACAAAGTCAAAACTTTAGAAAAGGACATCGTGGATCTGCAAAGCGAATTTGAAACAGAACGCCAGGATTATTTGGAAACGATACGCAAACAAGATCGACAAGTCAAGTTATTGGTGCAGATAAGTGAGAAAATTGCTGGGACATTAAAAAAAGACTGCAACTACAGGTTTGTTGATGAAGAAGAGAGAAGGAGGTGAATAAGTTATTTTTTTATAGTGATTTGGATGCGGTGAAAGACCAGGCGATTTGGTTAGACGATGCGCAGAAGTTTAAATTGCCGGAGTTGGTGTTTGTTAGGACGAAGTTACCGCCACCTGGTAAGTGTGTAACCAATTCATTTGTTTTTTTGGGTTAGAAGTGTCTATTTACTAAATTAAGTAAGAAAACAAAATAATCAGTTTTGATTTACTTTCGTCTAGAATCAAAATGAAGAAAGTGTGCGCTTTTCAGTTGTTTTATGCGCACGTGGGTCAAAATTACATTTTTGTTTAGAGAAAACAGTCGGCTATATTGTGTTGAAGACTGCAGTTTCTATTGGTACTGCTTTAAAAGTTATACGCGATAAAAGTTAGGTACCATTTTAATTGATTATATTTTGGAAAATTGGGGTCATTCATTTGTTTTTTGGATTACAACAGAAAATATCGATGTATTGAAATAATCAGTAAATATTTCTACTTTTATCAGTTTTTAGTTTGCAAACTGTAAAACATAGAAATCGTTCTAATTCGCCCATAATAAAATTGAAGAAAGCCGGCGCGTTACAATTGTTTTAGAGATACATCGATGAAAATTACCAATTACGTAGAAAATCCATTATAGTAGATTGTGTGAAAATCTCAAGTACCTACTACCATTATTTTCCAAACTATAGGAGATAGACTATACGAATTTTACCGACCGATAAAAATGAAGAAAGTTGGCGCGTTGCCGCAGTTTTAACGCTATTTTTATGAAATTTACGTCATATTCTAGAAAAAACTCTGCGTTAGACTATATCAAAGCCTCAACTTTATAGTAAGATTAATTTCCAAACTATAGGAGATGGAAAGCTGTACGAACTTTACCAACGGATAAAAATGAAGAAAGTTGGCGCGTTGTCGCAGTTTTAACGCTATTTTTATGAAATTTACGTCATATTCTAGAAAAAACTCTGCGTTAGACTATATCAAAGCCTCAACTTTATAGTAAGATTAATTTCCAAACTATAGGAGATGGAAAGCTGTACGAACTTTACCAACGGATAAAAATGAAGAAAGTTGGCGCGTTGCCGCAATTTTAAAGCTATTTTTATGAAATTTACGTCATATTCTAGAAAAAACTCTGCGTTAGACTATATCAAAGCCTCAACTTTATAGTAAGATTAATTTCCAAACTATAGGAGATGGAAAGCTGTACGAACTTTACCAACGGATAAAAATTCAGAAAGTTGGCGCGTTGTCGCAGTTTTAACGCTATTTTTATGAAATTTACGTCATATTCTAGAAAAAACTCTGCGTTAGACTATATCAAAGCCTCAACTTTATAGTAAGATTAATTTCCAAACTATGGGAGATAGAAAGCTCTACAAACTTTACCAACGGATAAAAATTCAGAAAGTTGGCGCGTTGCCGCAATTTTAACGCTATTTTTATGAAATTTACGGCATATTCTAGAAAAAACTTTGCGTTAGACTATATCAAAGCCTCAACTTTATAGTAAGATTAATTTCCAAACTATAGGAGATGGAAAGCTGTACGAACTTTACCAACGGATAAAAATTCAGAAAGTTGGCGCGTTGTCGCAGTTTTAACGCTATTTTTATGAAATTTACGTCATATTCTAGAAAAAACTCTGCGTTAGACTATATCAAAGCCTCAACTTTATAGTAAGATTAATTTCCAAACTATAGGAGATGGAAAGCTGTACGAACTTTACCAACGGATAAAAATGAAGAAAGTTGGCGGGTTGTCGCAGTTTTAACGCTATTTTTATGAAATTTACGGCATATTCTAGAAAAAACTCTGCGTTAGACTATATCAAAGCCTCAACTTTATAGTAAGATTAATTTCCAAACTATAGGAGATAGAAAGCTCTACAAACTTTACCAACGGATAAAAATTCAGAAAGTTGGCGCGCTGTCGCAGTTTTAACGCTATTTTTATGAAATTTACGTCATATTCTAGAAAAAACTCTGCGTTAGACTATATCAAAGCCTCAACTTTATAGTAAGATTAATTTCCAAACTATAGGAGATGGAAAGCTGTATGAACTTTACCAACGGATAAAAATTCAGAAAGTTGGCGCGTTGTCGCAGTTTTAACGCTATTTTTATGAAATTTACGTCATATTCTAGAAAAAACTCTGCGTTAGACTATATCAAAGCCTCAACTTTATAGTAAGATTAATTTCCAAACTATAGGAGATAGAAAGCTCTACAAACTTTACCAACGGATAAAAATTCAGAAAGTTGGCGCGTTGTCGCAGTTTTAACGCTATTTTTATGAAATTTACGTCATATTCTAGTAAAAACTCTGCGTTAGACTATATCAAAGCCTCAACTTTATAGTAAGATTAATTTCCAAACTATAGGAGATGGAAAGCTGTACGAACTTTACCAACGGATAAAAATGAAGAAAGTTGGCGCGTTGTCGCAGTTTTAACGCTATTTTTATGAAATTTACGTCATATTCTAGAAAAAACTCTGCGTTAGACTATATCAAAGCCTCAACTTTATAGTAAGATTAATTTCCAAACTATAGGAGATGGAAAGCTGTACGAACTTTACCAACGGATAAAAATGAAGAAAGTTGGCGCGTTGCCGCAATTTTAACGCTATTTTTATGAAATTTACGTCATATTCTAGAAAAAACTCTGCGTTAGACTATATCAAAGCCTCAACTTTATAGTAAGATTAATTTCCAAACTATAGGAGATGGAAAGCTGTACGAACTTTACCAACGGATAAAAATTCAGAAAGTTGGCGCGTTGTCGCAGTTTTAACGCTATTTTTATGAAATTTACGTCATATTCTAGAAAAAACTCTGCGTTAGACTATATCAAAGCCTCAACTTTATAGTAAGATTAATTTCCAAACTATAGGAGATGGAAAGCTGTACGAACTTTGCCAACCGATAAAAACGAAGAAAGTTGGCGCGTTGTCGCAGTTTTAACGCTATTTTTATGAAATTTACGTCATATTCTAGAAAAAACTCTGCGTTAGACTATATCAAAGCAGCAACTTTATAGTGGGATTATTTTCAAAATTATAGGAGATAGAGCCTGAGGTTTTTAAGAACTTTTGTAGTAAATAATATTTGTTTAATTATAGGTCGTTATTATGACATTCAAACAGCCCCAGCGCGTTTACAATACGACAGCGAGGCAGAAAACGACACTGATCTAAAAAAGGTGATCAAAAAACGAAATTTGTAGAAAATTATCCACTTATTTGTAATTGGCTGTAACCCAAAACAATCATTCTATATGTAATTTTTATTTAATTATAATTTTGTAAAAAAATATTAAGTATGCTTAATTATTATTACACCAAAATACAATAATAGTAGTTTGGTTTTATTGTTTGTTTCTTTTCTATATGATTGCACGCCGTTCTGCTTTTTTGATATTTGTGTGCACACGAAAAGGACAGAATCATAACCGAATATCGTCCGGTGATTCGAACTATTCGAACAATTCACACAACATGGAAGAACAGGTAAAAATTCAACTCTAATCCAGTAGCCTAGCGCTAGCTTATTTACAATTTCATAGCCTACTAGAAAAAGTTTGTCCAACTGAAGAATTATCGTTTTTCTTCTAGAAACTAGACACAACTGTGGAAAAAGACGACATAATTAGCAATTATTTCCAACCAGCTATGAAACGTGCCCATCAATTACTGACCCAGTCGCAGCGTCTCGACGCCAGTAAAGTTTTCAACACATGGCGAGGTAAAACCACGACAAAAACCAAAGAAAAATTTATTTTATACTAAAAGTAGGTGCGGTGGATGTTCCAGACTTCGCCCAGAGGCGCCAGAAGAACAAATCGACGGAGAGCCTCAACTTTAGCGAGAGGGAGAAGGCGACGGGGGGGCCGAGTTTTTTTAATAACTTATGGCTGAACAATGCAGGTCGGTACTAGGAGAAACTTTTTATATATATTTTAACTTTTTTCTGAATTTAGGCAGTGCTTCTGTGAACAATGTAGGGGAGCACCGAAAGCCCTTCCGCTTGGAAGCCCTGCCAAATATCCTAGACAAGAGCAATAATCGTGCGAAGCTCAACACCATGGAGTTTCTTTAGGGCATTTTTTGTGATATTGTAAATCAAGTTAGCGACCAATGAAATATTATTGTATAAAAAAATGTATATTTTATAACAAATAATGTTGTGTATTTTTATGAGAAAATAAAACGTATCTGAGAAACTTTTGTAGAAAATTTAGCTTACCCCATTAGATTATTGCTTCTGTGGCACTAACAGAGGAAAACGCGAATTTTCCAAGTCGAATTTCACACACAAAACCACACAAAACTGGAGGAGACGCCGAAATATTTTGTTTCAAAACTCGCAAAGCCAACTTGAAACATTATTAGTAGAACTAACGCATTTCTTTGTAAGAAAACAAACTGGAAGAAAATCTGAAAATTTTTCGATTTTTTATGATAGTTCATAGGAAACAAAGTCGAACTTTGGACTAATTGTAAATGAACATCTTTAGTTGGCTGTAACACCCGGAGTTTTTGAGATATTTTCAATCTGGTTGAAGTTTCTACTAAAACTAACTTATTTCTTTGTAAGAAAACAAACCGTAAGGAAATCTGATGATTTTTCGATGTTTTATGCAAGTTAAAAGGCAACAAAGTCGAAATTTGGACTAATTTTAAGTAGGCGTCTATAGTTGGCTTTAAGTTCCGGAGTTTTTGGGATGTTTTCAATCCGGTTGATTTTTCTAGTAGAACTGACTTATTTCTTTGAAAGAAAACAAACCGGAAAGAAATCTGAGCATTTTTCGATTTTTTATGATAGTTCATAGGAAACAAAGTCGAATTTTGGACTAATTGTAAATGAACATCTTTAGTTGGCTGTAACATCCGGAGTTTTTGAGATATTTTCAATCTGGTTGAAGTTTCTACTAAAACTAACTTATTTCTTTGTAAGAAAACAAACCGTAAGGAAATCTGATTATTTTTCCATGTTTTATGCAAGTTAAAAGGCAACAAAGTCGAAATTTGGACTAATTTTAAGTAGGCGTCTATAGTTCGCTTTAAGTTCCGGAGTTTTTGGGATATTTTCAATCCGGTTGATTTTTCTAGTAGAACTAACTTATTTCTTTGAAAGAAAACAAACCGGAAAGAAATCTGAGCATTTTTCGATTTTTTATGATAGTTCATAGGAAACAAAGTCGAACTTTGGACTAATTGTAAATGAACATCTTTAGTTGGCTGTAACATCCGGAGTTTTTGAGATATTTTCAATCTGGTTGAAGTTTCTACTAAAACTAACTTATTTCTTTGTAAGAAAACAAACCGTAAGGAAATCTGATTATTTTTCGATGTTTTATGCAAGTTAAAAGGCAACAAAGTCGAAATTTGGACTAATTTTAAGTAGGCGTCTATAGTTCGCTTTAAGTTCCGGAGTTTTTGGGATATTTTCAATCCGGTTGATTTTTCTAGTAGAACTAACTTATTTCTTTGAAAGAAAACAAACCGGAAAGAAATCTGAGCATTTTTCGATTTTTTATGATAGTTCATAGGAAACAAAGTCGAACTTTGGACTAATTGTAAATGAACATGTTTAGTTGGCTGTAACATCCGGAGTTTTTGAGATATTTTCAATCTGGTTGAAGTTTCTACTAAAACTAACTTATTTCTTTGTAATAAAACAAACCGGAAGGAAATCTGATGATTTTTCGATGTTTTATGCAAGTTAAAAGGCAACAAAGTCGAAATTTGGACTAATTTTAAGTAGGCGTCTATAGTTGGCTTTAAGTTCCGGAGTTTTTGGGATGTTTTCAATCCGGTTGATTTTTCTAGTAGAACTGACTTATTTCTTTGAAAGAAAACAAACCGGAAAGAAATCTAAGGAATTTTTGACTTTTTATGATAGTTCATAGGAAACAAAGTCGAAATTTGGACTAATTGTAAGTGAACATCTTTAGTTGGCTGTAACATCCGGAGTTTTTGAGATATTTTCAATCTGGTTGAAGTTTCTGCTAAAACTAACTTATTTCTTTGTAAGAAAACAAACCGTAAGGAAATCTGATTATTTTTCGATGTTTTATGCAAGTTAAAAGGCAACAAAGTCGAAATTTGGACTAATTTTAAGTAGGCGTCTATAGTTGGCTTTAAGTTCCGGAGTTTTTAGGATATTTTCAATCCGGTTGATTTTTCTAGTAGAACTAACTTATTTCTTTGAAAGAAAACAAACCGGAAAGAAATCTAAGGAATTTTTGACTTTTTATGATAGTTCATAGGAAACAAAGTCGAAATTTGGACTAATTGTAAGTGAACATCTTTAGTTGGCTGTAACATCCGGAGTTTTTGAGATATTTTCAATCTGGCTGAAGTTTCTACTAAAACTAACTTATTTCTTTGTAAGAAAACAAACCGTAAGGAAATCTGATTATTTTTCGATGTTTTATGCAAGTTAAAAGGCAACAAAGTCGAAATTTGGACTAATTTTAAGTAGGCGTCTATAGTTGGCTTTAAGTTCCGGAGTTTTTGGGATATTTTCAATCCGGTTGATTTTTCTAGTAGAACTAACTTATTTCTTTGAAAGAAAACAAACCGGAAAGAAATCTGAGCATTTTTCGATTTTTTATGATAGTTCATAGGAAACAAAGTCGAACTTTGGACTAATTGTAAATGAACATGTTTAGTTGGCTGTAACATCCGGAGTTTTTGAGATATTTTCAATCTGGTTGAAGTTTCTACTAAAACTAACTTATTTCTTTGTAAGAAAACAAACCGTAAGGAAATCTGATTATTTTTCGATGTTTTATGCAAGTTAAAAGGCAACAAAGTCGAAATTTGGACTAATTTTAAGTAGGCGTCTATAGTTGGCTTTAAGTTCCGGAGTTTTTAGGATATTTTCAATCCGGTTGATTTTTCTAGTAGAACTAACTTATTTCTTTGAAAGAAAACAAACCGGAAAGAAATCTAAGGAATTTTTGACTTTTTATGATAGTTCATAGGAAACAAAGTCGAATTTTGGACTAATTGTAAATGAACATCTTTAGTTGGCTGTAACATCCGGAGTTTTTGAGATATTTTCAATCTGGTTGAAGTTTCTACTAAAACTAACTTATTTCTTTGTAAGAAAACAAACCGTAAGGAAATCTGATTATTTTTCGATGTTTTATGCAAGTTAAAAGGCAACAAAGTCGAAATTTGGACTAATTTTAAGTAGGCGTCTATAGTTGGCTTTAAGTTCCGGAGTTTTTGGGATGTTTTCAATCCGGTTGATTTTTCTAGTAGAACTGACTTATTTCTTTGAAAGAAAACAAACCGGAAAGAAATCTAAGGAATTTTTGACTTTTTATGATAGTTCATAGGAAACAAAGTCGAAATTTGGACTAATTGTAAGTGAACATCTTTAGTTGGCTGTAACATCCGGAGTTTTTGAGATATTTTCAATCTGGTTGAAGTTTCTGCTAAAACTAACTTATTTCTTTGTAAGAAAACAAACCGTAAGGAAATCTGATTATTTTTCGATGTTTTATGCAAGTTAAAAGGCAACAAAGTCGAAATTTGGACTAATTTTAAGTAGGCGTCTATAGTTGGCTTTAAGTTCCGGAGTTTTTAGGATATTTTCAATCCGGTTGATTTTTCTAGTAGAACTAACTTATTTCTTTGAAAGAAAACAAACCGGAAAGAAATCTAAGGAATTTTTGACTTTTTATGATAGTTCATAGGAAACAAAGTCGAAATTTGGACTAATTGTAAGTGAACATCTTTAGTTGGCTGTAACATCCGGAGTTTTTGAGATATTTTCAATCTGGCTGAAGTTTCTACTAAAACTAACTTATTTCTTTGTAAGAAAACAAACCGTAAGGAAATCTGATTATTTTTCGATGTTTTATGCAAGTTAAAAGGCAACAAAGTCGAAATTTGGACTAATTTTAAGTAGGCGTCTATAGTTGGCTTTAAGTTCCGGAGTTTTTGGGATATTTTCAATCCGGTTGATTTTTCTAGTAGAACTAACTTATTTCTTTGAAAGAAAACAAACCGGAAAGAAATCTGAGCATTTTTCGATTTTTTATGATAGTTCATAGGAAACAAAGTCGAACTTTGGACTAATTGTAAATGAACATGTTTAGTTGGCTGTAACATCCGGAGTTTTTGAGATATTTTCAATCTGGTTGAAGTTTCTACTAAAACTAACTTATTTCTTTGTAAGAAAACAAACCGTAAGGAAATCTGATTATTTTTCGATGTTTTATGCAAGTTAAAAGGCAACAAAGTCGAAATTTGGACTAATTTTAAGTAGGCGTCTATAGTTGGCTTTAAGTTCCGGAGTTTTTAGGATATTTTCAATCCGGTTGATTTTTCTAGTAGAACTAACTTATTTCTTTGAAAGAAAACAAACCGGAAAGAAATCTAAGGAATTTTTGACTTTTTATGATAGTTCATAGGAAACAAAGTCGAATTTTGGACTAATTGTAAATGAACATCTTTAGTTGGCTGTAACATCCGGAGTTTTTGAGATATTTTCAATCTGGTTGAAGTTTCTACTAAAACTAACTTATTTCTTTGTAAGAAAACAAACCGTAAGGAAATCTGATGATTTTTCGATGTTTTATGCAAGTTAAAAGGCAACAAAGTCGAAATTTGGACTAATTTTAAGTAGGCGTCTATAGTTGGCTTTAAGTTCCGGAGTTTTTGGGATGTTTTCAATCCGGTTGATTTTTCTAGTAGAACTGACTTATTTCTTTGAAAGAAAACAAACCGGAAAGAAATCTGAGCATTTTTCGATTTTTTATGATAGTTCATAGGAAACAAAGTCGAACTTTGGACTAATTGTAAATGAACATCTTTAGTTGGCTGTAACATCCGGAGTTTTTGAGATATTTTCAATCTGGTTGAAGTTTCTACTAAAACTAACTTATTTCTTTGTAAGAAAACAAACCGTAAGGAAATCTGATTATTTTTCGATGTTTTATGCAAGTTAAAAGGCAACAAAGTCGAAATTTGGACTAATTTTAAGTAGGCGTCTATAGTTGGCTTTAAGTTCCGGAGTTTTTGGGATATTTTCGATCCGGTTGATTTTTCTAGTAGAACTGACTTATTTCTTTGAAAGAAAACAAACCGGAAAGAAATCTGAGCATTTTTCGATTTTTTATGATAGTTCATAGGAAACAAAGTCGAACTTTGGACTAATTGTAAATGAACATCTTTAGTTGGCTGTAACATCCGGAGTTTTTGAGATATTTTTAATCTGGTTGAAGTTTCTACTAAAACTAACTTATTTCTTTGTAAGAAAACAAACCGTAAGGAAATCTGATTATTTTTCGATGTTTTATGCAAGTTAAAAGGCAACAAAGTCGAAATTTGGACTAATTTTAAGTAGGCGTCTATAGTTGGCTTTAAGTTCCGGAGTTTTTGGGATGTTTTCTATCCGGTTGATTTTTCTAGTAGAACTGACTTATTTCTTTAAAAGAAAACAAACCGGAAAGAAATCTGAGCATTTTTCGATTTTTTATGATAGTTCATAGGAAACAAAGTCGAATTTTGGACTAATTGTAAATGAACATCTTTAGTTGGCTGTAACATCCGGAGTTTTTGAGATATTTTCAATCTGGCTGAAGTTTCTACTAAAACTAACTTATGATAACACATGGCGAGGTAAAATCACGACAAAAACCAAAGAAAAATTTATTTTATACTAAAAGTAGGTGCGCGGTGGATGTTCCAGACTTCGCCCAAAGGCGCCAGAAGAACAAATCGACGGAGAGCCTCAACTTTAGCGAGAGGGAGAAGGCGACGGGGGGGCCGAGTTTTTTTAATAACTTGTGGCTGAACAATGCAGGTGGGTACTAGGAGAAACTAAATTTTACCAGTCCGCCCCTGTATATTTTAACTTTTTTCTGATTTTAGGCAGTGCTTCTGTGAATAATGTAGGGGAGCACCGGAAGCCCTGCCAAATATCCTAGACAAGAGCCATAATCGTGCGAAGCTCAACACCATGGAGTTTCTTTAGGGAATTTTTTGTGATATTGTAAATCAAGTTAGCGACCAATGAAATATTATTGTATAAAAAAACGTATATTTTATAACAAACAAATGTTGTGTATTTTTATGAGAAAATAAAATGCATCTGAGAAAATTTTATAGAAAATTTAGCTTACCCCATTAGATTGTAGTTGTGGCACTAACAGAGGAAAACGAGAATTTTCCAAGTCGAATTTCACACACAAAACCACACAAAACTGGAGGAGACGCCGAAATATTTTGTTTCAAAACTCGCAAAGCCAACTTGAAACATTTGAAAACTGTTTCTAACTAGGCGATTTCGTTTGGTACACAAACTGGTATAAAATATTTTTAACACGAAAATAACCGTTTTTAAGATTTAAATTAAGAATAAACTTTTCGTAGCTTGTTTAAGGTATTTTAGATGTTATTTAGTGAGTAAATTACTAATTTTCAGATTTTACCAGTAGTACCCAGTAGTTCAAATGTACCATACAATAAACGTCATATCTCGGGAAATCGGCAATAATATTAATTTTTTTTAATAAATTACTTTTCTGTATTAACAATGGCCGTGGATTTTAAATCTGAAAGTGAGGTGAAGGAATACATAAAAAACCTGGGCATCGAATACCGCTTCGGTTGTTTCAGCGAGAAAAACCCCGAAGGTAAATAGTTGAGGTTATGTAACTACATAAAATTCCCCACGATTATTTCCCAGTGTGTCACCTTCTCGCCGATTATTTGGAGGCAATCAAGAAAGACTACGAAAAAGCTGGTAAAGTTTACAAAAACAACTGCGACGACTACAAATACCATAAAAGTTGTTTGAAATATGGAACATACGCACTTTTGGGTAGAGGTCTAAAAGAAGCGGACTACAAAGCTGGTTATAGTTATTTCGAAAAGGGCTGCAAGCTAAACAACACGGAGTGCTGTCTAAACCAGGGTCTGCTCCTAATAACCAACAACGTCCAGTTCGGGCTGCAGCAGGACGTTTTAAAGGTACCGTTATCGCACTCACCCGCCCCGTAACTTCTCCCTTGTGGCATTGTTAGTTTAGGGCATGGAACTCCTAGAGAAGGCCTGCTCAGCGCAAAACGGCAACGCCTGCTACTACTTATCCGGCATGTACATTGCCGGCGTCAGGAAAATTGTTGAACCCGTCGTCCCGGAAAGTAAACTAAAACCCGAGGATTACGTGGTGCAAAAAAATATGGAGAAGGCGTTTAAGTACGCTTTAAGTGGATGTGATCTGGACAACTTTTACAGTTGTGTGAATTTGAGTAGGATGTACGCGAAGGGGGATGGGGTGAAACAAAACAGTGAACTTGCGGCGAAATACCGGAAAAAAGCAGAGGAAATGCAGAGCGATATACAGAGTAATAAGACGTTAACCTTCCAGCAAGGCCTCGATTAACACTAACGGATCTAATCTAGTACAAAGTTGTTGGAAATTTATATTGAATAAAGTTGAATTATTATAGAAAATAGTTTACTTACCTTACAATTAGGCAACCATATAAACACTTATAAAACCTGCTACTAGGCAACCATATAAACAAGCAGCGATTAGTAGCAAAATATCTCAAAAGATGTCCGTAGTTACACAAATAATAATAAATTGCAATAGTTTAAATACACATATTTTTGCATGTAAAAAGCTATAATTATTCTAAACTAAGTTACAAAGTTGAATATATCATCTAAAAATCCTTTGTATTAAATTTGTTATAAACTTGTATTACTGGTTGCCTATCCACCAACATTTATTTTAGTTTGTGAGCTACAGTTTTATTATCTAGCAAATTTATTATGTTAATTAGTTATAAATAACACATTTAATTTAGTTTTTAGTCATTTTTAACTATAAATTATTAATTTTATTATTGTTGTGATTTTAGGTACCGAAATTCAAACCGGTACATTAGAACTACTGGTACGATTTCAAATAAAGTAATAAGGTAGTTTCTATTTACAGTTAGCGGTATGGTATTGTGTGCGTGTTTAATTATGAATTATGCATATAATTTTGTGGTTTTCCGCGTTTCCTAAAGTAATTTTATTTAAATTTTCGTGTTGTAGCTTTAGGTACAGAAATTCAAACTGTCCAACAGCGCTCCGCTGCCATTTTGTGTCAAAAAATAACGTCATTACTCATTTCTATTTATGGAAAGCGGTGTGCCGCCTGTAGACGCTTGTTTGCTGTAAAAATCGTCGAAAAACTAACAAAACTCGTAGTGATTGCACCGGTTTAATTACACAGTGCCATTGTATGAATAATCCAGGCGTATCTTTGTGGTATTTATCGAAAAATCGTTGGATTTGTGTTGGAAATCCAGTTCAAGGTCATCCGAGGATTTGCCGCCTGAATTCCAAACAAATGTGAAAAAATCCTTATTAATCGAGTTTCTTAAACAAATCAAATTAAAACAGTAAGTTGTGTGTGGGTTTTATAATATAACCTAACCTAACTTATCGCTTGAAGATGGTGGTCGACGTAGAGAAACTTACCGATGCTGAGCTTCGCACAAAACTCCTGGAGTTCGGTTTTCCAGTGATGCCGATCACTGGCACTACACGCAAAGTCATGGCGAAGAAGCTGAAAATGCTGCTGGAAAACAAAGACAAAACTGCGGACGGCCGGCGGTCGCTTGGGCGATATTCAAGCGAGGAAGAGAGCGACAGTGATGTGAAATTGAATAAGAAACGACGGGCCACTATGGGGGCCCCGATGCACCCGCCGAAGGCGCGTAGGAGCCCACGCGTACCCGAACCAGAGCCCGAGGTAACTAACTTAAAATTAGTAAATTTGTAGGTTAAATTTTGTGCTTTTAGCTTCCTCCAGTTCGTCGGGAGACTCGCACTTCTACTGCAACCACACGCACGCAGCGTATAGTAAAATCCGCTCAGGACGAATTCGATACGGGTTCAGATTCCGAAACGGATGTCTTGAATAATATCCGGGGGTCCCCAGTGAAGTCCTACGTGACCCCCCCGCAAATTCCAAAGTACAAACCGTTGGATACTAGCTTCAGTCGGAATGTCTCGTTTAAGGCGACGTCCACTTCGACGCCGGGCGCCAGGAGTAGTTCGTTTTTAGCAGGGGAAACTAGCGCCTCGGATTATGCCAGTGAGCAATTGGGGCGAATGCGATCTAGATTGCGGTTGGGAACAACTGGTTACGATTACGAAAATGACAAGTTTGAAACAACTGACGAAAGCACGCCGTATCTAAGCAACTTCACCAGGAGGTTGTCTTCGTTGTCCGCACCGAAACCAGACTACGACTATAAAAACGATATTATCAAGGAGCACGACACGAATGGGTCGTCATCGTATATCCGGAGTACTCTGTCGAGGTTGGTTTGTTTTATGGAAACAAAAATTTGTTTAAATGTTGTTTTGTTTAGTTACAGGCCGACGATTCGTCCGAGGGATCCAACGCCGCCTTACGACAACAATATCTGGAAGAATAACTTTGTGTCTTTTGCCGTGTTGGCTGGCACTGCCTTATTTTTTATTTTCCTGAGCATAATGTATCTGGGATTGGGCACAGATTCCACGTCGGTGGTCACGTCGGGTAAGATCGAAAATAATCCTTATGCGCCACGAAATCCATAGCAACGGTCCAAACAAACAAACAAACAAACAAACAAAATTTTGTTTCAATGTAGTGACGTCATTTTGTTTTGATGTAATTTTGTTTTGTTTAGGTATACAGATACTTTCTATTAATTATAAGAGTAAACAAAATGGCCGTACTTGTTATGAGATTGTTTTTAATTTTGAGTGCCAAGTTTTTTAATTTAATAAATTTTTTTAATATTGTATATTTGGCTCTCCTATACTAGTTTTTTTTTCTATTAATTTGTACTTTTTTTTTAATAAACAATAAATATTTTGCATTGATTTTATGTTTATTTTGTTTTTCTTTGTGCCTATTCCCGTTTATTAAATAAGTTCCGTAAACCAAAATATTTATTGTTTGTCAAAAAATACCGTAGAGATTTTTTGTGTAGATTTTTATTATTTTTGTTTTTTCAACGCTTGCTATGCATGAAAGTTGGGCCATTTTTGAAAAATTATTTAAGTAGGCTCTGATATACGGAGTTTTCGAGATATTTTCAATCTGATTGCATTTTTGGGTAGTATAAACTTATTTCTTTGTAAGAAAACCAACCGGAAGAAAATCTGATAATTTTTCGATTCTTTATATCAGTTCATAGGCAACAAAGTTGAAATTCGGACTAATTTTAAGTGAGCGTCTATAGTTGGCTGTAACTTCCGGAGTTTTTGGGATATTTTCAATCCGGTTGATTTTTTTAGTAGAACTAACGTATTTCTTTGTAATAAAACAAACCGGAAGGAAATCTGATTATTTTTCGATGTTTTATGCAAGTTAAAAGGCAAAAAAGTCGAAATTTGGACTAATTTTAAGTAGGCGTCTATAGTTGGCTGTAACTTCCGGAGTTTTTGGGATATTTTTAATCTGGTTGAAGTTTCTACTAAAACTAACTTATTTCTTTGTAATAAAACAAACCGGAAGAAAATCTGATTATTTTTCGATGTTTTATGCAAGATAATAGGCAAAAAAGTCGAAATTTGGACTAATTTTAAGTAGGCGTCCATAGTTGGCTGTAACTTCCGGAGTTTTTGGGATATTTTTAATCTGGTTGAAGTTTCTACTAAAACTAACTTATTTTTTTGTAATAAAACAAACCGGAAGGAAATCTGATTATTTTTCGATGTTTTATGCAAGATAATAGGCAAAAAAGTCGAAATTTGGACTAATTTTAAGTAGGCGTCCATAGTTGGCTGTAACTTCCGGAGTTTTTGGGATATTTTTAATCTGGTTGAAGTTTCTACTAAAACTAACTTATTTCTTTGTAATAAAACAAACCGGAAGGAAATCTCATTATTTTTCGATGTTTTATGCAAGTTAAAAGGCAACAAAGTCGAAATTTGGACTAATTTTAAGTAGGCGTCTATAGTTGGCTATAAGTTCCGGAGTTTTTGGGATATTTTCAATCCGGTTGATTTTTCTAGTAGAACTAACTTATTTCTTTGAAAGAAAACAAACCGGAAAAAAATCTGAGCATTTTTCGATTTTTTATGATAGTTCATAGGAAACAAAGTCGAAATTTGGACTAATTGTAAGTGAACATCTTTAGTTGGCTGTAACATCCGGAGTTTTTGAGATATTTTCAATCTGGTTGAATTTTCTACTAAAACTAACTTATTTCTTTGTAATAAAACAAACCGGAAGGAAATCTGATTATTTTTCGATGTTTTATGCAAGTTAAAAGGCAACAAAGTCGAAATTTGGACTAATTTTAAGTAGGCGTGTATAGTTGGCTATAAGTTCCGGAGTTTTTGGGATATTTTCAATCCGGTTGGTTTTTCTAGTAAAACTAACTTATTTCTTTGAAAGAAAACAAACCGGAAAAAAATCTGAGCATTTTTCGATTTTTTATGATAGTTCATAGGAAACAAAGTCGAAATTTGGACTAATTGTAAGTGAACATCTTTAGTTGGCTGTAACATCCGGAGTTTTTGAGATATTTTCAATCTGGTTGAATTTTCTACTAAAACTAACTTATTTCTTTGTAATAAAACAAACCGGAAGGAAATCTGATTATTTTTCGATGTTTTATGCAAGTTAAAAGGCAACAAAGTCGAAATTTGGACTAATTTTAAGTAGGCGTGTATAGTTGGCTATAAGTTCCGGAGTTTTTGGGATATTTTCAATCCGGTTGATTTTTCTAGTAGAACTAACTTATTTATTTGAAAGAAAACAAACCGGAAAGAAATCTGAGCATTTTTCGACTTTTTATGATAGTTCATAGGAAACAAAGTCGAAATTTGGACTAATTGTAAGTGAACATCTTTAGTTGGCTGTAACATCCGGAGTTTTTGAGATATTTTCAATCTGGTTGAATTTTCTACTAAAACTAACTTATTTCTTTGTAATAAAGCAAACCGGAAGGAAATCTGATTATTTTTCGATGTTTTATGCAAGTTAAAAGGCAACAAAGTCGAAATTTGGACTAATTTTAAGTAGGCGTCTATAGTTGGCTATAAGTTCCGGAGTTTTTGGGATATTTTCAATCCGGTTGATTTTTCTAGTAGAACTAACTTATTTCTTTGAAAGAAAACAAACCGGAAAAAAATCTGAGCATTTTTCGATTTTTTATGATAGTTCATAGGAAACAAAGTCGAAATTTGGACTAATTGTAAGTGAACATCTTTAGTTGGCTGTAACATCCGGAGTTTTTGAGATATTTTCAATCTGGTTGAATTTTCTACTAAAACTAACTTATTTCTTTGTAATAAAACAAACCGGAAGGAAATCTGATTATTTTTCGATGTTTTATGCAAGTTAAAAGGCAACAAAGTCGAAATTTGGACTAATTTTAAGTAGGCGTGTATAGTTGGCTATAAGTTCCGGAGTTTTTGGGATATTTTCAATCCGGTTGGTTTTTCTAGTAAAACTAACTTATTTCTTTGAAAGAAAACAAACCGGAAAAAAATCTGAGCATTTTTCGATTTTTTATGATAGTTCATAGGAAACAAAGTCGAAATTTGGACTAATTGTAAGTGAACATCTTTAGTTGGCTGTAACATCCGGAGTTTTTGAGATATTTTCAATCTGGTTGAATTTTCTACTAAAACTAACTTATTTCTTTGTAATAAAACAAACCGGAAGGAAATCTGATTATTTTTCGATGTTTTATGCAAGTTAAAAGGCAACAAAGTCGAAATTTGGACTAATTTTAAGTAGGCGTGTATAGTTGGCTATAAGTTCCGGAGTTTTTGGGATATTTTCAATCCGGTTGATTTTTCTAGTAGAACTAACTTATTTATTTGAAAGAAAACAAACCGGAAAGAAATCTGAGCATTTTTCGACTTTTTATGATAGTTCATAGGAAACAAAGTCGAAATTTGGACTAATTGTAAGTGAACATCTTTAGTTGGCTGTAACATCCGGAGTTTTTGAGATATTTTCAATCTGGTTGAATTTTCTACTAAAACTAACTTATTTCTTTGTAATAAAACAAACCGGAAGGAAATCTGATTATTTTTCGTTTTTTTATGTCAGTTAATAGGCAACAAAGTTGAATTTCGAACTAATTTTGAAGTGAGCACCTATAGTTCGCTCTAAGTTCCAAAGTTTACGAGGTAATTTCAAGCGGATTGAATTTTTTAGTAGAATAGACTTTATTCTCTGTACGAAAACAAACTGGAAGGAAATCCGAGCATTTTTCGATTTTTTATAACAGTTAAAAGTCGACATTTTTACGTGAGACTCTATAATAGTTCCTTTGCTCAAAACTATGCTATTATAATGGTGCTAAAAATAAGTTTCCTCCTTGTTTCCAGATTATATAGCCCCAAAATGTATCCTAAAAGATCCAAAATCCAAAGAGGGCGTAAACTGTGTTCCCGAACACGACATTCAAAATGCCATTCAACTGCTCAGTGCCCTTCGGTCGGAATTGACGAAACGCGCCATCGCCCATCAGTGCCACGATCGCAATATTAAAGCACAAATGAACGAACTGGAAATTGTGACGCACTGCGTTAGTAATTTCGCCATTAAAGTGAGTGAAAATTGCCTTAAGCCCTTAAGGTGGGCAGTTGAATTAAGGTGGGTCTTAAATTTACTGTTTTTAGGACGAAGCTCAAATCCGGCGCGATTTGCGTAATCTTCAAGTTTTGAGTTTTTTCAATCAGGAGTGGGGGATAAAAGTCGTGCAAACTGAGGATGGGAATGGGATGGTTTTCGAGGAGGACGCCGCTAAAAACATGGTAAGAAACCAACACAACCTAACTTGAGTAGTTTAATTTTGTTTTCTTCGTACTACTAAGGAACAAGTCGTTTTTAACCGAGGGAAAAAAGTGACGAATTTAGTAATATTCTCACCGCCGCTACCGTGGCGCTGCTACCTAGTCCAAACCTGCCGCTCATTGGTCAGCACCATCGTGTTCATAGCAGGCGCTCTAACGTTGATTCTCCTATCAAAACGCGCCTACATCTACTACTCCAACGACCAGCGCAAACAGAAAGAAGAGCTGAATTTAATGGTGGAAAAAATCATCGATATTTTACAGTTAAACGCTAACGACGAAGCCGCTGAGCGTTTCCTGCCCATAAATCACGTGAGAGACATGATTCTACCGCTCTCGGAAAGATCTCGTAAGTTTGTGGTTTTTATTGGAATTTTTTCTTAATATCGAGGTGCTTTTAGGTAAAGAGAAAATATGGCAGCAGGCTGTGCGTTTTATTAATGAGAACGAATCGAGAGTGCGGACGGAAGTGCAGCCAGTAGCAGGGGAGATGTTTGAGGTGTGGCGCTGGATTGGTAGCCTGAATTTGACGTCATCTGGGTAAGGATTTTTGATTGGTGGCCTACCTTAAGACATTTGCATACCTTAAGGATTTTTTTTTGTAATAATTTTAATTGGTTTGGTGCTTTCTAATAAAACTACCAGCGTTTGCGATGGAATGTTAGGTTAGGAAGTGTCTTAAGTTAAGATTAAGCCTACTACATATAAAAATTTATAGAAAACGTTTGGGGCTGTCAAAAAAATTGTTATGGCAACTTTAAGCAGGCGGCGATTATTTTCTGGATAAAGTAGGAATTACGCTTTCCAAAACAGTTTACTGTGTTAAATTTTGACTGTTTGTAGTGAAACTACGAATTTTCAAAGCTTACTATATTAAAAATTCATAATGTAAGTTTGAGGCTGTCAAAAATTTTGTTCTGGGAATTTTACACAGCTGGCGATTATTTTCTGGATAAAGCCGGGATTACGCTTTACAAAACAGTTTACTGTGTTAAATTTTGACAGTTTGTATTAAAACTACGAATTTTCAAAGCTTACTATATTAAAAATTCATAATTAAGTTTGAGGCTGTCAAAAAAATTGTTCTGGGAATTTTACACAGCTGGCGATTATTTTCTGGATAAAGCCGGGATTACGCTTTCCAAAACAGTTTACTGTGTTAAATTTTGACAGTTTTTATTAAAATTACGAATTTTCAAAGCTTACTATATTAAAAATTCATAATGTAAGTTTGAGGCTGTCAAAAAAATTATTCTGGGAATTTTACACAGCTGGCGATTATTTTCTGGATAAAGCCGGGAATACGCTTTACAAAACAGTTTACTGTGTTAAATTTTGACAGTTTTTATTAAAATTACGAATTTTCAAAGCTTACTATATTAAAAATTCATAATGTAAGTTTGAGGCTGTCAAAAAAATTATTCTGGGAATTTTACACAGCTGGCGATTATTTTCTGGATAAAGCCGGGATTACGCTTTCCAAAACAGTTTACTGTGTTAAATTTTGACAGTTTGTATTAAAACTACGAATTTTCAAAGCTTACTATATTAAAAATTCATAATTAAGTTTGAGGCTGTCAAAAAAATTGTTCTGGGAATTTTACACAGCTGGCGATTATTTTCTGGATAAAGCCGGGATTACGCTTTCCAAAACAGTTTACTGTGTTAAATTTTGACAGTTTGTATTAAAATTACGAATTTTCAAAGCTTACTATATTAAAAATTCATAATGTTAGTTTGAGGCTGTCAAAAAAATTATTCTGGGAATTTTACACAGCTGGCGATTATTTTCTGGATAAAGCCGGGATTACGCTTTCCAAAACAGTTTACTGTGTTAAATTTTGACAGTTTGTATTAAAACTACGAATTTTCAAAGCTTACTATATTAAAAATTCATAATGTAAGTTTGAGGCTGTCAAAAAAATTGTTCTGGGAATTTTACACAGCTGGCGATTATTTTCTGGATAAAGCCGGGATTACGCTTTCCAAAACAGTTTACTGTGTTAAATTTTGACAGTTTTTATTAAAATTACGAATTTTCAAAGCTTACTATATTAAAAATTCATAATGTAAGTTTGAGGCTGTCAAAAAAATTATTCTGGGAATTTTACACAGCTGGCGATTATTTTCTGGATAAAGCCGGGATTACGCTTTCCAAAACAGTTTACTGTGTTAAATTTTGACAGTTTGTATTAAAACTACGAATTTTCAAAGCTTACTATATTAAAAATTCATAATTAAGTTTGAGGCTGTCAAAAAAATTGTTCTGGGAATTTTACACAGCTGGCGATTATTTTCTGGATAAAGCCGGGATTACGCTTTCCAAAACAGTTTACTGTGTTAAATTTTGACAGTTTGTATTAAAATTACGAATTTTCAAAGCTTACTATATTAAAAATTCATAATGTTAGTTTGAGGCTGTCAAAAAAATTATTCTGGGAATTTTACACAGCTGGCGATTATTTTCTGGATAAAGCCGGGATTACGCTTTCCAAAACAGTTTACTGTGTTAAATTTTGACAGTTTGTATTAAAACTACGAATTTTCAAAGCTTACTATATTAAAAATTCATAATGTAAGTTTGAGGCTGTCAAAAAAATTATTCTGGGAATTTTACACAGCTGGCGATTATTTTCTGGATAAAGCCGGGAATACGCTTTACAAAACAGTTTACTGTGTTAAATTTTGACAGTTTGTATTAAAATTACGAATTTTCAAAGCTTACTATATTAAAAATTCATAATGTAAGTTTGAGGCTGTCAAAAAAATTGTTCTGGGAATTTTACACAGCTGGCGATTATTTTCTGGATAAAGCCGGGAATACGCTTTACAAAACAGTTTACTGTGTTAAATTTTGACAGTTTTTATTAAAACTACGAATTTTCAAAGCTTACTATATTAAAAATTCATAATTAAGTTTGAGGCTGTCAAAAAAATTGTTCTGGGAATTTTACACAGCTGGCGATTATTTTCTGGATAAAGCCGGGATTACGCTTTCCAAAACAGTTTACTGTGTTAAATTTTGACAGTTTGTAGTGAAACTACGAATTTTCAAAGCTTACTATATTAGAAATTCGTAATTAAGTTTGAGGCTGTCAAAAAAATTGTTTTGGGAATTTTACACGGCTGGCGATTATTTTCTGGATAAAGCCGGGATTACGCTTTCCAAAACAGTTTACTGTGTTAAATTTTGACAGTTTGTATTAAAACTACGAATTTTCAAAGCTTACTATATTAAAAATTCATAATTAAGTTTGAGGCTGTCAAAAAAATTGTTCTGGGAATTTTACACAGCTGGCGATTATTTTCTGGATAAAGCCGGGATTACGCTTTCCAAAACAGTTTACTGTGTTAAATTTTGACAGTTTGTATTGAAACTACGAATTTTCAAAACCTACTGCATATAAAAATTTATAGTAGTCGTCAAAATATTTTTTAGATAGGTGGCGATTATTTTCTGGCAAACTTTTTTTTTTAAATGAATTTTCTTAAGAGTCGGTAACATTTCTCATCAGTGTTTTTTTCCTTTTGGTCCATCCAAAATTTTTAGATCTTCATCACCCGAAACTAGCGTCTTGAAGAAAAATCCAGCGTAAGTATCATAAAATTAGTTAACTCTTTCCAAAATTTCTGCTCTATGCTCAATATTTAATTTCTAGCCAATATTCTGAGCAAGTTCACATGGAAGGCAGGCGAATCATCAACGCCAAATATTTAATAAAAAAAGTGCTGGATTTTCGGCATCGTCGCTTCTATTTCTGCTCTAACACAAACGTGGCTTTTCGACGGGAGCTCCATCATGCCCTTGGCTCTATTTTTGTGTTGCAGTGTGAAAAATGCGGGGTTGTTTTCGAGGTAAACAGTGAGGACCCTGAGGAAACTCAGATGGGAGTTGGTTTGGCTGCCGTGGCGGGAGTTATAAGTCAAGGTTTAGACTATGAGCATCTTAGAGCTATTTGTAGCTCGCTACAAATCCCGTGCTTCAACTTAGAGCTGTACGAGGAGCTTGAGCAGGAGCTCTTAGACTACTACCATAAAACTAGCTCGCATTTACAGTTTGGAAAAGACAGTGGGTTAGGTGATGCTGATAGAGATGAGTTCTTAGAGAGCCTCAAGAAAACCCCCGAGGAAATCCAGGAGTTGTCGCAGAAAACCCGTGAGCAAACCCAGAGCCCACTGTGGTTTACTGAGCGACATAAGCGGGTAACTGCCTCGAACTTTGGAACGATTTGTAAGCTTCTTCCACGGACTAATCGTAAGAAACTAGTGAGTACTTTACTAGACTCTAAGTTCCGAGGGAATATTTACACGGAATACGGTTTGGAAAACGAGGGGAAGGCTCTACGTGAGCTTGAGGCGGCTCTAGGTGAGCTTATAGAACCCTGCGGGCTTTTTATCTCGCAAAACTATCCATTTCTTGCTGCGAGTCCTGATGGATTAATCGGAGACAACGCCTTGGTCGAAGTGAAGTGTCCGTATAAAGCTCGACAGGTTTCAGTTAAGACTGCGATAGAGCAACAGTTGATAAACTTTGCGAGTTTTGATGAGGCGACTGGGTTGAAATTGAAGCGTTCCCATAAATATTACTATCAAGTTCAAGGGCAGTTGTTTGTGACTAAAAGGGAGCTTTGTTATTTTGCTGTTTGGAGCCCTGGTGGGTTTGAGTATGAGGTGATTAGGAAGGACGAGGGACTGTGGGAGGAGATGCTACCGAAGCTGAAGGAGTTTTATTTTGAGCATATGTTGCCTGAGTTGTTGGAAAGAATGTAGTTTTTAGGTTTTATTATTGTGACATATGAAGTAAATAAAGTTGTGTTGAAATTTTTTTGGGGATTTGTTTGAGGTTTTCCTTAAATTACGCGGGAAGTGTAGTAATTATCTGAAGCTACTAGGATTTTATTCTTTGGCGTTGGTGTTTAAAAAATCACAGTTTGAGAACCGCAGATCGGATTTCGATAAATTTGACATTATTACAAAGGTGATTGTCTATTTTATCCAGAAAAAAATACAGATAATCGTGGTTCCAAGTTTACTATTTTTTTGGTCCACTTGATTTGAAATTTTGGTATTTTCCACTTTTTTCTGTTTAAAAAAATCACAGTTTGAGAACTGCTGATCGGATTTCGATAAATTTGACATTATTACAAAGGTGATTGTCTATTTTATCCAGGAAAAAATACAGATAGTCCTGGTTCCAAATTTACAAATTTTTTGGTCCACTTGATTTGAAATTTTGGTATTTTCCACTTTTTTCTGTTTAAAAAAATCACAGTTTGAGAACTGCTGATCGGATTTCGATAAATTTGACATTATTACAAAGGTGATTGTCTATTTTATCCAGGAAAAAATACAGATAGTCCTGGTTCCAAATTTACAAATTTTTTGGTCCACTTGATTTGAAATTTTGGTATTTTCCACTTTTTTCTGTTTAAAAAAATCACAGTTTGAGAACTGCTGATCGGATTTCGATAAATTTGACATTATTACAAAGGTGATTGTCTATTTTATCCAGGAAAAAATACAGATAGTCCTGGTTCCAAATTTACAAATTTTTTGGTCCACTTGACTTGAAATTTTGGTATTTTCCACTTTTTTCTGTTTAAAAAAATCACAGTTTGAGAACCGCTGATCGGATTTCGATAAATTTGACATTATTACAAAGGTGATTGTCTATTTTATCCAGAAAAAAAGACAGATAGTCTTGGTTCCAAATTTACAAATTTTTTGGTCCACTTGATTTGAAATTTTGGTATTTTCCACTTTTTTCTGTTTAAAAAAATCACAATTTGAGAACCGCTGATCGGATTTCGATAAAATTGACTTTATTACAAAGGTGATTGTCTATTTTATCCAGAAAAAAATTCAGATAGTCGTCGTTTCAAATTTACAAATTTTTTGGTCCACTTGATTTGAAAATTTTGGTATTTTCCACTTTTTTCTGTTTAAAAAAATCACAGTTTGAGAACCGCTGATCGGATTTCGATAAATTTGACATTATTACAAAGGTGATTGTCTATTTTATCCAGAAAAAAATACAGATAATCGTGGTTCCAAGTTTACTATTTTTTTGGTCTACTTGATTTGAAATTTTGGTATTTTCCACTTTTTTCTGTTTAAAAAAATCACAATTTGAGAACCGCTGATCGGATTTCGATAAAATTGACTTTATTACAAAGGTGATTGTCTATTTTATCCAGAAAAAAATTCAGATAGTCGTCGTTTCAAATTTACAAATTTTTTGGTCCACTTGATTTGAAAATTTTGGTATTTTCCACTTTTTTCTGTTTAAAAAAATCACAGTTTGAGAATCGCTGATCGGATTTTGATAAATTTGACATTATTACAAAGGTGATTGTCTATTTTATCCAGAAAAAAATACAGATAGTCTTGGTTCCAAATTTACAAATTTTTTGGTCCACTTGATTTGAAATTTTGGTATTTTCCACTTTTTTCTGTTTAAAAAAATCACAATTTGAGAACCGCTGATCGGATTTCGATAAAATTGACTTTATTACAAAGGTGATTGTCTATTTTATCCAGAAAAAAATTCAGATAGTCGTCGTTTCAAATTTACAAATTTTTTGGTCCACTTGATTTGAAATTTTGGTATTTTCCACTTTTTTCTGTTTAAAAAAATCACAATTTGAGAACCGCTGATCGGATTTCGATAAAATTGACTTTATTACAAAGGTGATTGTCTATTTTATCCAGAAAAAAATTCAGATAGTCGTCGTTTCAAATTTACAAATTTTTTGGTCCACTTGATTTGAAAATTTTGGTATTTTCCACTTTTTTCTGTTTAAAAAAATCACAGTTTGAGAATCGCTGATCGGATTTTGATAAATTTGACATTATTACAAAGGTGATTGTCTATTTTATCCAGAAAAAAATACAGATAGTCTTGGTTCCAAATTTACAAATTTTTTGGTCCACTTGATTTGAAATTTTGGTATTTTCCACTTTTTTCTGTTTAAAAAAATCACAATTTGAGAACCGCTGATCGGATTTCGATAAAATTGACTTTATTACAAAGGTGATTGTCTATTTTATCCAGAAAAAAATTCAGATAGTCGTCGTTTCAAATTTACAAATTTTTTGGTCCACTTGATTTGAAATTTTGGTATTTTCCACTTTTTTCTGTTTAAAAAAATCACAATTTGAGAACCGCTGATCGGATTTCGATAAAATTGACTTTATTACAAAGGTGATTGTCTATTTTATCCAGAAAAAAATTCAGATAGTCGTCGTTTCAAATTTACAAATTTTTTGGTCCACTTGATTTGAAAATTTTGGTATTTTCCACTTTTTTCTGTTTAAAAAAATCACAGTTTGAGAATCGCTGATCGGATTTTGATAAATTTGACATTATTACAAAGGTGATTGTCTATTTTATCCAGAAAAAAATACAGATAGTCTTGGTTCCAAATTTACAAATTTTTTGGTCCACTTGATTTGAAATTTTGGTATTTTCCACTTTTTTCTGTTTAAAAAAATCACAATTTGAGAACCGCTGATCGGATTTCGATAAAATTGACTTTATTACAAAGGTGATTGTCTATTTTATCCAGAAAAAAATTCAGATAGTCGTCGTTTCAAATTTACAAATTTTTTGGTCCACTTGATTTGAAATTTTGGTATTTTCCACTTTTTTCTGTTTAAAAAAATCACAATTTGAGAACCGCTGATCGGATTTCGATAAAATTGACTTTATTACAAAGGTGATTGTCTATTTTATCCAGAAAAAAATTCAGATAGTCGTCGTTTCAAATTTACAAATTTTTTGGTCCACTTGATTTGAAATTTTGGTATTTTCCACTTTTTTCTGTTTAAAAAAATCACAGTTTGAGAACTGCTGATCGGATTTCGATAAATTTGACATTATTACAAAGGTGATTGTCTATTTTATCCAGAAAAAAATTCAGATAGTCGTCGTTTCAAATTTACAAATTTTTTGGTCCACTTGATTTGAAATTTTGGTATTTTCCACTTTTTTCTGTTTAAAAAAATCACAGTTTGAGAACTGCTGATCGGATTTCGATAAATTTGACATTATTACAAAGGTGATTGTCTATTTTATCCAGAAAAAAATACAAATAGTCGTGGTTTCAAATTTACAAATTTTTTGGTCCACTTGATTTGAAAATTTTGGTATTTTTACACTTTTTTCTGTTTAAAAAAATCACAGTTTGAGAACTGCTGATCGGATTTCGATAAATTTGACATTATTACAAAGGTGATTGTCTATTTTATCCAGAAAAAAATACAGATAATCGTGGTTCCAAGTTTACTATTTTTTTGGTCCACTTGATTTGAAATTTTGGTATTTTCCACTTTTTTCTGTTTAAAAAAATCACAGTTTGAGAACCGCTGATCGGATTTCGATAAATTTGACATTATTACAAAGGTGATTGTCTATTTTATCCAGAAAAAAATACAGATAATCGTGGTTCCAAGTTTACTATTTTTTTGGTCCACTTGATTTGAAATTTTGGTATTTTCCACTTTTTTCTGTTTAAAAAAATCACAGTTTGAGAATCGCTGATCGGATTTTGATAAATTTGACATTATTACAAAGGTGATTGTCTATTTTATCCAGAAAAAAATTCAGATAGTCGTCGTTTCAAATTTACAAGTTTTTTGGTCCACTTGATTTGAAAATTTTGGTATTTTCCACTTTTTTCTGTTTAAAAAAATCACAGTTTGAGAACTGCTGATCGGATTTCGATAAATTTGACATTATTACAAAGGTGATTGTCTATTTTATCCAGAAAAAAATTCAGATAGTCGTCGTTTCAAATTTACAAATTTTTTGGTCCACTTGATTTGAAATTTTGGTATTTTCCACTTTTTTCTGTTTAAAAAAATCACAGTTTGAGAACTGCTGATCGGATTTCGATAAATTTGACATTATTACAAAGGTGATTGTCTATTTTATCCAGAAAAAAATACAAATAGTCGTGGTTTCAAATTTACAAGTTTTTTGGTCCACTTGATTTGAAAATTTTGGTATTTTTACACTTTTTTCTGTTTAAAAAAATCACAGTTTGAGAACTGCTGATCGGATTTCGATAAATTTGACATTATTACAAAGGTGATTGTCTATTTTATCCAGAAAAAAATTCAGATAGTCGTCGTTTCAAATTTACAAATTTTTTGGTCCACTTGATTTGAAATTTTGGTATTTTCCACTTTTTTCTGTTTAAAAAAATCACAGTTTGAGAACTGCTGATCGGATTTCGATAAATTTGACATTATTACAAAGGTGATTGTCTATTTTATCCAGAAAAAAATACAAATAGTCGTGGTTTCAAATTTACAAATTTTTTGGTCCACTTGATTTGAAAATTTTGGTATTTTTACACTTTTTTCTGTTTAAAAAAATCACAGTTTGAGAACTGCTGATCGGATTTCGATAAATTTGACATTATTACAAAGGTGATTGTCTATTTTATCCAGAAAAAAATTCAGATAGTCGTCGTTTCAAATTTACAAATTTTTTGGTCCACTTGATTTGAAATTTTGGTATTTTCCACTTTTTTCTGTTTAAAAAAATCACAGTTTGAGAACTGCTGATCGGATTTCGATAAATTTGACATTATTACAAAGGTGATTGTCTATTTTATCCAGAAAAAAATACAAATAGTCGTGGTTTCAAATTTACAAATTTTTTGGTCCACTTGATTTGAAAATTTTGGTATTTTTACACTTTTTTCTGTTTAAAAAAATCACAGTTTGAGAACTGCTGATCGGATTTCGATAAATTTGACATTATTACAAAGGTGATTGTCTATTTTATCCAGAAAAAAATACAGATAATCGTGGTTCCAAGTTTACTATTTTTTTGGTCCACTTGATTTGAAATTTTGGTATTTTCCACTTTTTTCTGTTTAAAAAAATCACAGTTTGAGAACCGCTGATCGGATTTCGATAAATTTGACATTATTACAAAGGTGATTGTCTATTTTATCCAGAAAAAAATACAGATAATCGTGGTTCCAAGTTTACTATTTTTTTGGTCCACTTGATTTGAAATTTTGGTATTTTCCACTTTTTTCTGTTTAAAAAAATCACAGTTTGAGAATCGCTGATCGGATTTTGATAAATTTGACATTATTACAAAGGTGATTGTCTATTTTATCCAGAAAAAAAGACAGATAGTCTTGGTTCCAAATTTACAAATTTTTTGGTCCACTTGATTTGAAATTTTGGTATTTTCCACTTTTTTCTGTTTAAAAAAATCACAATTTGAGACCGCTGATCGGATTTCGATAAAATTGACTTTATTACAAAGGTGATTGTCTATTTTATCCAGAAAAAAATTCAGATAGTCGTCGTTTCAAATTTACAAGTTTTTTGGTCCACTTGATTTGAAAATTTTGGTATTTTCCACTTTTTTCTGTTTAAAAAAATCACAGTTTGAGAACCGCTGATCGGATTTCGATAAATTTGACATTATTACAAAGGTGATTGTCTATTTTATCCAGAAAAAATACAGATAATCGTGGTTCCAAGTTTACTATTTTTTTGGTCCACTTGATTTGAAATTTTGGTATTTTCCACTTTTTTCTGTTTAAAAAAATCACAGTTTGAGAGTCGCTGATCGGATTTTGATAAATTTGACATTATTACAAAGGTGATTGTCTATTTTATCCAGAAAAAAAGACAGATAGTCTTGGTTCCAAATTTACAAATTTTTTGGTCCACTTGATTTGAAATTTTGGTATTTTCCACTTTTTTCTGTTTAAAAAAATCACAATTTGAGAACCGCTGATCGGATTTCGATAAAATTGACTTTATTACAAAGGTGATTGTCTATTTTATCCAGAAAAAAATTCAGATAGTCGTCGTTTCAAATTTACAAATTTTTTGGTCCTCTTGATTTGAAAATTTTGGTATTTTTACACTTTTTTCTGTTTAAAAAAATCACAGTTTGAGAACTGCTGATCGGATTTCGATAAATTTGACATTATTACAAAGGTGATTGTCTATTTTATCCAGAAAAAAATACAGATAATCGTGGTTTCAAGTTTACTATTTTTTTGGTCCACTTGATTTGAAATTTTGGTATTTTCCACTTTTTTCTGTTTAAAAAAATCACAGTTTGAGAACCGCTGATCGGATTTCGATAAATTTGACATTATTACAAAGGTGATTGTCTATTTTATCCAGAAAAAAATACAGATAATCGTGGTTCCAAGTTTACTATTTTTTTTGGTCCACTTGATTTGAAATTTTGGTATTTTCCACTTTTTTCTGTTTAAAAAAATCACAGTTTGAGAACTGCTGATCGGATTTCGATAAATTTGACATTATTACAAAGGTGATTGTCTATTTTATCCAGAAAAAAATACAGATAATCGTGGTTCCAAGTTTACTATTTTTTTGGTCCACTTGATTTGAAATTTTGGTATTTTCCACTTTTTTCTGTTTAAAAAAATCACAGTTTGAGAACCGCTGATCGGATTTCGATAAATTTGACATTATTACAAAGGTGATTGTCTATTTTATCCAGAAAAAAATACAGATAATCGTGGTTCCAAGTTTACTATTTTTTTGGTCTACTTGATTTGAAATTTTGGTATTTTTACACTTTTTTCTGTTTAAAAAAATCACAGTTTGAGAACTGCTGATCGGATTTCGATAAATTTGACATTATTACAAAGGTGATTGTCTATTTTATCCAGAAAAAAATACAAATAGTCGTGGTTTCAAATTTACAAATTTTTTGGTCCACTTGATTTGAAAATTTTGGTATTTTCCACTTTTTTCTGTTTAAAAAAATCACAGTTTGAGAACCGCTGATCGGATTTCGATAAATTTGACATTATTACAAAGGTGATTGTCTATTTTATCCAGAAAAAATACAGATAATCGTGGTTCCAAGTTTACTATTTTTTTGGTCCACTTGATTTGAAATTTTGGTATTTTCCACTTTTTTCTGTTTAAAAAAATCACAGTTTGAGAACTGCTGATCGGATTTCGATAAATTTGACATTATTACAAAGGTGATTGTCTATTTTATCCAGAAAAAAATACAGATAGTCCTGGTTCCAAATTTACAAATTTTTTGGTCCACTTGATTTGAAATTTTGGTATTTTCCACTTTTTTCTGTTTAAAAAAATCACAGTTTGAGAACTGCTGATCGGATTTCGATAAATTTGACATTATTACAAAGGTGATTGTCTATTTTATCCAGAAAAAATACAGATAATCGTGGTTCCAAGTTTACTATTTTTTTGGTCTACTTGATTTGAAATTTTGGTATTTTCCACTTTTTTCTGTTTAAAAAAATCACAGTTTGAGAATCGCTGATCGGATTTTAATAAAATTGACAGTTAAGACAGTTGTGGCTCAAAATGTCGGCCATGAATCCACCACTATCTTGATTTAGTGTAGAAACATTTTTTGGTACAGTTTTTTTTCTCTTTTTCCAGTTCCCCCCGCAACAAAACCTGGCAAGGTCAGGCCTTCGAAACCCAAACAGGTTCAGTGAACAGTTTGCCCTGTTCGCCCACACCCTGCTTAAAAATTCGCGGCATGGTAGAAGATGGCGACAGAAACACAATGATGATCCGCGACGCCGTTCTAAGTAAATGTGGCGGACAATGTCGCATTTTACACTGTGCCGTCGAAACCAACTCAAATTGCGTGTATTTGAAGTGTGCTGACACAAACGACGCAGCGGTGGCGTACAGGAATCTGCACGGCTGGTGGTGAGTTGCCAGATAAAGCGCATAGATGGCGACAGTTAGTTATGTTGGTTTTTTTCCAGGTACGCCGGGCAGTTGGTAACAGTGAAGTACTTACGACTAGAGCGCTACATGCAACGCTTCCCCGAATCACCATCTAGTGGGCCACCGTTTCTAAAAGCCGTCTCCACTGCCGCCACCAATTGGGCTAGTTAGATATATTTTTTTTACCCTATTTAGTAGGTGAAACAAGAAAAAACTCGAATATTTCGATTATAGGTATTTCTATAAGGTTCTTCTTCTTCCTCTGTACACCAGAGAAAATCTAGAGAAGCGAATGGAAGAGATATTTGTTAGGTACCTATTTAATTTTATATAATAAATAAATAAATAAATAAAAATTGTTCAAATGTTTAGTTATAATTTAAGACTTGTGAAAGAGAGAGGTTGAGCGAGGCCTTTGTTTTAGTTGTTTTATTTTGTTTTTAAGGCTGAATGACTGATTTAATGTTGTACGGGGGGACGTGGGGGGCGAAAGCTAACTTGATTTTGTATTATACGTTTTGTTTATTATCTATTATAATAATAGATTGTTTTTTTTTGTAATAGTTATCGAAATTTATTGTAAGACTAAGTGGTGTAATTTGTTAAGGACACTTGGAGAAGTTGTAATAATTTAAATAAAAAAGAATAACATTTCGAAGAAATTGTTTATTTTCTCATACAGCTTTTTTTTCAGAAAATTCCGAAGTCTCTCTCGCACTTATACAAACACGCATAAGTTTGTCCTTGTTCCACTCATTACAACCGAATTTTTGGGCAAAAAAAATTGTGCCTTGAAACAATTTTTCCTAAAAACGATTTTTTTACTATTTTTCGAATGTTTTTAGTCAAATTTAATCTAAATTAAGCTAATTTCCCAAAAAATTTCATTAGAATTTTCAGGTATTTTACAGCAAATTTCGCATATTTTTCGGAAGTGCCCCTCGCTCTTATAGAAACCAGCATAAGTCTGTCCTTGTTCCACTCATTACAACCGAATTTTTGGGCAAAAAAAATTGTGTCTTGAAACAATTTTTCCTAAAAACGATTTTTTTACTATTTTTCGAATGTTTTTAGTCAAATTTAATCTAAATTAAGCTAATTTCCCAAAAAATTTCATTAGAATTTTCAGGTATTTTACAGCAATTTCGCATATTTTCCGTAAGTCTCCCTCGCTCTTATAGAAACCCGCATAAGTCTGTCCTTGTTCCACTCATTACAACCGAATTTTTGGACAAAAAAAATTGTACCTTGAAACAATTTTTCCTAAAAACGATTTTTTTACGATTTTTCGAATGTTTTTAGTCAAATTTAATCTAAATTAAGCTAATTTCCCAAAAAAATCACATAAGAATTTTCAGGTATTTTACAGCAAATTTCGCATATTATTCGGAAGTCTCTCTCGCTCTTATAGAAACCCGCATAAGTCTGTCCTTGTTCCACTCATTACAACCGAATTTTTGGACAAAAAAAATTGTACCTTGAAACAATTTTTCCTAAAAACGATTTTTTTACTATTTTTCGGATGTTTTTAGTCAAATTTAATCTAAATTAAGCTAATTTCCCAAAAAAATCACATAAGAATTTTCAGGTATTTTACAGCAAATTTCGCATATTTTTTGTAAGTCTCCCTCGCTCTTATAGAAACCCGCATAAGTCTGTCCTTGTTCCACTCATTACAACCAAATTTTGGGGCAAAAAAAATTGTGTCTTGAAACAATTTTTCCTAAAAACGATTTTTTTACTATTTTTCGGATGTTTTTAGTCAAATTTAATCTAAATTAAGCTAATTTCCCAAAAAAATCACATAAGAATTTTCAGGTATTTTACAGCAAATTTCGCATATTATTCGGAAGTCTCTCTCGCTCTTATAGAAACCCGCATAAGTCTGTCCTTGTTCCACTCATTACAACCGAATTTTTGGACAAAAAAAATTGTACCTTGAAACAATTTTTCCTAAAAACGATTTTTTTACTATTTTTCGGATGTTTTTAGTCAAATTTAATCTAAATTAAGCTAATTTCCCAAAAAAATCACATAAGAATTTTCAGGTATTTTACAGCAAATTTCGCATATTTTTTGTAAGTCTCCCTCGCTCTTATAGAAACCCGCATAAGTCTGTCCTTGTTCCACTCATTACAACCAAATTTTGGGGCAAAAAAAATTGTGTCTTGAAACAATTTTTCCTAAAAACGATTTTTTTACTATTTTTCGGATGTTTTTAGTCAAATTTAATCTAAATTAAGCTAATTTCCCAAAAAATTTCATTAGAATTTTCAGGTATTTTACAGCAATTTCGCATATTTTCCGTAAGTCTCTCTCGCTCTTATAGAAACCCGCATAAGTCTGTCCTTGTTCCACTCATTACAACCGAATTCTTGGGCAAAAAAAATTGTGCCTTGAAACAATTTTTCCTAAAAACGATTTTTTTACTATTTTTCGAATGTTTTTAGTCAAATTTAATCTAAATTAAGCTAATTTCCCAAAAAATTTCATTAGAATTTTCAGGTATTTTACAGCAATTTCGCATATTTTCCGTAAGTCTCTCTCGCTCTTATAGAAACCCGCATAAGTCTGTCCTTGTTCCACTCATTACAACCAAATTTTGGGGCAAAAAAAATTGTGTCTTGAAACAATTTTTCCTAAAAACGATTTTTTTACTATTTTTCGAATGTTTTTAGTCAAATTTAATCTAAATTAAGCTAATTTCCCAAAAAATTACATTAAAATTTTCAGGTATTTTACAGCAAATTTCGCATATTATTCGGAAGTCTCTCTCGCTCTTATAGAAACCCGCATAAGTCTGTCCTTGTTCCACTCATTACAACCGAATTTTTGGGCAAAAAAAATTGTGTCTTGAAACAATTTTTCCTAAAAACGATTTTTTTACTATTTTTCGGATGTTTTTAGTCAAATTTAATCTAAATTAAGCTAATTTCCCAAAAAATCACATCAGAATTTTCAGGTATTTTACAGCAAATTTCGCATATTTTTTGTAAGTCTCCCTCGCTCTTATAGAAACCCGCATAAGTCTGTCCTTGTTCCACTCATTACAACCGAATTTTAGGGTAAATTTCTGGAAAATATACAAACTTCCACAAATTATATCGGCAAAAATTTATTAGAAAATTACAACGAAACGAAAACAATTAAAATCGCTTACATACAACAATAATTCATAAATAAATTACGCAAACAATAAAATTTCGTTACGTAAAATAGACAAAAAAATAATTTTAACATGTTTCCTAAATTAACATTTTTATCTAAATAGCGATTGAAAAATAGTTACTCTTGTTTTATTTATTATACTTATTACATAATTCAAAATATCGTCTAGTATGTACAATAAAAAAAAACTAAAATATGACAAATTTATTGCACAAAACTAAATATGAATTAATTTAAATTAATCTTATAAAAATAGTTACATTAGATTAAGTTATAATAAAATATGGCAGTTATCTATATACAAAAACCGAATTTATTTTAATCTTGCGGAATTTCCGACGTTCATTTGTTAGGACAACCTGCAGCTGCTAATACAGAACTCGCCATTATCGGCTAGTGTTCTAACTTACCTCAAACACAATTCCCAACATTCCATGCCACCACCGTCACATGATCCAACTTCCCCGGCAAATTCTGCACCCGCTCCAACCCCCGCTTCCGCCTCACCTTCTTCTCCTGCTGCGACAGCTCCACCAGCACCCCATCGCGATTATCAAAATACAAATCCTGGTCCTCCAACGTGTGCCGCTTAGCCGCCGTAATGCTCACCGTAAAATTCAACAAATTCTCGCAGAGTTTCCTCGCAGTAGTGCAGGGCGTCTCCTTGCCCGATATGCCGTTTTTCAGCACGTCCTCCATGAGTAACAGTTGAAGCTCGTAGCGTTGGTAGGGGGTCACGTAGGGGATGCCATCGTCGTTGCGGAGGATCGCTTGAGGCGTAGCGGTAGGGAGGAAGTCCAAGGCCGTCTTGGAACGGAGGAACTTGTAGCCAGTTGAGGGGTGTTTTGGGGGGGCGGGTTTGGGCACTGCTTTGCTACTAGTGGATTTTTGGAGGTGCGAGGAGGGGCGCTGGTGACTAGAATGGAGGGCAGGCTCGGGAGGTTGCCGGTGTTGACTAGACGCCTGGCGCCGCAGGCTGCTGGCTTTGTTTTCCACAACCTGAAGGAAAATTTTAGTAAAATTGCTAGCTAACTCAATTTCTATCTCCTATCGTGGTTTGAAATATGCTGGAAAACTTTTTTATTTCCAATAAAATCACTTGAAAATTTTCGGGAAATTTCCAGTATTTTTTCAGAAGTCTCTCTCGCTCTTATAGAAACCCGCATAAGTCTGTCCTTGTTCCACTCATTACAACCGAATTTTTGGGCAAAAAAAATTGTGTTTTGAAACAATTTTTCCTAAAAACGATTTTTTTACTATTTTTCGAATGTTTTTAGTCAAATTTAATTTAAATTAAGCTAATTTTCCCAAAAAATCACATAAGAATTTTCAGGTATTTTACAGCAAATTTCGCATATTATTCGGAAGTCTCTCTCGCTCTTATAGAAACCCGCATAAGTCTGTCCTTGTTCCACTCATTACAACCGAATTTTTGGGCAAAAAAAATTGTGTTTTGAAACAATTTTTCCTAAAAACGATTTTTTTACTATTTTTCGAATGTTTTTAGTCAAATTTAATTTAAATTAAGCTAATTTCCCCAAAAAATCACATAAGAATTTTCAGGCATTTTACAGCAAATTTCGCATATTTTTCGGAAGTGCCCCTCGCTCTTATAGAAACCCGCATAAGTCTGTCCTTGTTCCACTCATTACAACCGAATTTTTGGGTTAAAAAAATTGCGCCTTGAAACAATTTTTCCTAAAAACGATTTTTTTACGATTTTTCGAATGTTTTTAGTCAAATTTAATCTAAATTAAGCTAATTTCCCAAAAAATCACATAAGAATTTTCAGGCATTTTACAGCAAATTTCGCATATTTTTCGTAAGTCTCTCTCGCTCTTATAGAAACCCGCATAAGTCTGTCCTTGTTCCACTCATTACAACCGAATTTTTGGGTTAAAAAAATTGCGCCTTGAAACAATTTTTCCTAAAAACGATTTTTTTACTATTTTTCGAATGTTTTTAGTCAAATTTAATCTAAATTAAGCTAATTTCCCCAAAAAATCACATAAGAATTTTCAGGCATTTTACAGCAAATTTCGCATATTTTTCGGAAGTGCCCCTCGCTCTTATAGAAACCCGCATAAGTCTGTCCTTGTTCCACTCATTACAACCGAATTTTTGGGCAAAAAAAATTGTGACTTGAAACAATTTTTCCTAAAAACGATTTTTTTACGATTTTTCGAATGTTTTTAGTCAAATTTAATCTAAATTAAGCTAATTTCCCAAAAAAATCACATAAGAATTTTCAGGTATTTTACAGCAAATTTCGCATATTATTCGGAAGTCTCTCTCGCTCTTATAGAAACCCGCATAAGTCTGTCCTTGTTCCACTCATTACAACCGAATTTTTGGGCAAAAAAAATTGTGTCTTGAAACAATTTTTCCTAAAAACGATTTTTTTACTATTTTTCGAATGTTTTTAGTCAAATTTAATCTAAATTAAGCTAATTTCCCAAAAAAATCACATAAGAATTTTCAGGTATTTTACAGCAAATTTCGCATATTATTCGGAAGTCTCTCTCGCTCTTATAGAAACCCGCATAAGTCTGTCCTTGTTCCACTCATTACAACCGAATTTTTGGGTTAAAAAAATTGCGCCTTGAAACAATTTTTCCTAAAAACGATTTTTTTACGATTTTTCGAATGTTTTTAGTCAAATTTAATCTAAATTAAGCTAATTTCCCAAAAAAATCACATAAGAATTTTCAGGTATTTTACAGCAAATTTCGCATATTATTCGGAAGTCTCTCTCGCTCTTATAGAAACCCGCATAAGTCTGTCCTTGTTCCACTCATTACAACCGAATTTTTGGGCAAAAAAAATTGTGTCTTGAAACAATTTTTCCTAAAAACGATTTTTTTACTATTTTTCGAATGTTTTTAGTCAAATTTAATCTAAATTAAGCTAATTTCCCAAAAAATCACATTACAATTTTCAGGTATTTTACAGCAAATTTCGCATATTTTCCGTAAGTCTCCCTCGCTCTTATAGAAACCCGCATAAGTCTGTCCTTGTTCCACTCATTACAACCGAATTTTTGGGCAAAAAAAATTGTGTTTTGAAACAATTTTTCCTAAAAACGAATTTTTTTTACTATTTTTCGAATGTTTTTAGTCAAATTTAATTTAAATTAAGCTAATTTCCCCAAAAAATCACATAAGAATTTTCAGGCATTTTACAGCAAATTTCGCATATTTTTCGGAAGTGCCCCTCGCTCTTATAGAAACCCGCATAAGTCTGTCCTTGTTCCACTCATTACAACCGAATTTTTGGGCAAAAAAAATTGTGACTTGAAACAATTTTTCCTAAAAACGATTTTTTTACGATTTTTCGAATGTTTTTAGTCAAATTTAATCTAAATTAAGCTAATTTCCCAAAAAAATCACATAAGAATTTTCAGGTATTTTACAGCAAATTTCGCATATTATTCGGAAGTCTCTCTCGCTCTTATAGAAACCCGCATAAGTCTGTCCTTGTTCCACTCATTACAACCGAATTTTTGGGCAAAAAAAATTGTGTCTTGAAACAATTTTTCCTAAAAACGATTTTTTTACGATTTTTCGAATGTTTTTAGTCAAATTTAATCTAAATTAAGCTAATTTCCCAAAAAAATCACATAAGAATTTTCAGGTATTTTACAGCAAATTTCGCATATTATTCGGAAGTCTCTCTCGCTCTTATAGAAACCCGCATAAGTCTGTCCTTGTTCCACTCATTACAACCGAATTTTTGGGCAAAAAAAATTGTGTCTTGAAACAATTTTTCCTAAAAACGATTTTTTTACGATTTTTCGAATGTTTTTAGTCAAATTTAATCTAAATTAAGCTAATTTCCCAAAAAAATCACATAAGAATTTTCAGGTATTTTACAGCAAATTTCGCATATTATTCGGAAGTCTCTCTCGCTCTTATAGAAACCCGCATAAGTCTGTCCTTGTTCCACTCATTACAATCGAATTTTTGGGCAAAAAAAATTGTGTCTTGAAACAATTTTTCCTAAAAACGATTTTTTTACTATTTTTCGAATGTTTTTAGTCAAATTTAATCTAAATTAAGCTAATTTCCCAAAAAATCACATTACAATTTTCAGGTATTTTACAGCAAATTTCGCATATTTTCCGTAAGTCTCCCTCGCTCTTATAGAAACCCGCATAAGTCTGTCCTTGTTCCACTCATTACAACCGAATTTTTGGGCAAAAAAAATTGTGTCTTGAAACAATTTTTCCTAAAAACGATTTTTTTACTATTTTTCGAATGTTTTTAGTCAAATTTAATCTAAATTAAGCTAATTTCCCAAAAAATCACATAAGAATTTTCAGGTATTTTACAGCAAATTTGACATTTTTTTCGGAAGTCTTTCTCGCTATTATAAAAAAAATTTCTGAACATTATCCCTAAAAATAAATACTCACCGTAACTTTCCTCACCGCCTCCAAGCTTCCTGTCCCTCCCACCACCGCCCTCGCACTCTCCACCGAATTCTGGCGCATAAACTCCTTAACCAGCGGATTATTATCACATTCATCAAAATGCGTCTCTAGAGCTGCAGGCTTTTCTATCGACTGCTCTGACACACTAGAGCTCTTCGAGCTTGTCTCCACCGCATCGTCCTTCAACTGTTTCGAGCGCCTAGGCGGCTTAACCGGCGGTTTATTAACTGCTACAGTTACAACCGGTTCTTCTGGTGGTGGTTTTTTGGTGATTTTCTTGGAGTTTACTGTGAATTTACACACGTTTGGATCGAAGTTGTCCGTAAGGCCGTCACTGGCTACTAGGATTATATCGCCTTTTTCTAGCGTGGTTATAGACAGGGTCAAGTTGCTTAACTCCGGATTGATTCCGTCGACTGGTCCGAGAGCGCCAAGCGCATCACGCATATCCCGATTACAGTGTATATCATGTGACCCTTTTGTCAGCTCTCTAACGCCAAATTTTTTCGAGTAAACGTACGCTAAAGTATCGCCAACATTACAAACACAACAAACGAAGTCGGTGTTGGTTCCTTTTGGTTTAATTGGAAGGATCACGGCTACGGTTAGAGTAGTGAGCATGCCGTGGTTCTCTAAAATCAAATCGTGGGCACAGTTGAAGGCTCTAAGTAGACAAACGAACACATCCCGAGTGTTGCCGATTAGATTACTGTTGGTCGATTGGATGTTCGTTGAGTCTTCGGATTTTATCGTTAAATTCTCGAAGGGTTTCGTGTCGTGGAAGATCGTTTTGTTCAAATAGTGTAAACATCCATGCACTGCGGACTTGGCTGCTACACTAGCTTTCTCACCTAAAAGAAAATACAAAAAAATAAATTAACTCAAAACTGTTTTAATTATTTACCCCAGTTTACACCGTCGGCCACAGCGAGTATCGCCGAATCCCCACGAGTGATTATCCCAAAACAATCGGCAATCGGATCGCCATTTTTATTTTTAGTCACTTGATGTCGGTCGTAAAGAGAGTCGGACAGTCCGTAGAAAAAATCAGATTTCTTGTTCCATTCGACTGGAAGGAGACTGTCGTCCACTGGAATGTTCGACTGTTCGCTGCGGTTTGAGGTTTGTTCATCATTGGCTGGAAAAAATTCCAAAAAAATAATCAGGCAATCGTCATAAAACAAATGGTGGATGCATGTCATGCACTTGCTTGATAGGTGGCTATGTAGTTCCACGGCTAACGTTGATTAATTAGAAAAATCAACTAAGTTCGCTTTAAAAATTCATAAAAATTCGAAAAATTATCCAATTTCCTTCCAGGTTGATTTTCCTTAAAGAAAACTAATTTCTATTTCCTACTGTTTAAAATCGTGCTTTGATATATGCTAGAAAAAATTTTTATTTCCCATAAAATCACTTGAAAATTTTAGGCGTTTTCTGGTAAATTTCAAGTATTCTTCGGAAGTCTCTCTCACTCTCATAGAAGCACGTATAAGTCTGTCCTTGTTCCACTCATTACAACCAAATTTTTAGGCAAAAAAAATTGCGCCTTGAAATATTTTTTCATAAAATCATTTTTTTTACTACGTTTCAAATGATTTTAGTCAAATTTAGTCTAAATTAATATAATAAAATATTTCGAAGGAGTTTAAAATCCTAACTAGAAAAATCGGCTTTAAAAATTCTAAAAATCCTCGTAATTTCCCTCCAGGTTGATTTTCCTTAAATAAAACCAAATAATCTACGTGCCCCCCCAAAAAACTCAAAAATACAACAAGCCACCTACGATTTACAACACTCCAAAGTTGCGCATTCTAGTTACATCAACATAACAAAATCTAAGTGCAAAAACAACACAAAACAAGCGACAAAAACACAATTAATGCTCTCTCATGCTAGATTGTTACCCCGAGAACTCGTCGGCCTTTGAGCAATCTTAATAATCTTTCCCTTGCGATGCTGAAACGGATTCCCCTCACTTTTCGACTTGGCCAAACCGAAACCCTCCGTTTTGGCCAGCTCGACTCTGCGAACGGGTTTCCTGCCACTACGCGGTGGAATCGTGGCCTCCTTTTTCCGTACTACTACATCACAGTCACCATTGGAACAGTTGTTTTTACAGGGCACTGTCGGTGAGTTGTTGTTAGGTGGCGCTGGTGGTGCGTAGCTTTTGTCGATTTTCGTCGTTTCGATCTCGATGCGAAAGTCGGAAATGCTGCCCAAACTGTGGCTTTTGCTGTGGGATTTTTTCGGGCGGTTTGTCACGCAGTATTCGTTTCCGGCCATTTTGATTATCATGGTGGTGTTATCGATGGGCTGGCCTGGGGGTTTTTGGGGGGATTTTCGAGGTAGCACCGCCGGTTGCCGCACTGAATCAAAGATAAGAGGATGAGAGGGTTTTCCGCGTCTTTATTAGCTGCTTCTTCTTCCAACATTCTTCCTCCTGATTTACGCCCTAATTTTCCGCTAAAACTCTTAAAACTCACCGGATTCCTCTTGGTCCTGTGTGTCGATGAAGTCTATATCCGCGTCCAACACCGACAAGTGTTTTTCCTGGCGTTTAACAGTCGTTAGCCCCCCGTGCGGCCCCGAATAGCACCCCACTGTACTCCCCTGTCCATTTTCATACGCCTTCACCTCGTAATTCGGCAAATCCGTCGGGTTTTTCCCATAGATAATCGCCGGACCTTCACGTATCTGTATTTGCCTAAAACCAAACCAATTTCAAGTGAAACTTTTTTTTGGGGAACCAAACTTACCCCTGCAAATATTTTGTAACGAAACTATTCTCGTTGATGTTGTGCCGTTTGTCGCGCGGTTCATTATGGAAACTCAACTGGCGGAAGTAGCTGGAAACGCGTTTACGTAGCGACGGCATGCCCACGCAAAAATAAAATGGGGCGATGTTTATATGACACTAACTTAACCTAGAAAAAAATTAAAAAGTTGCGGAAAAATTATTATAAACAAACCACAGTTTACCTCAACATGTTTACTAAAAGAATTTCCAGTGGAAATTAAATATTCGTCTGCTTTATTATTGTTATTGAGGCACACCCGTTTTTTGGATAAAAAAACTGCAGATTTCTGTTGGGGTTAGAAATAACAACTAGCGCCATCTGTTAGTAACAGCTGGAAGTTAGAATAGTGCTCTGTAATGTAGGTAATTTTTTTTATAAGCGCCTTCTGTTAGTGCTGCATCGAACTAAAGTTCAACACTATGAAAAGGTTCCTGTAATTTTAGCGGTTTTTTTGAAATTATTAGTAATTATTCAAAATTTTCTTCTAGGATAGTTTTAATTGCATATAGCATGGTTTTAATTAGAAATATTGTTAATTTAAGGATATGTGCATAAAATTATATAAAAATTACAACTCTACGCGTAAAATATCTTTGAGACGGCGTAACTTTTTTATTTTTGAGTTTTCGAAAAAAACTCATAGGCGCTTATTAGATCTAAATAAACTTCTAAATAGCCTAGAGTTAAAATTTTGAGAATCCATCACGCCGTTTTGAAAATACATCGTTTTCAACTTAGTAAGTACTTTAATCTAGTGATCAAGCCTCAAAAAACAATTGCGTGTTTTCTGCGCTTTAACCGCGTATTTTGTGCTTTTCCAGATACGCGCTGTCATTGACCCCAAATAATAAACAAATAAAATTTAATACAAGGCTATAAAATCATCATATTAAAATTACTACCTTGATGTTCCAGATTTTGGAACTAGGAAGTCATGAAACAAAATTTAAAACAAATTTACTCCTTGTTTATATTTTCCAGCAATCTCACTCTCATTCACTCCTTAACAACAAGAATTTCATGAAAACAAAGCGAATTCACCTTAAACTTCGTATTTGGCACACGGCCAACTTTCAACTGTTTTTGTGGACTTGTGTAATAAACTCGTTGTTGATTTATTTGCAGAAATCTCAAAGAGACTGTCTGAAAACTTGAAGGGGTTCAGGGTGATTGTCCCTGAAATGATAAATGACTAAAAGACAAAAAACTGGAGGACTTTTTGAGTTTATTTGGGCTTTTTTTGGATGTTGCGCGCATACGAACTGAAGGGGTATAAATAGAAAATTCGTCAATGTTTTCGTTTAGTTCTCGCCTAGATTTTCGTGACTAAGTTTCTCTCTTACTAAACTAATTAGTAGGTAGAATTTTCTTAAAAAAAAAAAAAAACAAAGTGGTGCCTTGTGTTGTCTTTTATAGTGGTACTAGTGCTAAAATCCAAAAAAGTTTAGACGCAATTTTTCCTCAATATTCAAGGTAACAAAACGCGCAATTTTCTCTCTTAATTATTTTTTTGCTACGCCACTTGAACCCATTCTAACATCGCAAATTATTTCGGGTTTATTTATGGCCCAATTCCAAAATAAATCTCAATTGGATTAAACCAACACACTTGCATAAACACCACACGTGAGCGCCGCAGTGAAATTACCCTTTGTAAGAAATATAAATACATTTTATTTTGCTGCATGATTTTCAAATTTAAAGTTCGCTTGTAAACAAGCGCATTATAAATGAGGTGAAACTTGTTGTTTTTGTGTGTTTGGTTCTCGATTGATTAGTAAATAGATTTCTTTTGTTTCGGTGGGAAGTTTAGTGCGTCACTGTAAGTTTTTGATCACTATTTTTTTCGAAAATTTGCTTTAACACTTTGATTTTCATGATGAAGGCACTTTAAAGTAACTAGCATTTTCAAAATATACGCGAATGTTGCTTCATATTTATTGTTACATATACACAAATGTTTAGACTATCCAAAACTGCCAAGAAAATGAAAATCGGACTAGAACTCCAGGACTTATGACGTTTTTTACAACGATCAAAATAGAAAATTTGCCTTAAACTTAATTCAAAATGGCATAAAAAGTTAGATTATGATGCTGTTACATTCTGTAACAATTTTTTAAAAGAAGAATACTTCTCTTCATCCAAAACTGCCAATAAAATGAAAATCGGACCAGAACTCCAGGACTTATGACGTTTTTTACAACGATCAAAATAGAAATTTTGCCTTAAACTTAGTTCAAAATGGTATAAAAAATTAGATAATGATGCTGTTACATTCTGTAACAATTTTTTAAAAGAAGAATACTTCTCTTCATCCAAAACTGCAAAGAAAATGAAAATCGGACTAGAACTCCAGGACTTATGACGTTTTTTACAACGATCAAAATAGAAAATTTGCCTTAAACTTAATTCAAAATGGTATAAAAAGTTAGAAAATGATGCTGTTACATATTGTAACAATTTTTTAAAAGAAGAATACTTCTCTTCATCCAAAACTGCCAATAAAATGAAAATCGGACTAGAACTCCAGGACTTTTGACGTTTTTTACAACGATCAAAATAGAAATTTTGCCTTAAACTTAGTTCAAAATGGTATAAAAAGTTAGTCAATGATGCTGTTACATTCTGTAACAATTTTTTAAAAGAAGAATACTTCTCTTCATCCAAAACTGCAAATAAAATAAAAATCGGACTAGAACTCCAGGACTTATGACGTTTTTTACAACGATCAAAATAGAAAATGTGCCTTAAACTTAGTTCAAAATGGTATAAAAAATTAGATAATGATGTTGTTACATTCTGTAACAATTTTTTAAAAGAAGAATACTTCTCTTCATCGAAAACTGCCAATAAAATGAAAATCGGACTATAATTCCAGGACTTATGACGTTTTTTACAACGATCAAAATAGAAAATTTGCCTTAAACTTAATTCAAAATGCTATAAAAAGTTAGAAAATGATGCTGTTACATTCTGTAAAAATTTTTTAAAAGAAGAATACTTCTCTTCATCCAAAACTGCCAATAAAGTGAAAATCGGACTAGAACTCCAGGACCTATGACGTTTTTTACAACGATCAAAATAGAAATTTTGCCTTAAACTTAGTTCAAAATGGTATAAAAAGTTAGATAATGATGCTGTTACATTCTGTAACAATTTTTTAAAAGAAGAATACTTCTCTTCATCGAAAACTGCCAATAAAATGAAAATCGGACTAGAACTCCAGGACTTATGACGTTTTTTACAACGATCAAAATAGAAAATTTGCCTTAAACTTAATTCAAAATGCTATAAAAAGTTAGATAATGATGCTGTGACATTCTGTAATAATTTTTTAAAAGAAGAATACGTCTCTTCGTCCAAAACTGCCAAGAAAATGAAAATCGGACTAGAACTCCAGGACTTATGACGTTTTTTACAACGATCAAAATAGAAAATTTGCCTTAAACTTAATTCAAAATGCTATAAAAAGTTAGAAAATGATGCTGTTACATTCTGTAATAATTTTTTAAAAGAAGAATACTTCTCTTCATCCAAAACTGCCAATAAAGTGAAAATCGGACTAGAACTCCAGGACCTATGACGTTTTTTACAACGATCAAAATAGAAATTTTGCCTTAAACTTAGTTCAAAATGGTATAAAAAGTTAGATAATGATGCTGTTACATTCTGTAACAATTTTTTAAAAGAAGAATACTTCTCTTCATCCAAAACTGCCAAGAAAATGAAAATCGGACTAGAACTCCAGGACTTATGACGTTTTTTACAACGATCAAAATAGAAAATTTGCCTTAAACTTAATTCAAACTGCTATAAAAAGTTAGAAAATGATGCTGTTACATTCTGTAAAAATTTTTTAAAAGAAGAATACTTCTCTTCATCCAAAACTGTCAATAAAGTGAAAATCGGACTAGAACTCCAGGACCTATGACGTTTTTTACAACGATCAAAATAGAAATTTTGCCTTAAACTTAGTTCAAAATGGTATAAAAAGTTAGATAATGATGTTGTTACATTCTGTAACAATTTTTTAAAAGAAGAATACTTCTCTTCATCCAAAACTGCAAATAAAATAAAAATCGGACTAGAACTCCAGGATTTATGACGTTTTTTACAACGATCAAAATAGAAAATTTGCCTTAAACTTAGTTCAAAATGGTATAAAAAATTAGATAATGATGCTGTTAAATTCTGTAACAATTTTTTAAAAGAAGAATACTTCTCTTCATCCAAAACTGCCAATAAAGTGAAAATCGGACTAGAACTCCAGGACCTATGACGTTTTTTACAACGATCAAAATAGAAATTTTGCCTTAAACTTAGTTCAAAATGGTATAAAAAGTTAGATAATGATGCTGTTACATTCTGTAACAATTTTTTAAAAGAAGAATACTTCTCTTCATCGAAAACTGCCAATAAAATGAAAATCGGACTAGAACTCCAGGACTTATGACGTTTTTTACAACGATCAAAATAGAAAATTTGCCTTAAACTTAATTCAAAATGCTATAAAAAGTTAGATAATGATGCTGTGACATTCTGTAATAATTTTTTAAAAGAAGAATACGTCTCTTCGTCCAAAACTGCCAAGAAAATGAAAATCGGACTAGAACTCCAGGACTTATGACGTTTTTTACAACGATCAAAATAGAAAATTTGCCTTAAACTTAATTCAAAATGCTATAAAAAGTTAGAAAATGATGCTGTTACATTCTGTAATAATTTTTTAAAAGAAGAATACTTCTCTTCATCCAAAACTGCCAATAAAGTGAAAATCGGACTAGAACTCCAGGACCTATGACGTTTTTTACAACGATCAAAATAGAAATTTTGCCTTAAACTTAGTTCAAAATGGTATAAAAAGTTAGATAATGATGCTGTTACATTCTGTAACAATTTTTTAAAAGAAGAATACTTCTCTTCATCCAAAACTGCCAAGAAAATGAAAATCGGACTAGAACTCCAGGACTTATGACGTTTTTTACAACGATCAAAATAGAAAATTTGCCTTAAACTTAATTCAAACTGCTATAAAAAGTTAGAAAATGATGCTGTTACATTCTGTAAAAATTTTTTAAAAGAAGAATACTTCTCTTCATCCAAAACTGTCAATAAAGTGAAAATCGGACTAGAACTCCAGGACCTATGACGTTTTTTACAACGATCAAAATAGAAATTTTGCCTTAAACTTAGTTCAAAATGGTATAAAAAGTTAGATAATGATGCTGTTACATTCTGTAATAATTTTTTAAAAGAAGAATACTTCTCTTCATCCAAAACTGCCAATAAAGTGAAAATCGGACTAGAACTCCAGGACCTATGACGTTTTTTACAACGATCAAAATAGAAATTTTGCCTTAAACTTAGTTCAAAATGGTATAAAAAGTTAGATAATGATGCTGTTACATTCTGTAACAATTTTTTAAAAGAAGAATACTTCTCTTCATCCAAAACTGCCAAGAAAATGAAAATCGGACTAGAACTCCAGGACTTATGACGTTTTTTACAACGATCAAAATAGAAAATTTGCCTTAAACTTAATTCAAACTGCTATAAAAAGTTAGAAAATGATGCTGTTACATTCTGTAAAAATTTTTTAAAAGAAGAATACTTCTCTTCATCCAAAACTGTCAATAAAGTGAAAATCGGACTAGAACTCCAGGACCTATGACGTTTTTTACAACGATCAAAATAGAAATTTTGCCTTAAACTTAGTTCAAAATGGTATAAAAAGTTAGATAATGATGTTGTTACATTCTGTAACAATTTTTTAAAAGAAGAATACTTCTCTTCATCCAAAACTGCAAATAAAATAAAAATCGGACTAGAACTCCAGGATTTATGACGTTTTTTACAACGATCAAAATAGAAAATTTGCCTTAAACTTAGTTCAAAATGGTATAAAAAATTAGATAATGATGCTGTTACATTCTGTAACAATTTTTTAAAAGAAGAATACTTCTCTTCATCCAAAACTGCAAATAAAATGAAAATCGGACTAGAACTCCAGGACGTATGACTTTTTTTACAACGATCAAAATAGAAAATTTGCCTTAAACTTAATTCAAAATGCTATAAAAAGTTAGATAATGATGCTGTGACATTCTGTAATAATTTTTTAAAAGAAGAATACGTCTCTTCGTCCAAAACTGCCAAGAAAATGAAAATCGGACTAGAACTCCAGGACTTATGACGTTTTTTACAACGATCAAAATAGAAAATTTGCCTTAAACTTAGTTCAAAATGGTATAAAAAATTAGAAAATGATGCTGTTACATTTTGTAAAAATTTTTTAAAAGAAGAATACTTCTCTTCATCGAAAACTGCCAATAAAATGAAAATCGGACTAGAACTCCAGGACTTATGACGTTTTTTACAACGATCAAAATAGAAAATTTGCCTTAAACTTAATTCAAAATGCTATAAAAAGTTAGATAATGATGCTGTGACATTCTGTAATAATTTTTTAAAAGAAGAATACGTCTCTTCGTCCAAAACTGCCAAGAAAATGAAAATCGGACTAGAACTCCAGGACTTATGACGTTTTTTACAACGATCAAAATAGAAAATTTGCCTTAAACTTAATTCAAAATGCTATAAAAAGTTAGAAAATGATGCTGTTACATTCTGTAATAATTTTTTAAAAGAAGAATACTTCTCTTCATCCAAAACTGCCAATAAAGTGAAAATCGGACTAGAACTCCAGGACCTATGACGTTTTTTACAACGATCAAAATAGAAATTTTGCCTTAAACTTAGTTCAAAATGGTATAAAAAGTTAGATAATGATGCTGTTACATTCTGTAACAATTTTTTAAAAGAAGAATACTTCTCTTCATCCAAAACTGCCAAGAAAATGAAAATCGGACTAGAACTCCAGGACTTATGACGTTTTTTACAACGATCAAAATAGAAAATTTGCCTTAAACTTAATTCAAACTGCTATAAAAAGTTAGAAAATGATGCTGTTACATTCTGTAAAAATTTTTTAAAAGAAGAATACTTCTCTTCATCCAAAACTGTCAATAAAGTGAAAATCGGACTAGAACTCCAGGACCTATGACGTTTTTTACAACGATCAAAATAGAAATTTTGCCTTAAACTTAGTTCAAAATGGTATAAAAAGTTAGATAATGATGTTGTTACATTCTGTAACAATTTTTTAAAAGAAGAATACTTCTCTTCATCCAAAACTGCAAATAAAATAAAAATCGGACTAGAACTCCAGGATTTATGACGTTTTTTACAACGATCAAAATAGAAAATTTGCCTTAAACTTAGTTCAAAATGGTATAAAAAATTAGATAATGATGCTGTTACATTCTGTAACAATTTTTTAAAAGAAGAATACTTCTCTTCATCCAAAACTGCAAATAAAATGAAAATCGGACTAGAACTCCAGGACGTATGACTTTTTTTACAACGATCAAAATAGAAAATTTGCCTTAAACTTAATTCAAAATGCTATAAAAAGTTAGATAATGATGCTGTGACATTCTGTAATAATTTTTTAAAAGAAGAATACGTCTCTTCGTCCAAAACTGCCAAGAAAATGAAAATCGGACTAGAACTCCAGGACTTATGACGTTTTTTACAACGATCAAAATAGAAAATTTGCCTTAAACTTAGTTCAAAATGGTATAAAAAATTAGAAAATGATGCTGTTACATTTTGTAAAAATTTTTTAAAAGAAGAATACTTCTCTTCATCCAAAACTGCCAATAAAGTGAAAATCGGACTAGAACTCCAGGACCTATGACGTTTTTTACAACGATCAAAATAGAAATTTTGCCTTAAACTTAATTCAAAATGGTATAAAAAGTTAGATAATGATGCTGTTACATTCTGTAATAATTTTTTAAAAGAAGAATACTTCTCTTCATCCAAAACTGCAAATAAAATGAAAATCGGACTAGAACTCCAGGACTTATGACGTTTTTTACAACGATCAAAATAGAAAATTTGCCTTAAACTTAATTCAAAATGGTATAAAAAGTTAGATAATGATGCTGTTACATTCTGTAATAATTTTTTAAAAGAAGAATACTTCTCTTCATCCAAAACTGCAAATAAAATGAAAATCGGACTAGAACTCCAGGACTTATGACGTTTTTTACAACGATCAAAATAGAAAATTTGCCTTAAACTTAGTTCAAAATGGTATAAAAAATTAGATAATGATGCTGTTACATTCTGTAACAATTTTTTAAAAGAAGAATACTTCTCTTCATCGAAAACTGCCAATAAAATGAAAATCGGACTAGAACTCCAGAACTTATGACGTTTTTTACAACGAGGAAAATTATAGTAAAGTTAGCTTAACACTACAGAAGAAGTTGTATAAGGATAGAAAACCACTCAGGATTACTTTTTCTGATGTAGAAAAGTGTAACTAATCAAAAACTGTCAATACACGGAACCGTTCGGGTTTTATAAGGGTTTTATTAGGGTCTTAAAGACAAAAGTCGTTAAATTAGTCTTTGAAACTTAATAATTGCGATTTGAATATTCGGGGAACCCCTGAAGATAACCGTTATCTTATCATGTGTAGATAACCTAGAAAAAAATATCGCCAACATCTTGGACTTTGCCAACACAAAAAGCATAGACGTAAATCCCTCCGAGACCCAAAACAATATTTTCTCACCAGTATTTTTACTTCCTGTCCAAATCACTAAAAACTACGTGTACATATCGTCGACGACCTTGGGACGGTTGGTTTATTTTTGGCGTAAAACTCGGCTATTTCCAGAAAGTCATTACAGCGAAACAGCTGGTTTCGTATATTTGGCAACAATTCAGCCAAAAATTACTCGCCATCATGTGTGTATGTGAAATTTTGGCGTCAATCTTGAAACCTGAACACAAAGGACTCGAAGGGAAAAAAACGATTTGAACTCAATTAACCTTTTGCATAGAAATAAAAATAAATTAACTCACTGCCAAAATTTTTTTCAGACTTTAAAATGCCTACAGAATGCATCACGAACCCTTTACAAAGGGAACTAGCGGATTCCATCATTCGAATGGTGCCACTGGACGAAATCCGGATACTATTAGCCTGCGGCGCTAAAGTAAACCAGCAAAACCCAACATAACCTCACCTAACCTAACTTACAATTATTTTAGGTGAATGAGCCAGTGACTCAAGGGCTAATGCCTTTACACTATGCGGTATGGCAGCGGTACTACGAAGCCGCCCAGCTGCTTCTAACCAGAGGCGGAGACGTCAACGCCACCGATGAGTGCGGTTACAGCCCTCTGCATCTTTCAGCGGAGCACGGGTACCAAAAAAAAAATTCTAATCCTCCTGTAAGTAAAAAACATCTGTTTTAGTTTCACAGAAGTTGTACGTCTACTCCTCAAATCCGGAGCTAAAGTTGATTATAGACCGAATACGGATGAAGAGTTCCCTCGAACGACGAAATGTGACGAGCCTCTTCGTCTAGCTATCCGGAACAAGCACATGGAGATTGCTAGGATGTTGCTGGAACACGGTGCTGATCCTAATAAGCGCTACTTTTTTGGAGCTGAGATAAACTTGGTGACGGATTTGGAGTTTTTGGAGTTGCTGTTGAATTTTGGCGCTAATCCGGATAGTCGAGACAGGTCCGGGCTGACGCCGTTAATGAAAGCCGTGAGGCAACCTCAGGTAAGCTGGTTTCCAGTTGGAACAACCTAGTTCACTTTTTTTCCTAGGGAATGGAAGCAGTGCTCCTTTTGTTAAAACACGGTGCTGATGTTAACGCGTTTGGTGATGAACGTCACGACTACAGAACAGTGCTGCATTACGCGGTCTTATCTGGAAACTACGAAATCATCAATTTGATCATCAAGCAAGGCGCCAAGTTGAACTATGACGAAGTGTACGATTTGGGCAAGCCTAGTCCTTTAGATCTGGCCATATTGAAGGGTGATCCGAAGATTGTGGAGCTGCTAATCAAATCTGGTGAGTTGGAAAAAATTTGGGGCGAGGTGGAGCTGGTTTGATTTTTTTATTTTAGGTGCCAATGTTAACTGCAGCTCTCCTATTATTGGCTCACCTTTACACGTGGCTTGTGCTGATAACATCCCTAATAGATACGAGATTATCCAGGTGAGACTTCGACAACTTAGACTTCATCAACTACTCAAAATTTTGTTCCAGATGCTCTTGGAAGCTGGTGCAGACCCCAACCTCAAAGTCTTCAACGACATCCTCGACCGCAACTCACAACTACGTCCAGTACTAGTCGAGTACCTCGCCAGTAACGAAGTACCAAACCTAGCAGTAGTCAACATGCTTCTAAAATACGGAGCTAAGGTATTTCCAAAAAAAAAAACGAAAATTTTTCTTGATAACTACGCGAATTTTAGGTGGTGATGAAGACGCAGTTTCGCGATCCAGATGGCATGCTCAACGCCCTTCACAACGTCATCACCTCCAACTCGCACGCCATCTACTTCCTGCTGCTCGAAGCATGCGAGTCGTTCGATCCTTGCATGATTCGGAGGAACAACGTGATTGGTCCTGAGCAAAAAACGGTTCTTTTGGAGCTAGCCAAGTATCCGCTTAGTCTCAAAAGGCAGGTTAGGTTATTTTTTAGACGAAGGTTGGATGGGAGGCAGTTAATGGACGCAGTGGACACGTTTGGACTGCCTCGGCCTTTATCCAAGTACTTACTATTTGACTATAGCTGAGATTTGGAGTAGCTACTCCTGAAAAAATTCAACAAACGAAACGAAATGTGATTTGAAGAAGTGATATATAGAGAGGAGGTTTGGAAGGAATCCTGATGATTATTTTGTTTGCGTTGGAAATATCTTTGTCTAAAATTAGAAGGCTTTTTTGTACTAATTTTGTTTGTGTGAATCCCCGAAATAATCCAATATCTAGTAACTTTGTGTCTAAAAACTAACTAGTTTACACAACCATAATCGTGTTTTTGTACCAATACTAAACCTAACCTAACTTAACCCTACTTTTCCAATATTTCTTAGTTAGTCTAGTCGCGAGTACAGTTTGCTTTATGTTTGACTTTGTTTTATACTAACGTGATCTTTCTCTAAGTAACTCTATATAGTATGACGTATAATCCCTTAAAATCCTACTGAAAAACAAAGTGAGGTTAGAGTATGTCAAAAAATGAATAGACAAAGCTACAACATTGAAATTTGATTTTTCCTGTATAAATCTTTGGAAAAACTTGTGTCAAAATTTTTACGTGGCACAAAAAAAATTGCTGTGCTTTTGTTTTTAGGGGCAACAACGTCTTAAGTGACTTTTTTGATAACTGACAAATTCTCTTCAATAATCTAAAGTTTCACTGCTTTTAAGTTTTTTTTGGGAAATTTCGAGATTTTAGGAAAAAATCGCTGCGCTTTTGTTTTTTGGGCTAGCAATGTGATAAGGGATTTTTTTGATAAATGACAGACTCTCTTCAATATATCTAAAGTTTCACTGATTTAGTTTGAAGCGTTTGGAAACTGTAGGACATAGAATTTTTTTTTAGGAAATTTCGAGATTTTAGGAAAAAAATCGCTGCGCTTTTGTTTATTGGGCCAGCAACGTTATAAGTGATTTTTTTGATAAATGACAGATTGTCTTCAATATATCTAAAGTTTCACTGCTTCAGTTTGAAGCGTTTGGCAACTGTAGGACATAGAAAACTTGTTAGGGAAATTTCGAGACCTTGGGAAAAAAATCGCTACGCTTTTGTTTTTTGGGCTAGCAACGTCATAAGCGATTATTTTGATAAATGACAGATTCGCTTTAATATATCTAAAGTTTCACTGCTTTAGTTTGAAGCGTTTGGCAACTGTACGACATAGAATTTTTTTTGGAAAATTTCGAGATTTTAGGAAAAAAATCGCTGCGCTTTTGTTTTTTGGGCTAGCAATGTCATAAGTGATTTTTTTGATAAACAACAGACTCCCTTAAATATATCTAAATTTTCACTGCTTTAGTTTGAAGCGTTTGGAAACTGTAGGGCATAGAAATTTTTTTTGGGAAATTTCGAGATTTTAGGAAAAAAATCGCTGCGCTTTTGTTTTATGGGCTAGCAACGTCATAAGTAATTTTTTTGATAAACGACAAATTCTCTTCAATATATCTAAAGTTTCACTGATTTAGTTTGAAGCGTTTGGAAACTGTAGAACATAGAATTTTTTTTTGAGAAATTTAAAGATTTTAGAAAAAAAATCGCTGCGTTTTTGTTTTTTGGGCTAGCAACATCATAAGTGATTTTTCTGATAAATGACAGACTCTATTCAATATATCTAAAGTTTCACAGATTTAATATGAAGCGCTTGGAAACTGTAGGACATAGAAAATTATTTTAGGAAATTTAGAGATTTTATGAAAAAAATCGCTGCGCTTTTGTTTTTTGGGCCAGCAACGTCATAAGTGATTTTTTTGATAAATGACAGATTGTCTTCAATATATCTAAAGTTTCACTGCTTTAGTTTGAAGCGTTTGGCAACTGTAGGACATAGAAAACTTGTTAGGGAAATTTCGAGACCTTGGGAAAAAAATCGCTACGCTTTTGTTTTTTGGGCTAGCAACGTCATAAGCGATTATTTTGATAAATGACAGATTCGCTTTAATATATCTAAAGTTTCTCTGCTTTAGTTTGAAGCGTTTGGAAACTGTAGGACATAGAATTTTTTTTTAGGAAATTTCGAGATTTTAGGAAAAAAATCGCTGCGCTTTTGTTTATTGGGCCAGCAACGTCATAAGTGATTTTTTTGATAAATGACAGATTGTCTTCAATATATCTAAAGTTTCACTGCTTTAGTTTGAAGCGTTTGGCAACTGTAGGACATAGAAAACTTGTTAGGGAAATTTCGAGACCTTGGGAAAAAAATCGCTACGCTTTTGTTTTTTGGGTCAGCAACGTCATAAGTGATTTTTTTGATAAATGACAAATTGTCTTCAATATATCTAAAGTTTCACTGCTTTAGTTTGAAGCGTTTGGCAACTGTAGGACATAGAATTTTTTTTGGAAAATTTCGAGATTTTAGGAAAAAAATCGCTGCGCTTTTGTTTCTTAACCTACAACACTTGTTAAAATAGAATTCCTCAGCGATAATTCCAATCTTTCATTGTTTTAGTTGTACTCTAACCTCACATTCTTCCCATAACCAACAAATAACCGTATCTAACCTAACTTTTTTGAGTTTTTGACAGTATATCGTGTATAATAATCTTATAAATAATGAACGTAACTTTTACTAATATAAATAAAAGTCGGATTGAAAGAAATTGTAGAATGCGTCTAATTTCCCTCTAATAAATTGACATAATAAATTACAGGATAATTCCGAGTAAAATATGGTATTATAATATATTGTGTACCTTTAAGTATGTAAGCTTTACTACTATGAAACAAAAGGCTGTCTCATTGTATAGTTTTGTATATTTTTATCACTTGTATTATTATATTTGTATATTTGTATTGTAACAAATAAAAGTTTAAAAAATTCTTGATCGCCCCCTGTATTTTACTTTTATGACCACACCCCGTAGATTCTAAAAGAAAGCTAGGTAAAAGTTTCGATTATTTCGTGGACGATTATTACAAAACCCCTCGTAAAACATAAAACATGTAAATTCGTGATTTTTTATTAAGTAGTCAAAATAGTTTTCGTATGACGTAATTCCGTTTCCGTTTATGTGAAATATTGTTGTTTTCGCGTTACGTAATTTCTAAGATCTCGAATGGGTTTTCCACGCTGCTGAACTTTCACCAAGTTCACTGAAAACCCCTAAAAACCTAAAAAAATTCAAATCGTCACGGGATGCTGTTGCTACGAGGTCCACTCAAAAAACCCTTAACTAACTAGTTGACATTTCGGGACTTGTCCCAGAAATTATGTAACAATTTTGCACAAGCAGCAAAATTGCCCAACATCCATCACCGGATTTTCTGTCTGGTGTTCTAATCCTCGTACACCAAACCAACCAAGATATATACCAGTGTGTTGTCTGTGACGTTACGTAACACTTTCTTGGTCCTTCCTACTTTCTCTTTTTATGTGTGCGGTGTGGTCGACTTCCGTCTCGCGCGAACGGCGGCACAATTTTAACACGACAAGACCCCAAGAATTTTAGTTTTTAGTACTGAGAGGAGCAAGCAACAAGCGCCATATTTTCGTTACGCTTCTTGAAATTCGAAAACTATGAGTAGTTTGGTGATGGGTTGTAATTGTACAGTCGTGGCAGTGAGTGAGTGAGCACAGTTTATAGAAGAAAGTAATTAAATATCTTCAGTTGAGAAGACGCCGCGCGGTGCGGAGGAATATTTGATTTTTTAGTGCGCTTGTGGTTTTTTTTTGGGATTAAGTCTGCATCATATTTTTCTGGTAAGCAAATAATTTTTGAACGCCCCTCGTAGGTTGAATCAAATATTTCAACGCATTTTTGTTAGAGATTTCATAAAGTGGCAAAATTGTGTTTTTTCCCGAGATTTAGCTTTCTATTTGCACAATTTCTAATTAAAATTGAGGTTAATAAAATAAATCATTAAACTTTAGTTTTTTGAGCTACAATAAACGTCAAATTACATCAAGACTTTTATTAGTTATTTTGTATAGGAGCCCAAATTAAATTTTATGATTGCGACAAATTTTAAAAAAATTGTTAGTTTAAAAAAAAATCACGTTGGCCTAAATATTTGACTCAAATTTGATTTTTTTTAAATTTACGTTAATGAACAATCTTTTAGCTGTAATTATTTGTTAACTACTGTAAGCGTAAAAATAAATAAAAATAATCCAGTATGTAATCAAAGTAAATATTTATTTAAAAAAATGCTCCGTTATTGTTTTTTCCAAGTACTTAAGAACATGAAATTTGCATTTACTGATAAATTAAACATGCCATGTGATCATACCCAACTCTCATTATACTTGCATTAATTAGCCAACTATTTGCATAAAAAGATTAAAAAAAACGTCAACATTTTTACATGGAGATTGTCGTTTAAATAAAGTCGCTGTGCTATTGTTTTTTTCTTCTGCTAGGAACCTCTAAATTAATTCAAGTGAAATAGTGTACACTTGGTGAGTAAGTTACATTTTGCAAGAAATTATTATAATTATCGAAAATCATACCAGTGGTTCCAAAAATGAGTTTTAGATCTCCGAAAATAAATTAAACAACAAAATTTGATTAAATTATCAACACCTACATATTTTGAAACGAAAAACATCCAGGAAAAACGCCTAGCGCAAAAATTTTATAGGGTCTAAAATCCTACCTTGGGGCACACCATAAAATCAAAAACCCTCACAATTTACTTATTTTCCACGCTAAAAACACGAAATTTGTTTTGTTGTTTAAAGCAGACATTCCTACAAATTTTCGGAAAATTTGACACGTCCCCGACTAGCTATTGTGAAACTATAGGACATAGAAGGTAGTTTTGCGCGAAAAAATCCACATTTAGCACCATAATCCATTTGTTATTACAAGCTAGAAACGCCTAAATGTTATTCGCTTAAACGAAAAACATCCAGGAAGAACGCCAAGTGCAAAAATTTTTATATGGCCTAAAATCCTACCTTGGGGCACACAATAAAATCAAAAACCCTCACAATTTACTTATTTCTCACGCTAAAAACACGAAATTTGTTTTGTTGTTTAAAGCAGACATTCCTACAAATTTTCGGAAAATTTGACACGTCCCCGACTAGCTATTGTGAAACTATAGGACATAGAAGGTAGTTTTGCGCGAAAAAATCCACATTTAGCACCATAATCCATTTGTTATTACAAGCTAGAAACGCCTAAATGTTATTCGCTTAAACGAAAAACATCCAGGAAGAACGCCAAGTGCAAAAATTTTTATATGGCCTAAAATCCTACCTTGGGGCACACCATAAAATCAAAAACCCTCACAATTTACTTATTTCTCACGCTAAAAACACGAAATTTGTTTTGTTGTTTAAAGCAGACATTCCTACAAATTTTCGGAAAATTTGACACGTCCTCGACTAGCTATTCTGAAACTATAGGACATAGAAGGTAGTTTTGCGCGAAAAAATCCACATTTAGCACCATAATCCATTTGTTATTACAAGCTAGAAACGCCTAAATGTTATTCGCTTAAACGAAAAACATCCAGGAAGAACGCCAAGTGCAAAAATTTTTATATGGCCTAAAATCCTACCTTGGGGCACACCATAAAATCAAAAACCCTCACAATTTACTTATTTTCCACGCTAAAAACACGAAATTTGTTTTGTTGTTTAAAGCAGACATTCCTACAAATTTTCGGATAATTTGACACGTCCCCGACTAGCTATTCTGAAACTATAGGACATAGAAGGTAGTTTTGCGCGAAAAAATCCACATTTAGCACTATAATTCATTTGTTATTACAAGTTAGAAACGTCTAAATGTTATTCGCTTAAACGAAAAACATCCAAGAAGAACGCCAAGCGCAAAATTTTTCATAGGGTCTAAAATCCTACCTTGGGGCACACCATAAAATCAAAAACCCTCACAATTTACTTATTTCTCACGCTAAAAACACGAAATTTGTTTTGTTGTTTAAAGCAGACATTCCTACAAATTTTCGGAAAATTTGACACGTCCCCGACCAGCTATTGTGAAACTATAGGACATAGAAGGTAGTTTTGCGCGAAAAAATCCACATTTAGCACCATAATTCATTTGTTATTACAAGCTAGAAACGTCTAAATGTTATTCGCATATACAAGAGAGTCGTTTGAAGGTTTTTGGAAAATTTTACAATCTTGCTTTGGTTTGTTAGATAGCTACAGGGGATATAAACTTGGCGGGAAATTTGAAATTGAATACAAAAATCGCTGTAATTTACTTAATTTTCAAAATGGGTTTATGATTTTATGCAGTCGTGATGATTCTCGGATGAGTTTTAAATAATTTTGGTAAAAATCAGACCTGTACTGGAGGAATTGTAATAATAAAGTGCAAATTTGATTATTTATTTACCCTACTAAGAAAACCATTGAACTTTTGCCATACTTACCACAAAAAAACCTCCGTTAGAGTATCACATACACTTTTAATCTGTCAACACTAAAAACAGTTAACTTAATCACTATAATATAATGAATGAGTGTAAATTTATTATAAAATAAATTCAATATTACTTTTTAGCGTCGACCTGCTTTCTTTCGAATTTCTTTTACCCGTTTCTATTTTAACATATTTCCTTAGACTACACCAGAGTTTAATTAACACCATATTGAAATTATAATAATTATAAATAATGCAGATGATAAAAAAATTTAATCTTCTCTGAAATAAATTGTGTTTGTTGTACTTTTTATTGTAGGTCAGGTGAAAGTGTTTTTATTTATTGCATTAGGTGTATACCTAGTATTGTAAATGACAGAATTCTTTCGGATCGGGTGTAGAATATTCTGCAACTTTCCATGAAGAAGAAATTTCCATAGAAATAACAAATGAGCTAAAAGAATGTCAACCGGATTACATATATATATATATATATATATATATATAAGTATAAGTTTTGTATTTATTTAAATTCTGTGTAATTTTCATCATCTTAAGTGCCGGTTTCACTTTACAAGTAAATAAAATCTAGAAACAAACAGAAACTTTCCAATAAAAGTCTTGGGTTTTGCAGTTTCACCAACTTAGTGATTTTTTCAAACTTACATCGGTGGAAATTTTGAAAAATACGAAAAAAACTGTCAAAAACTAAGTTGGGTAAGTTCCAGTGAACATGTGGTTCAAATCTAACCAGTGGTACCAAAATTACCGCGCTATAACACTAGAGTTAAAAAAATAAAAATTTGGAACTTTTCAACTAATCTCAGCACAGTTTGAGAACCACTGGTTGGATTTAAATGAAGTTGACGTTTTTATAAAACTTTTAGTTTATTATAAAATTCTAAAAGAGGATTTTGAAAAAAAATCTTAAAAATTACCAATGAAAGAAATGTTCTTTCCAAAAATTTACTTTAAAAATTCTTGGAAGCTCCGAAGATACACCGATTGCCTTTTGTTTAAGTTTAATGACTTATTTGTTAATAAAGTGAGGTTAGAGCTTTGAAACAACGTCAATTTGGCAAAAATAGTACCACTGGTTCAAAATTTGTAGCACTTTAAGACAGTCGGACTTAGAAAAATGGACGCATTTTGAAACAAAATTTTAAATGAAAGAAAAATAATCGCGGATGGTGCGTTTAAGTTCCATAATTTATTTCTAAATAAAGTGAGGTTAGGGCTTTGAAACAACGTCAAATTTACAAAAATAGTCCCATTGGTTCAAAATTTGTAGCACTTTAAGACAGTCGTACTTAGAAAAATGGACGCATTTTCAAACAAAATTTTAAATGAAAGAAAAATAATCGCCGATGGTGCGTTTAAGTTCAATGACTTATTTGTAAATAAAGTGAGGTTGGAGCTTTGAAACAACGTCAATTTGGCAAAAATAGTACCACTGGTTCAAAATTTGTAGCACTTTAAGACAGTCGTACTTAGAAAACTCGACACGTTTTGAAACACAATGTTAAATGAGAGATATATAATCGCGTGTTGCGAGTTTAAGTTCCATGATTTATTTCTAAATAAAGTAAAGTTAGAGCTTTGAAACAACGTCAAATTTTCAAAAATAGTCCCAATGGTTCACAATTTATAGCACTTTAAGACAGTCGTACTTAGAAAAATGGACGCATTTAGAAACACAAATTTAAATAAAAGAAAAATAATCTCGGGTTGTGCGTTTAAGTTCAGTAACTTATTTGTAAATAAAGTGAGGTTAGAGCTTTGAAACAACGTCAATTTGGCAAAAATAGTCCCACTGGTTCAAAATTTGTAGCACTTTAAAACAGTCGTACTTAGAAAACTGGACGCGTTTTGAAACACAATGTTAAATGAAAGAAAAATAATCGCGTATTGCGAGTTTAAGTTCCATGATTTATTTCTAGATAAAGTAAGGTTAGAGCTTTGAAACAACGTCAAATTTTCAAAAATAGTCCCAATGGTTCACAATTTATAGCACTTTAAGACAGTCGTACTTAGAAAAATGGACGCATTTTCAAACACAAATTTAAATAAAAGGAAAATAATCGCGGATTGTTCGTTTAAGTTCAATGACTTATTTTTAAATAAAATGAGGTTAGAGCTTTGAAACAGCGTCAATTTGGCAAAAATAGTCCCACTGGTTCAAAATTTGTAGCACTTTAAAACAGTCGTACTTAGAAAACTGGACGCGTTTTGAAACACAATGTTAAATGAAAGAAAAATAATCGCGTATTGCGAGTTTAAGTTCCATGATTTATTTCTAGATAAAGTAAGGTTAGAGCTTTGAAACAACGTCAAATTTTCAAAAATAGTCCCAATGGTTCACAATTTATAGCACTTTAAGACAGGTGTACTTAGAAAAATGGACGCATTTTCAAACACAAATTTAAATAAAAGGAAAATAATCTCGGGTTGTGCGTTTAAGTTCAGTAACTTATTTGTAAATAAAGTGAGGTTAGAGCTTTGAAACAACGCCAATTTGGCAAAAATAGTCCCACTGGTTCAAAATTTGTAGCACTTTAAAACAGTCGTACTTAGAAAACTGGACGCGTTTTGAAACACAATGTTAAATGAAAGAAAAATAATCGCGTATTGCGAGTTTAAGTTCCATGATTTATTTCTAAATAAAGTAAGGTTAGAGCTTTGAAACAACGTCAAATTTTCAAAAATAGTCCCAATGGTTCACAATTTATAGCACTTTAAGACAGTCGTACTTAGAAAAATGGACGCATTTTCAAACAAAATTTTAAATGAAAGAAAAATAATCGCCGATGGTGCGTTTAAGTTCAATGACTTATTTGTAAATAAAGTGAGGTTAGAGCTTTGAAACAACGTCAATTTGGCAAAAATAGTCCCACTGGTTCAAAATTTGTAGCACTTTAAAACAGTCGTACTTAGAAAACTGGACGCGTTTTGAAACACAATGTTAAATGAAAGAAAAATAATCGCGTATTGCGAGTTTAAGTTCCATGATTTATTTCTAGATAAAGTAAGGTTAGGGCTTTGAAACAACGTCAAATTTACAAAAATAGTCCCATTGGTTCAAAATTTATAGCACTTTAAGACAGTCGTACTTAGACAAATGGACGGATTTTGAAAAATAATTATAAATGAAAGAAAAATTTATTACAAAATAAAGTGAGGTTAGAGCTTTGAAATAAAATTCCCAAATGGCATTTTGTGCTGGATGCTAAAATTCTACCAGCCTCGCATCTCTCTTTGCGGATGTCCTCTTTGACCTAACCCAGAATCTCTGCCCAATAAATGAACCGAATTTTTTTCATCATTTCACTTCATCATGTATCTACGAGGTAAATGTGGGTCCAATGTTTTTACAGTTAGGTCTAGTGCAATAGCACAAAAAAATCAGAATGAGGTTTGTAGGTCAGTGATGTTTTGGAGCATGAAAAATTCGATTTAACACCGTATTTGGAGTAATGGCGGGCGTGTTATGGGACTGATGGGTGATTAAATAATAAATTAATTACACGAGAATTGGATTTTGTTTTTTGTATGGTAATTACCGATTTTAATAGATGATGCCGTCACTACAGCAATTTTATTAGAACAATAAACATTTATTTTTTGTAATAATAATTAAAATTAATTTTGGATGTTACGTATTAGTTATTATAACATCAGATGGATAAAATTTTTGTAAAATACAATGATTTGTTTAATCGTTTTGTGGAAATAATCATAAAAGTAGAAATAAATGCCACTTTTCTTAAGAAGAAAATTTTAAACCGCCACGGTTTGGGAACCACTGGAATTATTTTAAAAAATTCGACGATTCTTCAAAGAACTAACCTCACTTTATGTACAAATAAGTTAAATATTTACAATGTGCAATGCACGATAATTTTTTCTAAGCTAAAGGTTTATTTCAAAATGTCTGCATTTTTATGAGTACGACTGTCTCCAAATTTAGAACCAATGGTACTATTTTTGCTAAATGAACGTTTTTTGTAATCGCTAACTCCACTTTATTTATAAATAAATCACAGATCTAAAGTGCCTACTGTATGATTACTTTTTTAAGTTTAAAGATGAGTTTCAAAATATGTCCATTTTTCCAAGTGAGACTGTCTTAAAGTGCTACAAATTTTGAACCAATGGGACAATTTTTGCCAAATTGACGTTGTTTCAAAGCTCTAACCTCACTTTATTTAGAAACAAATCATCGAACTTAAACTCGCAATCTACGATTTTTTTCTTTTAATTTAAAATTTTGTTTCAAAATTTGTCCATTTTTCTAACTACGACTGTCTTAAAGTGCTATAAATTCTGAACCAGTGGTACTATTTTTGCCAAATTGACGTTGTTTCAAAGCTCTAACCTCACTTTATTTACAAATAAGTCTTTGAACTTAAACGCACCATCCGCGATTATTTTTCCTTCATTTAAAATTTAATTTCAAAATGCAACCATTTTTCTAAGTACGACTGTCTTAAAGTGCTACAAATTTTGAACCAGTGGTACTATTTTTGCCAAATTGACGTTGTTTCAAAGCTCTAACCTCACTTTATTTACAAATAAGTCATTGAGCTTAAACGCACAATCCGCGATTATTTTTCTTTTATTTAAAATTTTGTTTCAAAATGCGTCCATTTTTCTAAGTACGACTGTCTTAAAGTGCTATAAATTCTGAACCATTGGGACTATTTTTGTAAATTTGACGTTGTTTCAAAGCTCTAACCTTACTTTATTTAGAAATAAATCATGGAACTTAAACTCGCAATACGCGATTATTTTTCTTTCATTTAACATTGTGTTTCAAAACGCGTCCAGTTTTCTAAGTACGACTGTCTTAAAGTGCTACAAATTTTGAACCAGTGGTACTATTTTTGCCAAATTGACGTTGTTTCAAAGCTCTAACCTCACTTTATTTACAAATAAGTCATTGAGCTTAAACGCACAATCCGCGATTATTTTTCTTTCATTTAAAATTTTTTTTCAAAATGCGTCCATTTTTCTAAGTACGACTGTCTTAAAGTGCTATAAGTTGTGAACCATTGGGACTATTTTTGTAAATTTGACGTTGTTTCAAAGCTCTAACCTTACTTTATTTAGAAATAAATCATGGAACTTAAACTCGCAATACGCGAATTTTTTTCTTTCATTTAACATTGTGTTTCAAAACGCGTCCAGTTTTCTAAGTACGACTGTCTTAAAGTGCTACAAATTTTGAACCAGTGGTACTATTTTTGCCAAATTGACGTTGTTTCAAAGCTCTAACCTCACTTTATTTATAAATAAGTCATTGAGCTTAAACGCACAATCCGCGATTATTTTTCTTTCATTTAAATTTTTTTTTCAAAATGCGTCCATTTTTCTAAGTACGACTGTCTTAAAGTGCTATAAGTTGTGAACCATTGGGACTATTTTTGTAAATTTGACGTTGTTTCAAAGCTCTAACCTTACTTTATTTAGAAATAAATCATGGAACTTAAACTCGCAACACGCGATTTTTTTTTTTCATTTAACATTGTGTTTCAAAATTTGTCTATTTTTCTAACTACGACTGTCTTAAAGTGCTACAAATTTTGAACCAGTGGTACTATTTTTGCCAAATTGACGTTGTTTCAAAGCTCTAACCTCACTTTATTTATTGAGACACTTTATTTCGACTGTACCAGATGATTATTTTAGTATTTTCTACAATTTATCCAAAGAAAAAGTTAAAATTTTTAGGTACTTTTTAGTATTTTGAAAAAAAAATTAGTTTTGAGTGCCAGTGAATAAAACTCGTAACCAGCCTCGAAATATTTGGCGGTGCCACCTTAAAAACCTTAAAATACAACAAGTAAAAACTAAAATCTAGTAACTTTAATAAAAATTTTTGAAAAATAATGGCACCTAGCTTTTTCCAAAACAAACAATAATTATTACTTAGCTAATTTTATAGCATGCGTGGGGTTATTTACACGTACGCAAACACACATAAACAATTTATTTACAACATTATGACCAATAAAAAAATTAAATCATAGCCAATTTGTGGTAAAAATCTTTTGTACAGTTCAAATGAAACGTAAAAGTGATTAACCCCCCACCCTCCACATTTCCAATATAAATCCGCGAGGATATAAAGTAAAAGCAAGTCGGGATTGTTTCTTATATTATTGTATAGTTCGTTTCGAAAAAGTGCCATTTTTACCATAGAACCAAAATGGATTTCTATCTTCGAGAACCATCTCTTGGTAAGAGTTTAGGAGGAGCACAGATAGTTTCGTGCACTGACTCTATTATATTTCTAATAGTTAAATCAATATTTATTGTATTGTTTCGAGGGGTGGCGGCAGCCACCCCCCCTATTTGTAAATTATTAACCAAACGGCTTGTATCCTTAAAGGATAATTCAAACAAATCAATATACTATTTTTTTTTCGCCAAAATTTCGCTTATTTTTGTCATTATGTTCCCTCCCCCCCCCCACGTGGTTTTTTCAATATTCGATTGATTATTGCAGAGGGGGATGTTTGATTGTTTGATTATTTGATACTCTCATTCATATTTCAAACGTCGTTTGACGTCTAGTTGTCATTCGGGTGTCCAAATCCATTCGGAAACCTTCAACGCACTTTGCAAGGTGTTTTCTTCTGGAATAACGTGGAGTGGGTGCGCAATTTTTCCAGTTAATTTTCAAACTGTAAGTACTGAAAAAAGTAACTTTGTTCGGGAAATTTTTTCCAAAAAAAATTAGCACATGAGGCTGAAAGTTTGTTTTTGAAAATTGTCTTGATGGTTCCATCCAGGGCTTTCTATGTTTATTACCAATCTCCAAAAATCCATCATGATTTTTTTGTACATGTGGACGAATGTTTGCTTTAGACGACAAAACAAATTTTGTGTTTCTATCATGAGAAATAAGTGAGTTATGAGTGTTTTTAGTTTTATGGTGTGCCCCAAGGTAGGATTTTAGACCCTATAAAAATTTTTGGCTTGGCGTTCTTCCTTGATGTTTTTCGTTTAAGCGAATAACATTTAGACGTTTCTAGCTTGTCATAACAAATGAATTATGGTGCTAAATGTGGATTTTTTCGCGAAAAACTACCTTCTATGTCCTATAGTTTCAGAATAGCTAGTCGGGGACGTGTCAAATTTTCCTAAAATTTGTAGAAATGTCTGCTTTAAACAACAAAACAAATTTCGCGTTTTTAGCGTGGAAAATAAGTAAATTGTGAGGGTTTTTGATTTTATGGTGTGCCCCAAGGTAGGATTTTAGACCCTATAAAAATTTTTGCGCTTGGCGTTCTTCCTGGATGTTTTTCGTTTAAGCGAATAACATTTAGACGTTTCTAGCTTGTAATAACAAATGAATTATTGTGGTAAATGTTGATTTTCTCGCGCAAAACTACTTTCTATGTCCTATAGTTTCAGAATAGCTAGTCGGGAAAGTGTCAATAAATTTTCCGAAAATTTGTAGGAATGTCTGCTTTAAACAACAAAACAAATTTCGTGTTTTTAGCGTGGAAAATAAGTAAATTGTGAGGGTTTTTGATTTTATGGTGTGCCCCAAGGTAGGATTTTAGACCCTATAAAAATTTTTGCGCTTGGCGTTCTTCCTGGATGTTTTTCGTTTAAGCGAATAACATTTAGACGTTTCTAGCTTGTAATAACAAATTAATTATTGTGGTAAATGTTGATTTTCTCGCGCAAAACTACTTTCTATGTCATATAGTTTCAGAATAGCCAGTCGGGGACGTGTCAAAATTTCCGAAAATTTGTAGGAATGTCTGCTTTACACAACAAAACAAATTTCGTGTTTTTAGCGTGGAAAATAAGTAAATTGTGAGGGTTTTTGATTTTATGGTGTGCCCCAAGGTAGGATTTTAGACCCTATAAAAATTTTTGCGCTTGGCGTTCTTCCTGGATGTTTTTCGTTTAAGCGAATAACATTTAGACGTTTCTAGCTTGTAATAACAAATGAATTATGGTGCTAAATGTGGATTTTTTCGCGAAAAACTACCTTCTATGTCCTATAGTTTCAGAATAGCTAGTCGGGAAAGTGTCAATAAATTTTCCGAAAATTTGTAGGAATGTCTGCTTTAAACAACAAAACAAATTTCGTGTTTTTAGCGTGGAAAATAAGTAAATTGTGAGGGATTTTGATTTTATGGTGTGCCCCAAGCTAGGATTTTAGACCCTATAAAAATTTTGCGCTTGGCGTTCTTCCTGGATGTTTTTCGTTTAAGCGAATAACATTTAGACGTTTCTAGCTTGTAATAACAAATGAATTATTGTGGTAAATGTTGATTTTCTCGCGCAAAACTACTTTCTATGTCCTATAGTTTCAGAATAGCTAGTCGGGAAAGTGTCAATAAATTTTCCGAAAATTTGTAGGAATGTCTGCTTTACACAACAAAACAAATTTCGTGTTTTTAGCGTGGAAAATAAGTAAATTGTGAGGGTTTTTGATTTTATGGTGTGCCCCAAGGGAGGATTTTAGACCCTATAAAAATTTTGCGCTTGGCGTTCTTCCTGGATGTTTTTCGTTTAAGCGAATAACATTTAGACGTTTCTAGCTTGTAATAACAAATGAATTATGGTGCTAAATGTGGATTTTTTCGCGAAAAACTACCTTCTATGTCCTATAGTTTCAGAATAGCTAGTCGGGAAAGTGTCAATAAATTTTCCGAAAATTTGTAGGAATGTCTGCTTTAAACAACAAAACAAATTTCGTGTTTTTAGCGTGGAAAATAAGTAAATTGTGAGGGTTTTTGATTTTATGGTGTGCCCCAAGGTAGGATTTTAGACACTACAAAAAATTTTGCGCCTGGCGTTCTTCCTGCATGTTTTTCGTTTAAGCGAATAACATTTAGACGTTTCTAGCTTGTAATAACAAATGGATTATAGTGCTAAATGTGGATTTTTTCGCGAAAAACTACCTTCTATGTCCTATAGTTTCAGAATAGCTAGTCGGGAAAGTGTCAATAAATTTTCCGAAAATTTGTAGGAATGTCTGCTTTAAACAACAAAACAAATTTCGTGTTTTTAGCGTGGAAAATAAGTAAATTGTGAGGGTTTTTGATTTTATGGTGTGCCCCAAGGTAGGATTTTAGACACTACAAAAAATTTTGCGCCTGGCGTTCTTCCTGCATGTTTTTCGTTTAAGCGAATAACATTTAGACGTTTCTAGCTTGTAATAACAAATGGATTATAGTGCTAAATGTGGATTTTTTCGCGCAAAACTACCTTCTATGTCCTATAGTTTCAGAATAGCTAGTCGGGGACTTGTCCAATTTTCCGAAAATTTCTAGGAATGTCTGCTTTAAACAACAAAACAAATTTCGTGTTTTTAGCGTGAGAAATAAGTAAATTGTGAGGGTTTTTGATTTTGTGGTGTGCCCCAAGGTAGGATTTTAGACCCTATACATTTTTTGCGCTTGGCGTTGTTCCTTTAGGATTATTAAATAAATAACAATTTCGTCTCGTTGTATTGACAATATTTAATGAAAATTTGATTTTGGGATAATATAAAACTAAAAATATCCTTCAAGGTCAACCTCAGGGTTCTATTTTAGGCTCTCTTCCCACAAAAGTAATAATACATCGCAGCCGCCCCTGTCTACTCCCTGTGCTGCATGTTTTAATCACACGCCCATAAAAAAGCAATTACTAGATCAATATTTAACCCAGCTTTTCTTTAAGATGGAAAATCTATTTTCCATAAATAATAAATTAGCAAACATCAATAGCTAAGTTAAAAACAAAGCATCGTGTATTTATTTAAGGTTGTTGTGACGTGTAACAATAAAAATAGACAATAACCCACTTTCTTCATTATTAATTTGACTTCTTCCTCAGCTCGCACAAAGATGGGCGCCCCAAAGCAGCGTATCTTCACCACTAGTGAACCACCATCCCCCGGCTATATGTTCAATGCGGACAACAACAACATGAACAGCATCGCGGATTTCTACACCAACTCCAAGATCTTCATCACTGGTGCCACTGGTTTCGTTGGAAAAGCCCTCGTGGAGAAACTGTTGAGGAGCTGTGATGGTCTTGAGGCTATCTATGTGCTTATTAGGCCAAAACGCGGTTTGGCCATCGAGCAACGCATTAAAGAACTGTTTAAGAATCCGGTAATAAAATAATATTGCCGTGTGAAATAAAAGGAGTTGTACGAGTTGGTTCTTGTAGGTCTTCAATAGGATCCGGGAGAAAGATCCGGATGCTTTTGAGAAAGTAAAGGCTATATCAGGGGATGTGTCCCTGCCGAATTTGGGTCTTAGCCTCGCGGACCAGTCGTTTTTGGTCGACAATATTAACATTGTTTTCCACTCAGCTGCAACTGTTAAGTAAGTTTCGATCTTCTTAAATAGAATCTTCACTAAGATAAAATTTTTGTCCATGTAGGTTTAATGAAGATTTGAAGAATGCGGTTATTTTGAACACGTTAGGCACTAGACGCGTCCTGGATTTGTGCCAAAAGATGAACAACTTGAAGGTGACGATTCCTAAATTAGTTGCCAATTTTTTCCAACTTTTTTTTGCAGAGTTTCGTGCATGTTTCCACAGCGTTTAGTAACTCTGATAAGGAGAGCGTGGATGAGTTGGTGTATAAGCCGCCTTATGATCCTAATGCCATTATTAACTGTGTGGAGATCTTGCCGCAAGAAGGCATTGAAATGCTGTCCAAGAAGCTTTTGGTGAGTTTTTAGTATTTTTGCAAGCAGAAGATTCTTGATGGTTTTTTTTTTAGGGTAAACATCCAAATACTTACACTTTGACTAAGGCGATGGCCGAGCATGTGGTTTTGGAGAGGTCCTCGGATATTCCAGCGGCTGTGGTTAGACCTTCTATCAGTAAGTCAAACTTAGTACTTATTGGTACCTATCTAGATACTAGTTATATTTTTTTAGTCACAGCCGCCTGGAAGGAGCCGTACCCCGGCTGGGTGGACAACGTAAGCGGCATCACCGGCATCTTCATGGAATGCGGTCGTGGTACCATCAAAACCATCATCTGCGAGGACAAATGTCGCATGGATTTGATTCCAGTGGACTTGGTGGTCAACACTTTGATCACTGCTGCGTGGCACACGGCCGCCTATCGGTACTATACCGAAAATTTTCCTAAATAGTACCAACTAATTTTTTTGTCACCAGATCGAACACCATGCGAGTTTACAACTGCACCAGTGGCGAGTTGAATCCGATCACTTGGAAACAGTTTGGTGCGCTGACGCACAAGTACTCGCTGCAGTACCCTAGTAAATACGTCACGTGGTATCCGGGGTTCACCTACAGAACCAACAGGATGATGCACTATATTTGTGCGACGATTTACCACACGATACCGGCGGCTTTGTTGGATGTGTTTTTGTATTGCACCAAACAGAAGCCGATGTAAGTACTCGAATTTGAACCCAAAACTGTCATTTGTCATAATTTTCCTTTTTCAGCATGTTGAAGATCAGCCAAAAATTCTACGCAGCCTTAGACGCCGGCTCATTCTTCTCGACGAACCAATGGGAGTTCAAAGCAGCGACTATGCTAAGCCTGGTTCAGGCTGTAAAAAACGCAGAGGATGGCAAGGATTTCGACGTGGACATTAGCAGTCGAAACGGCTTCGAATGGGACTTGTATGTTAAGGATTTTATTGTAGGAGTGCGACAATACGTGCTGAAGGACGACCTTAGCAGTTTACCGATGGCCAAAGTCAAGCTGAATAGGTTAGTAGTGGGGGGTGGGGGGTGTAAGTTGGATTTTAATTTTAAGTTTTTTTGTAGGTTGTACTGGTTTCAGAAGATTTTCCAGATTTTGTCGATGTATGCCATCTTAAAATTAGCTATAATTAGTGTATAAATTATTTAATTATTATGATTTAAAATAAATTATTTACTCGCAACAACAGAAGAAAACATGGCGCATTTTTTTTGGAAAAATGTCGACTTGTTAGGAAAATGATAATTATCAATTCTTACTAACTGTACGTTATTATTATGATTTATGATAATTAACACGATTTAGGATTTTTTTTGGAAAAAAATTGAAAGGAAAACATGCAACGAAAAATTAGGGCACAAAAAAACACAAAATATTTATAATTTGTTATTACTATTTTATTTTATGTTTTGGCTAAGGTACTATTGTTATAATATTGTTATTCCTGTAAAATGTTACTAAATAAATAAAATCAACCACAAAATAATTCAATTAATTCGAGCAAAATTGTTGATTGAAAAAGTATCAAATTTTTCTCAGTTTTTTTCCAGATTCTATGACCTACAGTTCCGGAACCAATAGAAATAGAAGAATAAAACTTTGGTAATAATTGACAGAACCTTTACTGCATCGAAAAAACAAAATTTGACGCTTGTAGTACAAAAAACAAATGAATACCATGCAGTTGATTGAAAATCTATCAAATTTTTCCCAGATTCTATGACCTACAGTTCCGGAACCAGTAAAAATAGAAGAGTGAAACTTTGTGAATATTTGACAGACGCTTTACTATATAGAAAAAACAAAATTTGACGTTTATACTCCAAGAAACAAATGAATACCATGCAGTTGCTTGAAAATCTATCAAATTTTTCCCAGTTTTTCTCAGATTCTATGACCTACAGTTCCGGAACCAGTAAAAATAGAACAGTGAAACTTTGTGAATATTTGACAGACGCTTTACTATATAGAAAAAACAAAATTTGACGTTTATACTTCAAGAAACAAATGAATACCATGCAGTTGATTGAAAATCTATCAAATTTTTCCCAGATTCTATGACCTACAGTTCCGGAACCAGTAAAAATAGAAGAGTGAAACTTTGTGAATATTTGACAGACGCTTTACTATATAGAAAAAACAAAATTTGACGTTTATACTCCAAGAAACAAATGAATACCATGCAGTTGATTGAAAATCTATCAAATTTTTACCAGTTTTTCTCAGATTCTATCACCTACAGTTCCGGAACCAGTAGAAATAGAAGAGTGAAACACTGTGAATATTTGACAGGTGCTTTACTATATAGAAAAAACAAAATTTGACGTTTATACTCCAAGAAACAAATGAATACCATGCAGTTGATTGAAAATATATCAAATTTTTCCCAATTTTTCTCAGATTCTATGACTTACAGTTCTGGAACCAGTAGAAATTGAAGAGTGAAACTTTGGGAATATTTGACAGACGCTTTACTATATAGAAAAAACAAAATTTGACGTTTATACTTCAAGAAACAAATGAATACCATGCAGTTGATTGAAAATCTATCAAATTTTTCCCAATTTTTCTCAGATTCTATGACTTACAGTTCTGGAACCAGTAGAAATTGAAGAGTGAAACTTTGGGAATATTTGACAGACGCTTTACTATATAGAAAAAACAAAATTTGACGTTTATACTTCAAGAAACAAATGAATACCATGCAGTTGATTGAAAATCTATCAAATTTTTCCCAGATTCTATGACCTACAGTTCCGGAACCAGTAAAAATAGAAGAGTGAAACTTTGTGAATATTTGACAGACGCTTTACTATATAGAAAAAACAAAATTTGACGTTTATACTCCAAGAAACAAATGAATACCATGCAGTTGATTGAAAATCTATCAAATTTTTACCAGTTTTTCTCAGATTCTATCACCTACAGTTCCGGAACCAGTAGAAATAGAAGAGTGAAACTCTGTGAATATTTGACAGGTGCTTTACTATATAGAAAAAACAAAATTTGACGTTTATACTCCAAGAAACAAATGAATACCATGCAGTTGATTGAAAATATATCAAATTTTTCCCAATTTTTCTCAGATTCTATGACTTACAGTTCTGGAACCAGTAGAAATTGAAGAGTGAAACTTTGGGAATATTTGACAGACGCTTTACTATATAGAAAAAACAAAATTTGACGTTTATACTTCAAGAAACAAATGAATACCATGCAGTTGATTGAAAATCTATCAAATTTTTCCCAGATTCTATGACCTACAGTTCCGGAACCAGTAAAAATAGAAGAGTGAAACTTTGTGAATATTTGACAGACGCTTTACTATATAGAAAAAACAAAATTTGACGTTTATACTCCAAGAAACAAATGAATACCATGCAGTTGATTGAAAATCTATCAAATTTTTACCAGTTTTTCTCAGATTCTATCACCTACAGTTCCGGAACCAGTAGAAATAGAAGAGTGAAACTCTGTGAATATTTGACAGATGCTTTACTATATAGAAAAAACAAAATTTGACGTTTATACTCCAAGAAACAAATGAATACCATGCAGTTGATTGAAAATTATCAAATTTTTACCAGTTTTTCTCAGATTCTATGACCTACAGTTCCGGAACCAACAAAAATAAAAGAGTAAAACTTTGGGAATATTTGACAGACGCTTTACTATATAGAAAAAACAAAATTTGACGTTTATACTTCAAGAAACAAATGAATACCATGCAGTTGATTGAAAATCTATCAAATTTTTCCCAGATTCTATGACCTACAGTTCCGGAACCAGTAAAAATAGAAAAGTGAAACTTTGTGAATATTTGACAGACGCTTTACTATATAGAAAAAACAAAATTTGACGTTTATACTCCAAGAAACAAATGAATACCATGCAGTTGATTGAAAATCTATCAAATTTTTACCAGTTTTTCTGATTCTATCACCTACAGTTCCGGAACCAGTAGAAATAGAAGAGTGAAACTCTGTGAATATTTGACAGATGCTTTACTATATAGAAAAAACAAAATTTGACGTTTATACTCCAAGAAACAAATGAATACCATGCAGTTGATTGAAAATTATCAAATTTTTACCAGTTTTTCTTAGATTCTATGACCTACAGTTCCGGAACCAACAAAAATAAAAGAGTAAAACTTTGGGAATATTTGACAGACGCTTTACTATATAGAGAAAACAAAATTTGACGTTTATACTCCAAGAAACAAATGAATACCATGCAGTTGATTGAAAATTAGGGCACAAAAAAACACAAAATATTTATAATTTGTTATTACTATTTTATTTTATTTTATGTTTTGGCTAAGGTACTATTGTTATAATGTTATTCCTGTAAAATGTTACTAAATAAATAAAATCAACCACAAAATAATTCAATTAATTCGAGCAAAATTATATATATATGTATATACAAGAAAAACTTAATATAATCAAGCACTCGGCTTGGAATTTCTATCCCTAGGCGGCGCCCTTTTCCATTGTGGGCCCCTTTTACTCTGAGGCGGCTCCCAATCCTTCCAAGTTTTTGCCTAAAAAAATTGCAAAAAAAAAATCTAGCAGCCCATCTTCCCCAAACTCACCTTTATCCTAGTCGCCTCCACATCAATCTTCCTCAACGTCGAAACAATCCTCAACCCCCCCTTCTTCTTCTCCTCATCCACGTTACTCCAACTCTTCAGTTTCCTCTTCAACACCATCGATTTGATATTTTCGGGCACATCTTCCAGTTCGTACATGGCGTCATGTGGACTAGTTCCAAAGAAGTTACGGATTTTCGTGTCGGCTTTGCGTCTTATCAGCAACTCGACCATTTCCTCTGGAAAAACACTTGAAAGTAACGCAAAAAAATCATTAATTTCAAATAGTACCGTCGTGGTTTTCAGCTGCGTGGAAAAGCGCCGTTCTTCCAGATTTCAAATCGCGTACGTTGGGATTTGCTCCGTGGTCCAATAGGAGGCGAGCACACGTGACGTGGTTCTTCATGCAACAGATCATTAAGGGGGTGTGGCCTGGAACCACAGAGTTACATAGCTAGATCATTTGTAGGATTGACTACTTACCCTCATAATTAAACTGATCTAAATTGACAGATTTCTTCTCCGCATGCTCTATTAAAATCATGAGCCCGTCCACGAAATCTAACTGAACTGCAACATGGAAAATGGTGTTTCCATTTTCGTCCAAATCGGACAAACTAGCACCCTGCTGTAAAAGCAAATCGATAATCTCGGGGAGTCTCTCATGAACCACAGCCAACTGCAGCGGAGTCTACAATAAATTAACGCATATAACTTCCATCTAGCACCCTTTGCAAAACCTAACCTCATTGTGTGCATTTGGTAGATTAACCCCCTCATGTCTCGCCTTCAAAATATAACAATACCGCAAGCAAAGTGTTAAGTTATTCTGAAGCACGCTCACATGAATCGGCCTGGAACCCAAAACTTCCCTTAAAAATCTACATAACCTCAACCAAACTAACTTACAGATTGCCGTTTTGATCCGGTTCTTTCGCACTTCTCAAATCGTAGAAAAACTGAACTTTCGGATCAGTTTGGGTTGTTTGTGGGGAAGCAGGTATCGTTTTTAGCTCAGGTATAAGTGTACCTTCACAGCCCACTAGGTAGTTAATCAGAGACTCGTCCAAGCCAGGTGAATCCCCGAACCAATCAACTGGATTTGTTGAAGTGTTATCGTCGGTTTGGCAACAGTTATCGACTAACGAAATCGAACATTGGATTTCTTTATCGTATGTTTCTGATGGGGACGAGGATGTTTGCTGATTGGATGGTGGCAGTTTCGAGTACGTTTTTATTTTCTTATCGCGTAATACTGGAAAATTGTAAAAATCCCCGGTGAAATTTTTATGCAATGTAAATAATTATTGAGTGATAACAGTCCATTAAAGGGAAAGTGTGAAATAAAACCAAATATTTTCTACATTTATTTACATAAACAAACCAATTTTCAGTTTTAATTACTAAGGGAATCCCCGAATTTTCTAAATTAGCCTATTTCTATCTTCTACAGTTGATGCATAGCTTCAAGTAACTAGAGCAAAACTTGAGGTATGCTAACCCGAAGTGCACTTTATGCAAAAAATAGTATTTGACGTTTGTAGGTCAAAAAACAAAAGAACATAGTGCAGTTGTTTAGAAATTGATCAATTTTTGCCACAATCACTCTCACATTCTATGTCCTACAGTTCCTGAACCAGTAGAAATAGAAGAGTGAAACTTTGGGAATATTTGACAGATGCTTTACTATATAGAAAAAACAAAACTTTACGTTTATACTCCAAGAAACAAATGAATACCATGCAGTTGATTGAAAATCTATCAAATTTTTACCAGTTTTTCTCAGATTCTATGACCTACAGTTCCCGAACCAGTAAAAATAGAAGAGTGAAACTTTGTGAATATTTGACAGATGCTTTACTATATAGAAAAAACAAAATTTTACGTTTATACTCCAAGAAACAAATGAATACCATGCAGTTGATTGAAAATTATCAAATTTTTACCTGTTTTTCTCAGATTCTATGACCTACAGTTCCGTAACCAGTAGAAATAGAACAGTGAAACTTTGGGAATATTTGACAGATGCTTTACTATATAGAAAAAACAAAATTTGACGTTTATACTCCAAGAAACAAATGAATACCATGCAGTTGATTGAAAATCTATCAAATTTTTCCCAGTTTTTCTCAGATTCTATGACCTACAGTTCCGGAACCAACAAAAATAAAAGAGTAAAACTTTGGGAATATTTGACAGACGCTTTACTATATAGAAAAAACAAAATTTTACGTTTATACTCCAAGAAACAAATGAATAGTTGATTGAAAATATATCAAATTTTTCCCAATTTTTCTCAGATTCTATGACTTACAGTTCCTGAACCAGTAGAAATAGAAGAGTGAAACTCTGTGAATATTTGACAGATGCTTTACTATATAGAAAAAACAAAATTTGACGTTTATACTCCAAGAAACAAATGAATACCATGCAGTTGATTGAAAATATATCAAATTTTTCCCAATTTTTCTCAGATTCTATGACTTACAGTTCTGGAACCAGTAGAAATTGAAGAGTGAAACTTTGGGAATATTTGACAGATGCTTTACTATATAGAAAAAACAAAATTTGACGTTTATACTCCAAGAAACAAATGAATACCATGCAGTTGATTGAAGATCTATCAAATTTTTCCCAATTTTTCTCTGATTCTATGACTTACAGTTCCCGAACCAGTAAAAATAGAACAGTGAAACTTTGGGAATATTTGACAGATGCTTTACTATATAGAAAAAACAAAATTTGACGTTTATATCCCAAGAAACAAATGAATACCATGCAGTTGATTGAAAATATATCAAATTTTTCCCAATTTTTCTCAGATTCTATGACTTACAGTTCTGGAACCAGTAGAAATTGAAGAGTGAAACTTTGGGAATATTTGACAGATGCTTTACTATATAGAAAAAACAAAATTTGACGTTTATACTCCAAGAAACAAATGAATACCATGCAGTTGATTGAAAATATATCAAATTTTTCCCCATTTTTCTCAGATTCTATGACTTACAGTTCTGGAACCAGTAGAAATTGAAGAGTGAAACTTTGGGAATATTTGACAGATGCTTTACTATATAGAAAAAACAAAATTTGACGTTTATATCCCAAGAAACAAATGAATACCATGCAGTTGATTGAAGATCTATCAAATTTTTCCCAATTTTTCTCAGATTCTATGACTTACAGTTCCCGAACCAGTAAAAATAGAAGAATGAAATTTTGTGAATATTTGACAGATGCTTTACTATATAGAAAAAACAAAATTTGACGTTTATATCCCAAGAAACAAATGAATACCATGCAGTTGATTGAAAATATATCAAATTTTTCCCAATTTTTCTTAGATTCTATGACTTACAGTTCTGGAACCAGTAGAAATAGAAGAGTGAAACTTTGGGAATATTTGACAGATGCTTTACTATATAGAAAAAACAAAATTTGACGTTTATACTCCAAGAAACAAATGAATACCATGCAGTTGATTGAAAATTATCAAATTTTTACCTGTTTTTCTCAGATTCTATGACCTACAGTTCCGTAACCAGTAGAAATAGAACAGTGAAACTTTGGGAATATTTGACAGATGCTTTACTATATAGAAAAAACAAAATTTGACGTTTATATCCCAAGAAACAAATGAATACCATGCAGTTGATTGAAAATATATCAAATTTTTCCCAATTTTTCTCAGATTCTATGACTTACAGTTCTGGAACCAGTAGAAATAGAAGAGTGAAACTTTGGGAATATTTGACAGATGCTTTACTATATAGAAAAAACAAAATTAGACGTTTATACTCCAAGAAACAAATGAATACCATGCAGTTGATTGAAAATTATCAAATTTTTACCTGTTTTTCTCAGATTCTATGACCTACAGTTCCCGAACCAGTAAAAATAGAAGAATGAAACTTTGTGAATATTTGACAGATGCTTTACTATATAGAAAAAACAAAATTTGACGTTTATATCCCAAGAAACAAATGAATACCATGCAGTTGATTGAAAATATATCAAATTTTTCCCAATTTTTCTCAGATTCTATGACTTACAGTTCTGGAACCAGTAGAAATTGAAGAGTGAAACTTTGGGAATATTTGACAGATGCTTTATTATATAGAAAAAACAAAATTTGACGTTTATACTCCAAGAAACAAATGAATACCATGCAGTTGATTGAAAATATATCAAATTTTTCCCCATTTTTCTCAGATTCTATGACTTACAGTTCTGGAACCAGTAGAAATTGAAGAGTGAAACTTTGGGAATATTTGACAGATGCTTTACTATATAGAAAAAACAAAATTTGACGTTTATATCCCAAGAAACAAATGAATACCATGCAGTTGATTGAAGATCTATCAAATTTTTCCCAATTTTTCTCAGATTCTATGACTTACAGTTCCCGAACCAGTAAAAATAGAAGAATGAAACTTTGTGAATATTTGACAGATGCTTTACTATATAGAAAAAACAAAATTTGACGTTTATATCCCAAGAAACAAATGAATACCATGCAGTTGATTGAAAATATATCAAATTTTTCCCAATTTTTCTCAGATTCTATGACTTACAGTTCTGGAACCAGTAGAAATAGAAGAGTGAAACTTTGGGAATATTTGACAGATGCTTTACTATATAGAAAAAACAAAATTTGACGTTTATACTCCAAGAAACAAATGAATACTATGCAGTTGATTGAAAATCTATCAAATTTTTCCCAGTTTTTCTCAGATTCTATGACCTACAGTTCCGTAACCAGTAGAAATAGAACAGTGAAACTTTGGGAATATTTGACAGATGCTTTACTATATAGAAAAAACAAAATTTGACGTTTATACTCCAAGAAACAAATGAATACCATGCAGTTGATTGAAGATCTATCAAATTTTTCCCAGTTTTTCTCAGATTCTATGACCTACAGTTCCCGAACCAGTAAAAATAGAAGAGTGAAACTTTGGGAATATTTGACAGATGCTTTACTATATAGAAAAAACAAAATTTGACGTTTATACTCCAAGAAACAAATGAATACCATGCAGTTGATTGAAAATCTATAAAATTTTTCCCAGTTTTTCTCAGATTCTATGACCTACAGTTCCGTAACCAGTAGAAATAGAACAGTGAAACTTTGGGAATATTTGACAGACGCTTTACTATATAGAAAAAACAAAATTTTACGTTTATACTCCAAGAAACAAATGAATAGTTGATTGAAAATATATCAAATTTTTCCCAATTTTTCTCAGATTCTATGACTTACAGTTCCTGAACCAGTAGAAATAGAAGAGTGAAACTCTGTGAATATTTGACAGATGCTTTACTATATAGAAAAAACAAAATTTGACGTTTATACTCCAAGAAACAAATGAATACCATGCAGTTGATTGAAAATATATCAAATTTTTCCCCATTTTTCTCAGATTCTATGACTTACAGTTCTGGAACCAGTAGAAATTGAAGAGTGAAACTTTGGGAATATTTGACAGATGCTTTACTATATAGAAAAAACAAAATTTGACGTTTATACTCCAAGAAACAAATGAATACCATGCAGTTGATTGAAGATCTATCAAATTTTTCCCAGTTTTTCTCAGATTCTATGACCTACAGTTCCCGAACCAGTAAAAATAGAAGAGTGAAACTTTGGGAATATTTGACAGATGCTTTACTATATAGAAAAAACAAAATTTGACGTTTATACTCCAAGAAACAAATGAATACCATGCAGTTGATTGAAAATCTATAAAATTTTTCCCAGTTTTTCTCAGATTCTATGACCTACAGTTCCGTAACCAGTAGAAATAGAACAGTGAAACTTTGGGAATATTTGACAGACGCTTTACTATATAGAAAAAACAAAATTTTACGTTTATACTCCAAGAAACAAATGAATAGTTGATTGAAAATATATCAAATTTTTCCCAATTTTTCTCAGATTCTATGACTTACAGTTCCTGAACCAGTAGAAATAGAAGAGTGAAACTCTGTGAATATTTGACAGATGCTTTACTATATAGAAAAAACAAAATTTGACGTTTATACTCCAAGAAACAAATGAATACCATGCAGTTGATTGAAAATATATCAAATTTTTCCCAATTTTTCTCAGATTCTATGACCTACAATTCCTGAACCAGTAGAAATAGAAGAGTGAAACTTTGGGAATATTTGACAGAATCTTTACTGTATCGAAAAAACTAAATTTGACGTTTGTAGTCCAAAAAACAAATGAATACGATGTACCTACTTATTAAAAAACATGAAAAATTGAGACATGGTACCTCAAGGATCAACTCGAGGGCCTTTCAGTAAACATCATTAATACCTTAACCAAACAACATATTTCTAGCTATAGATACAGATAGACCCCCTACGAAATATTGCAAGAAAACTGCAATAAAGGTGCGTTATCTAATCAAGTCTTGGAATCAAGGACGTTCTTAAAAAAAAATTTTATTTGTAAAAAAATCTTATCGCAACAAAATAAATAAGTGTCTACTTAAAACCATTTCTTATCAGTTTCAAGTACATATAAATAAAACCAGCCGGTAGATTATTCCTGGAAATTTATTATAAATTCCACGTACAGATTTTGTTGAATCATTTTTTATGGAATTGTCGAAAAGGGGAAAATTCTGGAAGTAGTGATATCGCTTAGAGGGGTGGGGGGAAGTTCACGTGATTTTTCCCCAATATTTCCAGGAAATAAATGGTTACACAATTTTTGAAATCGCGGGATTTTTTTTGTGGAGAATTTTCCCTGCTGTAGATTTATTTATTCACTAGCTTCACTAGCTTTACTAGCCCCCCTGGAATTAATCCAACAACTCACCCTCCCGCCTTTTGGACTCCTCAGCGTAGCAAACTTTGAGCTTCTCGTACGAGTTCCCCTCACTTTTCCTCGGCATTGTCACGTAGATTTTCTTGATTAAATTCGTCGTTGGCGCTTCAGGTGGCCCTAACACACTCGACGTTTTTTTATCACTGTTTTGTCGTTGCTTAATTATCTCGAGGAGCTTGGGAGATTGGACCACTTTCAATTTACAACCTTTCAAACTGATAACTTTGGGTTTTGGTGATACTGACACAGCCTCGTTTGTGTTCTCGCCAGTCGGGGTTTCACACTCTGCCATTGTGTTTAGTTCGGTTTTTCCAAGAACTCGTATGCTCATTTTGAACTTGTACCTTTTAGGTTAAGGGCTGGATTTTTGCATGTTACTTACGGGTTTTCAACTATTAAAAACTTGGATAATAAACGCACTTTACACTTTTTAAACACGCTGTTAGTCAACCTCAAGCTTCACTTTAATTTTACAATTATTAGGGTAATCCCCCTCATCGTCATAAACCGAGGGCAAGGAGTGAGGAGACGCTAGGTGATCAGACGAGGGAATTTTCTGTCGAACGAAATTCTGATCACAGGCATACCAACATAACTTCCTATAAATTAATCGCATTTTACGGGATGTTTGTTTAAAAGATTCAAGATAAAGAATGCTATTTTTTCTCGCGTACAATAACACAGATAACAGATAAAAATATTGAAAATAAACAACAATTCGTTGTACAGGTTTCTGTAAATTTCTGTAAAATTGCGGTTCGTATAACAACGCATAGATGGCGAAAGTCGACTACAACTCAAAATATAAATTAAATAAGAGTTTTTCTTAAACAAATATCATACATAACAAGTTCAAGTTAAGAAATTTTTTATTTCGCGTAAAATAACATTAATAACAGATGAAATAAACCGCAAGTTAGTTTTACAGGTTTCTGTAAATTTGTGGTTAATTTAACTACGCACAGATGGCGATAGCTGTTAATTTTAAATACAATTTAATAATTTTAGTGTATGTTGGGTTGCCTATACAATCCATTTTAAAAATTTAGTTTTTCATTGCTGAATATTTTAAAAATAATAGAAAAAACCCCGAAGGTGTTTAAATTAATTTTTGGTACGTTTTACGGGCAAAAATTTTGATCATATTAGATATAAATCCAAAAAATCGCTGTAAATTTACAACAAATTGCCCGATTTTCAAAAATTAATTATTTTTTTATTACAGAATGTCTGATGAATACTAGAAAAAATCATAATGGTGTTTGAGTAATTTTTGGTACGTTTTTGTGAAGAAAATTCTGCTAGTTGTGACAACTTTTCAAATACATCCAAAAAATTGCTGTAAATTTTGAACCGATTGACCGATTTTCATAATTTTTGTACCGTATCGTTGCTGAACATTAGAAGAATACTAAAAAAGTCGATATGGTGCTTGAAGAGTTTTTGATACGTTGTAGAGACAAAAAATTTTGATCACTGGGAGAGTTTTCGAAATAAATCCAAGAAATCGCTGTAAATTTTCACCTAATTGACCGATTTTCAAAATTTTAGCTGTTTTTTATTGTTGAATCTTTGACGAGTACTAAAAAAATCGCTACGGTGCTTGAGACATTTTTGGTACGTTTTAAAGACAAAAATTTTGATCATATTTGAAATAAATCCAAAAAATCGCTGTAAATTTACAACCGATTGCCCGATTTTCAAAAATTAATTTGTTTTTTATTACAGAATGTCTGATGAATACTAAAAAAAATCATAATGGTGTTTGAGTAATTTTTGGTACGTTTTTGTGAAGAAAATTCTGCTAGTTGTGACAACTTTTCAAATACATCCAAAAAATTGCTGTAAATTTTGAACCGATTGACCGATTTTCATAATTTTAGTACCGTTTCATTGCTGAACATTACAAGAATTCTAAAAAAGTCGCTATGGTGCTTGAAGAGTTTTTGATACGTTGTAGAGACAAAAAATTTTGATCACTGGGAGAGTTTTCGAAATAAATCCAAGAAATCGCTGTAAATTTTCACCTAATTGACCGATTTTCAAAATTTTAGCTGTTTTTTATTGTTGAATCTTAGACGAGTACTAAAAAAATCGCTACGGTGCTTGAGACATTTTTGGTACGTTTTAAAGACAAAAATTTTGATCATATTTGAAATAAATCCAAAAAATCGCTGTAAATTTACAACCGATTGCCCGATTTTCAAAAATTAATTTGTTTTTTATTACAGAATGTCTGATGAATACTAGAAAAAATCATAATGGTGTTTGAGTAATTTTTGGTACGTTTTTGTGAAGAAAATTCTGCTAGTTGCGACAACTTTTCAAATAAATCCAAAAAATTGCTGTAAATTTTGAACCGATTGACCGATTTTCATAATTTTAGTACCGTATCGTTGCTGAACATTAGAAGAATACTAAAAAGTCGCTATGGTGCTTGAAGAGTTTTTGATACGTTGTAGAGACAAAAAATTTTGATCACTGGAAATGTTTTCGAAATAAATCCAAGAAATCGTTGTAAATTTTCACCTAATTGACCGATTTTCAAAATTTTAGCTGTTTTTTATTGTTGAATCTTTGACGAGTACTAAAAAAATCGCTACGGTGCTTGAGACATTTTTGGTACGTTTTAAAGACAAAAATTTTGATCATATTTGAAATAAATCCAAAAAATCGCTGTAAATTTACAACCGATTGCCCGATTTTCAAAAATTAATTAGTTTTTTATTACAGAATGTCTGATGAATGCTAGAAAAAATCATAATGGTGTTTGAGTAATTTTTGGTACGTTTTTGTGAAGAAAATTCTGCTAGTTGCGACAACTTTTCAAATAAATCCAAAAAATTGCTGTAAATTTTGAACCGATTGACCGATTTTCATAATTTTAGTACCGTTTCGTTGCTGAACATTAGAAGAATACTAAAAAGTCGCTATGGTGCTTGAAGAGTTTTTGATACGTTGTAGAGACAAAAAATTGTGATCACTGGGAGAGTTTTCGAAATAAATCCAAGAAATCGCTGTAAATTTTCACCTAATTGACCGATTTTCAAAATTTTAGCTGTTTTTTATTGTTGAATCTTAGACGAGTACTAAAAAAATCGCTACGGTGCTTGAGACATTTTTGGTACGTTTTAAAGACAAAAATTTTGATCATATTTGAAATAAATCCAAAAAATCGCTGTAAATTTACAACCGATTGCCCGATTTAAAAAAATTAATTTATTTTTTATTACAGAATGTCTGATGAATACTACAAAAAATCATAATGGTGTTTGAGTAATTTTTGGTACGTTTTTGTGAAGAAAATTCTGCTAGTTGCGACAATAACTTTTCAAATAAATCCAAAAAATTGCTGTAAATTTTGAACCGATTGACCGATTTTCATAATTTTAGTACCGTATCGTTGCTGAACATTAGAAGAATACTAAAAAGTCGCTATGGTGCTTGAAGAGTTTTTGATACGTTGTAGAGACAAAAAATTTTGATCACTGGAAATGTTTTCGAAATAAATCCAAGAAATCGTTGTAAATTTTCACCTAATTGACCGATTTTCAAAATTTTAGCTGTTTTTTATTGTTGAATCTTTGACGAGTACTAAAAAAATCGCTACGGTGCTTGAGACATTTTTGGTACGTTTTAAAGACAAAAATTTTGATCATATTTGAAATAAATCCAAAAAATCGCTGTAAATTTACAACCGATTGCCCGATTTTCAAAAATTAATTAGTTTTTTATTACAGAATGTCTGATGAATGCTAGAAAAAATCATAATGGTGTTTGAGTAATTTTTGGTACGTTTTTGTGAAGAAAATTCTGCTAGTTGCGACAACTTTTCAAATAAATCCAAAAAATTGCTGTAAATTTTGAACCGATCGACCGATTTTCATAATTTTAGTACCGTTTCGTTGCTGAACATTAGAAGAATACTAAAAAGTCGCTATGGTGCTTGAAGAGTTTTTGATACGTTGTAGAGACAAAAAATTTTGATCACTGGGAGAGTTTTCGAAATAAATCCAAGAAATCGCTGTAAATTTTCACCTAATTGACCGATTTTCAAAATTTTAGCTGTTTTTTATTGTTGAATCTTTGACGAGTACTAAAAAAATCGCTACGGTGCTTGAGCAATTTTTGGTACGTTTTAGAGACAAAAATTTTGATCATATTTGAAATAAATCCAAAAAATCGCTGTAAATTTACAAACGATTGCCCGATTTTCAAAAATTAATTTGTTTTTTATTACAGAATGTCTGATGAATACTAGAAAAAAATCATAATGGTGTTTGAGTAATTTTTGGTACGTTTTTGTGAAGAAAATTCTGCTAGTTGCGACAACTTTTCAAATAAATCCAAAAAATTGCTGTAAATTTTGAACCGATTGACCGATTTTCATAATTTTAGTACCGTTTCATTGCTGAACATTACAAGAATACTAAAAAAGTCGATATGGTGCTTGAAGAGTTTTTGATACGTTGTAGAGACAAAAAATTTTGATCACTGGGAGAGTTTTCGAAATAAATCCAAGAAATCGCTGTAAATTTTCACCTAATTGACCGATTTTCAAAATTTTAGCTGTTTTTTATTGTTGAATCTTTGACGAGTACTAAAAAAATCGCTACGGTGCTTGAGACATTTTTGGTACGTTTTAAAGACAAAAATTTTGATCATATTTGAAATAAATCCAAAAAATCGCTGTAAATTTACAACCGATTGCCCGATTTTCAAAAATTAATTTGTTTTTTATTACAGAATGTCTGATGAATACTAGAAAAAATCATAATGGTGTTTGAGTAATTTTTGGTACGTTTTTGTGAAGAAAATTCTGCTAGTTGCGACAACTTTTCAAATAAATCCAAAAAATTGCTGTAAATTTTGAACCGATTGACCGATTTTCATAATTTTAGTACCGTTTCGTTGCTGAACATTAGAAGAATACTAAAAAGTCGCTATGGTGCTTGAAGAGTTTTTGATACGTTGTAGAGACAAAAAATTTTGATCACTGGGAGAGTTTTCGAAATAAATCCAAGAAATCGCTGTAAATTTTCACCTAATTGACCGATTTTCAAAATTTTAGCTGTTTTTTATTGTTGAATCTTTGACGAGTACTAAAAAAATCGCTACGGTGCTTGAGACATTTTTGGTACGTTTTAAAGACAAAAATTTTGATCATATTTGAAATAAATCCAAAAAATCGCTGTAAATTTACAACAAATTGCCCGATTTTCAAAAATTAATTTGTTTTTTATTACAGAATGTCTGATGAATACTAGAAAAAATTATAATGGTGTTTGAGTAATTTTTGGTACGTTTTTGTGAAGAAAATTCTGCTAGTTGCGACAATAACTTTCCAAATAAACCCAAAAAATTGCTGTAAATTTTGAACCGATTGACCGATTTTCATAATTTTAGTACCGTTTCGTTGCTGAACATTAGAAGAATACTAAAAAGTCGCTATGGTGCTTGAAGAGTTTTTGATACGTTGTAGAGACAAAAAATTGTGATCACTGGAAATGTTTTCGAAATAAATCCAAGAAATCGTTGTAAATTTTCACCTAATTGACCGATTTTCAAAATTTTAGCTGTTTTTTATTGTTGAATCTTTGACGAGTACTAAAAAAATCGCTACGGTGCTTGAGACATTTTTGGTACGTTTTAAAGACAAAAATTTTGATCATATTTGAAATAAATCCAAAAAATCGCTGTAAATTTACAACCGATTGCCCGATTTTCAAAAATTAATTTGTTTTTTATTACAGAATGTCTGATGAATACTAGAAAAAATCATAATGGTGTTTGAGTAATTTTTGGTACGTTTTTGTGAAGAAAATTCTGCTAGTTGTGACAACTTTTCAAATACATCCAAAAAATTGCTGTAAATTTTGAACCGATTGACCGATTTTCATAATTTTAGTACCGTTTCATTGCTGAACATTACAAGAATTCTAAAAAAGTCGCTATGGTGCTTGAAGAGTTTTTGATACGTTGTAGAGACAAAAAATTTTGATCACTGGGAGAGTTTTCGAAATAAATCCAAGAAATCGCTGTAAATTTTCACCTAATTGACCGATTTTCAAAATTTTAGCTGTTTTTTATTGTTGAATCTTTGACGAGTACTAAAAAAATCGCTACGGTGCTTGAGACATTTTTGGTACGTTTTAAAGACAAAAATTTTGATCATATTTGAAATAAATCCAAAAAATCGCTGTAAATTTACAACCGATTGCCCGATTTTAAAAAATTAATTTATTTTTTATTACAGAATGTCTGATGAATACTACAAAAAATCATAATGGTGTTTGAGTAATTTTTGGTACGTTTTTGTGAAGAAAATTCTGCTAGTTGCGACAATAACTTTTCAAATAAATCCAAAAAATTGCTGTAAATTTTGAACCGATTGACCGATTTTCATAATTTTAGTACCGTATCGTTGCTGAACATTAGAAGAATACTAAAAAGTCGCTATGGTGCTTGAAGAGTTTTTGATACGTTGTAGAGACAAAAAATTGTGATCACTGGAAATGTTTTCGAAATAAATCCAAGAAATCGTTGTAAATTTTCACCTAATTGACCGATTTTCAAAATTTTAGCTGTTTTTTATTGTTGAATCTTTGACGAGTACTAAAAAAATCGCTACGGTGCTTGAGACATTTTTGGTACGTTTTAAAGACAAAAATTTTGATCATATTTGAAATAAATCCAAAAAATCGCTGTAAATTTACAACCGATTGCCCGATTTTCAAAAATTAATTTGTTTTTTATTACAGAATGTCTGATGAATACTAGAAAAAATCATAATGGTGTTTGAGTAATTTTTGGTACGTTTTTGTGAAGAAAATTCTGCTAGTTGTGACAACTTTTCAAATAAATCCAAAAAATTGCTGTAAATTTTGAACCGATTGACCGATTTTCATAATTTTTGTACCGTATCGTTGCTGAACATTAGAAGAATACTAAAAAAGTCGATATGGTGCTTGAAGAGTTTTTGATACGTTGTAGAGACAAAAAATTTTGATCACTGGGAGAGTTTTCGAAATAAATCCAAGAAATCGCTGTAAATTTTCACCTAATTGACCGATTTTCAAAATTTTAGCTGTTTTTTATTGTTGAATCTTTGACGAGTACTAAAAAAATCGCTACGGTGCTTGAGACATTTTTGGTACGTTTTAAAGACAAAAATTTTGATCATATTTGAAATAAATCCAAAAAATCGCTGTAAATTTACAACCAATTGCCCGATTTTCAAAAATTAATTTGTTTTTTATTACAGAATGTCTGATGAATGCTAGAAAAAATCATAATGGTGTTTGAGTAATTTTTGGTACGTTTTTGTGAAGAAAATTCTGCTATTTGCGACAACTTTTCAAATAAATCCAAAAAACTGCTGTAAATTTTGAACCGATTGACCGATTTTCATAATTTTTGTACCGTATCGTTGCTGAACATTAGAAGAATACTAAAAAAGTCGATATGGTGCTTGAAGAGTTTTTGATACGTTGTAGAGACAAAAAATTTTGATCACTGGGAGAGTTTTCGAAATAAATCCAAGAAATCGCTGTAAATTTTCACCTAATTGACCGATTTTCAAAATTTTAGCTGTTTTTTATTGTTGAATCTTTGACGAGTACTAAAAAAATCGCTACGGTGCTTGAGACATTTTTGGTACGTTTTAAAGACAAAAATTTTGATCATATTTGAAATAAATCCAAAAAATCGCTGTAAATTTACAAACGATTGCCCGATTTTCAAAAATTAATTTGTTTTTTATTACAGAATGTCTGATGAATACTACAAAAAATCATAATGGTGTTTGAGTAATTTTTGGTACGTTTTTGTGAAGAAAATTCTGCTAGTTGCGACAACTTTTCAAATAAATCCAAAAAATTGCTGTAAATTTTGAACCGATTGACCGATTTTCATAATTTTAGTACCGTTTCGTTGCTGAACATTAGAAGAATACTAAAAAGTCGCTATGGTGCTTGAAGAGTTTTTGATACGTTGTAGAGACAAAAAATTTTGATCACTGGGAGAGTTTTCGAAATAAATCCAAGAAATCGCTGTAAATTTTCACCTAATTGACCGATTTTCAAAATTTTAGCTGTTTTTTATTGTTGAATCTTAGACGAGTACTAAAAAAATCGCTACGGTGCTTCAGAAATTTTTGGTACGTTTTAGAGACAAAAATTTTGATCGCTTGGAGAATTTTCTAAAGTAATCCAAAAAATTACTGTAAATGTTTAACCGATGACCCGATTTTCAAAAATTTGGTAAATTTCGATTGCTGGACAATTGATTAGCACTAGAAAAGTTCGCTGCTTTACTAGATAAATTTGTTTTTCAAATGTTATTTAAAAAAAAACCATATCACACGATATATTACATAAGATCAAATTAAAATCTGAAAAACAGAGTGGGGAACTATTAATAAACCGAAAAATTAATCTTAATAGCATATGAATTGTTTACAATAACTGTTTTATAAAGTATAAACAAATTAATTTAGTACAATTTTATTGTTTAAATTAAAACCGATATCATTTATCGAAATGTTTAGACTAACAGCCAATTTCTGTGTTATAATGCAATAATTATTACAGAGGAGATTAACTTTATTATAGTAACACCACCAAAATTAAAATGCTGCCAATTTGGCGATAACCCCTCAATAAAATTTAAAACCGCTTTCGAAAAGGTAATTAAATTATTTATCGCGTTATTTTTCAAGTTAAGACTAAATAAATATTAGTTTGTGATTTTTTATTTAAAGATTGCTATCATTTCGTCGCCCCAAAGTGTCTCTGGTGATCACACAGTGAACATGAGAAGTTATTAAATAAATCTTAGCGATTTATCTACGGAATTATTTTTTTTTATTTACGCATTTATTACTGACCTGCTTTAAGATTACGGCTGATTTTTCTAATATGAAACGTTGATAAGTTGGGGTAATTTTTAATATTTTCATATAAAAAAATCCTAACGATTGTCTTTTGTTTTGGAAATAACTTGCTTCAAATCTACACATAAAAATTATACTGTATTTTGAGGTTGACTCTTTTAAAATACTGTAGTTTGAGAACCACTGGTCGAATTTTTGTCAAATTTTCATTTTTCTAATGCTAAATGTTGTTTTTTTAAGAATAAGAATTAATTTTTTTGTTTTGGATTTCTTGTTACATTTTTTCATAGCTAAAATAATTTTGACGATATTCTTGAGGTTAACTGTCTAATGATGCCATAACTTTAGAACCACTGCTTAGATGTTTGTGTAAATCACATTTTTACAAAGTTGAATTAGTTTCCATACAAAAAATCCTAACGATTGTCTTTTGTTTTGGAAATAACTTGCTTCAAATCTACACATAAAAATTATGCTGCATTTTGAGGTTGACTGTTTTAAAATGCTGTAGTTTGAGAACCACTGGTCGGATTTTTGTCAAATTTACATTTTCCTAAAGCTAAATGTTGTTTTTTTAAGAATAAGAATTAATTTTTTTGTTTTGGATTTCTTGTTACATTTTTTCATAGCTAAAATAATTTTGACGATATTCTTGAGGTTAACTGTCTAATGATGCCATAACTTTAGAACCACTGCTTAGATGTTTGTGTAAATCACATTTTTACAAAGTTGAATTAGTTTCCATACAAAAAATCCTAACGATTGTCTTTTGTTTTGGAAATAACTTGCTTCAAATCTACACATAAAAATTATGCTGCATTTTGAGGTTGACTGTTTTAAAATGCTGTAGTTTGAGAACCACTGGTCGAATTTTTGTCAAATTTTCATTTTCCTAAAGCTAAATGTTGTTTTTTTAAGAATAAGAATAAAATTTTCTGTTGTGTGATTTCTTGTTGCATTTTTTCATAGCTAAAATAATTTTGACGATATTTTAGAGGTTACCTGTCTAATGATGCCATAACTTTAGAAACACTGCTTAGATGTTTGTGTAAATCACATTTTTACAAAGTTGAATTAGTTTTCATACAAAAAATCCTAACGATTGTCTTTTGTTTTAGAAATAACTTGCTTCAAATCTACACATAAAAATTATGCAGTATTTTGAGGTTGACTCTTTTAAAATACTGTAGTTTGAGAATCACTGGTCGGATTTTTGTCAAATTTACATTTTCCTAAAGCTAAATGCTGTTTTTTTAAGAATAAGAATTAATTTTTTTGTTTTGGATTTCTTGTTACATTTTTCATAGCTAAAATAATTTTCACGATATTTTTGAGGTTAACTGTCTAATGATGCCATAACTTTAGAACCACTGCTTAGATGTTTGTGTAAATCACATTTTTACAAAGTTGAATTAGTTTTCATACAAAAAATCCTAACGATTGTCTTTTGTTTTAGAAATAACTTGCTTCAAATCTACACATAAAAATTATGCAGTATTTTGAGGTTGACTCTTTTAAAATACTGTAGTTTGAGAACCACTAGTCGGATTTTTGTCAAATTTTCATTTTTCTAAAGCTAAATGTTGTTTTTTTAATAATAAGAATAAAATTTTCTGTTTTGTAATTTCTTGTGACATTTTTTCATAGCTAAAATAATTTTGACGATATTTTAGAGGTTAACTGTCTAATGATGCCATAACTTTAGAACCACTGCTTAGATGTTTGTGTAAATCACATTTTTGCAAAGTTGAATTAGTTTTCATACAAAAAATCCTAACGATTGCTTTTGTTTTGGAAATAACTTGCTTCAAATCTACACATAAAAATTATGCTGCATTTTGAGGTTGACTGTTTTAAAATGCTGTAGTTTCAGAACCACTGGTCGGATTTTTGTTAAATTTTCATTTTTCTAGAGCTAAAGGTTGCCTTTTTTAGGAACAATATTAAAATTTTCTGTTTTGTGATTTTTTGTTACATTTTTTCATAACTAAAATAATATTGATGATATTTTTGTCTAATGTCTAATGATGTCATAACTTTAGAACCACTGGTCAGATTTTTGTAAAAATACTGCTTACGCTTACACAGCTATTTCCAATTTCAAAAAACCTAGCACACTCCCAAAACAAACTATAACGTCACGCCCAAACGTTGTTCATATTTTCTGCATCCATAGAAGAATAAAAAAAATTAATAACATCATTAGAAAACATTGAAACGGACGTAAACAAGTAGAAATTATAAACAATCATCCACAAAATAAACACAGATCGAAGTAATCAAGCGAGCTGTCAATCAAACTTGGTAAATTTTTCATTTAGTTTCAAAAACAACACACGCGATCTTATTTTTTTTTTGTAGGTGTACTCGTATATCTTAGGGCAAGGTTTAAGGGGCCTAGTAGGGTCACCATTGAAAACCGGAAACAGTTCCTGTGGGTTTTGATAAAAAAGGACCTTGTCTTGTAATTATTGTTTTATGTAACATAGATGATAAGATGTTTAGACTAGAGTTATAAAAAATTGTAATAAAAAATTGTAGTAAACCGGATCATTGTAAGTTATCAAAACCAGCCAGCTAGAATAAGCCAATTAAAAAAAAATGAATTGATTATTTGTATATTGTTTAATTTCTTGTAATTATACGATTTTTATGCACGTTCATTTCGTAATATTGTCTGACGTCTAGACTTGAAAGTTTTCTTCCAAACAATAAACATGACGTAGATAAAACTTTTCTTGTTTTTCGAAAAATTTTTTTCAATACCGCAAATTTTTCTGTCCTAAATCCCACAAGATTACGTCCTTGACACAATGTAATACCCATACAATTAGTGTTGTTGATGTCGCCTTTACTTTTTATTACCCAATTAATTAAATTATAATTAGTACAAATGTTTTATCAAAACGGAAATTTAGTGGAACCATTTTTTCCCTAGTGACAAGTTTGATTAATTGGATGGAATTAAATGAATGGAGCCAGCGATCTTTACGTCTGCATGAGCTTTTTCCAACATCTAAACTAAACAACAACAAGGAAGATGAAAATAGCGGGCGGAAATTTTTGTTGTGACTGTAAAAGATTAAAAATTCGTGGTATTGTTATGACAGAAATTGCGTAAGTTTACGCCTGAAAAATAACTAATTTTTTTTTGAGTTCGACAACGACAACATTCAGCTTTATAAAGATGTGTTTTAAACGAAAATCTGACCAGTGGTTCCAAAACTGTAGGGGTTTTAGGCGAAAACTACCGCAAACTGGAATATTTCATTGTGGGCACGAAAAAATAAAACCTGATCATAATTAAGATAGTTTGTGTATTTTTCTATATTAAGTCGACATTTCATTTTGCGAAAATGTAAATATTTCAAAAATCTAATCAGTGGTTCTAAAGTTATTACAGTTAATCTCAAAAATATTGTCAAAATTATTTTATTTATTTTGGATATAAAGAAAATTTTATTCTTATTCTTAAAAAAACAACATTTAGCTTTAGAAAAATGAAAATTTGACAAAAATCCCACCAGTAGTTCCCAAATTACAGTATTTTAAAAGAGTCAACCTCAAAATACAGCATAATTTTTATGTGTAGATTTGAAGCAAGTTATTTCCAAAACAAAAGACAATCGTTAGGATTTTTTGTATGAAAACTAATTCAACTTTGTAAAAATGTGATTTACATAAACATCTAAGCAGTGGTTCTAAAGTTATGGCATCATTAGACAGGTAACCTCAAAAATATCGTGAAAATTATTTTAGCTATGAAAAAATGTAACAAGAAATCACAAAACAGAAAATTTTATTCTTATTCTTAAAAAAACAACATTTAGCTTTAGAAAAATGAAAATTTGACAAAAATCCGACCAGTGGTTCTCAAACTACAGTATTTCAAAAGAGTCAACCTCAAAATACCGCATAATTTTTATGTGTAGATTTGAAGCAAGTTATTTCCAAAACAAAAGACAATCGTTAGGATTTTTTGTATGAAAACTAATTCAACTTTGTAAAAATGTGATTTACATAAACATCTAAGCAGTGGTTCTAAAGTTATGGCATCATTAGACAGGTAACCTCAAAAATATCGTGAAAATTATTTTAGCTATGAAAAAATGTAACAAGAAATCACAAAACAGAAAATTTTATTCTTATTTTTAAAAAAACAACATTTAGCTTTAGAAAAATGAAAATTTGACAAAAATCCGACCAGTGGTTCTCAAATTACAGTATTTTAAAAGAGTCAACCTCAAAATACAGCATAATTTTTATGTGTAGATTTGAAGCAAGTTATTTCCAAAACAAAAGACAATCGTTAGGATTTTTTGTATGAAAACTAATTCAACTTTGTAAAAATGTGATTTACATAAACATCTAAGCAGTGGTTCTAAAGTTATGGCATCATTAGACAGTTAACCTCTAAAATATCGTCAAAATTATTTTAGCTATGAAAAAATGTGACAAGAAATCCAAAACAAAAAATTTTATTCTTATTCTTAAAAAAACAACATTTAGCTTTAGAAAAATGAAAATTTGACAAAAATCCGACCAGTGGTTCTCAAATTACAGTATTTTAAAAGAGTCAACCTCAAAATACAGCATAATTTTTATGTGTAGATTTGAAGCAAGTTATTTCCAAAACAAAAGACAATCGTTAGGATTTTTTGTATGAAAACTAATTCAACTTTGTAAAAATGTGATTTACATAAACATCTAAGCAGTGGTTCTAAAGTTATGGCATCATTAGACAGTTAACCTCTAAAATATCGTCAAAATTATTTTAGCTATGAAAAAATGTAACAAGAAATTACAAAACAGAAAATTTTATTCTTACTCTTAAAAAAACAACATTTAGCTTTAGAAAAATGAAAATTTGACAAAAATCCGACCAGTGGTTCTCAAACTACAGTATTTCAAAAGAGTCAACCTCAAAATACCGCATAATTTTTATGTGTAGATTTGAAGCAAGTTATTTCCAAAACAAAAGACAATCGTTAGGATTTTTTGTATGAAAACTAATTCAACTTTGTAAAAATGTGATTTACATAAACATCTAAGCAGTGGTTCTAAAGTTATGGCATCAGTAGACAGTTAACCTCTAAAATATCGTCAAAATTATTTTAGCTATGAAAAAATGTAACAAGAAATTACAAAACAGAAAATTTTATTCTTATTCTTAAAAAAACAACATTTAGCTTTAGAAAAATGAAAATTTGACAAAAATCCGACCAGTGGTTCTCAAACTACAGTATTTCAAAAGAGTCAACCTCAAAATACCGCATAATTTTTATGTGTAGATTTGAAGCAAGTTATTTCCAAAACAAAAGACAATCGTTAGGATTTTTTGTATGAAAACTAATTCAACTTTGTAAAAATGTGATTTACATAAACATCTAAGCAGTGGTTCTAAAGTTATGGCATCATTAGACAGGTAACCTCAAAAATATCGTGAAAATTATTTTAGCTATGAAAAAATGTAACAAGAAATCACAAAACAGAAAATTTTATTCTTATTCTTAAAAAAACAACATTTAGCTTTAGAAAAATGAAAATTTGACAAAAATCCGACCAGTGGTTTTCAAATTACTGTATTTTAACAGAGTCAACCTCAAAATACTGCATAATTTTTATATGTATGTAGTAGATTTGAAGAAAATTATTTTCAAAACAAAAGACAATCGTTAGATTTTTTTCTTATGAAAACTTATTAACAACATTCGACTTTGTAAAAATGTGATTTACACAAAAATCTAAGCAGTGGTACTAAAATTATGACAACTTTAGTACTCGTATCTAAAAATTATAAAAACCGGTAATTCTGGTTTTGGACCCACAAAAATAAAATAAAAAATGATTAAAATAAACTATAAACGACTTTTCTTTATTGAAACCAATATGGAACTTTCTAAAAACCTCCATAGTACCAAAATCCGAACAGTGATTCTAAAACTATAGCTATTTTAGTCCTTCAACCTAAAAATATAAACAAAAATTTAATAGTACGATTTTTTCAACTAACTAAAATGATAGAAAAAATGATTACAAATTATCCTGGATTTTTTTTATAAATGAAACAGAAGTGCAACTTTGTAAAAACATCCATGGTACCAAAATCTGAACAGTAGTTCTAAAACTATCGTCATTTTAGTCCGTCAACATAAAAATGAAATAAAAAACAGAAATTGGTAGTTTTGTTTAGGAATAAATAAAAATGAAGAAAAAAATGATTATAGAAACAAATGAAGTAACTAGATATGTTTAGATAAAACAAAAAACTTTGAAGCACGTGTCGGTATTAAATGAAAACTGAAAAAAAAAACATCAACAGGTTTTCATAAACAAACTATTTTAATAATTACGTTCAGAGAATAATAATCCAAATCCAGTAGACGTAAATCAGGTCGTCAGACAGTCTTACGTAAACCCAAATCACCAGACATCCAACCCAACTTTTGCCAAACCAAAAATAAACCCGATAAGCCCCAATGTTTTTCTCTTGGAACTGATAACAACCCGCGCTCGGCACTCTTCACATATATATATATATAGTTATCACAAGACGCATCTCAACATTCATTTACACACCAACCTCCAAAGTGGTACCAGATAGATTTACAAAAAAAAAAGTGTTAAAGTGATTTGATTCTGGAAGAGCATGTCGCCGATTTATCCAGAAATTCGTCGGGCTAGTGAACCCTACGAGAAGATCTCGGGGGGGTTGGTGGTGCTCCCCTTGGGGAAACACCAACACCACCCTAACAACCTGGAAAAGAACTGCAACCAGATTTTCGTCAAAGCACCAGCATTGACCAAGGATTTCCTCGATAAAATGCAACAGGACATCGCGCCTGGCAGGACGAGGATATTTGGATACGAAATGAAGACCAGGAACTTTTGGTGTGAGTACTAGCCATAAAAATCACCAGATCTCAATCCTGTAAAACCAACAAATTTTGGGAAAACAGTTTACTTTAATTGTAAAGCAAAGATTTTTCGATGCCCCTTGTATAATTCCCTGAAACCATCGTCTAGACTGAAAGGTTATCAATATCATAGTAGTTTGTCCCCGAGGGCAAAAAGTCTGAATCGTTAACAAAAAACCATTAATAAAATCCAATAATCAAGTAGCCTGTTGGATACAAATTAAATCAAGATAGGCCATGATGCAAACATTATTCCAGTAAAAATTTTTCGCAATCTGTTTCGGTTTCTCGTCATTTCTTATCTCGAATTTATTGCCAAATCAGAACAACTTGAATCTGTCAGACAAATCATTATTATTTTATTATAAATAAAACAAGTGGTGTGATCTTCAAATGTCACAAAGTTTATCAGTAGAGCTCCGGATTTGTTTTAACAATAAATATAAATTGTGAAAAATTACATGAATGAACAAATGTTCTTTCGAATATAAAGATAACGTTTCAGTTTTTACTATGATGACTTTTTATTTTTCTTCCAATTTTCTATCGGCTATAGTTTACAAACGACAACACATAGAGACGTGACATTTTCATACAAACTACTTCAATATGTCCTCGAGTAAACTGTCTTTCATTGACGAGTCTAACTTAAAAAACAAATGACTAACGCCCTATTTCTAGTGCAGCCTTATTTTGCTATAAATTTCTTCTAATATTCTATCGTCTATAGCTTCCAAACGACAACACATAGAAACGTGAATTTTTCAAAAAAACTACTTCAATATGCCCTCTAGTAAACTGTCTTTCATTGACGAGTCTAACTTAAAAAACAAAAGAGTAACTCACAATTCCTTGTGCACCCTTAGTTTCTTATAAATTTCTTCAAATATTCTATCGCCTATAGTTTGCAAATGACAGCATATAGAAACGTGAAATTTTCATACAAACTACTTCAATATGTCCTTTAGTAAACTGTCTTTAATTGACGAGTCTAACTTAAAAAACAAATGACTAACGCCCTATTCCTAATGCAGCCTTATTTCCCTATAAATTTCTTCAAATTTTCTATCGTCTATAGTTTCCAAACGACAACACATAGAAACGTGAAATTTTCACAAGAACTACTTCAATATGTCCTCTACTAAACTGTCTTTATTTGACGTGTTTAACTTAAAAAACAAATGACTAGCACGCAGCCTTATTTTCCTATAAATTTATTCCAATTTTCTATCGCCTATAAATTGCAAACTATAACATATAGGAACTTGAAATTTTCACAGAAAGTAGTTCAATATGTTCTCTAGTAAACTGTCTTTCATTAACGAGTCTAATTTAAAAAACAAATGACTAACGCCCTATTCCTAGTGCAGCCTTATTTTGCTATAAATTTCTTCTAATATTCTATCGTCTATAGTTTCCAAACGACAACACATAGAAAAGTGAAATTTTTACAAAAACTACTTCAATATGTCTTCTCGTAAACTGTTTTTATTTGACGTGTTTAACTTAAAAAACAAATGACTAGCACGCAGCCTTATTTTCATATAAATTTCTTCCAATTTTCTATCGCCTATAAATTGCAAACTACAACACATAGAAACTTGAAATTTTCACAGAAACTAGTCAATATGTCCTCTAGTAAACTGTCTTTCATTGATGAGTCTAACTTAAAAAACAAATTACTAACGCCCTATTTCTAGTGCAGCCTTATTTTGCTATAAATTTCATCTAATATTCTATTGTCTATAGTTTCCAAACGACAACACATAGAAACGTGAATTTTTCACAGAAACTACTTCAATATGTCCTCTAGTAAACTGTCTTTATTTGACGTGTTTAACTTAAAAAACAAATGACTAGCACGCAGCCTTATTTTCTTATACATTTCTTCCAATTTTCTATCGCCTATAAATTGCAAACTACAACACAGAAAAACTTGAAATTTTCACAGAAACTAGTTCAATATTTCTTCTAGTAAACTGTCTTTCATTGACGGGTCTAACTTAAAAAACAAAAGACTAACGCCTAATTCCTTGTGCAGTATTATTTTGCTATAAATTCCTTGAAATATTCTATCACCTATAGTTTGCAAATGACAGCACATAAAAACGTGAAATTTTCACAGAAAGTAGTTCAATATGTCCTCTACTAAACTGTCTTTTATTGACGAATTAAACCTAAAAAACAAATGACTAACGCCTTATTTCTTGTGCAGCCTTATTTCTCTATAAATTTCTTCAAATTTTCAATCGTCTATAATTTGCAAACGACAACAGATAGAATCTTGAAAATTTCACACAAACTACTTCAATATGTCCTCTATCGAATTGTATTTATTTGACACTTCTAACCGAAGAAACAAATGACTGGCGCACAATTTGTTCTGCAGCCTTATTTTCCCATAAATTTCTTCAAATACTCTATCGCCTACAGTTTCCAAACGATAAAACATAAAAACTTGAAATTTTCTCAAAAACTACATCAATATATCCTCTAGCAAACTGTCTTTATTTGACATGTCTAACCAAAAAAACAAATGAACAACGTCAATTTCCTTTCAACAATAAAAAAAATCCAGTTGTGTGTAGAAACATAGTCGTCTGATGTTGGTTACTGTACGTCATTTAGACGTTTTTTCACTAAGGGGAATGTTAGAGGTTAAACCGATAAATCGTCTGTGTTACTGTGTTAAAACAAAACACTTTCGTGGAAATAAAACGAAAAAATTGATGATGATAACAAAGTGGATGATTTTAGGTTTAGGGGTGTTTCTACAGCGAAGCCCTCGCAGATTTTCTTATTCGCCCCTCTCCCCCCACCACATTTCCCCACGTGGGTCACTCTATAAATAAACCGTAATTTATTGGCAATAAATCCTAATCTCAAAATAGAATCATTCAAGCAATAAATGATGTAAAAGGCGGTGGTTCTCTAGTGATAACCCCGACTGGTTAACCGGATGATAAAGCGAAAGTGTGGCGTCTAGAGAATCGCTGATAACGTAGTCGAAATTTGTTTGATAAAAAGTTTTGGTTTCTTAGGAGATGAACAAAATAAAAAAGTTTGTTTTATTTGGATAAACAAAAACTTCAATAAAACTGTTTTCATTCACACCTGGAACTTGCTGAAATGAAAATGAAAATAAACAAATTCCTAACTAGTTATCTACTACGGATATTTTTACACTCACATAATATTTTTAGAAAAATTACTTAGCTACTTACAATAATGCTTCGAATTATCACCAATGCCTTGCTTAAGTTTGAGCTACTTAGCACAAAGTACGTTTGAATTTCCCGCCTAATCCACTAAACAACCCATTCTGTTACAGTCCTCACCGGGCTCTTCATCCTCTTCTTCACCAGCTTCACCGGAGCAGTGGTCATGTGGTTTACTAGTCTCTTCGACAAAGCAATTTTCGCGGTAAGTACCAACTCCTCTACATAGCTACTTTGGTTGTTCATGGTGTCATTTTGTAGAACTTGGTGCTAACTGTTGGCTCCCAAGCCTTCCAGAACTGGATCCAAGTGTCGCCTAAACCTCTTCTAAAATTCCACATTTTCAACTACACGAATGTGCTACAATACGAAGCGAAACTCGATGAGAAGTTGCACGTGCAGGAAATTGGTCCGTACGTCTATGAGTAAGTTTTGGTTTTTTAGGGTGCCAGTTGTTTTATTTAGTTTTTTCCAGGGAGCATTTAGAAAGAGTTAACACTAAATTCTTGGAAGATGGTACTATTTCATACCAGGAGCGAAGAAGCTACAAGTTTCGGTCGGATTTATCTAAAGGGCGCCAGAGTGATCGAGTCATAGTTCCTAATGTACCATTACTGGTGAGTTTAGTGAAAAATTTTGGCTACCCCCACTTAACGTATTTTTCCAGAGTGGTGCAGCCCTCAACAAACACGCCACGTTCTTCCAAAGAATGGCCTTCAACGGCTTATTGAAAACCCTATCACAAACCTCCTTCCTCAACATGGCGGCTCATCGCTTCATCACTGGTTACGACGACGATCTTTACGACATCTCCAAGAGTTTCCTAAAGCTACAAAACGAGAAACCAGTCGATAGATTTGGTTTGATAACAACAGTAAATATATTAGCTTATGTTAGAACCAAGCTAACTAGTCTCTTTTAGAAAAGTGGTCTACAATCCGACGTGCTCACGATTGATACTGGAGAAAACAGCATAAATAACCTGGCGATGATTAAGACCATAAACGGAGAAGATCAGCTTCATTACTGGTCGACTGACGAATGCAACAGTTATGGTGGTACTGACGGCACTATGTTCCCTCCGAAGTTAATCCGCGAGAAACGCCGCATCTACACCTACATGAAGGACATGTGCCGAGCTCTACCTTTAGACTTCGACAAGGAAGTCACGATTTTAGACGGGAAAATCCCAGCGTATCGCTACATCCTCCCATTGGATACCTTCGACACCCCCGAGAGCAACCCCACCAATCAGTGCTACTGCAACCTAGAGTCAGGCGACTGTCCTTTGCAAGGCGTTTTCAATGCGACACCCTGTAGTATGGGCGCTCCGATCTTCTTCAGTTTTCCTCATTTCTTCAATGCGGATCCCTCCTTGAAGCTAGGAGTAACCGGTTTGAATTTGGATATAACTAAGGAGGAGGTGCAATCGTTTGGGAATTTCCATCCGAGTTTGGGTTTTGCCATGTCGGGGGCCACCAAGGTGCAGGCCAATGTGCAAGTGCAGAAGTCCTATGGGATTTCCCAGTTGAATATGTTGGAAGATGGACAGATGCTACCGCTAGCTTGGATGGAATTCGTAAGTTCTTCACGATTTTTCCCAAACACCTCAATAAATTCGGTTTTTTTCTTGCAGAGTTTAAGTGACAAAGACTTACCGGACGACTTCATCAGCATAATCTACCAGACGACCTTCACCATCAAAGGTGTGGAGTTAGGACTTAAGTATGGCTGTTTACTATCTGCCATAGTGACATTTATTTGCGGTATGATTGTGTTGAATGGACGATGGCAGACGCGTCACAGAACGAGCAGCATGCGACCGCTGCAAAGGCGCCATCACAGTACGAGTATTGAAGAATGAAGAACCACTGGAGTGTGTTGTGTGATAAATCCGTCCTGTGTCCTTTGTTGTTTTTAATAAGACTGAAGAATTGATTTTGTTTCTTATATGTAACTTTGTTAAGTATTTAAATCGCGCGTAGTAAATTATTGTTATCTCTTTTCTATGTATATTTTATATTATATTGTTTGTTTTAAAGCAATAAAAATTGTTATACCTTTTTGAATAATAATTATTGTTATAATTAAAAAAAAAAACTTCAGTTTCATTGGTTTTATTGTTGTGTAAAAAATATTATCACATTTATTTTTTATAAAATATGGACAATAATAACTTTGGTCAGACAAATAAACAAAGTCAACAATATTGAGCTGGGGGCATTATAGCTAAATAAATAGGTACAAAAAACTAAACAATGGCAACCTCTTAACTAAAAAATTACTAGAAGAAACCTACTTAAACTAAGTTAACTTGTAAATGATTTCTATCACCTATAGTTTACAATAGAAGCTATCTGCAATGTTTGATCTTTAAATTTGTTCTTCAAAAAATTAACGTAAATTTTCTTCAAAATTTTTTTTCTATTGCCTATAGTTTGTAAACTATCACCAAAAGTCTGTTGAGTTCGTAACATCAAGTAGTACATAGTTTTGACTAAATAAAACCGTTAAGTTGACAACTGTAACTCTAAAAACAGCTGAAGTGCGCCAACTTTCTTCATTTTCTTCCTTTTCATTGTATCTGTTATAGTTTACAAGATAACGCGGATAGAAACTTGAAATTTTGTCACGTGTTCCCACTAGATTTTGTCTAAATAAAACCGCCAAGTTGACAATTGTAACTAAAAAAACAGCTGAAGTGCGCCAACTTTCTTCAATATTACGATATACGCATTTTTGAGTTCTATCTCTTATAATTTTGAAACTGCTTCAGGTAAAATTATGAAGTTTACCACAACCTTCTAAGATACTTTTCTTAAGTAAATTTGACGTTTCTAACCCAAAAAACAAGTGAATGGCGCCAATTTCTTCAAAATCTAACATTTTTCAAGAAGCATCTACTGGGCTCTATCTCTTATAATTTTGAAACTGCTTCAGATAAAATTATGAAACTTTACCACAACCTTCTAAGATACTTTTCTTAATTAAATCTGTAAATTTGACGTTTCTAACCCAAAAAACAAGTGAATGGCGATAATTTCTTCAAAATCTAAGATTTTTCCAGAAGTATCTACTGGGTTCTATCTCTTATAATTTTGAAACTGCTTCAGATAAATTTATGAAACTTTACCACAACCTTCTAAGACACTTCTATTATGTATATCTGTAAACTTGACATTATAACCCAAAAAACAAGTGACTGGCGATAATTTCTTCAAAATTTAACATTTTTTAAGAAGTATCTACTGGGTTCTATCTCTTATAATTTTGAAACTGCTTCAGATAAATTTATGAAACTTTACCACAGCCTTCTAAGACACATCTATTATGGATATCTGTAAACTTGACTTTATAACCCAAAAAACCAGTGAATGGCGTTAATTTCTTCAAAATCTAACATTTTTCAAGAAGCATCTACTGGGCTCTATCTCTTATAATTTTGAAACTGCTTCAGATAAAATTATGAAACTTTACCACAACCTTCTAAGATACTTTTCTTAATTAAGTCTGTAAATTTGACGTTTCTAACCCAAAAAACAAGTGAATGGCGATAATTTCTTCAAAATCTAAGATTTTTCCAGAAGTATCTACTGGGTTCTATCTCTTATAATTTTGAAACTGCTTCAGATAAATTTATGAAACTTTACCACAACCTTCTAAGACACTTCTATTATGTATATCTGTAAACTTGACATTATAACCCAAAAAACAAGTGACTGGCGATAATTTCTTCAAAATTTAACATTTTTTAAGAAGTATCTACTGGGTTCTATCTCTTATAATTTTGAAACTGCTTCAGATAAATTTATGAAACTTTACCACAGCCTTCTAAGACACATCTATTATGGATATCTGTAAACTTGACTTTATAAACCAAAAAACCAGTGAATGGCGTTAATTTCTTCAAAATCTAACATTTTTCAAGAAGCATCTACTGGGCTCTATCTCTTATAATTTTGAAACTGCTTCAGATAAAATTATGAAACTTTACCACAACCTTCTAAGATACTTTTCTTAATTAAATCTGTAAATTTGACGTTTCTAACCCAAAAAACAAGTGAATGGCGATAATTTCTTCAAAATCTAAGATTTTTCCAGAAGTATCTACTGGGTTCTATCTCTTATAATTTTGAAACTGCTTCAGATAAATTTATGAAACTTTACCACAACCTTCTAAGACACTTCTATTATGTATATCTGTAAACTTGACATTATAACCCAAAAAACAAGTGACTGGCGATAATTTCTTCAAAATTTAACATTTTTTAAGAAGTATCTACTGGGTTCTATCTCTTATAATTTTGAAACTGCTTCAGATAAATTTATGAAACTTTACCACAGCCTTCTAAGACACATCTATTATGGATATCTGTAAACTTGACTTTATAAACCAAAAAACCAGTGAATGGCGTTAATTTCTTCAAAATCTAACATTTTTCAAGAAGCATCTACTGGGCTCTATCTCTTATAATTTTGAAACTGCTTCAGATAAAATTATGAAACTTTACCACAACCTTCTAAGATACTTTTCTTAATTAAATCTGTAAATTTGACGTTTCTAACCCAAAAAACAAGTGAATGGCGATAATTTCTTCAAAATCTAAGATTTTTCCAGAAGTATCTACTGGGTTCTATCTCTTATAATTTTGAAACTGCTTCAGATAAATTTATGAAACTTTACCACAACCTTCTAAGACACTTCTATTATGTATATCTGTAAACTTGACATTATAACCCAAAAAACAAGTGACTGGCGATAATTTCTTCAAAATTTAACATTTTTTAAGAAGTATCTACTGGGTTCTATCTCTTATAATTTTGAAACTGCTTCAGATAAATTTATGAAACTTTACCACAGCCTTCTAAGACACATCTATTATGGATATCTGTAAACTTGACTTTATAAACCAAAAAACCAGTGAATGGCGTTAATTTCTTCAAAATCTAACATTTTTCAAGAAGTATCTACTAGGTTCTACCTCTTATAATTTCGAAACTGCTTCAGATAAAATAATGAAACTTTACCACAACCTTCTAAGACACTTCTATTATGTATATCTGTAAACTTGACTTTATAACCCAAAAAACAAGTGAATGGCGATAATTTCTTCAAAACCTAACATTTTTCAAGAAGTATCTAGTGGGTTCTATCTCTTATAATTTTGAAACTGCTTCAGATAAATTTATGAAATTTTACCACAACCTCCTAAGATACTTTTCTTAAGTAAATCTGTAAACTTGACGTTTCTAACCCAAAAAACAAGTGAATGGCGCCAATTTCTTCGAAATCTTTAGATGTAATTTCCATTGAGTTCTACTCTAATAATCTGAAAGTACGCTTGATAAAAGTTTAGTTCCTCTGATATTCTTCTTGTACTAAATAATAAATTTGACGTAAGTAACAGAAAAACTCATTTACCGAAAATTCGCTCTATATACAAAAACTTTAACCTAAAAAACCAACTCGCACAAAAAATCCCTGTAGATTACGCTTTGATGAAAGCTTCAGCCTCGAATCTCAAAGTTTTATTATCTGTCAAATGGCTGCGCATCCTTCGCTTCCGCCTCCGATAGAAACTGAACACCAAGGCAGTACCACAAATCATCAAAAAAGCAGTGAAGAACCTTTGTCCTGTCGGTAGTACCAGCAGCAGGAACTTGAGCAACCAGTGGACGTACCAAGGGACACCCAGCAGGTTCTAAAGTTACGAATGTAAATTTCTTATGGTACTTCAATAATAACTTACGTATTCTATCCAAACCAAAGGAATGACCAATTGGCTAAATTTTTGTACTCTAGGGGTGAAGTACGTCAACTTCCTCATGACTAGATTACTTTGCGATCTTGCTAGACCATTAAGACAAACTCCTGAAACCTAAAATGGGAAATGTTGGCTAATATTCTAGTACTTAAAATAGTACCGGTTCCAAGATTAAAGACGACTGGTGTTTTTCTTCGTTAGGCTCCAGTCCATTGACGTGGCTTCGCAAACTGTCGTCACCAAAGAGGAAATGTGGGAAACTAACCGCGATAGGTGCACCTTAAACCAGTTTATTAGCTGCAACCTTGAGGTACCCTGGTACTTACCGTAGTAACAAGGTGAGATATCTGAGAGACCGTTAGGCAACTTCGGCTCGCCTTTGTAGCAATCCTCCTCATCTGGCTGGCTTCTATCATACGTCACATTCTCCAAAACGAACCTATAGGCCTTCAGACCATATCGTGCAACATCTTCTGCAAAAATCACAACAGTTACCACCCACGAATTTCTCTATCTTAATAATCTACGGTACTTTCGTATTTTAAATCCATAACTTTGCAGATGCTTTTCCTCCAGTACCTCAACGTGTCCTTCTTGGTTGTATACTGTGGATAGCAGATGCCTTCTGAGGACCCTTGTAGAGTCTTAGGACAACCACTACCAAACCCTGGTAGGAATTCGGTACCATCAAACTTGTCGATTAGGAAAAAATTTTTATGACCATGACTGTGACCGATGTAAACAGTTGCAGGGTCGACGAAGTTGTCGTAGATCTACAAATTAAAACCAAACTACCACCAGCACGTGACGTTTGAAACTATAACTTACCCTAGCTAGTACCCCAAAATTTTTCGTAGGCACCAAGTGTGGTAAAATTTTTTGCCCTACGTCCAATAATGGATCGCTTATGTTCCACAGGTATTTATACACGGTGGTTTTGACTAAAGGCTGTGAGTCTAGTGAGCGAATCATCATGTTAATGAACGTTTTGGTGAAGACGTCTGCATCATGGAAGTACGAAGGAATAATCTGCAAGCACCCAAAATTAAATTGGTGTTAATTATTGGACCAAAACGTACCAAGACTCCTAAATTCGGTACCACTAGCGTGTCATTCAGTCCAACTGTGTTCATTTCAGGTACATACACAGCCTTCCTAGTGGCCACATAGCTTAAAGTATCATTAGTGTTGAAGGTGACGTTGCTATGGACTAAAGTCTCCCTTAAATAAACAAAATTTAATTAAATAAATTAGTACCCCCCCCCCCCCCCAAACTTACTTATACACTATAGGCCCGACTTCCTCCACTTTTAGCTTACTATCAGTACCATTGAGGAACTCTTCTGCGTTAGTGATGTTGAAGATGTACACGCGTATTAACACGTGGTCTGGTGGAATGTTCTTCCACCATTCAAAAGGAGGTAGACCTAAAATTTTGAGGTAATTTCCTCCTCTTAGATTTAGTTAGTACCTACCTGGTATCATGTTCAGTCTTAGATCCATCATTAAGTCATAGGGGGGGTAGTAGAGTGTTCCCACTGACCATAGGATGAGGAATATTCCGGTTAGGAGTCTATAGGGAATGTTAGCTGGAACCAAAAATTATGGCCTGTTAGCTACCCCGATCTCAATCATATAAAAATAAAGTTTTAAGCGTGAATTTAAAACGCGATGACATTCCTTGTAAAAGTCAACAAAAATAAATACGTTGCATTCGTTTCCGCATTTCTATGTTATTACTGTTTACTACGTACTACTATTATCTATTACATCATTTGTTTAGTTTTGATTATGCACACACATGACACGCATATTTTTACTATAAAACCATTCAACAAAAACCCATTAACAATTTTAACATTTTAAAGACAAAGTACTGGAAATTTTAGGCATTTAAGCAAAAAGAAAAAAATTGTAAACCGGTCAAGGTTGCTGAACGTTTCAACAACATCGGACAATGAACTTGACTGCTTGCGAGACAATTTTTAGGTGTGGTGAAAGTTTCCAAGTTGCGTCCACACTTTAGCACCCTAATCTAGGGAAAAAACTGGTGGGCCTCTATTATCGATATCAATTATGTGATGGCATTGGACATAGTTAATTGCGGAAGGTTACCGAGGATATTTTTGGGCACAGCACGTCGCAGTCACTTTGCTTGTTTACATTATTTATGAGGAAGACTTCGCGAAAAAAAAAAGTACCGAACCCGTTTATAATTCCGAATTTTTTGTCCACTAATACAAACTCACTTTAAAAATGTGCCTAACTATATGTCTTGTTATATAAGAAATGTTTTAAAATCTGTAAATATCAACCGATTTTGATTATTTTTGAAATTTTACGCAGAAAAAGCTTGTTTCTAATAGAAAAATCAAACCGGGTGAAAATCCGTTTTTAATTCCAAATTTTATGTCCACTAATACAAGCTCACTTTAAAAATGTGCCTAACTATATGTCCTGTTTTATAAGAACTGACTTAAAATCTCTAAAAATCAACCGATTTTGATTATGTTTGAAGTTTTACAAAGGAAAAGGTTGTTTCTAATGGAAAAATCAAACCGGGTAAAAATCCGTTTATAATTCCGAATTTTATGTCCACTAATACAAGCTCACTTAAAAAATGTGCCTAACTATATGTCCTGTTTTATAAGAACTGTCTTAAAATCTCTAAAAATCAACCGATTTTGATTATGTTTGAAGTTTTACAAAGGAAATGGTTGTTTATAATAGAAAAATCAAACCAGGTGAAAATCCGTTTATAATTCCGAATTTTATGTCCGCTAATACAAGCTCACTTTAAAAATGTGCCTAACTATATGCCCTGTTTTATAAGAACTGTCTTAGAATCTCTAAAAATCAACCGATTTTGATTATGTTTGAAGTTTTACAAAGGAAAAGATTCTTTCTAATAGAAAAATCAAACCGCGTGAAAATCCGTTTATAATTCCGAATTTTATGTCCACTAATACAAGCTCACTTTAAAAATGTGCCTAACTATATGTCCTGTTTTATAAGAACTGTCTTAAAATCTCTAAAAATCAACCGATTTTGATTATGTTTGAAGTTTTACAAAGGAAACGGTTGTTTCTAATAGAAAAATCAAACCGGGTGAAAATCCGATTACAATTCCGAATTTTATCTCCACTAATATATGCTCACTTTAAAAATGTGCCTAACTATATGTCCTGTTTTATAAGAACTGTTTTAAAATTTCTAAAAATCAACCGATTTTGATTATGTTTCCAGTTTTACAAAGGAAATGGTTGTTTCTAATAGAAAAATCAAACCGGGTGAAAATCCGTTTATAATTCCGAATTTTATGTCCACTAATATAAGCTCACTTTAAAAATGTGCCTAAATATATGCTTTGTTTTATAAGAACTGCCTTAAAATCTCTAAAAATCAACCGATTTTGATTATATTTGAAGTTTTGTAAAGGAAAAGGTTGTTTATAAGAGAAAAATCAAACCGAGTGAAAATCCGTTTATAATTCCGAATTCTATGTCCACTAATACAAGCTCATTTAAAAAATGTGCCTAACTTTATGCCCTGTTTTATAAGAACGATCTTAAAATCTCTAAAAATCAACCGATTTTGATTATGTTTGAAGTTTTACAAAGGAAATGGTTGTTTCTAATAGAAAAATCAAACCGGGTGAAAATCCGTTTATAATTCCGAATTTTATGTCCACTAATACAAGCTCATTTAAAAAATGTGCCTAACTTTATGCCCTGTTTTATAAGAACTGTCTTAAAATCTCTAAAAATCAACCGATTTTGATTATGTTTGAAGTTTTACAAAGGAAAAGATTCTTTCTAATAGAAAAATCAAACCGCGTGAAAATCCGTTTATAATTCCGAATTTTATGTCCACTAATACAAGCTCACTTTAAAAATGTGCCTAACTATATGTCCTGTTTTATAAGAACTGTCTTAAAATCTCTAAAAATCAACCGATTTTGATTATGTTTGAAGTTTTACAAAGGAAACGGTTGTTTCTAATAGAAAAATCAAACCGGGTGAAAATCCGATTACAATTCCGAATTTTATCTCCACTAATATATGCTCACTTAAAAAATGTGCCTAAATATATGTCCTGTTTTAAGAACTATCTTAAAATCTCTAAAAATCAACCGATTTTGATTATGTTTGAAGTTTTACAAAGAAGAAGGTTGTTTCTAATAGAAAAATTAAACCGGGTGAAAATCCGTTTATAATTTCGAATTTTATGTCCACTAATACAAGCTCATTTTAAAAATGTGCCTAACTATATGTCCTGTTTTATAAGAACTGTCTTAAAATCTCTAAAAATCAACCGATTTTGATTATGTTTGAAGTTTTACAAAGGAAATGGTTGTTTATAATAGAAAAATCAAACCAGGTGAAAATCCGATTACAATTCCGAATTTTATCTCCACTAATATATGCTCACTTTAAAAATGTGCCTAACTATATGTCCTGTTTTATAAGAACTGTCTTAAAATTTCTAAAAATCAACCGATTTTGATTATGTTTCCAGTTTTACAAAGGAAATGGTTGTTTCTAATAGAAAAATCAAACCGGGTGAAAATCCGTTTATAATTCCGAATTTTATGTCCACTAATATAAGCTCACTTTAAAAATGTGCCTAACTATATGTCCTGTTTTATAAGAACTGTCTTAAAATCTCTATAAATCAACCGATTTTGATTATGTTTGAAGTTTTACAAAGGAAACGGTTGTTTCTAATAGAAAAATCAAACCGGGTGAAAATCCGATTACAATTCCGAATTTTATCTCCACTAATATATGCTCACTTTAAAAATGTGCCTAACTATATGTCCTGTTTTATAAGAACTGTCTTAAAATTTCTAAAAATCAACCGATTTTGATTATGTTTCCAGTTTTACAAAGGAAATGGTTGTTTCTAATAGAAAAATCAAACCGGGTGAAAATCCGTTTATAATTCCGAATTTTATGTCCACTAATATAAGCTCACTTTAAAAATGTGCCTAACTATATGTCCTGTTTTATAAGAACTGTCTTAAAATCTCTAAAAATCAACCGATTTTGATTATGTTTGAAGTTTTACAAAGGAAATGGTTGTTTATAATAGAAAAATCAAACCAGGTGAAAATCCGTTAATAATTTCGAATTTTATGTCCACTAATACAAGCTCGTTTTATAAATGTGCCTAACTATATGTCCTGTTTTATAAGAACTATCTTAAAATCTCTAAAAATCAACCGATTTTGATTATGTTTCCAGTTTTACAAAGGAAATGGTTGTTTCTAATAGAAAAATCAAACCGGGTGAAAATCCGTTTATAATTCCGAATTTTATGTCCACTAATATAAGCTCACTTTAAAAATGTGCCTAAATATATGCTTTGTTTTATAAGAACTGTCTTAAAATCTCTAAAAATCAACCGATTTTGATTATATTTGAAGTTTTGTAAAGGAAAAGGTTGTTTATAAGAGAAAAATCAAACCGAGTGAAAATCCGTTTATAATTCCGAATTCTATGTCCACTAATACAAGCTCACTTTAAAAATGTGCCTAAGTATATGCCCTGTTTTATAAGAACAGTCCTAAAATCTCTAAAAATCAACCGATTTTGATTATTTTTGAAGTTTTACAACGGAAAAGGTTGCTTATAAGAGAAAAATCAAACCGGGTGAAAATCCGTTTATATCGAGGAGAACTAATAGTGTTAACCGCTAGTGTACACTCAACACTTACGATTTAATTGCTTAAATGCAAATTAATTGCGAAAATACAGCTGCAAGTTTAATTTGTGATTTATTACCATTATTACAAATCACTCGATAGGTTATCCACACAAATTATATTATTTTATCTGAAACTTTGTAATTTATTCTATTTACAACAAAATTCTGCTATACTTATTTACTTAGGTATATCTTACCAGTTTTTATTATTTTAGAAATTAATTAAGAAATAAAATTGTTACATAATTTTTTTTTCGCAGTTTTGTGTTTTATAATCACTTTTACTGTTGGAATAGTTAATTGGGTCCAAATAAGGAGAATACGAATTTTATCGCCATTAAAAGTGCACTCACTACATAAAAAAATTTATAAATAATCGAACAATTTTATCATTTTAAATTTTGTTCCAGTTTAACTTTCATATTTATTAGATATTTCTAACTACCGACAACGAACACTTAAAGTTTGATAAGTGCTCAGTAGAGACACTTATAAAAAAATTTGGCAATTCTATGTACTAACACAGCGAAATTGGCGCCAAATTAAAAAAATGGAGGGAAAATAATTACTTCGTATAAGAAACTGTGCAAAATTTCAAACCAGCATACTTTACATAAATCGTGCGTAATCGCATAGCACAAATCAGAATATGTAGATAATTTATTCCCGCGCTACAACTAAATAACCAACATTATAAATAAAATAAAGACAGTGAAGGGAAATGGTTCAAGTACAAACACAATTCGCTCTCCCACAATAATTTCATAAACGAAAAAATCCAACTAGAACAAACGCCTATAATTACTTAACCTAACTTATAAAAAATCGCGCCATTTAACCTACCACATTTTTGACAGTTCTTTCGTCGGGTAATCGTTTCGGAACTAGTTCTGGAGCTGATGAGAGTGTCCTCGGTGTTGCCACTGCTGATGGCATCGCCGTCGTCCTGCTGTTTCGCCACCACTTCTGCAACGTGATGACGATGGAACCACCGCGATTTCCAAAATTTCATCGTGGGTTGCCGTTTCTGAAAGTATTTGGGTTAATAAATGGTGATAGAATTTGTGTGGTTAATCAATCTGGTGACCCGTTTATTAACACCGTGTAATTTGTTCAATCAAATTGACCTCAAATTATTTTCCGAAGATATTTCAGTTTTCTTTTAATCCGATTTAGTTCAAAGTCAACAGCTGTCTTAGTTTCTCTTTAACCACTTTTATTTATTCCTCTTCTAGTCTAGTCTACTAAGTTAGTCATCTAGTTTTATGTCTTAATTTCTTAGCTTCTATTATATAACACTTGATGCAATAAAAAACTGTATTGTACAACAGACTTTACATTTGTGGCATACATAAGATAATTAAATTTTATTTATTGTTTTGGGTTGCTCAAAAAATATTACCGAAAGTTAACTGCGGTTAGTTCACACAATATGGTGGTGCCTCAGGGAACAAACTTGGAGCCCCTGCGCGCCGGCACTAATTAAATCTTACTAGTTATATAATCATTAATCTTGATTAGTTGAGTTAAGCTGTTTTTTCTCGTGGTTCATTGTGGCTACCTCAATTATTTTATTTTGGTGGTGCCCCAGGGAACCACCCGCAGGCCCTCTTTAGTCTTTAGCGCTATTAATAATTAAATCACACGTTAATATGTGGATTAAAATGGAATGTTAAAGTGTTATTTCTTACGTTAGGTGCCTAACTATATGTCCTGTTTTATAAGAACTGTCTTAAAATCTCTAAAAATCAACCGATTTTGATTATGTTTGAAGTTTTACAAAGGAAAAGGTTGTTTCTAATAGAAAAATCAAACCGCGTGAAAATCCGTTTTTAATTCCTAATTTTATGTCCACTAATACGAGCTCATTTTATAAATGTGCCTACCTATATATCCTGTTTTATAAGACCTGTCTTAAAATCTCTAAAAATCAACCGATTTTGATTATGTTTGAAGTTTTACAAAGGAAAAGGTTGTTTCTAATAGAAAAATCAAACCGGGTGAAAATCCGTTTTTAATTCCGAATTTTATGTCCACTAATACAAGCTCACTTTAAAAATGTGCCTAACTATATGTCCTGTTTTATAAGAACTCTCGTAAAATCTCTAACAATCAACCGATTTTGATTATGTTTGAAGTTTTATAAAGGAAAAGCTTGTTTCTAATAGAAAAGTCAAACCGGGTGAAAATCCGTTTACAATTCCGAATTTTATGTCCACTAATATAATCTCACTTCAAAAATTTGCCTAACGATATGTCCTGTTTTATAAGAACTGTCTTAAAATCTCTAAAAATCAACCGATTTTGATTATGTTTCCAGTTTTACAAAGGAAATGGTTGTTTCTAATAGAAAAATCAAACCGGGTGAAAATCCGTTTACAATTCCGAATTTTATGTCCACTAATATAATCTCACTCCAAAAATTTGCCTAAGTATATGTCCTGTTTTATAAGAACTGTCTTAAAATCTCTAAAAATCAACCGATTTTGATTATGTTTCCAGTTTTACAAAGGAAAAGGTTTTTTCTAATAATAAAATCAAACCGCGTGAAAACCCGTTTATAATTCCGAATTTTATGTCCACTAATACAAGCTCACTTTAAAAATGTACCTAACTATACATCCTGTTTTATAAGAACTGTCTTAGAATCTCTAAAAATCAACCGATTTTGATTATGTTTGAAGTTTTACAAAGGAAAAGATTCTTTCTAATAGAAAAATCAAACCGTGTGAAAATCCGTTTATAATTCCGAATTTTATGTCCACTAATACAAGCTCACTTTAAAAATGTGCCTAACTATACATCCTGTTTTATAAGAACTGTCTTAAACTCTCTAAAAATCAACCGATTTTGATTATGTTTGAAGCTTTACAAAGGAAAAGGTTGTTTCTAATAGAAAAATCAAACCGCGTGAAAATCCGTTTTTAATTCCTAATTTTATGTCCACTAATACGAGCTCATTTTATAAATGTGCCTACCTATATATCCTGTTTTATAAGACCTGTCTTAAAATCTCTAAAAATCAACCGATTTTGATTATGTTTGAAGTTTTACAAAGGAAAAGGTTGTTTCTAATAGAAAAATCAAACCGGGTGAAAATCCGTTTTTAATTCCGAATTTTATGTCCACTAATACAAGCTCACTTTAAAAATGTGCCTAACTATATGTCCTGTTTTATAAGAACTCTCGTAAAATCTCTAAAAATCAACCGATTTTGATTATGTTTGAAGTTTTATAAAGGAAAAGCTTGTTTCTAATAGAAAAGTCAAACCGGGTGAAAATCCGTTTACAATTCCGAATTTTATGTCCACTAATATAATCTCACTTCAAAAATTTGCCTAACGATATGTCCTGTTTTATAAGAACTGTCTTAAAATCTCTAAAAATCAACCGATTTTGATTATGTTTCCAGTTTTACAAAGGAAATGGTTGTTTCTAATAGAAAAATCAAACCGGGTGAAAATCCGTTTACAATTCCGAATTTTATGTCCACTAATATAATCTCACTCCAAAAATTTGCCTAAGTATATGTCCTGTTTTATAAGAACTGTCTTAAAATCTCTAAAAATCAACCGATTTTGATTATGTTTCCAGTTTTACAAAGGAAAAGGTTTTTTCTAATAATAAAATCAAACCGCGTGAAAACCCGTTTATAATTCCGAATTTTATGTCCACTAATACAAGCTCACTTTAAAAATGTACCTAACTATACATCCTGTTTTATAAGAACTGTCTTAGAATCTCTAAAAATCAACCGATTTTGATTATGTTTGAAGTTTTACAAAGGAAAAGATTCTTTCTAATAGAAAAATCAAACCGTGTGAAAATCCGTTTATAATTCCGAATTTTATGTCCACTAATACAAGCTCACTTTAAAAATGTGCCTAACTATACATCCTGTTTTATAAGAACTGTCTTAAACTCTCTAAAAATCAACCGATTTTGATTATGTTTGAAGCTTTACAAAGGAAAAGGTTGTTTCTAATAGAAAAATCAAACCGCGTGAAATTCCGTTTATAATTCCGAATTTTATGTCCACTAATACAAGCTCACTTTAAAAATGTGCCTAACTATATGTCCTGTTTTATAAGAACTGTCTTAAAATCTCTAAAAATCAACCGATTTTGATTATGTTTGAACTTTTACAAAGGAAAAGGTTGTTTCTAATAAAAAAATCAAACCGCGTGAAAACCCGTTTATAATTCCGAATTTTATGTCCACTAATACAAGCTCACTTTAAAAATGTGCCTAACTGTATGTCCGGTTTTATAAGATTATAATCAAATGTAGCAACAACGTACATTATTATTGTGTCCTCCAAAAATTTCATATTATTTTCCTTATTAAATATTTAAATCCATTATTAATGTGTGACCCTAATTAAATCTTACCTAACCTCATCTCCAAAAAAAGATACTATAAAGAGTGTGTTAACAACAATTAACATTATTCACACACTTCATTAAATTACGTTGTAGTTAATTAAAATTATTTGGAAATACGAAACGTGATAGAGCTAAGCTAATAGGAAATAACCATAAAATAATATAGCAGGCTTAGTTCCTGGATCCTTGTTAACTACTTGAATTTATTGGGTTTATTTTCGAGGTATTGGTTTTTTTTTTATTGATTTTCCTCAAGAACAACAAAAAAACTTAATCGTAGGTGAAATAAATAAATAAATAAATAAAAACGCGGAAATAATGCAATTTGCTAATAATTTTAATTTATTATTGCTATAGGTTACTAACCTTGTGGAAAAGAACAAAACAAAGCACAAAAAACTCGGATATTATAGTTTTATCTATCGTAAATGTTACTGGAAATTTCGATGAATAAAATTTTTTTGGGAAAATTTGTCAATAAATTATTATATTCCCACATGTATTACATAATCTTCCCCCCTCTCCCCCTCGACCCAAAAATAAATTGTTATTATATAATTTTTATATTATAACAAGTTTCGTTTAAAAAATTTCTTTTTTCGTCACAGTGAATCTGATTTTAATTCGGATTCCAGTTTATTTCGAAGACTTGGCGAGTGGCTTGTGTACGTAACCTTCGTTTCTGTTCACTTTATTGTTGACAATGATTATCTGTTCGAATTATGAGCCACAAGGAACATAGGAATAGTAGTTCGTTAACTGGATTTAGGTTGAAACTTTGGAAAATTGGTCATAATTCAGTTGTTTTTTTAGATAGAACTGTCAAATTGCCTTAGTTATTTAGACAAACGTTCGCTCTAAATTAAATTGTAAGCTCAATCAGTTTTTTATTGTACTTTAGAAACTGTAGGACATAGAACTAAACGATATTTTTTGGATTAACATGGAATTTTTTGGAAAATGTGCCATAAATAATTTGTTTTTTGAGATAGAACTGTCAAAATTCGTTGGTTATTAAAACAAATCACTGCACTTAGTATTATCGACAACTCAACTGCCTCTCGAAAGTAGTTTAGAGACTATAAGACATAGAAATAGTAGTTAGTTAACTGGAATCAGGTTGAAACTTTGGAAAATTGGTCATAATTCAGTTGTTTTTTTAGATAGAACTGTCAAATTGCTTAAGTTATTTAGACAAATGTTCGCTCTAAATGAAATTGTACTCAATCAATTTTTTATTGTACTTTAGAAACTGTAGGACATAGAACTAAGCGATATTTTTTGGATTAACATGGAATTTTTTGGAAAATGTGCCATAAATAATTTGTTTTTTGAGATAGAACTGTCAAAATTCGTTGGTTATTAAAACAAATCACTGCACTTAGAATTATCGACAACTTAACTGCCTCTCGAAAGTAGTTTAGAGACTATAAGACATAGAAATAGTAGTTAGTTAACTGGAATTAGGTTGAAACTTTGGAAAATTGGTCATAATTCAGTTGTTTTTTTAGATAGAACTGTCAAATTGCCTTAGTTATTTCAACAAACGTGTGCTCTAAATTAAATTGTAAGCTCAATCAGTTTTTTATTGTACTTTAGAAACTGTAGGACATAGAACTAAGCGATATTTTTTGGATTAACATGGAATTTTTTGAAAAATGTGCCTTAAATAAGTTGTTTTTTGAGATAGGACTGTCAAAATTCGATGGTTATTAAAACAAATCACTGCACTTAGTATTATCGACAACTCAACTGCCTCTCGAAAGTAGTTTAGAGACTATAAGACGTAGAAGGAGTAGTTAGTTAACTGGAATTAGGTTGAAACTTTGGAAAATTGGTCATAATTCAGTTGTTTTTTTAGATAGAACTGTCAAATTGCGTTAGTTATTTAGACAAATGTTCGCTCTAAATTAAATTGTACTCAATCAATTTTTTATTGTACTTTAGAAACTGTAGGACATAGAACTAAGCAATATTTTTTGGATTAACATGGAATTTTTTGGAAAATGTGCCATTAATAATTTGTTTTTTGAGATAGAACTGTCAAAATTCGTTGGTTATTAAAACAAATCACTGCACTTAGTATTATCGACAACTTAACTGCCTCTCGAAAGTAGTTTAGAGACTATAAGACATAGAAATAGTAGTTAGTTAACTGGAATTAGGTTGAAACTTTGGAAAATTGGTCATAATTCAGTTGTTTTTTTAGATAGAACTGTCAAATTGCGTTAGTTATTTAGACAAATGTTCGCTCTAAATTAAATTGTACTCAATCAATTTTTTATTGTACTTTAGAAACTGTAGGACATAGAACTAAGCAATATTTTTTGGATTAACATGGAATTTTTTGGAAAATGTGCCATTAATAATTTGTTTTTTGAGATAGAACTGTCAAAATTCGTTGGTTATTAAAACAAATCACTGCACTTAGTATTATCGACAACTTAACTGCCTCTCGAAAGTAGTTTAGAGACTATAAGACATAGAAATAGTAGTTAGTTAACTGGAATTAGGTTGAAACTTTGGAAAATTGGTCATAATTCACTTGTTTTTTTAGATAGAACTGTCAAATTGCCTTAGTTATTTAGACAAACGTTCGCTCTAAATTAAATTGTAAGCTCAATCAGTTTTTTATTGTACTTTAGAAATTATAGGACATAGAACTAAGCGATATTTTTTGGAGTAACATGGAATTTTTTGGAAAATGTGCCTTAAATAAGTTGTTTTTTGAGATAGGACTGTCAAAATTCGATGGTTATTAAAACAAATCACTGCACTTAGTATTATCGACAACTCAACTGCCTCTCGAAAGTAGTTTAGAGACTATAAGACGTAGAAGGAGTAGTTAGTTAACTGGAATTAGGTTGAAACTTTGGAAAATTGGTCATAATTCAGTTGTTTTTTTAGATAGAACTGTCAAATTGCGTTAGTTATTTAGACAAATGTTCGCTCTAAATTAAATTGTACTCAATCAATTTTTTATTGTACTTTAGAAACTGTAGGACATAGAACTAAGCAATATTTTTTGGATTAACATGGAATTTTTTGGAAAATGTGCCATTAATAATTTGTTTTTTGAGATAGAACTGTCAAAATTCGTTGGTTATTAAAACAAATCACTGCACTTAGTATTATCGACAACTTAACTGCCTCTCGAAAGTAGTTTAGAGACTATAAGACATAGAAATAGTAGTTAGTTAACTGGAATTAGGTTGAAACTTTGGAAAATTGGTCATGATTCAGTTGTTTTTTCAGATAGAACTGTCAAATTGCCTTAGTTATTTAGACAAACGTTCGCTCTAAATTAAATTGTAAGCTCAATCAGTTTTTTATTGTACTTTAGAAACTGTAGGACATAGAACTAAACGATATTTTTTGGATTAACATGGAATTTCTTGAAAAATGTGCCATAAATAATTTTAAAAGTGTCAAAATTTGTTGATTAATAAAATAACTAATTGCACTTAAGTGTCTGTTAAAAGTAGTTTCAAAACTATAGGACATAGAATTGCGGTTTGATTTGTGGTATTAATTTAATTAGATTGTAATTCGAAATCCTCCAGTTTATTTCCAAAGACTTGAAGTCTTGAAGAGTTAATACGACATAAATCGTGTATGTAACCTTCGTTTTTGTTTATTTTATTGTTTACAATAATTATCTGTTGAAATTATAAAAATTAAATAAAATGTAATGTTAGTTGTACCTCAAGGAACTCTACACAAGAAAGTAAATTGAAAAAGGACAAAGTGGTTTTGGTTTAATTTAATTTACTTTAATTTAATTTAATTAAAAATTCATTTGTTTATTTATTTATTTATCTTATTGAATAAAATAAAGAACAATAGGTAATATGTAGTAATTTTCAGTAATAATTGTTTAATAAAGTAGAAAAACAGAATATAAGAACAAAATTATGTGCTCACCTTGGATTCCATTTTTATTGTTTATAAAGTATTTAACGGAATTTTTTCTAGTATGTGACAAAATTTCTATTAATTATTATAATTATCATTATTTTGCCTCGAAGATTTCTTATTGATGAGGATAGAATAAAATAATTATAAAATTTTGTGTAAATTATAATATAAAAACATTCTTAAAAGTCTGGAAAATTTTAAACTATTTAATCTTAACGGCCCCAAATAGCTTCCTTGCGGCACCTCAAACCTTACAATTTTTATATAAAAATATTATATTAACTTACAAATATTAATCCATAGACACCTCTGATGGTACTGAAGGTTTCCGGTACCAACTAGTTTTTTCAAACGACTTTGCTGCACTTGCACTTAATGCTAACTGTCCCAAAACGATAACAATTTTTTCCACTATACTGTAATGATGCAAAACTACCTCGTTAATTTTGATTTAATTTTTTACCTGTCGAATAATTAATTAATGTTGTTGTCTCTCTGCAATTGCTACTTTGTATATGCACGATTTAAAAATATATGAAAAATATTTATTGACCTTCGTCCGCGTTTGGAAATACCGTAGTGGTGGTGGTGGTGTGGTGTCTGCTAATTCTTCGATTACCACAGCACACTACGAGTACTACCTATACTACTCCTTACACACTTATCACATACTCTATTAGACTGCAAGCTACCAACTGACCTACAACCACAACAAATTACAGCATTTAAAATCTATATTATCACGGAATTGTCTGTCTTTGTGTGTGGGTGGTTGGATTGATTGAATCCGAACTGCCATGTCAATTTTTTTACGGACTAAAGACGTGAATAAGAAGATGATCTTTAGAGCTCTGAGCTTTAACTCTCATTCAACTTTTTTAAAAATGCGTACTAAACGTAGATTTTCATAGAAACGCAGAGTAATATTTGGGGTGACGCAAGGTACTAACCTCAGCCTCCGTAGACAAAAAGTCGTTATAAACATAATAATTTAAAAATGTAATAGAATATCGAGAAATTATATAGAAAACTCGTTGAAATCTATAAGAAATAAAAAACGTCCAATTTTGCAAGCTTTTTTCTAATTTTAAGCATTATAACTTGAAAATGCTCCGTGATATCAAGAAATTATCTAAATACCTCGTTAGAGCAGCTCTAAATCTGTAAGAAATTAGTCTATAAGAAATTTGAGGGCGTTGCGTACGACAATAAACGATAATAAATTAAAATAATCTAATTTTGTAAGCTTTTTCGAATTTTAAGCATTATAACTTGAAAATGCGACGTGATATCAAGAAATTGTTTAAATACCTCATTAGAGCAGCTCTAAATTTTTAAGAAATTAGTCTGTAAGAAATTTGGGGCGTTGCGTAGGACAATAAACGATAATAAATTAAAATAATCTAATTTTGCAAGCTTTTTTCGAATTTTAAGCATTATAACTTGAAAATGCGTCGTGATATCAAGAAATTGTTTAAATACCTCATTAGAGCAGCTCTAAATTTTTAAGAAATTAGTCTGTAAGAAATTTGGGGCGTTGCGTAGGACAATAAACGATAATAAATTAAAAACATCCCATTTTGCAAGCTTTTTTCGGATTTTAAGCATTATAACTTGAAAATGCGTCGTGATATCAAGAAATTGTTTAAATACCTCATTAGAGCAGCTCTAAATTTTTAAGAAATTAGTCTGTAAGAAATTTGGGGCGTTGCGTAGGACAATAAACGATAATAAATTAAAAACATCCCATTTTGCAAGCTTTTTTCGAATTTTTAGCATTATAACTTGAAAATGCGACGTGATATCAAGAAATTGTTTAAATACCTCGTTAGAGCAGCTCTAAATCTATAAGAAATTAGTCTGTAAGAAATTTGAGGGCGTTGCGTAGAACAATAAACGATAATAAATTAAAAACATCCCATTTTGCAAGCTTTTTTCGGATTTTAAGCATTATAACTTGAAAATGCGTCGTGATATCAAGAAATTGTTTAAATACCTCATTAGAGCAGCTCTAAATTTTTAAGAAATTAGTCTGTAAGAAATTTGGGGCGTTGCGTAGGACAATAAACGATAATAAATTAAAAACATCCCATTTTGCAAGCTTTTTTCGGATTTTAAGCATTATAACTTGAAAATGCGTCGTGATATCAAGAAATTGTTTAAATACCTCATTAGAGCAGCTCTAAATTTTTAAGAAATTAGTCTGTAAGAAATTTGGGGCGTTGCGTAGGACAATAAACGATAATAAATTAAAAACATCCCATTTTGCAAGCTTTTTTCGGATTTTAAGCATTATAACTTGAAAATGCGTCGTGATATCAAGAAATTGTTTAAATACCTCATTAGAGCAGCTCTAAATTTTTAAGAAATTAGTCTGTAAGAAATTTGGGGCGTTGCGTAGGACAATAAACGATAATAAATTAAAAACATCCCATTTTGCAAGCTTTTTTCGGATTTTAAGCATTATAACTTGAAAATGCGTCGTGATATCAAGAAATTGTTTAAATGCCTCATTAGAGCAGCTCTAAATTTTTAAGAAATTAGTCTGTAAGAAATTTGGGGCGTTGCGTAGGACAATAAACGATAATAAATTGAAAACATCCCATTTTGCAAGTTTTTTCGAATTTTAAGCATTATCACTTGAAAATGCGCCGTGATATCAAGAAATTGTTAGAGCAGCTAAATCTGTAAGAAATTTTAGGGCGTTGCTTAGGACATAAATTAAAAACGTCCCATTTTGCAAGCTTTATAAGAGTTTTATAAATAAACAACAATTAACATTATTTTGCCTTTGATACAACGGAAATGCCTAAGCTAGTAAAACTATGATTATATTTACCGTAAATATACATATCCATAAATATTTCCTATAGTTAATTTACTTTAATTTTGTAACCTTAAATCTAATTGGCAAAAATTTAAGAATCGTTTTGAAACATCCCAAATTTTTACGCAAATAAACTCTTTGTTTTATTAAGGAACATTGACATTGCCTATAAACTATGATTAATGCTTACACACACGACGAATAAAATATCTCCACACTAGCCTACTCTGATGAAAGTAAAAGCATATTGTGTGTTGGTTTCATTTTAATTCAATTTAGGCAACAATTTCACAACTAAAGTATGATGAACTTTAAATTAACTTTTATAATACACACAAAATTTTGTATTAGGCAATTTGGGTTTGTATTTCGACTAATACACCCAAAATGGATCCTGATAAATCTAGCTTCTAGCGTATAAGCCCCACTTTCTATTGTTGCCTTGAGATTCTCTTGAAAAATATTTCAAATATTGAAACTAATCTAACGACATTTTACATATAAACGCGCTTAATTTTTGTACAAGTTTTTTTTCCGTTAATTGCACAAGAAAACCAGTGCGGCTACTGCAAAAAATTTTTTATATTTTTATTTGTAGTAGATTAAGACCGGAATTTGGTATTATAAGTTGCTTCCAAATGTTGATTTGATTTCTTTCAGCTTGCATAAACAAACAATGTCATGGTTGAATAAAATATCAATAGCAGCAGTTCCAAAATAATTAAAAACTGTCAGCTCGAAAATTTTCAAAATTTAAAATTTATAAAAAAAAAATTAAACAAGCTGATTGGTATCTTGTGATTTAATCTAAGATAAAAGACTAAATTACCTCGCAAATAACGCAAATTTGATCAAAATCACTCCACTATTTCCAAAACTATGGCACTTAAGTTAAAAAAAAGCAAAATTTTGATTTTTATTTATTTTCGAGAATTAATTACTCGCTTAGGTATATTTTATAATATTTTGAATAAAACAATAGTAAACATTGATAATTCTTCAAATTTGCTCAAAATTCATGCAGTGGTTCTAAAATTATGGCTTTATAAACAACGCCACCTCGAAAATTTTATCCAAATTTTAAAAAATGTAAGATTTAAGCCCCCAAAAAAATTTTAGTAGCTGTTGGTGATTTAATTTTAGACAAAAGACTAAATTACCTCGCAAATAACGAAAATTTGATCAAAATCACTCCACTAGTTCCAAAACTATGGCACTTTAGTTAAAAAAAGGCAAATTTTTAGTTTTTATTTATTTTCGAGAATTAATTACTCGCTTAGGTATATTTTATAATATTTTGAATAAAACAATAGTAAACATTGATAATTCTTCAAATTTGCTCAAAATTCATGCAGTGGTTCTAAAATTATGGCTTTATAAACAACGCCACCTCGAAAATTTTATCCAAATTTTAAAAAATTAAGATTTAAGCCCCCAAAAAAATCTTAGTGGCTGTTGGTGATTTAATTTTAGACAAAAGACTAAATTACCTCGCAAATAACGAAAATTTGATCAAAATCACTCCACTAGTTCCAAAACTATGGCACTTTAGTTAAAAAAAGCAAAATTTTGATTTTTATTTATTTTCGAGAATTAATTACTCGCTTAGGTATATTTTATAATATTTTGAATAAAATAATAGTAAACATTGATAATTCTTCAAATTTGGTCAAAATTCATGCAGCGGTTCTAAAATTATGGCTTTATAAACAACGCCACCTCGAAAAATTAATCCGAATTTTAAAAAAATTAAGTTTTAAGCCCCCAAAAAATCTTAGTGGCTGTTGGTGATTTAATTTTAGACAAAAGACTAAATTACCTTGCAAATAACGTAAATTTGACTAAAATCCAACAAGCGGTACTAAAATTATTAAACATTTTAAAGTTCTTACATTTCAAAATTTTAACACCTATTTTTTTCGCCCACAAAATAATTCCAAATAAACCGCAAGACACTTTCTATTATTTATTATTGTACAAAACAGTCAACTGTTTGTCTGAAATAGCAAATTTGAATCAAATCCCACCAGTGGTTACAAAACTGTGGCGTTTAGAACAGACGCACCTAAAAACATCGTAATTTTGAACTTATTTTTTAACAAAAAAAAAACAAAACAAAATGAGTCACTAGATTTTGATTATTGCAGTTACGATTAAAACAAAAATTACTGAAAATTTGATGAAAATCGAAGCAGTGGTTCTAAAATACAAAAAAATCCGTTATGACAAATCTAAGTTATTTTAAGCCGCCAAAAAAAAACTAAATTTTCAAAATATTTTATGGTAGCCGCAATATTTCTCTTTGAAAAACCGAAAATTTCGCAAAAATCCGCCCAGTGGTTCCAAAACTACAGCACTTTAACTAAACACCACACAAAATTTAAAACAAAACGATTTAATAAACAAAAACGAATCAAAATCGAAATCGTTAAACGAATCTTACCGCTTCCATGGCCATGTTGATAGCACCATCAACTCACAACGTAAATCTCAGCTCACTAGATAAAATAAAATAATAAAAAAAGAAAAATTTCTTTGTGGTTTCGTCGCTTCCAATAATATTGTTGTTATCGTTGTAAAGACAAATTTATATAATATAAACATAGGAAGCATAATAACAAATGATATATTATTCCAAAATGTACGTTTTAATACGATTCCATTGTGGATTAGATAAAAGTTCAATGGAAGTTATCGGAATAATAACACAAACACAAAAATAGAAAAGTTTTTGTTGTTTATATTTTTGCTAAAATTCCCGCTTGATTTTTGCTGTAAGTTTTTTTTTATATTGTTTTTAAGGCCAGGGTGACAAAATTCCGAACCAACACTTTTCTTCCATTTAAATTTTTTTAAATTATACTCTGCGGTTTGTAGTTTCCAATAAAATTATTTAAACTAATCTACGATTGTGCAATGAACACTTAAACACACCGCAACCATATCCAGTCATTAACATTATTTTTTTCCTCAAATATATTTTTATATATGTAGGTAGACTATAATTTAAATATATTGAACATTAAAACTGCAAGTGTTAGTGTTAAGTAAGAAACCATGACCTCTTGAGATATAAAAAGTAGAAAATTATTGGAAATTAATTTAATTAATTATGTGTTATTGTTTATGACATAAATTTCGACGACGGTTTGTCTGTTATTTGTTTAAAAATTACGCGTTTGGCATAAAATACAAAATAAAAGACGAAAAGTTTACAGGAATTTAAAGAATTTTTGAGTCTCAACAGTTTTGGAACCCCTGTTTTGATTTTCGCCAAATTTCATTTTCCAGAAACGAGGTTCTATATTTTTATGATAAAAACAAAAAATATAGGTATGCTCTACTACTTTTCTCAATTTTTTAAAATAATTAAATTTTTGGGTGCTAACTTTATAAATTTTTTTAAAATTTTGGTCACAGTTTTAATCTAAACCAGTAGTTACTGGTGGGATTTTAGTCAAATTTGTTTAATTTTTAGTGACAGGAGTCTATATTTAATATAAAAGTAAAAAGACAAAAGAATTGTGCCATCGTTTTGCAATTTTTTAAACAATTTTAATTTTGGGGTGCTAATTTTTCAATTTTTTAATTTTTGTCTTAGTTTTGGAACCACTGGTGGGCTTTTAGTCTAATTTGTTCCATTCTAAGTACCGGGAGACTATATGTAATATAAAAACAAAAAACAAATGACTTGCGTCACTGGGAATTTTTTTAAATAATTTAAATTTTGGGGTGCTAATTTTTTAAGGATTTTTCAATTTTTACATAGTTTTGGAACCACTGGTGGGATTTTAGTCAATTTGTTCCATTTTTAGTAACAGCAGTCCATATTTAATAAAAAAGCAAAAAAACAAAAGAATTGTGCATTTTTTAGACAACTTAAATTTTGAGGTGGTAATTTTCTAATTTTTTTATTTCTGTCATTGTTCTAGAACCACTGGATGGATTTTAGTCAAATATGTTCCATTTTCCAGTGACAGAAGACTATATTTAATATAAAAACAAAAAACGTATGAATTGTGCTACTGTGGAATTTTTTAAACAATTTTAATTCTGAGGTGTTAATTTTTTAAGGATTTTTCAATTTTTCTCATAGTTTTGGAACCCCTGGTGGGATTTTAGTCAAATTTGTTCCATTTTTAGTAATAGGAGTCCATATTTAATAAAAAAGCAAAAAAACAAAAGAATTGTGCCAACGTTTCGCAATTTTTTAGATAACTTAAATTTTGAAGTGCAATTTTTCTAAATTTTTTTATTTCTGTCATTGTTCTAGAGCCACTGGATGGATTTTAGCCAAATTTGTTCCATTTTCCGGTAATTGGGGTCTATATATAATATAAAACCAAAAGAACTGCGCCAATGCCTTTCTAAATTTTTTTTATATTTAAAATTTTTGGGTACTAATTTTTTAAGATTTTCTACAATTTTGGTCACAGTTTTGTTACTACTGGTTAGATTTTAGTCAAATTTGTTCCATTTTCCAGTGACGGGAGACTATATTTAATATAAAAACAAAAAACAAAAGAACTGCGTCACTATCTTTCTCAGTTTTATAAATAATTTAAATTTTTGGGTGCTACTTTTTATAATTTTTTTAAATTTGGTCACACTTTTGGAACCACTGGTTGGATTTTAGTCAAATTTGTTCCATTTTCAGGTAATGGAGGTTTATATTAATATAAAAACCAAAAAACAAACGAACTACGCCACTCAATTTTTTAAATAATTTAATTTTCTGGGTGCTACATTTTTATAATTTTTTAAATTTCGATCACACTTTTGGAACCACTGGTTGGATTTTAGTCAAATTTGTTCCATTTACCGGTAAGGGGATCTATATTTAATATAAAAACAATAGAACTGCGCCACTATCTTTCTCAGTTTTTTAAATAATTTAAATTTTTGGTGTTACTTTTTTTTTATAAGTTTTTTGAATTTCGATCACAGTTTTGGAACCACTGGTTGGATTTTAGTCAAATTTGTTCCATTTTCTGGTAATGGGGGTTTATATATTAATATAAAAACCAAAAAACAAAAGAACTACACCACTCAAATTTTTAAATAATTTAAATTTGTGGGTGCTAAGTACTTTTTAAGAATTTTTTCAATTTCTGTCACAATTTTGTAACCACTGGTCGGATTTTAGTGAAATTTGTACCAATTTCCTATTAATCGAAACTTCTTTTAAGAGAAGACAAAAAACAAAAGAAATACACGGCTGTTTCTACATTTTTTAAGCAATTTAATAGAAATTTTTTTAAATTTTTTTTAAATTTTTTGTTCAAATTACTACAACTTTGGAACCACTGGTCGAAATTTCACCAAGTTTGTGTTGTTGGACAGCTAAACTCACCTCGTATCTATTAGAAGACATGACAAATTTTATTTGTCATGCTCTGCTTTTTATCGCTTTGTATTAGAAGCCCTCAGTTTTTGGGTCGATATTTAACCCTGCAAAAAAGTTGTTTGAGAACTTCTGGTCGTTAGCTTTTTCTTAGTTTTTATCAATATTAAACCGTGTTTTTGTCAGTTAGAATGAAAATTTGGAGATAAACTGCCAGTTAAATTAGAATGATGAAACTTTGAAGCAAAGTGTAAAATTTTAAGTTTTAGGTCTCTAGCTCCCAAAAAATTTTTTTTAAAAGTTTAACTTACTTCAATCTCTTATAGCTTCCAAACCACCACAAAAAAAATCACAAATCTACTTAAACACAACAACGCAAGGATAAAAATCAAGTGAGCTGCATTTTTTCATCTAACGGCGCTTTTACATAAAATTTCTGCGTAGAAAAAAGCAACATTTACATTCTCTCTTATTGGTTTATGTGGATTTTTGCATGGTAATTGTTGGTTTGCAAAACAATAAAGCGAATGTCCATATAAGACAATTACCCCTTCCGATTTATTAACCATAATTTTGTCTTTATTCAATAAGTTATAAAATATTCAAACAATATTACACATATATCTAAACTTAGTTGCAAATAAGAGACAATTACTTGACCTTAATTTACTTTATTATAAAAGCCAAAGACTAGGACTTGTCGGAGAAAAAATGTGCATAATAATAATTAAAATATCTCACAATTTACAATTCAAATAGCTCAAGTATTATTGTTATTGTTATTAACCATAGTCGCTTGCGTTAGGAGAGAAACAATAACTATAAACTAAATTATTTTTCCCAGAAGCTATAAGCAATATTTTTTCTTATTACGTTAAAATATATCAATTATTTTTGTTGCCAAATCATTATAAACACTTTGTACCCATAAGATAAAAAATATTTACATTGGAAACTTGCTCACTGATATGCAACCCAATTAAAACGCATATAAAACTTCTAGGGTGTATGTTGGGTTGCCTATACAACAAACCTTTATTATTTGTTTAATTTATTACAGAACATCATTTCCTCTCAAGCTAAGAATGAAATTTATACAAATTTTCTTGGAACGAAGTTTAAACTGCGACCTTAGTCCAATTAAGGCTCTGGTTTTGAGTTTAACCCCAAAATGCTGCAGAGGGTACAACTGGGGTTCATTCTGAGTTTCTCCCAATTTTTTGATCATATTTTATAACTAGTTCTAAAGTTATAGGACATAGAAGCAAGAAATTATGGAATTTTTACTCGAATTTTGGACATGACCTTCACTGGTACCAAAATTTTTCGTCTACGAACCCCAAAAGGCTGCAGATGTTGCACACGAGATTTCATTTTGAGTTAATCCAAATTTTTTTATCATATATTATAACTAGTTCTAAAGTTATAGGACATAGAAGCAAGAAATTATGGAATTTTTGCTCGAATTTTGGACATGACCTTCACTGGTACCAAAATTTTTCGTCTACGAACCCCAAAAGGCTGCAGATGTTGCACACGAGATTTCATTTTGAGTTAATCCAAATTTTTTTATCATATATTATAACTAGTTCTAAAGTTATAGGACATAGAAGCAAGAAATTATGGAATTTTTGCACGAATTTTGGACATGACCTTCACTGGTACCAAAATTTTTCGTCTACGAACCCCAAAAGGCTGCAGATGTTGCACACGAGATTTCATTTTGAGTTAATCCCAATTTTTTTATCATATATTATAACTAGTTCTAAAGTTATAGGACATAAAAGCAAGAAATTATGGAATTTTTGCTCGAATTTTGGACATGACTTTCACTGGTACCAAAATTTTTCGTCTACGAACCCCAAAAGGCTGCAGATGTTGCACACGAGATTTCATTTTGAGTTAATCCCAATTTTTTTTTCATATATTATAACTAGTTCTAAAGTTATAGGACATAAAAGCAAGAAATTATGGAATTTTTGCTCGAATTTTGGACATGACCTTCACTGGTACCAAAATTTTTCGTCTACGAACCCCAAAAGGCTGCAGATGTTGCACACGAGATTTCATTTTGAATTAATCCAAATTTTTTGATCATATATTATAACTAGTTCTAAAGTTATAGGACATAGAAGCAAGAAATTATGGAATTTTTGCTCGAATTTTGGACATGACCTTCACTGGTACCAAAATTTTTCGTCTACGAACCCCAAAAGGCTGCAGATGTTGCACACGAGATTTCATTTTGAGTTAATCCAAATTTTTTTATCATATATTATAACTAGTTCTAAAGTTATAGGACATAGAAGCAAGAAATTATGGAATTTTTGCTCGAATTTTGGACATGACCTTCACTGGTACCAAAATTTTTCGTCTACGAACCCCAAAAGGCTGCAGATATTGCACACGAGATTTCATTTTGAGTTAATCCAAATTTTTTGATCATATATTATAACTAGTTCTAAAGTTATAGGACATAGAAGCAAGAAATTATGGAATTTTTGCACGAATTTTGGACATGACCTTCACTGGTACCAAAATTTTTCGTCTACGAACCCCAAAAGGCTGCAGATGTTGCACACGAGATTTCATTTTGAGTTAATCCAAATTTTTTGATCATATATTATAACTAGTTCTAAAGTTATAGGACATAGAAGCAAGAAATTATGGAATTTTTGCACGAATTTTGGACATGACCTTCACTGGTACCAAAATTTTTCGTCTACGAACCCCAAAAGGCTGCAGATGTTGCACACGAGATTTCATTTTGAGTTAATCCCAATTTTTTTATCATATATTATAACTAGTTCTAAAGTTATAGGACATAAAAGCAAGAAATTATGGAATTTTTGCTCGAATTTTGGACATGACCTTCACTGGTACCAAAATTTTTCGTCTACGAACCCCAAAAGGCTGCAGATGTTGCACACGAGATTTCATTTTGAGTTAATCCAAATTTTTTGATCATATATTATAACTAGTTCTAAAGTTATAGGACATAGAAGCAAGAAATTATGGAATTTTTGCTCGAATTTTGGACATGACCTTCACTGGTACCAAAATTTTTCGTCTACGAACCCCAAAAGGCTGCAGATGTTGCACACGAGATTTCATTTTGAATTAATCCAAATTTTTTGATCATATACTATAACTAGTTCTAAAGTTATAGGACATAGAAGCAAGAAATTATGGAATTTTTGCACGAATTTTGGACATGACCTTCACTGGTACCAAAATTTTTCGTCTACGAACCCCAAAAGGCTGCAGATGTTGCACACGAGATTTTATTTTGAGTTAATCCAAATTTTTTTATCATATATTATAACTAGTTCTAAAGTTATAGGACATAGAAGCAAGAAATTATGGAATTTTTGCTCGAATTTTGGACATGACCTTCACTGGTACCAAAATTTTTCGTCTACGAACCCCAAAAGGCTGCAGATGTTGCACACGAGATTTCATTTTGAGTTAATCCAAATTTTTTGATCATATATTATAACTAGTTCTAAAGTTATAGGACATAGAAGCAAGAAATTATGGAATTTTTGCTCGAATTTTGGACATGACCTTCACTGGTACCAAAATTTTTCGTCTACGAACCCCAAAAGGCTGCAGATGTTGCACACGAGATTTCATTTTGAGTTAATCCAAATTTTTTTATCATATATTATAACTAGTTCTAAAGTTATAGGACATAGAAGCAAGAAATTATGGAATTTTTGCTCGAATTTTGGACATGACCTTCACTGGTACCAAAATTTTTCGTCTACGAACCCCAAAAGGCTGCAGATATTGCACACGAGATTTCATTTTGAGTTAATCCAAATTTTTTGATCATATATTATAACTAGTTCTAAAGTTATAGGACATAGAAGCAAGAAATTATGGAATTTTTGCACGAATTTTGGACATGACCTTCACTGGTACCAAAATTTTTCGTCTACGAACCCCAAAAGGCTGCAGATGTTGCACACGAGATTTCATTTTGAGTTAATCCAAATTTTTTGATCATATATTATAACTAGTTCTAAAGTTATAGGACATAGAAGCAAGAAATTATGGAATTTTTGCACGAATTTTGGACATGACCTTCACTGGTACCAAAATTTTTCGTCTACGAACCCCAAAAGGCTGCAGATGTTGCACACGAGATTTCATTTTGAGTTAATCCCAATTTTTTTATCATATATTATAACTAGTTCTAAAGTTATAGGACATAAAAGCAAGAAATTATGGAATTTTTGCTCGAATTTTGGACATGACCTTCACTGGTACCAAAATTTTTCGTCTACGAACCCCAAAAGGCTGCAGATGTTGCACACGAGATTTCATTTTGAGTTAATCCAAATTTTTTGATCATATATTATAACTAGTTCTAAAGTTATAGGACATAGAAGCAAGAAATTATGGAATTTTTGCTCGAATTTTGGACATGACCTTCACTGGTACCAAAATTTTTCGTCTACGAACCCCAAAAGGCTGCAGATGTTGCACACGAGATTTCATTTTGAATTAATCCAAATTTTTTGATCATATACTATAACTAGTTCTAAAGTTATAGGACATAGAAGCAAGAAATTATGGAATTTTTGCACGAATTTTGGACATGACCTTCACTGGTACCAAAATTTTTCGTCTACGAACCCCAAAAGGCTGCAGATGTTGCACACGAGATTTTATTTTGAGTTAATCCAAATTTTTTTATCATATATTATAACTAGTTCTAAAGTTATAGGACATAGAAGCAAGAAATTATGGAATTTTTGCTCGAATTTTGGACATGACCTTCACTGGTACCAAAATTTTTCGTCTACGAACCCCAAAAGGCTGCAGATGTTGCACACGAGATTTCATTTTGAGTTAATCCCAATTTTTTTATCATATATTATAACTAGTTCTAAAGTTATAGGACATAAAAGCAAGAAATTATGGAATTTTTGCTCGAATTTTGGACATGACCTTCACTGGTACCAAAATTTTTCGTCTACGAACCCCAAAAGGCTGCAGATGTTGCACACGAGATTTCATTTTGAGTTAATCCAAATTTTTTGATCATATAATATAGCTAGTTCTAAAGTTATAGGACATAGAAGCAAGAAATTATGGAATTTTTGCACGAATTTTGGACATGACCTTCACTGGTACCAAAATTTTTCGTCTACGAACCCCAAAAGGCTGCAGATGTTGTACACGAGATTTCATTTTGAGTTAATCCAAATTTTTTGATCATATATTATAACTAGTTCTAAAGTTATAGGACATAGAAGCAAGAAATTATGGAATTTTTGCACGAATTTTGGACATGACCTTCACTGGTACCAAAATTTTTCGTCTACGAACCTCAAAAGGCTGCAGATGTTGCACACGAGATTTCATTTTGAGTTAATCCCAATTTTTTTATCATATATTATAACTAGTTCTAAAGTTATAGGACATAGAAGCAAGAACTTATGGAATTTTTGCACGAATTTTGGACATGACCTTCACTGGTACCAAAATTTTTCGTCTACGAATCCCAAAAGGCTGCAGATGTTGCACACGAGATTTCATTTTGAGTTAATCCCAATTTTTTTATCATATATTATAACTAGTTCTAAAGTTATAGGACATAAAAGCAAGAAATTATGGAATTTTTGCTCGAATTTTGGACATGACCTTCACTGGTACCAAAATTTTTCGTCTACGAACCCCAAAAGGCTGCAGATGTTGCACACGAGATTTCATTTTGAGTTAATCCAAATTTTTTGATCATATATTATAACTAGTTCTAAAGTTATAGGACATAGAAGCAAGAAATTATGGAATTTTTGCACGAATTTTGGACATGACCTTCACTGGTACCAAAATTTTTCGTCTACGAACCCCAAAAGGCTGCAGATGCTGCACACGAGATTTCATTTTGAGTTAATCCCAATTTTTTTATCATATATTATAACTAGTTCTAAAGTTATAGGACATAAAAGCAAGAAATTATGGAATTTTTGCTCGAATTTTGGACATGACCTTCACTGGTACCAAAATTTTTCGTCTACGAACCCCAAAAGGCTGCAGATGTTGCACACGAGATTTCATTTTGAGTTAATCCAAATTTTTTGATCATATATTATAACTAGTTCTAAAGTTATAGGACATAGAAGCAAGAAATTATGGAATTTTTGCACGAATTTTGGACATGACCTTCACTGGTACCAAAATTTTTCGTCTACGAACCCCAAAAGGCTGCAGATGCTGCACACGAGATTTCATTTTGAGTTAATCCCAATTTTTTTATCATATATTATAACTAGTTCTAAAGTTATAGGACATAAAAGCACGAAATTATGGAATTTTTGCTCGAATTTTGGACATGACCTTCACTGGTACCAAAATTTTTCGTCTACGAACCCCAAAAGGCTGCAGATGTTGCACACGAGATTTCATTTTGAGTTAATCCAAATTTTTTTATCATATATTATAACTAGTTCTAAAGTTATAGGACATAGAAGCAAGAAATTATGGAATTTTTGCACGAATTTTGGACATGACCTTCACTGGTACCAAAATTTTTCGTCTACGAACCCCAAAAGGCTGCAGATGTTGCACACGAGATTTCATTTTGAGTTAATCCAAATTTTTTGATCATATATTATAACTAGTTCTAAAGTTATAGGACATAGAAGCAAGAAATTATGGAATTTTTGCACGAATTTTGGACATGACCTTCACTGGTACCAAAATTTTTCGTCTACGAACCCCAAAAGGCTGCAGATGTTGCACACGAGATTTCATTTTGAGTTAATCCCAATTTTTTTTTCATATATTATAACTAGTTCTAAAGTTATAGGACATAAAAGCAAGAAATTATGGAATTTTTGCTCGAATTTTGGACATGACCTTCACTGGTACCAAAATTTTTCGTCTACGAACCCCAAAAGGCTGCAGATGTTGCACACGAGATTTCATTTTGAGTTAATCCAAATTTTTTGATCATATATTATAACTAGTTCTAAAGTTATAGGACATAGAAGCAAGAAATTATGGAATTTTTGCACGAATTTTGGACATGACCTTCACTGGTACCAAAATTTTTCGTCTACGAACCCCAAAAGGCTGCATATGTTGTACACGAGATTTCATTTTGAGTTAATCCAAATTTTTTGATCATATATTATAACTAGTTCTAAAGTTATAGGACATAGAAGCAAGAAATTATGGAATTTTTGCACGAATTTTGGACATGACCTTCACTGGTACCAAAATTTTTCGTCTACGAACCCCAAAAGGCTGCAGATGTTGCACACGAGATTTCATTTTGAGTTAATCCAAATTTTTTGATCATATATTATAACTAGTTCTAAAGTTATAGGACATAGAAGCAAGAAATTCTGGAATTTTTGCACGAATTTTGGACATGACCTTCACTGGTACCAAAATTTTTTGTCTACGAACCCCAAAAGGCTGCAGATGTTGCACACGAGATTTCATTTTGAGTTAATCCAAATTTTTTATCATATATTATAACTAGTTCTAAAGTTATAGGACATAGAAGCAAGAAATTATGGAATTTTTGCACGAATTTTGGACATGACCTTCACTGGTACCAAAATTTTTCGTCTACGAACCCCAAAAGGCTGCAGATGTTGCACACGAGATTTCATTTTGAGTTAATCCAAACTTTTTTATCATATATTATAACTAGTTCTAAAGTTATAGGACATAGAAGCAAGAAATTATGGAATTTTTGCACGAATTTTGGACATGACCTTCACTGGTACCAAAATTTTTCGTCTACGAACCCCAAAAGGCTGCAGATGTTGCACACGAGATTTCATTTTGAGTTAATCCCAATTTTTTTATCATATATTATAACTAGTTCTAAAGTTATAGGACATAGAAGCAAGAAATTATGGAATTTTTGCACGAATTTTGGACATGATCTTCACTGGTACCAAAATTTTTCGTCTACGAACCCCAAAAGGCTGCAGATGTTGCACACGAGATTTCATTTTGAGTTAATCCAAATTTTTTGATCATATATTATAACTAGTTCTAAAGTTATAGGACATAGAAGCATATTATGGAATTTTTGGTAGGATTTTTGGAAACTGGTACCAAAATTTTTGAACCCCAATAAAATGCTACAGAAGTTGCAATAACTGAGGGGTTTCATTAAATTTAATTGAAACACAATTTCTACTGCAGCTGTAAAAATTGGTACCAAAATTTTTTTGCCAGCTACCCAAATTTCGATAGAAAAACCACCAGGAAATAAACCGAAACTCACTTCTGAATTTTATAACATTACCCTAGTAATTATTGGTTGGTCCAATTTGTGAACCAAATTTGATTCGTCTGTTGATTTAATATAATATTATGTTCATTTTATAAAATTTTCTACCGAAGGTCTGCATTTTATTACACGAAATTTGTGTAATGGGCTAATTTTTTATGCGTATGGTGCGCGCATTTGCAAAATTAGGTAATGCGAAATTGTTTGCAATGTCAAATAGATACAGTTTTACTATAGATATAAATTGGATGCAATAAGAAGATATAAATTTTGATAATTGTCATCATGTTTATTTATTATATTAAAATGTGGTGCACTCTCTAACTATTCCAGCTAAGAGAAAGTGTGCGCACTAGTGCTTAAGCAAGTGCTGGAACTGAAAATTTGGGTTATTAATGTTTGGGAATGAATTTTTTGAGTGACAGTTTCCTTATTAAGAATATTGAATGGAGATGGATCACAAATCACAAAATAAACAATTCGTCTGGACCCCCTAAATTACATAAACCGAAATTTAAAACCCAAATATCCGTCCAAGGTCAAGGTGATAACAAGGTGATGGTGATCTCGGTGGTGATGATGATGATGACGGCGCGGCGGTCTATTGCTAGCCTAATTTACACACACACTGATACACACTCAAATTTATGGACATTTAAATTTTTCGGTGTTTTGTTGTTTAGCCGAGTTCGAACTGTCGCGGGTTTTAGTAAAACAATTATGCTGATGACACAAAAACAACCAATTTTATTTTGGAGACTTTTCAACTTTTTACCTGGTGTGTTACGAAACTAATGTATGCCTAATTTTATCCAGTTTTTTATTGTGTGAATAATTATACTTCTAAAACAGCTCAAAACAAAACAGCAATTACTCACAAAGTCAAAGTTCCTCTAGTTTGACCACTTAACCTCAAAAAACAACTGAACGCTGGTAGCTTTTTCAGTCAGTCTCTACCCCCTCCTACAACTCAAAATAAAAAAATTCCCAACTCAGATTTCAAATCGAAAATTTCCCCTCCAAAATTTTGACCACACCTCGTACATTCCCTACTCGTCTACACTTTTATTTATGTCTTCTTCCGCTGTAGTTTTTATTTCCTGTTATTGTACAACCTGAAGAAAAAAACGTAACATTATTATTGTCTCATCATCAAGTTACCATCGATGCTACAATTTTTTTCCAATGTTATGTTGATTGATGCATTCTCGATTGGCTCCCTACAATGCAGTAGGTGTTGAAATGTGCGTCACGTGTTAAAGGATGTATTTATGCCAAGTTGAGATGACTTGATCTCAAAACCACTGAACACAATATAATTGAATATGATAATGAAAAAAACAATAAAACAAAAACGAAAGTAGCTTGTAATTCCTTGTGTAAAAGTGTTGGTACATTTTGGTGGTGACGTCAATACAAAAACAATCGTAAATAAGAACGAAATTTAACTGTTAGATTTTTGATTAGTTTCTGAAGTTTTCCACGAAAAAAAACGCAAGGATTTCGTCATTTATTAGCAATATTTATCTGGAATATTCCCTGAATATTTATACAATATTTAAAAAAAATGATGCTTTATAACGGCGATATCTCAAAAACTACTGAGAGGATTTTCAAAATTTCAACTGTTTTTCCAAGCTACGTTTGTCTAAATTTCAAAAAAGTACCAAGGACCAACCAGGATAATTCTTTTAGTATTATAAGGACAAGTTAATATAAAATAATATAAAAAGGACAGTTTTAATTGACAAACTTCGAGGAAATCTACGCTGTTCACTTGTTTCTCAAGCTAGAAACCTCAAGTTTGGTTTTTTTTGTTACAATATAGATTGGCTAAGACCTAACCTAATTGTGGCACACTTAGATCTAACCTAATGGTTTTTTATTGTAGGTATTTGAATTTATTCTACCAAATTTTAGGTTAGTTACTTTTAAAAATTTATAATTTTGTAACGGAGCACCAGATTTTCAAATTGTTGACTGTTTTCTAAAGATACTTGTTTAGTCTATTGGTGAAAAAATATTAGTCTACTTAGACCTAACCTAACATTTTTTGTAGCATGTCTAAAATAGCCTTCTAAATTTTCGGTGATTCTAATACAGTTAATTTTAAAAAATCATAGTTTATCTCCGGATTATCGGATTTACAATTTGTTGACTGTTTTACAAAGAGAATTGTATGCTTTCTAGAAAAAAAATTAGTCCACTAAGACCTAACTTAAATTTTTTTTTGTAGAATGTGTAAAGTAACCTTCTAAAATTTTCTGTAATTCTAATATAGTTAACTTTAAAAAATCATAGCTCATCTCCTGATTATCGGATTTCCAATTTGTTGACTGTTTTACAAAGAGAATTGTATGCTTTCTTGAAAAAAAAATTAGTCCACATAGACCTAACCTAAATTTTTTTTGTAGAATGTGTAAAGTAACCTTCTAAAATTTTCTGTGATTCTAACATAGTTAAATTTAAAAAATTATAGCTCATCTCCTGATTATCGGATTTCCAATTTGTTGACTGTTTTACAAAGAGAATTGTATGCTTTCTTGAAAAAAAAATTAGTCCACATAGACCTAACCTAAATTTTTTTTGTAGAATGTGTAAAGTAACCTTCTAAAATTTTCTGTGATTCTAACATAGTTAAATTTAAAAAATCATAGCTCATCTCCTGATTATCGGATTTCCAATTTGTTGACTGTTTTACAAAGTTTGTTGAAAAAAAAGTTAGTCCACTTAGACCTAACCCAACATTTTTTTTGTAGCATGTGAAAGTAGTCTCCCAAATTTTCGATGATTCTAATATAGTTAATTTAAAAAAATCGTATCTTCTATCCGGAACACCGGATTTCCAATCTGTTGACTGTTTTCTAAAGATAATTATATGCTTTCTTGAAAAAAAAAATTAGTCCACTTAGACCTAACCTAAAAATTTTTTCTAGAATATGTAAAGTAACCTTCTAAATTTTTTTGTGATTCTAATACAGTTAACTTAAAAAAATCATAGCTCATCTCCTGATTATCGGATTTCCAATTTGTTGACTGTTTTACAAAGAGAATTGTATGATTTCTTGAAAAAAAATAGTCCACTTAGAGCTAACCTAAACTATTTTTTTGTAGAATATGTAAAGTAACCTTAAAATTTTCTGTGATTCTAGCACAGTTAATTTAAAAAATCATAGCTCATCTCCTGATTATCGGATTTCCAATTTGTTGACTGTTTTACAAAGAGAATTGTAGGCTTTCTTGAAAAAAAAATTAGTATACTTACACCTAACCTACAATTTTTTTTGTAGAATGTGAAAATAACCTTCTAAAATTTTCTGTGATTCTAATACAGTTAATTTTAAAAAATCATAGCTCATCTCCTGATTATCAGATTTCCGATTTGTTGACTGTTTTACAAAGACAATTGTATGCTTTCTTGAAAAAAAAATTAGTCCACTTAGACCTAACCCAACCTTTTTTTTTGTATCATGTGTAAAGTAGCCTCCCAAATTTTCGGTGATTCTAATATAGTTCATTTAGAAAAATCATATCTTCTATCCGGAATACCGGATTTCCAATCTGTTAACTGTTTTCTAAAGATAATTATATGCTTTCTTCAAAAAAAATATTAGTCTACTTAGACCTAACCTAGCATTTTTTTGTAGCTTGTCTAAAGTAGCTATCAAAAATTTTCAGTGATTCTAATACAGTTAACTTTAAAAAATCATATCTTCTCTCCGGAGTATCGGATTTCCAATTTGTTGACTGTTTTATAAAGATATTTGTATGCTTTCTTGAAAAAAAATATTAGTCCATTTAGACCTAACCCAAGATTTTTTTGTAGCATGTGTAAAGTAGCCTATTAAATTTTTTTGTGATTCTAATACAGTTAACTTAAAAAAATCATAGCTCATCTCCTGATTATCGGATTTCCAATTTGTTGACTGTTTTACAAAGAGAATTGTATGATTTCTTGAAAAAAAAAATAGTCCACTTAGACCTAACCTAAACTTTTTTTTTGTAGAATATGTAAAGTAACCTTAAAATTTTCTGTGATTCTAGCAGAGTTAATTTAAAAAATCATAGCTCATCTCCTGATTATCGGATTTCCAATTTGTTGACTGTTTTACAAAGAGAATTGTAGGCTTTCTTGAAAAAAAAATTAGTATACTTACACCTAACCTACAATTTTTTTTGTAGAATGTGAAAATAACCTTCTAAAATTTTCTGTGATTCTAATACAGTTAATTTTAAAAAATCATAGCTCATCTCCTGATTATCAGATTTCCGATTTGTTGACTGTTTTACAAAGACAATTGTATGCTTTCTTGAAAAAAAAATTAGTCCACTTAGACCTAACCCAACCTTTTTTTTTGTATCATGTGTAAAGTAGCCTCCCAAATTTTCGGTGATTCTAATATAGTTCATTTAGAAAAATCATATCTTCTATCCGGAATACCGGATTTCCAATCTGTTAACTGTTTTCTAAAGATAATTATATGCTTTCTTCAAAAAAAATATTAGTCTACTTAGACCTAACCTAGCATTTTTTTGTAGCTTGTCTAAAGTAGCTATCAAAAATTTTCAGTGATTCTAATACAGTTAACTTTAAAAAATCATATCTTCTCTCCGGAGTATCGGATTTCCAATTTGTTGACTGTTTTATAAAGATATTTGTATGCTTTCTTGAAAAAAAATATTAGTCCATTTAGACCTAACCCAAGATTTTTTTGTAGCATGTGTAAAGTAGCCTATTAAATTTTCTGTGGTTCTAATACAGTTAAATTTAAAAAAATATAGTTTAAAACGGAACTCCAGATTTATAATATACTAATGACTAATTTCTAAAGATAACAGTCTATTTTATAAAGAAACAAGTCATAGCCTACTAAGAATAAATCTAAGATTTTTTGTGTTATTCAGAAATTGCTTTTGATTTGTCAAAGTTTTAACCATAATTTTGGGAGATTTAATGAGATTTTTTTCTCCGGTGACTATTTTAATTAAACAATCGATGGAAATTGATAAAACATACAGGTAGATCAAAATTGTTATTCTAGAAAATTCTTAGGAAACTATGCGAAAAAGATTTTTTTTCCAACTGGACAAAACTAAATTCTTTAAGAATTTTTTTACTTGTAACAACAGCTAAAGCACTTGACCTTTTCCACAAACTGTATTGTCCCAAATCCAACTTGTTTAGTCAAAAATCATGAATAAATTCGCCTTAATAATTCCAGATCGAACACATCCGCGTGTCCCCAAAAATAAAAACTAGAAAATAAAAAACACAGTTATAGTTTAATCGGTCCACACATTTATTGACATTTCGCTACGAAAACCTTACCCGCATCTCTGTTTAACCCTACGAAAAAACAAGCAAAGCCTACGTTGATTTGTGTTGTAAACCAAATTGAAATTTACTGCATTTACAATTGGACACTACAACAAATTCAGAATAAATGAATCGAATTACCCAGCTGTGCTCCTCCGGTAAGTTTTATCTATAAAAGCCCTTACAATTGCCCGACGTATCCAGACAACGTTTGGCACTCATCCGTTGTTCTCTGTGCTTCGGGGCCCCCTCACACACCACCTCCAAGAGTGCAACACAACACGAAATGCTTTCATTCATCACCCCCACAACGATCCTCCTGCTGGGCTTCCTCTTGGGGCTCTTCCTGCTGCTAAGACGCAACTCTTCCTGGAAGTTGCTGCAGGATGGTTTGTTGGAGCCACCGACGCCCTGGAAGTGGCCCTTTTTCGGGCATTTGTACCTGATGGGGCAGTACGAGGTGAAATATCAGGCGTTCTCTAAAATTGGCCAGCGTTTTGGGGATATTGTCAAGTTGCAATTGGGCAATGTGAAGAGTGTCGTGGTGCATGGAGAGAGGAACATCAGGGAGGCGTTGGTCACCAAAGGACATCATTTTGATTCCAGACCGAATTTCATGCGGTATAATCATTTGTTTTGTGGAAACAAGGAAAATTGTAAGTAGACAAAAAATTTTAAATTTAATTTTCCTCTAATAACCACACATAAAAATCAGTAAAAAAACTATTTATATCCTTCGAATTTTTTTTCATCTTCTACAAACTTTTAGCATTCTAAAACAGTTGAAAACGCTAAAATCGGACCACTAGATCTAAAATAATAATATTTTAAAGGAAACCTTTCAAAAACTCTCATTATTTTTGTATAGTTTCTCCCTCTTATAGTTTCTAAACTACAGCCTGATATCGTAATAAATTTTTATTTTATAATTTAGTATTTAATTTCGTTAATTAAAATCAAAATTTGATGTTATTAGTTCCGAAAACAAGTGAATAATGGCGGTTTTTCATGTGAATTTTATTATTTTTTTTCGATTTTGCTTAGTTTATGTCCTATAGTTTCTAAACTAGAACAAATATCGCTTTGAATTATTTTTATTTTATAACAGACTATGGTTTTCTTTAATTAAAAACTAAATTTGACATTTGTAGTGCAAAAAACAAGTGAATAATGGCGATTTTCAGAAATATATTAGCATATGGACCGATTTCTATCTCTTATAGTTGAAAAAGTAACCAAATTTTACCAAGAAACTCATTTTATAATAGTGTTATTAGAGTAGGTAATTTTATAAATCAATTTTGACGTTTGTAGCTTCAAAAACAAACGAATAATGGCAGCTTTTCCAAAATATTTGGGTAAACTTATGGCATATGGACCGATTTCTATCTCTTACAGTTGAAAAAGTAACAAAATTTTTACAGGAATCTCACTTTATATTTGTGTAATTATGGTAGCTAATTTTAAGAATCAAATTTGACGTTTGTAGCTTCAAAAACAAATGAATAATATCGGTTTTTCCAAAATATATGAGTAGACATGAGGCATATCGAGCGATTTCTATCTCTTATAGTCGAAATATTAAAAGAAAAATTACAGGAAATTCATTTCATAATCGTGTAATTATGCTAGCTAATCTTAAAAAATCAAAGTTGACGTTTGTAGCTTCTAAAACAAATGAATACCGTTGGTTTGTCCAAAATAAGTAATTAAATTTTTTGTACATGAACCAGTTTTATGTCTTGTAGAAACCAAACCACTTGAAATAATTTACTGAATTTTTGTAGTGACTTTATAGGTTAATTACTGTAACAAAAAATCCAATTTTGACGTTTGTAGCTTCAAAAACAAAAGAATAATGGCAGCTTTTCCAAAATATTAGAGTAAACTTGGGGCATATGGACTGATTTCTATCTCTTACGGTTGAAAAAATAACAAAATTTTTACAGGAAACTCACTTTATAATTGTGTAATTATGGTAGCTAATGTTAAAAATCAAATTTGACGTTTGTAGCTTCAAAAACAAATAAATAATATCTTTTTTTCCAAAATATATGAGTAGACATGGGGCATATAGAGCGATTTCTATCTCTTATAGTTGATAAAGTAACAAAATCTTTACAGGAAACTCACTTCAGTATCATGTAGTTATGGTAGCTAATCTTAAAAATCAAATTTGACGTTTGTAGCTTCTAAAAGAAATGAATACCGTCGATTTGTCCAAAATAAGTAACTTGATTTTTTGTATATGAACTACTTTTATGTCTTGTAGAATCCAAACCACTTGAAATAATTTACTGAACTTTTGCAATAATTTTACAGGTTAACTACTGTAACAAAAAATCCAAATTTGACGTTTGTAGCTTCAAAAACAAATGAATAACGTCGATTTTTCCAAACTATCAAATCGATTTTTTGTACATAAATCAGTTTCTCTGTCTTGTAGAATCCAAACCGTCTAAAATTACCCAAATTTTCCTTTTTTCTAGCCTTGGCCTTCTGCGACTGGTCTGACACGCAAAAAACCCGCCGCGACATGCTCAAAGCCCACACATTTCCCCGCGCCTTCACCACCAACTTCCACCAACTGGACACACTGATCACCAACGAAACCAACGCCATCCTCCAACAACTCCAACCAGGGAAAAACATCACCCTCAAACCCATCATCCTCCACCACTGTGCCAACATCTTCACCAACCACTTCTGCACAAAAAACTTCCAACTTCACGACGAACAGTTCAAAGGAATGGTCAGCAATTTCGACGAGATCTTCTACGAGGTCAATCAGGGTTACCTAGCGGATTTCTGTCCGATTTTCATGCCGATGCACACGCGTAATTTGACTAGGTTAAACAAAATGACGCATAATATCCGTCGGTTTATTCTTTCTGAAGTCATCGGAGAGCGCTATGAGAACTATAATGTAGACAGCGACCCAGCTGACTATGTTGATAGTCTAATAAAGTACGTGAAAGGGGGACAAAAGCCTGAAATGTCCTGGGAGACGGCCCTGTTTGCTTTGGAAGATATTATTGGAGGACACTCAGCTGTTGGAAATTTCCTAATAAAACTCTTCGCTTTCTTAGTGAAGGAACCGGAAGTACAGAGGAGGATTCAAGACGAAATTATGACGGTGGTGGGGATGGACAGGGCTGTAAGCATTAACGACAGAGCAGTGTTGCCTTATACTGAAGCGACGATTTTGGAGGCTATCCGATTGATTGCGTCACCTATTGTACCGAGAGTGGCCAATCAAGACAGTTCTATAAACGGTAAGCTATAACATAACCTAACAATTAAAGGCTCCCCGACGTTTCTAACTCAAAAACCAGACCCTCCACAAGGTTTCTACACAAAAATTTGTACATATCCCACTATCTACGGCTAGTTTCTATGTCATATAGTTTCCAAATGCCTAGAATTTTAATTTTGAAACTTTAGTGAGGTTTTGGTCTATTAATTGAAGGAAGCCCGACGTTTCTAACTCAAAAACCAGACCCTCCTCAAGATTTCCACCAAAAATTTGTACATATCCCACTATCTACGGCTAGTTTCTATGTCCTATAGTTTCCAAATGGCTACAATTTTAACTTTGAAACTTTAGTACAGCCTAACTAAGGCTTTGGTCTATTAATTGAAGGAAGCCCGACGTTTCTAACTCAAAAACCAGACCCTCCACAAGGTTTTTACCAAAAATTTGTACATATCCCACTATCTACGGCTAGTTTCTATGTCCTATAGTTTCCAAATGCCTAGAATTTTAACTTTGAAACTTTAGTACAGTCTAACTAAGGCTTTGGTCTATTAATTGAAGGAAGCCCGACGTTTCTAACTCAAAAACCAGACCCTCCTCAAGATTTCCACCAAAAATTTGTACATATCCCACTATCTACGGCTAGTTTCTATGTCCTATAGTTTCCAAATGGCTACAATTTTAACTTTGAAACTTTAGTACAGCCTAACTAAGGCTTTGGTCTATTAATTGAAGGAAGCCCGACGTTTCTAACTCAAAAACCAGACCCTCCACAAGGTTTTTACCAAAAATTTGAACATATCCCACTATCTACGGCTAGTTTCTATGTCCTATAGTTTCCAAATGCCTAGAATTTTAACTTTGAAACTTTAGTACAGTCTAACTAAGGCTTTGGTCTATTAATTGAAGGAAGCCCGACGTTTCTAACTCAAAAACCAGACCCTCCACAAGGTTTTTACCAAAAATTTGTACATATCCCACTATCTACGGCTAGTTTCTATGTCCTATAGTTTCCAAATGGCTACAATTTTAACTTTGAAACTTTAGTACAGTCTAACTAAGGCTTTGGTCTATTAATTGAAGGAAGCCCGACGTTTCTAACTCAAAAACCAGACCCTCCTCAAGATTTCTACCAAAAATTTGTACATATCCCACTATCTACGGCTAGTTTCTATGTCCTATAGTTTCCAAATGGCTACAATTTTAACTTTGAAACTTTAGTACAGTCTAACTAAGGCTTTGGTCTATTAATTGAAGGAAGCCCGACGTTTCTAACTCAAAAACCAGACCCTCCACAAGGTTTTTACCAAAAATTTGTACATATCCCACTATCTACGGCTAGTTTCTATGTCCTATAGTTTCCAAATGCCTAGAATTTTAACTTTGAAACTTTAGTACAGTCTAACTAAGGCTTTGGTCTATTAATTGAAGGAAGCCCGACGTTTCTAACTCAAAAACCAGACCCTCCACAAGGTTTTTACCAAAAATTTGTACATATCCCACTATCTACGGCTAGTTTCTATGTCCTATAGTTTCCAAATGCCTAGAATTTTAACTTTGAAACTTTAGTACAGTCTAACTAAGGCTTTGGTCTATTAATTGAAGAAAGCCCGACGTTTCTAACTCAAAAACCAGACCCTCCACAAGGTTTTTACCAAAAATTTGTACATATCCCACTATCTACGGCTAGTTTCTATGTCCTATAGTTTCCAAATGGCTACAATTTTAACTTTGAAACTTTAGTACAGTCTAACTAAGGCTTTGGTCTATTAATTGAAATAAGCCCGACGTTTCTAACTCAAAAACCAGACCCTCCACAAGGCTTCCCATCGTATTTCTTCACTGATTCCCGTTTTTTTCCAGGTTACCGCATAGAAAAGGACACAGTATTATTCCTCAACAACTACGAACTGAACATGTCGGAGAAATTGTGGGTGGCACCTGAAAAATTCCAACCGGAGCGTTTCTTGCGTGACAATCGCCTGGTGAAACCCGAACACTTTTTACCATTTGGTGGCGGCAGACGCAGCTGTATGGGTTACAAAATGGTCCAATTGATTAGTTTCGGTATCTTGGGGGGGTTGTTGCAAAATTTTAGTATATTACCAGCCGACTATGAAACATATAAAATACCGATTGGCTCCTTGGCACTGCTTAGAGATACGTTTAAGTTTAAATTTGAGCGCCGACGATGAGATCTAGTAAAGGGATGATTGGAGAGAATCAGAGGTAGAAGTGGATAATAAATTTATTATTGTTTTGTTGTAGGACAAACAATAATCAAATTGTATTTTCAAAAAAACCTCTTTCCCGCCCTTTTCACGGTGATATATTTATTTAATTTTATTCGTATATTAACGTAAAATCATAATTATAAATAAATTTTAGATATTTTGTATGTTTCTATACCAGAAAACTATATACCGGGTGTTTATGATGTGATAAAACTTTTTCCAGTTGGTACTTGCTGCGCTATCTACGATTAATACATTTGAAACGTAGATGGCAGCGCTAAAGGTAAATCACAGTGCCAACTTAAGATTTTCCCGCCGAAAATTTGTATACACAAAACTGTTTTACTAAAAACAGTTGCACAATTTTTGTTTTTATTTTATGTAAGTATTTCTGTCTTGTGTTAAAGTTATAACTTATTTATTTTAATCTAAACAGCATTAACCCTATCGACTGTCTACATTTTTTTTTTATATGTATTACAAGATGACAAATATATTTTTTACACAAATTTATAATTTACTTTTTTTAACTAGACTTTGTTGTGTCTACAAAATTTATGTTTTCCTAAATTTACTGCACTTTTATCCAAGAACGCAAAACTTTCTTTAACTGTTAAAAATTTATTTGTGCCTTTCGCATAGACAACCAGCAATACGCCCCTGTATAAAAAACAGTATAACCAAAAAATCAATACCTGAATTATTTATCTAGTGTGCGCTTCTGTAAGGTGCTGCCAAACCGGCTTGTGATTGAACTAAACTCCAGGTACCCGTCTAGTGGCGCCCTCAATTTATAACTGAACTAATAGCAGAGAAAACAACCAATTCTTTCAGGAAAAGTATGTAGGAATCTGCAGGCGTTTCAATAGCAGTTTTATTAGAGTTTAAAATATATTTTTTATTATTCAGAGGCGTACGGACGGGGGTATGAACTATTATTTTGTGCAAGAAATTTTTTTTCATAAATTTTTCTTATCTTAAAAAATTTAGGTTAGTTTCAGTACTAATCATCGTATTTTCATGAAATTTTCAGTTTCCTAAATATGAATTCTGTCCTTATATGGAAAAAAATTTTAGAATGTTTTACTAGAATTTTTTTAATAATTTTTTTTTACATTTTGAATGTTGATTATTTTCATGAATTGGGTGATTTAAAGTAGCACAGTTTTGGTACTGCTGCTTGGATTTTATTCAAATTTACAGTTTTGGCAAGCTAATTAAGTGGATATTTCGAAAAATATCCACAAAATCCCAAAGCGATTTTGTTTTTATATTTTTAAAATAAATTGAGAAAATTACTTTGGAATATTTGTGCATTTTTGAGGTTAGTTAGTTTAAAAAATTCCTGTTTGAATACCGCTGACGGTATTTTCGTAAAGTTTTCACTTTTCCAAAGATTAATATTTTATTTAAACGAAAAAAATTCTAGAATACTGTACGAGAATTTTTTGAATGGGTTTTTTTACATGAAAAATCACATTTTGAATATTCATCATTTTTAAGGTTAGTTCATTTAAAAACTTCCTGTATCAGTACCGCTGACGCTATTTTCATAAACTTTCCACTTATTCAAAGATTAATATTGTATTTAAACGGAAAAAAATTCTAGAATACTCTACGAGAATTTTTTGAAGGGTTTTTTTATGTTTAAAATCACATTTTGAATATTGTTAATTTTTAAGGTTAGTTCGCTTAAAAAAATCCCGTTTCAGTACCGCTGACGATATTTTCATAAACTTTCCACTTTTCCAAAGATTAATATTGTATTTAATCGAAAAAAAATTCTAGAATACTCTACGATTATTTTTTGGAGGGTTTTTTTTACATTAAAAATCACATTTTGAATATTCATAACTTTTAAGGTTAGTTTGTATAAAAAATTCCCGTTTCAGTACCGCTGACGATATTTTCATAAACTTTCCACTTTTCCAAAGATTAATATTGTATTTAAACGAAAAAAAATTCTAGAATACTGTACGAGAATTTTTTGAAGGTTTTTTTTTACATTAAAAATCACATTTTGAATATTCATCATTTTAAAGGTTAGTTCGTTTAAAAAATTCCTGTTTCAGTACCGCTGACGATATTTTCATACTCTTTCCACTTTTCCAAAGATTAATATTGTATTTAAACGGAAAAAAATTCTAGAATATTCTACGAGAATTTTTTAAAGGGTTTTTTCATGTTTAAAATCACATTTTGAATATTGATCATTTTTAAGGTTAGTTCGTATAAAAAATTCCAGTTTCAGTACCGCTGACGATATTTTCATAAACTTTCCACTTTTCCAAAGATTAATATTGTATTTAAACGAAAAAAAATTCTAGAATACTCTACGATTATTTTTTGGAGGGTTTTTTTTACATTAAAAATCACATTTTGAATATTCATAACTTTTAAGGTTAGTTCGTATAAAAAATTCCTGTTTCAGTACCGCTGACGATATTTTCATAAACTTTCCACTTTTCCAAAGATTAATATTGTATTTAAACGAAAAAAAATTCTAGAATACTCTACGATTATTTTTTGGAGGGTTTTTTTTACATTAAATATCACATTTTGAATATTCATAACTTTAAAGGTTAGTTCGTATAAAAAATTCCTGTTTCAGTACCGCTGACGATATTTTCATAAACTTTCCACTATTACAAAGATAAATATTGTATTTAAACGAAAAAAAATTCTAGAATACTCTACGATTATTTTTTGGAGGGTTTTTTTTACATTAAAAATCACATTTTGAATATTCATAACTTTTAAGGTTAGTTCGTATAAAAAATTCCCGTTTCAGTACCGCTGACGATATTTTCATAAACTTTCCACTTTTCCAAAGATTAATATTGTATTTAAACGAAAAAAAATTCTAGAATACTGTACGAGAATTTTTTGAAGGTTTTTTTTTACATTAAAAATCACATTTTGAATATTCATCATTTTAAAGGTTAGTTCGTTTAAAAAATTCCTGTTTCAGTACCGCTGACGATATTTTCATACTCTTTCCACTTTTCCAAAGATTAATATTGTATTTAAACGGAAAAAAATTCTAGAATATTCTACGAGAATTTTTTAAAGGGTTTTTTCATGTTTAAAATCACATTTTGAATATTGATCATTTTTAAGGTTAGTTCGTATAAAAAATTCCAGTTTCAGTACCGCTGACGCTATTTTTATAAACTTTCCACTTTTCCAAAGACTAATATTGTATTTGAACGAAAAAAAATTCTAGAATACTCTATGAGAATTTTTTGAAGGGTTTTTATTCGTTTAAAGTCACATTTTGAATATTGATAATTTTTGAGGTTAGTTCGTATAAAAAATTCCTGTTTCAGTACCGCTGACGCTATTTTCATAAACTTTTCACTTTTCCAAAGATTAACATTGTATTTAAACGAAAAAAAATTCTAGAATACTCTACGAGAATTTTTTGAAGGGTTTTTATACGTTTAAAGTCACATTTTAAATATTGATTATTTTTAAGGTTGGTTCATTTAAAAAATTCCCGTTTCAGTGCCGCTGACGATATTTTCGTAAACTTTCCACTTTTCCAAAGATTAATATTGTATTTAAACGAAAAAAAATTCTAGAATACTCCAAGAGAATTTTTTGAAGGGTTTTTATACGTTTCAAGTCACATTTTAAATATTGATCATTTTTGAGGTTAGTTCGTATAAAAAATTCCTGTTTCAGTACCGCTGACGATATTTTCATAAACTTTCCACTTTTCCAAAGATAGATATTGTATCTAAACGGAAAAAATTTGTAGAATACTATACGAGAATTTTTTGAAGAGTTTTTTTATGTTTAAAGTCACATTTTGAATATTGATCATTTTAATATTTTGAACTAGTTTTGGTATCTATTGCTACAAATAACTAAATAATAGGTAAAAATTTTTTTCTCGTTAATATTCTCGATACCGATAACTTTCTTTCCCCCTGAACTGTTCGTTAGATAGAGCAATTACGTGTTTTTTTTGTTCAGGAATAATTTTATATAACTTAACACAAAGTTTTCTTCTAAATGGTTTTTCTTTTAAAAACTTATCCCAACCCCGAAACTTATTATTACAAGGAATATAAAGCGCGCGAGGGCGCTTTTATTTCTTTTCCGATCCATAAACTTGGAAAATAATAATATTACCCCAACCCCCAAAAGAACCACCAGAAAAAACGAGTTTACCTTTATCACGATTATTTTGTAGAAAAGTTCAAAATATTTTAAGTTGTATATAGAAAAGCGCTTAGGTTATTTTATATTAAATAGCGTTATCATCAAACGGAAGTTCCTGTGTTAGGGGGTGGCTGGGGGTGGCGGCGCCATTATACACCCAACGGAAAGAAAGGCAGACTCTTGCGCTTTTTTTCATTATATTACACTCCTCCTGGCACAAAAGATAAAAACCCGAGCGCTTTCTTTCACTCCACTTCCCCCCACCCCCTTCCTCGAAAAATTAAAATGAAACAGCGCATCTTTATTAAAACGGAATATTTTAAATTCAAATTACGTTTTATTCGCGTTTCACTTTATACAATATATTTTAAAATTTGTTGTGTTATGCTATCTGTGCTGAGAGGCGGCTGCGGTGGTGGTGCGCCGTCCCCGTCTTTATATTTTGTTATTTTTCTGCTTTGCTCACAAACATCGACGTGGTTTTTTTTCAGTTGTTTCGGCATCAGCGCCAACTTTCAGAATTTATTTAAATACAATTACGTCCGAGTTGTTTTTATAATATAGCTAGCTTTCGGCGGCTTCGCCGCCATAACTGCGTAAAATAAAAAACTCTCAGTACTTCTACGACTCGTGTGGAAGCCGAAAGAACATCCTCAGAAAAATTGGCGTCGATATCTACAACGGTGTAGATTTCTATAGAGGACAAACGTTCACTTTTTTATATAAGATTAGAAATTCGTTGGTTTCGTTATTATAAGTGAAATAAATACCTAAATATGGTTTAGAAGGTAATCGAAATTTCAGTTTTTTTATCATTTCCGGTTTATTTCCATGGCTTTCTGAGATGATGACATTTTATTGTAGTTATTTAGTAACGTTGTCTGTGATAGTAATGTAAATAAACTAGAAGTATAAAAGAAGTTTATTTTATCTTTCCTCTCTTTCTTTTAATTTCTTTCAGTGTAAAGAATAAAGAGCAGCGCATCTATATAAAATATATCTATGTAGGAGAATGCTTTTTCCAGGTTTCCAGTTCTCTTCTTCTACTAATAAAGAATCATTTCAAAGCCGGGGCATTTTAAAAGATTTTCTTTGATGCTCTCAGATATTTATATTTCTCTGCAGCAGCATCAGCAGCAGCAGGAGAATAAATTGTTGGGAAAGAGCACGCTGTACACTCGGAAAAAAAGTCGATTTAAATTTTTTTAAATGCTGCTTTGTTCATTCTGCATCACCAAATTGATATTATTTTTAATGAAATGTAAAATTTCCAGTTGACAAAACAGAAATAATCACCCAAAATTCATTTCATTACAAACGAAACGTCGAATCTTCTGGACATAATCTTAAACTCCCCTTTCGGCCATCTGTTCCTCATCTCAGAGAAAACCGTTATAAAAACAATATAATGACCATAGTATAAAAAGCGGAAAAAATACCCCTATTTTAAGCTTTGTTGTGCAGTAGCCGAAACTGGTCAGGTCAGTATGCAAATTAAGGGTCAATATTTTTTTAGTTATACCTTAGAATAACCCTTTGTGTTTTTGGTCAGAACCGGTTAAGAGGGCAGCATTTTTATTTTTAGGGGTCATCGTCGCGGAAAGGGTGGCTACATCAGGTAAAGTTGTAAGGGTGACTGTTGTAAACGTTGTAAGATTTTGTTTGATAATTAATCTAGCGAGTTTTATTTGTATATTGGAAATATATTGATATTTGATATTCATAGAATATTTGTAATAATTTTTATAAAATAAATTAATTGGTTTTTTTTCGAACTATATCGTTGACTGTTTTCTATGGTTTATAACTTCCAAAAAAGTGAAGTTAGATAGCTAAAATTTTAGTATTATTTAGGAGAACATCTAATTTATGATAAAAATATATTTTAACATTCCTACATATTAAAAAACAAACGAATAACTCGATTATTCCGAAATTTGCAAAATATTCCAAAAAGTTGACTGTTCTATGGTCCATAGCTTGCAAAAAAGTGAAGTAAGATACTTAAAATTTTAGTATTATTTAGGAGAACATCTAATTTGTGAGATAATATATTTTAACCTTCTAGACATGTTAAAAAAACAAAAAAAAAACAGCTCGATTTTTCAAAAATTTGTAAAATATTTCAAAAAGTTGACTGTTCTATGGTCCATAACTTGCAAAAAAGTGAAGTAAGATACTTAAAATTTTAGTATTATTTAGGAGAACATCTAATTTATGAGAAAATATATTTTAACCTTCTAGACATGTTAAAAAAACAAAAGAATAGTTCGATTTTTCAAAAATTTGTAAAATATTCCAAAAAGTTGACTGTTCTATGGTCCATAACTCCCAAAAAAGTGAAGTAAGATGGTTAAAATTTTAGTATTATTTAGGAGAATATCTAATTTATGAGAAAATATCTTTTAACCTTCTAGACATGTTAAAAAAACAAAGGAATAGCTCGATTATTCCGAAATTTGCAAAATATTCCAAAAAGTTGACTATTCTATGGTCCATAACTTTCAAAAAAGGGAAGTTAGATGCTTAAAATTTTAATATTATTTAGGAGAACATCTAATTTATGAGAAAAATATATTTTAACATATACACATATTAAAAAACAAACGAATAACTCGATTATTCCGAAATTTGTAAAATATTCCAAAAAGTTGATTGTTTTCTATGGTCCATAACTTCCAACTTAGATGGTTAAAATTTTAGTATTATTTAGGAGAACTATAATTTACGATAAAAATATATTTTAACATTCCTACATGTTAAAAAACAAAAGAATAGCTCAGTTATTCCAAAATTTGTAAAATATTCCAAGAAAGTTGACTGTTTTCTATGGTTCATAACTTCCAAAAACGTGAAGTCAGATGATTAAAATTTTAGTATTATTTAGGAGAATATCTAATTTATGAGAAAAATATATTTTAACCTTCATACATATTAAAAAACAAACGATAACTCGATTATTCCGAAATTTGCAAAATATTTTAAAAAGTTGACTATTCTATGGTCCATAACTTCCAAAAAAGTTAAGTCAGATGCCTAAAATTTTAGTATTATTTATGAGAACATCTAATCTGTGAGAAAAAAATATTTTAACCTTTTAGACATATTAAAAAAAAAGAATAGCTCGATTTTTTAAATATTTATAAAATATTCCAAAAAGTTGACTGTTCTATGCTCCATAACTTCCAAAAAAGTGAAGTCAGATGCTTAAAATTTTAGTATTACTTAGGAGAACATCTAATTTATAAGAAAAATATATTTTAACGTTCATACGTATTAAAAAACAAACGAATAACTCGATTATTCCGAAATTTGCAAAATATTCCAATAAGTTGACTGTTCTATGGTCCATAACTTCCAAAGAAATGAAGGTAGATGAATAAAATTTTAGTATTATTTAGGAGAACATCTAATTTATGAGAAAAATATATTTTAACATTCATACGTATTAAAAAACAAACGAGTAACTCGATTATTCCAAAATTTGCAAAATATTCCAAAAAGTTGACTGTTCTATGGTCCATAACTTCTAAAAAGTGAAGTTAGATGGTTAAAATTTTAGTAAATTCTCTAAAGAATTCTTAAATAAAATTGTGAATTTGACAGTTCTAACCCAAAAACAAAAGAACAGCGTTCGCTCAAAAAATCTCCAAAATATCTTTTTAAAAATCTCGGATTTTATCTCTTATACTTAGAAGCTAATACCAGTGGAAAATTACTACATCTCTCAACTATAATTTCTAAAAAATTCCTCCTTAAGACCCCAAAATTCTAGTACAATCCCTAACCTATTCTTTTTGTCTACAACACAATAGGGTCAAAGGGCCACATCTTCAACCCTTTCTCAACGTGCTTGGACTGCGTGAGGTCACCTTTGTAATGCTAATGGGTCGCCTATGGGCGACTTTGATCCAAATAAAAATATTATTTCAATGTCCAAAGAGGAACCAAGGGAGCGTACGTTGGAACAGTTGGTACGAATAATTAGCAGCATGCCATGGAAAAAACCACAAAGGAATCGACAGTTAATTAGCGGGACATTAATATTGCAATTATTTGGGTGTTTAAAAGGGGGGGCTATAATTGGCAAAAGTGGAATAGTGAATTTGAAAAAAATGAGGTTAGATAACAAAGAGTAGTTTTCATAAATCAAAAGTAAAATGGACGAACATCTAATTGCATCACTCCCCAACCCCGCGCGCGCCAAAAGAAAATCGAATATTCAAATATATTTTATTCACCCTTCTTTTAACTTAATTTTTACCCCTGAATGACTTGTTCCCCTGTAGAAAATTCAACTCGCCGCCACCGCCGCCTGTATTTCACAGCAACCACCCCCCAACCCCCTTGCAGCTCCAAGTCCACCGCACCCCACCGCCCGACAAACTTTTTCCTTTTTGCAACACAAGAACGCGAGGGGTCTGTCAGATTCAGCGTTTGAAAAATGAACGATATTTAAGAATGCGGAGGAGGAAATTAAACTGTGATTTTTCAACTCCAGCGCGCTGATGGGGAAAAGAGGGGGGTTGGCGACGGGGATCCCCCTTATTTCAGCTTCCAGTAAAGACATTTTTCTCTAGAAGATAGAATAATATGATGGCAATTTGTTGGGAAAAATAATCCAGCTAATTAAAGTTTTTTGTGCTGAAGAGGGCGGAAGAGCGAGCGAAACGGGGTGGTGGCAATCGCTTCCCTGTGACCCTTCCAAACGCCCACAGTTAAAAAGAAAATATAATTTATCTGTGTAAGTTTCTAAATTAAGGCGCTATCAGTCTTGTATTTAAAAGATGTCCCACGTTATCTTCCTGTGCTGGATAAAAACAAGGATAACGTGTTGTTAAAAGCTAAAGGACAAGGATGCCGACTGTAAGTTGGGCTTGTCGTCGTCGTCGCATTTTTAATGAATAAAAGTGTGTTCAAGGAGAAACAATTTTGAAAAACGACTTTCTTTGTGTTACGACCATTAACGACTAATTGCAACGTTTTAATTTTAAGAACCGCCACTTGGCGCGTCCCCCTCTTTTAAAAGACATAACTTTTGACAATCTTTTGAATACAGAACATAATTTATTATAGTTTTTATTCGAAATTTGTGTCTTCGCACGCAAACAATTTTAATGTCGTGGCGCTTTTGGTCGTCGTTCAAAAGATAACGTAATGGTTATATTCCTTCGCCTACTATGTTGTCGTCGTCGCCCCGGCTTCTGTTTTATTTTGTTGCTTTTTCTTTCATAAATTTCGTTTATTGTTTTATCTGGTTTTCCATGCTTGTTGTTGTTTTCTTAGGTCTCTTGAGGAAATTTCCCCTTTCCCCTGATGTGATGTCACAAAAACTTGTTTATAGAGAAAATTGATCAACTACAAATATTTCTACAAATTTTTACTACATTTTATCAAAATTTTTATTAAAAAAGAATGATAAGATATTTTTGAAGATATAGAACACTTTTTTTAAGTAAACGCTTTTTTTTGTTTTTTGGGTTAGAACTGTCAAATTCTCAGTTTTATTTAGAAAATTCTTTATAGAATCTAACTTTTCTACCATCACTAGCTTCTAAACTATAAGAGATAAATTTTGATAATTTTTGAAGATATAGAACACTTTTTTAAGTTAACGCTGTTCTTTTGTTTTTTAGCTTAGAACTGTCAAATTCGCAGTTTTATTTAGAAAATTCTTTAGAGAATTTAACTTTTCCACCATCATTAGCTTCTAAACTATAAGAGATAAAATTTAATTTTTAAAAGATACAGAACACTTTTTTTAAGTTAACGCTGTTCTTTTGTTTTTTAGGTTAGAACTGTCAAATTTGCAGTTTTATTTAGACAATTTCTTAGAGAATGTAACTTTTCTACCATCATTAGTTTCTAAACTATAACAGATAAAACTTAATTTTTGGAAGTTACAGAACACTTTTTTAAGTAAACGCTGTTTTTTTGTTTTTTAGGTTAGAACTGTCAAATTCGCAGTTTTATTTAGAGAATTTCTTAGGCAACGTAGTTAAGAGGAATTACTTTTCTAAAATCATTAGCTTCTAAACTATAAGAGATAAAATTTGATAATTTTTGAAGTTATAGAACACTTTTTTTAAGTTAACGCTGTTCTTTTGTTTTTTAGATTAGAACTGTCAAATTTGCAATTTTATTTAGAGAATTTCTAAGGCAACGTAGTTAAGAGGAATTACTTTTCCAATATCATTAGCTTCTAAACTATAAGAGATAAAATTTGATAATTTTTGAAGATATAGAACACTTTTTTTAAGTTAACGCAGTTCTTCTGTTTTTTAGGTTAGAACTGTCAAATTTGCAATTTTATTTAGAGAATTTCTTAGGCAACGTAGTTAAGAGGAATTACTTTTCTAATATCATTAGGTTCTAAACTATAAGAGATAAAATTTGATAATTTTTGAAGATATAGAACACTTTTTTTAAGTTAACGCTGTTCATTTGTTTTTTAGGGTAGAACTGTCAAATTTGCAGTTTTATTTAGAGAATTTCTCAGGCAACTTAGTTAAGATGATTCACTTTTCTACTGTCAATTAGCTACTAAACTATAAGAAGAAATAAAACTTAATTTTTCGACGATATAGAACACTTTTTTAAAGTAAACGCTGTTCTTTTGTTTTTTGTGTTAAAACTGTAAAATTTGCAGTATTATTTATCTAAATAATTTCTTAAACAAAATCTTAACATAAAATATTTTTTTTCACAGACAGAAGTTGCAACTTTTGTGCCAAGTATAAGAAATTTTGAAAAAATAGGACAATTTTGAAACTGCCGCCATTCATTTGTTTTGCAACTTCTAAAAGTCAAATTTATAGACTTACGTCAGGTTAGATTTAAGTAAATTTAATTAGGTAAAATTAACCAAAATTTAAATTATTTACAGTATATTTTTATAAAAGAAGTTTACTATTTATAAATTTTTTAAGTTAAGCTTAATTAATCTCGACTTAAGCACATTATAAGTGACTAATATCTTCTACTTCGCGTACAATATTCAATCAGATACTCCGATTAATACACACAGTGAAATTGCAAGTGAATTTCTCATAAAATTTTGAATTATAAATTATAATGAGGTTAGTTCCCTAATCCTAGTTTAAAATATACTTAAAATTGAGGTTGGTTAGGAATAGTTAATCGATGCTTATGATTAACTTTAAACTTTATTTATATTTATAATGATAACAGTTGAACAATTACGTATTTAAAATAATAATAAAGTGTTACTTAAATTCTTATGGTTTAGCTAAACTTAACTTATTAGAAGTTGATGGGATTAAAAAAATCTTTCAAGTAATTGACACAATTAACTTCCGCGTACAACGTTTTTTCCCCTTTCAGTGTTTCATAGGATAATCTGGTGATAAACCAAAGATAAACAGTTTTCACATGAATGATGTCGATGTATGTGTGAGTGTGAGCGATGCGGGGGTGGCTGTGGACGAGGATGAGGATGAGACGATGATTATAACGTAGAGTTGCGGTTTCGGTGGTTTCCGGCTCTCGTGTACAAGCAATAAAATCGTGCTGTGTTGACATCCGACCCCAAACTAAGTGGATGATGGGATTCCCGCGTTTTTTTTTGTCGTGGTGTTTCACTTATGTTCCTGTCAGAAAGTGACAGGAAAAATTAACTTTCCAGAAAATCAGGTAGTTAAAGAGCGATCTTTTTCAACTTTTACGACATGCTATAATAAAATAACCCAATTAAGGTTTAGGGTAGCTAATAAAAAATTTGGAGCAATAACAAAAATCCCACCATAATAACCGTAAAAGTGTAATTTTTCCACGATGCGATGTAAGAGTAGAAAAACTACAAAAGCGAAAACGGCACGAGATCCATAAAAGCAATGGCCAATAATAAAGAAGTAAGATGGCCGCCCTCTCAGGGAAAGCAATCAACTCTTTCCGATGTAAATTCGGCCCCTTTTTAAAACCGGCCACCCACCCCCCCTAAAACACCCCCATTTATGCCCCCTCTTTTATTCTTTCACCCTACTTTTACACTTTTGGAAAAAGGGGTCTTGGAAAAGAGTGCAGTGAGTCCGATCGCGGCCAAGTCGAAGTGAGATGAATGATGAGGGCGAGGGGTTGAGGTGGTGGGGTGAATGGCAAATGCCTTTAAATGTCCGATTGTGTACAGAGCGCGCGGAGCTCTTCGTTGAGGAAGAAAAATTCTCGAGTTTTATTATTTTCTCTTCGTCGTCGTGAGCTGTTGGTATTTTTTATTGATTTCGTTTTTGCCAGCTTGGCGCATTATTACAGTTGGACTGTTGGAGAAAGAGAATGTTTAATAAAGAAGGGTTTTTTAATGCTGCTGCGTTATGAGGAATGTCAAATAGAATAAATTTCTATGCTAAAGTACGTCATCTTAAAATTACTAATAGCAAAGAAATATTTAATAACTACAAAACTTTTCTTTATTTCATGGAACTTCTCATGTACTTTAAGATTATGGTCATTTTATTCTGTACATTTGCTACACTTTAAGACAGTGATGACCCCATTTGCATATTTTCAATATTTTACGAGTGATTCCAAACAAACTACAAACCTTCAGTTAAATTTTAGAATATGAAGACAGGCGCTTATATTTTGTTTTTAATAGCAAATTATGAAACCTACAGAAGTTTTCTGGATACCTAGAACATTTTGCTTAAAGAAAAACCAAATTTCATAAAAATCTGACCAGTGGTTCCAAAATTGTGGTGTGTACAAAATCTTATTCCATTTCAGAAATTTCCAACAATTATTTAAACCTATTTTAAACTATAACTTAATATAGATGTTCTTATCCAGTTTTTGCCTATTCCTTATTATATTTTATATACTTTAAGACAGTGATGACGCTATTTTGAAATTTTTAATAGTTTGCCAGTGGTTCCAAAAAAACCACCACTACTTATGGTGTTTATTTTTTAAAAGACTAAAACAAACGCTTATAGTTTCCTTTTCATGGCAAACTATGAAACCTACAGACGATTTTTATTTAACCACAACATTTACCTTCAGAAAAATCCAATTTTCAAAGAAATCGGAACAGTGGTTCCAAAAAAAGAAGTGAAATATCTAAAAAAGATTATTTAAATTTTTTTGCCTATTTCGGTAAAACCGCCATGAAAATATAGAAAAATTGGCTGATTTAATCAAAACATGGTTTTATTATAAACAAGTAACACTAATGTACAGGAAAATGTCAAAAAACCAAAGTTGTATCGAAACGAAAGTTGAATTTAGAGCTGTTTTAAAATTCTATAATAAATTTTTTTTTGCCAATTTCGGTAAATCGGACAATTGGCGGTTTCACCACGAAATGGTTTATTACAAAGAAGTGTAGTAATAATATACAGAAAAATGTAAAAAGAGCTGCGTTATATCGAAAAAAAAAACAGTTTTTAGATCGCACTTTAAATGGTTACTAAGAAATGTTTGCCTATTTCGGTAAAACTGCCATGAAAAATCGAAAAATTGGCTGATTTAATAAAAAATGGTTTATTACAGAGAAGTAACAATAGTATACAGGAAAATGTCAAAAAAGCAAAGTTATATAAAAAAGAGTTCAATTTGGAGCTGTTTTAAAATTGTTTGCTACATTTTTTTGCCAATTTCGGTAAAAACGTCATAAAAATCGGACAATTGGCGGTTTTCACCACAAAATGGTTTATTACAAAATAGTGTAGCAATACTATACAGAAAAATTTAAAAAAGTTGCGTTATATCGAAAAAACAAATTTTAGATCCACTTTAAATGGTTACTGAAAAATGTTTGCCTATTTCGGTAAAACCGTCATGAAAAATCGAAAAATTGGGTGATTTAATAAAAAATGGTTTATTATAGAGAAGTAACAATAGAATACAGAAAAATGTCAAAAAAGCAAAGTTACATAAAAAAAAGTTGAATTTAGAGCTGTTTTAAAATTGTTAGCTAAATTTTTTGCCAATTTCGGAAAAACCGTCATGAAAAATCGAAAAATTGGCTGATTTAATAAAAAATGGTTTATTATAGAGAAGTAACAATAGTATACAGGAAAATGTCCAAAAAGCAAAGTTATATAAAAAAGAGTTGAATTTAGAGCTGCTTTAAAATTGTTTGCTAAATTTTTTTGCCAATTTCGGTAAAACCGTCATGAAAAATCGAAAAATTGGCTGATTTAATAAAAAATGGTTTATTATAGAGAAGTAACAATAATGTACAGGAAAATGTCAAAAAACCAAAGTTATATAGAAAAAAAAGTTGAATTTAGAGCTGTTTTCAAATTGTCTATTAAAATTTTTTGCAATTTCGGTAAAACCGTCATGAAAAATCGAAAAATTGGCTGATTTAATAAAAAATGGTTTATTATAGAGAAGTAACAATAATGTACAGGAAAATGTCAAAAAACCAAAGTTATATAGAAAAAAAAGTTGAATTTAGAGCTGCTTTAAAATTGTTTGTTAAAATTTTTTGCCAAGTTCGGTAAAATCGTCATAAAAATCGGACAATTGGCGGTTTTCACCACAAAATGGTTTATTACAAAATAGTGTAGCAATACTATACAGAAAAATTTAAAAAAGTTGCGTTATATCGAAAAAACAAATTTTAGATCCACTTTAAATGGTTACTGAAAAATGTTTGCCTATTTCGGTAAAACCGTCATGTAAAATCGAAAAATTGGCTGATTTAATAAAAAATGGTTTATTATAGAGAAGTAACAATAGAATACAGAAAAATGTCAAAAAAGCAAAGTTACATAAAAAAAAGTTGAATTTAGAGCTGTTTTAAAATTGTTAGCTAAATTTTTTGCCAATTTCGGAAAAACCGTCATGAAAAATCGAAAAATTGGCTGATTTAATAAAAAATGGTTTATTATAGAGAAGTAACAATAGTATACAGGAAAATGTCCAAAAAGCAAAGTTATATAAAAAAGAGTTGAATTTAGAGCTGCTTTAAAATTGTTTGCTAAATTTTTTTGCCAATTTCGGTAAAACCGTCATGAAAAATCGAAAAATTGGCTGATTTAATAAAAAATGGTTTATTATAGAGAAGTAACAATAATGTACAGGAAAATGTCAAAAAACCAAAGTATTATAGAAAAAAAAGTTGAATTTAGAGCTGTTTTCAAATTGTCTATTAAAATTTTTTGCAATTTCGGTAAAACCGTCATGAAAAATCGAAAAATTGGCTGATTTAATAAAAAATGGTTTATTATAGGGAAGTAACAATAATGTACAGGAAAATGTCAAAAAACCAAAGTTATATAGAAAAAAATTGAATTTAGAGCTGTTTAAAATTGTTTGTTAAAAATTTTTGCCAATTTCGTTCAAATCGTCATAAAAATCGGATAATTGTCGGCTTTCACACTACAAAATGAATGATTTTATTTGAATGATCTTCTTCTTCTTCTGAGCGTAATTAAAATTGTGCTGTTTCTAGCATTTTAGCATCCCCATCATCAATTAATGCGTGCATATTAAAGTTAACTAATACAATCTGGAAAAGAATTTTTTCTCTATCTCTCTCACTCTCAAAACTTAATTCCCGCCTGCCCGCCCAAGTGATTGATAAAGGCGCAGGATAAAACTGCAGGGGGATGATGGTGATGTGGGTGGGAAGGTGAAGGCAGAGCAGCGGCATCAGAGCGGCCATGGCCGGGGGGTGAGGGTGGACTTTTTCCATTGGGGTGCGGGGGTCTAGATGGGAATTAAAGTAAAGTATATAAGGATAGAGAGAGCACAGCGCGCAGAGAAAAGTCATCATCAAAAAACGCAAGGACGCGAGGAAAGTTGAAATTAAAACGGTAATCGAAAAGCTGCTTGCATAAAAATCAGCCGGGGCAAAAAATTAATGAGATCCTTGTTTTTATTGATTTTCCCCCGTTGCAAATCGGAGAAGAGAATATTAAAAAGGTTTTCTTATTTTATTCTCTGTGTACTACGTTGTGGAAAAAGTTTCCAACTTCTTTAGCGAGATTAATTTCTTTACTTTGCGCCCATAGTATTTTAAAACGAAAGGAGGAGAGAAGGAGAAATTCCTCCATCGCCCCCGATTTATTTGCGTACAATTGAAATAAATTACGGAAAAACGAGAATTCGTCTTACTTATTGGAATTTTATCAATTATAATGGATTAGTTGGTGATTTCTATAAACAAATTACGAACTTTTTAATTTATTAAGACGACGATAAACGCAATTTATCTAAATTAATATTAATTAACATCATTTAATATTTATTTTAAATAATTTGGCAAAAATATCAAAAAAAAACAAAAAAAAATTTTCTTTTGGTTATTTTTCAACGTTTACTGGTCAGATTTCTTCCAAATTTAAAATTTCTTTAAGCTAAAGTTTCTAGCAATCTAAAAATAATTAATGGATCTCGTTGATTGTCATAAAAAATAAACAACAGGCATTTGTTTCCGTCTATAAACAAATTACAAAAAGTTCATTTTTTAAAAATATTCTCACTACTGTCTTAAATTCCGTAAAATATTGTATAAAAACTAAACAAAAACTCATTCAATTTTCCCACACTTTCCAACTAGTCTCCAACTATCCCCTAAGTACATCGATTTTCTCTCCACTTTCACCTCAACTATCACTTTTCCCTTATTCACACACTAAAACTCTTAGCTCTCCACCATATCACAGTTGCATAATATCTGGGTCGTTTTTCGTGGCGGTCATCATACGTTCAGACGCACGTGTAGGTAGCTAGGTAGATAATAAGGGTGCCAAATCGTGTATACGTAGGTCAGTATTGCGCATAGGGCAACCCTTTAGGCCATTGTCCTAAAAATCGGGGTTGTTCCGACTTGAGGACTGGTCAAACCAGTATGTAAATTTGATGATGGGACCAAAGGTCAGTTGGGGTATGAAAAAACAGCTGCCAACGGTAATTGTTTAGAAGTGTTAGTTTATAGTGGATAGAGATGGAAAAACGGAATAAAGTTTTGATGAAATTCTTAGTTTTCTTTTAACAAAGTTCTATGTCCTATAGTTTTCAAAATACTGTACCCAGACCTATAAAAATTTATAGTAGCTTAAAAAAAATTCTGATTTACAAAATAAATCCAATTTGACATCTGGGAACAAAGAAACAAATGAAATACAATCTTTTTATTTCAATTTACTGTAAATTTTTCTAGTAAGTCGACATTTTATGTCCTATAGTTCACAAAATCGTATACATAGAACTAAAACAATTTACAGTAACTTAAAAGAATATCTAATTTACAAAATAAATCCAATTTGACATCTGGGAGCAAAGAAACAAATGAAATACAGTCCTTTTATTTCAATTTACTGTAAATTTTTCTAGCAAAGTCAACATTCTATGTCCTATAACTCACAAAATCGTATACATAGAACTAAAACGATTTACAGTAGCTTAAAAGAATGTCTGATTTTTAAAATAAACCCAATTTGACCTCTCGGAACAAAAAAACAAATGAATTACAGGTTTTCTTTTCCATTTACTGTAAATTTTTCTAGCAAAGTCGGCATTCTATGTCCTATAGTTCCCAAAATAGTGTACATAGAAGTATAAAAATTTACAGTAGCTTAAAAGAATGTCTGATTTTTAAAATAAACCCTATTTGACTTCTCGGAACAAAAAAACAAGTGAACTACAGTTTTTCTTTTCCATTTACTGTAAATTTTTCTAGCAAAGTCGACATTCTATATCCTATAGTTCACAAAATTGTGTACATAGAAGTATAAAAATTTACAGTAGCTTAAAAGAATGTCTGATTTATAAAACAAACCCAATTTGACCTCTCCGAACAAAAAAACAAATGAATTACAGGTTTTCTTTTCCATTTACTGTAAATTTTTCTAGCAAAGTCGGCATTCTATGTCCTATAGTTCCCAAAATAGTGTACATAGAAGTATAAAAATTTATAGTAGCTTAAAAGAATGTCTGATTTTTAAAATAAACCCAATTTGACCTCTCGGAACAAAAAAACAAGTGAACTACAGTTTTTCTTTTCCATTTACTGTAAATTTTTCTAGCAAAGTCGACATTCTATATCCTATAGTTCACAAAATTGTGTACATAGAAGTATAAAAATTTACAGTAGCTTAAAAGAATGTCTGATTTATAAAACAAACCCAATTTGACCTCTCCGAACAAAAAAACAAATGAATTACAGGTTTTCTTTTCCATTTACTGTAAATTTTTCTAGCAAAGTCGGCATTCTATGTCCTATAGTTCCCAAAATAGTGTACATAGAAGTATAAAAATTTACAGTAGCTTAAAAGAATGTCTGATTTTTAAAATAAACCCAATTTGACCTCTCGGAACAAAAAAACAAGTGAACTACAGTTTTTCTTTTCCATTTACTGTAAATTTTTCTAGCAAAGTCGACATTCTATGTCCCATAGTTCACAAAATTGTGTACATAGAAGTATAAAAATTTACAGTAGCTTAAAAGAATGTCTGATTTTTAAAATAAACCCAATTTGACCTCTCGGAACAAAAAAACAAATGAATTACAGAGTTTCTTTTCCATTTACTGTAAATTTTTCTAGCAAAGTCGACATTCTATGTCCCATAGTTCACAAAATTGTGTACATAGAAGTATAAAAATTTACAGTAGCTTAAAAGAATGTCTGATTTTTAAAATAAACCCAATTTGACCTCTCGGAACAAAAAAACAAAAGAATTACAGAGTTTCTTTTCCATTTACTGTAAATTTTTCTAGCAAAGTCGGCATTCTATGTCTTATAGTTCCCAAAATAGTGTACATAGAAGTATAAAAATTTACAGTAGCTTAAAAGAATGTCTGATTTTTAAAATAAACCCAATTTGACCTCTCGGAACAAAAGAATTACAGAGTTTCTTTTCCATTTACTGTAAATTTTTCTAGCAAAGTCGGCATTCTATGTCTTATAGTTCCCAAAATAGTGTACATAGAAGTATAAAAATTTACAGTAGCTTAAAAGAATGTCTGATTTTTAAAATAAACCCAATTTGACCTCTCGGAACGAAAAAACAAGTGAACTACAGTTTTTCTTTTCCATTTACTGTAAATTTTTCTAGCAAAGTCGGCATTCTATGTCTTATAGTTCCCAAAATAGTGTACATAGAAGTATAAAAATTTACAGTAGCTTAAAAGAATGTCTGATTTTTAAAATAAACCCAATTTGACCTCTCGGAACAAAAAAACAAAAGAATTACAGAGTTTCTTTTCCATTTACTGTAAATTTTTCTAGCAAAGTCGGCATTCTATGTCCTATAGTTCTCAAAATTGTGTACATAAAAGTATAAAAATTTACAGTAGCTTAAAAGAATGTCTGATTTTTAAAATAAACCCAATTTGACCTCTCGGAACAAAAAAACAAAAGAATTACAGAGTTTCTTTTCAATTTACTGTAAATTTTTCTAGCAAAGTCGGCATTCTATGTCTTATAGTTCCCAAAATAGTGTACATAGAAGTATAAAAATTTACAGTAGCTTAAAAGAATGTCTGATTTTTAAAATAAACCCAATTTGACCTCTCGGAACAAAAAAACAAGTGAACTACAGTTTTTCTTTTCCATTTACTGTAAATTTTTCTAGCAAAGTCGGCATTCTATGTCCTATAGTTCACAAAATTGTGTACATAGAAGTATAAAAATTTACAGTAGCTTAAAAGAATGTCTGATTTTTAAAATAAACCCAATTTGACCTCTCGGAACAAAAAAACAAATGAATTACAGAGTTTCTTTTCCATTTACTGTAAATTTTTCTAGCAAAGTCGACATTCTATGTCCCATAGTTCACAAAATTGTGTACATAGAAGTATAAAAATTTACAGTAGCTTAAAAGAATGTCTGATTTTTAAAATAAACCCAATTTGACCTCTCGGAACAAAAAAACAAGTGAACTACAGTTTTTCTTTTCCATTTACTGTAAATTTTTCTAGCAAAGTCGGCATTCTATGTCCTATAGTTCCCAAAATAGTGTACATAGAAGTATAAAAATTTACAGTAGCTTAAAAGAATGTCTGATTTTTAAAATAAACCCAATTTGACCTCTCGGAACAAAAAAACAAGTGAACTACAGTTTTTCTTTTCCATTTACTGTAAAATTTTCTAGCAAAGTCGGCATTCTATGTCCTATAGTTCACAAAATTGTGTACATAGAAGTATAAAAATTTACAGTAGCTTAAAAGAATGTCTGATTTTTAAAATAAACCCAATTTGACCTCTCGGAACAAAAAAACAAAAGAATTACAGAGTTTCTTTTCCATTTACTGTAAATTTTTCTAGCAAAGTCGGCATTCTATGTCCTATAGTTCTCAAAATTGTGTACATAAAAGTATAAAAATTTACAGTAGCTTAAAAGAATGTCTGATTTTTAAAATAAACCCAATTTGACCTCTCGGAACAAAAAAACAAAAGAATTACAGAGTTTCTTTTCCATTTACTGTAAATTTTTCTAGCAAAGTCGGCATTCTATGTCCTATAGTTCTCAAAATTGTGTACATAAAAGTATAAAAATTTACAGTAGCTTAAAAGAATGTCTGATTTTTAAAATAAACCCAATTTGACCTCTCGGAACAAGAAAACAAAAGAATTACAGAGTTTCTTTTCCATTTACTGTAAATTTTTCTAGCAAAGTCGGCATTCTATGTCCTATAGTTCTCAAAATTGTGTACATAAAAGTATAAAAATTTACAGTAGCTTAAAAGAATGTCTGATTTTTAAAATAAACCCAATTTGACCTCTCGGAACAAAAAAACAAAAGAATTACAGAGTTTCTTTTCCATTTACTGTAAATTTTTCTAGCAAAGTCGGCATTCTATGTCTTATAGTTCCCAAAATAGTGTACATAGAAGTATAAAAATTTACAGTAGCTTAAAAGAATGTCTGATTTTTAAAATAAACCCAATTTGACCTCTCGGAACAAAAAAACAAGTGAACTACAGTTTTTCTTTTCCATTTACTGTAAATTTTTCTAGCAAAGTCGGCATTCTATGTCCTATAGTTCACAAAATTGTGTACATAGAAGTATAAAAATTTACAGTAGCTTAAAAGAATGTCTGATTTTTAAAATAAACCCAATTTGACCTCTCGGAACAAAAAAACAAATGAATTACAGAGTTTCTTTTCCATTTACTGTAAATTTTTCTAGCAAAGTCGACATTCTATGTCCCATAGTTCACAAAATTGTGTACATAGAAGTATAAAAATTTACAGTAGCTTAAAAGAATGTCTGATTTTTAAAATAAACCCAATTTGACCTCTCGGAACAAAAAAACAAGTGAACTACAGTTTTTCTTTTCCATTTACTGTAAATTTTTCTAGCAAAGTCGGCATTCTATGTCCTATAGTTCCCAAAATAGTGTACATAGAAGTATAAAAATTTACAGTAGCTTAAAAGAATGTCTGATTTTTAAAATAAACCCAATTTGACCTCTCGGAACAAAAAAACAAGTGAACTACAGCTTTTCTTTTCCATTTACTGTAAAATTTTCTAGCAAAGTCGACATTCTATGTCCTATAGTTCACAAAATAATGTACATAGAAGTATAAAAATTTACACTAGCTTAAAAGAATGTCTGATTTAAAAACTAAACCCAATTTGACATCTGGGAACAAAGAAACAAACGAATAACAGTCTTTTTATTTCAATTTACTGTAAATTTTCATAACAAAATCGGCATTCTATGTCTTATAGTTCTCAAAATAGTGTATATAGAGCTATGAAAATTTACAATAACTTAAAAGAATGTTTAATTCATATAAAAAATTTAATTTGACAGCTAGATGCAAAGAAACAAATAAACTGTGGCGTTTCCTTTACCATATATTGTAAATTTTTCCAAAAAATTCGCTATTCTATGTCCAATAGTTTCCAAGATTGTGCATGTGGATACATGGAACTCTTACATTTTTTAGAGTAGTGTCTGTTTTATAGAACGAATCTTATTTAGCGATTCTTTGCCAAAAAAAAAAACCACCTCCAGTCTCCAGTTGCTATTTTATTATTATTAAATTTTTTCTCTGTCTTTAAACCATCCCAACTAAGATTTCCTTCACGACATTTAAATAAAAAAAATTATAATCAGGTACAATTCCTTCTAGTTTTAAGCGTTTTCTTTGGTTTATCATTTCTGCATCATCCAATAACATCCCATCAATCACCCAGACAACAACAACATCCCTTGGGGGTGGTCATCACCCCTTTAAGATGTGTAAATCGTCAAGTTTAAAATACAAATTGCACTCAGTGCTTTTGTGCATTATTCCGCGTGTTTCTGAATAGCTTTCCATTAGTCTTGGTGATGGAAGAAAACAACAGTGAGTATAAAAAACACAGTTAAAACGAGGGCGAAATAAATGAAAATGGCTAATTTACATCCCCTTGTCCTTTTTCCAGGCAATTCTCCCATCCCACCAAGAGCAAGCGAGACGAACACTCCAAACAGTAAATTGTAAAGAATGATAAGAATTTACGATAAAATGTATTCGTAAGATTATACTTTTAATCATTTTGGATTTGGCGCTGTGGGGGTGGTAAAAACAGGGGACGAGGTGTGTGTGTTAAGGAAGCTGGTCGGATTTAAGAATTTTCAGTTTGGGGATGATACAACAACCAGCAGCGTCAGCGGCATTGGAAAATATTGCAGATTAGATTATGTACTTTAAATCACAGATTGGAAGAAGGGGTGGAACCCTTTTTGCTTTGCAAATGGGAAAAAATTGCTGCGATGGAAATGACGGGAAAAACCAAGCAGAAAATTGATACCAGCAAGCGCATCAATCAAATATTAAGTATTTTTTCATCAAGGAGGCCAAGTACTGGAATCTTAAGATCAATCGACTACAAATCATGTTAACTGGTAGTGGGGGTAAAATGGAACCTTGTGGTATCCTGGTGACAGTCTACAAATCGCAATTCCTTTAAAAACTATCTTTAAAAAAATTTGACGATTCACATCAGATCATTCTTACAAGAATAGGACTGTAAGTAAGGTGACGTCATTATTCTAAAAAATCCTAGTGATTAAACAGCAGTTTTAGTAAAAACTCGTTTAGTAATTTATCGCATCTTAACGCCAGTAGTTGACTAGCTACCTTATTCTCTTCTATCTCATTTCAGTATCCGGTATCAATAATATATTCCACCCCAAGACTGTATTTCACAAGACAAAAGAGAAGCGAATGTAAATAGTGTTTTTGTGATATCTTTTTAACGCCGCGCGTCCTTATCCCCGGCATTCATTTATTTCTTTGCCATAGCGTCCGTCTTTTGTCTTGTGAGGGTACTGTTACTGCAACCCCCCACCCCCCTGCCCACCAAACAAAACACAGCCTTAACTACCTTTTGTCCAAGTGTCACATTTCTTTTGTTTTTGTCGCTCGCGCGCCTTTCTCCAACATGTTCGTCTTCTTCCACTAGAGTATGATCGGTGGGGGCCGCGAGGCGGCGTAAAATCGTCGTAAAAAGTTTTATGGGATTTGTGTTTTTATCTTTTTAAGACAACACAATTCTCTTATGGTAATTTGTGTTTTATCACAGAGAGGGCGCTGTGTTGGTAGTAAAAATTCCCCTGTGATATTTTTGTTGATTGGTCCAGAAGAATTGCATAAAAAGCCCCATTCATATATCGATCTTCCCCCTGTACGCCTTCTTCTGTTCTGTTTTCCATGGCCCCCTCCACCACTCTCCTTGTCAATCCATTTCATATCTCCGTCTTGCCAAAGAAATAACAAGTTCCAATTATATACAAAATTAAAATTCATCTCATTGAAAAAGCGTACGAAACGAACTCGCACAGTTTCTATTAAAAGTTTTTAAGAGAATTTTCACCCTTATACCCAAAGAAATGTACAAGAGGGAGTTTTCATTAAAAACTTAAATTACACCAAGTGGACGATTGAGTTTGATAAATTTTATTATTTGCTTTTATATTGGATTTTTTTACATTAAAACACTTTTTCCTGTGACTTGATTTACCAGCTTATTCGTCGAATATTACTGAAAAATAGTAGGCCATGAAGTCAGAATTTTCTGTTGTAACCTTCTAGATAATTTATTTAAAACTTTTAATTATAATAAATATCAAGAATGACACTTTTTTTATTAAGACTAAAAAAAGTGTTCAACTTTTGACGTTAATCACAGAAAAACAGTTGAACTAAGCGGCATAAAACCAACTTTATTGAAAAGTAGAGGAAAAACCACGTGGGATAGATACAATATTACATACATAAAAATATTAATAGAAATATTTTTTAGCATACAAAAAAAAATCAACTTTTTTAAGTTTAAAATAAAAGTGTTTCTTTTATGGCGTTAATATTAGGAAAACAGTTGAACTGAGCGAAATAAAACCAACTTTATTGAAAAGTAGAGAAAAAACCACGTAGGATAGATACATTATCACATGCATAAAACTATTAATAGAAATATTTTTTACCATACAAAAAAAAATCAACTTTTAAGTTTAAAATAAAAGTGTTCCTTTTATGGCGTTAATATTAGGAAAACAGTTGAACTGAGCGAAATAAAACCAACTTTATTGAAAAGTAGAGAAAAAACCACGTGCCATAGATACATTATTACATGCATAAAACTATTAATAGAAATATTTTTACCATACAAAAAAAAATATCAACTTTTTTAAGTTAAAAATAAAAGTGTTTCTTTTATGGCGTTAATATTAGGAAAACAGTTGAACTGAGCGAAATATAACCAACTTTATTGAAAAGTAGAGAAAAAACCATGTGGGATAAATACATTATTACATGCATAAAACTATTAATAGAAATATTTTTACCATACAAAAAAAAAACATCAACTTTTTTAAGTTTAAAATAAAAGTGTTTCTTTTATGGCGTTAATATTAGGAAAACAGTTGAACTGAGCGAAATAAAACCAACTTTATTGAAAAGTAGAGAAAAAACCACGTGCCATAGATACATTATTACATGCATAAAACTATTAATAGAAATATTTTTACCATACAAAAAAAAATATCAACTTTTTTAAGTTAAAAATAAAAGTGTTTCTTTTATGGCGTTAATATTAGGAAAACAGTTGAACTGAGCGAAATATAACCAACTTTATTGAAAAGTAGAGAAAAAACCATGTGGGATAAATACATTATTACATGCATAAAACTATTAATAGAAATATTTTTACCATACAAAAAAAAAACATCAACTTTTTTAAGTTTAAAATAAAAGTGTTTCTTTTATGGCGTTAATATTAGGAAAACAGTTGAACTGAGCGAAATAAAACCAACTTTATTGAAAAGTAGAGAAAAAACCACGTGCCATAGATACATTATTACATGCATAAAACTATTAATAGAAATATTTTTACCATACAAAAAAAAATATCAACTTTTTTAAGTTAAAAATAAAAGTGTTTCTTTTATGGCGTTAATATTAGGAAAACAGTTGAACTGAGCGAAATATAACCAACTTTATTGAAAAGTAGAGAAAAAACCATGTGGGATAAATACATTATTACATGCATAAAACTATTAATAGAAATATTTTTACCATACAAAAAAAAAACATCAACTTTTTTAAGTTTAAAATAAAAGTGTTCCTTTTATGGCGTTAATATTAGGAAAACAGTTGAACTGAGCGAAATATAACCAACTTTATTGAAAAGTAGAGAAAAAACCATGTGGGATAAATACATTATTACATGCATAAAACTATTAATAGAAATATTTTTACCATACAAAAAAAAATATCAACTTTTTTAAGTTAAAAATAAAAGTGTTTCTTTTATGGCGTTAATATTAGGAAAACAGTTGAACTGAGCGAAATATAACCAACTTTATTGAAAAGTAGAGAAAAAACCATGTGGGATAAATACATTATTACATGCATAAAACTATTAATAGAAATATTTTTACCATACAAAAAAAAAACATCAACTTTTTTAAGTTTAAAATAAAAGTGTTTCTTTTATGGCGTTAATATTAGGAAAACAGTTGAACTGAGCGAAATAAAACCAACTTTATTGAAAAGTACAGAAAAAACCACGTGAGATAGATACATTATTACATGCATAAAACTATTAATAGAAATATTTTTTACCATACAAAAAAAAACATCAACTTTTTTAAGTTTAAAATAAAAGTGTTTCTTTTATGGCGTTAATATTAGCAAAACAGTTGAACTGAGCGAAATAAAACCAACTTTATTGAAAAGTAGAGGAAAAACCACGTGGGATAGATACATTATCACATGCATAAAACTATTAATAGAAATATTTTTTACCATACAAAAAAAAACATCAAGTTTTTTAAGTTTAAAATAAAAGTGTTTCTTTTATGGCGTTAATATTGGGAAAACAGTTGAACTGAGCGAAATAAAACCAACTTTATTGAAAAGTAGAGAAAAAACCACGTGGGATAGATACATTATTACATGCATAAAACTATTAATAGAAATATTTTTTACCATACAAAAAAAAATCAACTTTTTTAAGTTTAAAATAAAAGTGTTTCTTTTATGGCGTTAATATTAGGAAAACAGTTGAACTGAGCGAAATAAAACCAACTTTATTGAAAAGTAGAGAAAAAACCACGTGCCATAGATACATTATTACATACATAAAACTATTAATAGAAATATTTTTACCATACAAAAAAAAATATCAACTTTTTTAAGTTAAAAATAAAAGTGTTTCTTTTATGGCGTTAATATTAGGAAAACAGTTGAACTGAGCGAAATATAACCAACTTTATTGAAAACTAGAGAAAAAACCACGTGGGATAGATACATTATTACATGCATAAAACTATTAATAGAAATATTTTTTACCATACAAAAAAAAACATCAAGTTTTTTAGGTTTAAAATAAAAGTGTTGCTTTTATGGCGTTAATATTAGGAAAACAGTTGAACTGAGCGAAATAAAACCAACTTTATTGAAAAGTAGAGAAAAAACCACATGGGATAGATACATTATTACATGCACAAAACTATTAATAGAAATATTTTTTACCATATAAAAAAAAATCAACATTTTTTAGTTTAAAATAAAAGTGTTCCTTTTATGGCGTTAATATTAGGAAAACAGTTGAACTGAGCGAAATATAACCAACTTTATTGAAAAGTAGAGGAAAAACCACGTGGGATAGATACATTATTACATGCATAAAACTATTAATAGAAATATTTTTTACCATACAAAAAAAAACATCAACTTTTTTAAGTTTAAAATAAAAGTGTTTCTTTTATGGCGTTAATACTAGGAAAACAGTTGAACTGAGCGAAATAAAACCAACTTTATTGAAAAGTACAGAAAAAACCACGTGAGATAGATACATTATTACATACATAAAACTATTAATAGAAATATTTTTTACCATACAAAAAAAAACATCAACTTTTTTAAGTTTAAAATAAAAGTGTTTCTTTTATGGCGTTAATATTAGGAAAACAGTTGAACTGATAGAAATAAAACCAACTTTATTGAAAAGTAGAGAAAAAACCACGTGGGATAGATACATTATTACATGCATAAAACTATTAATAGAAATATTTTTTACCATACAAAAAAAACATCAACTTTTTTAAATTTAAAATAAAAGTGTTTCTTTTATGGCGTTAATATTGGGAAAACAGTTGAACTGAGCGAAATAAAACCAACTTTATTTAAAAGTAGAGAAAAAACCACGTGAGATAGATACATTATTACATGCATAAAACTATTAATAGAAATATTTTTTACCATACAAAAAAAAACATCAACTTTTTTAAGTTTAAAATAAAAGTGTTTCTTTTATGGCGTTAATACTAGGAAAACAGTTGAACTGAGCGAAATAAAACCAACTTTATTGAAAAGTACAGAAAAAACCACGTGAGATAGATACATTATTACATACATAAAACTATTAATAGAAATATTTTTTACCATACAAAAAAAAACATCAACTTTTTTAAGTTTAAAATAAAAGTGTTTCTTTTATGGCGTTAATATTAGGAAAACAGTTGAACTGATAGAAATAAAACCAACTTTATTGAAAAGTAGAGAAAAAACCACGTGGGATAGATACATTATTACATGCATAAAACTATTAATAGAAATATTTTTTACCATACAAAAAAAACATCAACTTTTTTAAATTTAAAATAAAAGTGTTTCTTTTATGGCGTTAATATTGGGAAAACAGTTGAACTGAGCGAAATAAAACCAACTTTATTTAAAAGTAGAGAAAAAACCACGTGAGATAGATACATTATTACATGCATAAAACTATTAATAGAAATATTTTTTACCATACAAAAAAAAACATCAACTTTTTTAAGTTTAAAATAAAAGTGTTTCTTTTATGGCGTTAATATTAGGAAAACAGTTGAACTGATAGAAATAAAACCAACTTTATTGAAAAGAAGAGAAAAAACCACGTGGGATAGATACATTATCACATGCATAAAACTATTAATAGAAATATTTTTTACCATACAAAAAAAATCAACTTTTTTAAGTTTAAAATAAAAGTGTTTCTTTTATGGCGTTAATATTAGGAAAACAGTTGAACTGAGCGAAATAAAACCAACTTTATTGAAAAGTAGAGGAAAAACCACGTGGGATAGATACATTATTACATGCATAAAACTGTTAATAGAAATATTTTTACCATACAAAAAAAAATATCAACTTTTTTAAGTTTAAAATAAAAGTGTTTCTTTTTTGGCGTTAATATTAGGAAAACAATTGAACTAAGCGAAATAAAAGTTATATCATAATAAACTAGAGGAAAAACCATGTGGGATAGATACATTACATACTTAAAATTATTTGAAAATATGTTAAAAATTACACTTTTTTGGAATAAAAAAAAAGTGCAAAATAAAAAAAAACAAATGAACATAAGTTCGAAGTACACTTTTCCTAATTCCTACAAAATAAAGTCTACTGTAAGTTTCATCTTTACAGTGACAACTGTTGCAACTTTGCCAGACTTTTGACATATTTCGACACATATCGATCACAAATATTTTTATTTCCAAGCTGTATGATTTTCCTCCTCTCGAATTGCAATCATCAGAACATCGGTACGCCAGGCGGCTTGGGGAGGCGGGTGAAAAGATTGTGCGCCGGCAATGGCGGGGGAAATAAGAAATAAAAAGGGGAAGAATAATTTTTGTCTCGTTTTATCTTTGTACCCCTGCGCCAAGCATTTTATAAAATCGCCTTTGCTCCGCTATTAATGTTTCTCGATCTCCCTTTCCTACCCCTTCCTCCCCCACCTCGCTCACTTCCACTACTCCTACAGAGCACGCTTTGTATTTCTTTGTGTGTACTTTTTTCTTGCTCCCGCCACCACCGCCGCCGCCGCCTGGATCCTTATTAAAAAACATCAGAAACAGATAAAGAAATAAATAATTATTAAAAAAAGTTTCTCGTTTAAAATTCTAAACACACTTCTTAAAGTTGTAATTAATACCTATCTCACTGTCTGGTTTCTACACAGCCAACCGCTATTTATTATTAATTTTCTGTTTCCACAAACAAATCCGCTTTCACTTGTTTACAGAAGCGTGCTTTAAAGCAAACATTATTTTTTATTGCTACAAATCTTTTGACTACACAACTTTAAATAGATAAACGGCATCTTATACGCTGTGTCGCCATCTGGCGTCGAGTAGCAGAAGCTCAGTGTTGTTTAGTAGAGGTTTGCACCCTTCTATGTGGCCAATGGAGAAAACTGTTAACTAATATACAGGTAATAATTTTTTATGCCTGGGGGTTCGGTTTTTAAGGGTACAGAAGTTTTTTGGGGGGTCGGAAAAAATTGAGGGTGGGTTTCAGGGGCGTGGTCTAAGTTATAGCCTCGCAACTAGCTCTAATAAGTTATGTGATTTTATATAAATATTACATAAAATTGTAAATCAATTAATAAATCCTGAAATTCCATTTTTTTCAGTTATTTCAGAAATTAATCTAGTTACCTTAGATTTCTTTGTTGTGGGCATCTAATTACGCAATTTTACTTTAATTTAAACTAATCTGATCTCTTTAAGTAAGCAAGTTAATCCTTGTAATGTCAATAGAATTTTTTTGATCACCCTGTATATAATAGGATATTCATGTTTTTTATAACAGACAATTTTTTACTGATTACTAATGTGAAAACAGTTTGCCAGTAGCTTTTTCCGTTTAGAAGTTATGGGACTTTGAGTAAGTAACGAAAAAAGTTACGGGGACTGGTCAAAAAGTTTTTGTACAATTTTTCTGCAATATCGCTTTTTCCACTTTCTGGGATTGTTTCAAGCTTAGTGTCGATGAAGTGATGTTAAAAAACACAAAAACACGAAGAAGTAATCAAGAAAATAATTATAATCGAAGTTTTTTGTATTGATAAATTTTCAAACAATACTTAGCTAGAGTCTGGATTAGTTTTCCCCAAGCCTCCTCAGCTCACACATTGTTCTCTCTAAGCTTCCAAACTGTAGCAACTCCCAACATCTTCCAATCAAGACATAAGTAGAATTGTTTTCCAAGAACCAAAACCAAAATCACAAAACTCGCCATCACTATCTCCACCATATTGATTTGTGCGCTCTTATCTTATATAATATCTAAAATATGTGTGTGTTATAGAGCAAACAGCGAACAGGCCCCAATTGTTTCTGCAACAATAACTCGGCATAAGCCAGTAAGTTAGTTGGGATTATAACATAGATAACTTGAAGGATATGAAATGTTATATGCGCGCAAAGGATGAGGAAGTTTGAAATTAATTTCATTAGAAAGTTCCCTAATTTAATCTGTCATGTGCCAACAATTTCTCTGGGATGGAAAAAATCGAAGTGGTGGTGGTGTTGGTGGTGGTGTAAGGATGCTTAGAAAACTCGAAAGGAGCTACTACCTATAATATAGTTTTCTAATCGTGGAACAAATCAATGACCACGGGAACGGTTCCCATCCCGCCGCCTCCATCCCCCGAATTTTCCATGCGGTTTTTCCAGCGAGCGGCCCGGCGCGCCTGCTATTATATTCCTAAGATAAAGTTAAGGGTATTGATGTAGAGTGTAGTGTGCCTGCCTGGGCCCGCCCCATCCGTGGTTGCCAAGGTAACAACTTCCACCAATGAGATATAAGTATTTTACATCTTACATCCACTGTGTAGTAGTATAACTTTTATAATATGACTTAAGAGTCCCCCTCGGTAAGGACGAGAATTGCGTGAGATACACCGAAAGGGGGTGAGTGTTTTTAAAATGGTCGTCAGGATGAGGGGGAGGGGGGTTGGTTAAGGAGTGGTTATATTAGAGTCGGGGGGTGAATAAGGTGGATGTGTTTTAAAGTACTAACGCCGCGCGGTATACGGGGGGTGGAAAATAGGAAATTTTAAGGGTTTGCCCCTTATCCTTTAGGGTTGTTTCACCCTGAGATTGAATTTCTAATATGTGTTCTGTTTTTGATTAAATTTATGCCGCTAGTTTTAGTTTCTGAGTCCCACACCAACTCAACTCTCGGAAAACAGTTGGCTGGGGTTTCGTATGTACTGGAATTTTAGTTTTGGAAATTGAGAAAGTTTTGCTTTTAAATTACTTCTGTTTAGAATTATATGAATTATTGCTCAAGACGACTAATACAATGTTGTAATTTATTGAGGTATATGAGTAAGAAAGAGATAGATATAGAGATAGATATAGAGTACTTTGTATAAAAAAGCATAATTAATCCGGAAATCTAATACTAAGTTACGAATTTTCAAAATAGACCATCATGTAGATAATTGATACAAATTTTTAGTTTTTTTATCAATCACCCAAAAACATCTAAACTAACTTCCACGATGCTGGTGATTTTTTTCTTAATAAAGGCAACATTGGGCTTTGTAAAACTGTTCTTTAAGTGAAAATCGGGATATCTGGTGCTGAGTTACCAATTTTCAAAATGAAGCATGTAGATAATTGATAAAAATTATTAGTTTTTCTATCAATCACCCAAAAAATATTCTAAACTAACTTCCATAATGTTGATGATTTGTTTCTTAATAAAGACAACTTTGAGCTTTGTAAAACTGTATTTTAAGTGAAAATCCGGAAATCCGGTAAAAAGTTACGAATTTTCAAAATGGAGCATGTAGATAATTGATAAAAATTATTAGTTTTTCTATCAATCACGCAAAAAGTATTCTAAACTAACTTCCATAATGTTTATGATTTTTTTCTTAATAAAGGCAACTTTGAGTTTTGTAAAACTGTATTCTAAGCGAAAATCTGGAAAACTGAATCCGACTTACGAATTTTCAAAATGGAGCATGTAGATAATTGGTGAAAATTATTGGTTTCTTTATCATTCACACAAAAAGTATCTAAATTCACTGCCATAATGATGATGATTTTTTTCTTAGTAAAGCCAACATTCAGCTTTGTAAAACTGTATTTTAAGCGAAAATCCGGAAATCTGCTAGGTAGTTACAAATTTTCAAAATGGAGCATGTAGATAATTTATAAAAATTATTAGTTTTTCTATCATTCATCCCAAAAATATCTAAACTAACTTCCATAATGTTGATGATTTTTTTCTCATTATAGGCAACATTGGGCTTTGTAAAACTGTTCTTTAAGTAAAGATCGGGAAATCTGGTGCTAAGTTACGAATTTTCAAAATGGATCATGTAGATAATTGATAAAAATTATTAGTTTTTCTATCAATCACCCAAAAAATATTCTAAACTAACTTCCATGATGTTGATGATTTTTTTTAATAAAGGCAATATTAAGCTTTGTAAAACTGTATTTTAAATAAAAATTGGTAAATTTGATCCTGAGTTATGAATTTTCGAACTGGATCATGTAGATAATTGATAAAAATTTTTAGTTTTTATATCACTTACCCAAAAAGTATCTAAACTAACTTTCATAATATTAATGATTTTTTTTTAATAAAGCCAACATTCAGCTTTGTAAAACTGTATTTTAAGTGAAAATCCGGAAATTCGGTGAAAAGTAACGAATTTTCAAAATGGAGCATGTAGATAATTTATAAAAATTATTAGTTTTTCTATCATTCACCCCAAAAATATCTAAACTAACTTCCATAATGTTGATGATTTTTTTCTTAATAAAGGCAACATTGGGCTTTGTAAAACTGTTCTTTAAGTAAAGATCCGAAAATCTGGTGCTTAGTTACGAATGTTCAAAATGGATCATGTAGGTAATTGATAAAAATTATTAGTTTTTATATCAATCACCCAAAAAATATTTTAAACTAAGTTCCATGATGTTGATGATTTTTTTTAATAAAGGCAATATTATGCTTTGTAAAACTGTATTTTAAATAAAAATCGGTAAATTTGATGCTGAGTTACGAATTTTCGAACTGGATCATGTAGATAATTGATAAAAATTATTAGTTTTTCTATCATTCACCCAAAAAGTATCTAAACTAACTTCCATAATATTGATGATTTTTTTCTTGATACAGACAACTTTGAGCTTTGTAAAACTGTATTCTAAGCGAAAATCTGGAAATCTGAAGCCGAGTTACAAATTTTCAAAGTGGAGCATATAGATAATTGTTGAAAATTATTAGTTTCTTTATCATTTACCAAAAAAGTGTCTAAACTAACTTCCATAATGATGATGATTTTTTTCTTAATAAAGCCAACATTCAGCTTTCTAAAACTGTATTTTAAGCGAAAATCCGGAAATCTTCTGCTTAGTTACGAATATTCAAAATGGAGCATGTAGATAATTGATAAAAATTATTAGTTTTTTTATCATTCACCCCAAAAAAATCTAAACTAACTTCCATAATGTTGATGATTTTTTTTTTAATAAAGGCAACATTGAGCTTTGTAAAACTGTATTCTAAGCAAAAATCTGGAAAACCGGTGCCGAGTTACGAATTTTTAAAATGTTCGAGTAGAAAATTATTTTTCCAAAAAAAAGGTAGTTTCTTTCTTTTTATACTTGAAGTCTTGAATCACCCTGTATATAATTAACTACTAAAATTTTCAATACCTTGAGCGCTTAGACTACTTCTTCTTCCACTAAATCGCCAAAATTTTTTCTACAATAAACGCATACTTTTCTCCAAAAAATAATCTCACCCCTAAATAATCCTACACCCTAAAACACCTTCACTCCTTTCAGCCCCTGCCCAACTTAACACAATTAACTAAACTTGTATAAGAACAGGTTACCCCGTTTAAGAAAATAACATTAGACCCGAATGCCCAAGGGATGCGATGGGACACACAGGTTATTATGTGGTGATGATGGTCAAGATATTATACTATAAGGGTGAGCGAGTTCTTTCTCCTATGGAATGACCACTGGTCAATGTATGTGTGTGGGAATAGCGACCAGTTCAACTTGATTTTTATGTGAATTAATTCGATTTGTAAACTGGATCGAAATTAAGAGGGTAGATGGCATGGGAATGGAAAGTTTGGGGGAAAACTGGATTGTTGGCTTGAGAAAATCGTTTTTTTTTCGGGACAATATATACATAGATGAATAATCAAGTTCGTTGGAAACCCAAGAGAAACTTGGTGAAGGTCACAGTTCAAGTTAGACGCACTTTCCTCCCTAGTGGTGTAAATAACTAATTCTGTATTGTTTATTTTTTGAACTACAAACGTCAGATTATAACAGAAAGTTCACTCCAATGTTTTGAAAAAAAAATTGTCTAAATTGTAATCAAGATATCCAGAAATAAAGCTAAATTGATCATGGATTTTGGCGGGAAATTCAAAATACAATTTAAATTTAGAAGATATATGATGTCACTTTTCGAAAAAGTTGCTTTTTAGTTTGTTTTATATTTTATAACATGAAAGGCTGTTGGTATGCCAATTTAATTGCCCAAAAAACCTCTCATGTCTCTCATCCCTTCACCCCGTTATTTTCCTCGCATTAAATTGTCGAAATGGCCCTTATTTAGCGGCGTTTGCGTTTCATTAATAGCATGGCGCGAGAGTCTTAAAGGTATAATAGTTCAGTAAATTTAATGGGGAGAGGAGGTTTGGCAATGCGAGCCGCCGAGATCCACTAACTTAACCTTAGGTAAAATCTTGTATAATTTATAGTAATTCCACCCCACTAAGTTAATAGTATCGTTTTATCATTTAAATTGGCAAAGTTCCAGTCGGCAAACGACTATGAAGGTGGTGCCGCGCAAATGGCGGGGGCGGCAGGGTTGGAAGGAAGCGAGAGAGGCCTCGACAGAATATTACGTTAATCCTTATTTGCTCGGATTAATAGTAATGGTAGATGAGATAAATTCCAAGGATTTTTACGATTCTATACTCGAATTTATCGGAATTTTTAATCTAGCAAGTGTGCTAAGTAAAGCCTGATTTATGTTAAAAGCAACATAACGTATGAAAAATAACAGTTTAATAATTTCAAGACATCCATCAATTAATATTTTTTTGTAATTGTAAAATATCGCGAAAAATTTAAACTAAGCAGCCGATTTTAACATACTAGACTATTTCACAATTTTAAATGATAATTCTGTTCAAAAATGTATAACTATAATTAAAACGCAGCAATTTTACAATTTTTTAAGTGAAATTTGTTGAACATTCACACTTTTTCTCCGTTTCAAAGAAAGTGATCGCGTAAAAGCAAAACTAGTCAGCCGATTTTAACACACTTAACTATTTTACAACCCTAAAAGACGGTTCTGCCTCAAAGAATTAAAATTCAGGAATTTAACAATGTTTTAAGTGAAATTTGCAAACCATTCATACTGTCTCTCAATTTTAAAGAAAGTGATAGCGTAAAATCTAAGCCAGGCAGCCGATTTTAACATTCTTGACTATTTTACAATTCTAAATGATAATTCTGTTCAAAAATATATAACTATAATTAAAACGCAGCAATTTTACAATTTTTTAAGTAAAATTTGTAGAACATTCACATTTTTTCTCCGTTTCAAAGAAAATGATCGCGTAAAAGCAAAACTAGTCAGCCGATTTTAACACACTTAACTATTTTACAATCCTAAAAGACAGTTCTTAAAATAATTGAAATTCAGCAATTTTAGAAATTTTTAAGTGAAATTTGCAAACCATTCATACTTTTTCACAATTTTAAAGAAAGTGATGGCGTAAAATCTAAACCAGGCAGCCGATTTTAACATTCTTGACTATTTTTTACAATTCTAAATGATAATTCTGTTCAAAAATGTATAACTATAATTAAAACGCAGTAATTTTACAATTTTTTAAGTGAAATTTGTAGAACATTCACACTTTTTCTCCGTTTCAAAAAAAGTGATCGCGTAAAAGCAGCCGATTTTAACACATTTGACTATTTTACAGTCTGTTACTTAGAAAACTATAACTAAAATTTAAAAGCGGCTTCGTAGACAAGTTTTAAGTATAATTTTTAGTACCTACATTCAAACTGTTTCTTACTTAAAAAAAAAACTTACATTCAGCCGATTTTAACACAGTTTTAGTATTTTAAAGCACTGTTTTGTATACAACTGTTATTTAAAATAAAATATTGGATAGTTTCTAACGGAAATAGTAGAGTTTCATTTTTTTCATAATTTCAAAAAAAATAATTGGAACTTAAACTTAAGTAGCCGATTTTAATACCTACAGTTATTTCAGGAATTGTTGCACAACTATAAAAACTGAATAGATTTTCTTGTTAATTTAAAATCTTGTTTAGATCTTTTGCTAGAAAATTTTTCTTAGTACTCAGCATGCCACCCCCCAAACCTTAATTATAATCTTACTATGTGTGCTTGGGGAAACTTTCCTAATACATATAAAGCCCTGCGTGAATGTCTGAAGGCGCGCACACGGTATATTAATCATAATATCGCAGTTTCTCTATGACAGCAACCGTCAGAGTCGCTTACTTAAGGTTTATGTAATTTCCTTACCTACCCGTTGGGGTTGCTCAGCGCGCCACCCCCCCAAAAACCCTCTCACTAGGCGGCGCACAAACACCCACCCCCATACCCATTCCTCTAGAAACACACACATACAAGCGAGAGTAGAGAGCTGCTTTCAAAATGGCTTCCATGCAAATTACATAGAAAACTTAAGACAACGCGGATATTGAGTTAACACTGCCGACTATAGGCGGACAGTATTTCAGCTTTTCAGGACATGTTAAATAAGGAGCAAAGTTCATTGTTTGTGTTGGGGAGTTTATAAATTGATTTTGTACGAAAGCTTGTATGTGACTTTGGCAATCAACATCATCATCATCATTAGCGGGAAAAACGGTTTGGTTTAGTGGAAATTTTTTACAGATTTAATAGGAACTAAACTAACGGAAAAGAAATTTTAAGTGTCCAAAAAATTGATTTTTATTACGTGAATTCGTTTTAAAAATCAAAACTAGTCAGTCGATTTTAACACACTCGACTATTTTACAATCTTAAACGACAATTCTGTTCAAAAATACATAACTGCAATTAAAGTGAAGCAAACTTAAAATTTTTAAGCTTAATTTGTAGAATAATTCATACTTTTTCTCCATTTCAAAGAAAGGAATCGCGTAAAATCAAAACTAAGCAGCCGATTTTAACACATTTGACTATTTTACAATTCTAAAAGACAATTTTATAAACAAATCATAAATATAATTGAGAAGTAATCGTTTTATAAAATTTTCAGTTAAATTTTTAGAGCATTCACGTTTTTTCACCGTTACAAAGAAAGTAATCGCGTAAAAGCAAAACTAGTCTGCCGATTTTAACACACTTAACTATTTTACAATCCTAAAAGACAGTTCTGCTTAATAGAATTAAAATTCAGCAATTTTACAAAGTTTTAAGTGAAATTTTGCAAACCATTCATACTTTTTCTCAATTTTAAAGAAAGCGATAGCGTAAAATCTAAACCAGGCAGCCGATTTTAACATTCTTGACTATTTTACAATTCTAAATGATAATTCTTTTCAAAAATGTATAACTATAATTAAAACGCAGCAATTTTACAATTTTTTAAGTGAAATTTGTAGAATATTCACACTTTTTCTCCGTTTCAAAGAAAGTGATCGCGTAAAAGCGAAACTAGTCAGCCGATTTTAACAAACTTAACTATTTTACAATCTCAAAAGACAGTTCTGCTTAAAAGAATTGAAATTCAGCAATTTTACAATGTTTTAAGTGAAATTTGCAAACCATTCATACTTTTTCTCAATTTTAAAGAAAGTGATAGCGTAAAATCTAAACCAGGCAGCCGATTTTAACCTTCTTGACTATTTTACAATTCTTAATGATAATTCTGTTCAAAAATGTATAACTATAATTAAAACGCAGCATTTTTACAATTTTTTAAGTGAAATTTGTAGAATATTCACACTTTTTCTCCGTTTCAAAGAAAGTAATCGCGTAAAAGCAAAACTAGTCTGCCGATTTTAACACACTTAACTATTTTACAATCCTAAAAGACAGTTCTGCTTAATAGAATTGAAATTCAGCAATTTTACAAAGTTTTAAGTGAAATTTTGCAAACCATTAATACTTTTTCTCAATTTTAAAGAAAGTGATAGCGTAAAATCTAAACCAGGCAGCCGATTTTAACATTCTTGACTATTTTACAATTCTAAATGATAATTCTGTTCAAAAATGTATAACTATAATTAAAACGCAGCATTTTTACAATTTTTTAAGTGAAATTTGTAGAAAATTCACACTTTTTCTCCGTTTCAAAGAAAGTAATCGCGTAAAAGCAAAACTAGTCAGCCGATTTTAACACATTTAATTATTTTACAATCCTAAAAGACAGTTCTGCTTAAAAAAATTGAAATTCAGCAATTTTACAAAGTTTTAAGTGAAATTTTGCAAACCATTCATACTTTTTCTCAATTTTAAAGAAAGTGATAGCGTAAAATCTAAACCAGGCAGCCGATTTTAACATTCTTGACTATTTTACAATTCTAAATGATAATTCTGTTCAAAAATGTATAACTATAATTAAAACGCAGCATTTTTACAATTTTTTAAGTGAAATTTGTAGAAAATTCACACTTTTTCTCCGTTTCAAAGAAAGTAATCGCGTAAAAGCAAAACTAGTCAGCCGATTTTAACACATTTAATTATTTTACAATCCTAAAAGACAGTTCTGCTTAAAAAAATTGAAATTCAGCAATTTTACAAAGTTTTAAGTGAAATTTTGCAAACCATTCATACTTTTTCTCAATTTTAAAGAAAGTGATAGCGTAAAATCTAAACCAGGCAGCCGATTTTAACATTCTTGACTATTTTACAATTCTAAATGATAATTCTGTTCAAAAATGTATAACTGTAATTAAAACGCAGCATTTTTACAATTTTTTAAGTGAAATTTGTAGAAAATTCACACTTTTTCTCCGTTTCAAAGAAAGTAATCGCGTAAAAGCAAAACTAGTCAGCCGATTTTAACACATTTAATTATTTTACAATCCTAAAAGACAGTTCTGCTTAAAAGAATTGAAATTCAGCAATTTTACAAAGTTTTAAGTGAAATTTTGCAAACCATTCATACTTTTTCTCAATTTTAAAGAAAGTGATAGCGTAAAATCTAAACCAGGCAGCCGATTTTAACATTCTTGACTATTTTACAATTCTTAATGATAATTCTGTTCAAAAATGTATAACTATAATTAAAACGCAGCAATTTTACACTGTATTAAGTGAAATTTATAGAATATTCCTATATAGTCTTATTTTTAAATAAAGTAATGGCCTAACATCACTATTAAACAGCCGATTTTAACACACTTGACTATTTTACAATCCTAAAAGATAGTTCTGTTCAAAAATGTATAACTATAATTGAAAACCAGCAATTTTAAGTGAAATTTTGTAGAACATTGACATTTTTTCTTATAATTAAAAAAAGTAATCGCGTTGAAGGAAAACTAGGCAGCCGATTTTAACACAATTGACTATTATACAGTCCAAAAACATAATTCTGTGTATAAATGCACTGGAAAACTGTTTGACAGAAATAAGACAATTTATCACTGTATTTTTTATATTGTCACTAAAATTCGATTTCTCTATAGCACATTTATAAAAAAAATTGCAAATTGGAATATTTATTAAGCAGAGAACTAAATTTTATTCCTTAAAATTGATTCTACATAAAATTCGTGCACTTTATTTACGCAAATCATTTGAAAGACTGAGGTTTAAAAATAAATAAATATTTTTTTCTTATAATAATATTAATAGAACTTTGTTATCGTAGCAAAAACACTAAGCGATTTTTTTAGATTCTATGCCGGACTTCCGGGTTGTTTTGTTTGGGCTTCGCCTGGAAATTAATTTTAGCTGTCTAGATCAGATAACTAATAGCTCACAATGATTATCAGAGAAAAAATTAAATCAGCACACGATTAATTACTTCTACTCCAACCATAACACTTAGACTTAATTCTAAACTTCCAATCGCAACTTCCCACTTTTCACCACATCACAATTTATAACATCACACACTTTTTTTTTCCAATTTCCACCTCAATTTCCTACCAATTCATCAACACTGCTTAGACGAATGGAATAGTCTTTGGGAAAAAAACAAAGAGGATGCGAAAAAAAGTGTCTATATGAGTGTGTGTGGATATGCCCTTTTTATTCACACATGCGCCTTTCAACTTATGGATTGGGAGTTCTTTCATTTTTCCTGTTTTATATTATACGTGATACGTGTGTGGATGTGTGTGATGAGTGGAAAGGAGAGCGCTTGAGGGGAGGAGGATGGAAGATGGACGAAAGGTCCGCGATTAGATTTATGCGAGAATATTCGAGGGTTGTATATAGAAGGCTTTGGTGGTAAAGTCGAGAATAAGAGTTTTTAAGTTTCGTTTGAAAGTTTAAAAATTTATTCGTTTGTTTTTTGGGGTTAGAGCTGTTGATTATGTGAAACATTCAAATTTGTGTCTGCTTTAGTTATAAAACTATAACACATAGAAGTTGGAACTTTTAATAAACTAAAAAAAAATTAATCTGGCGCTATTCATTGGTTTTTTGGACTAGAACTGTCAAAATTTCGGTTTTGCTAAACAACATACTATGTTCGATTATGTGAAACATTCAAATTTGTGTCTGCTTTCGTTAAAAAACTATAAGACATAGAAGTTGAAATTTATAAAAAACTAAAAAAATTTGAATCTGGCGCTATTCATTTGTTTTTTGGGCTAGAACTGTCAAAATTTCGGTTTTGTTAAAGAACATATTGTGCTCGATTATGTGAGACAATCAAATTTGTATCTGCTTTAGTTATAAAACTATAAGACATAAAAGTTGAAATTTATAAAAAACTAAAAAAATTTGAATCTGGCGCTATTTATTTTTTTTTGGACTAGAACTGTCAAAATTTCGGTTTTGCTAAACAACATATTATGCTCGATTATGTGAAACATTCAAATTTGTGTCTGCTTTAGTTATAAAACTATAAGACATAGAAGTTGAAATTTATAAAAAACTAAAAAAAAATAAATCTGGCGCTATTCATTTGTTTTTTGGACTAGAACTGTCAAAATTTCTGTTTTGTTAAACAACATATTGTGCTCGATTATGTGAGACATTCAAATTTGTATCTGCTTTAGTTATAAAACTATAAGACATAGAAGTTGGAACTTTTAAAAATCTAAAAAAATTTGAATCTGGCGCTATTTATTTGTTTTTTGGACTAGAACTGTCAAAATTTCGGTTTTGTTAAAGAATATATTGTTCTCTATTATTATGTGAAACATTCAAATTTGTATCTGTTTTAGTTATAAAACTATAAGACATAGGAGTTGAAATTTATAAAAAATTAAAAAAATTTGGATCTGACGCTATTCATTTGTTTTTTGGACTATAACTGTCAAAATTTCGGTTTTGTTAAAGAACATATTGTTCTCGATTATGTGAAATATTCAAATTTGTGTCTACTTTAGTTAAAAAACTATAAGACATAGAAGTTGAAACTTTTAAAAATCTAGAAAAATTTTAATCTGGCGCTATTCATTTGTTTTTTGAACTAGAACTGTCAAATTTTCGGTATCATTTAAAGAACACTTTATGCTAGATTATGTGAAATATTCAAATTTGTAGTGGCTTTAGTTACAGAACTATAGAACATAAAACTTGGAACTTGTAAGGAACTTAAGAAGTTTTAAATTTGGAGTTATTCATTTGTTTTTTGGATTAGAAATGTCCAATTTTCGATTTAACTTAGATAACTAGGTGTGCTTTGCTATGAGAAAAATTCATGTTTCTGTTTAGCTTAAAAACTGTAATATATGTATATAAATAAAAAAAATTTGGAAAAAAATTTTCGACGCTGTGCTTCATAAAAAGTATCTACTCTAGGACACAAATTTCTCGTTTGGTCCTTTTGAAGGTTAAACTAACGCTCCATTTCCCATCAATCAATTGTGCCGAAATTCCCAACCCGTACCCCCCATTTCGCCGCCCACCGAACTAAACACAAGAAACCACCCTCAGAGTAAGAACCAAAATAAATGACTTGGGACGTCGGAAGAGAAATGAGAATAGTTACCGCCATACAATGCTAAAGGAGTGCGCGGTGTGGTACAGGCAAGAATTTGATTGGAATTATATGTCTTTGTCAGAAAACATACAGACGGGCCCAGGCAAGACGTGCCTTGTTTCTATATGGATGGAACATCAAGCAAAATTACTTGACGTTCGTTATACACATACACTTCAGATTCGTCTCCCGTCTCCCCCCTACGCGAAAATACCGCCATCTTGAATCCTTATATATGTATAAGAGGGTTCCGCTTCTCTACTCTAGTTAAATCTTGCATGATAGAAATTTGCAATTCTCTCGGCTGTAAGATGAAACTCAAAGACTGTGTGATAGTTGGGTAACAGCATCACTAATGAGCGGCATAAGGACGAATTATTTCAGAATTTTAATTAATACTACATTGGATTTCATTACGGGGCGTTACGCAAGTCGAGCTGAGTTGTTTGATACCCCACTCGAGGTATTGTGTGGAGATTTTCTGAAACAGCCACCTCGTCCTCCTGATTTAACAACAGTCACTAGAGGATTTCTCTGGAAATTTATAAGAAAACTACTAGGAAACTCGTAGTTTCCTAAAAAAACAATCATACTTGCACAGTTTTAGATAGTTTAAACAATTTTTAAACACAATTAAATCAGGCTGGCGAGCTGGACTTTTCCTAGACTATCTTAAAGTATACCGTGTGGGGTGTCTAACAACTCCTCATACAAATCCCCAACCGCTCCCTAAATATTCTAAACCCCATCCACATTTATTAATCTGTTCCATACGATAATTAAAGTGTAAGAGAGGTATAGGTTCTTATCTGGGAGTTGATGTGGTAGCAACCAGCAAGCACATAGAACAAACAAACAATATTGCTTCTAAACTTGGGCCATATACATAGCTAAAGTAAACTGGCTACAGATAAACTAATATTAGCCCTATTACACCGTACATAGAACCGACTACGCCATAACTCAATATAAATGCAAATATCTTATATTAAGTTGGCCGTGCATTTTCGTTAAGACAACACATCTTAGAGAGGAGCATATTTCCAGTGCACCAAGCCAATGTTGGTGGTAAATTCGTGGGGAATAAGGACGAGAATCCGGTGATGGTTGGAGGGTTTGAGGGAATTACGAATTTATATCCGTTGGACAGTGTTTTGTTTTATTATGTTGTTCCAGACGGAATTTGTAACTAGAGGGAGTGTTTCTCATAATCTAACACGAAACCGAAAATTGCATACTTTTAATAAAAAAAAACTCAAAATTCTTTTAATTTTTTTACAAATTCTAAGTTCAATAATTTTGAAATGAAACCCGATAAAAACTAGATACGTTTCGCATAATCTAATCCAACATATTCTCCAAATAAAATCGAAAATTTCACAGTTCTAACCCCAAAAAACAATTGAATAACTCCAAATTGAAAACTTTCTTACAAGTTCCAAGTTCTATGTCCTATAGTTCTGTAACTAAAGCCGTTAAAAATTTGAATATTTCACATAATAGAGCACAATATGTTCTTTAACAAAACCGAAATTTTGACAGTTCTAACCCAAAAAACAAATAAATAGCGCCAGATTCAAAATTTTTTAGTTTTTTTAAAGTTCCAACTTCTATGTCTTATAGTTTTATAACTAAAGCAGATACAAATTTAAATGTTTCACGTAATCGAGCACAATATGTTCTTTAGCAAAACTGAAAATTTGACAGTTCTAATCCAAAAAACAAATGAATAACACCAACCTCTAAATTTCTCTAATTTTCTACAACTTTCAAATTCTATGTCCTTTAGTTTTTAAACTAAAAGCGATGGTAAGTTTATTTTTTTGCCATGTTGTAGTACAAGTTGTTCTCTAAACAAAACCGAAAATTTGACAGTTCTAACATAAAAAACAAATGAATAACACCAACCTCAACATTTCTCAACTTTTCTACATGTTTAAAGTTCTATGTCGTATAGTTTTTAAACTAAAAGCGATGGCATGTTTATTTTTTTCGCATTTTGTAGTACAATTTATTGTCTAAACAAAACCGAAAATTTGACAGTTCTAACCCAAAAAACAAATGAATAACACCAACCTAAAATTTTCTCTAATTTTCTACAACTTTCAAATTCAATGTCCTATAGTTTTTAAACTAGAAACGATGGTAAGTTTATTTTTATCCCATGTTGTAGTACAATTTGTTGTTTAAACAAAACCGAAAATTTACAGTTCTAACATAAAAACAAATGAATAACACCAACCTCAAAACTTCACTAGTTTTTTACAGCTTTCAAATTCTATCTCCTATAGTTTTTAAACTACCATCGATGGTACGTTCATTTTTATCCATGTTGTTGTACAAGTTGTTCTCTAGACAAAACCGAAAATTTGACAGTTCTAACATAAAAAACAAATGAATAACACCAACCTCAAAATTTCTCTACTTTTCTACAGGTTTCAAACTCTATGACCTATAGTTTTTAAACTAGAAGCGATGCTAAGTTTATTTTTTTGCCATGTTGTAGTACAAGTTGTTCTCTAAACAAAACCGAAAATTTGACAGTTTGAACATAAAAAACAAATGAATAACACCAACCTCAAAATGTTTCTAGTTTTTTACAGCTTTCAAATTCTATGTCCTATAGTTTTTAAACTACCATTGATGGTAACATTATTTTTATCCCATGTTGTAGTACAATTTGTTGTTTAAATAAAACCGAAAATTTGACAGTTCTAACATAAAAAACAAATGAATAACACCAACCTCAAAATTTCTCTAATTTTCTACAACTTTCAAATTCTATGTCCTATAGTTTTTAAACTAAAAGCGATGGTAAGTTTATTTTTTTGCCATGTTGTAGTACAAGTTGTTCTCTAAACAAAACCGAAAATTTGACAGTTCTAACATAAAAAACAAATGAATAACACCAACCTCAACATTTCTCAACTTTTCTACATGTTTAAAGTTCTATGTCGTATAGTTTTTAAACTAAAAGCGATGGCGTGTTTATTTTTTTCGCATTTTGTAGTACAATTTATTGTCTAAACAAAACCGAAAATTTGACAGTTCTAACCCAAAAAACAAATGAATAACACCAACCTAAAATTTTCTCTAATTTTCTACAACTTTCAAATTCAATGTCCTATAGTTTTTAAACTAGAAACGATGGTAAGTTTATTTTTATCCCATGTTGTAGTACAATTTGTTGTTTAAACAAAACCGAAAATTTACAGTTCTAACATAAAAACAAATGAATAACACCAACCTCAAAACTTCACTAGTTTTTTACAGCTTTCAAATTCTATCTCCTATAGTTTTTAAACTACCATCGATGGTACGTTCATTTTTATCCATGTTGTTGTACAAGTTGTTCTCTAGACAAAACCGAAAATTTGACAGTTCTAACATAAAAAACAAATGAATAACACCAACCTCAAAATTTCTCTACTTTTCTACAGGTTTCAAACTCTATGACCTATAGTTTTTAAACTAGAAGCGATGCTAAGTTTATTTTTTTGCCATGTTGTAGTACAAGTTGTTCTCTAAACAAAACCGAAAATTTGACAGTTTGAACATAAAAAACAAATGAATAACACCAACCTCAAAATGTTTCTAGTTTTTTACAGCTTTCAAATTCTATGTCCTATAGTTTTTAAACTACCATTGATGGTAACATTATTTTTATCCCATGTTGTAGTACAATTTGTTGTTTAAATAAAACCGAAAATTTGACAGTTCTAACATAAAAAACAAATGAATAACACCAACCTCAAAATTTCTCTAATTTTCTACAACTTTCAAATTCTATGTCCTATAGTTTTTAAACTAAAAGCGATGGTAAGTTTATTTTTTTGCCATGTTGTAGTACAAGTTGTTCTCTAAACAAAACCGAAAATTTGACAGTTCTAACCCAAAAAACAAATGAATAACACCAACCTCAAAATTTTTCAACTTTTCTACAGGTTTCAAGTTCTATGTCCTATAGTTTTTAAACTAGAAGCGATGGCAAGTTTATTTTTTTCGCATGTTGTAGTACAAATTGTTGTCTAAACAAAACCGAAAATTTGACAGTTCTAACCCAAAAAACAAATGAATATCACCAACCTCAAAATTTCTCTTAAACTTAAGATAGAAATTTAAATTTTTTAGTAGACTTTGTCCCAAAAAATACACAGGGTGTTAAAATCGAAATTTGTTTCTGTTACTACGAAAAAACTTTTAATTGAAAAATCGATATTTTGTAGCTTTATTCTAAATTCATATCGTTAAAATTTATTTTTAAATTTTTTTGTGGAACAAAACCAGAAACAAATTATTATGCAAGACTTATTCCAAAATAAAATGACAGTTATTAGACCAAAACAAACCACAGACTTCATAGGTAGGAATTAATGAGAGTTTTATTACAGAACCAACATGATGCATGCATATTATTAATTACACCCACCGGATGCATTATGCCAACCATTTTTAATCACCATCACTAATTATAATTCAATATTAAACCAATATAATTATACTACAAACCAAATGTCGCTTATTACATTCGTAACATTTATATTTGATAATTTTTTCCCATGGCACAAATGAAACCCTAGTAAATAAAACTAGCTTATATTTCTACCTAAGTATCTAGTTTTGGAAAAAGTTGTACTTCTCACGGTTTCTTGCTTTTAAGAAAACTTGTATTATTGACCAGTGGTCATTCGAGAATCTAGTTATATGTCGCAGGAGGCCAGGGACAAGTGCTTAACCCTTTGACCCTAAGGAACTTGTTAGGGTTTGGGTGAGTCATAAAAGGACGAGAAATTTAGTTGATTGGAATAAATTTATCGTAAAATTTTTTTTATTAATATTAATATTTTTATACATCTGTCAAAAATATGACAGTAATCTGACAGTTTGTTACAGTTACAGTTTGTTTCTAAAGTCACAACTCAATTCCATTGCCTACTTGATTTTTTTTCTACAGGAACAAGTTTCTAAACTAGTTACTCTTTTTTCCACCATCAGGTAACTTTGATTTTGTTTCGTTGTCCCTAAATTCAGTTGATGTTTTATAGTGCAGTGGTGCTCCATATATTTGTGTTTTAGTGGCGATTAATAGAATAATGGTGGAGAAAAAAGTCGATAATTTAACCGCCATCATCATAGCGGGAAACTACAAATCTTCCACCCCTACTAAAGCTGTCATTAAATAGCTGCCCTTGGAATCTGTTTTTAATTCAATGATGGCAACTATGCAGAATCCGTATAAAATAAATTAGTTCCTGATTCTATCTCTTATAATTTAAACAGTTAACATTGAAAATAATTTTTGACTTAACTAGGTAAGTTCCAGAATTTCGTTAATCATGATGTAATAAAAAAAACAAATTAAATTTTTTTTTGGAATAACAAACACGTTTGAATTTGTGGCTCGTTATTCAAGTCTGAAGTTTTAAATGTCTCCTTCTGATGTCCAAGACAATAAATCAATACACCAGCAACAGCATCATATAAGAGCCCCATCGATCTTTCTCTCACCCCCCAAACCCAAGGATCCAAGGAAGGATGCCCCTTACGTGAAAAATCCACCGCTGCCTGGAGGGCGTAGCTAGAAAATGGCGCACTTCCTCCTTATATATCCAATATTTCGTTGTCTCATGCATATTTAACAGGTAGATGGCGTTATCTCGCTCCAGCCACAGCATCCTTCGCAGCGATTATCCCGCTCCATCTTCAAGACATGACTAATGTTCCTTTTCTACCAGCCGAAACCCTTCGCATCTCGCATCCTTGCCTAACATCCCAAGAACGCAATCTAGTGAGCCTTGTTTCACCCCCCGGTACTTCGTCTCGTTTTCTCCTGAAGGTGCCAGAATGTTTCTTTGTCTGCAGACTGAGATTCGCCCATTTTATATTATATTGATTTAAGATGGCGGTGGAGCGGTGTTTCCCCATCGGTTTTTCCCGGTGTCTTCAGCTTTGTGTCTTTGTTGGTGGTGCTGTTGGCACGCTAGTTGGACAAGGACACGAACGATAGTCGTAGCAGACGCTCCAAAAGAATTTCTCAGATTATTCAACCACGGAGAAGTTTTAGAATATATTAAACTCGTAATCTCGAGTCACAGGAGTTGAATTTCCACGCTAAGTTAGATTAATACCTTGGAGAATTTACAATTTACGTGCCTGCGTCATTATTTATGCCTGAGAGCGTCTTGAGATGTGTAATTTCAGCTCTAAAGTAAGATTAACATCTACCGTCTATAATGATGGCAGACAGAGGGGCGAAAGGTGGATTTCGGCTTTTCGTAAAATGGTAATGCAAAGCCTTTGAGGTCTTTGCATACCTATTTAGCAACTAGTCTATATATACGTATATAGGGGAGCTCTTCAAGTAGAATTTCTCTCGGCGCTTCCAGTCATTTACCATAACAGTTTGTTTGTTTTTGACGTCGAATCTCCTTATATTGCAAAACCAATTTCCAAGTTTGATTAATCATAGTTTAGAAGGTATATCCAGTTCACTATAAATTAATACAAAACACAAAAGGGGATGTTGCCTAATTATAATTATATTATTTATAAATAAGCAAAGCTAGGGGAAGTACAGAATACAAAAAGCTTATAGTATATGTTGTATTATATCAAAACAAATAAGTTTTTTTGTACATTATTCTGTTTTGTGTCTAAAAAATCCACTCGTGATAAAATCGGACAATTTTCCGATTTTTTATTACGATTTTAGTGGGATTACTCCAAAATTTCAAACGTCAATTTTTAAACGGCGCTAAAATGAAAAATAAAGCCAAAACTTACTTCTAAAACAAATTTTCTTGTACATTATTCTGTTGTGTAACTAAAAAATTCATTCACAATAAAATCGGACAATTTTTCGATTTTTTATTACGATTTTAGTGGAATTACTCCAAAATTTCAAATGTCAATCTTTAAACGGCGCTAAAATGAAAAATACAGCCAAAACTTACTTCTAAAACAAATTTTCTTGTACATTATTCTGTTTTGTAACTAAAAAATTCATTCACAATAAAATCGGACAATTTTTCGATTTTTTATTACGATTTTAGTGGAATTACTCCAAAATTTCAAATGTCAAGTTTTAAACGGCGCAAAAATTAAAAATACAGCCAAAACTTACTTCTATAACAAAATTTCTTGTTTATTACTCTGTTTTGTATCTAAAAAATCCACTCGCGATAAAATCGGACAATTTTCCGATTTTTTATTACGATTTTAGTGGAATTAGTCAAAAATTTCAAATGTTAAACTTCATACGGCGATAAAATGATTACTAAAGCCAAAACTTACTTCTAAAACAAATTTTCTTGTACATTATTCTGTTTTGTGTTTAAAAAATCCACCCGCAATAAAGTCGGACAATTTTCCGATTTTTTATTACGATTTTAGTGGAATTACTCCAAAATTTCAAATGTCAAGTTTTAAACGGTGCAAAAATTAAAAATACAGCCAAAACTTACTTCTATAACAAAATTTCTTGTATATTACTCTGTTTTGTATCTAAAAAATCCACTCGCGATAAAATCGGACAATTTTCCGATTTTTTATTACGATTTTAGTGGAATTACTCCAAAATTTCAAATGTCAAACTTTAAACGGCGCTAAAAAGAAAAATTCAGCCAAAACTTACTTCTAAAACAAATTTTCTTGTACATTATTCTGTTTTGTATCTAAAAAATCCACCCGCGATAAAGTCGGACAATTTTCCGATTTTTTATTACGATTTTAATGGAATTACTCCAAAATTTCAAATGTCAATTTTTAAACGGCGCAAAAATTAAAAATACAGCCAAAACTTACTTCTGTAACAAAATTTCTTGTATATTACTCTGTTTTGTATGTAAAAAATTCACTCGCGATAAAATCGGACAATTTTCCGATTTTTTATTACGATTTTTGTGGAATTACTCCAAAATTTCAAATGTTAAACTTCATACGGCGATAAAATTATTATTACAGCCAAAACTTACTTCTAAAACAAGTTTTCTTGTACATTATTCTGTTTTGTATCTAAAAAATCCTCTCGCAATAAAATCGGACAATTTTCCGATTTTTTATTACGATTTTAGTGGAATTACTCAAAAATTTCAAATGTCAAACTTTAAACGGCGCTAAAAAGAAAAATTCAGCCAAAACTTACTTCTAAAACAAATTTTCTTGTACATTATTCTGTTTTGTATCTAAAAAATCCTCTCGCGATAAAATCGGACAATTTTCCGATTTTTTATTACGATTTTAGTGGAATTACTCCAAAATTTCAAATGTTAAACTTCATACGGCGATAAAATGATTATTACAGCCAAAACTTACTTCTAAAACAAGTTTTCTTGTACATTATTCTGTTTTGTATCTAAAAAATCCTCTCGCAATAAAATCGGACAATTTTCCGATTTTTTATTACGATTTTAGTGGAATTACTCAAAAATTTCAAATGTCAAACTTTAAACGGCACTAAAAAGAAAAATTCAGCCAAAACTTACTTCTAAAACAAATTTTCTTGTACATTATTCTGTTTTGTATCTAAAAAATCCTCTCGCGATAAAATCGGACAATTTTCCGATTTTTTATTACGATTTTAGTGGAATTACTCCAAAATTTCAAATGTCAAGTTTTAAACGGCGCAAAAATTAAAAATACAGCCAAAACTTACTTCTATAACAACATTTCTTGTTCATTACTCTGTTTTGTATCTAAAAAATCCACTCGCGATAAAATCGGACAATTTTCCGATTTTTTATTACGATTTTAGTGGAATTAGTCAAAAATTTCAAATGTCAAACTTTAGACGGCGCTAAAAAGAAAAATTCAGCCAAAACTTACTTCTAAAACAAATTTTCTTGTACATTATTCTGTTTTGTGTTTAAAAAATCCACCCGCGATAAAGTCGGACAATTTTCCGATTTTTTATTACGATTTTAGTGGAATTACTCCAAAATTTCAAATGTCAAGTTTTAAACGGTGCAAAAATTAAAAATACAGCCAAAACTTACTTCTATAACAAAATTTCTTGTATATTACTCTGTTTTGTATGTAAAAAATTCACTCGCGATAAAATCGGACAATTTTCCGATTTTTTATTACGATTTTAGTGGAATTACTCCAAAATTTCAAATGTTAAACTTCATACGGCGATAAAATGATTACTAAAGCCAAAACTTACTTCTAAAACAAAATTTCTTGTATATTATTCTGTTTTGTATCTAAAACATCCACTCGCGAGAAAATCGGACAATTTTCCGATTTTTTATTACGATTTTAGTGGAATTACTCCAAAATTCCAAATGTCAAAATATGAACGGCGCTAAAATAAAAAATACAACCAAAACTTACTTCTAAAACAAATTTTCTTGTACATTATTCTGTTTTATATCTCAAAAATCCACTCGCGATAAAATCGGACAATTTTCCGATTTTTTATTACGATTTTAGTGGAATTACTCCAAAATTTCAAACGTCAAAATTTAAACGGCGCTAAAGTGATTATTACAGGAAAAAATTAATTCCAAAACGAATTTTCTTATACATTATTCTGTTTTGAGTCTAAAAAATCCACTCGCGATAAAATCGGACATATTTCCGATTTTTTATTGCGTTTTTAGTGGAATTACTCCAAAATTTCAAATGTCAAACTTTAAACGGTGCTAAAATGATTATTACAGCCAAAACTTACTTCTAAACAGAATTTTATTGTACATTATTCAATTTTCTTTCTAAAAAATGCATCCGCGATAAAATCGGACCATTTTTCGAATTTTCCACAAAAAAAGTTTTAATGGAAAAAAGTAAAAAAGTTACTTCTCAAAATTTCTTTAATGATGGACTCATTTTTTCAAAAAGTGCTAGTGTTGTGTTGATAATTAGTCATTTCCTTGAATCGCCAGACGGGAATAAAGCAAACGAGCTTCAGGTTCCTGTGTTTTCCGGTTTTTGCTAGCATCAGTTTCATTATCCTATTTTTTTTCTTCCATAACCTTCAATTTTCTTCCATATTAATCCAGTTTTCTTACTTATATTTTAAAGATTAAATAATTTGACTTCATAGTAATTGAAGAATCTAGTCGTCGTCTACCTAAAAAAAAATTTCCAATAATATCTAGCTAAATAATCCAGGAGGAGTTTCCAGGAGGTACATCATCAGCATTTCTCGCTCGCCCCCAAGGAGTGAGTGGGTGGCAACTAGAGGTGGTTTTGTAAGACAGTGCTAAGGAAGGCACTCGCACACACACACACACATACACACAGGAAGTGAAACAAAGGAGCGCGGTAAATATACAGTGCGCCCTCATTGGCTGTCGTTAATAACTGCTAAGACGAAGGAGACGGCTGAATTAATGAGCTTCACTCCAGTGAACACACCAGCCCCAGAAACTTACCAATTTGAGCTGACAGAAGATGTGACAGCTTGGTGCGCTAGTGAGACTATACATGAGTTGAAAGATTGTTTTCATGTAATGTTAGAGTGTAGTACAGTCATGATTAAAGTCATGAAATAAGAGAAAATTTGCAGAAAAATCGTAGTTGGCCATTAGTCAAGATTCTCTTACTAAAGAATAGTTTATTTATTAGGAGGGTAGGAGGCTATGACAATTATACCTACTGGATCTTTTGATATTCATTTAAATATCTCAAATTTTTGGAGATAGAGAGAGAGAGAGAGAGATTTCTAAAATAAATCTTCTTGCTTCCTCCTCAAATAACTTGAGAACCACTGATTTAATCACAAATTTTCAAGAGACAAAAAAGTTGCATTTTCCGATTTTCTTTAGAATAAAGTCAACCAACTTACTTCAAATATACAGGGTGATGAAAAAATTGTGTTTAAACAGTTTTACTGTAGTAATTTTTTGAGAATAACGCTTCTATTTCCTATAGTTTTATCAAATCTCACCCCAAAATAGATTTTTACAACAGAAATTGCTTTAATATACAAATTTTAATAAGAATTTTTTTGTATAACTCTCATATTTATTGTATTATTTGACAGAGAGAGAGATAGAAGTTCTTAGATAAAACTTCCTCGTGGAATAACTTTGGAACCACTGGTTTTATCATAAATTTCTAAGAGGCAAAAAAGTTGAATTTTCCAATTTTCTTTAGAATAAAGTCAACCAACGTACTTTAAATATACAGGGTGATGAAAAAATTGTGTTTAAGCAGTTTTACTGTAGTAATTTTTTGAGAATAACGCTTCTATTTCCTATAGTTTTAACAAATCCCGCCCCAAAATAGATTTTTACAACAGAAATTGCTTTAATATACAAATTTTAATAAGAATTTTTTTGTATAACTCTCATGTTTATTGTATTATTTGACAAAGAGAGAGATAGAAGATCTTAGATAAAACTTCCTCGTGGAATAACTTTGGAACCACTGGTTTTATCATAAATTTCTAAGAGGCAAAAAAGTTGAATTTTCCAATTTTCTTTAGAATAAAGTCAACCAACTTACTTCAAATATACAGGGTGATGAAAAAATTGTGTTTAAGCAGTTTTACTGTAGTAATTTTTTGAGAATAACGCTTCTATTTCCTATAGTTTTAACAAATCCCGCCCCAAAATAGATTTTTACAACAGAAATTGCTTTAATATACAAATTTTAATAAGAATTTTTTTGTATAACTCTCATATTTATTGTATTATTTGACAGAGAGGGAGATAGAAGTTCTTAGATAAAACTTCCTCGTGGAATAACTTTGGAACCACTGGTTTTATCATAAATTTCTAAGAGGCAAAAAAGTTGAATTTTCCAATTTTCTTTAGAATAAAGTCAACCAACTTACTTCAAATATACAGGGTGATGAAAAAATTGTGTTTAAGCAGTTTTACTGTAGTAATTTTTTGAGAATAACGCTTCTATTTCCTATAGTTTTAACAAATCCCGCCCCAAAATAGATTTTTACAACAGAAATTGCTTTAATATACAAATTTTAATAAGAATTTTTTTGTATAACTCTCATGTTTATTGTATTATTTGACAAAGAGAGAGATAGAAGATCTTAGATAAAACTTCCTCGTGGAATAACTTTGGAACCACTGGTTTTATCATAAATTTCTAAGAGGCAAAAAAGTTGAATTTTCCAATTTTCTTTAGAATAAAGTCAACCAACTTACTTCAAATATACAGGTTGATGAAAAAATTTTGTTTAAACAGTTTTACTGTAGTAATTTTTTGAGAATAACGCTTCTATTTCCTATAGTTTTATCAAATCTCACCCCAAAATAGATTTTTACAACAGAAATTGCTTTAATATACAAATTTTAATAAGAATTTTTTTGTATAACTCTCATATTTATTGTATTATTTGACAGAGAGAGAGATAGAAGATCTTAGATAAAACTTCCTCGTGGAATAACTTTGGAACCAATGGTTTTATCATAAATTTCTAAGAGGCAAAAAAGTTGCATTTTCCAATTTTCTTTAGAATAAAGTCAACCAACTTACTTCAAATATACAGGGTGATGAAAAAATTGTGTTTAAGCAGTTTTACTGTAGTAATTTTTTGAGAATAACGCTTCTATTTCCTATAGTTTTATCAAATCTCACCCCAAAATAGATTTTTACAACAGAAATTGCTTTAATATACAAATTTTAATAAGAATTTTTTTGTATAACTCTCATGTTTATTGTATTATTTGACAAAGAGAGAGATAGAAGATCTTAGATAAAACTTCCTCGTGGAATAACTTTGGAACCACTGGTTTTATCATAAATTTCTAAGAGGCAAAAAAGTTGAATTTTGCAATTTTCTTTAGAATAAAGTCAACCAACTTACTTCAAATATACAGGTTGATGAAAAAATTTTGTTTAAACAGTTTTACTGTAGTAATTTTTTGAGAATAACGCTTCTATTTCCTATAGTTTTATCAAATCTCACCCCAAAATAGATTTTTACAACAGAAATTGCTTTAATATACAAATTTTAATAAGAATTTTTTTGTATAACTCTCATATTTATTGTATTATTTGACAGAGAGAGAGATAGAAGATCTTAGATAAAACTTCCTCGTGGAATAACTTTGGAACCACTGGTTTTATCATAAATTTCTAAGAGGCAAAAAAGTTGCATTTTCCAATTTTCTTTAGAATAAAGTCAACCAACTTACTTCAAATATACAGGGTGATGAAAAAATTGTGTTTAAGCAGTTTTACTGTAGTAATTTTTTGAGAATAACGCTTCTATTTCCTATAGTTTTATCAAATCTCACCCCAAAATAGATTTTTACAACAGAAATTGCTTTAATATACAAATTTTAATAAGAATTTTTTTGTATAACTCTCATGTTTATTGTATTATTTGACAAAGAGAGAGATAGAAGATCTTAGATAAAACTTCCTCGTGGAATAACTTTGGAACCACTGGTTTTATCATAAATTTCTAAGAGGCAAAAAAGTTGAATTTTCCAATTTTCTTTAGAATAAAGTCAACCAACGTACTTTAAATATACAGGGTGATGAAAAAATTGTGTTTAAGCAGTTTTACTGTAGTAATTTTTTGAGAATAACGCTTCTATTTCCTATAGTTTTAACAAATCCCGCCCCAAAATAGATTTTTACAACAGAAATTGCTTTAATATACAAATTTTAATAAGAATTTTTTTGTATAACTCTCATGTTTATTGTATTATTTGACAAAGAGAGAGATAGAAGATCTTAGATAAAACTTCCTCGTGGAATAACTTTGGAACCACTGGTTTTATCATAAATTTCTAAGAGGCAAAAAAGTTGAATTTTCCAATTTTCTTTAGAATAAAGTCAACCAACTTACTTCAAATATACAGGGTGATGAAAAAATTGTGTTTAAGCAGTTTTACTGTAGTAATTTTTTGAGAATAACGCTTCTATTTCCTATAGTTTTAACAAATCCCGCCCCAAAATAGATTTTTACAACAGAAATTGCTTTAATATACAAATTTTAATAAGAATTTTTTTGTATAACTCTCATATTTATTGTATTATTTGACAGAGAGGGAGATAGAAGTTCTTAGATAAAACTTCCTCGTGGAATAACTTTGGAACCACTGGTTTTATCATAAATTTCTAAGAGGCAAAAAAGTTGAATTTTCCAATTTTCTTTAGAATAAAGTCAACCAACTTACTTCAAATATACAGGGTGATGAAAAAATTGTGTTTAAGCAGTTTTACTGTAGTAATTTTTTGAGAATAACGCTTCTATTTCCTATAGTTTTAACAAATCCCGCCCCAAAATAGATTTTTACAACAGAAATTGCTTTAATATACAAATTTTAATAAGAATTTTTTTGTATAACTCTCATGTTTATTGTATTATTTGACAAAGAGAGAGATAGAAGATCTTAGATAAAACTTCCTCGTGGAATAACTTTGGAACCACTGGTTTTATCATAAATTTCTAAGAGGCAAAAAAGTTGAATTTTGCAATTTTCTTTAGAATAAAGTCAACCAACTTACTTCAAATATACAGGTTGATGAAAAAATTTTGTTTAAACAGTTTTACTGTAGTAATTTTTTGAGAATAACGCTTCTATTTCCTATAGTTTTATCAAATCTCACCCCAAAATAGATTTTTACAACAGAAATTGCTTTAATATACAAATTTTAATAAGAATTTTTTTGTATAACTCTCATATTTATTGTATTATTTGACAGAGAGAGAGATAGAAGATCTTAGATAAAACTTCCTCGTGGAATAACTTTGGAACCACTGGTTTTATCATAAATTTCTAAGAAACAAAAAAGTTGCATTTTCCAATTTTCTTTAGAATAAAGTCAACCAACTTACTTCAAATATACAGGGTGATGAAAAAATTGTGTTTAAGCAGTTTTACTGTAGTAATTTTTTGAGAATAACGCTTCTATTTCCTATAGTTTTATCAAATCTCACCCCAAAATAGATTTTTACAACAGAAATTGCTTTAATATACAAATTTTAATAAGAATTTTTTTGTATAACTCTCATGTTTATTGTATTATTTGACAAAGAGAGAGATAGAAGATCTTAGATAAAACTTCCTCGTGGAATAACTTTGGAACCACTGGTTTTATCATAAATTTCTAAGAGGCAAAAAAGTTGCATTTTCCAATTTTCTTTAGAATAAAGTCAACCAACTTACTTCAAATATACAGGGTGATGAAAAAATTGTGTTTAAGCAGTTTTACTGTAGTAATTTTTTGAGAATAACGCTTCTATTTCCTATAGTTTTATCAAATCTCACCCCAAAATAGATTTTTACAACAGAAATTGCTTTAATATACAAATTTTAATAAGAATTTTTTTGTATAACTCTCATATTTATTGTATTACTTGACAGAGAGGGAGATAGAAGTTCTTAGATAAAACTTCCTCGTGGAATAACTTTGGAACCACTGGTTTTATCATAATTTTCTAAGAGGCAAAAAAGTTGAATTTTGCAATTTTCTTTAGAATAAAGTCAACCAACTTACTTCAAATATACAGGGTGATGAAAAAATTGTGTTTAAACAGTTTTACTGTAGTGATTTTTTGAGAATAACGCTTCTATTTCCTATAGTTTTCACAAATTGTGTTTCGAAATGTTCCTTTGCGATGGTCAGTTTTGAATAAACAAATTTTGTATATATATTTTTTTGTTATTCACTTGATAGAGAAATTGCTTGTGAGAGAAAGAGACAGAAAATCACAACAATTATTTTTCTTAAATAAATATATGAAGAAACGATAATTTTTATTGTGGCAGGATACAATCCTGTGATATAAAGCGTCCTGTAACCTAGTCCTTTATTGATCCTGTTGGTACAGTTAGTTTAGATACTGCCACGTAGATGGCGTTACTAGTTTTTTTCCTAAAAAATTGCAGTTGGACAAATTTAAATAAAAAAACTATGGTGCAAATCTCCTAGAAAATATGCTTATTATTAACTATTATTCATAAAATATTTTTTTAAATAATCAATAAATAAACTGCTTAGTTGGTGTTGGGTACCTCGCACCCCTCCAATTAACTACCCTATTTACGCGCCAATTTCACACCTTATTTAATAAATAAAATCACCGCCAAGTCCAACTCCATCATCCTCTTTTTCCAAGACAGTGACGGAAAACTTCCACAGCACACTCCGCATCCTCACACAGAGCGGCGTCCAAAGTGCCAAGCGAATTCCTAGTTGGCGTTTGGTAAAATTCGCTCACGCGTTCAAATTCCTCAAATGTTTTCCAGCATCAGAACGAAGGAGTCTTGGGATGATAATGAGTAGGGGGTATGGGGGGTTTAAGGGAGTAGGAGAACGATGTGCTGAGGTTCTTGCATGTAATTAAGGGTTGTGGTTGAGTTTTTGTAAATTTGGCGGATGCGCCAGGGTTAAAAATCTTTGGTATAGGGCGATGTTTGTTTGTTTTTTTCGGGTATAAGAGAAGAAATTGTAGTGATGTTCTAGAGGAGTGTTCGAGGTAGATTGTGGAAGGAAAATAATATTTTTTTGTGTTATAGTTTTTAAATTATACGAGGTAGAAATTGATGTTACTTGGAAAAACTTACGTAACATTGAAATTTACACTATTCGTTTGTTTTCTGGGCGACATCTGTCAAATTTACAGTTTTATTTATTATTGCTCTTTATAAAATTTCATATTTGACTAATACCTGGCCAGCGGTTCCAAAACTATCACACTTTAAACACGTCGTTTTAAAAATTACTTTAAGATATTTTAGTAAAAGTTGTCACAAAATTTTTGTAAAATGGCGGAAAAAAATCTGAAATAGTTATTGTGGATCATGGCAACGTTGTCTTGGAAAAAAATCAAATTTGACTTAAATCCAACCAGTGGTTCCAAAACTATGAGTCGTTTTGTAAATTTGGCGTAGGTGCCAGGGTTAAAAAATATTTTGAATGGGCGATGTTTGTTTGTTTTTTTTGGGTATAAGAGCCAAAATTGTAGTAATGTTTCAGAGGGGTCTTCGAGCTAGATTGTGGAAGAAAAATAATATTTTTCTGTGTTATAGTTTTTTAATTACACGAGGTAGAAGCTGTTGTTTCTTGGAAAAACTTACGTAACATTGAAATATACGCTATTCGTTTGTTTTCTGGGCGACATCAGTCAAATTTACAGTTTTATTTATTATTGCCCTTTATAAAATTTCATATTTGACTAATATCTGGCCAGCGGTTCCAAAATTATCACACTTTAAACACGGCGTTTTAAAAATTACCTTAAAAAATTTAATAAAAGTTGGCACAAAATTTTTGTAAAATGGCGGAAAAAAATCTGAAATAGTTATTGTGGATCATGGCAACGTTGTCTTGGAAAAAAATCAAATTTGACTTAAATCCAACCAGTGGTTCCAAAACTGAGTCGTTTTGTAAATTTGGCGGAGGTGCCAGGGTTAAAAAATCTTTGTAATGGGCGATGTTTGTTTGTTTTCTGGGCGACATCTGTCAAATTTACAGTTTTATTTAATATTGCTCTCAATAAAATTTTATATTTGACTAATATCTGGCCAGCGGTTCCAAAATTATCACACTTTAAACAGGACGTTTTAAAAATTACTTTAAGATATTTTAGTAAAAGTTGTCACAAAATTTTTGGAAAATGGCGGGAAAAAAATCTGAGATAGTTATTGTGGATCAAGGCAACGTTGTCTTGGAAAAAATCAAATTTGACTTAAATCCAACCAGTGGTTCCAAAACTATGAGTCGTTTTGTAAATTTGGCGTAGGTGCCAGGGTTAAAAAATATTTTGAATGGGCGATGTTTGTTTGTTTTTTTTGGGTATAAGAGCCAAAATTGTAGTAATGTTTCAGAGGGGTCTTCGAGCTAGATTGTGGAAGAAAAATAATATTTTTCTGTGTTATAGTTTTTTAATTACACGAGGTAGAAGCTGTTGTTTCTTGGAAAAACTTACGTAACATTGAAATATACGCTATTCGTTTGTTTTCTGGGCGACATCAGTCAAATTTACAGTTTTATTTATTATTGCCCTTTATAAAATTTCATATTTGACTAATATCTGGCCAGCGGTTCCAAAATTATCACACTTTAAACACCACGTTTCAAAAATTAGTTTAAGATATTTTAGTAAAAGTTGTCAGAAAATTTTTGGAAAATGGCGGGAAAAATCTGAAATGGATATTGTTGATTGAGTCAATGTTACCTTTGAAAAAAATCAAATTTGACTCAAATCCAACCAGTGGTTCCAAAACTATGAGCAGTTTTTCATTGTTCGAGATTTTTTTCCTAAAAAATTGTAATTTTGAAACGATTCCTTTGTTTTTTCGACTATGCAACTCAAATTTAGATTTTCAAGTACTAAATATTACCTTGTTTCAAAACGAATCACCAGCCTTCTAGATAGATAAATCCCAACCACTTCCAATTTATCTAAGAATGCGTACGAAAATTGCCCAGATTATCGAAAGGGCGCATAAGGGGACAACTCCTTACCACCCCTCCCACCTCTATCGCCTCCCGCAATTCACATCGCGTTTGAATCGAGTTAATGTGATAATTACGGAAGTGACGTTTAAGTGATGAGTGACATTAGAGTTCAGTTAACGCTAACTATTATATTTAATCTTCAGTTTAAAGTTCGTCCCGCTTAATGATTCGTTAACTTGAATTACGGGCGCTGCATACACACACATATAGATGATGCCGCGCTTTTCTTATACCTCATTTGTTGCAAAGATTACGGGCAAATACCTTTGAATTTAACCAAGAATTTTGTATAATTATTCTAAGAAGGCAGGGTGATTAAAGCAACCAGCACCAAATTGTAAAACTTTATTTAATATCAATATAAACCAAGAAAAAGTACATAAAAAAAACATCATGCTTAAAACTATGTGGGCAAACACCAAAAAAAGTCATAAAAAACATTACAAACTAAGTAAATTATCGTTTAAAGTTAATAATAAAAAAAAACAGTTGTATGTGTATTACAATTTACCAATAAATATTTTTAAAAATTAAACCTTAACCTTAATCCTAAATTATCTCTTATAATTTAAACAGATTCATCGTTGTAATTTAACAAATAATAACTTAATTAAAAACAGAACACCTTAAAATTAAAACCTTAAAAAGTAAAAAAAATACAAAAAAATAAATACGAACCTAAATGAAACATTTCCAGAATTTTGTTGATGGTTAATTTGTGGGGTCAATTTTTTTTACAAAAAAATAATACAATTTTTCATGATGTTTTTTGTTTGTTTGTTGGGGAGGATCGATGATGAGTCATTGTATAATTTTTGAGTTTCTTCCTTTCTGGAAACAATTTCGTTTTGGGGCCGATCGAAATTTTTCAAAAAATTTGGGGGGCGCAAGAGGAAAATGAAAAGTCTAGTTGGGGGCTAAAGTGTGTACCTTGCGGAATCATACATTTCTAAAGCGAAGCTTAAATTTCTTATATTACGAGAAAGTTTTCCAAGAGTGTGGCATACAAAAAAGGACTAAAGTCAGTACCTTGTGGTACACCATGTTCCAAAAATTATTTTAATTCCCATATAACAATTTTATGGTAATTCTATCATACAAACATTTCCAAAATTGGAAGCTTCTGCTGTAGAATTTGTTATTTTCATGGAGCTAAAGTATGTGCCTTGTGGTACTCCTTTTCAATTGCAGATATCTACTAAAAATTAAGCGAATACTCGACAATTTCCAGGTTATAATATTAAATTTGTGACTTTAAATCTAGAATAAATAGAAACTGTCATATTGATGAGGGCTAAAGTAAGTACCTTGTGGTACATCACATTTCCAAAACTATTTTTTTTATTTTTACTTTGATTGAGTTTTCTGCGGTTGAAAGTGTTATTGTAATAGAGCTAGAGGACATACCTTGTGGTACACCATCTCCCGTGACTTTCTTGTGGGGTTAAAGTCTATACCTGGAATACTTTATTACTTTGTATCTTTTGACATAAATTAATTTCGCTTAATAATAAACAATTTTGGTTTTAGTTTGGATTTAGAGGGCTAAAGTGAGCTCCTTGCAGTATGCTTTTTTAGTTTTAAATTATTATTTATTAGTGGAACTAAATTATGATTGTGTGAAAACGGATTTTGAAAACTGTTTTAATTAAAAAAGTTGGAGTTTTGATAAAAATTCAACATTGATTAAAGAGCTAAAGTGAGATCCTTGTGGGACAATTTATTTGTGGTTTTTAGGGAGCTAAAGGCAGCAAAACTATTATGATTTTATGATACTTGTATTATTTATATTGAAGTCGGTGAAAAGAATGCTTCAAAAAAAATATTTAACAAACTAAAAAAAGTTGGTTTTTGGACCAGAAAACCAAATTTTGAGTTTGATTTTCAAAAAAAAAGTTGCAGTAGGTTTAAATATTTACCTCGGATTAGTTCTAGCTTTAAATTAGTTTTAAAATATGATTAACAGTGGAGGAGGCTTAAACAATGATATTTTGGAACTCCAAAAATGAATTTTTCCAAAATTTTTAGAACTACAACTTTAGTTTTGGTTCCAATAAATTAGGATTTTTATTTGAGTATTTGTATAAATAAGTGTAGCAAACATCAATTCACATCAGAGTTATTATTATAAAGGGTGCTCGGTTGTTTAAGGTTTAGATCTAAGTTAGAACCTTGTGGAAGTACTAAAATTACGAAAACATACAATGCCATATTTTTAGTTGTTTTGAAGATAGTTTACTGGATTATGGTTCTTATTATTAATATCAAGTAGGTGGTATCTAATTATTTTAGGGTGCTAAGTGTGATACCTTGAGGAACACCACAACTAATTTAGCTGTAATATTTGTAATTATATATTTTTTTAATTCCAACGCAAACTTTTTTGTGTCAACTATTAAAACCCGATTAATTACAGTTAAAACAAAAGAGCAACCCTCTTTATGGTGTCACAGCACACTAATGAAGTGCTAATCGTTGTGATGCTGAAAAATGCGTTAAAAAACCCCGACGCTAATCCACTTTTAAATTAATTATCCCGGATTTTTTCCCTTTCCAGCCAACTTTATTCCACCTCATCACACACAGCAATTAAAAAGTTAAAGCCCACTCTGATATGTGTATGTATGTGATCCTTTCAAAACAGATTTCCACGCTGTAGTAGTAATTTTTTTTTTTTTTGGTAATTTATCTTTGTAAAAGCGCCCCCTCGAGGGCAGTCACTTGTTGCTCGTGTGGAAAAAAACCGGAAAAAGCGCACGATGAAGTGAAAGCGAGAGCAAACAAGCTTAATGCTGCTGGAAAAATCCGATTGGAAAGCAGTTTTGTCTAGTTGGGTTGTGGTTTTCCTCTCTCGGTTAACTCGATAGTTTTTCCCAGTTCTCAATTAGCTTTTTAGAGGTTTTTTAATTGAAATTGTGCGGTTTAGGGGGAGTGGATGTTGGATGTGTAAATTGGCGCACGCCAAGTTTTTATTTTGTTTTCGACGTGTTGCGGTCAATGAGGTTTTTGTTGGATTTTTTCGTCGACTCTTCACAATGATTACAATGGGGATTTATTAGGGTTTTGTTTGTGCGGTTAATTGATATAGATTTAAAACGGATTTAGCGTGGAAAAGTGGTAATTTATGGTGGTGTGAAATTTATTGCACAAAATTAATTTAAAAAAATTTTATTTTGATAGGAAAAGTAGAAAAAAGATTACAAAATATTCGTTAGAAACTAGATTAACTACTTTCGATATCGAAATTTAGGGAATACGTCGACTTTTTTATTTACATCGAAAATTTCCTGTGTTATAAAAAACCTTCATCTATTAAATCTTGATCTAAATATTTTTTAAAATTATTTTGCTGCATCGAAAAAAAACCGTTTAGTATATGTAGTTGTCATTCGATGAAATGACACGCGCGATATATTTTTTATTATATCTATAAAAATTCGATATAATATGGTTTTTTATTTTTTTTATTTTTACGGTAACTAGTTTCCAATATCGAAAAAATCTGCGTTAAATAGAATTTTCTTTGCCTCGATTTTTGATCGAAATTAATGAATAATAATTTTGTTGTAGGTACTATGATTTTCTTATATATTACAAAAGAAAATTCACATCGAAAAGTACGATTTTTAACTTTTTTACTTCATCGAAACCCAAACTACTTAAACTAATTGTTTCATCCATTAAAAAACTGCACTGGAATTAAAAAACATTTTTATAAGCAAAAATCTAACACTACATCAAGATTTTCAAAAACAAGTGAATTTCTAGTACAATATTTTATTTGTTTGGAAATATTTGCAACTGTTATATCGAAAAATTCGATTGTACGTCGAAAATATTAAAAAGTTTCATCGAAACTTAAAAAATCATACCGAACTTATCGAATATTTCGTAAAAATCAAGTAGACCAGGTATTTTGGTAGTTTTATGGCAAAATCTTGTTTTATGTGAAAGTTTTTATTTTTTTTCAAAAATTCGATGAAAATATACACCGAAAATCCAACTGGAAGGAAGTTAGGTTAGATTAGCTTTCGTCGAAATTAGAAAAAAGTGTTTTAGGATTTTTCTACTTTATTACTCGACTACAAAAATTTTCGGCGTGGTTGCGTGTGATTAGATTACAGAAAAGTTAGGTTAGAGCATAAGAAAAGTGTAAATCATAAAATTTATTCTCGACGAAAACTCGCCTATAATTTATAGTCTATAGATAAAAATGACATCGAAAATTCCAGTCGCCAACTTAAACTTCGCTTTATTTCCCCTCAAAACATAATTAATTTTCCACAAACTGCATAACCTATTGAAGCCAACTTACTACAACTTGTACTATTATATAATATAATTTTCCCTTTTTCCCCACCTATACACTGTGGCACAACCCGACGCATATAGCTCGAGGGCGATGTATAGGGGCTGGAAATTTAAGATTCATAGAATTAAAGATGAGAAAATGTATTATTCATCCCGCGTGCCTTGGAAAAGCTAAGATAAATGAACGTACATAGAATAAACAAAGTGTGCTCTGGGCTTGATATACTGTATATAGTCGCCGCCTTGTTCTGAAAGGAGGTGGGAGGGTGGGTAGGTTACCTTTCAGTTTTACTGCTGGATTTGACATTTGGAGGGAATTTTTCAGCGTTATTATTGGTTGGCGTGCAAATATTTCACACAAGTGTCATTATAAATTGTAATTTTGTGAGGTTAGGAAGCACTACATTTTCTCCAGTTAGAAATCAGTGCAGAAATTAATGGGGTATTTAAGCAATTTACCGTATGAATTATGGGTGGAATATGAGGGGTGGCGGCGTGTGCGTTTTCTTAACGTGAAATATGAAATTGTTGTTTGTTGGAATATTATTAAAAGGGTTGTGAAAGCATGTTGTTTGTCAAGTGGAATTTCTGAAATTTTCCGAGTTTGTTTTAGTGCGCGCCAGCACCACCACTCCCCCATCCCCACAGTTTTCGTGCTGTCACGAATATTCAGACATAAAAAAATTAATTAATATGGGGGCTAGTCCGTCCCTGTCCATTTTACCCCGCCATTACTCTAACAACTCAAATATAATCTTTTTCTGTGAAAACTGAAAAGTTTACTATAAAACTCGACAGTCTTATAGGGCTAGTTCGCCCCTGTTGAAATTTCCCGCCAATTTTTCGGATTATAATTTTATTTGTCGCTGAAACTGTCTTAATTATTATTTCCTAATGAGGGTAATTTTGTAATATACTTAATCTGTTGGAATTATGATAATAATAAATTATTTTTCTGTTTTTACATACATATCACGTGGTGTGAGATTTTCCCGCCACTTAATCGGGAATCAAAAATTTTATAATATTTTAACTGTCCTAATTATTTTACACCTAAACTGTTTAAATTTGTGGCTGTGGCTTTAAACAATAAAATATTTCCTTGAAGGGGCTAGTCCGCCTCTGTGTCGAATATTCCCGCCAATTTGTTGTTTTTCTTAAGTTGCTGACCAATTATTTTATATGTTAACTGTTTTAGTATCTGCCTAGAAATGTTGGCTGTGCTTTTAATGTTAATATGAAAAAATTTTCTATTTGTTATAGTTTGCTAGTCCGATTCTGTGTATTTTTCCCGCCAATACGTCGGAAAGTTACTTTTTATTGTAGCTAGTTGTCCTTACTAAGAAACTGTCTTAATTCTTATACTTGGTTAGGGGATGTGATATTTGATAGCTAAAGTCGATTTTTCAAAAATTTTCTGGTTGTTTTCTATCTCTTTCTATCCCTTTTCATTTTTTCCTCTCCCACCCACCTCCGCCTTTTTCTTACTTCCAACCAATCTGCATTTTGGTTAGTTCGTTGAATACCCCCGCGCGCCCCCTAGTACAACCAGGGAAATCGTGGGTGGCTACGACTACATCAACACACATACAAGTACACATATATATGTATGCAGCTTTTCTGCTGGCAAAAGCAAGAGAAAAGCCGAGCATTCTTAAAGAGAGCGGGTAGCTAAATCATTGATTTCTTATATGAAGCCACTCCCTTAGCTGCCTAGGCTATATCTACCCCTCTTGCACACCATTCCCCCTTATCCCCCCATTGCCCAAACCTTACTTCCTTTTGCTTGCTCTCGTTCCGCGCGTTTTAGATTTTCATCGTCGTCGTCGTCGTCGTCGCTTGCTTGTTCTTACTTCCCCTCCTCAAAGCATGGCTCTAGTAGATGTTGCTGGTGGTGGTGGTGGTGGGGTGTTGGTGGGTCCATGCCGCCTTGCTTTTAGGGGGAATAAGGTGAAACGAGAGGTAAGTTAGAAGAGAAACGAGGAGAAACGTTGGTACTCCCCTGATGGAATTGTTCCATCAGGAGTTTTTTTGAGGGGGGAGGGGGGAAATGCCACTAGAGGGGAAGACCTGAAAATTATAATTTAAAAAATTATTCATCAATTTTCATTCTATTCAAGTCATCAATAAATTGCATTGTATTCAAATTTTTCGCCTACCTGATGTGTGTTTAAAAACTGCTAATATCTAGATATCGTCGAACTGGTGTTTGTTGGATTTTTGTCCATCATGGGCGGCGCGGGGCGATGTGGTAAAATGTTGACAGGACCTGTGTTACCTGTGTGTCTCAACTGTCAACCCAGGATTAATAGGCATTTGTTTTATATCCGAAAAACAGGCTGTCGCTGATGTGTATCTGCGTTGTATAATAAATAATTATATCGTTGTTATTTGGGATGTGATGTGAATGTTGTTTGCATTTTTAGGTGGCCCTTGTAACAGGGCCGTACTGGAAAATAACAAAAACAATTTGGGTTAAAATTAAAAGTGTTAGGTTAGAGAGGGAATTTTTGAAAAATTGTTGAAGCTATTTTTTGTGTATACACTTTTAAATTTTAGTAAGGCATTTTTATTTTGTTTGTTTTGGTTCGAAAATGTTTTTAGGTTAGGTACTTATGTCTGTAAACATCAACTTTGACCAAAAAAAACTTCCTAGAGATTTTCGTGGAAACATCAAGTCATCTAAACGAAAATTTCGTTAAAATTTGAGGTTATCTGAAAATTCTGTTCACTTATTATTTCCCTTGAGAACATTTTTGTTTTAGTTTGAGGTTTTTTGGCGGGAATAAGTGTGAAAGTGTTGGTTTTTGGCGGGAAAAATCGTTGATCTCGTTTAAATTTCAGGCTTTTTTGCTTTTAAAGATTTGCACAAATTTGTTTTCTTTACCAAGCAAAATTTGTCAGAAAATTTTGACATTTCTAATAATTTTAATAGCAATTGTTAGTGAGTTTATTTGAGGTTAGAGCTGTTTTTGCCTGGAAAACATCTGAAACTGTCGTTTTTTTGTACCATAAATAAAAATGCAGCATGTTGAGGTTGTGACTTTATATCAATAGAATTTTTTTTTGAGGTTTTATGTACTTTAAAACTGTTGTTAAAGCAATTATTTGAGGTTAGAGTGATTTTTTGGCGGGGAAATAATGAACTTGTAGATTTTTTGTTGCATGTTTAGCAATTAACCATTATTTCTGTCATTTTTCATTAAAAACATTGTTTGTGGTTAGAATGTTTAGTTTTTGGCGGGAAAAATACATAATGTTAGATTTCCTGCACCAGCTTCTGATATTGTCAATAATTTTCTGTATATTTTGAGTTTGTGGTTACGTAATTTCTAGCCACCTTAAAGTAATGCAGATTATTCGAGGTTAGTACCGATTTTTGGCGGGAAACTATCAGATTTCTTCAGCATACTCCAATAATTTTATGTTCAAACAAAATTTTTCTGAAGTCTCATTTTTGAACCATAAAAAAATTAACGAAACTGTTCCTATATAAAAAAAAATTGATAAAAATGCCTTACCAGTTAAAGTTCTATTTCCTTATCCTTATTGTTGTTTGTTTGATCGGTGTAAACTTTCCGTCGGATGGCGCGTCGGGGTGAGTCCGATTCACAGCATGGTGACGCCTTTACGTCATTGTTTTCGGTGGTGCATGGGGGCGAGAATTTAATGGCGGACGGGGACGGGGGCCTGGAAAAAAATCACAAATAATTAATTAAGAAAAAAAAACTACAATAAAATACTATATTATATATTAAGGGACTAAAGTGAGTGATTTTATCACGTAAGGGATAAAATATCACTTTAGTCTCGAAGCATATTGATTTCACATATAAATATGTCAATATGTCAATTGTCAAAGTGACAAATGAACCAACAACTATAAAATACTGTCCAAAATGACAAAAAATACTCGGGTAACTAGGCAATGTATATTTATTTTTTTACTTTATGTCCCTAGGGATTTGAAATGCCACTTTATATCCCTAGGGACTAAAAGAGACACTTTAGTCCCTGTTATAAGGTGCTTTTTTTGTAAGTATAGAAATTGTGAGGTTAGACTAGTTTTGGTTTGGAATTAAGAAATTCGCCGCGAGCCCCAAAAGTAAATTTTCCCGCCAAAAAACAGCTTTTTCTATGGAATTTTTAGTACCTAACCTAAAATTCAACTTTCTAGTTTCTTATACTGTGATTTAGTTCTAAAAAAGTTGAATATGATCCATAAATTTCCAGCAAACCCAAATCACATGGATTTATTTATTCAGAAATTCTATAAAATGTTGAGATTTTCGGGTGTACTACAAGGACCAGTTGCATAGAAGTCTTGTTCTTTCTTATATACAAAAACAACTTCAAACGCGTGCTTTTTCGTATAGAAATTGTGAGGTTAGACTAGTTTTTGATCAGGAATTTAAAAAAAATTCGCCGCGAGCCCCAAAAGTAAATTTTCCCGCCAAAAAACAGCTTCTTTTATGGAATTTTTAGTACCTAACCTAAAATTAAACTTTCTAGTTTCTTATACTTTGATTTAGTTCTAAAAATGTTGAATATAATCCATAAATTTTTAGCAAATCCAAATCACATGGATTTATTTATTCGGAAATTCTATAAAATGTTGAGATTTTCGGGTGTACTACAAGGACCAGTTGCATAGAAGTCTTGCTCTTTCTAATATACAAAAACAACTTCAAACGCGGGCTTTTTTGTATAGAAATTGTGAGGTTAGGCTAGTTTTTGGTCTGGAGTTAAAAAAAATTCGACGCGAGCCCCAAAAGTAAATTTTCCCGCCAAAAAACACCTTCTTCTATGGAATTTTTACTACCTAACCTAAAATTAACTTTCTAGTTTCTTATACTTTGATTTAGTTCTAAAAATGTTGAATATAATGCATAAATTTTTAGCAAACCCAAATCACATGGATTTATTTATTCAGAAACTCTATAAAATGTTGAGATTTTCGGGTGTACTACAAGGACCAGTTGCATAGAAGTCTTGCTCTTTCTAATATACAAAAACAACTTCAAACGCGGGCTTTTTTGTATAGAAATTGTGAGGTTAGGCTAGTTTTTGGTCTGGAGTTAAAAAAAATTCGCCGCGAGCCCCAAAAGTAAATTTTCCCGCCAAAAAACAGCTTCTTCTATGGAATTTTTACTACCTAACCTAAAATTAACTTTCTAGTTTCTTATACTTTGATTTAGTTCTAAAAATGTTGAATATAATCCATAAATTTTTAGCAAATCCAAATCACATGGATTTATTTATTCAGAAATTCTATAAAATGTTGAGATTTTCGGGTGTACTACAAGGACCAGTTGCATAGGAGTCTTGTTCTTTCTTATATACAGAAACAACTTCAAACGCGTGCTTTTTTGTATAGAAATTGTGAGGTTAGGCTAGTTTTTGGTCTGGAGTTAAAAAAAATTCGCCGCGAGCCCCAAAAGTAAATTTTCCCGCCAAAAAACATCTTCTTCTATGGAATTTTTACTACCTAACCTAAAATTAACTTTCTAGTTTCTTATACTTTGATTTAGTTCTAAAAATGTTGAATATAATCCATAAATTTTTAGCAAATCCAAATCACATGGATTTATTTATTCAGAAATTCTATAAAATGTTGAGATTTTCGGGTGTACTACAAGGACCAGTTGCATAGAAGTCTTGTTCTTTCTTATATACAAAAACAACTTCAAACGCGTGCTTTTTTGTATAGAAATTGTGAGGTTAGGCTAGTTTTTGGTCTGGAGTTAAAAAAAATTCGCCGCGAGCCCCAAAAGTAAATTTTCCCGCCAAAAAACAGCTTCTTCTATGGAATTTTTAGTACCTAACCTAAAATTAAACTTTCTAGTTTCTTATACTTTGATTTAGTTCTAAAAATGTTGAATATAATCCATAAATTTTTAGCAAATCCAAATCACATGGATTTATTTATTCGGAAATTCTATAAAATGTTGAGATTTTCGGGTGTACTACAAGGACCAGTTGCATAGAAGTCTTGCTCTTTCTAATATACAAAAACAACTTCAAACGCGGGCTTTTTTGTATAGAAATTGTGAGGTTAGACTAATTTTTGGTCTGGAATTAAAAAAAATTCGCCGCGAGCCCCAAAAGTAAATTTTCCCGCCAAAAAACACCTTCTTCTATGGAATTTTTACTACCTAACCTAAAATTAACTTTCTAGTTTCTTATACTTTGATTTAGTTCTAAAAATGTTGAATATAATGCATAAATTTTTAGCAAACCCAAATCACATAGATTTATTTATTCAGAAATTCTGTAAACTGTTGAGATTTTCGGATGTACTACAAGGACCAGTTGCATAGAAGTCTTGCTCTTTCTAATATACAAAAACAACTTCAAACGCGGGCTTTTTTGTATAGAAATTGTGAGGTTAGGCTAGTTTTTGGTCTGGAGTTAAAAAAAATTCGCCGCGAGCCCCAAAAGTAAATTTTCCCGCCAAAAAACACCTTCTTCTATGGAATTTTTACTACCTAACCTAAAATTAACTTTCTTGTTTCTTATACTTTGATTTAGTTCTAAAAATGTTGAATATAATGCATAAATTTTTAGCAAACCCAAATCACATAGATTTATTTATTCAGAAATTCTGTAAAATGTTGAGATTTTCGGGTGTACTACAAGGACCAGTTGCATAGAAGTCTTGCTCTTTCTAATATACAAAAACAACTTCAAACGCGGGCTTTTTTGTATAGAAATTGTGAGGTTAGGCTAGTTTTTGGTCTGGAATTAAAAAAAAATCGCCGCGAGCCCCAAAAGTAAATTTTCCCGCCAAAAAACACCTTCTTCTATGGAATTTTTACTACCTAACCTAAAATTAACTTTCTAGTTTCTTATACTTTGATTTAGTTCTAAAAATGTTGAATATAATCCATAAATTTTTAGCAAATCCAAATCACATGGATTTATTTATTCGGAAATTCTATAAAATGTTGAGATTTTCGGGTGTACTACAAGGACCAGTTGCATAGAAGTCTTGCTCTTTCTAATATACAAAAACAACTTCAAACGCGGGCTTTTTTGTATAGAAATTGTGAGGTTAGGCTAGTTTTTGGTCTGGAGTTAAAAAAAATTCGCCGCGAGCCCCAAAAGTAAATTTTCCCGCCAAAAAACAGCTTCTTCTATGGAATTTTTACTACCTAACCTAAAATTAACTTTCTAGTTTCTTATACTTTGATTTAGTTCTAAAAATGTTGAATATAATGCATAAATTTTTAGCAAACCCAAATCACATAGATTTATTTATTCAGAAATTCTGTAAACTGTTGAGATTTTCGGGTGTACTACAAGGACCAGTTGCATAGAAGTCTTGCTCTTTCTAATATACAAAAACAACTTCAAACGCGGGCTTTTTTGTATAGAAATTGTGAGGTTAGGCTAGTTTTTGGTCTGGAGTTAAAAAAAATTCGCCGCGAGCCCCAAAAGTAAATTTTCCCGCCAAAAAACACCTTCTTCTATGGAATTTTTACTACCTAACCTAAAATTAACTTTCTAGTTTCTTATACTTTGATTTAGTTCTAAAAATGTTGAATATAATCCATAAATTTTTAGCAAATCCAAATCACATGGATTTATTTATTCGGAAATTCTATAAAATGTTGAGATTTTCGGGTGTACTACAAGGACCAGTTGCATAGAAGTCTTGCTCTTTCTAATATACAAAAACAACTTCAAACGCGGGCTTTTTTGTATAGAAATTGTGAGGTTAGGCTAGTTTTTGGTCTGGAGTTAAAAGAAATTCGCCGCGAGCCCCAAAAGTAAATTTTCCCGCCAAAAAACACCTTCTTCTATGGAATTTTTACTACCTAACCTAAAATTAACTTTCTAGTTTCTTATACTTTGATTTAGTTCTAAAAATGTTGAATATAATGCATAAATTTTTAGCAAACCCAAATCACATAGATTTATTTATTCGGAAATTCTATAAAATGTTGAGATTTTCGGGTGTACTACAAGGACCTGTTGCATAGAAGTCTTGCTCTTTCTAATATACAAAAACAACTTCAAACGCGGGCTTTTTTGTATAGAAATTGTGAGGTTAGGCTAGTTTTTGGTCTGGAGTTAAAAGAAATTCGCCGCGAGCCCCAAAAGTAAATTTTCCCGCCAAAAAACACCTTCTTCTATGGAATTTTTACTACCTAACCTAAAATTAACTTTCTAGTTTCTTATACTTTGATTTAGTTCTAAAAATGTTGAATATAATGCATAAATTTTTAGCAAACCCAAATCACATAGATTTATTTATTCAGAAATTCTATAAAATGTTGAGATTTTCGGGTGTACTACAAGGACCAGTTGCATAGAAGTCTTGCTCTTTCTAATATACAAAAACAACTTCAAACGCGGGCTTTTTTGTATAGAAATTGTGAGGTTAGGCTAGTTTTTGGTCTGGAGTTAAAAAAAATTCGCCGCGAGCCCCAAAAGTAAATTTTCCCGCCAAAAAACACCTTCTTCTATGGAATTTTTACTACCTAACCTAAAATTAACTTTCTAGTTTCTTATACTTTGATTTAGTTCTAAAAATGTTGAATATAATGCATAAATTTTTAGCAAACCCAAATCACATAGATTTATTTATTCAGAAATTCTGTAAACTGTTGAGATTTTCGGGTGTACTACAAGGACCAGTTGCATAGAAGTCTTGCTCTTTCTAATATACAAAAACAACTTCAAACGCGGGCTTTTTTGTATAGAAATTGTGAGGTTAGGCTAGTTTTTGGTCTGGAGTTAAAAAAAATTCGCCGCGAGCCCCAAAAGTAAATTTTCCCGCCAAAAAACACCTTCTTCTATGGAATTTTTACTACCTAACCTAAAATTAACTTTCTAGTTTCTTATACTTTGATTTAGTTCTAAAAATGTTGAATATAATCCATAAATTTTTAGCAAATCCAAATCACATGGATTTATTTATTCGGAAATTCTATAAAATGTTGAGATTTTCGGGTGTACTACAAGGACCAGTTGCATAGAAGTCTTGCTCTTTCTAATATACAAAAACAACTTCAAACGCGGGCTTTTTTGTATAGAAATTGTGAGGTTAGGCTAGTTTTTGGTCTGGAGTTAAAAGAAATTCGCCGCGAGCCCCAAAAGTAAATTTTCCCGCCAAAAAACACCTTCTTCTATGGAATTTTTACTACCTAACCTAAAATTAACTTTCTAGTTTCTTATACTTTGATTTAGTTCTAAAAATGTTGAATATAATGCATAAATTTTTAGCAAACCCAAATCACATAGATTTATTTATTCGGAAATTCTATAAAATGTTGAGATTTTCGGGTGTACTACAAGGACCTGTTGCATAGAAGTCTTGCTCTTTCTAATATACAAAAACAACTTCAAACGCGGGCTTTTTTGTATAGAAATTGTGAGGTTAGGCTAGTTTTTGGTCTGGAGTTAAAAGAAATTCGCCGCGAGCCCCAAAAGTAAATTTTCCCGCCAAAAAACACCTTCTTCTATGGAATTTTTACTACCTAACCTAAAATTAACTTTCTAGTTTCTTATACTTTGATTTAGTTCTAAAAATGTTGAATATAATGCATAAATTTTTAGCAAACCCAAATCACATAGATTTATTTATTCAGAAATTCTATAAAATGTTGAGATTTTCGGGTGTACTACAAGGACCAGTTGCATAGAAGTCTTGCTCTTTCTAATATACAAAAACAACTTCAAACGCGGGCTTTTTTGTATAGAAATTGTGAGGTTAGGCTAGTTTTTGGTCTGGAGTTAAAAAAAATTCGCCGCGAGCCCCAAAAGTAAATTTTCCCGCCAAAAAACACCTTCTTCTATGGAATTTTTACTACCTAACCTAAAATTAACTTTCTAGTTTCTTAACTTTGATTTAGTTCTAAAAATGTTGAATATAATGCATAAATTTTTAGCAAACCCAAATCACATAGATTTATTTATTCAGAAATTCTATAAAATGTTGAGATTTTCGGGTGTACTACAAGGACCAGTTGCATAGAAGTCTTGCTCTTTCTAATATACAAAAACAACTTCAAACGCGGGCTTTTTTGTATAGAAATTGTGAGGTTAGGCTAGTTTTTGGTCTGGAATTAAAAAAAAATCGCCGCGAGCCCCAAAAGTAAATTTTCCCGCCAAAAAACAGCTTCTTCTATGGAATTTTTACTACCTAACCTAAACCTGCTAAAGTTTTTTTAATGAACTTTTGGTTTTTCCCGCCAAAATTGTAGAAATCTTTCCAATTGTTAGGTTATCTAGTTTGTAATTTTTTTTGTCTTCTGTGTAAAAATGTAGACCAAATCTTTTCCAAAAATCTTCTATATAATAACAAAGTGGTGATTTGATTGAAATTTAAGTGCTCAATAATAAATTTCTGTATATACCGCCATGTAATTTAAGAGATTGCAGCAGTAATTGTACTAATACATATATATGATTAATCCTGTAAGCAAAGTGGTTGGGCCAAGGCGGTAGGTAATAAAACATTTTCCCATTTTCGCGATTTAATTTTCAAGGCGAAACTCCCGGGCGGCAATTACACACCCATAAAATCCTCCTTAAACTTAAACATAAACGAAAATCTGAAATCAACACAAACTATACTATAGCTAGCAGAAATACCAAATTGCTATTACCCTACATTAAATACACACGACAAAGACAGAGAACGCCATTTTAATGTCGGCATAACCCCCATACAAAAATCGGCAAATTTCGTCCTTATAGAAAATAACAAATAAGGGCGGCAAACGTGCGCGTTCTTAAATAAAATCTCGAGGTCTATACTTAGGATGAGGGTTGGAGTTTTCTAGAGAGTGGGATATATTTGTGTTGGGTTTTAGTTTTGGGGCCGCACACCAGGCGGAAACTACACCCGAATCACGACTATGTCACGTGCTGTATAAGATCGCGTTTCGCTTACGCCACTTTGGAAATGTATAAAGAAAGAGGGTGATTTTAAACCAAAGGGTTGGTTAAAGTTTAGAAATGAGGGAACAAACTTCAGGAGAGAGATAAATAAGGAAGGTTTTGTGTTTCAAGAAATGCGGGGGGGGAAAAATCCTGTAAGGGATCGAATTATGTATATATATATATATATATTGCCACGCTGAATTAAAATTCTACACACGTTATTTTCTAAGCGTCCAACCTTTTGTAATTTGTATCAAAATGGGGATTTACTTAGTAGTTAATAGAAATAAGCCATTTCTATTCTTCCTCACTATTTTCTCTCTCTTGGTATATTAAATTTTACTCGATGTCAAATGCATCTGGTGGCAATTGAAATATCGCACACTAAACTTGTTTCCCCTTTATGTTTTTGTTTGGAGAAATAACAAGAAAATCAATGGGAGAAAAGTTCAATATACTAAGGAATTGAAATATTGAAATTCGCGAGGTAACATCTAGAGCTACATGGAAACATTTGAGTAATTTTGGCGGGAAAATATTAAAAAGCGCCTTTATTTTAGTTCAGGTAAAATTTCTAAGTAATTTCCTATTTTTTAGGAAGATTCAGAAGAGCCCCACAACTGTTCCTTGTGGTTTATAAAAAATTACCAAAATTTTACAATATTTCAGAAAATAAAATTTGTTCATTACTACGAAAATTTTTCAACTTTAAGGCATAGAAATTTTGAATTAAATCTTAGTACTTAACTAGAAAGTTGAATTTTAGGTTAGGTACTAAAAATTCCATAGAAGAAGCTGTTTTTTGGCGGGAAAAATTTACTTTTAGGACTCGCGGCGAGTTTCTTAATTCCAGACCAAAAACTAGTCTAACCTCACAATTTCTATACAAAAAAGCACGCGTTTGAAGTTGTTTTTGTATATAAGAAAGAACAAGACTTCTATGCAACTGGTCCTTGTAGTACACCCGAAAATCTCAACATTTTATAAAATTTCTGAATAAATAAATCCATGTGATTTGGGTTTGCTGGAAATTTTTGGATCATATCCAACATTTTTAGCTATAGTCTTCGAAAAAGATCATATAGTCTTTGGAAATTTAGTTTTAAGGTTAGATTTCTCCAAAAAGTACATTTTTTGGCGGGAAAATGCACTATAATTATAAAAATAGAATAATCTAACCTCATTCTACTAAGAGAACGGTCACTTTTGTTGAGTCTTTTATGCAAACTAGAGACAGTAAGGGCTCTGCAATGGATCCTTGTGGGATATCTAATAATACTAGTGGTTTTATATAACTTATAAGCAAAATTTTGCAAGTTATCATTATTTTTGGTAAATGGAATTGGAATTGATCTGTAAACAAAATAAAGTCAAGGTTTGTAAATTAATTTTTAGGCTTGTTTTTTGTAAATTTCACAAGAAATTTCCTTAATGACTAATCACCATCGCTCCCCTGGCTCGTTTAGTCTCATTATCGGCATTTCACAGTTGTGTAAACATTGTCAACAATAGAATTTTCGTTTAGAGAATAAGCGAGTAGCTGGTGGCAATTTTAGGCACGGCAAAAACAAACACATCCATTATCGTTACGATTGTTTTGATTAATGGTAATAATGCGGTCCAAAAACACACCTAAACTTGTAAATGTATCGAATAATAACCGCGCGTTAAACATCATCTTAGTTAAAGTCCCTAAGAGAGTAATAGGAACACTTGACGTTATCTGGGGTTTTGGTGGCGCTAGTGCACGTCTTCCAATTTAAATACCCCGGGGAATGTTGAACTGATAAGGTGGTGGAACTGCATGGAATATGACCAAATAAAATATATTATTACCTGAAATAGTTTTGGCCCCGGAATAGGAATTTCTGCTTGCACCACACGCCACCCAGACCCAGACAGTTGCCTCCTCTACATAGTTTGCAAATAGATAGGGAATTATAAAATCAAAACTACCGTGAGCGCGCTGGAGTCTCTAAGTAGTTACTTAGGAAAATGGTAATAGTTGCTGCCCCCGCAAGGCACCACGACATCCACATTTATTTACAGATTATGGGAAATTTCGCTATTAACCCTAAAGGAATATGAGTTTTTTATGATAACACCCAAAAAAAACTTGTAATAGATATTCAAATATTTTTAGAACTCCAAAAACAAATTATTAGCACTGCAGTGCCAAAATTTTGTATTTGTCGAAAATTTTCATATTTAATCTCTTAGTTTAGAAGCTATTAACATTTGAATGGTGTTTTCAGGACACAGTCTAATTTAGTACTTCCTTTGATTATAACCCAAAAACAAACGAACAGCGCTGGGGTCAAAATTTTCCTATTTTTGTTTGCACAGATTACAAATTAAAAACGATTGTAGGCAATTTGCTACTAAATCGAGGATATCCTAAGTGCAAACTAGCACCATAGTGCTAAAAATTTCCCAAAATTTTCATATTTATCTCGTAGTTTAGAAAATATTTGCTTTAGAATAATATTTTTAAACTACCTCAAGAGTTCCTTTGTATCAAAGTGGAAAATTATATCTTGTAACACAAAAACAAGTGAATAACGCTAATGTCAAAATTTTTTGAAAATAAATCCATTAGATTTGGGTTTGCTAGAAATTTATGGATCATATTCAACATTTTTAGAACTAAATCATAGTATAAGAAACTAGAAAATTGAATATTTGGTTAGGTACTAAAAATTCCATAGAAGAAGCTGTTTTTTGGCGGGAAAATTTACTTTTGGGGCTCGCGACGAATTTCTTAATCCCAGACCAAAAACTAGTCTAACCTCACAATTTCTATACAAAAAGCACGCGTTTGAAGTTGTTTTTGTACATAAGAAAGAACAAGACTTCTATGCAACTGGTCCTTGCAGTGCACCCGAAAATCTCAACATTTTATAGAATTTCCGAATAAATCTATGTGAATAGAAAGTTGAATTTTAGGTTAGGTACTAAAAATTCCATAGAAGAAGCTGTTTTTTGGCGGGAAAATTTATTTTTGGGGCTCGCAGCGAATTTCTTTTTAAATCCAGACCAAAAACTAGCCTAACCTCACAATTTCTATACAAAAAAGCACGCGTTTGAAGTTGTTTCTGTATATTAGAAAGAGCAAGACTTCTATGCAACTGGTCCTTGTAGTACACCCGAAAATCTCAACATTTTATAGAATTTCCGAATAAATAAATCTATGTGATTTGGGTTTGCTAAAAATTTATGCATTATATTCAACATTTTCAGAACTAAATCAAAGTATAAGAAACTAGAAAGTTAATTTTAGGTTAGGTAGTAAAAATTCCATAGAAGAAGGTGTTTTTTGGCGGGAAAATTTACTTTTGGGGCTCGCGGCGAATTTCTTTTAACTCCAGACCAAAAACTAGCCTAACCTCACAATTTCTATACAAAAAAGCCCGCGTTTGAAGTTGTTTTTGTATATTAGAAAGAGCAAGACTTCTATGCAACTGGTCCTTGTAGTACACCCGAAAATCTCAACATTTTATAGAATTTCCGAATAAATAAATCTATGTGATTTGGGTTTGCTAAAAATTTATGCATTATATTCAACATTTTTAGAACTAAATCAAAGTATAAGAAACTAGAAAGTTAATTTTAGGTTAGGTAGTAAAAATTCCATAGAAGAAGGTGTTTTTTGGCGGGAAAATTTACTTTTGGGGCTCGCGGCGAATTTCTTTTAACTCCAGACCAAAAACTAGCCTAACCTCACAATTTCTATACAAAAAAGCCCGCGTTTGAAGTTGTTTTTGTATATTAGAAAGAGCAAGACTTCTATGCAACTGGTCCTTGTAGTACACCCGAAAATCTCAACATTTTATAGAATTTCCGAATAAATAAATCTATGTGATTTGGGTTTGCTAAAAATTTATGCATTATATTCAACATTTTCAGAACTAAATCAAAGTATAAGAAACTAGAAAGTTAATTTTAGGTTAGGTAGTAAAAATTCCATAGAAGAAGGTGTTTTTTGGCGGGAAAATTTACTTTTGGGGCTCGCGGCGAATTTCTTTTAACTCCAGACCAAAAACTAGCCTAACCTCACAATTTCTATACAAAAAAGCCCGCGTTTGAAGTTGTTTTTGTATATTAGAAAGAGCAAGACTTCTATGCAACTGGTCCTTGTAGTACACCCGAAAATCTCAACATTTTATAGAATTTCCGAATAAATAAATCTATGTGATTTGGGTTTGCTAAAAATTTATGCATTATATTCAACATTTTCAGAACTAAATCAAAGTATAAGAAACTAGAAAGTTAATTTTAGGTTAGGTAGTAAAAATTCCATAGAAGAAGGTGTTTTTTGGCGGGAAAATTTACTTTTGGGGCTCGCGGCGAATTTCTTTTAACTCCAGACCAAAAACTAGCCTAACCTCACAATTTCTATACAAAAAAGCCCGCGTTTGAAGTTGTTTTTGTATATTAGAAAGAGCAAGACTTCTATGCAACTGGTCCTTGTAGTACACCCGAAAATCTCAACATTTTATAGAATTTCCGAATAAATAAATCTATGTGATTTGGGTTTGCTAAAAATTTATGCATTATATTCAACATTTTCAGAACTAAATCAAAGTATAAGAAACTAGAAAGTTAATTTTAGGTTAGGTAGTAAAAATTCCATAGAAGAAGGTGTTTTTTGGCGGGAAAATTTACTTTTGGGGCTCGCGGCGAATTTCTTTTAACTCCAGACCAAAAACTAGCCTAACCTCACAATTTCTATACAAAAAAGCCCGCGTTTGAAGTTGTTTTTGTATATTAGAAAGAGCAAGACTTCTATGCAACTGGTCCTTGTAGTACACCCGAAAATCTCAACATTTTATAGAATTTCCGAATAAATAAATCTATGTGATTTGGGTTTGCTAAAAATTTATGCATTATATTCAACATTTTCAGAACTAAATCAAAGTATAAGAAACTAGAAAGTTAATTTTAGGTTAGGTAGTAAAAATTCCATAGAAGAAGGTGTTTTTTGGCGGGAAAATTTACTTTTGGGGCTCGCGGCGAATTTCTTTTAACTCCAGACCAAAAACTAGCCTAACCTCACAATTTCTATACAAAAAAGCCCGCGTTTGAAGTTGTTTTTGTATATTAGAAAGAGCAAGACTTCTATGCAACTGGTCCTTGTAGTACACCCGAAAATCTCAACATTTTATAGAATTTCCGAATAAATAAATCTATGTGATTTGGGTTTGCTAAAAATTTATGCATTATATTCAACATTTTTAGAACTAAATCAAAGTATAAGAAACTAGAAAGTTAATTTTAGGTTAGGTAGTAAAAATTCCATAGAAGAAGGTGTTTTTTGGCGGGAAAATTTACTTTTGGGGCTCGCGGCGAATTTCTTTTAACTCCAGACCAAAAACTAGTCTAACGTCACAATTTCTATACAAAAAAGCACGGTTAGCACCATAGTGTTAAAAATTTACCAAAATTTTCATATTTATCTCGTAGTTAAGAAAATATTGGCTTTAGATATTTTTGGATTACCTCAAGAGTTCCTTTGTATCAAAGTGGAAAATTATATCTTGTAACACAAAAACAAGTGAATAACGCTAATGTCATCAAAATTGAAATTTTTTGAAAATAGTTCGCAAAATATCACAAAAGAGTTTTTCTAAGGGTCGACTGTAATATCGTGGAATAATGAACAAAATTTTGTCAAAATTAGAACAACACACGCCATCAGCATCAAGTAAAGCTCGACGCGCCCCGCTTTTAAGTTAAATGGTTTTCCACTTCAATAAATTGTACGGCGTATGCTTTTAAGATCCTTATATATTTCGCCCTGTTCAACAAAATGAAACTTTCCTTTGACATTATGAACTCCTTTCTCATCACCAAAGGTGTTCACTAATATAAATTATCCAACGAACGTAAAACAAATTAACACTTTGCCACTGCACGTCATCGACACAGTGCACAACCACACCGAATACTCTCTTCAATGGGCTAAAGTGAGGCACACGATGCCGCTGGAAAATTCATCTACAAGAAGAACAGTTAAAATAAGATAGATGGGACCGCCATTTTAGCTCCGTATTTTGCTGCCATGCATTTCATTGTAAAAGGAGTTAGACGTGAATTTAAACGAAGGCCTCTTGTTTAGCACCACGAGCAGTGCATGTTTGGACGAGCACATTAAGTGTTGCTCAAAGTAAAATTACACTCCTTCAACTTTCGCAGAACTAAGAAAATTATGCTGTTGGAGGGATGTGGATGGGGGTGGGGTGGCAGTAGGTTGGTGTCGTGGTGATGATGAAGGGGCGCTTGCCTTAACATCTAGCGTGGCTGTGATGTAAATGTGAAACCAGCGACATCACCGACTATTTTATTTATGTCACATCAGCAAACTTGGAAATTATTTTATTTTTACACAGTTGGTAAACTTGAGGTGATTTTTTCGGGGATTAACCGAAATTTTCACACAATTCCAAACAAATTTCAATAGTTAAAATGTTTTTATATCTTTAATTGTAAATTGAGATCAAAAATCTATTTACAGTTGGTAAACCTGTCAAGTTTTTCGGTGGGATTCCCGCGCTTTCACCGCCTGCTCGATTCCAATCAACTTTAAATTTATGATATACGAAAATTCAAACTTCCAAAGCACGTCAAACAAATATTAGGGCACTGCTTGAGAATTCATAATTTCATATAATATACGAAGCTAATGCTGTTGGGCTCCTTGGGGAAGCCATCATGTCTACTGATTGAATAATAAAAGTTACGCCGCGCGACACAAACATGGAAAATGATTTAAAACGGAAAACAATTAATTATTCACGAAATTTACAATTTATAATTGTGTGTGTATGTGTGTGTGGAGCTATTGTGTAGCCGCCTTCTATATAAATTATGTTTGCACGAAAGACGTAGTAATAAGAGATGCGGGGTGGTAAGAGACGGGGGGCGAGTCCCAACTAAAACGAATAGAATTGACGACTATACCTCTATTCGTACAGCAACTAAATAAATGAGTTCGGCTTTGATGAATACGGCTCAAGGAAAGTGCTTTGTTTCAAAGATTAATTTAGTAATGTATCCATTCGTCTTTGTTTTCATCAACACACCCACAAGAAAAATTCTACACGTCGTCGTGGAGAAAAACTCCTAAGGGGTCGATTAATACCGAACCGAACTCTATGCTTAGATGATTTCCAGCAAATGGCGAAGCAGCTCGTTATTTTCTTATCTTTTAATTTCCGTTTTAATATTAGCAAAGTTTTGCCATGGAACATCAACTTAAACTCGGCTCAAAACTAATTAAAATTTGTGTATTACGCGAGTTTCTAAGTTTTACGCGAGTTTTACTTATTCATATCGTAAATGATGGATGTTGTTCAAGCCAGACTCATCCGAGCGTTAATTTTCCTTTTATTATCCCCCAGGATTATCCCTACATCACCAGAAAAAACAAACAGAAAAACATCTTCAAGACGCTGGCTTCTCGTAAAATTAAATTAAATTCCTCGAATATTAAAACATCTACATACACCGAATTAATTTCACTAAAAAAACTCTCTAGGGCGGTAAATCCACCCTGCAACTGAACCTTGAGTCACTTAGATTTATTTACGCAAATTTCCCTTCCCTTAAGTTATGCCATTCCCGCCAAAACATCTTACAAATATGGTAAGCAAACTTTACCGCTTGCTTACTAGTTGCCATGACAACAGTGCAACGCTAACTTCACATTCATAACTTTATCATATAGTTATAGACAGAAACAGCATACGACTTGTAGTGTGAGCGGAATTCTGCATCTGGTTAATAATATTTATTACTTGCCTAGGGCGGTAAATCCACCCTGCAACTGAACCTTGAGTCACCTAGATTTATTTACGCAAATTTCCCGTCCCTTAAGTTATGCCATTCCCGCCAAAACATCTTACAAATATGGTAAGCAAACTTTACCGCTTGCTTACTGGTTGCCATGGCAACAGCGCAACGCTAACTTCACATTCATAACTTTGTCATGTAGTTAAAGACAGAAACAGTATTCGACTTGTCGTGTGAGCGGAATTCTGCATCTGGTTAATAATATTTATTACTTCCCTAGGGCGGTAAATCGTACTAAAACGATGCTTACGTGCCTAGGTGCGTAATATAATATTTTTTGATATAATAGAGAGACAAACAAGTAAATAAAACTTCTTTAAAGATTTATATTTATATATAATATCCACTAATTCAATAACAATCACGTGACTTATACCTTACACCCCTCGATCTTAAATCCCCATTTTGGAATTCCACATGTTCGCCGCCACACGCCGCATTCTTTCCGTAAAAACCCCTTTTAACATTGTACACAAATAAATTATCCAGCCATCACAAGGAACCATCGTCCTTAATCCCTTAGTAATCAAGGGTGTTTTTCCGTTGGAAAAATCGCCGCACGAGGTAAAATTTGATAAAAGTGAACCTAAGTGGTAATTTTCTGGTGGTTACACGCAGCACATGAAAAATTAGCTTGTGTTTTGTTGTGGGAGAGAAAAGAGTCGGGAAAATGTGGGGGGTTTTTGATGGGTTGGTTTAGCTTTCCTGAGTGGGTTTTCCCTAGTATACACAATGAAAAATAGCCGGACACTTTTAAGTTAAGTGAATTTTAAGTGAAGCAGATTGTTTTACATTATTTAGTTGAGGTTCATTTGAAGTTTATGGTGTGTGGGGACAAATTTGGTCGCGTAGAGAAAATTATTATTTAAAAAGCTAGTTTCGGTGGGTTGTTATAAGGCTCGGTTCGTAAATATTGAAGAGAAATTAATATAGAAATAAAATTTACTCATTTACATTTGAATGTTGTATAGATATTGTATAAATATTACGTTAAAAATATTGGAAATTTTACTACATATTTGAAAATCGACGAATTTAATATAGAAACAAAATTTTCTTGCATAGATTTCCACTACTCCATCATTTTACTGATATAATCGAATGTTGTACTGTAATATTGTATAAATATTGTATAAATATAATATTCCAATATAGTAAAAAAACAAGTTTCTTATATATTCTACCACACTCCATCTTATCCCCACCTCCCCCACAAGAAAAGAAAACATCCCGCGCCTACTAAACAAACGCAACAAAGCCGCCTTTGTACCATCTACTTAGTTGTATATATACGACTTCAATTGTCAATATATTCGAGGCACGCTTTTACAAATTGTTTAATTAAATCAAGGAGAAGGAGGCCCTGGTGATGCTCTCTCCACACATACACTTACTATACGAGTGTACATATACATGTCGAGTTGTCGACTGTCTTCTTGACTTCACTTCCTAGCCCATCGCCGCCTAGATGTGTGTATGGGTGTCTCAAATTAAATTTAAGACTTGTCGGCGAACATTCAAACTAGAAATTGGTGGGCGTTTTGTTACTTTGGGGACAAAACTAAATAGTATGTTGGAAGGTGCCATTGTGTGCAATGGGAAAATTTGTTTTAGGCGCGAAAATATCACAAATATCATCGGATATATCGACAATATTGGAAAGCAATATTTTACCAACATTCACTTGATGGAATATTTTTAGTTTTTTTCAATAAACATCAGCAGATATAACTTAGAATGTTCAAATAAAAGGACAATCAGGCAAAATTTGCAAATATTTTTTTCTAATATTCAGACAATATTCGATTTTTTGAAGTTGAATTGAGAAAATAACTTTAATTTTTGCTATTTTATAAAAGATATAACTTAGAATATTCAAATAAAAAGACAATCAGGCAAAATTTGCTAATAGGTTTTTCCAATATTCAGACAATATTCGATTTTTTGAAGTTGAATTGAGAAAATAGCTTCAATTTTTGCTATTTTATAAAAGATATAACTTAGAATATTCAAATAAAAAGACAATCAGGCAAAATTTGCTAATATTTTTTTCCAATATTCAGACAATATTCGATTTTTTGAAGTTGAATTGAGAAAATAGCTTCAATTTTTGCTATTTTATAAAAGATATAACTTAGAATATTCAAATAAAAGGACAATCAGGCAAAATTTGCAAATATTTTTTTCTAATATTCAGACAATATTCGATTTTTTGAAGTTGAATTGAGAAAATAACTTTAATTTTTGCTATTTTATAAAAGATATAACTTAGAATATTCAAATAAAAAGACAATCAGGCAAAATTTGCTAATATTTTTTTCCAATATTCAGACAATATTCGATTTTTTGAAGTTGAATTGAGAAAATAGCTTCAATTTTTGCTATTTTATAAAAGATATAACTTAGAATATTCAAATAAAAGGACAATCAGGCAAAATTTGCAAATATTTTTTTCCAATATTCAGACAATATTCGATTTTTTGAAGTTGAATTGAGAAAATAACTTTAATTTTTGCTATTTTATGAAAGATGTAACTTAGAATATTCAAATAAAAGGACAATCAGGCAAAATTTGCTAATATTTTTTTCTAATATTCAGACAATATTCGATTTTTTGAAGTTGAATTGAGAAAATAACTTTAATTTTTGCTATTTTATAAAAGATATAACTTAGAATATTCAAATAAAAAGACAATCAGGCAAAATTTGCTAATAGTTTTTTCCAATATTCAGACAATATTCGATTTTTTGAAGTTGAATTGAGAAAATAGCTTCAATTTTTGCTATTTTATAAAAGATATAACTTAGAATATTCAAATAAAAGGACAATCAGGCAAAATTTGCAAATATTTTTTTCTAATATTCAGACAATATTCGATTTTTTGAAGTTGAATTGAGAAAATAACTTTAATTTTTGCTATTTTATGAAAGATGTAACTTAGAATATTCAAATAAAAGGACAATCAGGCAAAATTTGCTAATATTTTTTTCCAATATTCAGACAATATTCGATTTTTTGAAGTTGAATTGAGAAAATAGCTTCAATTTTTGCTATTTTATAAAAGATATAACTTAGAATATTCAAATAAAAGGACAATCAGGCAAAATTTGCAAATATTTTTTTCTAATATTCAGACAATATTCGATTTTTTGAAGTTGAATCGAGAAAATAACTTTAATTTTTGCTATTTTATGAAAGATGTAACTTAGAATATTCAAATAAAAGGACAATCAGGCAAAATTTGCAAATATTTTTTTCTAATATTCAGACAATATTCGATTTTTTGAAGTTGAATCGAGAAAATAACTTTAATTTTTGCTATTTTATGAAAGATGTAACTTAGAATATTCAAATAAAAGGACAATCAGGCAAAATTTGCTAATATTTTTTTCCAATATTCAGACAATATTCGATTTTTTGAAGTCGAATTGAGAAAATAGCTGCAATTTTTGCTATTTTATAAAAGATTTAACTTAGAATATTCAAATAAAAGGACAATCAGGCAAAATTTGCTAATATTTTTTCCAATATTCAGACAATATTCGATTTTTTGATGTTGGAAATTCAGCAAATAAATTCCGTATAAATTTTCGTTTGTGCGAAGAACAAACGACTTTTCACCCTCCCCCTCGCAGGTTTTTAGAATAATACTAAGAGAACACACATACATACATAGTGAGAAAGTTGTGCGAATGTATAGAGCGATAATTTAAGGGCGGTTGGAACAAAAGCAACGTAAGATGCAATTAAAATCCCGAGATTTCTATTGGCTCTTTGGCGCCGTGCGGAATCCTGCTCCTTAAACCATTCTAAAATAAGTCGGATATTTCCAGTGCGGCAAACATTTATAATGTCGGTCTAACATTTTGCTTAATGTTTCGCCATTTATAAAGTACATCTTAAAATTGTGTTGGAACACCAGCACGTCAGGTTTGGGGTGGTTGGAGTGGGAGAGAGTATGAGGGCACCTAGTGCTCTGAAGTGAAATGGTTGGTGGGCATGAAGAAATTTGAAGTGGAAAATGTGTATACTTCGCGTATTACACAAACAGAACTTTAAGCAAAATACATAGTAATTTTATGTATCCAGCGAAAATGTAGCTTTCTGCAAATAAGTCTGGTAATTTGGTAAGGAAATTACTGTTTATTCTGGGAAAGTTTGTTTCTCCACGTTGGATAACCTGCTGCTCTGCGATGTTGAGCCAAGGATAACTTAAGAAAAGTACACAGCACCACACATACAAATTTCAGGGTAGTTTTGTTTATGTTACTTCAAGTCAAGATAAATAATATTTTTCAATATTTATACAATATTCGATTTTATTTTGCCGGATGCGCCGGGATCAAATTCCACGTTATTAATATTTTTATTAAATTTTATGTACTATTTTAAAGTAAATGTAAATATTATTGTATTTCAACATTAATTCAATAGTCAAGCTTTTATTGTTTCATTCGAGAATTATTTACGTACTAATATAATAAAATAAACGCTAAAATTATCAATTGAAACAATAATAAAGTTTAATTATATAATGTAGCTTTACAATATTATGAGAATATTCGATACAAATTACAAACAAGAGGAATTTCAGTAAATTTGGTTAAAATATCTTATAGAAACTGTTTCAGAGTCAAATATTGATTAATATCGTTTTCCAATATTATTACAATATTCGATTTTTTATGTTTAATTGAGAAAACAGCTCGAAATTTTGCAAAATAGAACTTAAAATATTTAAATAAAATGAAAATTAGGCAAATCTGGTAATATTTTTTTCCAATATTCAGACAATATTCGATTTTTTTTAAGTTAAATTGAGAAACTAGTTTAAATTTTTGCAGTTTTACAAAAGATGTAACTTAGAATATTCAAATAAAACGACAATTAGGCAAAATTTGATAATATTTTTTCTAATATTCAGACAATATTCGATTTTTTGAAGTTAAACTGAGAAAATAATTTAAATTTTTGCTATTTTATGAAAGATGTAACTTAGAATATTCAAATAAAACGACAATTAGGCAAAATTTGTTATTATTTTTTTTAATATTCAGACAATATTCGATTTTTTGAAGTTAAACTGAGAAAATAATTTAAATTTTTGCTATTTTATGAAAGATGTAACACAGAATATTCAAATAAAACGACAATTAGGCAAAATTTGCTAATATTTTTTTCTAATATTCAGACAATATTCGATTTTTTGAAGTTAAACTGAGAAAATAATTTAAATTTTTGCTATTTTATGAAAGATGTAACTTAGAATATTCAAATAAAACGACAATTAGGCAAAATTTGTTAATATTTTTTTCTAATATTCAGACAATATTCGATTTTTTTGAAGTTAAACTGAGAAAATAATTTAAATTTTTGCTATTTTATGAAAGATGTAACTTAGAATATTCAAATAAAACGACAATTAGGCAAAATTTTCAAATATTTTTTTCCAATATTCAGACAATATTCGATTTTTTGAAGTTAAACTGAGAAAATAATTTAAATTTTTGCTATTTTATGAAAGATGTAACTTAGAATATTCAAATAAAACGACAATTAGGCAAAATTTGCTAATATTTTTTCTAATATTCAGACAATATTCGATTTTTTGAAGTTAAACTGAGAAAATAATTTAAATTTTTGCTATTTTATGAAAGATGTAACTTAGAATATTCAAATAAAACGACAATTAGGCAAAATTTGCTAATATTTTTTTCCAATATTCAGACAATATTCGATTTTTTGAAGTTAAACTGAGAAAATAATTTAAATTTTTGCTATTTTATGAAAGATGTAACTTAGAATATTCAAATAAAACGACAATTAGGCAAAATTTGCTAATATTTTTTCTAATATTCAGATAATATTCGAGTTTTTGAAGTTAAACTGAGAAAATAATTTAAATTTTTACTATTGTATGAAAGATATAACTTAGAGTATTCAAATAAAAGGACAATCAAGCAAAATTTGATAATATTTTTTTCGAATATTCAGACAATATTCGATTTTTTCATGTTTAATTGAGAAAATAATTTAAATTTTTGCTATTTTATGAAAGATATAACTTAGAATATTCAAATAAAAAGACAATCAAGCAAAATTCGATAATATTTTTTTCCAATATTCAGACAATATTCGATTTTTTCATGTTTAATTGACAAAATAATTTAAATTATTGCTATTTTATAAAAGATATAATTTAGAATATTCAAATAAAACTACAATTAGGCAAAATTTGCTAATATTTTTTTCCAATATTCAGACAATATTCGAGTTTTTCATCTTTAATTGCGAACACAGTTTCAAATATTGCAATTTTTATTGAAAATATTCAAATAAAAGCACAATTAAGTAAAGTGTAACTAATAAATTAATGTTGTTTTCCAATATTGTAATTTTTTTTTGGTAATCTGGTCAAAATATCTTCCACAAGCTCCATCCTAAGAATACTAAGATGATGTGCAATCGTTTCCCTGGTTTATCCTTTGCACACACTCCACGATATTAAATTAAAATTAATGACTAATACGATTACACAGAGCGGCGAAAATTTAATCAATTTATATTAGCTCCTTATAGTCGGTATATATAGGAAATCGGTAATTTTCGTTTAAACATGCACACCACCGCGCATCTTACAAATTTAATTTGCTCCAAGTAAATTCCCCTCTCATACTAAGTATAATAATAAAAACAAAATCCATCCAATTGACTCACCTGCAAAAATTGTTGGATGTTCTCACTGTAAAACTTGGAATCGGACTGAATAAAATCTCCGATACGATATAAATCGTAACCGAATTTTAATGTCCACATTGTAGCAAAACTAGAAAATCAAGTTATGTGGACTGGACATTGGCAATTGTTTTGTTTTTCATAGGAGAGATGGGTTGTAAAAATTTTCTTTACTTATGGAGGGAGTGGTTAAGGGCGATGGTTGTTTGGTGGCATGAAACTGACCCTTTCTTGTCTTGGGGGGGCCCGGAGTTGTACCGGCCAAGGGAACAGGTTTTCGAGTGACCACTGTTATTTTTTATCCGGCGTGATTGTGTGATTGTGACGAGGAAAAGGGGTGCGTGGAAAAGGATAGTACAGGAAAAGTGCAGACTAAAAGAATATCTAGTTATCAGAAGTGGGATACAAAAATTAAAAATTATCTTTGGGTAGTTAAACTTCATTATAAGTACAACATTTTTCTTAAAATTTTTCCCCCACGATAAAATTTCATCCCCCCACCCCGAAAAATCCTTATTACGTGCCACTAATCTACTCACAATTTTAATAAAACTCTCTTTCTCTCGCTGGCACGACATGAAATTAAATCAGTGTGATACACACACCAGAAACCCCTAACGAGTTTACCCTTGACCATTCAAAACGTCGTCCGAGTGGTCACTACTACAATTATAACAAGTTTTTATTGTTGCACCCAGTTGGAAAATAACTAGTCGTGTATATTTATACAAGCTTATTGTACTAAGGGAAATGAAAAGTACAACTTCTGGTTTATTTTGTGTTGAAATTTGCTAGATTGAATGTGGTGTCCAGTTACCATAACTACCAACTTAACTTGAAAAGGTGACCTATAGACAATGAGTAAATAGGTTGTGACGTAGGTACTTAGTAATCAATCTTATTCTCAGCCAACTAAGATATAAGAATTTTTACTGAATTTCTTCGCGTGGCGGTGGCGGCAATATTCTTGTTCATTCCATCGTCCCCCCTCTAGACGCGCATGCAGACAAAATAAGAAACGCCTTGAAAATGTTGGGGAAATAAAGCAGGAGATTTTCGTGGAGAAAATCATTTATTTTTGACCTGCGCACTATCGCATTAACTGGTTGGATATAGGAGACAGATGACTCAAAGAAATGCAATCATCGACCACCAGTTTCCTTTTAATTTCCACAAGAGAACGCGGTGTAGGTGCGGGTGGGGAAAAGGTACGAGGAGGAGGATAAGGGAAACTTTGGATGTGTTCCAATAGCAGCACAACTTTATTTATACCAATAAAGGAAATTTTATTTTTTAAAATAACGATCCCACTTCTGATAACAGTTACTGTATTTTTCAAATTTCAGCTGTAGCTTTCTGTATTACTTAAAATATGAGCGTGATAGACTAAACTTAGTGCAAACTCAGAAATAAATTACAAAATTTGAGAAAACCCACAACATTCACTTGTTTTTTGAGATATAAAGTTCAAATTTGGATTTCTTATTACTATATAATATTGGCAAGACTGTTGACAAAGTTTACTTGATTATTCTGAACGATGTCTAAACTATAAGAGTTTAACTCTGTGTGATTTTACAGAAATAAACGACAAATATTGAGAAAACCGACGATATTCACTTGTTTTTTGAGATATAAAGGTCAAATTTGGATTTCTTATTACTAGATAATATTGGCAAGACTGTTGACAAAGTTTACTTGATTATTCTGGACGAAGCCTAAACTGTAAGAGATTAACTTTGTGTGATTTTACAGAAATAAACAACAAATTTAGAGAAAACCGACGATATTCACTTGTTTTTTGAGATATAAAAGTCAAATTTGGATTTCTTATTACTAGATAATATTGGCAAGACTGTTGACAAAGTTTACTTGATTATTCTGGACGAAGCCTAAACTGTAAGAGATTAACTTTGTGTGATTTTACAGAAATAAACAACAAATTTAGAGAAAACCGACGATATTCACTTATTTTTGGAGATATAAAGGTCGAATTTGGATTTCTTATCACTAGATAATATTGGCAAGACTGTTGACAAAGTTTAGTTGATTATTCTGGACGAAGCCTAAACTGTAAGAGATTAACTTTATGTGATTTTACAGAAATAAACAGCAAATTTTGAGAAAATCTACGATTGTCACTTGTTTTTGGAGATATAAAGGTCAAATTTGGATTCCTTATTACTGTATAATATTAGCAAGACTGTTGACAAAGTTTACTTGATTATTCTGGACAAAATGTAAACTATAAGAGACTAAACTTTGTGTGATTCTACAGATATAAACGACAAATTTAGAGAAAACCGACGATATTCACTTGTTTTTTGAGATATAAAGGTCAAATTTGGATTTCTTATTACTAGATAATATTGGCAAGACTGCTGACAACGTTTAGTTGATTATTCTAGACGAAGGCAAAACTGTAAGAGATTAAATTTGTGTGATTTTACAGAAATAAACAACAAATTTTGAGAAAATCTACGATTGTCACTTGTTTTTGGAGATATAAAGGTCAAATTTGGATTCCTTATTACTGTATAATATTAGCAAGACTGTTGACAAAGTTTACTTGATTATTCTGGACAAAATGTAAACTATAAGAGACTAAACTTTGTGTGATTCTACAGATATAAACGACAAATTTAGAGAAAACCGACGATATTCACTTGTTTTTTGAGATATAAAGGTCAAACTTGGATTTCTTATTACTAGATAATATTGGCAAGACTGTTGACAAAGTTTAGTTGATTATTCTGGATGAAGCCTAATCTGTAAGAGATTAACTTTGTGTGATTTTACAGAAATAAACAACAAATTTTGAGAAAATCTACGATTGTCTCTTGTTTTTGGAGATATAAAGGTCAAATTTGGATTCCTTATTACTGTATAATATTGGCAAGACTGTTGACAAAGTTGAGTTGATTATTCTGTACAAAATGTAAACTATAAGAGACTAAACTTCGTGTGATTCTACAGATATAAACGACAAATTTTGAGAAAACCGACGATATTCACTTGTTTCTTGAGATATAAATGTCAAATTTGGATGGACACTACATAAAAGTGTGTTATAAGAATATTTTTTAACAAAATCTTTCACCACTTTTTTTTCTTAAACCCAACAAAACAATATTGCCATCACTTAAATTTCATCCTGACGTCTACTTCCACCCCCTTCAGATTTCAGCCGGCATTTATAGAAATAAACTGAGGTGTCGGTGTTACAATTCAAATTACAAAGTTGGTAGCAAATGAATCAAACTTTGTACGTGTATATTTTACGGAAACTTTCGTCATTAGGAATATACAATTAGCAATATATGATAGAGAAAGAGCGAAACTGAGGATTCTGCCACCCCCCCGAGTTACCAACCCAACCCCCCATTCCTCCACAACGCTGGATGATGGTACATACACAGTTACGAGTACAGTTTGGGTTTATGAATAAGAAAGACAAAGACAGACGTGCAAATTAAAATCTGAAACGTCTAATTACGTAGTTTGAAATTGACGCCATCTTGTACTTTTCTCCATTTGTTGCAGCGACGTATACAGAAAAAGAAAGACAGAGAGGGGGTGAGATGGTGGGACGAAGATGGGTAGAAGGAGTTTGCTCGCCGCCACCGACGCCGCCACCACTTCAAATTTAACCGATATTATTCATAGATATTTCTCAGCAGCTGCAGGCGTTGATACCTAAAACTACTTTAAATCTTGGTACTTTACGCTAATTATCACTGCCAGAATTATTACAACTAATAATTTCAGTTCAAAAATTAGTTTAGTTGGCGGTGGGAAGCGATTTTGAACTTCGTTTAAGGAAAATTGTAAACGATTTTTACGGAATGTCTCAAATTTTCACATACAAACATCAAAATATTTTGAAATATGTTTGATATAATTAAAGAACGTCAACTAATGAAAATTTCGGTCAAATGTCAAATTTTTGAGATAGAGTCAAATATTTTTAAAATTTTGTAAGAATCTTTTTATAAAATTTCTAACTATAGTAGGAGGCCACGAAACAAGGTGCAATGTTGATAAGAGAATTCGTCACTTCAAGATATGTCAAAAATATTTTTGAGTTTTGTCCTAAATTCCATAATTTTTGAGATATAGGGTGTCAAAGTTAAAAGTATATTTTTATAGAATGTTCCATTTTATTCAAGTTTTAAACAGGAGGCCATGAAACTCTACAATGTTGACACGTGGTCAAGATACCTACGTCATAAGGAACGTCAAAATTTCGGTCAAATGTCAAATTTTTGAGATAGTGTCAAATATTTTAAAAATTTTGTAAGAATCTTTTTATAAAATTTCTAACTGTAGTAGGAGGCCATGAAACACGGTGCAATGTTGATAATATAGTATTCGTCACTTCAAAATATGTCAAAAATATTTTTAAGTTTTGTCCTAAATTCCATAATTTTTGAGATATAGGGTGTCAAAGTTAAAAGTATATTTTTATAGAATGTTCCATTTTATTCAAGTTTTAAACAGGAGGCCATGAAACTCTACAATGTTGACACGTGGTCAAGATACCTACGTCATAAGAAACGTCAAAATTTCGGTCAAATGTCAAATTTTTGAGATAGTGTAAAATATTTTTAAAATTTTGTAAGAATCTTTTTATAAAATTTCTAACTGTAGTAGGAGGCCATGAAACACGGTGCAATGTTGATAATATAGTATTCGTCACTTCAAAATATGTCAAAAATATTTTTGAGTTTTGTCCTAAATTCCATAATTTTTGAGATACAGGGTGTCAAAGTTAAATGTATATTTTTATAGAATGTTCCATTTTATTCAAGTTTTAAACAGGAGGCCATGAAACTCTACAATGTTGACACGTGGTCAAGATACCTACGTCATAAGGAACGTCAAAATTTCGGTCAAATGTCAAATTTTTGAGATAGAGTGTCAAATATTTTTAAAAATTTGTAAGAATCTTTTTATAAAATTTCTAACTGTAGTAGGAGGCAATGAAACACGGTGCAATGTTGATAGGAGTATTCGTCACTTCAAGATATGTCAAAAATATTTTTGAGTTTTGTCCTAAATTCCATAATTTTTGAGATATAGGGTGTCAAAGTTAAACGTATATTTTTATAGAATGTTCCATTTTATTCAAGTTTTAAACAGGAGGCCATGAAACTCTACAATGTTGACACGTGGTCAAGATACCTACGTCATAAGGAACGTCAAAATTTCGGTCAAATGTCAAATTTTTGAGATAGTGTCAAATATTTTAAAAATTTTGTAAGAATCTTTTTATAAAATTTCTAACTGTAGTAGGAGGCCATGAAACACGGTGCAATGTTGATAATATAGTATTCGGCACTTCAAAATATGTCAAAAATATTTTTGAGTTTTGTCCTAAATTCCATAATTTTTGAGATACAGGGTGTCAAAGTTAAACGTATATTTTTATAGAATGTTCCATTTTATTCAAGTTTTAAACAGGAGGCCATGAAACTCTACAATGTTGACACGTGGTCAAGATACCTACGTCATAAGGAACGTCAAAATTTCGGTCAAATGTCAAATTTTTGAGATAGTGTCAAATATTTTAAAAATTTTGTAAGAATCTTTTTATAAAATTTCTAACTGTAGTAGGAGGCCATGAAACACGGTGCAATGTTGATAATATAGTATTCGTCACTTCAAAATATGTCAAAAATATTTTTGAGTTTTGTCCTAAATTCCATAATTTTTGAGATATAGGGTGTCAAAGTTAAACGTATATTTTTATAGAATGTTCCATTTTATTCAAGTTTTAAACAGGAGGCCATGAAACTCTACAATGTTGACACGTGGTCAAGATACCTACGTCATAAGGAACGTCAACATTTCGGTCAAATGTCAAATTTTTGAGATAGTGTCAAATATTTTAAAAATTTTGTAAGAATCTTTTTATAAAATTTCTAACTGTAGTAGGAGGCAATGAAACACGGTGCAATGTTGATAGGAGTATTCGTCACTTCAAGATATGTCAAAAATATTTTTGAGTTTTGTCCTAAATTCCATAATTTTTGAGATATAGGGTGTCAAAGTTAAACGTATATTTTTATAGAATGTTCCATTTTATTCAAGTTTTAAACAGGAGGCCATGAAACTCTACAATGTTGACACGTGGTCAAGATACCTACGTCATAAGGAACGTCAAAATTTCGGTCAAATGTCAAATTTTTGAGATAGTGTCAAATATTTTAAAAATTTTGTAAGAATCTTTTTATAAAATTTCTAACTGTAGTAGGAGGCCATGAAACACGGTGCAATGTTGATAATATAGTATTCGGCACTTCAAAATATGTCAAAAATATTTTTGAGTTTTGTCCTAAATTCCATAATTTTTGAGATACAGGGTGTCAAAGTTAAATGTATATTTTTATAGAATGTTCCATTTTATTCAAGTTTTAAATACAGGAGGCCATGAAGCTCTAAAATGTTGACACGTGGTCGAGATACGTCATAAGCAACGTTTGCGTTTTGTTCTAAATTTAATTTTTGAGACATAGGGTGCTAAAGTTCTATAGTTACATATAATTTTCAGGGGGTTTCAAATTTTTGAATAAAATAAATTCTAAAAACAATCGCTCTTTTCTACATTTTTTTGAAAATACGTAAAAAAAACTACTTTTTGAGTTTCGTCGTTATAGTTTTTGAGATACAGAATGTAATTTTGAATTTTCGTATCGCTAGTTGTAAAATTTCTTTGGGAAATCGGAGATTCGTTGTGAAAGTTTAGGACGAGTGGCGGTACATAGAAGGCGGATATCTGCCCGCCCCCGCGCCCCCTTCAGAATGTTTTTAGTTGGCTCTCCTCCTCGCCGAGAAGGCGAACATTGTGTCTCCTCCAACCGAATTGTATTAGAATATAGTGAAGCAAATTTATCAAAGAGACGTGCTTTGCCTGGCAAAGTAAGTATAAACGACATTAAGAAGTTGCCAATTAGTTGAGTGTGTTGCCGCTAGGAACGCTGGGAAAGCTTCATTTGCATATCTAATATCGCTCTGTTATATAATATAAATGAAATTCGCTTGCTTACTGATGACAACATGATCCAACCACGAAATTTTAACATTAGTTCTGTAATTTTGTTCGGATTGAAAATGGAGAGGGGTGCATGAGGGTCTATTGTGGAATTGATTAGGTGACCGTCTGGTCCGGTTATGGGACAGTAACTGACCATCAAACTGGTAGTGTTTCCCACGACCTCGGTGCGTCTTCAACCCTTTTGATACTGTAAGGAGGTTGTTTCGCTTTTGCCCCATCGTACCCCAAAAAGGTCCTCAAACTGGTTTTGATTGTGTGACCACTGGACACTCTGATGCTCGCGGTTTAATGATGTTAAAAAATTAAAAATGTACTTAACACAAAAAATATTTTTTATATATTTTGTTGTGATTCGAAAAATTTACTCATAACGTCATAAAAAATCTAAACAGTATTTTTATGATGTTAGATTATTTGTTGAGCTTCCGAACTTTCAAATCTACTAAAGAAACCATTTTGTTAAATCACAAAAAATTAATTTAAAGATGGCTGGTGCTCCGGTAGATCTGCTGGAGGTATCTCAACTTCGCCATCATCTTCAGATTTTTTTTTTCTACTTACAAATTGAAATATGTATTAAAACTTACATTTTTTAAAATTCTTTTTACCCTCCGTCTTATTCTTGCGCAGAACACGAAGTCGAGTCAGCTTCTGCGACTGCAGATCGCTCTAGCAGACTGAGCTGTGCACTGGCGGTAATTTTGCCTCTAAGCGCTAGATGGCGCATCAAAGAGCAGCCTCGTATTAAATTAATTCTGTAAATTAAAAATAAATATGTAACATTTTCCCGGCTGCGTTCTACGTAAACTTATACGAAGTAGTTAAAAATTTTGATATTATGCTAACTTTTGAAAAATCTACGATTGTCACCTGTTTTTGGAGATATAAAGGTCAATTTTGAATTCCTTATTACTGTATAATATTAGCAAGACTGCTGACAAAGTTTACTTGATTATTCTGGACAAAAAGTAAACTTTATGAGACTAAACTCTGTGTGATTCTACAGAAATAAACGACAAATTTTGAGAAAACCGACGTTATACACTTGTTTTTGGAGATATAAAGGTCAAATTTGGATTCCTTATTACTAGATAATATTGGCAAGACTGCTGACAAAGTTTAGTTGATTATTCTGGACGAAGCCTAAACTGTAAGAGATTAACTTTGTGTGATTTTACAGAAATAAACAACAAATTTTGAGAAAATCTACGATTGTCACTTGTTTTTGGAGATATAAAGGTCAAATTTGGATTCCTTATTACTAGATAATATTGGCAAGACTGCTGACAAAGTTTAGTTGATTATTCTGGACAAAATGTAAACTATAAGAGACTAAACTTTGTGTGATTCTACAGAAATAAACGACAAATTCAGAGAAAACCGACGTTATTCACTTGTTTTTGGAGATATAAAGGTCAAATTTGGATTTCTTATTACTAGATAATATTGGCAAGACTGCTGACAAAGTTTAGTTGATTATTCTGGACGAAGCCTAAACTGTAAGAGATTAAGTTTGTGTGATTTTACAGAAATAAACAACAAATTTTGAGAAAATCTACGATTGTCACTTGTTTTTGGAGATATAAAGGTCAAATTTGGATTCCTTATTACTGTATAATATTAGCAAGACTGTTGACAAAGTTTAGTTGATTATTCTGGACAAAATGTAAACTATAGAAACTAAACTTTGTGTGATTCTACAGAAATAAACGACAAATTTAGAGAAAACCGACGTTATTCACTTGTTTTTGGAGATATAAAGGTCAAATTTGGATTTCTTATTACTAGATAATATTGGTAAGACTGCTGACAAAGTTTAGTTGATTATTCTGGACGAAGCCTAAACTGTAAGAGATTAACTTTGTGTGATTTTACAGAAATAAACAACAAATTTTGAGAAAATCTACGATTGTCACTTGTTTTTGGAGATATGAAGATCAAATTTGAATTCCTTGTTACTGTATAATATTAGCAAGACTGTTGACAAAGTTTAGTTGATTATTCTGGACAAAATGTAAACTATAGAAACTAAACTTTGTGTGATTCTACAGAAATAAACGACAAATTTAGAGAAAACCGACGTTATTCACTTGTTTTTGGAGATATGAAGGTCAAATTTGGATTTCTTATTACTAGATAATATTGGTAAGACTGCTGACAAAGTTTAGTTGATTATTCTGGACGAAGCCTAAACTGTAAGAGATTAGCTTTGTGTGATTCTACAGAAATAAAGAATAAATTTTGAGAAAGTCTACGATTGTCACTTGTTTTTGGAGATATAAAGGTCAAATTTGGATTCCTTATTACTGTATAATATTAGCAAGACTGTTGACAAAGTGGGATAAAAAACTGTCAATTTTCTAAACATTGCTATAAATTTTTAATCGTGAACTTAAAATCTTCAAATTTTATTGACTCGTTTTCATTTTTTTTAGTTGTTCTGTTTGTCTTCTAGAAATATTAAGATTTTTTAAGTAAAGGTTAAGTTAAGTAGATTTTGCGACGCACATAAAAACAACCCTAATTCATAGCTTGAAAAAAATGGGCACCCCGCGCTAAAAAATCCCCCACGTGGCTTCACCCTTCGAATATCAGGTGTGAGTTCTGTTGACCAGATGGCGCTTTAGCAAGTTTGGAATATAGTCGGTAGATGGTGGCAGTAAGAGTTTTTTTAATAATTGAAGTTGAATAGATTTTTATAGTTTAAGAAATATGTACCTACATAATTAAATTTCGTAAAATGCATGAAAAAGCGTCTGGCTGGAAATTTATATTGTGTAGAGTTTTAATTTGTAAAGTTTATAATAGTATATTATACAACATTTTATGGAATCCGCGTGCAGGGAAATGTAATAAGCAAACTTTCGACTAAAACAATTTTAACCCATATAGTTTTTATTGTATTGTACTCTAGAGCATTTAATAAAAACATCTCCTCGTGTCGTAGCTTTAGCACAAAATAACGATTCGCTTTGAAGGGTTGAAAAATTACCTAATTATAAGAAGTACCATTGTATAATGAACTAAAGTGCGAGAAGGGCACAATATATTTAAGTAAAACCGAAAGTAATTTATCAAATAAATAGAAGCGCTATTGTTGCTCAAACCTTCTGTTTTACACATTCAAAATATGGACTTGAATTTATCATCTTCGTTTCGTTTTGCCCCCTTAAAATGTTTTCACGTCGGTCGGGTGGTGTATATATTGTTTTTCACACCCTTTCTATGAAATTACAGGAGAGAAAAGAGGGGCACACATTAAAATTTCGCTATATATCTGAAGACGAAGCGAGAGAGATGTGCAACACTATAACAAATACATCCACTTGATAGAAATTCTACTTAGAAATATATGGTATCATTAATAACTTTGTATTAAATGCTGCACTATTTGTTTTCATTTATTTCTATTCTCGTGGAAATTTAAAATATGGCATACTTCATCTTTTGTGCTGTGCGTTGTCGCGCGCTCGAATCCCCCAGACTCTTTGCGTTATTTATCTCACAACATCTACAACAGTTCGCAGGCAATTTTACGGAAAAGTGAGGTTAGGTAGGGTTATGTCAAAGAAAACATCTCAATTATTGATAAAAATTGTATTTAGCACAAAAATATTCCTTACATTTAAGAAAATAACCCCAAAAATGTATTGTTAATATTTCACAGTTGGTATTAGTTTTGACGATATTCACTTGTTTTTTGAGATATAAAGGTCAAATTTGGATTTCTTATTACTAGATAATATTGGCAAGACTGCTAACAAAGTTTAGTTGATTATTCTGGACAAAGCCTAAACTGTAAGAGATTAACTTTGTTTGATTTTACAGAAATAAACAACAAATTTTGAGAAAATCTATGATTGTCACTTGTTTTTGGAGATATAAAGGTCAAATTTGGATTCCTTATTGCTATATAATACTGGCAAGACTGTTGACAAAGTTTAGTGGATTATTCTGGACAAAATGTAAACTATAAGAGACTAAACTTTGTGTGATTCTACTGAAATAAACAACAAATTTAGAGAAAACCGACGATATTCACTTGTTTTTTGAGATATAAAGGTCAAATTTGGATTCCTTATTACTAGATAATATTGGCAAGACTGCTGACAAAGTTTAGTTGATTATTTTGGACGAAGCCTAAACTGTAAGAGATTAACTTTGTGATTTTACAGAAATAAACAACAAATTTTGAGAAAATCTACGATTGTCACTTGTTTTTGGAGATATAAAGGTCAAATTTGAATTCCTTATTACTAGATAATATTGGCAAGACTGCTGACAAAGTTTAGTTGATTATTCTGGATGAAGCCTAAACTGTAAGAGATTAACTTTGTGTGATTTTACAGAAATAAACAATAAATTTTGAGAAAATCTACGATTGTCACTTGTTTTTGGAGATATAAAGGTCAAATTTGGATTTCTTATTACTAGATAATATTGGCAAAACTGCTGACAAAGTTTAGTTGATTATTCTGGATGAAGCCTAAACTGTAAGAGATTAACTTTGTGTGATTTTACAGAAATAAACGACAATTTTTGAGAAAATCTACGATTGTCACTTGTTTTTGGAGATATAAAGGTCAAATTTGGATTCCTCATTACTGTATATTATTGGCAAGACTATTGACAAAGTTTAGTTGATTATTCTGTACAAAATGTAAACTATATGAGACTAAACTTTGTGTGATTCTACAGAAATAAGATATAAGAAATGCAATTTTTCATAAAACTATCTATCTCTATTAAGAGAGTCACAGCTACTCTTTTATATAAATAAAAGAAATAAGATATAAAATTCAAATTTGGATTTCTTATTACTATATAATATTGGCAAGACTTCTGACAAAAAATCTGCGATTTTTCTATATTTTATGACAGTTTCAAGGTCGCAAATTGAGTAATTTTTAAAAGTGAGTTTAAATAGGCAATAAAATCCGGAATTTTTGACGGATTTTGGTTGTGATTGAAGTTTCTGGTAGAACCGACTTACGCCTTTGTAAAATAGCAAACCACAAGAAAATCTGTCAACTTTTGGATTTTTCTTGGCACTTTTAATGACATAACTTCTATAAAATCTTTCGTTGTTCTACATTTTTTAGGCTCATAGTTTTAGAACCACTGGTTACATTTTTATAAAACTGGATTTTTTCCAATGCTGAATATTAATTTTGAAATAATTTACTTAATGTATTTTTCCAATTTTTGCTAAAATTTATAAATTACAAGTTTATTCTAAATATGTAAAAAAAATTTTTTTTTATCTTATAATTCCTGTATGATTGTGAACTAGGTATACGAAATTGAAAACATTAAACTCACACAGAGAAAGAGAAGTGTGTTGGGGTTTTGTAAAAGGCTACAACTCTCCGTTCAATACTTCTTCTTTACCTTATTTCCTAGTCATTCCTCGCCTCACCGCAGCAATGTCTATCCCCACTTAAATAAACCGCCCCTTGGGTGGACGGTTGTGCACTCGCACTTTGTTCCGTTGTATTCAAGGTGTGCTGAAGTGTGCTAAATTTGGACAATATGCTCAAGAAAAATATTCAGTCAGAATTGAAAAATTTTTTTAAACAGTTTTATAAATCGGATTTTTGTGAAAATTAGTTGATTGTAAAGATTTTTGCAGGTTTATTACTTTTATTATTGTCAGAACTTAAACAGTGGTTCCAAAACTGCGACCTAACCACAAAAATTTGAAATTTGGCAACAAAATATTGGAAATTGGATTATTGTTGTTGACAGCGGAGCGATATTCAGAAAAAAAATTTTAATCCCTTAGAATGTTCTTCTTTAATTTTGTCAGTAGTTCCAAAACTGCGACCTAACCTCAAAATTTTAAAATATTGCCACAAATGGAACATTCAGAAATCGTGGTTGGAATTTTGGTAAATTTGTATTATTTCTATTGACAGCGGAGCGATATTCAGAAATTTTTTTGGAATTCTTTTTTAGTGATTTTCTCTAAGCTTGTCAGTGGTACCTAAACTACAACATAACCTCAAAACTTTGAAATTTTGTCAAGAAATATGGCTTGAAATGCGACAGTTTGAAACCAAGATTGGGAGAGGTTTGATTTATTTCTATTGCAGCGGAGCGACATTCAGAAAAATGTTGAAATTTTGTGATAGTGATTTTCTCTAATCCTGCCTGGTTCCAGAACTGCCACCTAACCTCAAATATTTAGAAATATAGCGAAGAAATTTTTCTTTAAAATACGACAATTTAAAATCGTGGTTGGAATTTTGTAAATTTGCATTATTTTTATTGACAGCGGAGCGATATTCAGAAATATTGATGAAATTCTGTTATAGTGGTTTTCTCTAAACTCGTCAGTGGTACCTAAACTACAACATAACCTCAAAACTTTGAAATTTTGTCAAGTAATATGGCCTGAAATGCGACAGTTTGAAATTAAGATAGGGAGAGATTTGATTCATTTCTATTGCAGCGGAGCGATATTCAGAAAAATGTTGAAATTTTGTGATAGTGATTTTCTCTAATACTGCCTGGTTCCAAAACTGTCACCTAACCTCAAATATTTTGAAATATAACGAAGAAATATTGCTTCAAAATACGACAATTTAAAATCGTGGTTGGAATTTTGTAAATTTGCATTATTTTTATTGACAGCGAATCGATATTCAGAAATTTTGTTGAAATTCTGTTATAGTGGTTTTCTCTAAACTCGTCAGTGGTTCCTAAACTACAACATACCCTCAAAACTTTGAAATTTTTTCAAGAAATATGGCCTCAAATGCAACAGTTTGAAACTAAGATTGGGAGAGATTTGATTTATTTCTATTGCAGCGGAGCGATATTCAGAAAAATGTTGAAATTTTGTGATAGTGATTTTTTCTAATCCTGCCTGGTTCCAAAACTGTCACCTAACCTCAAATATTTTGAAATATAACGAAGAAATATTGCTTCAAAATACGACAATTTAAAATCGTGGTTGGAATTTTGTAAATTTGCATTATTTTTATTGACAGCGGAGCGATATTCAGAAATTTTGTTGAAATTCTGTTATAGTGGTTTTCTCTAAACTCGTCAGTGGTTCCTAAACTACAACATACCCTCAAAACTTTGAAATGTTTTCAAGAAATATGGCCTCAAATGCAGCAGTTTGAAACTAAGATTGGGAGAGATTTGATTTATTTCTATTGCAGCGGAGCGATATTCAGAAAAATGTTGAAATTTTGTGATAGTGATTTTGTCTAATCCTGCCTGGTTCCAAAACTGTCACCTAACCTCAAATATTTTGAAATATAACGAAGAAATATTGCTTCAAAATACGACAATTTAAAATCGTGGTTGGAATTTTGTAAATTTGCATTATTTTTATTGACAGCGGAGCGATATTCAGAAATTTTGTTGAAATTCTGTTATAGTGGTTTTCTCTAAACTCGTCAGTGGTTCCTAAACTACAACATACCCTCAAAACTTTGAAATGTTTTCAAGAAATATGGCCTCAAATGCAGCAGTTTGAAACTAAGATTGGGATAGATTTGATTTATTTCTATTGCAGCGGAGCGATATTCAGAAAAATGTTGAAATGTTGTGATAGTGATTTTGTCTAATCCTGCCTGGTTCCAAAACTGTCACCTAACCTCAAATATTTTGAAATATAACGAAGAAATATTGCTTAAAAATACGACAATTTTAAATCGTGATTGGAATTTTGGTAAATTTGCATTATTTTTATTGACAGCGGAGCGATATTCAGAAATTTTGTTGTAATTCTGTTATAGTGATTTTCTCTAAATTCGTCAGTGGTACCTAAACTATAACATAAACTTAAAAACTTTGAAATTTTACAAGTAAATTGCGACAAATGGTCTGAAATCATGGTTGAAATTTTGGAAATTTGATTATTTCTGTTGACAGCGGAGCGACATTCAGAAAATTTTTGAATATTTGCATACATAGCAGCTTTGTAGACATGCCAATTATTTTAAAATCTGACACATTTCGCTTTGTAAAACTGTAAATTAATAAAATATTTGAAATTTGCCTAAATAAAAATAATTTATATTATGTCGTCGAGAAACTAATTAAATTCGACTTTTCTCCTTGAAAAAAATCCTCCTCCCCATTTCACGCATTAATTTCCCCTCTAAAACATGCAAAATCTCACTGAAATACCCACAAGAAGAAGACGACATTTTATAAAGAGAAACACACTCTTGGATTAGAGGTTTTAAAACCACAAGTTTGCGGAATTAGGTAACTTCTCTCCAACTAATCCACGCTACATGCCATATAAGAATGGATTAACATAAACATACAGATAAAACTGAATATGATGGAGAAGTGAGTTTACTAAAAGCAACCAAATAACAAAAAACCCAACCAAGTTGCGGTTGATTACACCATAAAATTCGTGGTCAATTGAATTTGGTGCGAAGCACCACAACATATGCTTCCTCCTTGGCAAGACTACAATAGCGTACCCTAAAATTACAAATTACATCATAGAAATTATTCTATATTAAAACGACCCAAATTCTAATGATTATCTGCAAAGTATTGGATAAAATAATATTGAAAAAATTTGAAATTGTTGCACAGATGTTCAACACTATGTTCGTTCATTCATATTGAAAATAAAATCGAAAGTTTCGGTTGGAAAATTATAGGGTTCAGTAATATAATAATTGGGATATCAACATGAGATTCAATAACTGGTTTTAAATGGTTTCGTGATTGAGGTCTTAAAAACTTTATTAAACACGCGACTGTTTTTTTTTTATTTTATATAATTTTAAATAGTGGTTGGAATTTTGTAAATTTGCATTATTTCTATTGGCAGCGGAGCGATACTCAGAAATTTTTTTATAGTGATTTTATTTAAACTCATCAGTGGTTTCTAAACTGCAACATAACCTCTAAAACTTTGAAATTTTGTCAAGAAATTGGCCTCAAATGCAACAGTTTGAAAGCAAGATAGGGAGAGATTTGATTTATTTCTATTGCAGCGGAGCGATATTCAGAGAAATATTGAAATTTTGTGATAGTGATTTTCTCTAATCCTGTCTGGTTCCAAGACTGTCGCCTAACCTCAAATATTTTGAAATATAGCGAAGAAATCTTGCTTTAAAATACGACAATTTAAAATCGTGGTTGGAATTTTGTAAATTTGCATTATTTCTATTTGTAGCGGAGCGATATTCAGAATTTTTTTTGGAATTCTGTTATATTGATTTTCTTTAAACTCGTCAGTAGTTCCTAAACTGCAACATAACCTCTAAAACTTTGAAATTTTGTCAAGAAATTGGCCTCAAATGCAACAGTGTGAAACCAAGATTGGGAGAGATTTAAATTATTTCTATTGCAGCGGAGCGATATTCAGAGAAATGTTGAAATTTTGTGATAGTGACTTTCTCTAATCCTGCCTGGTTCCAAAACTGCCACCTAACCTCAAATATTTTGAAATATAGCGAAGAAATCTTGCTTCAAAATAGGACAATTTAAAATCGTGATTCTAATTTTTGTAAATTTGCATAATTTCTATTGACAGCGGAGCTATATTCAGAAAAATTTTTGGAATTCTGTTATAGTAATTTTCTTTAAACTCGTCAGAGGTTCCTAAACTGCAACATAACCTCTAAAACTTTGAAATTTTGTCAAGAAATTGGCCTCAAATGCAACAGTTTGAAACCAAGATTGGGAGAGATTTGATTTATTTCTATTCCAGCGGAGCGATATTCAGAGAAATGTTGAAATTTTGTGATAGTGACTTTCTCTAATCCTGCCTGGTTCCAAAACTGCCACCTAACCTCAAATATTTTGAAATATAGCGAAGAAATCTTGCTTCAAAATACGACAATTTAAAATCGTGGTTGGAATTTTGTAAATTTGCATTATTTTTATTGACAGCGGAGCGATATTTAGAAATTTTGTTGAAATTCTGTTATAGTGATTTTCTCTAATCCTGCCTGGTTCCAAAACTGCCACCTAACCTCAAATATTTTGAAATATAACGAAGAAATCTTGCTTCAAAATACGACAATTTAAAATCGTGGTTGGAATTTTGTAAATTTGCATTATTTTTATTGACAGCGGAGCGATATTTAGAAATTTTGTTGAAATTCTGTTATAGTGGTTTTCTCTAAACTCGTCAGTGGTTTTTAAACTCCAACATAACCTCTAAAACTTTGAAATTTTGTCAAGAAATTGGCCTCAAATGCAACAGTTTGAAACCAAGATTGGGAGAGATTTGATTTATTTCTATTGCAGCGGAGCGATATTCAGAGAAATGTTGAAATTTTGTGATAGTGACTTTCTCTAGTCCTGCCTGGTTCCAAAACTGCCACCTAACCTCAAATATTTTGAAATATAACGAAGAAATCTTGCTTCAAAATATGACAATTTAAAATCGTGATTCTAATTTTTGTAAATTTGCATAATTTCTATTGACAGCGGAGCTATATTCAGAAAAATTTTTGGAATTCTTTTATAGTGATTTTCTTTAAACTCGTCAGAGGTTCCTAAACTGCAACATAACCTCTAAAACTTTAAAATTTTGTCAAGAAATTGGCCTCAAATGCAACAGTTTGAAACCAAGATTGGGAGAGATTTGATTTATTTCTATTGTCCTGCCTGGTTCCAAAACTGCCACCTAACCTCAAATATTTTGAAATATAACGAAGAAATCTTGCTTCAAAATACGACAATTTAAAATCGTGGTTGGAATTTTGTAAATTTGCAATATTTCTATTGACAGCGGAGCGATATTCAGAAATTTTGTTGAAATTCGGTTATAGTGGTTTTCTCTAAACTCGTCAGTGGTACCTAAACTATAACATAACCTCTAAAACTTGGAAATTTTGTCAAGAAATTATTCTATATTAAAGGGACCCAAATTCTAATGATTATCTGCAAAGTATTGGATGAAATAATATTGAAAACATTGGAAATTGTGATTGATATCAACATGAGATTCAATAACTGGTTTTAAATTGTTTCGTGATTGAGGTCTTAAAAAGTTTATTAAACTAAACACGCGACTGTTTTTTTTATTTTATATATAATTGACAGTTAGTTGTGTTACTATCCCACTTCTGATACAGTGTGAAGTTAACGTAATGAGAAAAATTGGCGGTTTGTGGTTAAAATAAAATACAGTATCGTAAAAAAATTTATTAGAGAAAGCAACAGTTTAGTCTACAAGCGTTGTTGTGGATTTATCCTGGAAAATAGAGCCGTACCTCTGGAAAAAAACAAATAAACACCCACCTACACCCCCACCCATCGCAATATCCCCGCAGGGCCATGTTACTAATTTAAATGGCAAGCCTTAGATAGTTGATCTAGATTAATGAAAGTATTTTCCAACACCAATTTATCTTAGAATTAAGATTAAGATGTCTCAAAATGTCTTAGTCTTAATTTGTCACATCTCTCTCGCTCCGAGTTTCGCCTTCGTACACTTTTTCTCTGTACTTGTCGCCTCATCGTTTCAATTTGAATTGTAAATGGATTGCGATTTGCCGGAACGTTGTTCTTATTGATTTTTCGTGGTGCTGGTGGTGGTATTCCGTCGTCTTGAAGGTGGACGCTGGAAAACAAAACAATTGAATGAGGAAACTGGGACTGTCTTAGCTACGCTATAGCTAGCTATGATTAATATTAGGAAAAAGCTTAATGTTTCGTCATTATGCTAAATAAAGCGCGGAACGAATGGTTTTTACTTTTAGCTCATTTGCATAATATAATAAGACTCATAAGATGCCAGAGAGCGCTATGTGCTCTGAAGCTAATAGCACCCCCTTACCCCTATTAAAAACCACCCTAAGTCCCTTGTGCAACTTTGTAACCTTTTCAGAAGACGATTTTTTCGTTTAGTTTAAATTTAAATCATCCCTTCGCCTGTACGAGTATATTCTTAGCTCAAATTGAATCAATAAATAACTGTCGTTTCGTTCGGGGTAGCAACCCCCCACCCCTTTTTTAGCATCGGCAGTTTTTCCTCATTGTAGTAGTAATAATAAGAAACGTGTTTGGAGGTGGTGCTAAAAAATCTTCAAACACCCTCCCGCTCTCCCACCGCTACTAGTTATGGAGGGGGTTAACGAATAACGAATAAAAAGAACGCACTTTTATAAATGACTAAGGGCGAATAAGAACTCTGGGTTTTCTGTTCGGTGTACACTCTGCACCCTCCTATCGCGCGCTTTGCCTGCCCGTCAACCTTCCCCCTGCCCCTACCTCTCGTACAGTAGTGAGAGAATATTCTTTTCGTTTCTGCGCGTCGTCGTCTCTGTCTAACCCCCAGATATAGGGAAAAGTTCTGTGTATACTATGTACTCTTGTACTTTTGCGCGGCTTCTTTTCTGTCCAATTAGAACTGGCAATATTGATATTTTGCCACGAGCTGCATGGTGCTTGGTTGTGTGAGGTTTTTTTGCTTGGTTGTTATTGGTGTAGGCGCGACGAGGAAAAAATTCGTTTGGTTTTTTTGTGTACGTGGCATTTTCATTGGTTGGGTTTGGGGTAATTTTGTTGTATGTGGAAGCGGGACGAGATAATATTAGCTTTGTACTTTTAAATAACGACTTATTGTTGTTTGTTATACATTTTTTTGTAAGTTGTTTGCAGAAGCAGAAGAAGACTCTGGAGAGAAATTTGTGTAACTTTAATAATAATCATTTAACAAGTAGAGCAAAAGAGGAGAGAATCTGAGAATCAACTTATCTAACCTCACATTTAATAGCTTAGCGTCATCTTTTCAATTGGTTCAACTTTTAATTAGTGTCAACCCTGTCAATCAAATGATCATATTCCGGATTGTGATTGGTGTAAAATCGCTGATCTAGAATAGTCACATCAGAAGTGGGATTACTATTCTTAAGATGCGAAGCACAAAGTTCTTGTCTTTTCTATCGAATTAAAACATTTCATGGTAGAATTAAAGAAAAATGTGACATTTGCTACAAATTTTTTTTCTGGAAAGTTTCATAGAAAGTCCTTAACTTAATCATTGCCAACTTGACTTCTCTCGAGAAATGGAACAGTTACTATTTTAAAAATTGGATTATTTCTGTTGATAGCGCAGCGATATTCAGAAAAAAAAATTTTAATCCCTTAGAATGTTCTTCTTTAATATCGTTAGAGGTTCCAAAACTGCGACCTAACCTCAAAAATTTTAAAATATTGGAATATTCGGAAATCGTGGTTGGAATTTTGGAAATTTGCATTATTTTTATTGACAGCGGAGCGATATTCAGAAATTTTGTTGAAATTCTGTTATAGTGGTTTCTCCAAACTCGTCAGTGGTACCTAAACTACAACATAACCTCAAAAACTTTGACATTTTGTCAAGTAATATGGCCTAAAATGCGACTGTTGAAACCAAGATTGGGATAGATTTGAGTTATTTCTATTGCAGCGGAGCGATATTCAGAAAAATGTTGAAATTTTGTGATAGTGATTTTCTCTAATCCTGCCTGGTTCCAAAACTGCCACCTAACCTCAAAAATTTTTAAATATAGCGAAGTAATATTGCTTCAAAATACAAGAATTTTAAATCGTGATTGGAATTTTGTAAATTTGCATTATTTCTATTGGCAGCGAAGCGATATTCAGAAATTTTGTTCAAATTCTGTTATAGTGGTTTTCCCTAAACTCGTCAGTGGTTCCTAAACTACAACATAACCTCAAAACTTTGAAATGTTGTCAAGTAATATGGCCTGAAATGCGACAGTTTGAAACCAAGATTGGGATAGATTTGATTTATTTCTATTGCAGTGGAGCGATATTCAGAAAAATGTTGAAATTTTGTGATAGTGATTTTCTCTAATCCTGCCTGGTTCCAAAACTGTTACCTAACCTCAAATATTTTGAAATATAACGAAGAAATATTCCTTCAAAATACGACAATTTTAAATCGTGATTGGAATTTTGTAAATTTGCATTATTTCTATTGGCAGCGGAGCGATTTCTAGAAATTTTTTTGGAATTTTATTTTAGTGGTTTTCTCTAAACTCGTCAGTGGTACCTAAACTACAAATAACCTCAAAAACTTTGACATTTTGTCAAAAAATATGGCCTCAAATGCAACAGTTTGAAACCAAGATTGGGAGAGATTTGATTTATTTCTATTGCAGCGGAGCGATATTCAGAAAAATTTGCTACAAATTGCTTTAACGTTTTTCTGGAAAGCTTCACAGAAAATCCTTAACTTAACCATTGCCAACTTGACTTCTCTCAATGTGATTTTTTCCACTTAGTGCACCAACACAGAACAGTTAACTTATATTTTAAGAGCCATCAAGAGCAAAACAACTCCATTACAATATGATTAATGACGAGACGAAATCTGTTCAGTATAAATTTTATGAAATTAATGAATTTCAGTTTGGGGGAATTACTTCCAGTATACATCAACAAAAGAAACAAAGAACTGTTTACTTAACTTAACCCCCTCGGCCCCAGCTATACTACCCTGCCGGCAACATGTTAAATGCCCTCCCACAGGACTAAAGTCGCCATATTTGATGACATCATAACTGGCTGATAAGATAAGAACGTCTTAAGACTTAAAGAGAGTCGTTAAGTTTTACAACGCCATTTTAAGAGATATGAGGGAGGCAAAGCGGTGCGGTGCGATGTAAAAATGTTAATAAGATGGGGCAGACTGTATAAGAGCAACAGTAAATATATAAGCTTTATAACTTCTTTAATACTGTATTTAAATTTTAATTGTTGTGGCTTAGCAAGTAATTAATGTGTGATGTGAGTGGGGAGGGAGGTAACGCTCAAGATCTCAAGATCAATGATTTTTTTGTCCTAAGAGATAAAAACTAACTAACCCTTTTGTCTTTAGTTCGCGTCTCCTTCCCCCCAACTCAGCTCGTTTCCTCGGCTCCGCCATCATTCTTTGTTAATTGCATCTTCTCTTTACATAATTCATTTCGCCATCCATTAATTTTCGTTTTGTGTATCTGGACTTATAAAACTTTTCTCAAGTTTTCTTAGCGGCTTATTAATGGGTACATTAAATCCTCCCCACTACCCCCTCAAGGCAGTACAGCGCACCCCCCAGATTACTTTTTAATTATTTCGTGAAAAGGATGACGGTTGTATAATAAAGTGCACCAGGAGGCTTTTTTCTTGGGATGAGGTATAGAAGCGGGTGTTTTATTTCTCATGATTTATGATGGTGTATTTATTATGGATGACGCTTATTACATTCTATTGAAATATCGTTATAGTTAATTGGAATATAAGACATTGGTAGCTATTATTATGGAATTGTAGCAATTTGGTGGGGTTAGAACTTTGTACTTTAGACTACTTCCTCTTCAGTACTCTTAAAAATCAATAATTGTATAGGTAAGCTGTTTAAATTTTGGAAATTTGGATTATTTCCGACGACAGCGGAGCGATATTTACAAATTTTTCAAATTCCTCTTGCAACGTCTTTGACTAATCACGTTAGTGGTTCCAAATTGTAACCTAACCTCAAAGTTTGAAACTGGTGGACAGAAATTTGAGCAATTTTTGAATCACTGGTTAGAATTTTTTATTTCCGCTGACAGCGGGGCTTTATGATATATAAAAACTCAAAATTACTCTTAGACTGGTTTTTTGTAAGTGGTTAAGAATTGCAAATCTTCGACCTAACCTAAAATTTTTTTAAATTTAGCGAAGGAATATTGCCTTAAATGCGAAGGGAGTTAGAAATTTGTATTATTTCTATTGGCAACGGAGCGATATTCTGAAAAATTTTGAAATTTTGTGATAGTGATTTTCTCTAATCCTGCCTGGTTCCAAGACTGCCACCTAACCTCAAAATTTTTGAAATATAGTGAAGATATATTGCTTCAAAATACGACAATTTTAAATAGTGGTTGGAATTTTGTAAATTTGCATTATTTCTATTGACAGCGGAGCGATATTCAGAAATTTTTGGAAAATTCTGTTATAGCGGTGTTCTTTAAACTCGTCAACTACAACATAACCACAAAAACTTTGAAATTTTGTCAAGAAATTGACCTCAAATGCAACAGTTTGAAACCAAGATTGGGAGAGATTTGATTTATTTTTATTGCAGCGGAGCGATATTCAGAAAAATGTTGAAATTCTGTGATAGTGATTTTCTCTAATCGTGCCTGGTTCCAAAACTGTCACCTAACCTCAAATATTTTGAAATATAGCGAAGAAATCTGGCTTCAAAATACGACAATTTGAAATAGTTGTTGGAATTTTGTAAATTTGCATTATTTCTATTGGCAGTGGAGCGATATTCAGAAATTTTTGGGAAATTCTGTTGTAGTAGTTTCCTATAAACTCATCAGTGGTTCCTAAACTACAACATAACCTCAAAAACGTTGAAATTTTGTCAAGAAATATGGCCTCAAATGCAACAGTTTGAAACCAAAATTGGAAGAGATTTGATTTATTTCTATTGCAGCGGAGCGATATTCAGAAAAATGTTGAAATTCTGTGATATTGATTTTCTCTAATCCTGCCTGGTTCCAAAACTGCCACCTAACCTCAAATATTTTGAAATATAGTGAAGAAATATTGATTCAAAATACGGCAATTTTAAATAGTGGTTGGAATTTTGTAAATTTGCATTATTTCTATTGACAGCGGAGCGATATTCAGAAATTTTTGGAAAATTCTGTTATAGTTGTGTTCTTTAAACTCGTCAACTACAACATAACCACAAAAACTTTGAAATTTTGTCAAGAAATTGACCTCAAATGCAACAGTTTGAAACCAAGATTGGGAGAGATTTGATTTATTTCTATTGCAGCGGAGCGATATTCAGAAAAATGTTGAAATTCTGTGATAGTGATTTTCTCTAATCCTGCCTGGTTCCAAAATTGTCACCTAACCTCAAATACTTTGAAATATAGCGAAGAAATATTGCTTCAAAATACGACAATTTAAAATCGTGGTTAGAATTTTGTAAATTTGTATTATTTCTATTGGCAGCGGAGCGATATTAAGAAAATTTTTGAAATTCTGTTATGGTAGTTTCCTCTAAACTCTAAACTACAACGTAACCTCAAAAACTTAGAAATTTTGTCAAGAAATTGGCCTCAAAGGCAACAACTTTAAACCAAGATTGGGAAAGATTTGATTTATTTCTATTGCAGCGGAGCGATATTCAGAAAAATGTTGACTTTTTCTGATAGGGTTTTTCTCTAATCTTGTCTGGTTCTAAAACTGCCACCTAACCTCAAAATTTTTTAAATATAGCGAAGAAATATTGCTTCAAAATGCAACAGTTTCAAAGTATGGTTGCATTTTAGAAATTTGCATTATTTCCATTGACAGCGGAGCGATATTCGCTAAAATTTTTGAATTTATGTTGTCTTTCGGTTCATATTAGGATATTGTCACTGTTTGTGTCGATGTTTTGAAGATAATCCGTCCCAACTTATGTTCAGTATGAAACAATAAACTAGCAAAATCCATTTTTGATTATTTTCTGAACCACCCCACAAATTACGTTTTATTCCGTTGTAGCATTGCGTGTCATTTTATTTATTACATCGTAAAAGGCGCTGTTATATACGTTTCTACCACACGCATAAAATATTATCTTGAACCTTTTTAGGGGCTTAATATACGAGACGTGCGGAACGCGTTGGCTGCGATTCCGTTTTTTTCTTCTTCTTTCCTTTCATTTTCCACCATCGCACGCTAATTTAAAATATATTATATATGTGTACATCTCTCACAACGTTTTCAAATTACTTTAATATTTTAGTAAAATGCTATTGCTGATGGTTGGTTGTGTGTCTCACTTCATACTCCAACTCTTATTCGTTCTATCGCCCAGCTGTCTTCAAAGCAAACTTGCGAATTTCTAATTTTAACAAATATTCATTCATTTTAATTAAAATTTAATCAACCCCTCTGTGAGTTTGCAATTAAACTCTTAAAATAATAATTAACTTTTAGTTTTTGTGTTGGTGGTGGTGGTGGTGGTGGTGGTGCTGTGCACAAGCTTAACTTTGGGAAAAAACAATGGAGGCGAATAGTTTTTTCCTATAATCGGTTTTAATGCGTATAAATCTGGGCGATGTGTAAAGGAATTTGTTATTTTGTCAGACTGTTAACTAAACTCCAGTTAAGTCGTTTTAAATTAAGATTAATTACGCGGTTGTTTTTCATGCACATCATCAGCGAGTGTGTGTACTTTAAATAATATCCAAGCTTACCAACTTTATTCCTTTAGTTATTTAACTTTCTTATGCGCAACAAAATTAAATTATTGCAATTTTTCCAAGTTGTGCTTGAAGATTTATTTTTGTTTTTGGTGGGTTGGGTAAAACTGTGCATTGCCTGCAAGTTTTCCAACGTAATATTTTAGCAGTAATTTACTGAAAATATAACGTAAACTTTTGGTGGGAATGTAAGTTTGCAGATTCGGGGCAAAAACAAAATTACGTTTTAATTTTCCCCCAATACGGCTTGATGTCATTAAAAACGTGCAGTATAAATTTTGTCCCGCGCACCGCACGCCCCCGAACCCTTTTTCACTTGCTGACTCCCGATTTCATTAATTTTCGATTTTATTATTTCATGTAGTTTGATGAGGATTTAATAGAATTAGGAAGTGGAGCAGTTTTTCGGCAAATCAAATTAATATATTTCAAATTTCCCGCCAAATTCTTTCCACTGAAAAAATGAACTTTAAGTACTTATATTACACGGATTTTAGCTGAGAGATTTCAGGTGACAATCTCCAATGAACAATGTCTTAAATATAATATCTAATGAACGCTTTTTTTAATTCTAGGTTATGTGTGTGGTATGCACAGTTTCTAACCTATAAAGCGAGTTTCGTTATAGGATATTTTTATTGTTATACCATGGTTTAAAATCCTTATGCCTTCTAGATAATTTGGGGATAAATATACGTCGAGTATAACATAGTAAAAAGTTCTTCTTCCCCCGGAATGGATTACAGTTAGTTTTAATGTGTCTGGAGAGACATTAGAGACAAGGCCCTCTCATTCCTTCCTCCCTCCTCCTCCTCCTCCCCCAGTTGTTCAAGTAAAAACGTCTGCCATTAAAAATCGATAAAACACAAATGGCGTTCTTAAAACCCCAAGCGATATAATTTATAAAATGTATTCACCCCTCGAGAAAAGCCGGGAGAAAATGTCCGCCGCCTTTGCTAGAAAATCCATCAAGACTAGCAATTAACTCGAATTCAAATTTTATTCATTATAAATTACCAACGTATAAAACGAGCTTCTTTGAGCTGGGAGGAAGAAACGCCAATTTAAAGTTTCTCTCGCCGAGCTGTTTTATTACACGACGTTCTTTACGTCGGTGTTATTCGTTTCAAAGAAAATTTACCCTTGGAACGAACGTGGGTTTAATCAATAAATAATTAATAGGAAAAAATTTTTTTGGAGGGAAATTTGGGTGTTTCCCCTAAAAACATTAAATAAACCACAATCACCACCACAAGCAAAACCCCAAAAGCGTCGCGACGTTCACTATGGAAGTTACACATGAATGTAGTAATACGTACACACTGATGATGCCTTTGGCCCGCCACAGCCGCCCCCTCCCGTACATCTCCTCATCTACCATTGCCATCTGATACGCATCCAAGACACACTCCCCGATTCCCGCGTGCCATCATCCCTGAAACTGAAACATGAATGAATTACACATGGCACACATATAGTGAAGGGCCCTGAAACCGAAAACAACATGGTAGGTTATGGTGGCGCGACGGAAATTCATGGGGTGTAATTCAGGAGTTTTCAGGTGATTCTAGAAGAGTTTTGGATGATTGGAAAATTTGAAAACTTTCTTTCAGTTTTTACACGATAATTATGCAGAAATCTAGAAGCTTCTAGCAAAATTTCTGGTATTCTAGAATATCCTAAATAAAACTAGATAGGAAAAATTTTTATCTTTTTTTTCGCTCGATTCTAAAACTATCAATTTTGGACAAAATTTACCATGAACGTTATAATATTTCAATATTGTTACGTCGTAGAAGCTTCTAGATTATCTCTTTGTATTCTAGACTATTTTAATTCGACACAGAGGGTCAGATTATTTTTTAATTTTACCCAAAATTGTCCATTTTTAGTAGATAAACCTCAAACGTTCTCAAGAATTTATGTTGAGTTAGAATATTTTTGTCCTAGAAGCCTTTAGATCTTTAGAAGATTCTATTTATTCTAGAAGATAAATTCTAGAATATATCTGTATACTCAGATTGTTTTTATATTATTATATTATATTATACAGCTAGAAATTATGTGGAAGAAATTATAGAAAATATGCAAAATTTTAATATTGTTACGTCGTAGAAGCTTCTAGATTATGTCCTTGTATTCTAGACGCTTAATTCGGCACAGTGAGCCAAATTCTTTTTTATTTTACTAAAAATTGTCAATTTTTAGTAGATAAACCGCAAAAATTCTCAAGGATTATTTGTATAGCTAGAATATTTTTGTCCTAGAAGCCGTTAGAAGATTCTAGAAGCTTATAAATTCTAGAATATATATTCTCAGAATGTTTTCATATTATTATACGGACTTATACAGCTATAATCACAATTACGTGGAAGAAATTATAGAAAATATACAAAATTTTAATATTGTTACGTCGTAGAAGCTTCTAGATTATGTCCTTGTATTCTAGACGTTTAATTCGGCACCGTGAGCCAAATTCTTTTTTAATTTTACTGAAAATTGTCCATTTTTAGTAGATAAACCGCAAACATTCTCAAGGATTATTTGTATAGCTAGAATATTTTTGTCCTAGAAGCCGTTAGAAGATTCTAGAAGCTTATAAATTCTAGAATATATACTCAGATTGTTTTTATATTATTATACGGACTTATACAGCTATAATCGCAATTATGTGGAAGAAATTATAGAAAATATGCAAAATTTTTTACGTCGTAGAAACTTCTAGATTATGTCCTTGTATTCTAGACGCTTAATTCGGCACCGTGAGCTAAATTCTTTTTTAATTTTACTCAAAATTGTCCATTTTTAGTAGATAAACCGCAAACATTCTCAAGGATTATTTGTATAGCTAGAATATTTTTGTCCTAGAAGCCGTTAGAAGATTCTAGAAGCTTATAAATTCTAGAATATATACTCAGATTGTTTTTATATTATTATACGGACTTATACAGCTATAATCGCAATTATGTGGAAGAAATTATAGAAAATATGCAAAATTTTAATATTGTTACGTCGTAGAAGCTTCTAGATTATGTCCTTGTATTCTAGACGCTTAATTCGGCACAGTGAGCCAAATTCTTTTTTAATTTTACTAAAAATTGTCCATTTTTAGTAGATAAACCGCAAACATTCTCAAGGATTATTTGTATAGCTAGAATATTTTTGTCCTAGAAGCCGTTAGAAGATTCTAGAAGCTTATAAATTCTAGAATATATACTCAGATTGTTTTTATATTATTATACGGACTTATACAGCTATAATCGCAATTATGTGGAAGAAATTATAGAAAATATGCAAAATTTTTTACGTCGTAGAAACTTCTAGATTATGTCCTTGTATTCTAGACGCTTAATTCGGCACCGTGAGCTAAATTCTTTTTTAATTTTACTCAAAATTGTCCATTTTTAGTAGATAAACCGCAAACATTCTCAAGGATTTATATGTAGCTAGAATATTTTTGTCCTAGAAGCCGTTAGAAGATTCTAGAAGCTTATAAATTCTAGAATATATACTCAGGTTACTTTTATATTATTATACGGACTTATACAGCTATAATCGCAATTATGTGGAAGAAATTATAGAAAATATGCAAAATTTTAATATTGTTACGTCGTAGAAGCTTCTAGATTATGTCCTTGTATTCTAGACGCTTAATTCGACACAGTGAGCCAAATTCTTTTTTAATTTTACTAAAAATTGTCCATTTTTAGTAGATAAACCGCAAACATTCTCAAGGATTATTTGTATAGCTAGAATATTTTTGTCCTAGAAGCCGTTAGAAGATTCTAGAAGCTTATAAATTCTAGAATATATACTCAGATTGTTTTTATATTATTATACGGACTTATACAGCTATAATCGCAATTATGTGGAAGAAATTATAGAAAATATGCAAAATTTTTTACGTCGTAGAAACTTCTAGATTATGTCCTTGTATTCTAGACGCTTAATTCGGCACCGTGAGCTAAATTCTTTTTTAATTTTACTCAAAATTGTCCATTTTTAGTAGATAAACCGCAAACATTCTCAAGGATTTATATGTAGCTAGAATATTTTTGTCCTAGAAGCCGTTAGAAGATTCTAGAAGCTTATAAATTCTAGAATATATACTCAGGTTACTTTTATATTATTATACGGACTTATACAGCTATAATCGCAATTATGTGGAAGAAATTATAGAAAATATGCAAAATTTTTTACGTCGTAGAAACTTCTAGATTATGTCCTTGTATTCTAGACGCTTAATTCGGCACCGTGAGCTAAATTCTTTTTTAATTTTACTCAAAATTGTCCATTTTTAGTAGATAAACCGCAAACATTCTCAAGGATTTATATATAGCTAGAATATTTTTGTCCTAGAAGCCGTTAGAAGATTCTAGAAGCTTATAAATTCTAGAATATATACTCAGATTGTTTTTATATTATTATACGGACTTATACAGCTATAATCGCAATTATGTGGAAGAAATTATAGAAAATATGCAAAATTTTTTACGTCGTAGAAACTTCTAGATTATGTCCTTGTATTCTAAACGCTTAATTCGGCACCGTGAGCTAAATTCTTTTTTAATTTTACTCAAAATTGTCCATTTTTAGTAGATAAACCGCAAACATTCTCAAGGATTTATATATAGCTAGAATATTTTTGTCCTAGAAGCCTTTAGAAGATTCTAGAAGCTTATAAATTCTAGAATATATACTCAGATTGTTTTTATATTATTATATAGACTTATACAGCTATAATCGGAATTATTTGTGGTAGAAATTATAGAAATTATGCAAAATAACTATAATTTTTCCAGCTGAAGCACACATAACCTCAACTAACCTTACTTTTTGTGTAAAATCGCTAGAAACCGGTTTAATTTAAGTAAAATCAAGAAAAATGTTACGACTTCAATAAACCCAACCCCAAATTGTTTCCCATTGTAAGAAATCTTCCTTTAACCTTAAAATTTACGCCACCCCCGTTCATCCTGATTTATATTCAGTTTTAATTAAAGCCATTGAGGAAAACCCAAAGGTATTTTCCTTGTGGAGCGCATCACAGTTAAAAGTAAGTAATTCTTGAAATTATTCTAAACAGAGAAATTGTGTTTTGTGTGTGCTATGGTGATGCCGAAGCAAAAGGGATATAAAACGAGTGTATAGGGCCCAGCCATCTTAGATCCCCTCTTTTTCAGACATTAATTTTGTTCCCTTTTGTCTTTAATTTTCTGTTTTAATTCCATGGCCGCCTCTACTTTTTACCCTCTTATTTCCACCCTCACTGTTTCGTTTTTCGTCGACGACGAAGTCGTCCCACCCCCTTTCACTCGCTCACTCACTCATTTTAACTCGTTGTCAGGCAAAATATTTTGCAATTATAAATAATATATTATAACAATATCGTGTTGTTTTATTATTGTTTATAATCATTGCCACCACATTCAATTCTGCAAATTTGTTTTGTGTATTTTATTATAAAATCAATATGATAATTATGAAAATCAACTGGGAAATCAAAGTGTGCCATTAAATTTATTATGTATATTGGCTGTTTGTTTTTCCATTATTGGACAAAAATAATTAATTGGTATTTACATAAAAGCTTCCACATTTAAACATTAACCTTAACAGCACAGCGAAAAAAGTCTTCTAGTCCACCTTAAGAGTGGGCTTCAAGTACACTCAGCGACACAAGCAATTTCGTTTGTATTTTTAGATAAGTACTGACGTTTTAGACCTAAATAAAGAAAAATAACTTTTGATCGAGTACTTAAGTGAGTGTACTTGAACTCCACTCTTAATCAAACCACCCCGTCCTCATCGTCGTCGTCTTCTCCATTATTTTGACCTTTAAAACGGCTGGGGAGTGCGACGTGGAGGGGCATCAGGCATATAACAAAGACCTGACTTCTATTTATTCAGATTTCTCTGGAGATTTTATGGAAATACTTCGCAGTTTTCTTCTGTAAGTCGTTGCGTGGTGAAAATTAAAGCAAATTCTGCGACTCACCAGTCGATCCCTCTTTCTCTCTGTGCTAATTTCCTTTGCGTTTGTGTGATGGAGTTTTTCTTTTGGAAATTTGTTGAAAACTTTCAAGGTATTTTCATTAAAATCAACATACAACGCGCAGAGAAATTAATTAAACGTTATTATAGGGAAATTTTTCAGATGGTGTGGAGAGGAACACAAAGAAAGTTGAAGGAAATGCTTTGGAAATTAAATCGGGGGAGCGGCGGAGGCTGTTCAAAAGATGAAAAGGTCCCATTTCTACATTTTTTTTAAATTGATAAAACAGTTTGGATACGTTACAGTTTTAGAACCACTGGTCAGTTTTAATCAAAAATACTTCTTTCTAAATATAAAAAGCACAAGAATGTTAAAAAAACATATTTCAGGGTCACACTTCTAGTTTTTATAAAAATTTATAAAAATTTCATTAGTAACTGTTTTAAAATATTACAGTTTTGGAACCACTGGTCCGATTTCAGACAAAAATACTTTTTTGTAAAGATAAACGATGATGTTAATCAGGAAAAAGTCAGGAATTTTTTGGGAACTAGTTTTAATTGATTTTTAATGGCTCAAGTCCACATTTTTTAAAAATTCATAAAAATTCCATTATTTTTGCTTTGAAGCGTTACAGTTTTAGAACCGCTGGTCCGATTTAAGGCAAAGTGACTTCTTTGTAAAGATAAATGATGATATTAATAAGAAAATTTTTCGATAGCTATTTTTATTCGATTTTTAGAGCTCCAAGTCAACATTTTTAAAAAATTTATAAAATTTTTCTTCATTTTTGTTTTGAAGTATTACAGTTTTAGAACCGCTGGTCCGATTTTAGACAAAAATACTTCCTTGTAAAGATAAACGATGATGTTAATTAGGAGAAAATCGGGAATTTTTTGGGAACTAGTTTTAATTGATTTTTAATGGCTCAAGTCCACATTTTTTAAAAACTGATAAAAATTCCATTATTTTTGCTTTGAAGCGTTACAGTTTTAGAACTGCTGGTCCGATTTAAGGCAAAATTACTTCTTTGTAAAGATAAATGATGATATTAATAAGGAAATTTTTTGATAGCTAGTTTTATTCGATTTTTAGAGCTCCAAGTCAACATTTTTAAAAAATTGATAAAAATTTTCATCATTTTTGTTTTGAAGCGTTACAGTTTTAGAATCGCTGGTCCGATTTTAGACAAAAATACTTCCTTGTAAAGATAAACGATGATGTTAATTAGGAGAAAATCGGGAATTTTTTGGGAATTAGTTTTAATTGATTTTTAATGGCTCAAGTCCACATTTTTTAAAAATTAATAAAAATTCCATTATTTTTGTTTTGAAGCGTCACAGTTTTAGAACCGCTGGTCCGATTTAAGGCAAAATAACTTCTTTGTAAAGATAAATGATGATATTAATACGGACACTTTTTGATAGCTAGTTTTATTTGATTTTTAGAGCTCCAAGTCAACATTTTTAAAAAATTGATAAAAATTTTCATCATTTTTGTTTTGAAATATTACAGTTTTAGAACCGCTGGTCCGATTTTAGACAAAAATACTTTCTTGTAAAGATAAACGATGATGTTAATTAGGAAAAAATCAGGAATTTTTTGGTAATTAGTTTTAATTGATTTTTAATGGCTCAAGTCCACATTTTTTAAAAATTGATAAAAATTCAATTATTTTTGTTTTGAAGCGTTACAGTTTTAGAAGCGCTGGTCCGATTTAAGGCAAAATTACTTCTTTGTAAAGATAAACGACGATATTAATAAGGAAAATTTTTGATAGCTAGTTTTATTCGATTTTTAGAGCTCCAAGTCAACATTCTTAAAAAATTGATAAAAAATTTCATCATTTTTGTTTTGAAGCATTACAGTTTTAGAATCGCTGGTCCGATTTTAAACAAAAATACTTCCTTGTAAAGATAAACGATGATGTTAATTAGGAGAAAATCGGGAATTTTTTGGGAATTAGTTTTAATTGATTTTTAATGGCTCAAGTCCACATTTTTTAAAAATTAATAAAAATTCCATTATTTTTGTTTTGAAGCGTTACAGTTTTAGAACCGCTGGTCCGATTTAAGGCAAAATTACTTCTTTGTAAAGATAAATGATGATATTAATACGGACACTTTTTGATAGCTAGTTTTATTTGATTTTTAGAGCTCCAAGTCAACATTTTTAAAAAATTGATAAAAATTTTCATCATTTTTGTTTTGAAATATTACAGTTTTAGATCCGCTGGTCCGATTTTAGACAAAAATACTTTCTTGTAAAGATAAACGATGATGTTAATTAGGAAAAAATCAGGAATTTTTTGGTAATTAGTTTTAATTGATTTTTAATGGCTCAAGTCCACATTTTTTAAAAATTGATAAAAATTCAATTATTTTTGTTTTGAAGCGTTACAGTTTTAGAAGCGCTGGTCCGATTTAAGGCAAAATTACTTCTTTGTAAAGATAAACGACGATATTAATAAGGAAAATTTTTGATAGCTAGTTTTATTCGATTTTTAGAGCTCCAAGTCAACATTCTTAAAAAATTGATAAAAAATTTCATCATTTTTGTTTTGAAGCATTACAGTTTTAGAATCGCTGGTCCGATTTTAAACAAAAATACTTCCTTGTAAAGATAAACGATGATGTTAATTAGGAGAAAATCGGGAATTTTTTGGGAATTAGTTTTAATTGATTTTTAATGGCTCAAGTCCACATTTTTTAAAAATTAATAAAAATTCCATTATTTTTGTTTTGAAGCGTTACAGTTTTAGAACCGCTGGTCCGATTTAAGGCAAAATTACTTCTTTGTAAAGATAAATGATGATATTAATACGAAAAATTTTTGATAGCTATTTTTATTCGATTTTTAGAGTTAACATTTTTAAAAAAATGATAAAAACTTCATACTTTTTGCTTTGAAGCTTTACAGTTTTAGTAACGCTGGTTGGATTTAAGACAAAAGTACCTTTTTGTACACATAAATGATGATTGTAATGAAATAAAAACGAGAATTATTTCAAAACTAGTTTTAAATTTTTAAGACTCCAACTGAACAGTTTTTACGAAAATAATACTTTTTCAGTAGATTTTGACCACTTACGAAAAAAGTGAGGTTATGTTGGTTTCGGCTGGTGCATTTTTGATTTCCCACATTTCTTTGTTAAAATTTTTTTATATTTCTTAATAATTATAGTGAACTTTTCAGATTTCCTCCATTTTAAAGTGTACATATCTAAATATTTTTTTAAACCACTTTTTCCTTCAAAGTCTTAATATTATATCTCACATAAAGCTTTTCCGTATTAAATTATAATATTTTCAAACAGCCGCATCGCATCCATCTCTCCAAGTTGGCTGCGCCGCGCGAGAAGTAAAATTTACTTTTGCACACCGACGACTATGAATAATCGTGAGATAAAAACTTTAACAGAATTAGAAACTTTAGAATCGACTGTACGGGTATCATTACTTTGGAAACAAGCGCGTCACTCCACCATAATGAAGAAAGATCCTAATTAAAACACTCGCGGAATCTGTCATTGTCCCCCTTTTCTCTCTCTTATTTTCCTTTTCCCGAAACCCTCTGCGATGGCCTCTCACACCACCACCAACACCACCCAACACCAACCCCCAAACTGAAAAGACAGAAGAGGGAATTACTCAAACTGTAACTGAAACTTTTCCATTTCATTTTTTTTTAGTGTGTGTTCGTCGATGATAATCAAGTCGTGTGTGGGTTGGTGGAGGGCCCTTAAATTCCAAAATAATTTCTACTTCTGTGTGTTTTATCAGAGATAGGACCAATTGGATAAGTTTCATGCCTGAGGCGAATTTTAAATTGCTAGCTTAACTTTATATTACTTTACTTATCTAAATTGAACCAATATTACGTTTGAAAATGTTTTATGGTTTCATAATAACTAAAGTAAGTGCTGCACTTCTTGCTTCTCCATAATGGAAGCTAAGTTGGGTATATAAGGAAAAATATATCGAAAACATTTTGACTTATTTTCTATTTTTCATATTATAAAAAATAAGTTAAACTTAGTTAAGCAATCCTTAATTTTTAAACTCAGCTTAAATTTTTTTTCGGAATAAAATAACCTAATCTAACCAGGAAACTTAATAAATAAAATATTTTAAAGCTCAGTTTTAAGTCTCTGTTTAAATTAAAACTAAATTAATAAACTGTGACTTAAATTTAATCCAAAAACTTAAACTAAGCGTAAAATTAATCTATTTTATCGACCGAACCAAGAAAATTGTTAATATTAAATTTATCTATGAAGAGAAATTTAAGTGGGCCTTAACTTTAAATTTCTTATATTACTAACCTTAAAAACTGTCATCCTTGGACACAATTTTTTTTTATAAAGTTTAACTTATTCCATTAAACTGATCGATTGTTAACATGGTTAAAGCACAGCACACTTGGATTTGTTCCATAGTTCACATGTCATCACTAAGCAATTGTCTTGGAATAACGTGATGAAAATCACATGTGCCTTGTCCAAATAAAACTTTTTAACTGACCATGGCCCGCTTTACTTCTATAACAAAACTATAACAGCTGGTGTGGTGCTCCTAGAAATGTTATGTTACATTATACACCCAAATTGTAAGAAAGGGTCAAATCCTTTTGCTAATACGGTTGTGTTTTTTTAACAGTTGAAAAGCGATGGGTGCATATGGTAACTAGATGTGGAATAAAGATAGAGTGAGTGGTTAAGGGTAGTAAGACCGGTCATTTGAACTGGTCAAACTTGTTTTATGAAAAGATTGGTCATTTTTATGATTTTTTTCCAATGTGAAAGGGTCACCCCTTTAAAGGGTTGCCCAGCACAGTCACAGTCACATATAAATAAAATCGTGGGAATGTCCTCTTGTGCTACAACGAATTTCTGTTGCTTGAATGATTTTCACAAGACAAACAAAATGTGACCAACTATAACGCAAAATATGTATAAGTAAATATGTCTCATTAAATCAGTCAAGTGAAGCAAAAACAAGATGGCCGGGGGGTGAGGGGGTGGGGGGATGCTACAAAGAAAGCGCGAGTGTTTTGTTTTGGTCGTTAGCGATAATGACGTATACAAAATACAAAACAAAATCGAGGGCAACAAAATGTGTTGTATAAGACAGAGAGACGAACGGTGTGGCGTTAATGTAAATTTATTTTTACCATTATCTCGGGGTGCTGTGCAGAAATTTAAGTCACCCGACAAAATGTGACACAAGGGAAAAATGTAGTCGTCGTATCTTTCGTATTTCCAAGTTTTAAATGAATTTTGCCTTAAAAGATAAAACTGTTGTGTTGGAAGAGAGTAGGGGGGGGGGGAGTAAGGGCGCGCGAGACAAGGAATGCGCTAGCGTGGCGGTCGGGGGTAACGCGGGGGGCAGCAGAAAATTTATACTAATAAAGTCCCTTGATGAATATATAAGAAACGCGATACAAAGTGACATTAAAGTAAAGCAAAAGGGTGATGCAAAAGGGGGGGATGATGTTACTATACAATGGAGACAGGTAGGTTTTTCCTGGGTGTCTTTGATAATATTAGAAATGCCCTGAAGGTACCAAAGGGACAGCCGGACATAAGCAAAGGGTAAACTGGACAAACCAGTATGTTATGGTAATTTGGATTTTTGCAGAGTGGTCATTGCTCGATGGGCAATGGGAACGGTGTTGGAATAACGGTCATTTCTGATTTTTTTTTATAGGGGTTGATGTAGTAGTAGACCAAATAAAATAGTAAAAAGTGCGAAGAAAAACATAATGTTGAAGAGACTTTGCTTTACTTTATAGAAAAAAAATCGTTATTCTATTGTCTTTACTTTAGAAATTAGAGCATTTAGAAATTTTTCATATTTAAAGATATTTTGGAAAATTATCGCTATTCATTTGTTTTTTTTTCTATTAAGTGTCAATTTTTTTACATAATGTTGAAGAGACTTTGCTTTACTTTATAGAAAAAAAATCGTTATTCTACTGTTTTTACTTTAGAAATTAGAACATTTAGAAATTTTTCATATTTAAAGATATTTTAGAAAATTATCGCTATTCATTTGTTTTTTTTTCTATTAAGTATCAATTTTTTTACATAATGTTGAAGAGACTTTGCTTTACTTTATAGAAAAAAAATCGTTATTCTACTGTCTTTACTTTAGAAATTAGACCATTTAGAAATTTTTCATAGTAATATTTAAAGATATTTTGGATAATTATCGCTACTCATTTGTTTTTTTTTTCTACTAAGTGTCAATTTTTTTACATAATCTTGAAGAGTCTTTGCTTTACTTTATAGAAAAAAAATCGTTGTTCTATTGTCTCTACTTTAGAAATTATGGCATCTAGAAATTTTTCATAATAATATTTAAAGATATTTTGAAAAATTATCGCTATTCATTTGTTTTTGCTAGTAGAAGTGTGGAACTTTTTCCGTATTCTAGAAGAGACTTTCCTTTACTTTATATAAAAAAAATGGTTATTCTACTGTTTTTAAATTAGAAACTACAGGATGTAGAAATTTTTTTTTGTAATATTTAAAGATATTTTGAAAAATTATCGCTATTCATTTGTTTTTTGTAGTAGAAGTGTCGAACTTTTCCATATTCTAGAAGAGGCTTTCTTTTATATTAGGAATACAAAAAAAATCGCTATTCTACTGTTTTTAGATTAGGAACTATAAGATGTAGAAATTTTTCTTAGTAATATTTAAAGATATCTAGAAAAATTAGCGCTATTCATTTGTTTTTTCTAGTAGAAGTGTCGAACTTTTCCATATTCTAAGAGGCTTTCTTTTATATTAGGAATACAAAAAAAATCGTTATTCTACTGTTTCTAGATTAGAAACTACAGGATGTAGAAATTTTTTATAATAATATTTAAAGATATTTTGAAAATTATTGCTATTCATTTGTTTTTTCTAGTAGAAGTGTCGAACTTTTTCCATATTCTAGAAGAGACTTTCTTTTATATTATATAACAAAAATCGTTATTCTACTGTTTTTAGATTAGGAACTACAGGATCTAGAAATTTTTCGTAGTAATATTTAATTCATTTGGTTTTTTTTTATATATAAGATATCTAACCTAACACTTTTACGTCCTTATACGAAGGAATAAGAAAGCAGTAATTGTTACTTAATAATTTTTCGAAAATGACCGCGGGGCTCTAATCCATTAGGCTAATCCACCCCTGTTAAACGCCTACTTCGTAAAATCAATAAAATAACCATATCTGTGGTTTTTTATAAGAAAATATTAATAAAGCGAGCTGAAAAAAAATCGTTGCAGGACTGTCGTTGATTAGGCCAGTCCACCCCTGTCCAAACGCCGCAAAAACGAAATTTTATAATCTCCCAATTGACTTTAATTTCGTTTCCTTGCACAACCCCTACTGTCCAGCTGTATGCAATTTTTCAACTAAACCTTCGTTGTCCCATCACATCGAGTGGTCAAACCAGTTTTCCCAAATAAAAACTAGGAAAAAATCCTTGTATATCCTGATGGCTCACGTCGTCCATTCAAAGGTCAGTTAATGGAAGGGTGTCTGCCTTTACAATTCCATTCACTAACCCTATATCGCGTCTATATTTGACCATTGGCCAGATGTTCAGACTAAACTAATGTGTTTACGTCACGTAGGTACATAAGATGAAGAAAAAAATGCACTTGTTAAATTAGGGACACGACAACGTTGAAGCGGGATTCCTTTTTGAAGGGTGCATGTGTTGTACCTGTCTGGATGCTGGCTCTTTAGGGTTAGCGAGACCCAGTGATGATGGGGATGAGAGAATAAGAGAGAGAAAGTGGTGATACGATGTTATTAGTGTTAAGGTAGCTAAGGCACTGATTTCCGTTTCTCAACATTACACACCTGTTTTGTGGTTGTTATATTAGGTTGTGTGACGAAAGGATTAAGGGTGTTGGGGATTACGAGGTTTTTTGTGGATGTGTGTGAAGTGGTTGGAAATTCAAGAAGTTTGTTTTGAATATTGGACAAGACTTAACAGTAATGGAAATTTAAAAAAATATATAAATGTGTTTCTATTATGCTTCGTACAGACCTGAACATTGTGCCGAACGACGATTTTTTTATAAACTTACCTTTATATTTGAAATTTCAGATATTAATTAACATCACCATCTTATTCTGGTCTCAAAATCTCGTCCAATGGCTAGGTTTCTATTTCTATAGCTTTGTAACGACCTGAACATTGCGCCGAACGACGAACAGAACAAGGAACTGAACATTAGAATTAGAATTAGAACTTAACTTAAATTCAAGTAGCAAAACCAGTTAAACCAGTTCATTTAGCCATTTTCCTGGAACGGCAAGCTGTTAAAGCCGTTCATTTAGCTGTTTTTCTGGAACGGCTTGCAGTTCCAGGAAAACGGCTAAATGAACTGGTTTAACTGCTAGCCATTCCGGGAAAATGGCTAAATGAACGGCTTTAACTGCTAGCCGTTCCGGGAAAACGGCTAAATGAACTGGTTTAACTGGTTTTGCTACTTGAGTTTAGGTCAAGTTCAAGTTAACCACAACCTCTGTCTCAGAACTCTCCAACTTACTCTACTACTAACATTTTGTAAAATTTACAGTAAAATAAAAATTCTGTGTATGATGGTAGTAAGAAAAATAAATCACGTTATTTGTTTGTTTGTGAACTAGAAGCTGTTATTAGATTTTTATGCTGCTTATTTTCCAAAGCCATCTCTGTAAATTGCTACAATTATATGAGTTTCCCTTTGAGTAAACAACAGTTTTTCAATTGCGAGTCCGCCGTATGTAATAATTAGTTTCGCCGAGTTTGTATGTTAAGGTTGAAAATGGCGTACTGGTACAAAGTGTAGAAAATTAAAATGTAAAATAATATAAAACAATAATCCTTGGGAAATGAAAGAAGAGGGTGTACACAGGGCAAAAGAAACCCCGAGCAGAAGAGGGGCTGGTTCGGAAAAACCGGGACGCTTGTCCCATCTCACTCTAACCAGTCCAGGCATCTCAGTTGCACGCCACCTTAGAAACGTCGACCCACCCCCTCAAAACTCAATAAAAATATTCCATTCCACTTTGCCGTGCAGCCAAACGAATATTTCGCTCCTTTTTAAAAGGAGCTGCGATGATGATGATCATCATCATGACGATGTTGAACTCCCTCTATTCTTTTCCCACCCATCACAAGGTGTATACGTCCGAACCGTTTGAACGTCTGAAGAGTTTCACCAGCGTCTGAAATACCGATCAATAAAACATCTGAACGTTGCCGAGTTTTCATTGGTTGGGCAAGAAGTTTTTCCCCCACTTTTCCGCGGAAATGTCCGTCAGAAAGCTTTCTTTTGTTTCCAGGTTTTATATTAGATTTTGCTTCGCGCGCGCTTCGCCACCGCCACCACCGCGCGCCACCCCATCTCTACAAAATCAGACTCTCGTTTCGGTATAATACGAAACTTATATTTTACATGGGAGAGAGAAATGATGGGGGAAAAATTCGAGAAGGCGTTTTAGACTTGCAGGGGGGAAGGAGGGTGGTGGGGTGTTGGTGAAGGAACAGGGTGAAGGGGGACAGTTAGGGGAATATGGCCTGGAAACGAAACGCGCTTGAGACTTGGAAAACTGCTGGGTTTCCTCGGGCAATTGGAAAAAAAAATAACTGAAAATATGTCTTATAGTCCACATAAAAAAAGAGTATATGACGTCGGGTGCCTTCTTTGTACACTTCTCGATACATGTACCATAATAATATTTAAAGATACTTTGAGAAATTTTCTCGCTATTCAATTGTTTTTTTTTCTACTAAGTGTCAATTTTTTATACATAATTTAGAAGAGACTTTGCTTTACTTTATAGAAAAAAAACCGTTATTCTACTGTTTTTACTTTGGAAATTAGAGCATTTCGAATTTTTTCATATTTAAAAATATTTTGGAAATTTGTCGCTATTCATTTGTTTTTTTTTTCTATTTATTGTCAATTTTTTTACATAATGTTGAAGAGACTTTGCTTTATTTATAGAAAAAAAATCGTTATTCTACTGTCTTTACTTCAGAAATTAGAGCATTTAGAATTTTTTCATATTTAAAGATATTTTGGAAATTTGTCGCTATTCATTTGTTTTTTTTTCTATTAATTGTCAATTTTTTTACATAATCTTGAAGAGACTTTGCTTTACTTTATAGAAAAAAAATCGTTATTCTACTGTATTTACTTTAGAAATTAGAGCATTTAGAAAATTTTCATATTTAAAGATATTTTGGAAAATTATCGCTATTCATTTGTTTTTTTTTTCTATTAAGTGTCAATTTTTTTACATAATGTTGAAGAGACTTTGCTTTACTATATAGAAAAAAAATCGTTATTCTACTGTCTTTACTTTAGAAATTAGAGCATTTAGAAATTTTTCATATTTAAAAATATTTTGGAAAATTATCGCTATTCATTTGTTTTTTTTTCTATTTACTGTCAATTTTTTTACATAATGTTGAAGAGACATTGCTTTACTTTATAGAAAAAAAATCGTTATTCTACTGTCTTTACTTTAGAAATTGGAGCATTTAGAAGTTTTCCATATTTAAAGATATTTTGGAAAATTATCGCTATTCATTTTTTTTTTCTATTAAGTGCCAATTTTTTTACATAATGTTGAAGAGACTTTGCTTTACTTAATAGAAAAAAATCGTTATTCTACTGTCTTTACTTTAGAAATTAGAGCGTTTAGAAAATTTTCATATTTAAAGATATTTTGGAAAATTATCACTATTCATTTGTTTTTTTTTTCTATTTAGTGTCAATTTTTTTACATAATCTTGAAGAGTATTTGCTTTACTTTATAGAAAAAAATCGTTATTCTATTGTTTTTACTTTAGAAATTATGACATCTAGAAATTTTTCATAATAATATTTAAGATATTTTGAAAAATTATCGCTATTCATTTGTTTTTTCTAGTAGAAGTGTCGAACTTTTCCATATTCTACAAGAGGCTTTCTTTTATAATAGGAATACAAAAAAAATCGGCATTCTACTGTTTTTAGATTAGAAACTAGAGGATGTATAAATTTTTTATAATAATATTTAAAGATATTTTGAAAAATTATCGCTATTCATTTGTTTTTTCTAGTAGAAGTGTCGAATTTTTCCATATTCTAGAAGAGGCTTTCTTTTATATTAGGAATACAAAAAAAAATCGTTATTCTACTGTTTTTAGATTAGAAACTAGAGGATATAGAAATTTTTTATAATAATATTTAAAGATATTGTGAAAAATTATTGCTATTCATTTGTTTTTTCTAGTAGAAGTGTCGAACTTTTTCCGTATTCTAGAAGAGACTTTATTTTATATTATACAACAAGAATCGTTATTCTACTGTTTTTAGATTAGGAACTACAGGATCTAGAAATTTTTCGTAGTAATATTTAAAGATAACTAAAAATTGTCGCTAATAATAATAATAAGTGTCTTCACATTTAAGCAATTAGCTCGGCAGTTGCACATCGGCGTGATGCATCCGAAAATCAAATTTCACAACTTTGGCATTATTGGCGAGGGTGGGGGAATGTGCCTGTCTTTGTCTCCTCGCCAACTCGATGTCTAAATGTAGTATGTTTTGTCGCATGCTTTAATATAATTATTAAAGTGGCCACAAATTGCTATCAATATCACGCTAATTGCTACCGGAAGTTAGCCACCGTCAAAGCCGCCTATTTCCTCTACACGGCTGTTGTTTGTTGTAACAATATAAATATGTGGAAACTTTTATTTGTCAAATAAATTAGCCCCACCCGCGTTTTGGGTGACATTCCTGGAAAAGTTCAATAAAATCTTCGGTTAACCTCCTGCTTCTCCTTCCCCCCGATCTGTGGAAAGCACGGCTAATAAAATATTGATAATAAATTAACATTACCAAGGGAAAAGTCGATACAACAAATTAAATATTTGCTAAAGCCAAAGCGCAAAAGTTTCTTGTGGTCTTTAAAATTGCAACACATCATTTGAAAATTATTTATATTTGTGCCCGTGTCTTGCCTCTCTCTCTCTCTCTACAATCGTATATGCATATACATAAGGAAATGACGTCAAGTTTCGGCCATTTTGCAAGAGTCATTAATATGAAAATGTCATTATACAAAAAGAATCCCGTCTTTGTCCGACCGGTTCACATTGGCCGTATGTCCGTCTCTATTCCACCTCGTTTTGTCTTAACACCCTTCTTCTTCGTTAGCAGCTTTTTCTCCGGTTTTGTTACGGCTGCGTCCCGGCCCCTGGGCTCCACGTCTTTGCACATTATAAAGAGAGACACACCAGTGTATAGCCGCTGCCAACACCACCACCATCCATTCGATGAAACGGCACTTGTTTGATTGTTTTTTTAGAGGGAGGAAGAGGAGGAGGTTTTTTAATTTTCATGAGCATATATTAGTATCTGAAAATCGAGTAGGTACCCTTAGAATAATTAGAAGCTACCCGGATGATTGGAAAATAATCCTTAACGATGTTCGCACTTTTTAAAATACCATCCCTCGATCACAGCGACTTTAGTGGACAATAAAAGAAACTAACTGCAGTAACGTCAAGTTACTTCCTCTAGCAGGAGGCTGACTCGTCTCTCTTCTTATCTATGATTGCTCTTTTCCAGTTTAAGTCTTTAAATATCCAATCAAATTAATGCATTTTGAATTTCCCGCCAAATATTGTTAGTTCCAAATCTCGCTACAAAAAATGAACTTTGGTTGGTATTTCTTGAATAATAGTCTTCCGACTTTCGTTAATTTCTACCAACATACAGAAAAATATTTTCGAATAATTGGTGCGCCCTCTACATGAACTAAAGCGCTATTATTTAACGCCGTGCTAAAAAACAAAAATAAAACCAACCCCTCTTCACCACACACATTCACATCAGAATACAAGGCGATGTAATAGTCGTCGTTTTGTCGTCGTTGTTGTAGCGGTAGTTTGTAAGCGCATTTTAAAAACACATGTACCACGTGATTCAAATGCAAATGTGATGGCGGTGTTTATCAAGTGCTGGATGTTGCTCACTCCGTCCGCTATGCTTTTGTTCCAACTCATTTACCTCTTCTTCGCCTTCCTCTTCATTTGTTCCGCGTTGGTTGTGCTTGCTGTCCCCCCCCGCAATGTCTTTTGTTTATTAGTGGAGTTCACCCCGACGACGAGGACTACGACTACTACGACACAGTCTTTGGAAATAATAAAATTTATAGAATACACTTAGTTTTGTTGTTGTGTCTAGTTGGTTTTGTGTGGTATAATGAAAAGCCAACCACGTTTCCTTAGTTGCACTCACTCAACATGTAGATTTGCATACGAGGGATTCCCCGTTTGGGCGTTTGGTAAAAAAAAACCTCTTCTTCTCCCTCTAATCTCCCCCTAGCAGAGCCACCTCCTTTCTGTATCCGAGTATAACTTAACGATCGAATATAAAATAAAGCCATTAAACCTATAAAACTCACCCCGTAAAACGTAAGGTTACATCGCGTTTACTAGCACACGAATTCCCAAGTAAATTTAATAGAGAAAGGCCTTGGTCATTGTGCAGTGTTTTGTTTTCCCGACGACATTACGTTGTTTTGCCCCGTATATAAACAGAAACAATGGATGTTTTACACACTCCATTGTTTCGTTATCTTGAAGACATTGATAAATTAAGGTTAGTTTTAAGGCGGCCATCTTTGTTCTCATTGCATATTATTTAAAAGATAAAGAGATACACACACACACACACACACACATAGATATAGAGAGAGTGGAAACTATTTCATTTTCCAGCAATTCATTCAACATCATTAATTATATCTGCTGGCGCTACTTTTGGTGCTCCTGCTGATGCTCTTCTGCCTAACTGCTTCCCTTAACTAAAAACAAACCCCTATTAGGAATACTGCAGGGGGAAAACGACAAAAACACTATAGAATTATTTTGTAGAAATCATTAAACCACAAGAGGAATTAACCTTTAAAAAATCATTGTTTCAAAATTTCAACATTTTTCTGGTTTAAAACCTGTTGCATTTGAGGCCATATTTCTTGACAAAATGTCAAAGTTCTTGAGGTTATGTTGTAGTTTAGGAACCACTGATGAGTTTAGGGGAAACTACTATAACAGAATTTCAAAAATTTTCTTAATATCGCTCCGCTGTCAATAGAAATAATGCAAATTAACAAAATTCCAATCACGATTTAAAATTGTCGTATTTTAAAGCAATATTTCTTCGTTATATTTCAAAATATGTGAGGTTAGGTGACAGTTTTGGAACCAGGCAGGATTAGAGAAAATCACGATTACAGAATTTCAACATTTTTCTGAATATCGCTCCGCTGTCAATAAAAATAATGCAAATTTACAAAATTCCAACCACGATTTAAAATTGTCGTATTTTGAAGCAATATTTCTTCGTTATATTTCAAAATATTTGAGGTTAGGTGACAGTTTTGGAACCAGGCAGGATTAGAGAAATTCACTATCACAGAATTTCAACATTTTTCTGAATATCGCTCCGCTGCAATAGAAATAAATCAAATCTCTCCCAATCTTGGTTTCAAACTGTCGCATTTCAGGCTATATTCTCGACAAAATTTCTAAGTTTTGAGGTTATGTTGTAGTTTAGGAACCACTGACGAGTTTAGAGAAAACCACTATAACAGAATTTCAACAAAATTTCTGAATATCGCTCCGCTGTCAATAAAAATTATACAAATTTACAAAATTCCAATCACGATTTAAAATTGTCGTATTTTGAAGCAATATTTCTTCGTTATATTTCAAAATATTTGAGGTTAGGTGACAGTTTTGGAACCAGGCAGGATTAGAGAAAATCACGATTACAGAATTTCAAAATTTTTCTGAACATCGCTCCGCTGCAATAGAAATAAATCAAATCTATCCCAATCTTGGTTACAAACTGTCGCATTTCAGGCTATATTCTTGACAAAATTTCAAAGTTTTGAGGTTATGTTGTAGTTTAGGAACCACTGACGAGTTTAGAGAAAACCACTATAACAAAATTTCAACAAAAATTCTGAATATCGCTCCGCTGTCAATAAAAATATTGCAAATTTACAAAATTCCAACAACGATTTTAAATTGTCGTACTTTGAAGCAATATTTCTTCGTTATATTTCAAAATATTTGAGGTTAGGTGGTAGTTTTGGAACCAGGCAGGATTAGAGAAAATCACTATCACAAAATTTCAAAATTTTTCAGAATATCGCTCCGCTGCAATAGAAATAAATCAAATCTGTCCCAATCTTGGTTTCAAACTGTGGCATTTCAGGCTATATTCTTGACAAAATTTCAAAGTTTTGAGGTTATGTTGTAGTTTAGGAACCACTGACGAGTTTAGAGAAAACCACTATAACAGAATTTCAACAAAATTTCTGAATATCGCTCCGCTGTCAATAAAAATATTGCAAATTTATAAAATTCCAATCACGATTTAAAATTGTCGTATTTTGAAGCAATATTTCTTCGTTATATTTCAAAATATTTGAGGTTAGGTGACAGTTTTGGAACCAGGCAGGATTTTAAAGGAATTTTGCATACAGTTATGTTCAGTGGCTCTAAAACTGTAAAAATATTTGATAATTTTCCTGCTTTTTAATGTAAGTAGTAGTATGATGAGTAGTGGTTCCACTATGAAACCACCTTAAATTGTTTAAACTATCACAGTTTGGGACCACTGACTGAATTTTTTCAAAGCATAAAATTATCTCACCTAATTATACATACACAAAATTAATGTAGCTTTTCCCAAACATTTTCTAATCCCCTTTTATAAAATGGAGTAGTTGTGGTTTGGGCACACTACTATACCAGTACCTAACAATTTAAACAGGAAGATGTATGATAGTTGGAGAGAGGAGAAATCCAGAAGGCGGGCCCATGCACAAAGTGATAGATAACAACCGTTAGCTAAAAGAACAACTTGCACTACCTAACTAGATATCTTGTGGGGAATCTTCTAAAATATTTCAAAGTGCCAGAAGTTTCCACTGTAATTCTGTCGAGTTTGGGTTTTTTGTTAGTATACAGGGTGCGGCAGGTTTTACTAGGTTGACATCGCAGAAATTTCGTATATTGAAATTTGGCGGTTGTTTTATGATTGGTGTGTTGGCGGGAAACAAATTTTAAATAAAATTATTTAGTTTGTGTAACAATATCACATTTACGGGAAACAAAACCCCGAAAATAAACAACATTCTTTTTTCCAACCCCAGCACAAAAACCGGACGCGTGTACTTTTTCCGTGTATGTCCACCAGTTATGTAAATATGTTGTAATTAAAAAGGACTGAAGTGAAAAAGCTTGTATAAGTTTAAATTTAAGTGAAAATATAAATGGAGCGAGCGTCGTCCTTTTTCCCAAGCATAAATATGCATATTTCAAACAGACGCCAGTAGAGGAGAAGCCTGCACTTTTCCTTCCTTTTTTCTGGAACGATGGTATTGTTTCCGGGGGTGGAATAAGGGAGGGGTGTGTATGAAAATTTAATCGCGCCCTATTTGGAAAAGGAATAAAGGAGGGGAGGATGGAGGATTTTCCATCGAAGCCCGATACCAAGTTTTCAGTGCGTCAAAAATTATGGTGCCTTGAAATTTTAAAAATATTTTAGAATTTTAATGACAAAAATTCAAATAAACAAAATTTTTTTTTATTAAATAAATCCTACTTTAAGTAGTTATTTTAAATTTGGCGCCCTAAAATATTAAAAGCGGGAAACTTTCCAAAATTCAAATTTTCAAACAGATTCTTTTATTATTTAAACACATATTGTTTTGTTTTTGTTGCCCTAAAGTTTGCTTATAAATTTCTCTACCTACGCCGCCTTTTTGCTGTGTAAAAACCCAGCCTACTGTAGGTAATTAATTTTTTCCCAATAAAAAAACTTTCACCGCTCAAATTCACTCCTCACACACGCCAAGCACACTAAAAAACGCAACAATACCAAAAAAACAAAATTAGGGGTTTGAATTACATCGCATTTCAACACCAGATACACATCAATTCGCTTAATAAGAAAAAAACAACCCCAACTTATTATTAACCCAAAAAACTCAACAACAACAGCAAAAAAAATAAAACATGTGTTGACAATAATATCTACACACCACCAATAAAAAATCGAACAAGTGAAGTAAAAACCAACCCCTATTCAATGGAAAAACCCTCTGGTCTATTAAAAAACAATTACAAGGGTTTTTTTCTGCTAACCACGACCCTACTTTAGGTTTTTTCTGTTGTTTGGGGTGCGTGGCCAACGCCGATCTACCTGAAAAGTGAAAGGGTGGATTTGAGGGGAGGGTTTCAGATCATCAGATCGGTAAAGTAGTTTGTGGGTTGGGCTATTGGCTGATAGATGGCGGTGAGGTGTGGTGGTGTCGGAATGGGCCGATAGAGGGACGCGAGGGTTTTGTTTTTACGTTTAGGGTGGCGAGTTGAGTTGAATGAGTTTACTCTTTGCCTTTAGTTGCAGTTTATGGGAATTGGTTAGATGTAAATAAATTTGTGCTGAATTTTTCTAAGGAAATATTTTTTTGGACTTTATTATATATAAAGTAATACAGTAAAATATATACCATGATTTTTTCAATAAATATTCTGCTGATATAATTTTTAGTAATTATTTTATAGATTTAGGAAACTTTCGTTTAAATTTAAAAAGATAAATTTTGATATTTCGGAAAATCTCATATCAGGAAAATTCACATTTAAATTACAAAAATGCGAATAAAAATAAAAATGTTCAATCGTTTCTCCTAAACCAAACCTTTAGACAAAAAGTGGTTTCAAAATTTTTGAATAAACCAACCACCTTGATGTCACTTGGCTATATTTAAAAAATTTTGAGCTTAGGTGGCAATTTTGGAACCAGGCAGAATTAGAGAAAATCACTATCACAAAATTTCAACATTTTTCTGAATATCGCTCCGCTGCAATAGAAATAAATCAAATCTATCCCAATCTTGGTTTCAAACTGTTGCATTTGAGGCCATATTTCTTGACAAAATTTCAAAGTTTTTGAGGTTATGTTGTACTTTAGGAACCACTGATGAGTTTAGAGGAAACCACTATAACAGAATTTCAACAACATTTCTGAATATCGCTCCGCTGTCAATAAAAATAATGCAAATTTACAAAATTCCAATCACGATTTAAAATTGTCGTATTTTGAAGCAATATTTCTTCGGTATATTTCAAAATATTTGAGGTTAGGTGACAGTTTGGGAACCAGGCAGGATTAGAGAAAATCACTATCACAAAATTTCAACATTTTTCTGAATATCGCTCCGCTGCAATAGAAATAAATCAAATCTCTCCCAATCTTGGTTTCAAACTGTCGCATTTTAGGCTATATTCTTGACAAAATGTCAAAGTTTTGAGGTTATGTTGTAGTTTAGGAACCACTGATGAGTTTAGAGGAAACTACTATAACAGAATTTCAACAAAATTTCTGAATATCGCTCCGCTGTCAATAAAAATAATGCAAATTTACAAAATTCCAATCACGATTTAAAATTGTCGTATTTTGAAGCAATATTTCTTCGGTATATTTCAAAATATTTGAGGTTAGGTGACAGTTTTAGAATCAGACAGGATTAGAGAAAATCACTATCACAAAATTTCAACATTTTTCTGAATATCGCTCCGCTGCAATAGAAATAAATCAAATCTCTCCCAATCTTGTTTTCAAACTGTCGCATTTCAGGTTACATTCTTGACAAAATTTCAAAGTTTTTGAGGTTATGTTGTAGTTTAGGAACCACTGATGAGTTTAGAGGAAACCACTATAACAGAATTTCAACAAAATTTCTGAATATCGCTCCGCTGTCAATAAAAATAATGCAAATTTACAAAATTCCAATCACGATTTAAAATTGTCGTATTTTGAAGCAATATTTCTTCGGTATATTTCAAAATATTTGAGGTTAGGTGACAGTTTGGGAACCAGGCAGGATTAGAGAAAATCACTATCACAAAATTTCAACATTTTTCTGAATATCGCTCCGCTGCAATAGAAATAAATCAAATCTCTCCCAATCTTGTTTTCAAACTGTCGCATTTCAGGTTACATTCTTGACAAAATTTCAAAGTTTTTGAGGTTATGTTGTACTTTAGGAACCACTGATGACTTTAGAGGAAACCACTATAACAGAATTTCAACAACATTTCTGAATATCGCTCCGCTGTCAATAAAAATAATGCAAATTTACAAAATTCCAATCACGATTTAAAATTGTCGTATTTTGAAGCAATATTTCTTCGGTATATTTCAAAATATTTGAGGTTAGGTGACAGTTTTAGAATCAGACAGGATTAGAGAAAATCACTATCACAAAATTTCAACATTTTTCTGAATATCGCTCCGCTGCAATAGAAATAAATCAAATCTCTCCCAATCTTGTTTTCAAACTGTCGCATTTCAGGTTACATTCTTGACAAAATTTCAAAGTTTTGAGGTTATGTTGTAGTTTAGGAACCACTGATGAGTTTAGAGGAAACTACTATAACAGAATTTCAACAAAATTTCTGAATATCGCTCCGCTGTCAATAAAAATAATGCAAATTTACAAAATTCCAATCACGATTTAAAATTGTCGTATTTTGAAGCAATATTTCTTCGGTATATTTCAAAATATTTGAGGTTAGGTGACAGTTTTAGAATCAGACAGGATTAGAGAAAATCACTATCACAAAATTTCAACATTTTTCTGAATATCGCTCCGCTGCAATAGAAATAAATCAAATCTCTCCCAACCTTGTTTTCAAACTGTCGCATTTCAGGTTACATTCTTGACAAAATTTCAAAGTTTTTGAGGTTATGTTGTAGTTTAGGAACCACTGATGAGTTTAGAGGAAACCACTATAACAGAATTTCAACAAAATTTCTGAATATCGCTCCGCTGTCAATAAAAATAATGCAAATTTACAAAATTCCAATCACGATTTAAAATTGTCGTATTTTGAAGCAATATTTCTTCGGTATATTTCAAAATATTTGAGGTTAGGTGACAGTTTGGGAACCAGGCAGGATTAGAGAAAATCACTATCACAAAATTTCAACATTTTTCTGAATATCGCTCCGCTGCAATAGAAATAAATCAAATCTCTCCCAATCTTGTTTTCAAACTGTCGCATTTCAGGTTACATTCTTGACAAAATTTCAAAGTTTTTGAGGTTATGTTGTACTTTAGGAACCACTGATGACTTTAGAGGAAACCACTATAACAGAATTTCAACAACATTTCTGAATATCGCTCCGCTGTCAATAAAAATAATGCAAATTTACAAAATTCCAATCACGATTTAAAATTGTCGTATTTTGAAGCAATATTTCTTCGGTATATTTCAAAATATTTGAGGTTAGGTGACAGTTTGGGAACCAGGCAGGATTAGAGAAAATCACTATCACAAAATTTCAACATTTTTCTGAATATCGCTCCGCTGCAATAGAAATAAATCAAATCTCTCCCAATCTTGTTTTCAAACTGTCGCATTTCAGGTTACATTCTTGACAAAATTTCAAAGTTTTTGAGGTTATGTTGTACTTTAGGAACCACTGATGACTTTAGAGGAAACCACTATAACAGAATTTCAACAACATTTCTGAATATCGCTCCGCTGTCAATAAAAATAATGCAAATTTACAAAATTCCAATCACGATTTAAAATTGTCGTATTTTGAAGCAATATTTCTTCGGTATATTTCAAAATATTTGAGGTTAGGTGACAGTTTGGGAACCAGGCAGGATTAGAGAAAATCACTATCACAAAATTTCAACATTTTTCTGAATATCGCTCCGCTGCAATAGAAATAAATCAAATCTCTCCCAATCTTGGTTTCAAACTGTCGCATTTTAGGCTATATTCTTGACAAAATGTCAAAGTTTTGAGGTTATGTTGTAGTTTAGGAACCACTGATGAGTTTAGAGGAAACTACTATAACAGAATTTCAACAAAATTTCTGAATATCGCTCCGCTGTCAATAAAAATAATGCAAATTTACAAAATTCCAATCACGATTTAAAATTGTCGTATTTTGAAGCAATATTTCTTCGGTATATTTCAAAATATTTGAGGTTAGGTGACAGTTTTAGAATCAGACAGGATTAGAGAAAATCACTATCACAAAATTTCAACATTTTTCTGAATATCGCTCCGCTGCAATAGAAATAAATCAAATCTCTCCCAATCTTGTTTTCAAACTGTCGCATTTCAGGTTACATTCTTGAGAAAATTTCAAAGTTTTTGAGGTTATGTTGTAGTTTAGGAACCACTGATGAGTTTAGAGGAAACCACTATAACAGAATTTCAACAAAATTTCTGAATATCGCTCCGCTGTCAATAAAAATAATGCAAATTTACCAAATTCCAATCACGATTTAAAATTGTCGTATTTTGAAGCAATATTTCTTCGTTATATTTCAAAATATTTGAGGTTAGGTGACAGTTTGGGAACCAGGCAGGATTAGAGAAAATCACTATCACAAAATTTCAACATTTTTCTGAATATCGCTCCGCTGCAATAGAAATAAATCAAATCTATCCCAATCTTGGTTTCAAACTGTCGCATTTCAAGGTATATTCTTGACAAAATTTCAAAGTTTTCAGGTTATGTTGTAGTTTAGGAACCACTGACGAATTTAGAGAAAACCACTATAACAAAATTTCAAAAAAATTCTGAATATCGCTCCGCTGCCAATAAAAATAATGCGTTACAGATTCATCCTCATCGTCAATTCCATTCTTTCACCCTATAAAATTCCCTTATTGTTCAAAATCTTGTATATTTTTCCGACTTCTGTCCAGACTTACATCTGTAACAACTCGACTGGAAATCTTTGAGACTCTTGAGTGTTGCTTTTTTGCCGTCCAACACAATAACCAAAGGGTTGCTCGTCCGTCCAACCCCAACTAGGGACTATTATTATACCTGTTCCAATTCAATGCCGGGTGCTGAAAACAATTTTTTTTTTTCGAATGAAGCGAATTTTTACAGACATTATTGACCCCTCTCTATGTTTCTCCTGTTCAACTTAGTTTCGTAGTAGACGACGGGCAACATTTCGGGCACATCCTCGCACCGATTCGCGTAAAAATGGTTTTTCGACGGAAAATTTTGCAAATTTCATGGACGAGTTTGAGTTTGGTGGAAAATTGTATTAAATTGCGCGTATCGATGCAGAAATTAATTATATAGTACGATTACGTACATAAATTAAAGCGTATTTATTAAACAACAATCATGGGCATAATTTAGATTGTTGTTTGAAAAATGGTGGAATCATCTCAGGGCAAAATGGTGCAACCGGGCAATTATTTATAAGTTTTTAAGTGTTTAGTTTTAGTGGTTTTAATTAGTTAAATTTTAGGTGTTTGGTTATTTATAAGCGATGTAAATAATGTTGTGGTTTTAGTTTAGTGATGTTATTTTAAGTTTAGCGCGTTAAGTTTGTTATTCTGTCAATATGGATGGAAACTGGAAGAATTACTGGTGAGTGTCATTTTGATAATTTAGGGGAAACACCAAAAAAATTTGTGGTGCCACAATTTTGGAACCACTGATCAAGTAACAACTAAACGCTTAGTTTAATAAAAAAAATTGTTTTATTAGCATTTTTGCAATTTAAATGTGGACTTTTCCGAGATTTATTATTTTCGAAATTTGCCTTTTTAAAGTGCCGTATTTTTGGAACCACTGATAAGATTTTCATCGTATTTGATTTTGGATAACTAATGTCGTTACGACCAGTGAAAATTGGGTTTTTAAAATTTTTGCCAAGTAAAATGTGCATCATTTTTTAATTTCCTAGTTTTACTTTACTGGTCCACCGTGCCTTAATTTTTGGAACCACTTGTCTTGTTTTTTATCAAAATAGCTACATGAAGCAGGATTTATTTAAGAAATATTAATAAAATTAGCTCTAACCTTTTATTTGCATTTTTAATATTCAGATTTTTCAAAAGTTTCTAAATTTAACTGACTTAAAGTGCCATAATTTTGGGAACACCAAAAAATTTGTATTTTATAAGTTTTTGTTGTTTTGCAGATGAATTTTATCCAAAATATTTTATTTCGTGGTGCCACAATTTTGGAACCACTGATCAAGTTTTCAACTAAACGCTTAGTTTATAAAAAAAATTGTTTTATTAGCATTTTTGCAATTTAAATGTGGACTTTTCCGAGATTTATTATTTTCGAAATTTGCCTTTTAAAGTGCCGTATTTTTGGAACCACTGATAAGATTTTCATCGTATTTGATTTTTGGATAACTAATGCGGTTACGACCAGTGAAAATTGGGTTTTTAAAATTTTTGCCGAGTAAAATGTGCATTATTTTTGAATTTCCTACTTTTACTTTACTGGTCCACCGTGCCTTAATTTTTGGAACCACTTGTCTTGTTTTTTATCAAAATGGCTACAAGAAGTAGGATTTATTTAAGAAATATTAATAAAATTAGCTCTAACCTTTTATTTGCATTTTTAATATTCAGATTTTTCAAAAGTTTCTAAATTTAACTGACTTAAAGTGCCATAATTTTGGGAACACCAAAAAAATTTGTATTTTATAAGTTTTATTATTTTGCAGATGAATTTTATTTAAAATATTTTATTTCGTGGTGCCACAATTTTGGAACCACTGATCAAGTTTTCAACTAAACGCTTAGTTTATAAAAAAAATTGTTTTATTAGCATTTTTGCAATTTAAATGTGGACTTTTCCGAGATTTATTATTTTCGAAATTTGCCTTTTTAAAGTGCCGTATTTTTGGAACCACTGATAAGATTTTCATCGTATTTGGTTTTTGGATAACTATTGTCGCTACGACCAGTGAAAATTGGGTTTTTAAAATTTTTGCCAAGTAAAATGTGCATCATTTTTTAATTTCCTACTTTTACTTTACTGGTCCACCGTGCCTTAATTTTTGGAACCACTTGTCTTGTTTTTTATCAAAATAGCTACATGAAGCAGGATTTATTTAAGAAATATTAATAAAATTAGCTCTAACCTTTTATTTGCATTTTTAATATTCAGATTTTTCAAAAGTTTCTAAATTTAACTGACTTAAAGTGCCATAATTTTGGGAACACCAAAAAAATTTGTATTTTATAAGTTTTATTATTTTGCAGATGAATTTTATTTAAAATATTTTATTTCGTGGTGCCACAATTTTGGAACCACTGATCAAGTTTTCAACTAAACGCTTAGTTTATAAAAAAAATTGTTTTATTAGCATTTTTGCAATTTAAATGTGGACTTTTCCGAGATTTTTATTATTTTCGAAATTTGCCTTTTAAAGTGCCGTATTTTTTGAACCACTGATAAGATTTTCATCGTATTTGATTTTGGATAACTAATGTCGTTACGACCAGTGAAAATTGGGTTTTTAAAATTTTTGCCAAGTAAAATGTGCATCATTTTTTAATTTCCTACTTTTACTTTACTGGTCCACGGTGCCATAATTTTTGGAACCACTTGTCTTGTTTTTTATCAAAATAGCTACATGAAGCAGGATTTATTTAAGAAATATTAATAAAATTAGCTCTAACCTTTTATTTGCATTTTTAAATATTCGGATTTTTCAAAAATTTCGAAATTTAACTGACTTAAAGTGCCATAATTTTGGAAACGACTGAAAAAAATTCCATTGCATTCGCCTTTTTAATAACTAAATGTTATTCTGACCAGTAAAAACTGAAACTTTTTAGATTTTTTAACAATTAAAAACTTTGGTTTTTGGAAATTTTCTTACTTTTTGTTCTAAGGTGCCAAATTTTTGAAAACGTTTTTAGCTTTTTAGGGAAATACAGAGAGCCCTTAATGAAAAATTGGAAGAAAATTGTCTCATCTCCCGCCATTCTTTTGTATCTTTGTCATGTTACAGTGTGTTGTAAATTTTGCGCCATTTTTATGACTTTTTTTTGGAAAAAATGCAATTTTGGAACTAGTGGTCAAATTTCGATTAAATTTGAGTTGTTACATAGACGAAAGTTTCATATATCTTTAAAATAATTACTAAAAATTATACCAGTACGTTTTTCTTTAATCAATTTTTAAAAATTTTTACTTTTTTTAAAGTCATCGACTGTATAAATAAATTTTTTTAGCTTTGTGTAGTTTTTTTTCAAAAATATTTTAAATTTGAAGTGTTTACTTTTATAATTTAAAAATAGAATATTTATTTAAAAAAATTATGATTTTTATGAAACATAAAAAAAAAACAACATAAATATAGTAAAAATGTAAATACATAATAAATTATTATTTTTTTATAATTTGAACGTTGCCATGAAGAATAACGTCTAAGACGCCACCCCAACAATTTTTTTTTAAATAACGATTGAGTTAACGAGGCCAAAACATAAAAAAAAATTAAAAAGAATCTTCTGAGAGAATAAAAGCGCGCCTCGTGCAACACCGCGCACCTCTAAAGTGGCCTGTTTTTCTTTGCCAATTAAGTTTGCCATCAGTTTGTTATTTTTAGATCATTTTTAATTACCCCTTTTGCTTTTAAAGTGAATCCACTGTTTTTAAATGTTTTTATAGCCGACGAAGAGACGAAGAGGGCGCTCCATCATCATCATCCTCATCCACTTTTATTTTATTCACAAATTGTTATTTTGTCGTTTATTTTATTCCACCTCTCCCACCCCTTGAACCCCAGCCGTTAGATCTAATTAGCGAAAGACAAAATAAAAAGTTGGGGGCGGGTGGCGTTCGGTGTGTGGAGACGAAGGCCTCCGTAGCAAAGTTAAAACGTAAGATTTATCTATCGCGACCTTATTACTCTTATTCTTCTGCTTGCGCCTTGACATTCATTTGTTTCCTACAAGCCAGCGGCCTGTTTTTAATCTAAGGGACAAAACTTTTTCCAACTTGATAATTTATTGCCACTCTTTAAACTGGCGGCGGTGGAAAGACATGAAAATTCTTTTTCATTCCAACTTTTAAGCCGACGACGTCCCCTTAAAAGTGTGTGTGTGTATTGTGAATGGTAAATAAAAGAACGAGTCAAGATGATTATATTACGTGCGGTAAACACAGTGCAGAAACGCGACAGACGAATAATTCAAAATCATGGAAAATTTTCCTGAAATTAACCAGAGAGATTTGCGGGGACGGTAGACTATTCCACCACGAGGCTTCTCGTGAATCTCGTGCCCATTAGATGTTAATATATTGCGATTTTTTTCCACCCCATTGCATTCGTACGCCCTTAGAGAGATTTTTTCCCCCTTGTATTCCAAACCACCCTCTACTGGAGCCCCCACCGGGGACATAAGAATGGCCAGATTAGAAAATGCGCCATTTTTAATGCGACTCCTCGGAAAGTATCAAATTTCCGAACATAAATAGGCGATTTAATTAAGGGTGGACCTTAAAATATTGAATATATTTGGAGTATGCTAATTTTCTACCATAGAAATTTGTATAATGTGCCAAAAGTGGAATATTCTGGAGTATTCTGCATAAATAGACAAAAATATTTAATTTTCTGGCCTTATTTTGAATCTAGTTTAATTATTGTGCTAAATGAGAAAGATTGGATATGAATACTCTGGAGTCTTCCTTATAAATTTGAGGTTAGGCAGTTTAGTAATACGCTTTATTTCTTTCCAATCTTATAACATTTATGATTATAAGTGACATTTTTTAAATTTCAAGTTTTTTAGTTGCGGAATATTCTACAAGAATATTATTTATATTATCTAGTGGCCTTTGCAAAAGTGTTCTGAACAATAATTGGTAAAATGGATAAAACAGGCGATTTAATTAAGGGTAGACTTTAAAATATTGAATATATTTGGAGTATGCTAAGTTTCTCCCATAGAAATTTGTATAATGTGCCAAAAGTGGAATATTCTGGAGTATTCTGCATAAATAGACAAAAATATTTAATTTTCTGGCCTTATTTTGAATCTAGTTTAATTATTGTGCTAAATGAGAAAGATTGGATATGAATACTCTGGAGTCTTCCTTATAAATTTGAGGTTAGGCAGTTTAGTAATACGCTTTATTTCTTTCCAATCTTATAACATTTATGATTATAAGCGACATTTTTTAAATTTCAAGTTTTTTAGTTGCGGAATATTCTACAAGAATATTATTTATATTATCTAGTGGCCTTTGCAAAAGTGTTCTGAACAATAATTGGTAAAATGGATAAAACAGGCGATTTAATTAAGGGTAGACTTTAAAATATTGAATATATTTGGAGTATGCTAAGTTTCTCCCATAGAAATTTGTATAATGTGCCAAAAGTGGAATATTCTGGAGTATTCTGCATAAATAGACAAAAATATTTAATTTTCTGGCCTTATTTTGAATCTAGTTTAATTATTGTGCTAAATGAGAAAGATTGGATATGAATACTCTGGAGTCTTCCTTATAAATTTGAGGTTAGGCAGTTTAGTAATACGCTTTATTTCTTTCCAATCTTATAACATTTATGATTATAAGCGACATTTTTTAAATTTCAAGTTTTTTAGTTGCGGAATATTCTATAAAAATATTTTCTTATATTATCTAGTAGCCTTTGCAAAAGTGTTCTGAACAATAATTGGTAAAATGGGTTAAACAGGCAATTTAGTTAAGGATAGACTTTAAAATATTGAATATATTTGGAGTATGCTAAGTTTCTCCCATAGAAATTTGTATAGTGTGTCAAAAATGGAATATTCTGGAGTATTCTGCATAAATAGTCAAAAATTATTTGTTAAACTCTAATTTTCGGGCCTTATTTTGAATCCAGTTTATTTATGCGTGCTAAATGAGAAAGATTGAGTAAGAATACTCTGGAGTCTTCCTTATAAATTTGAGGTTAGGCAGTTTAGTAATACGCTTTATTTCTTTCCAATCTTATAACATTTATGATTATAAGCGACATTTTTTAAATTTCAAGTTTTTTAGTTGCGGAATATTCTATAAAAATATTTTCTTATATTATCTAGTAGCCTTTGCAAAAGTGTTCTGAACAATAATTGGTAAAACAGGCGATTTAATTAAGGATAGACTTTAAAATATTGAATATGTTAGGAGTATGCTAATTTTCTCCCATACAAATTTGTATAATGCGTCAAAAACGGAATATTCTGGAGTATTCTGCATAAATAGTCAAAAATTATTTGTTAAACTCTAATTTTCTGGCCGTATTTGAATCCAGTTTAATTATGTGTGTTAAATGAGGAAGATTGAGTAAGATTACTCGGGACTCTTCCTTATAAATTTGAGGTTAGGCAGTTTAGTAATACGCTTTATTTCTTTCCAATCTTATAACATTTATGATTATAAGTGACATTTTTTAAATTTCAAGTTTTTTAATTGCGGAATATTCTACAAGAATATTATTTATATTATCTAGTGGCCTTTGCAAAAGTGTTCTGAACAATAATTGGTAAAATGGATAAAACAGGCGATTTAATTAAGGGTAGACTTTAAAATATTGAATATATTTGGAGTATGCTAAGTTTCTCCCATAGAAATTTGTATAATGTGTCGAAAACGGAATATTCTGGAGTATTCTGCATAAATAGGCAAAAATTATTAGTTTAACTCTAATTTTCTGGCCTTATTTTGAATCCAGTTTATTTATGCGTGCTAAATGAGAAAGATTGAGTAAGAATACTCTGGAGTCTTCCTTATAAATTTGAGGTTAGGCAGTTTAGCTTTACGCTTTTTTCTTTCTAATGTTATTACATTTATGATTATTATTATTAAGTAAATTTTTTTAAATTTCACGTTTTTATTTGCGGAATATTCTGTAGAAATATTTTCTTATATTGCAAAAGTGTTCTTTGTAAAAATTGGTAATTAGAGGTTAGGTGAGTTATGGATAAAATTGTGCCAAACAGAACAAAAGTCTTGCTCTTATTTTATTTTAAATCTTTAAAAGTTTGATTTTGTTTTATTATGGAATATTATGTAAAAAGTATTCTTTCTAGTAAATCAGTCAAAAAACAAAAACTAAAAACCGTTAGAAACCAAATGAAACAATGTACAATTCTCACAGCCCTCCAATTTGTGCTCAACAATAGAGGACAAAAATAAAAATAGCCACACTCACACTCACACACCTATTTTCATTATCTAAATGAATAAAGGGTCAAATTTTTTAATTTCTATTAAATAGTGACCCTCGTTAAATAAATAAGTATACAGTGTAAAGTTTCTCTATGCGTTTATTGTTTTTCCCCAAGCGGTTTCATCAGAGACCCCGACAAAAAATCCATGGCAGGTAAAATGGCCGCAAAAAATTCTCTTTGAAAGGGTTGAAAACTTCCGTATGTTCAACCGTTTATGGTTATGTTGGCATTATGAGAAAAATTTCTTGATTCTTGGAGTCTTAAAATATTATTTTAACATGCAGGATATCGTATTTTGCAATATGAGTAATTAGTCACATAGATCACATATTATAGTAACACCGTGATGTAGTTTCCCGAACACAAAATATGTTTCAAGCTTTGGACATTTATACAAATACAAATAATTAGTCGACCTGTAAAATATTCAACACTGTCCGATCCTATTACCATGTTTGATTTTCTGTGTGGTCCGTTTTTGCAGTTGGCAGTTGAATAAAATATTGCATGTTTCATTTGGATGTGCCAGAAAATAAAGCAATGTTTATTAAAACCATATATTATAGTTTTTTTTAATTGAAGCTGGTTGTATTAAATTTGTTTGCCGCTAGGACGAATGATGGTCTGAGCATTTGCGAGGTTTGGGGTGTTCTTCCTCTTGACAGACAGTTTATCAGAAGGCGCGAAAAAATAATTAGATCATTCTCTTTTTCACCCACACAAGGCGCGCTTGGGCGGGCATTTTATATCATTTTTCTTGGCGGCAAATCAATAATTGATTTGTGGAAGTTGTCCGGGTGTAGAAAATTAGAAATAAATAATCATATTTTCATAAAAACTTTAAAATTCTAGCGTATTTTCACGTATTTAAAGAATATTCTCTGGGAATACTCCAGAAAATTCCTTATATAAAGTTAAGTTATAAGGTAATTTGTTCAAGAGAATATAAAAAGCAAGGAAATTTGTTAAAACAGAAAATTCGGAATATTCCAGAAAATTCCTTCCAAATTTCAACTTAACCTCACTAAATAGAATCCTATTAAAACTTTGTTTCCAAATTTAAAGTATGAGTTTCAATTATATACTCAGAAGATGTGCGAATATATATGCAGCATATTCTTTTAATATTGAGAGAATATTCTACAAATTCCTTATGAAGTTGAGGTTAGGATAGAAAATATTTACCCACTCAAAAGATTTTTAAAATACTTTGTTATAAGAATTATTATAAGTAAAATCAAAATGAAAGTGAGAATATTCTTGGAATATTCTCGGAAAATTCCTTTCAAAGTTGAGGTTACGGCAGTTATAAAATATTTGTACAAGAGAATATAAAAAGCAATGAAATTTGTTAAAACAGAAAATTCTCTTAGAAAAAATGCGGAATATTCCAGAAAATTCCTTCCAAATTTCAACTTAACCTCACTAAATAGAATCCTATTAAAACTTTGTTTCCAAATTTAAAGTATGAGTTTCAATTATATACTCAGAAGATGTGCGAATATATATGCAGCATATTCTTTTAATATTGAGAGAATATTCTACAAATTCCTTATGAAGTTGAGGTTAGGATAGAAAATATTTACCCACTCAAAAGATTTTTAAAATACTTTGTTATAAAAATTATTATAAGTAAAATCAAAATGAAAGTGAGAATATTCTTGGAATATTCTCGGAAAATTCCTTTCAAAGTTGAGGTTACGGCAGTTATAAAATATTTGTTCAAGAGAATATAAAAAGCAATGAAATTTGTTAAAACAAAAGATTCTCTTAGAAAAAATGCGGAATATTCCAGAAAATTCCTTCCAAATTTCAACTTAACCTCACTAAATAGAATCCTGTTAAAATTTTGTTTCCAAATTTAAACTGTAAGTTTCAATTATATACTCAGAAGATGTGTGAATATATGCAGCATATTATTTTAATATTGAGAGAATATTCTACAAATTCCTTATGAAGTTGAGGTTAGGATAGAAAATATTTACCCACTCAAAAGATTTTTAAAAAACTTGCGATTGTTATAAGTAAAATCAAAATGAAAGTGAGAATATTCTTGGAATATTCTCGGAAAATTCCTTTCAAAGTTGAGGTTAGGTTAGATGATAATTATCAGAATATTGTACTGGATTTATCTGGAATAAAGACTAATTCTAAAATATTTTAGAGTTAAGTAACAAGTAATGTCTTGTCCTTATAAAAGGACAAGAATAATTTCTCAGCCTTGTTGATTATTTGTGCAACATATCCGGAAAAACTAGCGTTGCAAATAAATAATCAAAGCCACTCTCCCGCTTTATAAGAGGTCAATTAGTCGAGTGTCGAGTTGAGATTTTGTGCGTCCGGGTAAAATCTTAAAAATGGCGTTGTGGAAAAATTCAATTATGAAATTAAATTAATTTTGTGCCTTTTAATTACAAACGTCGAAATGGCGCGAACAAGTGTTAGAAAAAGAACTGAAATAAAGACGATTTCGTCTGGTGGACAAGGACGAAGAGTGCGCGGCGCGGAATTAAGAAATGACTTCAATTAATTCTCAATTGTGTGAGGCGACTGGGAGGACGGGGCAGAAAAATATTGAAATTTTAAATTTGATTCATTTAAATTGCTACCCCTAATCGCAAAAATACAACAAGGAAAAATCGTGACGTCATAGCCACTACTCATCGCACACTTTCCTCTAATTTGTAAACTAGACTCAAGATTAGCCACGCGTCTTTTCTCCCCTTCCCCTTCCACGACACACGCCTCTATTACCCCAAACCGATAATTTCCATCACAATCCCAGCTTCTTAGCCGCATCATTTGCATAAAAATCCCAAACTACCCTTCCGACTGACAAAAAATGAAAACAATACCACTAGATTAAAATAGGGTGTCCAGCAGCTGCCCATGTCCGTAAAAATCTGACCTCCATGTCAATCTCTACCTGGACCCCGATAGGGTCATATCCATCATCTTTTGTTTAAGTTTGTGCTTTGGTCCCTTGGTTCCCCTTTCCAGGTGACTAGATTTAATCGGATTGTTTTTTTGTTGAGTGTACCGGACGGTTTTAGTTCCGGGTGTATTTTGTGTCATGGTTTGTTTATTGTCTAAGAAACATGGGTAATTTGATCAAAAAATTATTGTGTAATTATTTTAATTGGCCCGTGGTAATAAAACATTTGAGCTGGTGTTTGTTTCGCGGGGTGGAGTGGCGGTGGTTTTCCACCAAAGCTCGAAGTTGGCGTTGGAAGATTCTTATGTTTTTAACAATTCGGCTTACAACAAAGCCTACTTGAAATTTCCCTATAAAACTTGATAAACCGCCTATTATAGCCGATTTTTTAATTTTTTTGACAATTTCCAAGAGAAGAATGCTAGAAAAGCGATAAGGATCTTCAGGATATCTTCTAGTATGTCGACTGTCTTACTAACCACGTAAAGACAAAATTATTAAGGATTTTTCAATGCCCTATGAATTTTTTACACCGGCGCCTCCGCCAATTTTCCAAATTCCCAAGCGCTCCTTATTTAAATAATAGCCAGCCACCAAACAAAAGGTGAAAGGAAATTGTAACATCAGAGCAGGCATCCTACCATACACCGGTTTAATTTTCCGCTTCGCAGCAATAGTGAAGCCCTTAAAGTGTTTTAAATGCAGGGTATTTCTTTAAAAAGCTTTTTTCCACCCTATCTAATTTTTGCCAACCCCTTGGCCCCTTGGCCCCTTGGCCCCTTGGCCCCTTGGCCACCCCACTCAAATCGCCGTCGTCGTCTTCATTTTGTTGAATTAATTTTATATTTTGTAAATTTGCATTTTCTTGATTAGTTATCGATTGACCAGAAAAAAGAAAATCACAGTAGGCATATATTGGTTGCCTATAGCAACAAATTATTGTTAGTCGTATAAACAACAAATTGAATTGTTCAGGCGTTTTTAGGAAATCGATTTTCTATGATAGGTATGGCCAGTTGTGGAGGAAAATTTGCTGATGCATAAACCACCCCTCACCCCCTTATTAACCCCCTCGAAAAACTGAATTGGAATATTATTATTGATTTAAAATTAGGCTATTGTTTATGCAAAGAAAGAGCTTCGAAAAATTGATAACAATGCCACAAAGAAACCTCCATACAACTGCTGACATTATTGTCTTTAACTTAACCTCTTTTATTATGACGTAAAAGGCAAAGGGAAGTCGACGACGTGGCTTAATTATTTTATTGTAAAGCTCGTTTTTTCGCCATTTTGTTAAAGTTAATAAGGATATTAGATTTGTTGGTTTTTGGCGGGTTTAACTAGCGAGAAATGTGGAAAGTTTTGGACAATATGAAAGTTGAAAGTTAGGTTAGGTCACTGTGGGGTATGACGTAAGTAATTTTTTAATACAGACAAAAAAACTGCAGAAATAAACTAGAATCTACGAATTTTCTTCAAAAAAATAAGCAGGCGTGGTTTATCTATTATCCCGCCAAATGCAAAAGTGAGGTTATGATTATATTAGTTCTATATTAATTTGTAAATTGTAAATTTTTTTAATAATTTATATTGGAAAATATACAAAATTTCGAAAAATGAAGATTTTATATACCGGATAATTTTTTAAGTTTAACTAGCGAGAAATGTGGAAAGTTTTGGACAATATCAAAGTTGAAAGTTAGGTTAGGTCGCTGTGGGGTATGACGTAAGTAATTATAATGAATTTTTTAATACAGACAAAAAAAAACTGCAGAAATAAAGTAGAATCTGCGAATTTTGTTCAAAAATATAAGTAGGCGTGGTTTATATCCCGCCAAATACAAAAGTGAGGTTATGATTATATTAGTTGTATATTAATTTGTAAATTGTACATTTTTTTTATAATTTATATTGGTTTTAATGCTGCTGCGTTATGAGGAATGTCAAATAGAATAAATTTCTATGCTAAAGTACGTCATCTTAAAATTACTAATAGCAAAGAAATATTTAATAACTACAAAACTTTTCTTTATTTCATGGAACTTCTCATGTACTTTAAGATTATGGTCATTTTATTCTGTACATTTGCTACACTTTAAGACAGTGATGACCCCATTTGCATATTTTCAATATTTTACCAGTGATTCCAAACAAACTACTAACCTTCAGTTAAATTTTAGAATATGAAGACAGGCGCTTATATATTTTTTTAATAGCAAATTATGAAACCTACGGAAGTTTTCTGGATACCTAGAACATTTTGCTTAAAGAAAAACCAAATTTCATAAAAATCTGACCAGTGGTTCCAAAATTGTGGTGTGTACAAAATTTTATTCCATTTCAGAAATTTCCAACAATTATTTAAACCTATTTTAAACCATAACTTAATATAGATTTTCTTATCCAGTTTTTGCCTATTCCTTATTATATTTTATATACTTTAAGACAGTGATGACGCTATTTTGAAATTTTTAATAGTTTGCCAGTGGTTCCAAAAAAAGCACCACTACTTATGGTGTTTATTTTTTAAAAGACTAAAACAATCGCTTATAGTTTCCTTTTCATGGCAAACTATGAAACCTACAGACGATTTTTATTTAACCACAACATTTACCTTCAGAAAAATCCAATTTTCAAAGAAATCGGAACAGTGGTTCCAAAAAAAGAAGTGAAATATCTAAAAAAGATTATTTAAATTTTTTTGCCTATTTCGGTAAAACCGCCATGAAAATATAGAAAAATTGGCTGATTTAATCAAAACATGGTTTTATTATAAAGAAGTAACAATAAAGTACAGGAAAATGTCAAAAAACCAAAGTTGTATCGAAACGAAAGTTGAATTTAGAGCTGTTTTAAAATTCTATAATAATTTTTTTTTGCCAATTTCGGTAAATCGGACAATTGGCGGTTTCACCACGAAATGGTTTATTACAAAGAAGTGTAGTAATAATATACAGAAAAAATGTAAAAAGAGCTGCGTTATATCGAAAAAAAACAGTTTTTAGATCGCACTTTAAATGGTTACTAAGAAATGTTTGCCTATTTCGGTAAAACTGCCATGAAAAATCGAAAAATTGGCTGATTTAATAAAAAATGGTTTATTACAGAGAAGTAACAATAGTATACAGGAAAATGTCAAAAAAGCAAAGTTATATAAAAAAGAGTTCAATTTGGAGCTGTTTTAAAATTGTTTGCTAAATTTTTTTGCCAATTTCGGTAAAATCGTCAAAAAAATCGGACAATTGGCGGTTTTCACCACAAAATGGTTTATTACAAAATAGTGTAGCAATACTATACAGAAAAATTTTAAAAAAGTTGCGTTATATCGAAAAAACAAATTTTAGATCCACTTTAAATGGTTACTGAAAAATGTTTGCCTATTTCGGTAAAACCGTCATGAAAAATCGAAAAATTGGCTGATTTAATAAAAAATGGTTTATTATAGAGAAGTGTAGTAATAATATACAGAAAAAATGTAAAAAGAGCTGCGTTATATCGAAAAAAAACAGTTTTTAGATCGCACTTTAAATGGTTACTAAGAAATGTTTGCCTATTTCGGTAAAACTGCCATGAAAAATCGAAAAATTGGCTGATTTAATAAAAAATGGTTTATTACAGAGAAGTAACAATAGAATACAGAAAAATGTCAAAAAAGCAAAGTTACATAAAAAAAGTTGAATTTAGAGCTGTTTTAAAATTGTTAGCTAAATTTTTTTGCCAACTTCGGTAAAATCGTCATAAAAATCGGACAATTGGCGGTTTTCACCACAAAATAGTTTATTACAAAGAAGTGTAGTATTAGTATACAGAACACTTTTAATAAAGCTGCATTATATCGAAAAAAACAGATTTTAGATCGAGCTTTAAATGGTTACTCAAAAATGTTTGCCAATTTCGGTAAAACCGTCATGAAAAATCGAAAAATTGGCTGATTTAATAAAAAATGGTTTATTATGGAGAAGTAACAATAATGTACAGGAAAATGTCAAAAAACCAAAGTTACATAGAAAAAAAAGTTGAATTTAGAGCTGTATTAAAATTGTTTGTTAAAATATACAAAATTTCGAAAAATGAAGATTTGATATACCGGGTATTTTTTTAAGTTTAACTAGCGAGAAATGTGGAAAGTTTTGGTTAGGTCTCTGTGGGGTATGACGTAAGTAATTCTAATGATTTTTTTAATACAGACAAAAAAAACTGCAGAAATAAAGTAGAACCTGCGAATTTTGTTCAAAAATATAAGTAGGCGTGGTATTTGATATATAATACAGAAAGTTAGGTTATAGTCACTCATGTTAATGTTTCGCGCCTTTTTTCATTCTATGCTGAATTTAAACTTTGTTGTTTTTAATATTGAAATTAATCTGAGGTAAGAAACTATAATCAAGTTTTCCTAAACAACTTTCAAATACTTATGGAAAAAAACCAATAGTGGGGGTAAGGTCATATTGTGCTTCGCACATTTTTGCCGCATCTGTACGCCACGTATATAAATGCCTGGCCGAAAATGTATATAAAATCCATCATTCCCCACATTTTTGTGCAAAAATGCACCCAACACTCCACATCCAATTCCAACTTTCCTCACACACCATCAACCGAAAGAGCAAGTGAGACAAAGTGCTGGTCTCATGACGATGATAATGATAATGGTGATGGGGTTTTATCTCATTCTAATGCAGTCGGGTGCAGTGTGGATTTCAAATGGACCCTGCGTGATTGCAACTGACGAATAATATTGATTGCGTATAGAGAGTGGATTTGGTATTGTGCAAAATGACGATTGGATTCGGTTTTAGTGGGAGTAGGACAAAGAGCGATGAAGATGAGGGAAAAAATTGTGTTGTGTTGGATGGCAGGGGGTGAAAACATATAATAATAATAATCACGGAATGCACATATATGCAGGTTATGTAGTAGCGAGTAAATAACGATTTTGCGCCAGGCAAAAATGCGCCAGCTTGATGATTGACAAATCGAACAAATTTAAATGACAACCTAATTTTTTTATCATAAATTGTAAATATTTTATTCACATGTCAATTTCCGACAGGTTAATGCACTTTTAGATTACACAAAAATTGACAGTAGGTGACAGCAAAAAATTAATTTTTATGTCCTGAGTAAATCCAAACAGTGCAACTATTTCAATAATATTTGATTTATTACAGAATAAAATAAACAAACCAAAATTATTCCAATAATTACAGTTTTCCACTATGCAACTTTTTCTGTTACCCCCGTATACTAACATAAAATTAAATAACGGTTTTATAGGCAACCAAAAGAACGCTGTAGTGTGCACGTCAAGTATACGCATTGCATCTGGTTATAGAGTGCAGTATAATTACAGTTGTTGTAAGGTTATAATGCTTTACTTAATATACAGGGGCCACTCAAAATTGCGAATCACTGCAAGTGGTTTTTACGTAGATTTCTTATAGAGACTAGGTGACTATTGGGATTGGGTCCTGCAGGACTTTTTCATGTCGTTTAGTGTCGTCCTAAAAACTGTAAATTTGAGGTTTATTTTTAAAAGTTTTTCACCTTTAGCTTTTGGTTCTTATCTCTTTTAGTCTGTCGACTTCGCTGCCCCCTCGCATACATAAAATCGATACCCACGTGAAGTTCCTAATAATTATTTTCACACCATCAACACCATCATCGCACAATAAGCAGAGAGCGAAGGCTACAGCAGCAGAATTTCCACGTGATTTCGCACACACATCAAGCGTGTTGGCTGGATGATGGTTCATCTTTGTCATTTGGGTAGCGCCCTAGTGGCCACTTGGTGTGTAGGTTTTGCGTGGCGACGGTGGTGGTGCGATAGGCTGGACCAGCGCCGCTTCCACCTCTATGTACTATGTGTTATGTACATGGGGGTACATAGAGATTTTCGTCCCTGTAAAATTTCAGTTCATAGCTGACTGCGTATATACCCTCACACAAAACCCTATACCTGTCTATACCTACAGTTTAAATCAACAAAAAAACTAGAATTACTTATTACAAAATATATTTAATCGAAAAAAGCGAACTACATCCAGAAACGAATTTAAAGTGAGTTGATTTTTGTGAGTTTTGGTGCTAAGTCAAGTTTGTATGAAATCTCCCACTCTTTATAAGCATGCCTTAAGACATGCGTGTCACTAATTTTGTGTTTTCCTTTCAGAAATTACACTACTTTAGAACCGCAGTACAAAAATTAAATAAACTAATTTCGAGTAAAATTTGTAATGTTCCTATATTTACCACATCGCAGCAAGCTATCGACGAAACCAAGGATCAACAATATACTATTCATTCTTCATCTGATTTAGTTCGAGTTACTGAGTTAAATTTTGAAAAAACTAAGGGCACATTTACACAACTTTTTCCGTTAGTTAATAAACAAAAGCGTAAAGTTAAACTTATTGAAAATCTGCATCGGGCAAATAATAACATCTAACATAATCAAACGCGGACTCAATAATTTAACTTTTCGGGTATAATAAATATTTTTGTAATAAAATAGGGGCAATATTCCATCCAAAAAATAACTATAATTTAACGATTTTCAACGTAGTTTCATCCGCGCGCGGGCAAAACGGGCTAATTTATTTTGTGAACCAAACTATAACAAACTAAACGAGTGTGCGAACTTTTGCTTTTAACAAAATATTTTCGAAGCGGTTCTAAACTAATTTCATTTATAAAATTTCGACAAGATAATAAAATAAAAGAAACCAAAATCTGTGATCTCGTGTTACTAATAATTTATTAAAACGATATTTAACAAATAAAGAAAATATTTAGGTGTGATTTTCGTTAAAACCAAACCAACCGAAAGTATTTTTCCAAAAAAATTCGACTAGAGTGCCTTATTGTGTCGGCCTTAAACAAAAATAATTCCTATTAGAAAATTTGTATATTATTAATAAAAAAAAATTATAAAAAACCCAAAAAAATTATAATAAAACAACCTCGTGGCTTACTTTGGTACAGTACAAAATTGTTATTGAAAATTAACTTTAATAAAACACAAAACTCCAAAAAAATTAAAAAATTAAAATAATTGTTAACTTCCTGATTGTGACTACTAGAACTTCAACTTCAACGAAATTTTGGAGACTTCCATTTTTCGGTGAGTTATTTGTGTAACAATTTTACAAAAATGCTTAAATTAATACTCAAAATGGCGGACTATGTACAATTACGTCACCCTCCCCCTCCCCTGGCACTAGAGGCCTAACCAATCAAACTATACGATTTGTATATGGTGTTTTTTTCGCAATTTGGAAATTTCTATATTATATAAACACAATAGCCACACCCTGTTTGAAAATTGTTGTAGAGGGAGTAGGTGTGTGGAGGGGGTGATGTGTATTGAATATATAATTATCAGTTTTCGATTTAAAAAACTTTATATTGGGCTTTAGTTTAATATTATTAATTATGTTTTGTGATGGCGTTATATGGTTAAATATGTTTTGGAGTGTTATGCTAATGAAGTTTTTGGTTTTGAATTATTACAGCGTATAGTCGAGTATGAGTAGAAATTTTAGCTCAGAGAGAAATCCAGGAAAAATTCAACAAACCTACAACTTTATTTGGCTAAAATTTTTGAGCTCTTGACAACTTTTTTTATCCTCCAAGTCTGACTTAGATTTTCGTCTATACTTTCCTAACACTTTTCCTAGTCTTTCTACTAGTCTTCGTCCTGTGATTTCCAATCTGTTTTTTCATTCTAGTCTTCAACTCTTCATTGGATGATGTAACATAACCTCCATCCTCTCACTCGCTTCTTCTACGTTTTCTAACCTACTTCTTCTTGGTTTCTGGGTTTAATCCATTCTTGCATCATCCATCTTCTTTCCCCATGACATTCACTTCGTGGCTTTTGGCATCCATGTTGCCATTCTAGTCTTCCACTCTTCACGTAACCTCCAGTTTCCAGCTCTCTTCTTCTACAAGTTTGTTTGGCGAGGATTTCTGAGCTCTTGAGACACAACTTTCTTTATCCTCCAAGTCTGACTTTTAGATTTTCGTCTATACTTTGCCTAACACTTTTCCTAGTCTGTGATTTCCAATCTCTTTTTCCATTCTAGTCTTCATTGGTTGATGTATCTAACATAACCGCCATCCTCTCACTCTCTTCTTTTACGTTATCTAACCTACTTCTTGGTTTCTTTCTCAGTTTCCTTTGTTCTTGCATAATTCATCCTCTTTGTCGTCAGTCCATCTTGTTCTTGGTCTTCTTCTTGTTACTTTTTGACTCTGATTCTTTTCGTGGTCGTTTGTCATCCATCCTAGTCATTCCAATCTTTAACTTTTAACGCACTATAATGAAGTAACATAAGCTTCATCCTGTAACTCTCTTTTTCTATGTCGTCTAACCTACTTCTTCTTGGCCTTTCTATCAGTTTTCTTCCTGTTGGTTCTAATTTTAAATTGACGCGTCTGTTCTTCTATGACAGCAATCCATCTTGTTCTTGGTCCTCCTCTTTCTCCAGTTTTCTCCTGACTTTGTCACTTCGTGGATTTTTGTCATCTATCTTAGCCATTCTGGTCTTCCACTCTTCACGTAACCTCCAGTTTCCAGCTCTCTTCTTCTACAAGTTTGTTTGGCGAGGATTTTTGAGCTCTTGAGACACAACTTTCTTTATCCTCCAAGTCTGACTTTTAGATTTTTGTCTATACTTTGCCTAAGACTTTTCCTTGTCTGTGATTTCCAATCTCTTTTTCCATTCTAGTCTTCATTGGTTGATGTATCTAACATAACCGCCATCCTCTCACTCTCTTCTTTTACGTTATCTAACCTACTTCTTGATTTCTTTCTCAGTTTCCTTTGTTCTTGCATAATTCATCCTCTTTGTCGTCAGTCCATCTTGTTCTTGGTCTTCTTCTTGTTACTTTTTGACTCTGATTCTTTTCGTGGTCGTTTGTCATCCATCCTAGTCATTCCAATCTTTAACTTTTAACGCACTATAATGAAGTAACATAAGCTTCATCCTGTAACTCTCTTTTTCTATGTCGTCTAACCTACTTCTTCTTGGCCTTTCTATCAGTTTTCTTCCTGTTGGTTCTAATTTTAAATTGACGCGTCTGTTCTTCTATGACAGCAATCCATCTTGTTCTTGGTCCTCCTCTTTCTCCAGTTTTCTCCTGACTTTGTCACTTCGTGGATTTTTGTCATCTATCTTAGCCATTCTGGTCTTCCACTCTTCACGTAACCCCCGATTTCTACCTCTCTTCTTTTACATCATCTAACCTACTTCTTGGTCTTCTGTCTGTCATCTCCAATCTAGTTTACTCTTCCTTCTTCTTTTGTTATTTCTTCTAATGTTTTAATTCCAAGAGAGATTTTGCTAGTTTTTCATAAACAAAAAAATGTGAATCGAATAATTTTGACCTTTGTGCATACTTTATAGCCTCCTACATGAATTGTTTGTAAAATAAATTAAAACGAGATTTGATGCTCCCCAAACTAACGATTTTTTCCAATTTGTATTCCTATCCAAAGTTGAACGACCCCAAACAATACAATATTACAATGAAAAAACCATCTAGACGCAAAGATACTTCTTTTCTTATGAAAATTAGCACCCATTTGAACTGGTAATAATTATATTTTAAATGCAGACATATCTATAGCTACTTTGCATTGACGGTGTTATTTTTAGCTTTTTAACCTATTTTTTGAGTCTGGTCAGAAGAATAAAATAACCAACTGCAAATATTAGTAAACAGCGAGAGAGTATCAAGGAAAAATAGGCGGCTGTGAGTGATAAAAACAAATAGATAGAACAGGGGGAGGGGTTTTCTGCTGGTCCTTCAAGGCAAAGTAGATAAAACATAATAACATCATAAGCATTCTGTTTATTTATAAATTTCCAATTGAATTAATTCTAAATCTACGATATGTATTATAATTGGACCCGAATTATTTTTAGAGACGTCATTGGTTTTTCTTATATACCATCATGTGAATTGATTTACATAAATGATCAAAGTGAGTCACTAGAAGTGTAAAAGATTTACTTCTTATACATCAAATCGAGGTGGTTTCATTTTTCAACTGTTATAACTAATTGCCAGTTAACTTTAACCTCCAGATGCCATCTCGGCCTTAAGTCCCAAATTCAAAACTCCATCAGTTTGGTGAACTCTGAAATTATAAATAACGAATGTACACTTTATATATACATGTATATATAAAGATAGAAGATATTTTGCAGAGTGTAAACTAAAGTAAAAAGTGTATAAAAGAAACGAAAGAGTGTACGGCTTGAAAATAAAACAAGTATAAAATGCATTGACCTACCCTACACAGAATCTGTTAAGTATAGGAGGCTGTGCATGTATACATATAAGACAGTGGCGTGCTCTGGATCAGCGCGGTTTAGCAAAAAACGAGATTTTGGATTAGGGAAAATGATAACAACATTATTTTCAGTTGCAAAACTATAAAATAAAGCTCGGTTTATACACGTCGAAATAAATTTATTTTAAAGTCATCGTTACCATGGTTACCATAATTTATCAGACATTTCAGACGAAAATACGAAAATTAACTTGAGAATTTCAGAATCCTTATGCAGAAATTAAATAGTTTCTTAAATATTAAAAATGTAATCTTAGGTTAGATTAGAATAATGGTAGCTGATCGTTACCATGGTTACCTGTCAAATTTTGTTAGTTTAATGTATGTGGAAGTTAATTTCAAATTTTTACGATCGTTGTTAAGGTTAGGTCATGTTAGAATATTAACAGCGTGTTTAGACGACTGTTGCCATGGTTACCTGTAAAATTTTTGACATTTTCTACATAAATCCGACAGTAAATTTACGATTTTTATTCACTTTTAAATTTGCTTTGTAAGTTTGTGAATTTTTTTAATAGAACTCTTAAAAATGAGGTTAGGTAAAAACTGTTGCCATGGTTACCCGTCAAATTTTGGCATTTGGAATACAAATGCGAAAGTAAATTTATGATTTTTATGCCCTTTTAGACTTTATTAGTTATACATTTATGGAAAATTGCAAAAAATTTCAACCTATTAAAATGAGGTTAGGTAAAGATAATCACTGTTGCCATGGCTACCTGTCAAATTTTGACATTTTCAGCATAAATCCGACAGTAAATTTACGATTTTTATTAACTTTTAAATTTGGCTTGTAAGTTTGTGGATTTTTTAATAGAACCCTTAAAAATGAGGTTAGGTAAAAACGGTTGCCATGGTTACCCGTAAAATTTTGACATTTAGAATATAAATGCGAAAGTAAATTTATGATTTTTATGCCCTTTTAGGCTTTAGTCATACATTTAAGGAAAATTTCAAACAATTTCAACCTATTTAAATGAGGTTAGGTAAAAACTGTTGCCATGGTTACCTGTCAAATTAACAACATAAATCCGAAAGTAATTTTACGATTATAATCCAATTTTATGCTTAACTGTTAAATTTTTAAATAATTTTACTTATAAAAATACAACTGGTAAAAAATGAGGTTAGGTAAGAATAATGACGGTTGAATTTAAATAATAATTGTTGCCATGGTTACGTATGATTTTAAATATTAAAGATAAATTTGACACTTGACAGATTTTTTCTTATAGTAAATTCGCCTGTTTTCTAACATTTTAGTATTTTTTCTAAATTCAGTTTAGCAAAAATAAAATTGCATGGAAGATGCGATTAATTCAAAGTAAAACACAGCGTGCTTGACTAATTCTAACTAAACAGTTTCTCTTTCTCCCTTAATATTCTTCCCTCTGGGATTTTTTCCACCCCAACTTGAAATCTGCTGGTACCAAATACGGAAAACACCCGCACCCAGTACGGCACTGGTAGTGCCCAAGTCATTCAGTGCGTGGGACAGAGACAGCTACATATCTTAGTTCGTTGACCTACCGTTTCTTTCTCCAGTACTTTATTTGCATGTGTTTTTTTCTATCTTATTGCGTTCTTTTACAGCCTACTTTAACAGAAATAACTCAGCTTGAGATAGGTTATGGATGTTAAGTATTTATTTTTATGTCATTTTTATCTGTTTGGATTTTTTTTTGTTTTGTTGTTGTTTGATGATGGGGTGCGTGGAAGAGAAATTTGTTTATTTTGTTAAGGTGGGGCATGTAAGCAAGCTTAAGGTGGTAGGATGAGAATTGTTTTATAAAATATTGTTTATTATTTTATATTTTTGATATAAAATGTGCCAACTGCGATTATCCAAATATTTATTTAAGAAAATAGGAAGTGTCCTTCTGTAAAAGTGCAACACTTAAGTTATCACACTTTTTTTCCCATCAAGTGCATCCCATATAAAACTGTTTTACGCTGTTATCGTTAAGAAAATACAATTTTTATTTTAATAAATGCATGTGGTGTATACTCTATATCACTATACCCATCCTTGTTCAATTGACATAAGTCTCCGATATAGTTGATTAAACACTAGTAAACACTTGTAGGTCAGACAAGACAAGAGAAAATTTATTATGATAAAAATTTATTACATTATGTATTTTAATAATTACTCGAGAGTGTGGATAGCGATGTCTGACTTTATGAGCTTTTTACGAGTATTTAGAATCAATTTTCTAGTGACAATTGGTAATTTTGTCATGCTATTGTGAAAATTTGTTCAATTTAGTCACATACAAATACGTGAAATTGATAATAATGACATTTTGAGATGTTTGGAGTCAAAAATTTTTTCGATAATCTATCTCTGATGATGACGTCACCCAAATACAATATTCTTAATCATCAGTCATCTTTTGTTAGATCTAGCACCACCTCTTCGTAGCTAGCTGCACACCTCCACATCGCCAACCATCCCAACATCCCCCTCCATCTCTTGTGTACCTTACCTGCGCGAAGAAGAAGTCTTAAGTGGTAGGGCAGCATCAGTAATATAACTAGAAGTAGTTTGACATCGAAGTTAAAGGTCTCGAGTTCAAATACCGTATGTTCGTTCGGTATATAGTAGAGGAGGTAGTTGTTGGGTTTTTGTATTTTTTTCCTTCTTCGTTTTGTTCCGCGTTTTACTATGACTTAGATTAATAGGGAGTTTATAATATTTTATAAACGAGATTGCGATTATTGTATTGGTATTCTATTGGTTTATATTAGTAGGTTTCTATATGGTATCGACCTTTGGCCAAGCAGGCCAAGCGCAAGAGTTTAATAAAATATCAAAACGATATAAGGCGGCTCAGGATGGTGGTTAATTATTTACCTGTAATTAGCTTTGTGTCTTTTAAAAAGGATAATTACAGAATTGGACGTATTGTTTAGTAAAAACTTAGTTTATCTATATACTTTATGTTAACTCTTGGAAAATGAACAAATTTTAGTCCTTTTTTTTTTAAAAACAAGATTATCGTCATTTTTTTTCATAACATCGTGAATATAAATTAAATTTTTACCATATTCTCTTAGAAAATTTAATTTTTAACAATTTTTATCTCTTGAGTTTCCTCGTAAGTAGTACAGTTTCCTTGGTAAACAAATTTGGAAAGTAGTCATTTTGACTATTTTTTTAAACAAGAATATCGTCAGTTTTTTACAAAATATCGTGAATAAAAATTAAAATTTGCACATTCTTCTCTTCTAAATTTAATTTTAAATACTTTTCGTCTCTTGAGTTTTCCTCGTAAGTAGGACAGCTTCCTTGGAAAATCAGTTTGGAAAGTAGTCCTTTTGCCTATTTTATAAAACAAGAATATCGTCAGTTTTTTACTAAATATCGTGAATAAAAATTAAAATTTACATACTATTCTCTTCTAAATTTGATTTTAAACACTTTTCGTCTCTTGAGTTTTCCTCGTAAGTAGGACAGCTTCCTTGGTAAATCAGTTTGGAAAGTAGTCTTTTTGACTATTTTATAAAACAAGATATCGTCAGTTTTTTACTAAATATCGTGAATAAAAATTAAAATTTGCATACTATTCTCTTCTAAATTTAATTTTAAACACTTTTCGTCTCTTGAGTTTTCCTCGTAAGTTGCACAGCTTCCTTGGAAAATCAATTTGGAAAGTAGTGATTTTGACTATTTTATAAAACAAGAATATCGTCAGTTTTTTACTAAATATCGTGAATAAAAATTAAAATTTGCATACTATTCTCTTCTAAATTTAATTTTAAACACTTTTCGTCTCTTGAGTTTTCCTCGTAAGTTGCACAGCTTCCTTGGAAAATCAATTTGGAAAGTAGTGATTTTGACTATTTTATAAAACAAGAATATCGTCAGTTTTTTTACGAAATATCGCGAATAAAAATAAAAATTTGCACACTATTCTCTTCTAAATTTGATTTTAAACACTTTTCGTCTCTTAAGTTTTCCTCGTAAGTACAACAGTTTTCTTAGAAAATCAATTTGGAGAGTAGTAAATTTGACTATTTTATAAAACAAGAATATCGTCAGTTTTTTACGAAATATCGCGAATAAAAATAAAAATTTGCACACTATTCTCTTCTAAATTTGATTTTAAACACTTTTCGTCTCTTAAGTTTTCCTCGTAAGTACAACAGTTTTCTTCGAAAATCAATTTGGAGAGTAGTAAATTTGACTATTTTATAAAACAAGAATATCGTCAGTTTTTTACGAAATATCGCGAATAAAAATAAAAATTTGCACACTATTCTCTTCTAAATTTGATTTTAAACACTTTTCGTCTCTTAAGTTTTCCTCGTAAGTACAACAGTTTTCTTAGAAAATCAATTTGGAGAGTAGTAAATTTGACTATTTTATAAAACAAGAATATCGTCAGTTTTTTACGAAATATCGCGAATAAAAATTAAAATTTGCACACTATCCTCTTCTAAATTTGATTTTAAACACTTTTCGTCTCTTAAGTTTTCCTCGTAAGTACAACAGTTTTCTTAGAAAATCAATTTGGAGAGTAGTAAATTTGACTATTTTATAAAACAAGAATATCGTCAGTTTTTTACGAAATATCGCGAATAAAAATAAAAATTTGCACACTATTCTCTTCTAAATTTGATTTTAAACACTTTTCGTCTCTTGAGTTTTCCTCGTAAGTTGCACAGCTTCCTTGGAAAATCAATTTGGAAAGTAGTGATTTTGACTATTTTATAAAACAAGAATATCGTCAGTTTTTTACTAAATATCGCGAATAAAAATAAAAATTTGCATAATGCTCTCCTCTAAATTTGATTTTAAACACGTTTCGTGTCTTGAGTTTTCCTCGTAAGTTGGACAGCTTCCTTGGAAAATCAACTTGGAAAGTAGTAAATTTGACTATTTTTTAAAACAAGAATATCGTCAGTTTTTTACTAAATATCGCGAATAAAAATAAAAATTTGCATACTACTCTCTTCTAAATTTAATTTTAAACACTTTTCGTCTCTTGATTTTTCCCCGTAAGTAGGACAGTTTTCTTGGAAAAACAATTTGGAGAGTAGTAACTTTGACTATTTTTTAAAACAAGAATATCGTCAGTTTTTTACGAAATATCGTGAATAAAAATAAAAATTTGCACATTATTCTCTTACTAAATTTAATTTTAAACAGTTTTAGTGTCTTGGGTTTTCCTCACAAGTACCACAGTTCTTTGGAAAATAGTCAATTTGTAAAGTGATGTTGACTATTTTTTTAAACACAGATTATCGTTAGTTTTTCTCAAAATGTCGCTAGTTAAATTATAGTTTCACTATTTTAGGAATTTTTAATAAAACTACGAGATGTTATACAAAAAACAATGCAATATTTTCTTTGTACACAGATGAAATGTAATAAATTATGGCAGTTCGTTAAAACTGCTAAAATAATAAACACAGGAATAAGTGAGTTAAGTATTTATTCTAATGCCAGTACACTTCAAGGAAAAAACAAGATAAAACGCGTTTCAAAAAATCTAACCAATATTTACATTTAGATCAATAATATTAAAACATATAGAAAACAAACAATATTATAAACGAGTTAATTAATATTATTTTTTATCTTTGACAAGATATTATTGCAATATTTCACATATCCAGATAAAGTATCTAAAAAAGGTAATTATAAACAACATACAATTTCAAGTTCCATGGCTAAAGAATTTGAAATTATAATTTTATTGATTAAGATAATTATAATCGATAACCAACTATTTAGTACGTTACTTTTGCAATCACCATCACCACCATTCAATTAATATTCATACAGGAAAAATGCTGCTATATGTTAAAATTCCCCCGGTTTAGTTCGGATTTTCTCCATAAGGGTTTTTGTGTCATCTTGATAATATACATATATAGTAAAAAACTGAATTATAATCGCCATTTTGTAGCATGCAATACCACGATTACATAAGAATTTTTTAACATATATAACCAAGTAAACTATAAAACCTCCAATTTAAATTTCTTACTGTCAAATCCTTCTAAATGAGGTTAAGTTAGAAAGAGGGTTGGCAGCATTGTAAGTCACTATAGTCACGTGAGTGCACTTATAAAATGGATAGCTTGTATGAAATCAAGTTTAGGCGTAAGCAGTTGTGACCGTTCAATTAAATTTTTATTTATTTTAAACAATTTTCGACAGATTTTACGTGGACTGTACAGAAAAAAACGATATAATATTATTGTGGCGCGCTTATTCCAAACGGAATTAATTTACAAATGCAAATTAAAATCGTTATAAGTTAGTAATAAAACATTACAAAAACTTTTACTTGATTCGAGTATGACCTAGTTATAATATAACAATGTTTTCTACAATATATTATAAGAAAATATTCAGTAATTCACAGTTTAGTTTAGTTTAAACATTTGTGCCGCACATTCACACTTTCAAAGCGATATCAACTATATCACAATTAGAAAAATGGCGTGGTAATCTAGTCGGCCTAGCCAATAGATAAAAATTCGAACAGGAAGAAATTTTTTTAACGATTTTTTATCGCTGATATGATGTTTGAACAACGATGGAAAAATTTGAGCTCGGCGCTTTTGATTTGCGAGTTAACCAGCTGGGAAAAGTTAGTTTAGAAAAATAACTGATAAAAATCTTAGCTAGCTACATGATTTTTTACTTAAGTGTCAAGATGATTTTTTAAATTTTTATAGCAATTTTTTTGCGCAGTATTTACAAGTTTATTAGACGTTATAAGATAAGAAGATAAAAATGTATAAATAAAAATAATCCTTAGGATAAAAATCACTTTATAATCTAGTATGCAGTTAGAAATTTTACATAAAAATAAAAATTTTTAGTTTCCTACTAAAAAAGTATTCACCATTAATTTTTTTCTAAAAGTTAAATTTTTCTATCTCGTCCAAACAACAAAATTTATATTTTATAACCTCTAACCTCAAATAAAACCACGTGTTTACACACAGAATATTATCACAGAATTCACATGCGAAAAAACAACTTTGTTTTGACGTAAATTTGACTCATTGGGAAGCCAACACGTAATTAAATTAGTCTAGGATAAAACTTGATCATAAATTATTTTATGGCAATTTTGATTACAAGTTAATTTATGCAAAACGAAGTTTTGATGAAAATTTTGATCACAATATCATTTTTATGAATAACTTTTTTAAAAATTGTGATAGAGAATCAAATTTTCCTTGAAACTTTGATCTCAGAATTTTTTTTTTATTACAGAATCGAGTTTTAATTAATAAATGAGATACGAATTTCATATAGCTAACTTTGATCACAATATAATTTGTGATCCATACTTACTCGAAATTTAAATAGCCTGCTTTGACTGTAATTTAATGTAAGATTCGTGTAATAATTATACTATTACACTTTGGAATTATCCATGTACAGCTCTCATTATCACAATATAATTTATTCGATTCACAATTTTATATCTCCAAAAACAAGTGACAATCGTAGATTTTCTCAAAATTTGTTGTTTATTTCTGTAAAATCACCCAAATTTAATCTCTTACAGTTTAGGCTTCGTCCAGAATAATCAACTAAACTTTGTCAGCAGTCTTGCCAATATTATCTAGTAATAAGGAATCCAAATTTGACCTTTACATCTCCAAAAACAAGTGACAATCGTAGATTTTCTCAAAATTTGTTGTTTATTTCTGTAAAATCTCACAAAGTTAATCTCTTACAGTTGAGGCTTCGTCCAGAATAATCAACTAAACTTTGTCAGCAGTCTTGCCAATATTATCTAGTAATAAGAAATCCAAATTTGACCTTTATATCTCCAAAAACAAGTGAGTAACGTTGGTTTTCTCAAAATTTGTTGTTTATTTCTGTAGAATCACACAAAGTTTAGTCTCTTATAGTTTACATTTTGTCCAGAATAATCAACTAAACTTGGTCAACAGTCTTGCCAATATTATACTGTAATAAGGAATTCAAATTTAACCTTTATATCTCCAAAAACAAGTGACAATCGTAGATTTTCTCAAAATTTGTTGTTTATTTCTGTAAAACCACACAAAGTTAATCTCTTACAGTTTAGGCTTCGTCCAGAATAATCAACTAAACTTTGTCAGCAGTCTTGCCAATATTATCTAGTAATAAGAAATCCAAATTTGACCTTTATATCTCCAAAAACAAGTGAGTAACGTCGGTTTTCTCAAAATTTGTTGTTTATTTCTGTAGAATCACACAAAGTTTAGTCTCTTATAGTTTACATTTTGTCCAGAATAATCAACTAAACTTTGTCAACAGTCTTGCCAATATTATACTGTAATAAGGAATTCAAATTTGACCTTTATATCTCCAAAAACAAGTGACAATCGTAGATTTTCTCAAAATTTTTTGTTTATTTCTGTAAAATCACCCAAATTTAATCTCTTACAGTTTAGGCTTCGTCCAGAATAATCAACTAAACTTTGTCAGCAGTCTTGCCAATATTATCTAGTAATAAGAAATCCAAATTTGACCTTTATATCTCCAAAAACAAGTGAATAACGTCGGTTTTCTCAAAATTTGTCGTTTATTTCTCTAAAATTACACAAAGTTAATCTCTTACAGTTTAGGCTTCGTCCAGAATAATCAACTAAACTTTGTCAGCAGTCTTGCCAATATTATCTAGTAATAAGAAATCCAAATTTGACTTTTATATCTCCAAAAACAAGTGACAATCGTAGATTTTCTCAAAATTTGTTGATCACAATTTGATGGTGGTGGTACATATTCGAAAAATTAAATTTAATATTCCTTGGTCGTTTAAGCGCTAAATTCGAATTTTCCATGGCCAGCTCTCATTATCACAATATAATTTATCGATTCACAAATCTCATGGGCAACTTTGATGGTAAATTTGATTTTAGGATACATATTCGAAAATTAATATTTGTTGACTTATTAGGTATGCGCTTTTACCCGATAAATTCGAATATTCCATGGCTGGCTTTGATCACATATAATGTACGGCCAATTCACAATTTCCATGGTTAACTTTGATGACTAGATTTGTTTTTTTAAACAGTTAGAGTTAATTAATTTTTATGTGCAATATTATTGTGTATTTATGTTTAGCATATTTTTCCATATTATAAAGCGCAAACCATAAAAATTACTTAAATGGTAGTAAAGAGATTCCAGTAACAATTGTTTGTGTAATGACTGCACCGTCTAATATCCAACCAGTAAAAAAAGCCCTCACAGCGTATTAATGCAATATTTCATAAAGTTCAATTGCTGTTTGTGTGTGTGTGTGTGTGAGTGTGTAAATGTGTGCCCGCTTAAAAAAATCACGATACGTACTAAACTGCATAAGAACTATTTTATACTACATAGCCAGCTCCATCTTTATTCGTTGCATTTTGTATGCAATATATTCATCTTATGCAATTTTAGTTCTTATACCCCCACCCCACCAACAGCCGCCTTCGTACTATGCAGCTTTCTTATACATACTAAGATGTTCAACTGTTTCAAACTTAAATCATAGTTATCTATGGCTAAAATGACCATAAAACCCTCAGTGATCAATTTTGATTGTAGAAAAATTGCGTCAGTTTTCGCCATCATCAAACGAAAATTTTGTTGTTTGGTGGATGTTGTTTATTGGTTTGGTGTTATTGAAAAATCAGTTTGTATTTTGTAAATTTTTTTTTGGTGCGTGTGCGTGCGATTTTGTGCGTGGTGTTTTTTAATGTGCAGCAACAGCGCGCTTTTGGAATTTATTTATTTAAGCAGCAACAACAACAACGAAGAGGGAAAAATTGTTATTGTGAGGTTAGAGTTTTTGATTAATTTCAGTGGATTTTATTGGTTTGTTTGTGATAGAGTAGTGTTGGTTCTAATATCCAATAATAGCACGATTTTTTCCCTCCATGTTTTGTTATCTATCGTCAACTTTAACCCATTCAACAAATAATGTAATGTAAATAATTTTTTTATCATTTAAGTTAAGTACAAAAACGCGTCTCAAAACGAATAAATAAAATTCCATTTTTAGATATTTTTTTTCAAACAAAGTCCATCACGATAAAAATATTTGTACAATAAATTTTTCCACTCCAAAAAAATGGCGTTTCACCCATCCAAACGAACAAATATCTAATAATGTTTCACGTTAAAAATAGCATATTTGCACAGCCATTTTGTTAGTTTTTTTCTCTTCGTCTATATATTAAACGCTTAACGCACTTGGCGCACCAAAAAAATCTAGCCAACCAGATTTTTTTTAAATGCGGTCTATGCGGAATTGTCTCTCTCTCGCTTTCTCTGTCTATCCAATCGGGCGACATTATTTTGGTATTAAATCACATCGGAACGCCATCATTTTTTCCCCCCAAAAGTACACTCTAGATAAACTCATTTATGTAATTTTTTATCAGTTAGCTGGTCGAGTTTTATCTAAAAAATTTAGATATTTTATAATTTAAAAAATATTTGATTTATTTAACAAGTTTTATTGAAAAATAACCTAACCTAAAGAAAGTTGTAAGAACAGCAGTTTTGTTCCAATGCCCACTTTGCACTAAACAACTTTTATGGAACATTTTTTCACCAGAACATTTTTCCTTCTTGCAGTCGTATTTTCAAATTTATAAACAAAATTACGACTGGAAGTTCAACATTTGAACCAGAACATTGTTATTTTATATAATATAATAATAAATAATAATAATACACATTATTTGTTCCAATGCCCACTTTGTACTAAACAACTTTTTATGGAACATTTTTCCTTCTTGCTGTCTTATATTCAAATTTATAAACAAAATAACGACTGGAAGTTCAACATTTGAACCAGAACATTGTTATTTTAAATAAGTTTCGTTGCCTTTATTAATAATATACATAAATAACATTACATAAATTATAAATAATACACGAGATTTATTATTATGTAACTAGTTTTAATTCACGTTTTCTTATAAAACAATTGGCTATTAATATTTAGTTCTCTTTTCCAAAAACATTTTTCCATTTCTACAGAACATTTTTTCTATTTTTTTGAATCAGAACATTTTTTAATTAGAAAAAAATCGTCAAAGGGAACATTTTAGCTTTTAATTTTTTATCAACTATAACAGCAGAACATTTTTTCATTTAAGCAGAACATTTTGTTTTTACTAGAAAAAGGAACATTTTTCCCTTCAAAAGTATGTTCTTCGCCTACTTTAAATATTAAGCACGCACTGAATTATTTTCTACCTCTACACCAGAACATTTTTTTACTACAATAAATAGAACATTTTTCCTTCCCGCCTACTAAATTTCAATAGCGATTTGTGCTTTTATTGTAAGTAATAAATAACAAATTCGATAATCTCTTTAGATTTTTTCGTACATTTGTTTATTAACATTTTAGCTAAAACCTTGAACATTTTTTTTTGTTTTTATTACATATCCGCATTTCCCAATTAAATATAAATAAATATAATCTACTTTTTTGGGAACATTTTATCTCTATTTTTTACGATTAGGCTAAGAACACTTTTTCTCTAATCGGAACAATTTTTCAGCGCCTCCTTCGATATTTTTTAAGAAATTTGTTTAAGAAGGAAAAAACGCCGACTGATCGAGGGAACAATTTTTCCGCCTCTAGAACAACTTTTCCATTTTTTCGCTGTTTTATTTCTCAATAATTATTGCATAAAACTTTAGATAGCTAAAAGGTTTATATACTTTCTAATTTTAATTGTCTGTCGGAATATAAATTCATATAGAAATTATTTTGTTTTGTACTTTATAATTAGTGTTTTTTTGTTGTTGTTCTGTGTGCATGGTGAACATTAATGGATTATTTTCGGAATTTAGAAGAGTGGCTATGAAATTAATACTCGTTCCCGTCGCCTGTTTAATTTAAAAAATCGCTTTTCTTCTTCAGTTATAAGCGTATTTATGTACAAATCTCACATACTAGTTTATAATTTTGTACAAATAATGTACTATGTAATTATTCAAATATATGCTACTTTGTAATTAATTTCAAGTAAGTCGTTAGACAATTTCTAATAATTATGCATTGCAAATATGGTGAAAAATATTTTAATCTTGTACCTACATAGAGTAAATGCGAAAAATTCATAAAACTAGTTTTATTTATCGTGTGAAATTCAGTTAGTCGAGAGTTAGACAAAGACGGCTATAAGCTAAAGCTAATAACAAGATTTATTTAAATAATATTCTTATACACAAAGTTAAAAGCACAGTTATATTAAATAGATTTCATGTGAGGTATATAATATGTATACAAGTTTTGTTGTTTTTACGACGAAAAATATTTAAGTATATATTATAAATGGTTATAAAAAAATTTATTACCAGTTCGATTAATTAATTTGCTTTGCGTATTATACGCTTGTGTTTTTACAATTTTATTGTATTGGTGATGTGTTCATATAATTTTCTGATGATGGATGTGCGAATAAATTTTATTGTCATTTTTATTAATCATTTTTTATTTCTCACAAGTTTTATTTAGGTATTTGAAAAAGTGCCCAAAATTTCTATTTTTGCCTCGTTTTCATCTACTTGAGAATTTATAAGCATTTTAAAATAAGTCTACGTGGCGTTTTTAGTTTAAAAGTTGCAAGTCCCTGAAAAATTTTCAAAAGTGCCCAAAATTTCAGTTTTGGTACCTAAATTTTGGATGTAACAAAACGAATTTCATCCACTTTGAAGTTTTTTATTATCACTACACAAAATTAGTCAATTTGTCAAATATTTTGGGTTTTATAGTTGAAAAATTTCGAGTCTGAGACATTTTGAAGAGTGCCCAAAATTTCTATTTTTGCCTCGTTTTCATCTACTGGAGAATTTATTAACATTTTAAAATAAGTCTACGTGGCGTTTATAGTTTAAAAGTTGCAAGTCCCTGAAAAATTTTCAAAAGTGCCCAAAATTTCAGTTTTGGTACCTAAATTTTGGATGTAACAAAACGAATTTCATCCACTTTGAAGTTTTTTTTATCACTACACAAAATTAGTCAATTTGTCAAATATTTTGGGTTTTATAGTTATAAATTTTCGAGTCTGAGACATTTTGAAAAGTGCCCAAAATTTCTATTTTTGCCTCGTTTTCATCTACTTGAGAATTTATTAACATTTTAAAATAAGTCTACGTGGCGCTTTTAGTGTAAAAGTTGCAAGCCCCCGAAAATTTTTCAAAAGTGCCCAAAATTTCAGTTTTGGTACCTAAAATGGCACAATTTTTGGATGTAACAAAACGAATTCCATCCACATTGAAGTTTTTATTATCACTACACAAAATTTTCGTCAAATATTTTTTGTTTTATAGTTGAAAAATTTCGAGTCTGAGACATTTCAAAAAGTGCCCAAAATTTGGTACCCAAAAGCAAAAGTTGTTGATCATTAAAGCACGAATTTCGTGTGGCTAGAATATAAAACAGAATAAAAGTTTCAAAGCTTTTTTATTATCAATAAGACAAAATTATCCATTTTTTAGAATATATTGGACACTTTGGCTCCTAGTTCCCAAAATTTGAAACTCGTAAATCCCCGAAACTATAAAATAGGCTTCAGTTTTAAATATTGCTTCATACACAAACCTCCCTGCGAGAATTAGGCAGTTTTTTTTAAATACTTTCGGCTCCTTAGACCCCAATTTTCAAAATTTAATCCTTTCCATGATGTCCAAACTTAGAAAATAGACTCTAGTGGTACTATTATAGATTACGTAGCATATTATTATAATTTTGAAGAAATTTTTCGATAATAACTGTAATTATTTCGAAAATTTTTAGTTCGTTTAACTTCTGGGCTTAAAAATTTTGGCACTTTATGTCCTCTGATGTCCCCAAAAGTTCCCAAAAATCTAATTCTAATATTTGTAAGCGTTTTATGAATTCTTCAAAGTGTTTAATATTTCGAAAATATGGCCACATTTCCAAAAAAAATTCCTCCTAAGCACTTGATTATAATTAACTGCAACCTTAAATGTTTTGGTTCATATCATCCTGGCGTAACTGAATTTATAATGCAATAAAGTGCATCACTATTTGATTTTGCGTTTAAATCGCAATAAAACATCGTTTAAATACCTTTAGGTTTACATTAAAACTAAAAGTCGGTGAACTTTGCATATTTTCCTTGAAGGAAAACTGCATCAACTAGATGCATCATATTTGTTGGTGCTGTATGTAAAAATATCCTCAATTATCTCGACTTGGGAAGCAAATATAAATAATTACATAAATCTAAAATAATCCACGCGAGCACCAGAAAAAAGTTATATAGAGGTCACCACTGCCAAAAAAAAACCAGATCCACGCCGACTGTTCCAATTCATATCAAAACTGTTTTCCACGCAATAAGGGTAATTTTTTTAACTGGATGTTTATCTCAGTGATAAGTACCAAGTTCATACACACCAGGCACTCGTGGCTAAACGAAAAAATCAGTTTTATTTCATACGCCAAGTGAGACAGAAAGATTTTTTTCGTATAGTGCTAAAGCAGCTGGAACAATGTTGTTCAGGTGTGTGCGTTTTTATGGCTTTGCGAAAAAGTGGGGATAAGACACAATATTTAGATAGTGTGCCATTTTTTTGGTTGCAATATCATTTGACAATGTCTAGGTCAGGGTTTTAAGTGGTTGATGGTGGTGGAGTTAAGGAGGGAATTGTGAGGAAAAGCGGGAAAGTTTTCTAGGGTTAAGACTGCGATCGACAGGAAAATCAGGTACTAAGTTATAGAGGATTCGTAAAATTATAAGCTAGAAATGAGTGAGGATTCCAATATTCTGAAACTAAGTGAGGTTAGGTTAGACTAGATTAGATGAGGAAGTGTTAAGAGAGAGAGTAGGTTAGATTCTTGGAGTTTTTCAAAAATCTTATGTAATCATTTTCCAAAATTGACTAAGTAGATGAATTAGTGATTATAACTTTCAACTAACTTTCTTCTAACTTAATTTTTTGAAAAATTTCGAACATTTTGTAAGAAATTATACAACTTTATCTTGGAACATAATAAAATAACCACAAATATAAAATTTGCTTATAGGTAATAATTATTTACTAGAGGCAAAGAAATTTTTGTATACTTTATAAATATCTATATTTTTTTATATAATTATTTTTATAAATTGAGTTTTAGGTTATCAATCCAATGAAAATCCGGAAGTTAGCATCTTAAAAATTTTTTACACGAAATAAAAACTATTTTAGTTTCCTAGCCATTAACTTCTCCTGTTTGAATTCCAAACATTGCATCGCTCTTCTGTTTACCCACTAGATTTTCTAACGATACTTCCACTGCCATCTCGCGGCGTCCCCAACCACCACCACATTTATCTAATAATATTCCAGATTGGATATTCTTTTCAACTCATTAATTATTGGTTTTTGGGGGCAAGGCACGCTTGTTTGTTATAATTGCACATTACAATATCTTATGTAATTAACAATTGCATGGGTAATAAATTAAACGATATAAAACCGGTGTTTAAATCTAAATAAAATGTAGATTAAAATTTTCGTGTTCGCAAAGTTTACCATCACCATCACCTGCGTATTATTATGTTGTATAACTTAAGTTGCATCTTGATTTTGTTTTAAGGCTTATTTGTAATTTATTTATATAAAAAAAAATTATGTAATGCTGTGTATAGAATTGTGCACACACTAAACAGGAAATTAACACAATTTTTTCTTAATTATTAAACGGAAATATAATTGGTAATTAATTGAGTTCAGCTGAGTTAAGTGCATCATCATCAAAGTCGCCAAGGTCGATTACGCAACATTTCTGGTTCTAACGGAAGAAATTCAAACAGGAATTACGAAAATATAAGATACCCTGTATAGTTTTAACGGTTAAAGTTAGAACACAACACAAGGAACAAATTTTTTGGTTAGTTTACAATAAAGAAAAAAATTGGCGGTAAAGTTAAATTTTAACACCCTGTATCTTTTAAATGGTTAGGTTTAAAGTAAAACTCATAGACGAGTTTTCTTTTATTTTAGTCTGAAAAATGTACTTTCGGAGTTTTTACATAGAAAAAACAAAAAATTATTATATACGGTATATGAATATTGTATATACATATTTAGGTGATTTTTTTGATAAAACCCAAAACTGATTTCTACCTTATCCCTCTGGGAACACGCCTAAAAAAATTCCCATCCCAATTCGCATTATTTCCTGCAAAAAACTAACTAGGTATATATTTTTCGTTATTCAATTTATCACCCCGGGGGCTGATCGCTATCTCTCCACTTAATACACCTACTACAATTCAAATTACTAGCATTTTTTCCTCATTCGTCTTCCGAATTAATTCCCAAAGCCACCCAACCACATACTTAGATATACAGTTCGATATATAAAATTTACAACACATTGCCAACATAACTAACCCATGTATTAATTTTTACTAATGGTGCATTTCCGGCTGATGCCTAAAACAGATTTCCTCCATCCCCCGCAACATTCGCAGGCACACTGAACCAACACACAAACCTACCCCAACAAGGGAGGGTAGGGGGGAGGATCACGAATAAAAAAAGCGGGAGGGTCACTGCTGTGAATGAATAAGGGGGAGGGATCTAAGAAAAATGCGACTAGTAGGGGTGGTTTGGATTTTTATACAATGTAAGATTGTTAGGGGGTGGGGTGCTAGTGGTAGGGGGTGAGGATCGCGACTAGGTCAATTGGGGTGCGTGGTGGGGTGAATGGTTGTGGAAAAAATGGCGGGGAAGTGTGTGGATAAGAGTGAATCATAAAAAGTGTGGGGGAAATAAGTTGTAGAGGGTTGTAAGATTATAATATAACATTCTAGATGTTGTAGGGTTGTAGTTGTTTAACGCTAGTATGAAGTTTCATAAAATAAAATAAAATTGTGGTTTTTATCTAGTCAACTTTACGTGAATATTGTTTGAATATTTTTTTAGATATTTTTTCAATATTGCACTAAATTATTATTTTAACCATGAGGTTCTTATGTTTTGGTTTGTACTTAGAATCTAGACGCAGACGGTGTTTTGATAAACAAATTTTAGTAATTTTCAGGCAATAGTTCTGAAATTATCAAAACCATCGCTGTTTTTAACTTTATAAAATTGATAATACATATTTTTAATAATTAGAGTTTAAAAAAAAATCTTACAGAAACGATGGCAGTCTCTTGATTGTTTTTTTGGTTAACCCGACCATTTCTCTATAGATAGGTAAAAATTTGAACGAAATCCGACCAGTAGTTCTCAAGTTATGCCCAATTCCCCCAATATCTTTTAAATATTTTTTTCCAATATAAAATCGATATTAGCCGATATTTCTTAAAATAATTGTAATAAAAGCCTACTTTTGTGGTCAGTCGTACTTCCAAACGCTAGCATCATCACCTAGCATCTCTCGAATTCCCCGTACGAAATATAAAAAGGGCTTTTTAACTTTATAAAATTGATAATCCATATTTTTAATAATTAGCGTTTAAAAAAAAATCTTACAGAAACAATGGCAGTCTCTTGATTATTTTTTTTGTTAAAACGAACATTTCTCTATAGATAGGAAAAAATTTGAACGAAATTCGACCAGTAGTTCTCAAGTTATGCCCAATTCCCCCAATATCTTTTAAATATTTTTTTCCAATATAAAATCGATATTAGCCGATATTTCTTAAAATAATTGTAATAAAAGCCTACTTTAGTGGTCAGTCGTACTTCTGAACGCTAGCATCATCACGGAGCGTCTCTCGAAATATAAAAAGGGCATCATCAACCCTTACCGCGCGACTTGTACTCCCCTATCTCGGCTGGCGCTCACAGCTTGGTATGGGGTGGGGTGGGGGGCGTACAACAGAAAAAATAACAAGGAGTATTTTTTCTGTTGGTTGTGCAATGGTGGGGAGAGGACTGGCTGGCAATACTCCTTAAACTTCACTTACGGCACGCATGCGCTTCAGCTAAGATACAATTCTAAGGTTCGTGCATCTCGCTTGGAAGCGTTTTTCTTGTATAACGCCATCGTTGTTGCAACCCTTGTAGCCGTGCTGTGTCTCACTTCAAAATATTAAACTTGTATATTTATATCTTCGTCTTACTTTGGTCGTATTTTTGTCGGGTCCTTGTTCAATGCGTTATACTTGGATATGTTGGTCTTTGTCAGCGAGATTGTACCCTTATATTCTTAGTGTAAAGGCGTCATATTCAGACGCTGGACGTCTTTTACCCGACGCCGACGATTTTCTTAGTTATCTACCAACTTTCTTATAGTTTGGACGCGTCGCGGCGGCGGATATTAGACGAACACGGTGCCGTGTTATTTCAATATTATACAAGTTTGCTAAAGTTGATTTTAAATTACAAAATCACGAGTGCATAAAATTCACAATAAGTTTATTCTATATAAATAAATAAATAAATAAAAGTTTTTCTCAACGTCGTCGGATAAATTGTGCGGAAATTTATTTTGTTGGCGCGATCTGGATTTCGTGTTAATTTCGCTCAATTTGTGATTTGTTCAAAAAAATCTAGTGTGCAATATTATTACCTACCTACATTATTTAACAATATTTGTCATGTGAGTATATTTTGTTATTTTCTTTGATGGGAACTTTGACAGAATGAGAAATCACATGTGCCGTGACACCTGTACAATAAAAACCAGTTGGCTTTGCATAGAAAAATGACAATCAACCATGCACGAACTTATCCAAATAAATTATTGGTAAAAAATCGTCGCAAAAAATTTTTTTTTGTTTAAAAATCATTCCGACTTTCAATTGTTTTTTTCAAGTACATGTCAATGTTATTTTGTTTGTTTATTCGTTGAAACTTGTTCGGGGTTGAAACCGGTTTCAACGTGAATATATTTAGTTTATTTCGGCATTCTATCTAGTGTGCTTTGAATTTTAAAACAAAATCTATCAATAAAATAAATCGCTAATTTTTAATCGAGCTTTCTCGTGGGTTTAATTTTGTTGTTATAAAAATTTGGTCAATTTCTCGGTTGCCAAAATATTTCCCCCCCTATTTAGTGAGTCAGATAAATAGCGGATATTTTTAAAAGTTTTTCAAATAATCCTCCAGATAAATTCCAAGGTGAACTAACATCAAAATAACCGTCATTTTTTTGCCGAATCCTTTGTAGATTTGCTTGCCAATTTTTCTCGTGGGGTCAAATTAAATTTTTTGAATTGCGTCGGAAAACAATTTTCTAATATTCTAATAAATCACTTGATAATAAATTATGTCATTTAAAAAATCTAGAGTGTTATATTTGGTCAAAATAGTAAAACCCTGGGTGGCTTGATTTTTAACACAAATTGACCAAATTAGCTTATTTTATTCCAAATAATTATTTTCGTTTTTTTCATACCATCGCCAACAAAAATAACTTGTAACTTTTAATATAATCAAAGCCAACTAGATTTTATGCTAAAAGTTTTCACAAAACACTGAAAAATTTGGTCAAATTAAAAATAATTAAACAAACCTAACGTCGTTTTTATGAAGAGCTTATAAACTAATTTTTCAGCAGAAATCCAAGGCCAACTAAATTAATTTAGAATTTTCCTTAGAATTTGGTCAATAGGCCCGAATTTGTACCCTATTATAATATATTTATAATTTTTAAAACCTGTTACAAGTTATTTTGCGTTTATAAGTGAAAATACACCAAATTTGTTAAAATCCAAGTAGGCGCTGACTTAAATGATCATAAATTTCCTAGTAAATCTACAATATTTTTGACCAAATAAAAAACACCCTATTTTTTGTAGAACTTGGTCTTCTAATCCAGATAAAATAATTGTAAAAGTACATCTAAGTAGTCCATGTATGATGTAGGAAACTTTCGGATATTTTATACTTCTATTTATGATATTGACCAAATTGGTCTTCTAAATATATTGATGTGGTAATAGATATAGTTTTTAACCTGCGAAATTGGATTTTTTATGATAAAATAATTATTCAAGATTTCAAGGCAAACTAGATTTTTTTAGAAATTGGTCAAGTTATCTAATTTGTTTTAAAAAATGTGTGTGGTCAAGAGAATTACAATATTTTTTATATTTTTGTTCAGCCAATTTATGCAATAACGCATATTTTGTCATAATCCAAGTAGGCTCTAGCCTATAACCAAGCTATTAGCTTATTCCCTAGTTTGACCATTTCTATTAGATGTAAATTAACGTATTTACAATTTCCCCCAACCCAACGATAGTTCAAGTTACTTTTAGTTTGGAAAGTTTCGTTACTTATAGTTGTTGTGTTTTGTTTTTCAGATAACTACAATTAATCCAGCGTGTATACTAAGCAGGGGTCAACTGAAACATCTGCCGAGTATATACAATATCGATATAGAAAAAACCATACAAGAATATAGCACAATATTGAAACTATTATCAAGACAAAGAAAGAGATTTACAAGAAAGAGAGAGATTTACTGAGAATATAAGAGAGAGACAAAGACGGAAAGCACTATTAATATAATATACAGTAGTACTACCCTGTTTTTTAGTAGTAACGTAATCGGAGTTCCTTAGACAACTATAACAAAAAAAACTACTTTTTATACAGTTGTGTATAACTGCCATCATTATCACACGAGTGCAATATTTTGTAACAACAACAACATTAAGTACAAAAACGGAAAGTTGTTTAAAATTGGCAACGCCGTGACGCCGAACGTCGACTATCTTTGCATCCTAAACGGCATCCATAAACCATCAAAATTTTCACCACGGAGGAGCAAAACATACTCAGTAATTTAAAAGTTGAACATGAGAATCTTGTAGCAAAGTGGTTACAAAATTCCTTCAAAATACAGGAGAACACTGCCTTGGATTTGAGAGCAACACCATTGCCACCCCTACAAATACCAATGGCTGAGGTCAACAATCGGCCAGTGTTTAAAATGAACAACGATTTTTGGAATCAGGCACGCGGCCCACCCCAAAACCTACCACAAAACCTCTCCAACTCCAATCAAAACTCTCCGGTGCCAGGCTCGGCCAATTCGATACCGGCACATTCACCCAGCCAGCAGAGCAACAGCAGCCAAATCCATGTGATCACACCGGGGGCGCTGGCATTGCAACAAGCCAACCAACAACAAAACAACACGCAAATGCAACAACAAAACCAGCAACAAGCGCATGCGCAAGCACAACAACAGAACACTGCTCAGCAAAACAATCAAATGAGTCAACAACAACAACAACAACAACAACAAAATGCTACTCAACAACAACAGGCACAGCAGCAAAACCAACAACAGAATCAACAACAGCAACAACAGAATCCTCAACAGTCGCCCCATTTGGGCAGTCCGAATCCCCATGCACAAGCGACGCATGCGCATGTTTTGGCCGCTCAACAACAACATATGGTCAACATGCAACAACAACTGGGCAGTGGGCAGAATTCCCCGGATAAATTGATGACTGAGAAGATCGTCAATGAGTTACAAGTAGGTTTTGTTTCATATATTATAGTTGGTGTTGCATGGTTATTAGGAATGATGATGATGGACAATGTTAAAGAGCGTTAGGAGGGGGAAAATTAACTTTTTAGAATTGGGAAAATTTTTAACAAGAAGCTAGAGTTTGAACAAAGTTTCAGAATTTCAGATTGTTCTGAAGAATCTATCGAAACATTAACAAGCAAAACTGTTTTTCTATATAAAATAACTGCCCATTTTTTGCAAAATTTCATACAATGACAAATTTTACCTAACCTAACTTAAGTTAATTTCAAGGCCTTCTATATTTTAAACTTTTAAACTATGTCACCAACTTAAATTTCTTTTATATTACGATTTTTGTGCACAGATAAAATTATTTAATACAATGATAACGTCAACCTAACAACAAGATTAACTTAGTTGGCCTTGCAACCGAATTCTATTCCAAGGCCACCTAGAACGCGTCAATTTTGTACAATAAAAAATGATTTAGGGGCTCACTGTTATTCATTTTTTTATTATTAGCAATTTCATATATTGGCACATCTAATCTAGTAGGTTTGCAACTTAATTTAATTCCAAGGCCTCCTTAACATATCTACAATTTAAAAATTTAGTTCGTTTGGAAAAAACAAAAAAGCCTAGTAATTAGCTAACTAACCTAGAAATGTCAATATATGTCATTCCAAGGCCAGCTGCGATAGTTTTCATTTAGGTTTAGGTTTCCACGTGATAAAACCTAGCAACTTATAGCAAAGCCACCTAGATACAGCTTGAAATTGTAGGAATAGCCAACTTTTTCCCATTTATAATTTTTTGTGGTGTATCGTGCCGCGTTTAATTTTTTCCCCAACTAAACGTCTGATAATTTCCCGTCGAATCAATATATCCATAGTAATTTAACAGTTTTTCTAGCTATATAAACACACCGGAGTATAAAAGAAAATTGGCATTTATTATTTATTGATAGATATTAAAAGTGAATTGTTTTTTTCCACCAGCACCAAATTACTAGTTGGGAGTTTTTAAGGGAAAATTAGGAAAATTATGAAAGGGAGTGGGGTGGGGGGTGGTTTGGGTTTGGTAAAGAACGCTGTACAATATTGATTAATGTTTTTAATAAATATCCGAAGATGGTTTTTTTAACATTGTCCATTTGTTTTGTGCGTTGCATCCTGTTTTATTATTTATCAAAGCACGCTGTGTGTATTTTATTTTATTTTTACAACTTGACTTTATTTATTTTTTATTTACAATTTTTTCTATACGATAAACAATCGAGTTGGACAATAAATAACTGACGGTGAGATGACAAAACGACATATTACAGTCGCTAATTAATTTCATTATGATGATGATGTTGGTGATAAACGAATAAAAACCTGTACTTACTTTGTTTTTTCACCACACATGTTGCAGCATATGTTTCGGGGGTATGGAAAATGTGTGTGTACCTACTCGTGTAATTAAACTCTTTTTTTCTTCTCTGCTGGCATTATAAACGGCCCTATTAAAGACTATAATTAATTTTCTTGTTTTTTTTACTTCGATTCGTTTTGAGCTAATAAAGCCGTTTGGTACCGGAAAAAGCTATTTTAGAATAATAAACGACAGAGGGGGGTAGTGGGTAGTAAAACGAGGTTATGTTATTTAATTATTGTGCGAATAATTAACAGAATTGTGGTAAAAATATATTTTTTAAATGATTATTTTAAATTTCCCGCCAAATATGTGGTACCAACTTTAATTTAGAGCTAAATTATAAATAATAAAACCACCAACTTTTCGCCCAAAAAATTTTGTGGTTTATTAGAACCCACTTATTTTTGTTTATCTTATCAACACGTCAAATGACGTCACGCTATCATATATTATACTTCAATCTAGGAAATAATCTGACATTTTAGTAGCTTTGAAATTAAAATTACTAATAATCCAACGAATTTTTTCTTCAATCGCTTGTTATAGTTTGTCGTTTTGTACCCCACGTCGTAAGTGTCACTTACACCACCCACTACGATACTTTTCAGGAAATCAAACTAATTTCCCTTGCAAGTTGTTAGCATTTAAATGCAAATTATGCTGTAATAGTTTTCTTTTACGGATGAATTTTCGTTGCTATATGAAAAAGACAGAACTCTCATCTGTTTATTATTCATTATATTGTACCATACGCAAAACAGTTGATTGAAAAATTTAAATTAAAATGTGTACACCAGTAAAAACCTGGGTAAGTTGAGAATACTCAACCGTCGCAAAAAAATTAAAAGAATCTTGGTATTGGCTGTGCTGTATGATGATGATGGATGAGCGAGAGGGAGATAGTGTGCGAGTGAGATGCCACTACAACACACTTTTATAGTTAATGTAATAGATGTATTAATAGTAATAACAATTTTTCATGGGAAATAAAATAATTGACTATGAAACGATCTTGTTGTAAGAAAAACTAATTAAACTTTAAATTGTTTTTATGACAAAATAACTAATATAATATACTTTATTTTAATACTCATCGCGCGCCGGTGTTTTCTTTGCTTCACGTGGTTTTCCTCGGTGTGAATCGTGGACTCGGACGCCATCTACCCGGCGACGTCTCGAGTTGCACGAGGTTTTCCCTTGGTGGAAAAGTTTGCGTCTTTGCTTGGTGCACTTTTGCATGATTGTTTATTTTTTTTTTTGTAATGTGTTAACTTTCACCGTTCAGATTTTGTACTAATAAATACTAAACAGTTGCTTTCCCAACTAACGCTGCCGGATTACAATCAACTGCAGAGGACGTCTTCGGCGATATCTGAAAGGACGTTGGAAGAATGTTGGACTACACTACAGCGAGTGAGTTGGCTTCTATTCAACCGTGTATAGTAATCTTCCAGTGCTTTCAGTTTTGTAGTTGGTTTTTAGCTTTGTATGAGTTTTTTGGCAAGGAAGTCATCCCCTTGAATCATCAAAACTTTTTTTCCGTTATAAAATTTTTCCACTTTACCTATTTTAGTTTTTATTATTTACTCAAAACTGTCTACTTTACGGAATTTAATCAAAACTATCTTCCATTTTTGACATTTTAAACGACAGTTAACTTTTTATCGTCAGTTATCATAGACTAATTTTGTCACGCGCGATAATTTTTTTGTAAACAAGCAAGTTTTAGACTTAAATTAAATTCAAAATTGTGCCCAAAATTCGTAAATGCTGCCACAAAGATTCAATTTAACTATTTTCGAGATTCAAACTACGCAAAATATAACCTAACCTTAAATTTCTTATACTGAGCGAGCTATTTCAGACATAAGACTTAAAGTTCTACTCAAAATTGTGCCCAAAATTTCTTTAAAATTGAGGTGCCATGGTCTTGAATTTCGAAAATCGATTCAAATCTCTCTCAATATCACAACCGAAATATAAAAATGTGGAAAAAAACGAGCTTTTAGTTCTTTGAATCTCAAAAATGGTGCCAAAAATTCGAAATGGGTGCCATGGCCTAAATTTCGGGAAGCGATTCAAGTTTCTTCCAATATCATTTAGAACTTGCATCTGAAATATAAAAAAATTTGGAAAGAATTTTTTTTTGTATAGCTTTGAACTCGAAAATGGTGCCCAAAATTCCAAAAATGCTGCCACAAAGATTCAATTTTAACTAAGTATTTTCTAAATTAAAACTACGCAAAATATAACCTAACCTTAAATTTCTTATACTGGGCGAGCTATTTCAGACATTAAAGTTAAAAATTCTGTTCAAAAATGTGCCCAAAATTTCTAAATTGCTCAAAACTTCTTTAAAATTGAAGTGCCATGGTCTTGAATTTCGAAAATCGACTCAAATCTCAAATATCACAACCGAAATATAAAAATGTGGAAAGAAACGAGCTTTTAGTTCTTGAATCTCAAAAATGGTGCCAATCATTCGAAATTGGGTGCCATGGCCTTAAATTTCGAGAAGCGATTCAAGTTTCTCTCAATATAATTTAGAACTTGCATCTGAAATATAAAAAAATGTGGAAAGAATTTTTTTTTGTATAGCTTTGAACTCGAAAATGGTGCCCAAAATTCGAAAAATGCTGCCACAAATATTCAATTTTAACTAAGTATTTTCTAAATTAAAACTACGCAAAATATAACCTAACCTTAAATTTCTTATACTGGGCGAGCTATTTCAGACATTAAAGTTAAAAATTCTGTTCAAAAATGTGCCCAAAATTTCTAAATTGCTCAAAACTTCTTTAAAATTGAAGTGCCATGGTCTTGAATTTCGAAAATCGACTCAAATCTCAAATATCACAACCGAAATATAAAAATGTGGAAAGAAACGAGCTTTTAGTTCTTGAATCTCAAAAATGGTGCCAATAATTCGAAATTGGGTGCCATGGCCTTAAATTTCGAGAGGCGATTCAAGTTTCTCTCAATATCATTTAGAACTTGCATCTGAAATATAAAAAAATGTGGAAAGAATTTTTTTTTGTATAGCTTTGAACTCGAAAATGGTGCCCAAAATTCCAAAAATGCTGCCACAAAGATTCAATTTTAACTAAGTTTTTTCTAAATTAAAACTACGCAAAATATAACCTAACCTTAAATTTCTTATACTGGGCGAGCTATTTCAGACATTAAAGTTAAAAATTCTGTTCAAAAATGTGCCCAAAATTTCTAAATTGCTCAAAACTTCTTTAAAATTGAAGTGCCATGGTCTTGAATTTCGAAAATCGACTCAAATCTCAAATATCACAACCGAAATATAAAAATGTGGAAAGAAACGAGCTTTTAGTTCTTGAATCTCAAAAATGGTGCCAATCATTCGAAATTGGGTGCCATGGCCTTAAATTTCGAGAAGCGATTCAAGTTTCTCTCAATATAATTTAGAACTTGCATCTGAAATATAAAAAAATGTGGAAAGAATTTTTTTTTGTATAGCTTTGAACTCGAAAATGGTGCCCAAAATTCGAAAAATGCTGCCACAAATATTCAATTTTAACTAAGTATTTTCTAAATTAAAACTACGCAAAATATAACCTAACCTTAAATTTCTTATACTGGGCGAGCTATTTCAGACATTAAAGTTAAAAATTCTGTTCAAAAATGTGCCCAAAATTTCTAAATTGCTCAAAACTTTTTTAAAATTGAAGTGCCATGGTCTTGAATTTCGAGAGACGATTCAAGTTTCTCTCAATATCATTTAGAACTTGCATCTGAAATATAAAAAAATGTGGAAAGAATTTTTTTTTGTATAGCTTTGAACTCAAAAATGGTGCCCAAAATTCGAAACCTGTGGAACTCGAAAATTGTGCCAAAAACCCAAAAAAATCCTCCAAATTTTCTCAGTTTCCCCTTTTAATTTATTTAGCACTTCATGATTTTATTTTTTTGCAAAATTTTGGCATGTTTACTAGAAACTGTAAGTTAGTGCATTTAGTATATAAAAATGAACGATATAAAATGACATGACGATTGTGGGGTATTGGACAAAACAAAAAACAATCAGAACATGTCACATGGTGAGTATTTTTTTCTTATTCTGTGTCCCCAAAACCAAAAAAACACAACACGCTAATGTAAATATTATTCATTGAACCCAAGAATAAAAGAGCTTAAAATTTTTTCTAGTGCTTTAAAAATTCATAGCGTTCGAAAAAAGTTGCACTAAACAATAAAACTGCTTGTAATCCCTCCGTATGATGATGATGAAGAAAAAAATTGTATACAACCCCTTATTTGGTTTTAATGCGTGGGGTTGTAGATGTGATGTGATGTGATGATGTGAACCGCATTTTTTGGAATTTGGTTTAATTACACAAATAAAACTCCCTCTTCCCCCCTGCGAGACAAAGCAAACAATCGAGTGTGAAACTAAGCGTGCAATGTTAAATAAAATAAAAATAATAACACCGAAAAAAATTGGGTTGAGTCGAGTTTAAATCGCGCTTTTTCCAGCGCCCCCTTTATTTGCTCTGTAACGAAATTAAAAAAGCATTCGACTGTGCGAATTGGATTTTTAAATACTCCATCATCACGTCGTCGTTGGAACCCCTCGCGCGAATTTCCACGCACAAATTAAACTAGATTTTAAATTTTCCACATCGTTGTTGTTGTTGTTGTTGTTTTTCTGTTTATACTTTTAAGATGTAACGTGTTGATTTGCACTGCTTAACGGGTTGAATTATGGCCGGAAAACGGAAGTTGGTTTGGTTTGTAAGTATATACAGTAAAAGGAACCACCAGCAAGGAAAAACATCGCTGGGGGGATACTTGGAGTTTTGCAGGGGGCGACAGAAATTCGTATATTTTAATAAATTCCAGTAACTATAAATATAAGAAATCTAAATAACGTTGAAAAATTCAGTAAGTGAGGTTAGGATCACATTAAAGTCAGGTTAGGATACAAATTTAGTTTTGGATTTAGCTTAAAATTCACTCAGCGGTTCCAACACTGACAACATTTGCTGACGTGAATAAAGTAGTACGATAAATTTGAAACAGGCGAACATAGGCGCCCGCAAGGGGGGGGGGTAAGAGGGGTCAGTTGCCCCCCCTGGATTTCGGAACCAATTACCAATTCGTAACTTAGACAAAAAAACTATACTTTATAAAAATGGGTTTTGCCGCCCCCTGGAATAATTTCTGCGGGCGCCTATGCAGACGAATAAATGATTTTAAAGTGAGGTTAGGTACCTACAAGGCACTGCAATTTTTCCAATTTATCCTAAATATTTTTCACAATATTTCCAACTGACTCTCCTACCACCATATGCATCGTTAATCACCGATGTCTTTGTCAACCCCTCCGCGTCTAAACCAATACTTATTGACACCCTTTTTTCTATACGAATTCACATCAGCACCCCTCAACGAACCGAACCCTTATTCGTTGAATTTATTGAACTTATTGAATCGCATTGAATTTGTTAGACGAAGATGCGAAAAAAATATGGTGATGGTGGTGGTAATAATTGTGTTTAGTAACTTTAGGGGGGGAGGGAGTGAGAGGTGAAAAAATGGCCATCAAATTGGGGGTTTTTCCCTTTATTCCGTGTTCCAAAGCACTTCCTCTAAAATTGCCAAGTAAAGTGCAATTTTAGAGTCGTAATTTGGGAATTATTTGAAGCCACTTGAAAATTACTGGAAAACACGAATGTTATTAAATTTTGTTTCTGTGTGGGTAAAACTCATGTAAACTAACAGTTTTGTGGAATGATTTTCATAATTCACAATAATTTTCCAGTATTAGTTTTGGGTTTTATAAATTGCAAAACGAACAAGGATTACAAACTAAATTTCATTGTTATACTTTGAAGTTTGAGTTGTTGTAGCCGCCGCCATCTTGGATCCTTCAACAGATTTTCCCATAGTTTTTTCTCTTCTATCTTACAACATGTAATTAAAAATCCTTTTACTTCGCACCCCATTTAAACAAAACGCTTTTTCATCTTCCTTCACTCTTCAATTTTTTTCGCTGTGAGAATCGCGTCTTACATTGTAATCTAACACTAACCCAAATAAAAGGTTCCGATGTGTTCTATACCTGAGCACCTAAAACTAATTTACATATTGGGGGTTAATTTTTTTCTTCTTTGATTGTTTAGCTTGAAACAATTGCACAGACCATCTGGGGGGTTGAAAGGGTTAGTGTCGAAGGGTTGAAAAATGATATTAGTTTTGTTTTAACTGCTTCGCTTCCGTGTGAATATCTTACATTGTTTTTTATACTTGGAAACTAAATCGTTGGAAAAATTCGGTTTACGCCAAGATGTTATCTGTCACACGCATATATACGCCGCCAACCGCGATTTGATTTTCAAGTAATAAAAAAACGACAAAGAGGGTGGCTAGATTGTAAAATGTATCGAAAAGAGATCTGGTATAGTTTCAACAGATGCAATTTTATTTGTGGAGAGTGATACGCATTTTGTACCATTATGTACCATGTACACACTTATATAGTTATATCGCTCGATATATAAAACGTTTCTTAACTAAGTCACCCCTCGCCCTCTCCGCACACTAGATTCAGTATTTCAACGACTAGGAATCGCGGAATTTTGACAGGTTAACTTTTCTACAGTCAATTTTTTTATAAAAGTGAGGTTAGCTCACTTGAAAAATAATATTTAGGTTAGGTTAGGTTAAAATACAACCAGAAGTTCCAAATTAGTTACAAATCCACCGAGAAAAACGTTGAAAAAATTAATAAATTGCAATGAAATTTGAAACAACGAATAAGTGAGGTTAGGTCATTTGAAAAATAACATTTAGGTTAAGTTAGGTTAAAATCTAACCAGAAGTTTTAAAACAGTGACAATTTCAACAAATCCACCAGAAAAAATGCTGCAAATTTAAAGTAGTTTGATTAAATTATGGAAAAGACCAATAAGTGAGGTTAGATTATGTTAACGTGAAAAATTTAGATAGGCAAATTGACACTTTGAGTAAAACCTTATCAAAAGTTTCAAGTCTGTGATAATTTGAACAAACCCACCAGAAAAAATTCTGCTAATTTAAATTATGAAAAAGACAATAAGTGAGGTTAGATACCATTAAAGTGAAGTTAGATACAAATTCGGCAAACATTTAGCTATGCAAATTTACAATTTTGGCTGAAATCTAATCAGTGGTTCCAAATTAGTGATAATTTGAACAAATCCACCAGAAAAAATTCTGCGAATCTAAAATAGTACGATTAAATTATGGAAAAAGCAAATAAGTGAGGTTAGGTCATGTTAAAGTGAGGTTAGGTACTAATTTAACCAGGCAAATTTTCGCTTTTGGTAAAAATCTAATCAGCGGTTTGAAATTGGTGATAATTTGAATAAATCCACCAGAAATAATTCTGCGAAACTAAAATAGTACGATTAAATTATGGAAAATCTAATAAGTGAGGTTAGATACCATTAAAGTGAAGTTAGATACAAATTAGGCAAACATTTAACTATGCAAATTTACAATTTTGGCTGAAATCTAACCAGTGGTTCCAAATCTACCAGAAAAATTGCTTCGAATTTAAAATAAACAGATTAAATTATGTAAAAGGCAAATAATTGAGGTTAGGTCAGTTAAAGTGCGGTTAGGTACAAATTTAACCAGGCAAATTTTCGTTTTTGGTAAAAATCTAATCAGCGGTTCCAAGTTGGTGATAAGTTGAATAAATCCACCAGAAAAAATGCTGCGAATCTAAAATAGTACGATTAAATTATGGAAAAGGCAAATAAGTGAGGTTAGGTACAAAATTATGGAAAAAAGTGAGGTTAGATAACATGATAGTTTAGCTTATCCACGTGACTTTCTGTGTTTTCTCCCCGCCTCCCTGTATTAATTGTGCTAACCACGTAGTATCAATTATAACACGATACATGCTACAATTTATTAGATTTTAATTCATTAATTAATTAAAATAACAATAATTATAACTGCTGTATTGTAATGCAATGATTTGGCTCAATGACATTGGGATATAAAAACCACACACTCACACTCACACACACACATCCTATATATAGTTATAATACATATAAAGAAATTCCTGAGATAATATCGTCGTACTTTTTTATACAGAATAGTATAATGCGATAAAAATAATAAAAACACAACACTGACCCGCACAATATAAAATAGCGAGTCCAAGACTTAAAAGTCAATGTCTGAACTGAAAAGCCAGCAGTAAAAAACCGGTTATAACATGGTTTATAACACGAAAAAAAAACGAAACCTATAAAGAAATATCAAGCGACCTACGGCGAGAGCACGACGAAAAAAACAAACAAAAAAAAAACAACTGAAACTTGCAACGCGCGAGAAGACGAGACGGACAATCGAAAATCCGCCAACGTGATCCTGAATGATGTGATTGGAACAAAACCCAAAACAATGAAGGATTTAGCGTTCTAGGAAAAGGTGTAAATCTAGTATGCGTTGAATTAAGTTGTAACTGAGTGTCAGTTTTTGACATTGCCATGACAACCATGTTTGTTTATCCACCACGCCACCTTTCTAATAATATAATATAATATAATACGAGTATAATATAATATAATGTAGTTCGATGTAAAAATCAAGTGGGTGGATGTGAGGGAGAAAGAGCGAGAGAGAAAAAGAAAGTACAAAGAGGACCACAGAGAAATGTTTGTGTATAATTGAATTACCTTTAAGTGCTGCTTCTTTTATTCTTTGAACTGCCACTTAAATACTTATTCTTTGTTTTTAATCCTGTGAATTTTCTTTTATAAAAAGGATGGATGAGTGAGAGAGACAACAAACAGGAGGAGCAAGCAGATAAATGAAAGTTTTAAATATTTGATTCAAACCCAGTTACTTAAAAACTTAAAGAAAATAAAATCGTATTGCTTTTCGTTTGTATATCTACGACGCGCTGAAAGTTTTTCGGTATTTATGGAAAAAAATCTGGTGATTAAATGTGGAAAATGTTGATGTTGTTGTTTTATTGTGTGTTGGCGGCTGGTGCGGCGGTTTTCTTGGGACGATATAATTTAAAATACTAATATACGAAGATATTGACATGCGATATGATAAAATTATATTTCAAACTTGTAATTTGAAAATTTTTAGTTAATAATGGCTGGAGAACACGCCATAATAGCCTCCGTCGACATTTTTCCTTTTTATATTAAATTTCACTCGGTGACGAAGACAAAATATTCATGAAGCATTAGTTTCTAAATACTTGCACATTTCAAGTAAATATCTACAAAACTGTAGATAATAAATTTACAATTTTTGATAATACCTCGTATATTATACAAGGTTAGCCCAAAAACACCCACGAAAACTTATATCCTCAAAAAATTTAAGTACAATAGTGCATTCGATTTTTCAAGTTAGTTTTTGATTTAAAAAAAACACACCTATACAGGGTGCAATCAAAAAATAGGTACAATTAAAAATATTTCTCTGTAGAATTTTTTCTCGGTTAAATTTAGCGTCAATATAAATAAAGACAATTGATCATCAATAAAATCAGCATCCAATTGAAATTAAACTGTATGTTTTTTATCATCAATTGTTTGAATATTTGAGTTTCAATGGGTTTTGTCTTGTAACCTTGAGGATTTTAAGTGATGGGACATCGCTATATTTATTTTAACAACGGAAAAGTCGCCTGTATATATACAGGGTGTAGTAGGAAAGTAACTACGGGCAAACTAGAAAAATTATTTTAAATCTTGTTGGAAATTTCTCCAATTATAAATATGCAAAAGACAATTGCACATCATCACATCAATCAACACTTTCATTTGTGTTATTGTTTGTTTTAGTGTAATAGTAGAGGTAGAGGATAATTATCGATTGTTTGTTTGTTTGTTTTTTTCGGTGACATTTTTTGTTTTTTGGCGCGCTTTTAAATAATTCTTTTATTATGCGTGAAAATCACGAAACGAAATTTAATATCTACAAGTAAATGCGGCGTTTATTAATAAAATGAATTATGATTAAATGCAACGACACTCACACATACACATCATATAGAGACATGTACATACACATAAACCAATCTTGTATTTTACCCTTGACAATATTTCCCCCCTCTTATAAAAAAACGCCTTTATCCAGGGTTCTATACGTTGGCAAGGCCGTCTTGATGCATGCAGTTACCACACTTGCATTTACTCACTTAAAACCGCGGTACAGAATGTTCAAGTTAAGTTCCTTCATCATACACACATTAATAAATATTATTCCAACTATTATTATTATTTGATGGTGACACGCTGAGTGAAATTGTGTAAAAACTGAAAATAGTGATTTGATTGTTAGTGTGAAAGTTTAAGTTGGCCATGCCACCATCACCACAACTGTCAAATTGACTTTTTTTGGAAATTGGGTAATGTGCGCGCACACTAACCACTACCTGCCCTCTATGATGCCAATAAGTGCGCCTGAAATTTTGGATATTTCTATTAGTGACTGTGATTTTTTACACTTTGTTTTCGGGGTGGCGTAGGAGGGGGTGAAAGTGTCAAGGGATAAAATATACCGACACTAATGATCGTTATGGAGACTGATACAGCGGTTTGTATGATTTTATTTTGAAAATTTTCGTTGTAAAAAAATAATTATTTTAATTTAAAATAACAAATGACTGTCAATTTTTGTTGTATTAGCGGCCATTTTGAATTAATTTTCGGATTTTTTAAGTCACCGAACTTCTACTGGTACATTTTCTAATAAAAAAATTATATTTAACTAAATTTCCGATTTTTCTAGTCACCATAGGCTAATAATTAACCTCAAAAGTATTTGGAATAATTCGAAATAATCCACTAAAAAAAAAAAAAAAACAAATGACAATCGACATTTTTATAACAATTTTGAAATAATCTGTCGCCATTTTATAATTCTGAATTTACCATTATATGTTAGATTTTAAGTTAGGTTAGGTCACTATTTCAGTTTTTATAGTTTTTTTTTTATTATTTTCACTTTTTGTCAATAGTGAATCAAGTAATCTTGTCTTATCTTATCTTATCTACTAAACTATTTTCTTATTTTAAATAAATAAAATAAACTTTTACTGGGTTTCTAACCTAACATAACCTAAAAATTACTTTTTGTATATCTAGAAGTGTTTTTTACTATTCCGCGTAGTTTTACGGAACATCCCTCGTATATTCTACAAGGTGACTACAAGAATTATTAAATAAAAACCACAAATTTGCGATTTTTTTCCGTGATGTGTCAAAAATATTCAAATCGTTGCCATTTTGAAACAATCCACTGTTTGGGCGCCATTTTGAAACTTAAAGTTAGGTTAGATTAATCGTTGAAAAGGTTTAAGTACAGAAACGTAATAATTTTTTTCTTAAATTTCGCCAAATGACGGCCATTTTATCAAAAAATAAATTTGTGTTTTGTTAGAAGATTTTTTCAGTAAAACTGCAATTTTTGGTGTGTTTTATCCAAAATTACTAAAATATCTCGCGTGTTTTCTAAAAGTTTCTTAAGAAATCGTTTACACAACAATAGAATGTGGCGCCATCTTCAAATAAGTTTGATTTTAAGTTAGGTTAGGTCACTATTCCAGTTTTTATAGTTTTTTAAAATTATTCTTACAATTTTCAATAGCGAATCAAGTTACCTTGAAGCGTCGTGTTCAAAAACTTATCTACTAAACTATTTTCTTGCTTTTAAATAAATAAAATAAACGAAGATGTGACTTTTACTGGGTTTCTAATCTAACATAACCTAAAAATAATCATACTGTATATCTAGAAGTGTTTTTTATTATTCCGCGTAATTTGCGATTTTTCTAGTCATCATAGGCGAATAATTAACCTCAAAAGTATTGGGAATAATACGAAATAATCCACTAAAAAAAAACAAATGACAATCGATATTTTTATAATAATTTTGAAATAATCTGTCGCCATTTTCTAATTCTGAATTTATGTTATAGGTTTGATTTTAAGTTAGGTTAGGTCACTATTCCAGTTTTTGTAGTTGTTTTTTAATTATTTTTACAATTTTCGATAGTGAATCAAGTAATCTTAACACGTCATGTTCAAAAACTCATCTCCTAAACTATTTTCTTGCGTTTAAATAAATAAAATAAACAATTATGTGACTTTTACTGGATTTCTAACCTAACATAACCTAAAAATAACTAGAAGTGTTTTTTATTATTCCGCGTAGTTTTACGGAACGCCCCTCGTATATTCTACAAGGTGACTTCACAATTATTAAATAAAAACCACAAATTTGCGATTTTTTTCGGTGATGTGTCAAAATATTCTAATTCTAGCCATTTTGAAACGTTAAAGTTAGGTTAGATTAATCGTTGAAAAGGTTTAAGTACTGAAACGTAATAATTTTTATCTTATTTCGCCAAATGCCGGCCATTTTATCAAAAAATTAAATTTGTGTTTTGTTAGTAGATTTTTTCAGTCGTGTTATATCCAAAATTACTAAAAAACCTCGCGCGTTTTCTAAAATTTTCTCAAGAAATCGTTTGCACAACAATAGAATGTGGCGCCATCTTCAAATAAGTTGCCATTTTGATTAATTTCAGTAATTTTCTACAACAAAACTTATTTTCATCAATTTCATACACTTTTGTTTAAATTCGTCTGTAGCTTCTGTTTTATTGACCCAGCAAACATAAAAAATAACGGAATGATTGGAGAATTTTCACCGCAACATCATCATCATCATCACGGCCAACTATATGATTACTTTACAATTCTAAACTGGCATTGGTTGGAGGGCAATTATAAAATAATTTTATCCAACGGTTTTGTTCTTGTATCGGTACTACCACATCACATCGTAGTACTACCAATCGTCGTGTTAATTTCTAATTAATTTGAATAAATCGGAGAGGAAAAACCTGCGAAATAATAAATTAATGTAAGCGCGGTTTATTTCCCACAGTACTTTATCAAAATCCGCTATATGCGAGTTAATATATAACTAAAGCATGTTTCAGGACAAGTTTCGTTCGTTTGCCGCAGTTTTTCTCTTCCACTTAGCTTGTTTTGGTTTTGTTTTGATTTGGAAGAAAGCTAAGTAACTAGGCAACAAGATTCTACGTGGTTGTTATAACGGACTGTACTTTAAGATATAATTGCCGCTCATTATAATTATTATTATCATCGTCACCATCAGCTGCATTTATTAATATGAATTTAAATCAATGGCGGTTTTAGATTGTTATAATTATTGAGCTACCCTTGTAGTTTCTACGAGGGCGAAGCACAAAATTTCTGGCTTAATTTGCAAAACTTACCACAAGTTAATTTTAGCTTGTTTTTCTAATTACCTGGTTGACCTCATGTCATTAGGAAGTTTATTGTCGATTGTGTTTTGTTTATTGCGTAGGTAACGTTATAATAAACAGTAAAGTAGAAAAATGCACTTTTCGAATTAGAATATTTTTCTGAGGTTTTGTTGTATCTAAGAGGTCATCGAGTGTGCCATGCCCTTTTCCCTCTTCTCAGTCGATAATTACATGAAAATATGTGTGTTTAATCTTCTGCAACATCTAACTATTCGTTTTTTTCTAAATAATAAAAGTTGTTTATAAGATGTACCAATATGGTACCTAACCACACCGCCAGAGTGCCTACCATAAAGATTCCGTTATAAAATAAATGAGATATACCTGTGTACGCTTTTTGTTTGCTCGTTTTTCTAATAGTAAAATTACATTGCTTATAATAGACAATATCAAGATTGACCTAAACGTTTTGAATATTGTGGTAGAGGGAGCCAGTGTATGCGCGCGAAAAAACGCTGAACAAAACAAAATTCTTTAATCTGTTGTGAATGTTCTCTACACATATTATTTTTACGAGATGTCACATGTAATTAAAGAATGAAAATTATAAATCTTTCTGTTAGGCACTAACACCTGTTTCAACTTTTAAAGTTTTATTATTTGTATTTTTAATTGATTTGATGCGCATTTCGTGTTAATGTATTTGTTGTAAATTACTTTTTTTAACTGCATGCACACTTATTATGGCGAAAGTGATGGTGTCATCAAATCTTCCTAAAATTTAAAATCTAACCTAACCTATCTTTGCTAAATATATAAATTTTGTGAAATTCTATTTTAATTCTAATTTAAAACAGGTGAAATTCTATCGACTATAGTTTTGTAGGTTAAGCCGATGGTCGCCCAATTTTTTTGTATAGTCAACAACAATAATTTCTGTAAATACTAGTGCCAATTTGACGTTTATAACCCAAAAAACAAGTGAACTACATCAAATTTTCCAAAAAGTCTAACTTTTTCTGAAAATTTGTGAAATTCTATCGGCTATAGTTTTGTATCTTGGGCCGATAGACACGTAATTGTTTTTGTATAGTCAACAGTAACAATTTCTATAAATACTAATGCAAATTTGACTTTCCTAGCCCAAAAAACAAGTGAACAGTGTTAAATTTTTCCAAATATGCCAACTTTATTTGAAATTTTGTGAAATTCTATCGGCAATAGTTTTGTATCTGAGGCCGATGGACACTCAGTTCTTTTTGTATAGTCGACAGCAATAATTTTTGTAAATACTAGTGCCAATTTGACGTTTATAACCCAAAAAACAAGTGAACTACATCAAATTTTCCAAAAAGTCTAACTTTTTCTGAAAATTTGTGAAATTCTATCGGCTATAGTTTTGTATCTTGGGCCGATAGACACGTAATTGTTTTTGTATAGTCAACAGTAACAATTTCTATAAATACTAATGCAAATTTGACTTTCCTAGCCCAAAAAACAAGTGAACAGTGTTAAATTTTTCCAAATATGCCAACTTTATTTGAAATTTTGTGAAATTCTATCGGCAATAGTTTTGTATCTGAGGCCGATGGACACTCAGTTCTTTTTGTATAGTCGACAGCAATAATTTTTGTAAATACTAGTGCCAATTTGACGTTTATAACCCAAAAAACAAGTGAACTACATCAAATTTTCCAAAAAGTCTAACTTTTTCTGAAAATTTGTGAAATTCTATCGGTTATAGTTTTGTATCTTGGGCCGATAGACACGTAATTGTTTTTGTATAGTCAACAGTAACAATTTCTATAAATACTAATGCAAATTTGACTTTCCTAGCCCAAAAAACAAGTGAACAGTGTTAAATTTTTCCAAATATGCCAACTTTATTTGAAATTTTGTGAAATTCTATCGGCAATAGTTTTGTATCTGAGGCCGATGGACACTCAGTTCTTTTTGTATAGTCGACAGCAATAATTTTTGTAAATACTAGTGCCAATTTGACGTTTATAACCCAAAAAACAAGTGAACTACATCAAATTTTCCAAAAAGTCTAACTTTTTCTGAAAATTTGTGAAATTCTATCGGTTATAGTTTTGTATCTTGGGCCGATAGACACGTAATTGTTTTTGTATAGTCAACAGTAACAATTTCTATAAATACTAATGCAAATTTGACTTTCCTAGCCCAAAAAACAAGTGAACAGTGTTAAATTTTTCCAAATATGCCAACTTTATTTGAAATTTTGTGAAATTCTATCGGCAATAGTTTTGTATCTGAGGCCGATGGACACTCAGTTCTTTTTGTATAGTCGACAGCAATAATTTTTGTAAATACTAATGCAAATTTTACATTTATAACCCAAAAAACAAGTGAACTACATCACATTTTCCAAAGAGTCTAACTTTTTCTGAAAATTTGTGAAATTCTATGGGCTATAGTTTTGTATCTTGGGCCGATGGACACGTAATTGTTTTTGTATAGTCAACAGTAACAATTTCTATAAATACTAATGCAAATTTGACTTTCCTAGCCCAAAAAACAAGTGAACAGTGTTAAATTTTTCCAAATATGCCAACTTTATTTGAAATTTTGTGAAATTCTATCGGCAATAGTTTTGTATCTGAGGCCGATGGACACTCAGTTCTTTTTGTATAGTCGACAGCAATAATTTTTGTAAATACTAATGCAAATTTTACATTTATAACCCAAAAAACAAGTGAACTACATCACATTTTCCAAAGAGTCTAACTTTTTCTGAAAATTTGTGAAATTCTATGGGCTATAGTTTTGTATCTTGGGCCGATGGACACGTAATTGTTTTTGTATAGTCAACAGTAACAATTTCTATAAATACTAATGCAAATTTGATTTTCCTACCCCAAAAAACAAGTGAACAGCGTTAAATTTTCCCAAATATACCAACTTTATTTGAAATTTTGTAACTTTCTATCGGCTATAGTTTTGTATCTTAAGCCGATAGACACCTAATTGTTTTGTATTATGAATAGCAATGATTTGTGTAAGTACTAGTACAAATTTGACGTTTCTAACCCCAAAAACAAGTCAACAACATTAAATTTCCCAAAAAATGTAATGTTTTGTTGAAAATTTGTCACCTACGATCGGCTATATTTTTGTATCTTAAGCAGATGGACACGTAATTGTTTTTGTAGAATCAACAGCAATAGTTTCTGTAAACACTAGTTCAAATTTGACGTTTCTAACCCAAAAAACCACTGAATATTGCTAAATTTTCCCAAAAATACCAACTTTATTTCAAATTTTATGAAATTCTATCGGTTATAGTTTTGTATCTGAGGCCGATGGACACGCAATTCTTTTTGTATAGTCGGCAGCTATAATTTCTGTAAATACTAATGCAAATTTGACGTTTATAACTCGAAAAACAAGTGAACTACACCAAATCTTCCAAAAAGTCTAAGTATTTTAATTGATTTGATGTAAATTACTTTTTTTAACTGCATGCACACTTATTACGACGAAAGTGTGGTGTCACAAATCTCATCCTAAAATTAAAAACCTAACCTAACTTATCTAAATAGCCAATCAAATTCGTATATTTATCCCGCCAAATACGAAGTTAGCTACTAAACTCATTTTGTCCAACAATATAAAAATGTTGGTTACTGCAGAGCAAACAATATAAAAACTGCACACACAATTTATTTAAACTGTTTATGAGTGACGATAAAAAACAACACATATACACACTTGCCTGATAAAAGTTCTCTGACCTACCCCACAAAAGAATATCACAATCTAAATATATATTCGATTGTAAAAAAAGGTGGACGTAATAAAAATTTTATTCATTTTTCTATTGTTTATTTATTTACTTACTTGGCCAACTGAATATTCATTTTTTATGTATATATGTATATATACATCATTATAGTGCGCTTAAGTTCGTTAAAGTCAATTGTTTGTCAATAACAATGAAATGATTTGTTGGTTATTTAAATATTAAAATGAATGAATGCTTTTGTGTGTGTGGTTAAGTTATGATATTTATTTGGTTTTAATTATATTTTACTAATGGTTACTATTTTCACACACACCATGAAAAATATATTTGATATTAATACAATTATACAGTAATTTAATGCAGATAATTAAATTTTTTTAATCACAAATGAGAACGCTGTTTAGCCTGCGGGGGGAATTAGTTATTATTACTAATAATAAACTTGAATAAAAACCGATATTTATTATTTATTGCCGCTTTTTCCTGTATGCAACAAACACAACCTTAAACAACAATTTTTTCCAATTATAATTATAAATAAATACAATTTTTTCTTCTACTTCTACGCAACAGGTTACTGCACTTTGGTATTTTTTTGCCGTACAATGTAGTGTGAACTGAAGCAATATTTGATCTGGGTACAATTTGTTTACGTTTATGCGCAACTGTACAGACATAAACACAACACAATTTCTTTTATTATATGCATTTTTTTATCGCTGTGGCCTACCTCAACAAAATGACGCGCGAAACGACATTGAGATAGGTTAAGGAAGCGAGGTGATTTGTTCATTTGTTCAACAATGTGAAAGTACTGGAGTTTGTTGAACTCACCCGGTATAATATACGGGGTTGGTGCAGTAAAATGTACCATAATAATTTGGTTTCTTACGCAATTTTTTTTTGCATAATAAACAGCAATATTTTCTATGAGTACTGTAGCAAATTTGAATTTTCTAACGTAAAAAACAAGTGAACAGCGTTGATTTTTACAAAAAAAAATTCATAAAGCATACTTCTATCGACTACAGTTTTGTTGGTTAAAGCAATATTGATGCAGTTCTCTTTGTGTAGTCAGCAGCGATATTTTCTGCGAATACTGTTGTAAATTTGACAATCCTAACCCAAAAAACAAGTGAACTGCATCATAATTTTCAAAAAGTCTAACTTTTTTTGAAAATTTGTGAAATTCTATCGGCTATAGTTCTGTATCTTTGGCCGATGAACACGTAATTGTTTTTGTATAGTCAACAGCAATTATTTCTGTAAATACTAATGCAAATTTGACGTTTATAACCCAAAAAACAAGTGAATTGCATCAAATTTTCCAAAAACTCAAACTTTTTTTTTTGTGAAGTTCTATCGGCTATAGTTTTGTATCTTGCACCGATGGACACGTAATTGTTTTTGTATAGTCAACAGCAATAATTTCTGTAAATGATAATGCAAATTTGACGTTTATAACCCAAAAAACAAGTCAACTGTATCATATTTTCCAAAAAGTCTAACTTTTTTTGAAAGTTTGTGAAATTCTACTGGCTATAGTTTTGTATCTGAGACCGATGGACACCCAATTCTTTTTGTATAGTCGACAACTATAATTTCTGTAAATACTAGTGAAAATTTGACGTTTATAACCCAAAAAACAAGTGAATTGCATCAAATTTTCCAAAAACTCAAACTTTTTTTTTTGTGAAGTTCTATCGGCTATAGTTTTGTATCTTGCGCCGATGGACATGTAATTGTTTTTGTATAGTCAACAGCAATAATTTCTGTAAATGCTAATGCAAATTTGACTTTCCTAGCCCAAAAAACAAGTGAACAGTGTTAAATTTTTCCAAATATGTAAACTTTATTTGAAATTTTGTGAAATTCTATCGGCTATAGTTTTGTATCTGAGGCCGATGGACACCCAGTTCTTTTTGTATAGTCGAGAGCAATAATTTCTGTAAATAATAATGCAAATTTGACGTTTATAACCCAAAAAACAAGTGAACTGCATCAAATTTTCCAAAAAGTCTAACTTTTTTTGAAAATTTGTGAAATTCTGTCGGCTATAATTTTGTATTTTGGGCCGATAAACACGTAATTGTTTTTGTATAGTCAACATCAACAATTTCTAAAATACTAATGCAAATTTGACTTTCCTAGCCCAAAAACAAGTGAACAGTGTTAAATCTTCCAAAACTTTTTTTTTAAATAAGTGAAATTCTATCGACTATAGTTTTGTGGGTTAAGCCGATGGTCGCCTAATTCTTTTTGTATAGTCAACAGCAATAATTTCTGTAAATACTAGTGCCAATTTGACGTTTATAACCCAAAAAAACAAGTGAACAGCGTTAAATTTTCCCAAAAATATCAACTTTATTTCAAATTTTATGAAATTCTATCGGCTATAATTTTGTAGCCGAAGCCAAGTGACACCCAATTCTTCTTGTTAAGTCGACAGCTACAATTTCTGTAAATGCTAGTGCAAATTTGACGTTTATAACTCAAAAAACAAGTGAACTACACCAAATCTTCCAAAAAGTCTAACTTTTTTTTAAAACAGGTGAAATTTTATCGGCTATAGTTTTGTATCTGAGGCCGATGGACACCCAATACTTTTAGTATAGTCAACAGTTATAATTTCTGTAAATACTAGTGCAAATTTGACGTTTATAACCCAAAAAACAAGTGATCTACACCAAATCTTCCAAAAAGTCTAACTTTTTTTTAAAACAGGTGAAATTCTATCGACTATAGTTTTGTAGGTTAAGCCGATGGTGGTCTAATTCTTTTTGTATAGTCAACAGCAATAATTTCCGTAAATACTAGTGCCGATTTGACGTTTATAACCCAAAAAACAAGTGAACAGCGTTAAATTTTCCCAAATATACCAACTTTATTTGAAATGTTGTGACCTCCTATCGGCTATAGTTTTGTATCTGAAACCGATGGTCACCTAATTGTTTTTGTACAATCAAGAGTAATAATTTTTGTAAACACTGGTGCAACTTTGACGTTTCTAACCAAAAAAACAAGTGAGCAGCGTTAAATTTCCTAAAAATATTAACTTATTAAAAAAATTTATAAAGTTCTATCGGCTATAGTTTTGTATGTTAAACCGATGGACATCCAGTTCTTCTTGTATCATCAAACGCAATAATTTCTTTGAATACCAGTGCAAATTTGACGTTTCTAACCCAAAAAACAAGTAAGCAGCGTTAAATTTCCTAAAGATGTTAACTTTTTTGAAAAATTTTGTTAAGTTCTATCGGTTATAGTTTGGTATCTTAAATCGATGGACATCCAGTTTTTTTTGTATAATCAAATGTGATAATTTCTTTGAATACCAGGGCAAATTTGACGTTTATAGCCCAAAAAACAAGTGAATGGGTTCCATGTTTCCAAAAAATATCAACTTTATTGAATTATGCTCATATTTTTCTACGGGGTTAATACAAAAAATGTTGAGCTTAGATCTAATTAAAACAGTTCTAATTCCCATAGTTATTCTAAAACGGTTTTTATATTACAAGTTTAGTTACATTTTTCTGCTTCACCTCATTTACAACACCACTGTTAGTTTAACTAATTAAATTTTTCCTAATTATCAGTCGCATAAAAGCTAATTAAAATACCAGCGATGTGTTTTTTACAAGCTTTAGAAATTTATATGGCTACTAAAACGCAACTTGTTATAACATATGTCAAAGAGTGAGTGTTGTCCTTTTTTGTCGTTCGCACCATCGGACCTAAACAGTGCAAAGAGAGACAGCCAAGCCGGTCGTAACGTTCGATTTATTGTATGTGGTTTTCTTAATATGACGATTTCTATTCTATAGATCGAATTAAAGCCATTCAATTAGTACATTCTTAATTTCTTCAGTGTTTTTCTTTGCACACACAATATTTATGTCTTTATTTTCACGTGATTATTTACACGGTTTTTATGTGTAGGTACACAAAACCGAAATTTATTCCAATTAAATTAATTTTATAACAAAACAGGATTTCTCCAAATCATTTCCAGACAGTGGATATTCATAATTTATTACACTTTTATTCAACGAACTTTCACATATCACAAAGTTAACAAAATCAATATTTTACGCAATGTGTGCTGTGTAGGAAAAAACAACAGTAAATAAACAATGTCTAAAGCTTCGAAGAAATTTATTGAACCAACCCCGTAGATTATACCAGGATTGTGCAATAAATTTCACAAAAACCCATCGTTATTTTATACTGTTATATCTTTTACGTCTACTAAACGACAATGAAAGCCAGTTGGAACAATAATCGTTCAACGATGTGGAGGTGTGTCCATAGTAGTAGGTGTTAGTTCGGGTTATAGACGAGGCCATTCTAAAAATGGCAAAAAAACTTAATCACAATATAATGGAAAAACTACAACAAATAAAACGTGACCCCACAATACGTCGATATAATCATGGTGTGCGTTTTTTTGTAGAACACCCGGGAAAAAACCGCATGCACACTAGATGTTTTTATTATTAATTTAATTGTGCTCTCAGGGCTGAAGTTAACATCATTATACCATGGTTTGGACGCAGTAATAAAACAAACGCGACTTAATTTATGTAGTTTGTCCTGTCGACGGCGGTTTGTGAACTCACCCTATAAATTCTATAAATTATACGGGGATGGTCCAATATATTTGGTAAATCCACCTAAAAACCAAATTATATCGGCTATAGTTTTGTATCTTGCACCGATGGACACGTAATTGTTTTTGTATAGTCAACAGCAATAATTTCTGTAAATGATAATGCAAATTTGACGTTTATAACCCAAAAAACAAGTCAACTGTATCATATTTTCCAAAAAGTCTAACTTTTTTTGAAAGTTTGTGAAATTCTACTGGCTATAGTTTTGTATCTGAGACCGATGGACACCCAATTCTTTTTGTATAGTCGACAACTATAATTTCTGTAAATACTAGTGAAAATTTGACGTTTATAACCCAAAAAACAAGTGAACTACACCAAATCTTCCAAAAAGTCTAACTTTTTTTGAAAATAGGTGAAATTCTATCGACTATAGTTTTGTAGGTTAAGGCAATGGTCGCCTAATTCTTTTTGTATAGTCAACAGCAATAATTTCTGTAAGTACTAGTGCCAATTTGACGTTTATAACCCAAAAAACAAGTGAACAGCGTTAAATTTTCCCAAATATACCAACTTTATTTGAAATGTTGTGACCTCCTATCGGCTATAGTTTTGTATCTTAAGCCGATAGACACCTAATTGTTTTGTATTATGAACAGCAATAATTTGTGTAAGTACTAGTACAAATTTGACGTTTCTAACCCCAAAAACAAGTCAACAACATTAAATTTCCCAAAAAATGTAATTTTTTGTTGAAAATTTGTCACCTTCTATCGGCTATATTTTTGTATCTTAAGCAGATGGACACGTAATTGTTTTTGTAGAATCAACAGCAATAGTTTCTGAAAATACTAGTTCAAATTTGACGTTTCTAACCCAAAAAACAACTGAATACCGCTAAATTTTCCCAAAAATACCAACTTTATTTCAAATTTTATGAAATTCTATTGGTTATAGTTTTGTATCTGAGGCCGATGGACACGCAATTCTTTTTGTATAGTCGACAGCTATAATTTCTGTAAATACTAGAGCAAATTTGATGTTTATAACCCAAAAAACAAGTGAACTACACTAAATCTTCCAAAAAGTCTAACTTTTTTTGAAAATAGATGAAATTCTATCGACTATAGTTTTGTAGGTTAAGCCGATGGTCGCCTAATTCTTTTTGTGTAGTCAACAGCAATAATTTCTGTAAATACTAGTGCCAATTTGACGTCTATAACCCAAAAAACAAGTGAACAGCGTTAAATTTTCCCAAATATACCAACTTTATTTGAAATGTTGTGACCTCCTATCGGCTATAGTTTTGTATCTTAAGCCGATAGACACCTAATGGTTTTGTATTATGAACAGCAATAATTTGTGTAAGTACTAGTACAAATTTGACGTTTCTAACCCCAAAAACAAGTCAACAACATTAAATTTCCCAAAAAATGTAATTTTTTGTTGAAAATTTGTCACCTTCTATCGGCTATATTTTTGTATCTTAAGCAGATGGACACGTAATTGTTTTTGTAGAATCAACAGCAATAGTTTCTGAAAATACTAGTTCAAATTTGACGTTTCTAACCCAAAAAACAACTGAATACCGCTATATTTCCCAAAAATACCAACTTTATTTCAAATTTTATGAAATTCTATTGGTTATAGTTTTGTATCTGAGGCCGATGGACACGCAATTCTTTTTGTATAGTCGACAGCTATAATTTCTGTAAATACTAGAGCAAATTTGACGTTTATAACCCAAAAAACAAGTGAACTACACTAAATCTTCCAAAAAGTCTAACTTTTTTTGAAAATAGATGAAATTCTATCGACTATAGTTTTGTAGGTTAAGCCGATGGTCGCCTAATTCTTTTTGTGTAGTCAACAGCAATAATTTCTGTAAATACTAGTGCCAATTTGACGTCTATAACCCAAAAAACAAGTGAACAGCGTTAAATTTTCCCAAATATACCAACTTTATTTGAAATGTTGTGACCTCCTATCGGCTATAGTTTTGTATCTTAAGCCGATAGACACCTAATTGTTTTGTATTATGAACAGCAATAATTTGTGTAAGTACTAGTACAAATTTGACGTTTCTAACCCCAAAAACAAGTCAACAACATTAAATTTCCCAAAAAATGTAATTTTTTGTTGAAAATTTGTCACCTTCTATCGGCTATATTTTTGTATCTTAAGCAGATGGACACGTAATTGTTTTTGTAGAATCAACAGCAATAGTTTCTGAAAATACTAGTTCAAATTTGACGTTTCTAACCCAAAAAACAACTGAATACCGCTAAATTTTCCCAAAAATACCAACTTTATTTCAAATTTTATGAAATTCTATTGGTTATAGTTTTGTATCTGAGGCCGATGGACACGCAATTCTTTTTGTATAGTCGACAGCTATATAATTTCTGTAAATACTAGAGCAAATTTGACGTTTATAACCCAAAAAACAAGTGAACAGCGTTAAATTTTCCCAAATATACCAACTTTATTTGAAATGTTGTGACCTCCTATCGGCTATAGTTTTGTATCTTAAGTCGATAGACACCTAGTTGTTTTTGTATTATGAACAGCAATAATTTGTGTAAGTACTAGTGCAAATTTGACGTTTCTAACCGCAAAAACAAGTAAACAACATTAAATTTCCCAAAAAATGTAATTTTTTTTCGAAAATTTGTCACCTTATATCGGCTATATTTTTGTATCTTAAGCAGATGGACACGTAATTTGGACGCAGTAATAAAACAAACGCGACTTAATTTATATAGTTTGTCCTGTCGACGGCGGTTTGTGAACTCACCCTATAAATTATACGGGGATGGTCCAATATATTTGGTAAATTCACCCAAAAACCCCCAAAAAAAACAAAGTTAAATTGTTTTCTCCTCATTATCGTGTTTTCCAAGCCTTCTAGACGATTTGACTGTGTTTATTCCATTTTTAATCTCATCAATCCACGCGTCTATTTGGTGTTTATCACATGACGTCATAAATAAATTCGCCAAATCAGTATGTCATGGGTTAGTCTAGACTCTAGACTGTTTAAAAGAAGAAATCTTTCGGATTGTTGACGTTGTCGTCGCCACCTGTTGCATAAATTTTTACGTGAATATTACGTCACAAATTTTTTTTTTTTTTGACACCCGAGCTACAATACAATATAATTAATAATAATAATTCTTCTGTTCTGTTGGATTGTTGGGTCATATATCTTGGTGTATGTTGGGTTAAAACGCCCTCTATGCTACATTCAACATTTATACACACACACATACATACGCTGCTGTTGCACTCTTCTATGCAGTTCGTCGTCGTCGTCGTTTTTTTCTTTCTTTTCTCTCTTATTTTTATTTATTTTAAACGACTTGCTTTTTCAAAGTGTATTAACCTGTGCTTGGCCAAGGCAACCAGTTAACATACTTTATATTCATTACGGGCACGATTTACATTGGCCAACTGCAAACCCATAACCTATCTTAACTTTGAAAATGTTGTTTGTAGATTTAAAAATAACTTTTAAATCTGGTACAACAGAGAGGATGTGAGGGAATTAATTGGTGGGGGTGGAAGGAAAAAATCTAGCTTGTAATAATTAGTTTGACACTTTTATTTTTTATATACCTACCTACGATTATTTTACACAAAACATCCAACTGGAAATACAATGATAATTATTGCGCAAGTCTTAATTAGCATTTTCTGTTTTATGATCCAAAAAAATTCTCCATCTTGGATTTTATACACAGGAAAAAGTGGTAAAAATTTGCGCTTTGTAATATGAAAGGAAATCGCTGTAATCACTGTTAAATGCCTATAGTCTGGTTTATCGCCGGGGTAGAGGGGGGGCGCTAAGCATAATCATAGCCACTTTATCTAAGCCATAGTTTTAATGCTTAGTTTTTTTTTTGGTAAATTTCGTAAATACAATCCTGCGTTTTATGCCGCACAAATTAATTTCCTTTTGTCTGTTTCTCAGTTTAAAAATATCCACTCTTAATAATAATTTTAAGGCCATACTTTATGTACACACAGACTATTCGTAAATTACTGAGTCACTATACGAGTATAAGCTACATAGCATCAGAGGATAAATAAAAATTGCCTTGATGGTAATCTTGCAACAAACAAAACAAATAAATGAAAAATGTACTTGAAGAAAAAAACCAGACATATAAAAATGCAATGTTAAACGATGTGTGCGTTGATTGGGAGAAGGCAACAAACTTGCAACGGCCTTGTATAATAATATAAAATGCGTATAAGAGTGCATAAAAAAAGTTTCGTTGTAAAAACGTCGACAAAATTGAGTAAGTTGCGCTACCCCCCATAGAAAATACAGGGTGAGGTCAACGAGTTCAATTAAATTTTTATTAGTTTATAGAGCAGACGGAAGTGACTATATTATGATGATGTTATCGATTGCGTCTATTATAGTTTGGCATCACAACGCAGAAAAAAACGACGTCATATATTACGAAGTAAACAAAAACAGAGAATGCATTTTGATTGGGATTTTGCACTATGGCGGTTATCTATAAATTTCAATTTGACCCAATTGGAATCGGACAAATTATTTATCGTATCCAACTGAATAATTCGTCTAGCTAATTATTTGTCTGGTTCGTTGTAATTATTTCCTATAAACTGTTTTTCAATCGTAATCTAACGGATAATTAATATAAGTTCGAATTTTGCGTAAATCACAAAATAAAACAAAACCAAACTAATGTTATATTTATATACATACATAATATATATAGTAACAAATCCAATACATTAATTTATTATAAATATAAATGATATTTTAAATTATTGTTCATTTGTTGTACTAGTTTTGTTTAAACATTTATAACAACTAGATCTGGTTGGTTTCGTAGGTGGCTGTGCTAAACCACCAAAATGGTGATGGTGCCAACTACGATAATGTGTTGTGATGTCAAATTTGTGAAATGAAAAAGTGATGATGATACCTCCACTTTTTCCTTGTTGTTAAAGTGAACGTAAAATACCAAAGCGCGCTTTATAAAATCGTAAATTCGACGAAAAGTGTGTCAATTATAATAACTGGTATTAGAAATTTGAATTTTTCCGACTGTACCGTGGTGCAATTGTTTTTGCGTGGTTTGTTTCAGATATTTTCCGAAAAAATAAATTCACTTGCAAAATTGTCAATACTAGATGGCGCTTGTCAACTTGTCAATCTGTCATTTATTTAATGAATTTCAAAAAAAATTATTAGAGGTTTCCTCGTGAAATTCGTTTATCTATTTGGAACCGTTAAAATTTTTCCGATAGGACCAATAGCATAAAAGTTGATTCGTTTTTGTTTTTCTTAAAGTTGTCACTAGATTAAATCCGTTGTTACATTCTTCAATCTGTGGGTAAAACTAACAGGATTCGGAAGGAATTTCAAGAAATTTATGGTTATTTTATGAAATATCGGCTGTTTTATTTTATCATAGTAGGCGAGTTTAGATGTTTTTATGGATAACTCGGTTATTTTTCATGCTATCGAAAAAATTTCTTCACTTTTTTTGTTTGGTTAGGTTAGGTTAGATTTTTAGAAAGTCTTATAGAGAACTGTCATTTGTTTTAATGAATTTCAAAAAAATTTATTAGAGTTTTCCTCGTGAAATTCGTTTATCTATTTGGAACCGTTGAAATTTTTCCGATAGGACCAATAGCAAAAAAGTTGATTCGTTTTTGTTTTTCTTAAAGTTGTCACTAGGTTAAATCCGTTGTTACATTCCTCAATCTGTGGGTAAAACTAACAGGATTCGGAAGGAATTTCAAGAAATTTATGGTTATTTTATGAAATATCGGCTGTTTTATTTTGTCATAGTAGGCGAGTTTAGATGTTTTTATGGATAACTCGGTTATTTTTCATGCTATCGAAAAAATTTCTTCACTTTTTTTGTTTGGTTAGGTTAGGTTAGATTTTTAGAAAGTCTTATAGAGAACTGTCATTTGTTTTAATGAATTTCAAAAAATTTTAGAGTTTTCCTCGTGAAATTCGTTTATCTATTTGGAACCGTTGAAATTTTTCCGATAGGACCAATAGCAAAAAAGTTGATTCGTTTTTGTTTTTCTTAAAGTTGTCACTAGGTTAAATCCGTTGTTACATTCCTCAATCTGTGGGTAAAACTAACAGGATTCGGAAGGAATTTCAAGAAATTTATGGTTATTTTATGAAATATCGGCTGTTTTATTTTGTCATAGTAGGCGAGTTTAGATGTTTTTATGGATAACTCGGTTATTTTTCATGCTATCGAAAAAATTTCTTCACTTTTTTTGTTTGGTTAGGTTAGGTTAGATTTTTAGAAAGTCTTATAGAGAACTGTCATTTGTTTTAATGAATTTCAAAAAATTTTATTAGAGTTTTCCTCGTGAAATTCGTTTATCTATTTGGAACCGTTGAAATTTTTCCGATAGGACCAATAGCAAAAAAGTTGATTCGTTTTTGTTTTTCTTAAAGTTGTCACTAGGTTAAATCCGTTGTTACATTCTTCAATCTGTGGGTAAAACTAACAGGATTCGGAAGGAATTTCAAGAAATTTATGGTTATTTTATGAAATATCGGCTGTTTTATTTTGTCATAGTAGGCGAGTTTAGATGTTTTTATGGATAACTCGGTTATTTTTCATGCTATCGAAAAAATTTCTTCACTTTTTTTGTTTGGTTAGGTTAGGTTAGATTTTTAGAAAGTCTTATAGAGAACTGTCATTTGTTTTAATGAATTTCAAAAAATTTTATTAGAGTTTTCCTCGTGAAATTCGTTTATCTATTTGGAACCGTTGAAATTTTTCCGATAGGACCAATAGCAAAAAAGTTGATTCGTTTTTGTTTTTCTTAAAGTTGTCACTAGGTTAAATCCGTTGTTACATTCCTCAATCTGTGGGTAAAACTAACAGGATTCGGAAGGAATTTCAAGAAATTTATGGTTATTTTATGAAATATCGGCTGTTTTATTTTGTCATAGTAGGCGAGTTTAGACGTTTTTATGGATAACTCGGTTATTTTTCATACTATTGAAAAAATTTTTGTTTGGTTAGGTTAGGTTAGATTTTTAGAAAGTCTTATAGAGTACTGTCATTTTAGACAACTGTCATTATAAGGAACTGTGATGATTAATAATTGATCGGTGACTAGAATAAAAGTTCAACTATTAATATCGAAGAAGAACTGGCCTATATTGCGTTTCAAAGGCCACTAGATTAAATTATTGTTTTATCATGGCAATACTCGATTTGAGCGAGACAAAGGAACTGCGCTTAAGTCAACGTAATAACGGTGGAATAAAAATTGCATATAATTTTTTCGATTTACCTACCTTAATAATACCTAGATTTTAAGTACTCAGTAAACAAACCATGTAAATACACTGTGCACTAGATTATTATTAACGATTAAAAAAACTACAGGCTACAAGAAAAAACAATGTTTACAAAATTCCTGTAATCATCTAAACCATGTATGGTGGTTTTAACGAAATCAGTGCCACCAACACAACAGTAACAGTAACAACAACAGTTGAAGTCGCCGCCAACTTGACTTGCTCTGTTACATGGCCAACTACAACAACATCTATGTATTCAGCAAGTCATATGTCAATTCCTTACACGACCTTTGACCCAGGACCAAGTACTTCAAATGTTTATCATCACCACCACCAGCCTACCATGTTTCAATTTCCACCTTATCCATCCGTCCATGTGCCGTTTGACTACCCCCAGGTAACAAACAATTGAAGAGGAGCGAGGGAGGAAACTGAGTTTCACTTTAATTAGGGAAAAAAACGGGTCGTGGTAAAATTGTTACAACAGGAAATTGGTTTTGAGTGGCATATATGTGGGTGGCGCTGGAAGTGCAGCACCACGCCGCCGTCTTGATCAATATGCGTTTTCCTAATTTTAAATAATGTACAAAAGCCAGATGGTTTTTTTCGTCCTTTAAAAGGGGTAAATTATTTCCATCAAAGCGCGCGCTGCTCACTCACAATTATTATTATCTCTTACTCTTCTAATCCAATAAAACATTTTGCTCTCTAAAACGGCGGGAAAAAGAGCAAAAAGTCAACACACGATGCCAACTTTCGAATCATAATGAAATATTAAAAGTGGAGTATTATTTTAATAATGACGAATTAAAACGGCCAGGTAAGCGACGAAATCCCAAGAAGGCTGTGATTAAAAACCGGGGGCGAGTTATGGGATGAGGAGAGAAAACGTCGGGGATGGCGTTGGAAAAAAAGGAACACAGCGCGCGGGGTAGGGGATAAAAACTCTAACTGACAAGGAACAGTAGAGAAATATCTTATAGATGGAAATGTAATTGGAATGTTGGAAAAAGAATAGATGAGTTTGAAGGATTATGCGCTCTATGCACATACAGGGTCCGTGCGGAAGGAGTAGATTAGGACGCCCTCTACAATCGCAAATGTATTCTTAATTCTAAAAAAAACGCGTCGCTTGTTCAAAACAATAAATAAATAAAACATACCGTCCACGTCACCACCACCACCACCACCGCCAACTGCGTATAAATCACGATTTATCCTCACAACCCTTTTCTTATTTTCCAACTGTTTGTCCCTTGAGATAAAAAAGACATTATATACCAGTGTTTAAATGAAAAAAGTAATAATCTAAACCACTAAGGACATACATCATAACCAACAGACATTTTTAATACACCGCGCGCGTTTTTAACTCTTCCTACCCCCACCACTTAGAAACAACCCTACACCTGAGAAATTTACGAGCAATTGTTTTTTCGGTTTGGCGTCTTGGTCATTTCATTCGTCTAATGTACTTTTACATCGTTAAGCGCGGTTTATACAGTGTAAAGGTGGGTTTATACAGCAAAGTTTACACTTTAATATCTTAAACAAATTTTTAATCAGTATGAATTTGCAAGTAGTCATTCGCTTAAGGTACTTTTTCTAAAATAATGCTCGGTTTATACAGCGTAAAGCTCAGTTTATACAGCAAATGTCACACTTTATACTGACTACATCTTAAACCAGTTTTACTGGCACATATTTAATAAGAATATTTTTACAATTTACAAATATTCACTCGCTTAAGGCACTTTTTCACAAGTAAAGCTCGATTTATACAGCGTAAAGCTCAATTTATACAGCAAATGTCACACTTTGTGCTGACTACATCTTAGATTAATTTCTCCGATACAAATTTCATAAATATCTTTACATACAGTCACTCGCTTTAGACATTTTCCAAAAGTAAAGCTCGATTTATACACCGTAAAGCTGAATTTATGCAGGAATTGTCACTTTTTAGACAGACTACAACTTAAACTACAGTTACTGACACATATTTAATAGAAATATCGTAACAATTTGCAAATATTCACTCGCTTAAGGCACTTTTTCACAAGTAAAGCTCGATTTATACAGCGTAAAGCTCAATTTATACAGCAAACGTCACACTTTGTACTGACTACATCTTAGATAAATTTCTCCGATACAAATTTCATAAATATCTTTACAAATAATCACTCGCTTTAGACATTTTCCAAAAGTAAAGCCCGATTTATACAGCGTAAAGCTGAATTTATGCAGGAATGTCACTTTTTAGACAGACTACAACTTAAACTACAGTTACTGACACATATTTAATAGAAATATCTGCACGATTTGCAAATATTCACTCGCTTAAGATACTTTTTCACAAGTAAAGCTCGATTTATACAGCGTAAAGCTCAATTTATACAGCAAACGTCACACTTTATACTGACTACATCTTAAATAAGTTTCTTTGATACAAATTTCATAAATATCTTTACAAATAATCACTCGCTTTAGACATTTCCCAAAAGTAAAGTTGGATTTATACAGCGTAAAGCTGAATTTATGCAGGAAATGTCACTTTTTATACGGACTACACCTTAAACTAAAGTTACTCATACATATTTAATAGAAATATCTTTACAATTTGCAAATATTCACTCGCTTAAGGCACTTTTTCACAAGTAAAGCTCGATTTATACAGCGTAAAGCTCAATTTACACAGCAAATGTCACACTTTATACTGACTACATCTCAGATAAATTTCTTCGATACAAATTTCATAAATATCTTTACAAATAATCACTCGCTTTAGACATTTTCCAAAAGTAAAGCTCGATTTATACACCGTAAAGCTGAATTTATGCAGGAAATGTCACTTTTTATACGGACCACAATTTAAACTAAAATTACTGACACATTTAATAGAAATATCGTAACAATTTGCAAATATTCACTCGCTTAAGGCACTTTTTCACAAGTAAAGCTCGATTTATACAGCGTAAAGCTCAATTTACACAGCAAATGTCACACTTTATACTGACTACATCTCAGATAAATTTCTTCGATACAAATTTCATAAATATCTTTACAAATAATCACTCGCTTTAGACATTTCCCAAAAGTAAAGTTGGATTTATGCAGGAAATGTCACTTTTTATACGGACTACACCTTAAACTAAAGTTACTCATACATATTTAATAGAAATATCTTTACAATTTGCAAATATTCACTCGCTTAAGGCACTTTTTCACAAGTAAAGCTCGATTTATACAGCGTAAAGCTCAATTTATACAGCAAATGTCACACTTTGCATACTGACTACTGTCACATATTTGATAGAAATATCTTAACAATTTGCAAATATTCACTCGCTTAAGTTATTTTTCCAGAAGTAAAGCTCGATTTATGCAGTGTAAAGCTCAATTTACACATGGAATGTCACTTTTTATATTGACTACATTTGAAATCGTTTTACTGAAGAATATTTTTGTAATTGACAAATACTCAGTCGCTTAAGTTACTTTTTCCGAGCTAAAGCTCGATTTATACACACAAACGTTACACTAACCCTCCCCCCAGTAACCAAACTTTTTGTGACATATATATAATAACAATTGTGTTTTGCAGATATTCATGCACAAGTCGGCGATGCAAATGCATGCCAGGGAATTGACAGGACGTTCCGAAGTGAAACCGCACCAATGTCAGCAGTGTTTGAAATCGTTTAGTAGTAATCATCAATTGGTGCAACATATTCGTGTACACACCGGGGAAAAACCGTACAAATGTTCGTATTGTGACAGACGTTTCAAACAATTGAGCCACGTACAGCAACACACTAGACTGCATACCGGTAAGTGTAAGTTTGAGTTACGTATTTACGTAAACGTAATGGAGGATTACTTTACGTGGAACCATGTATTGTTATTGGGGTTACGCATACGTAAACGTCCGATTTATTAAATGTAGGGTTTTGTTTTTTTTTTTTGTTTTTTTTCTGTGTTTTATGTTAAAATTTAATTAAGATGTGACCTTTTGACGTGTTAATAAAAAAGGGATCACCACCCAAATTTCTGTACATTGGGAAACTTGCCCCGGAAAAGGGTTTTAATTTTTCAACTTTATAATCCGCAATTAATTTGCATTATTATCCAGTTTAATGTTTGAGGGAATGGAAAAAAATCACACACAGCAGGCGGCGCTCTGTGGGAATCCATGGATATAGCGATGAGCAACTGCTGAAAAAATGTGGCAAAAAAACACACCCCTATTAGCTTTAAATAAGAATTGATTGGAAATCTAGTGTGCGCCCTAATCGTTTAATAAAATCAACTGATGGGGCGATTTCTTTTACATCAAGCACTCTGGGATTATTTGATCATATCAGTTTTTTGTTCTCGCGCATTTTTTTTATCCACTCCCGGTACAACAATCTTGTTACATGCGCAATTAACTGCATATTCAAATTTTTATGACTTTTTCATCAATCATCGTTTCGATAATGGGCGAGATTGTGCCACGCTTTTGGAATATTAATTTCCTTTCTTACAGGAAAAAATTAGTGTTTTTCCTGTTAAGATATGCAGCACGTTGCGTCTCTGCGATTTTTTTCACACATAGAGATTTTCCAACCCTTCCATCTTCCGCGCGACTCCCTCAACCCCAAATATTATGTATAAGTGGGGCAATCGTAAGGAATTAGCATCAAAAGAAAGTGGGCGCTGAGGATCATACCCTACATTTCTAACCCTTTAATAAAAACTTGGAAAAAATGTTATAGCATCGATTTTGTTTTGGTTTTTGTCTCGAATGGGGGTCACAGCCAAAGGGGTGAAGCTTAAGATCACTTTTTAAGGATTTAAAGCGCTTATTGTGAGGTTTGGACAAAAATTTTATAAAGATTTTTTGTCGGATTCAACGTAAATTTCACACTGGAAAAAACCGCGATGTTCTAGGTGCAATAATAACAAAGTTGACTGTCTTTTGTTTTTCTTAAAGTTGCGAATTTCCTATAAATAACTGCACATTTTTTAAAAGCGTAGTAAACTGAACTGATTACACGAAAAATCTTTTAAAAAAGTGCAACAGAGACAAAGTTATGCCCTTATGTTTCCCCAGTCGTAGTAGGCGTTGGAATTTCTTATAACGCCTGTAACTTCCTTACGGTGCATGATAGAAAAATTTTGTTTTTAGGTTTTTTGTTGTACTTTCCGTGCTGCTTCCAACACAATATTCAAATGTTAGATATTTGCGTTTGTTTGGTAATAATGTTGGATTTCTTATGGTTTTCAATCTTTTTAATACTGGGGCAATTGTGTGTTGTGATGGGAAGCTATTTGTGATCTGTGCGGTTGTCGTAGGAAAAAAACCGTCGTTATGGTTCGATACCAACAAATTATAAATTATAATAACCAAAGTAAATTATGTAAATATCTGAGGCTATAAATTATATATCACAAAATAATTAATTGGAAATAAATTATTGCACGTTATTATATTTGCTGTCAAAATTTTGGCCATATAATATGTATATATGTATATGTGGAGAATGCATTCATTGGCTCTCACTGCGTGGCGTATTTTATTATAATAAATGCATTTGTGTTGGAATATGGTGCAATTTTCGTAGAAACTGTACATTTGATGGTGTGCAGCTAATCGGTCAGTTCGGTTTTTGATTGGAATTGCAGTTGGAGTGCATGTGAAATAATGTAATGAGCCACCGTTTGTGTGTGCAACGCACAAATATCGAACAGTGGCTGGGGCATCAGGAGCATGCACAGCCTCCCATTATGTTGCATATGTGTTTTAGTGCAGTGGAAATCAGGAAACATTGCCACTGACTGTATTTCCCTTTGAATTTATCGATGCGATGTGGTAGGATTTTTCCAAATGAATAGCAGGCTGTTGCTATAAAGTAAAGAATTTAATTCCAAATATCACTCCTAGTCTAGTGCAGCTGATTTCACCCCCACTACACTCCTTTCAGTTTTTTCTCGTACAACAATTATTTATCAAGGCCCACTTTAACTTCCTATAGACATGAAAGCATATGGTAAATAAGAATAATTATTTTTTTCTCTCTGCAACATCAAGTACACCTTTTCTACAATGTAACGTCCATCAACCACCCACCCACAACACACATGTATTTAACCCTTCTTGCACATTGTTTCAAGTCTTTGCACCTGTCCAAGATGCCCATGTAAATCTTCTAGTGGTTATCTCTTAGGTCATCTGCAATACCGAATTGAACAGGTGCAATTTTACGGCTAGTATTAAAGGTCTATTATTAAAGAAATACACACACACATGTGGTAGTTTTTTTCAAACCACAGATTTAAACTGTATAATTTGATCTGTGGTACTACTATTAGTATTAATCAGTGATTTTTTTATGGCGATCTTGATAAAATCGTGGTTATTTGGCGGTTTAGACGAAAATTCTATAAAGGTTTTTTGTTTGATTCAGTGTGAAGTTCATGATAAAAAAAACCGCGATGTTCTACATGCAATAATAAAAAAGTTGAGCGTCTTTTGTTTTTCTAAAAAGTGCGAATTTCTGGAAATTTTCAAGATATTTGTGAAAAACACAGGAAATTGAACTAAATGAAGAAAAAACCACTTCGATAAGTGCAGCAGGACCAAAGTTATAGCCGTAGGTTTGTTCAACCATAGTAGGCTATGAAATTTATTAAAAAGCTTATAACTTTTTAGGAGTGCATGATAGAAAAAATTAGTTTTAAGGTTTTTTGTTTGTATTCTCGAGGTGCTTCCATTGACATTAAGACAGTTGATAGTGTTTTGTTTTTTTGTTCAATTTCCTAGAATTATTAAATTTGCATTCGCCGGATACTTTATAAAAATCAAAACAGACCATTAAATCATTAATCAGTGATTTTTTTATGGCGATCTTGATAAAATCGTGGTTATTTGGCGGTTTAGACGAAAATTCTATAAAGGTTTTTTGTTTGATTCAGTGTGAAGTTCATCATAAAAAAACCCCGATGTTCTACATGCAATAATAAAAAAGTTGAGCGTCTTTTGTTTTTCTAAAAAGTGCGTTCTGGAAATTTTCAAGATATTTGTGAAAAACATAAGAAATTCAACTAAATGAAGAAAAAACCACTTCGATAAGTGCAGCAGGACCAAAGTTATAGCCGTAGGTTTGTTCAACCATAGTAGGCTATGAAATTTATTAAAAAGCTTATAACTTTTTAGGAGTGCATGATAGAAAAAATTAGTTTTAAGGTTTTTTGTTTGTATTCTCGAGGTGCTTCCATTGACATTAAGACAGTTGATAGTGTTTTGTTTTTTTGTTCAATTTTCTAGAATTATTAAATTTGCATTCGCCGGATACTTTATAAAAATCAAAACAGACCATTAAATCATTAATCAGTGATTTTTTTATGGCGATCTTGATAAAATCGTGGTTATTTGGCGGCTTAGACAAAAATTCTATAAAGGTTTTTTGTTAGATTCAGTGTGAAGTTCATGATAAAAAAAACCGCGATGTTCTACATGCAATAATAAAAAAGTTGAGCGTCTTTTGTTTTTCTAAAAAGTGCGAATTTCTGGAAATTTTCAAGATATTTGTGAAAAACATAAGAAATTCAACTAAATGAAGAAAAAACCACTTCGATAAGTGCAGCAGGACCAAAGTTATAGCCGTAGGTTTGTTCAACCATAGTAGGCTATGAAATTTATTAAAAAGCTTATAACTTTTTAGGGGTGCATGATAGAAAAAGTTAGTTTTAAGGTTTTTTGTTTGTATTCTCGAGGTGCTTCCATTGACATTAAGACAGTTGATAGTGTTTTGTTTTTTTGTTCAGTTTTCTAGAATTATTAAATTTGCATTCGCCGGATACTTTATAAAAATCAAAACAGACCATTAAATCATTATAAAATAGAGCAAACCGAACGCTGAAATAATAGAGCAAATGTGGCGAGAGCCCATAATTGTTGCTAATTTCGCCATAGTGCAAGACGATAAATTTCAATAACGCAGCAATAAAATTCGGTAAATATCATTTTAGAATAATGCGCGCAAAGAGTAACCGGAACTATAAAAAGTCAAATAAAATATGTTTTCAACCCTTTGCTTTTTACAAGCAGGCGCGCGGCAGCACATACACAAGAAGAAGAATACAAAAAGGAAACGAATAAATTTCTCCAAACTGTTCGATTCATGTTTTATGTAAATCCAACACACATACACTGAAACATAGACAAGATGTTAAGTGTATATGTGGAAAAGAGTTGAAATAAATTTGTTTGGAATTGTAATAAAAAATCAGACCGGCCGTTGAACGTACGATAAGGAAAAAAAACAATACAAAATCGAACCCCATTTAACAGATGCTCTGTAATATCAACAGAAAAAAGAGAAAGTGACTTAAACGGTGCACGGGCACTTTCCGCTTCCTCCTACCACAGACCAATAAAAGTGACCATATGTGTACATGTAGCTTACATCCAAAAAAAGTCATTTACTAACCTACAATTAAGTTATTAAAAAAATAAGCGAACAATTAAAGTATCGGTAACCTCAAAAAGGAAAAGAAAGTTCTAATAGAATATTTAATAACGGTTCTAAAGTTAATCCTTGTGGAACACCGAGAAAATTTCGACATAACTTTGTTATTTTCAGGAATTTCAGGAAAATGTATTAGAGTTTTCTTCGTGAAATTCGTTGCTGAATCTAAAGCCGTTTAAATTTTTTCGATAGGACTAATAGGGAAAAAGTTGATCGTCTTTTGTTTTTCTTAAAGTTGCTACTAGGTTAACTCTGTAGTTATCATCGTATTTCTAGTGATGAAACCAAGGCGATTTCGAGTGGGTTCCATGAAATTTATGGTTAGTTTGTGCGATATTTTCAGTTTTCTTTTATCGTAGTAGGCGAGTTGTTGCGTTTTTCGGCTTGTAACTCGCTTATTTTTTACGTTATCGAAAAACTTTTTTCTGATTTTTTGTTGGAATTTCTCTGAGCTATCGGAAGATGTCATCGAAAGTATGATACAGTCATTTGTTTTTTTACTATATTTATTAATTGAAAAAAATATTTATTATTTTTATAATTTATGATCAAATTACAATCTAATTCCAATCAATTTCTCTCGTTACTTTTCAAACACCAAATGTCTGTTAATTATTGAACGCACCCAATTTAAATTGTATGTTTTTTTTCATCGTGGATAAACATATGCATATGGTCAAGTAATGTTAACCCTTACATTAAATAAAGACCCATAACAACCATCTGCCCATTGAACGTAGGGTCAACTAGACACAAAACAAAACAAAAAAACAGAAAGAATGAGACCAAGAGGGTAAAAAAATTAAAGCAAATTAAATGCATTTGGCCCTTTGCCGGATTAGATAGGTTGGCGTATCGAATGCGATAATGACTTTTTATTGTGATATCATTCATGTTATTAAGCAGGCGGTGAATGTGTGTATGTAAAACACACCTTTTGTGTTTTTATATTTTTTCTTTTTGATGGGATTCAGTTCAGTGAGCGCGAGGCAGCTCATCAAAATATCACACCTTGCATGATTATATGGTTCATAACCTAATAATTTTCGTGGTAATTGCCACCGGACATATTCTGTACACACAGGAAAAAAAAATTCTGAAAAAGCTGCAAGGATAACAAAGTTATGGCGGTTTTAATCAAATCATGGCCTACTTAGCGCATTTTGATTTCATCGCGTAATTTCGTTGTTTATCACTCGATTTCCAAAAAACTTGCATATTCTGAAAGACTTCCTTGTATCCCTCGGGAATACTCGCGTCAAATTCTAAAACTAAACACAAATAATATATTTTACTATTCTGCTATACATACGCACAAAATTGTCAACTGGATGCACAAACACACTAACAATTTATGTCCTTTTACCCACCCCCCTGGCTGCCACCCTGTCGCCGCTGTCCACCCCGCGCATCCCTCCCGCAATTCCAATAAAATCTATATTTGAAATTAGACAGATTTGAGTGCATCAGTTGCAGCGGTGCAACAAGGACCTGAATGCAAATTTAACAGAGAGGGAAACAAATGATGCAATGTGGAAAATCTCATGTGTGTGTGTGTGTGCATTTCCACGTGTAGCCAATTTCAGTGGAAATTTCAGAGGATTCAAGTGGATATTCGGGCGCTGGTTTAGTTTCGATAATATATAAACTTGTAATAATTAATTCTTTTATTGATTTTTTGACATAACTTTGTTATTTTCAGGAATTTCAGGAAAATATATTAGAGTTTTCCTCGTGAAATTCGGTGCTGAATCTGAAGCCGTTTAAATTTTTTCGATAGGACTAATAGGAAAAAAGTTGATCGTCTTTTGTTTTCCTTAAAGTTGCTACTAGGTAAACTCGGTGGTTATTATCGTATTTTTAATGATAAAACCAAGGGGATTGCGAATGAGTTTCATGAAATTTATGGTTAGTTTGTGAGATATTTTCAGTTTTTTTTTTATCGTAGTAGGCGAATAATTGCGTTTAGCAGCTTGTAACTCGCGTATTTGTTATGCTATCGAAAAACTTTCTTCAGATTTTTTGTTGGGATTTCTCTGAGCTATCCGAAGGTGCCATTGAAATTATCGTACAGTCATTTGTTTTATTATTTTTTACAGTTTTTATTAAGTTTTTCCCGTTTTCGCTTTGGGAAAATTTGCATTGATGGTCGTGTAGTTGTAGTAGGCCTCTAACGTGTCGACAAAACCAAACTAAAACACACATGAGTGTGCATGTGTGTGTGTGACGTTCGACCTGCACAAAACTATATTCCAATTGTACATAACGTAGAGCACCGCCCCACAGATACATCACATGTCCCGGTTAGCACAAACCGCCACCCTCTCGACGTCCCCAATGTACATAACCCCCTCACCTATCAGTTGAACCACCCCCAATCTGGTGCCCGGCTCTAGCACATGCATGCACACACACTGCACCATAGTTGTTGTTGCAATCATCATCAAAGTGTGGACGCCATTTTGGATTTGCAAAATTGGGAAAAATTCCTGGAAAATTTGAACCAAGGAAAAAAATCTTCCATTCGATGTTCGTTTCGTGTGTAATCTGCGTGGCCTACTAGATTTTCTTGATTACTTAGGGCACAATTGACGTTTTATCAGTTTTACGGTGTATTAAGGGATGAGGAACAAGTGGAACCCTTTTCTTTATTAAAAATATGTCACATTGTGGAAGTATCCACGACAGCGACTAGTAAAAGGTGGAATGGGGGCGGCGGGAGTGAGGAGAAGGGGGACTAAATTAAAAAGTTTTTCTTTCCCAGCTCTAAACCCCCCGCTTCCCCCCCATCCTTTGCCTGCCTTTTATTATTTCAATTAAATTGAACGTAAAATTCTTAACGGATTTTTAATTTCGGGCATTCGGATGATCTGATCAGATATTATAATAAAAGAATCACTTCGGGTCGCCTTTTATTAAAAAGATAAATTTGGGCACATCACAAAGATTCCCCAATTGGATATTGATTTATGTATTTGGAATTTTTATTATGTGGACGCGGGTGGCGCTGGCCCGTCATATCATCGGCGTTCTCTTGTTTTCTTTTTACAAACTGTCTTTGAAGTGAGCCAACTGAGATCAATGCTATCAAACCAAGTTCGTAATTTGCGCATAAAATTTAAAAGAAACTTCCTGGCCCCCCGTATATTATACAAGGTCCACTCAACAACAACAACCCTCTTTTCCTCTTTATATTTTTCTTTTTTAGTTTTCCACATTAAAACCTCACAGTGTTCAATTCTTGTTGATTTGTGTTATAGGTGAACGTCCCTACAAGTGCCATTTGCCAGATTGTGGACGAGCTTTCATCCAACTGTCAAATTTGCAACAGCACCTGCGCAACCATGACGCACAAGTGGAACGTGCGAAAAATCGTCCATTCCACTGTAATATTTGTGGGAAAGGTTTCGCCACCGAGTCCAGTTTGCGAACGCACACATCGAAAGTAAGCCATGTATGTAAACACGAGGTTTTTTTATTATTTATTTTTATTATAGTTTTTTGGGGATTTTTCGTTTTTAATCGTGATTCGGCGAAAGTTTTATTAGGGTTTTCATCGTGGATTTTGAGAATTTACCCAAATATGAAAAAAGTTTTGTTGTAGGGCCAATAGGGAAAAAGTTGATCGGTTTTTGTTTTTCTTAAAGTTGCTACTAGGTTGAGGAAAAAAATTTTAATGCGTAATTAATTAAAATAAACTATTTTGGAATAACTTCATGAAAATTCCTGTTAGATTCTGAGATTAGGGCACTTTTATTTAATCCAAGGAGGCCGTTTTAAGGTTCTTTGATTATAACTCGGTTAATTTTAGGTTTATCGCTAAAATTCTTTCGGAATTTTGTTGGAATTTAGCTGAACTATCGGAAAATTCTAGTTTTTTTAATATTATTTATACGTAGATATCTAAAACAGTTGAATAATCCATCGGTGATTAACCCAAAATATTACATAAAAAATTACTAAGAATTCCTGGTGGATTTAGTTTATTTTGGATATTACATAAATTTATCCTTATCGAAAATTAAATTTGTGCGATAGTCGTGTTTAATTTGCATATATTTCGGTTCAATAATAAAAATACGAAAAATTTCTATAGGAATTTTCAATTGGGATTTTATCGCTTTACCTTGACGAGAAAAAATTTCTTCTCTAGGACCAATAGTAAGAAAGTTGATCGGCTTTTGTTTTCCTTAAAGTTGCTCCTAGGTTGAGGAAAAAAATTTTAATGCGTAAGCCAATGATTAAAATAAACTATTTTGGAATAACTTCATGAAAATTCCTGTTAGATTCTGAGATTAGGGCACTTTTATTTAATCCAAGGAGGCCGTTTTAAGGTTCTTTGATTATAACTCGGTTAATTTTAGGTTTATCGCTAAAATTCTTTCGGAATTTTGTTGGAATTTAGCTGAACTATCGGAAAATTCTAGTTTTTTTAATATTATTTATACGTAGATATCTAAAACAGTTGAATAATCCATCGGTGATTAACCCAAAATATTACATAAAAAATTACTAAGAATTCCTGGTGGATTTAGTTTATTTTGGATATTAGATAGATTTATCCTTATCGAAAATTAAATTTGTGCGATTGTCGAGTTTAATTTGTATATATTTCGGTTTAATATTAATAATACGAAAAATTTCTATAGGAATTTTCAATCGGGATTTTACCGCTTTACTTTGATAGGAAAAAATTTCTTCTCTAGGGCCAATAGTAAGAAAGTTGATCGTCTTTTGTTTTTCTTAAAGTTGCTCCTAAGTTGTTGAAAATTTTCTGTTGGTTAACTTAGTGATTAACTTAAAGTATTTCGGAAAAAAATCCTGGAAATTCGCGTGGGAATTTGCGATAAAGCCCAGTTTATTTTATCAAAGTAGGCCAGTTTAATGGTTTTTGCGCTATAACTCGGTTAATTTTGGGTTTATCGAAAATTTTTTTTTTTGAAAAAATCCCCCACATGTTTTTGCTATATTTTTGTTACATTTCTTTAAACAAAGTGTTATTATAGTTTGTTTTATATTTTATTTTGATTTTTTGTTTCAGTATATAAACTTTTATTTGGTTTCTACACTTACACAAATACACACACATTATTTATTTGTATTGTATAAAATATTGTGATGTAAAAAAGGTATTTGTTGGGACAAGTTAAAAAAAATTATTATTGTCATTAAACTGTGATCAAATCACGTTTGGTGCATTATTAATAAATGGTATGACACGTTTTATTAGCGGAGCGCATACCATAGAGAGAAAGACAAGGATAGAGAGACAGGGGTAATAAAAATGTCGACACATTTCCAGTATCATATCTAAGAATCTAATCTGGCATTCTTTAATAAATATTACAAGAAGCAAAGCAGCGTTTTGTTGTTTGGAAATAATCGTTAATTAGATGCCGAAACAGGGGTTGATGATGGTTTTTTCACCACCCCCCTCATTCGCGGTTTTGTTGAAGAATATTTAAGAAATAATTGCGGATTAAGTTTGGGGATTTTTCGATTAAATTCGCACCTGATACTAACGGGAAAATCTCGTGGAAATCTCCCCCTCCCCCAAACAACAATAACACCGTGATAAAGGGGTGAGAAAAAATCGCATATAACATAACTTAAAGCTTTGCAAATGTTTTCTTTTATTTCTTTTGGGTGACTTGTGGTGGTGGGGGGTGGGTTTGTGCAAAGCACCCTCGAGAATTTATTTCTTTAGTTATTAAAGTGTGAGAATGCATACACCTGGTTTGATATCTTTAAGGAGAGGTATAGTATAGAAAGAAAATTAAATTAAAAATTCTTGGAGTAGAAATTACATTATTATTCCATTCCGGGAAAAAGTTTTCCGTTTTGGCTGTCAAACGTTTAATTTTCTTTAGAAATCATCGCCAAATTGCTAGATATAGACGATAAGTGACGGTTAGTGCCCGCATTAACTCTGTAAATTTTTTATCAGATTTGTCTGATGCATATATTTTGATACATCGCATCGATCTGAAACTAGTTTTGATTTAAAATGCTTCAATAAAATTTGACATTGAAATAACAACGTTATTTTTCGGAATTTAACAATATTTTATTAGGATTTTCCTCGTGAAATTCGCTAGTCTATCTAAAACCGTTGAAATTTCTTCCGTAAGTCTAACAGGGAAAAAGTTGATCGTCTTTTGTTTTTCTTAAAGTTGCCACTAGGTTAAATTTGTGGTTATGTTCGTAATTCTACTGATAACACTAAGAGGATTTCGAAGGAATTTCTTGAAATTTACGGTTGGTTTGTGTGAAATCGGCAGTTTTATTTTATCATAGTAGGCGGGTTATAATACGTTTAGTTGTCCTTAACTCGGTTATTATCCATGATATCGAAAAACTTTTTTCAGATTTTTTGTTGGATTTTTGCTGAACTATCCGAAAATACAGTTTTTCTCATTTTCACTGCAAAATTCAAATTTATGCGCGCCAATTTTCAAATATCAATCTAGCCTACTATGATCTAAATTACGTGTTATAATTTCTTTACAAATAATTCTTGATTTATTACCAACTTTGAAAACCAAAACTTTCCTAATAACCACATAAATTACAAAATATACTGGAGTAGAAAAAAACAGTTAAAGCAATTTTCTTATAAATACAACCCCCAGACAATACTTTTACCCCTTCTGCCCCTTTCCCCCAGGCGCACCAACCATTTTAACATATATTTTATTTTAGAAATAAATTAAAGAAAAGTATATTACAATTGTAGAACGGTTATATAGTTCTGATCAGGATCACATAGGAACCGCTTGAATTATCATCGGGAAATTGTATATTTATTAAAATGGTACAGTGTGTACAACCCCGCCCCCTCGTGATCCTGCACCCATACTACATACAAAGGGTTTGGGAAAACTGAATAGATCCAAACATGCAAACGATTTTTAATGTGTTTTACACACGCATCTTTTTCTATTTTACCTCGTTACAGTTTCTCATATTTATATTGGGGATTATACAATGATTTAATTCAGAAATTTTGGACATTAAGTAATTGGGGTTTTACGTGATGCCTCGACCACGAAGTGGTATTGTTTAAAACTGGAAGAGAGGCTTACTGCATTTAAAAAAAAATTTAGAACTTGGTTAGTGGTTGATAATGAGAGTGGGAGGGAAAGAGAAAAACCTACGCAGGTTTATGTGAGAGAGAAAGACACACAATTTGAATTTTAGTAAAAGATTCTGTTATATGAGGAATTTTTTTCATTCTCATCATGATTTTTTTCCTAACTACCAACTACCTAACTGTAGTGGTTACAGTTTTGGAACCACTGGTTGGATTTTGGTCAAATTTGCTTTATTACGAAGTAAGCTGTCGCAGCCGTCTATTAAAATATTTATAATCATTATATTTCAACTGTGACATTTTTTTTTAGTTAACCAAATCCAATATTTTTAATTTTAAGTTCATTCTCAAGATTCTTAAGACTGCAACTTTTGAACCACTGGTTCGATTCTCGTCAAATTTGCGTCTTTCCATTTGAGAAACTCGTCTTCCCATAAAAATCATCAATAACTTCTAACAGCGTCTTTCAATATTTTTTTGCTACCCCCAAAAGCTATTATTTTTGAAAGATCAAATTCCAAAGGCCATAGTTTTGAAACCACTGGTTGGATTTCAGTCAAATTTGCTTTCTTATGAAGTAAACTGTCGCAGCTGGCTATAAAAATGCCCTTAAACATTATACAACAATTTTGGGATGTTTTCTAGATAACCTAAACCTGAATTTCTAATTTTGAGATAATTTCCAAGATTCTAACGACTGCAACTTTTGAACCACTGGTTCGATTCTCGTCAAAATTGCGTGTTTCCGTTTGCAGAACTTGTCTTTCTATAAAAATCATCAAAAACTTCTAACAGCGTCTTTCAATATTTTTTTGCTACCCCCAAAAGCTATTATTTTCGAAAGATCAAATTCCAAAGGCCATAGTTTTGAAACCACTGGTTGGATTTCAGTCAAATTTGCTTTCTTATGAAGTAAACTGTCGCAGCTGGCTATAAAAATGCCCTTAAACATTATACAACAATTTTGGGATGTTTTCTAGATAACCTAAACCTGAATTTCTAATTTTGAGATAATTTCCAAGCTTCCAACGACTGCAACTTTTGAACCACTGGTTAGATTCTCGTCAAAATTGCGTGTTTCCGTTTGCAGAACTTGTCTTTCTATAAAAATCATCAAAAACTTCTAACAGCGTCTTTCAATATTTTTTTGCTACCCCCAAAAGCTATTATTTTTGAAAGATCAAATTCCAAAGGCCATAGTTTTGAAACCACTGGTTGGATTTCAGTCAAATTTGCTTTCTTATGAAGTAAACTGTCGCAGCTGGCTATAAAAATGCCCTTAAACATTATACAACAATTTTTGGATGTTTTCTAGATAACCTAAACCTGAATTTCTAATTTTGAGATCATTTCCAAGATTCTAACGACTGCAACTTTTGAACCACTGGTTCGATTCTCGTCAAAATTGCGTGTTTCCGTTTGCAGAACTTGTCTTTCTATAAAATTCATCAAAAACTTCTAACAGCGTCTTTCAATATTTTTTTGCTACCCCCAAAAAGCTATTATTTTCGAAAGATCAAATTCCAAAGGCCATAGTTTTGAAACCACTGGTTGGATTTCAGTCAAATTTGCTTTCTTGTGAATTAAACTGTCGCAGCTGGTTATAAAAATGCACTTAAACATTATATAGCAATTTTGGGATTTTTTCTAGATAACCTAAACCTGAATTTATAATTTTGAGATAATTTCCAAGATTCTAACGACTACAACTTTTGAACCACTGGTTCGATTCTCGTCAAAATTGCGTGTTTTTCTTTGCAGAACTTGTCTTTCTATAAAAATCATCAAAAACTTCTAACAGCTTCTTTCAATATTTTTTTTGGTACCCCAAAAAGGTTCTATTTTCGAAAAATCAAACTCCAAAGGAACTATTGATCGGATTTGAATCAAATTTTCTTCCCTGAAAAGTAAAATGTTGCAGTAATAAAAAAAATCATTTTAGACTCTATGGCAATGTTAAATTTTTCTATATCTAACCTCAAAATTGCGAACAATTTTCAAAAACTGGAACCACTGTCGAGATTTCTACTTGTAAAATCTGGCTTAATTCAGTTACAACACAAAACTGCCTTTTCTCCCCACTTTTCCATTTTCTAACGTTACATATTTTTAATAGCCCCATACTTACTCGTACAATTTATCCTCCTCTTGTCCGCAATAATTATGAGTGATGACAGGAAAAAATGAAGGGGTTCTATATAAATTGACCTACATCATCTGATGACTCATAATCTATACGAAAGAAAAGAAAGGGGTGAATAAAAAACTACTTGGCTGTGCCATGCGTCCTTGTTCAATCGTTTCAAGTAGAAAGAGATGGCGAAAACGAGGGGGGCAACAAATTAAAACGAATTGTTCATCATAACACTTGAATTTTTGAGTGTGTCTTTTACCCCAATGGAATAACCAAATCACATGTTGTGTGTGGAACGTGGATCGATAGGACATAAAGGTAAATTAACTTGGAATATACAAGTGAGGGGGTGAGGGGGAGTTTTGATAAAAAATCATATAGTTGATAAAATTTCTAATCTCCCGCCATCAAAGTTTATCGTACGCTATCCTATCTAGTCCATCCTTCTAAAACTAATTTCCCAGTTTGATTTCCCTCCAAAAGTTTCTCACGTCATCACCATCAATATTGATTGGTCATAAATGTTTAATTTGTAAAAAACCTCGAGCGCACATGAATTCAAAGCGAAGTAAATAGAATAATTATCATAAGAGGCGAACATTATTTGTCGAAAAACAACTTGATACGATAAATAATAAAATAAGGATAAGTATATGGAAGAGAATGGACTTAATAAGTGATAGACAGGCAGACAGACGACGTAGAGTAGGAAGGGAAGGGGGATACACATCGGGAAAAGTATAATAATATTATAATGAATGTGAATTGTGCTACAAGAGTTAGTCACTAGAAATTATTTATTCCGCCATTTTATTATTCCTTGGCCTTTCCTGTGTAATTAGCTTTTATCGAATTGAATCAGAGAATCGGCCATAATAATCTTGCAAAACAACAATGCAGAAATTAACCATTATAACAACTCTCTCACTGGTCTCTCGCACTCTTCTCTCACCATTCACTCCATCGTTATATGGATGATAACTCGAAAATCCCATATCTTCTTTCTGGAATCTATCTGGCGGTTTATTTGTACGTTATATCAACAACTCCACCCTGGCAATTGTCCGAACAAATGGGATACACTTATTTTTTTTATTCGTAATTTTTTCACGCACGCGATTTTACCGACACACGCCCACTTCCTTTTATTATATCCCATGGATAAGTGCACATATATACAGACAGGAAGGACAGACAGAGACCACAGCACAATGTGGATGAAACGGAAAAAAAGTGCGCACACCGTTTGGGGGAGAATCGGAAAAAATGTACACACCCTCTGTATAGTAGACAGCCACAGTTGTTAGTGAACTCACTGCGGTTGAGGCGATATGGGTTTTTTGCGTTTCCCAAAAAAAGGGGGCTGTGTATGGTGTGTTATTATTTTTATTAAATCATGTTTCAGCAGTTATTTTGCTTTGTTAAAAGGGGTTTCAACCTATGAGGGTCTTTGCTGGTTCGTTATGGCGTTAAAATTGCGATTTGTTTCAGTTTTTATTCAAATTTCCCGCCAATACTTCAATATTTATTTATTTTAAGTTGGTAATGCATCACCAATAATAGCGACGGTTTAGCTAACTACATATAAACATTTTTACAATGTCTATGGTTGTATTGTCAAAATACTTTTGAAAAAAATCAGAGTTGTTTTGTGAAAAGGAACACGATTATAGAACATGTCAAATAAAAAACTGGTTAATTGTCTTAATTTCTTCTAGAAGATCCGTTTTTTACGATAATATTTCTATACTAGACAGTTTTTTCTCCACTTGCAGACGCTTTTAGAATTTTGAGAACAAATCCAAGGGTTGCTATGTGAAAGGGAACACGATTATAGAACATGTCATAGAAAAAATTGGTTAACTGTCTTAGTATCTTCTAGAAGATCAGTTTTTTACGATAATATTTCTATACTAGAAAGTTTTTTCTCCACTTGCAGACGCTTTTAGAATTTTGAGAACAAATCCAAGGGTTGTTATGTGAAAGGGAACACGATTATAGAACATGTCATAGAAAAAACTGGTTAACTGTCTTAGTATCTTCTAGAAGATCAGTTTTTTACGATAATATTTCTATATTAGACTGTTTTTTCTCCACTTGCAGACGCTTTTAGAATTTTGAGAACAAATCCAAGGGTTGCTATGTGAAAGGGAACACGATTATAGAACATGTCATAGAAAAAACTGGTTAACTGTCTTAGTATCTTCTAGAAGATCAGTTTTTTACGATAATATTTCTATATTAGACTGTTTTTTCTCCACTTGCAGACGCTTTTAGAATTTTGAGAACAAATCCAAGGGTTGTTATGTGAAAGGGAACACGATTATAGAACATGTCATAGAAAAAACTGGTTAACTGTCTTAGTATCTTCTAGAAGATCAGTTTTTTACGATAATATTTCTATATTAGACTGTTTTTTCTCCACTTGCAGACGCTTTTAGAATTTTGAGAACAAATCCAAGGGTTGCTATGTGAAAGGGAACACGATTATAGAACATGTCATAGAAAAAACTGGTTAACTGTCTTAGTATCTTCTAGAAGATCAGTTTTTTACGATAATATTTCTATATTAGACTGTTTTTTCTCCACTTGCAGACGCTTTTAGAATTTTGAGAACAAATCCAAGGGTTGCTATGTGAAAGGGAACACGATTATAGAACATGTCATAGAAAAAACTGGTTAACTGTCTTAGTATCTTCTAGAAGATCAGTTTTTTACGATAATATTTCTATATTAGACTGTTTTTTCTCCACTTGCAGACGCTTTTAGAATTTTGAGAACAAATCCAAGGGTTGCTATGTGAAAGGGAACACGATTATAGAACATGTCATAGAAAAAACTGGTTAACTGTCTTAGTATCTTCTAGAAGATCAGTTTTTTACGATAATATTTCTATATTAGACTGTTTTTTCTCCACTTGCAGACGCTTTTAGAATTTTGAGAACAAATCCAAGGGTTGTTATGTGAAAGGGAACACGATTATAGAACATGTCATAGAAAAAACTGGTTAACTGTCTTAGTATCTTCTAGAAGATCAGTTTTTTACGATAATATTTCTATATTAGACTGTTTTTTCTCCACTTGCACACGCTTTTAGAATTTTGAGAACAAATCCAAGGGTTGCTATGTGAAAGGGAACACGATTATAGAACATGTCATAGAAAAAACTGGTTAACTGTCTTAGTATCTTCTAGAAGATCAGTTTTTTACGATAATATTTCTATATTAGACTGTTTTTTCTCCACTTGCAGACGCTTTTAGAATTTTGAGAACAAATCCAAGGGTTGTTATGTGAAAGGGAACACGATTATAGAACATGTCATAGAAAAAACTGGTTAACTGTCTTAGTATCTTCTAGAAGATCAGTTTTTTACGATAATATTTCTATACTAGACAGTTTTTTCTCCACTTGCAATCGCTTTTAAAATTTTGAGAACAAATCCAAGGGTTGTTATGTGAAAGGGAACACGATTATAGAACATGTCATAGAAAAAACTGGTTAACTGTCTTAGTATCTTCTAGAAGATCAGTTTTTTACGATAATATTTCTATATTAGACTGTTTTTTCTCCACTTGCAGACGCTTTTAGAATTTTGAGAACAAATCCAAGGGTTGCTATGTGAAAGGGAACACGATTATAGAATTTGTCATAGAAATATTAATTAATTTATCTACTGTATGTTTTTAAATATTGAATTCAAACATTTTCTTCTCAACGATTGTTTTTTTCTCGTCCGCCCAAGTCCGTGCCTGTACCCACCAAGTGAATTGAGATAGGTTAGGAAGGTTATAATAAATATCAAGTGAATGAACTGTGCATTTTTTATCTGAGTCAAAGCACAGTGTTCTCCCATTTGCGTCCAACTCGCACTTGGGTAATGGCGATTGGAGTGAGAGCGCAACGAACACACAAGCAAAATGCAATATACCCATAATAACTTGGCCGACCGCGTACACTCACACACATACATGTATATATAGACAAACCAGAAGAAATATGTTAACTCTTGTTCGACAACTTTAAGCACCGGATAAAAAATAACTACGCCACACTAGGCGAAGAGTAAATTATAAGGAATAATTGCTTTATTTTGTTAGTTTCAACTAAGTGACATGTGACGTTTGGTACTAGTGGTGCAAAGGGTGCGTTAGTTCATCTAGTCCAAACGGACAATTTAAAATTAACACTGGCGCGCATCCCTGTAGGGAAAAATGAAGTCATTACAGTAAATTAGCTAATATTTTCAGCGTTTAATATTTAATTAGTGCAACATCTAGCTGGCGTCATCCACTTAAATCTCAGAAACTCAGAGGGGCTAATTTTCTTTTGAGACGAAAAAAATAATGTGTAGCAAATGAAGTGCGATATGCGATAAAGAATGCGGAATAATTAGCTGATGTTGTTTGGGGGGGCGAGTGGGGGGTAAAGTGGGAGTCTTGGACTTTTTCTTCTTCTTCCATAACATTAAAATGCGAAAAGGTTAATTAGCAAGTTGTAAATTTCTGTGCGCGATGTGTACACGTAAATCTCAACAAATTAAAAACGGTTTTAATTTCTATTTTAAGTTTACAGCTTTTATTGTACCTGGACTTCATTAAACCACCTATAGAGAAAATTAAAATAAAAGTTTCTCTCTAATATGATGTAATAGATTAGATATTAAACCGCCTGCCCCCCCTCCCCTTTAGTGCTTTTACCGCCCCCACCCTGCGGGTTTTGTGTGTATAGTTCAACCAATATCTTGATATAATTACAGTAATTTCTCGGAGATGTAATAAATTATATAAAACGTATAGAAATCCGATTTTTATGCAATTTAGTTTTTTTGCGCTTGGTGGAAAAAAGCCATGCAAAACCGGTATCGTATTTTAGTGTGGGATTCCTGTACAGGTGCGGACTCAGGCTCATATGTATTTATATATTCAACTCGCTGAGAAGAAAATTATTGAATAAATATTTAAAACCATGCAGTAGATTAATTATTAGTTATTATTTATTAATTATTACTAAGACAGTTAACGAGTTTTTTCTATGACATGTTCTATAATCGTGTTCCCTTTCACATAGCAACCCTTGGATTTGTTCTCAAAATTCTAAAAGCGTCTGCAAGTGGAGAAAAAACAGTCTAGTATAGAAATATTGTAGTAAAAAACTGATCTTCTAGAAGATACTAAGACAGTTTACCAGTTTTTTCTTTGACATGTTCTATAATCGTGTTCCCTTTCACATAGCAACCCTTGAATTTGTTCTTAAAATTCTAAAAGCGTCTGCAAGTGGAGAAAAAACAGTCTAGTATAGAAATATTATCGTAAAAAACTGATCTTCTAGAAAATACTAAGACAGTTAACCAGTTTTTTCTATGACATGTTCTATAATCGTGTTCCCTTTCACATAGCAACCCTTGGATTTCTTCTCAAAATTCTAAAAGCGTCTGCAAGTGGAGAAAAAACAGTCTAGTATAGAAATATTATCGTAAAAAACTGATCTTCTAGAAAATACTAAGACAGTTAACCAGTTTTTTCTATGACATGTTCTATAATCGTGTTCCCTTTCACATAGCAACCCTTGGATTTGTTCTCAAAATTCTAAAAGCGTCTGCAAGTGGAGAAAAAACAGTCTAGTATAGAAATATTATCGTAAAAAACTGATCTTCTAGAAGATACTAAGACAGTTTACCAGTTTTTTCTTTGACATGTTCTATAATCGTGTTCCCTTTCACATAGCAACCCTTGAATTTGTTCTTAAAATTCTAAAAGCGTCTGCAAGTGGAGAAAAAACAGTCTAGTATAGAAATATTATCGTAAAAAACTGATCTTCTAGAAAATACTAAGACAGTTAACCAGTTTTTTCTATGACATGTTCTATAATCGTGTTCCCTTTCACATAGCAACCCTTGGATTTCTTCTCAAAATTCTAAAAGCGTCTGCAAGTGGACAAAAAACTGTCTAGTATAGAAATATTATCGTAAAAAACTGATCTTATAGAAGATACTAAGACAGTTAACCAGTTTTTTCTATGACATGTTCTATAATCGTGTTCCCTTTCACATAGCAACCCTTGAATTTGTTCTTAAAATTCTAAAAGCGTCTGCAAGTGGAGAAAAAACAGTCTAGTATAGAAATATTATCGTAAAAAACTGATCTTCTAGAAAATACTAAGACAGTTAACCAGTTTTTTCTATGACATGTTCTATAATCGTGTTCCCTTTCACATAGCAACCCTTGGATTTGTTCTCAAAATTCTAAAAGCGTCTGCAAGTGGAGAAAAAACAGTCTAGTATAGAAATATTGTAGTAAAAAACTGATCTTCTAGAAGATACTAAGACAGTTTACCAGTTTTTTCTTTGACATGTTCTATAATCGTGTTCCCTTTCACATAGCAACCCTTGAATTTGTTCTTAAAATTCTAAAAGCGTCTGCAAGTGGAGAAAAAACAGTCTAGTATAGAAATATTATCGTAAAAAACTGATCTTCTAGAAAATACTAAGACAGTTAACCAGTTTTTTCTATGACATGTTCTATAATCGTGTTCCCTTTCACATAGCAACCCTTGGATTTCTTCTCAAAATTCTAAAAGCGTCTGCAAGTGGACAAAAAACTGTCTAGTATAGAAATATTATCGTAAAAAACTGATCTTATAGAAGATACTAAGACAGTTAACCAGTTTTTTCTATGACATGTTCTATAATCGTGTTCCCTTTCACATAGCAACCCTTGGATTTCTTCTCAAAATTCTAAAAGCGTCTGCAAGTGGAGAAAAAACAGTCTAGTATAGAAATATTATCGTAAAAAACTGATCTTCTAGAAAATACTAAGACAGTTAACCAGTTTTTTCTATGACATGTTCTATAATCGTGTTCCCTTTCACATAGCAACCCTTGGATTTCTTCTCAAAATTCTAAAAGCGTCTGCAAGTGGACAAAAAACTGTCTAGTATAGAAATATTGTAGTAAAAAACTGATCTTCTAGAAGATACTAAGACAGTTTACCAGTTTTTTCTTTGACATGTTCTATAATCGTGTTCCCTTTCACATAGCAACCCTTGAATTTGTTCTTAAAATTCTAAAAGCGTCTGCAAGTGGAGAAAAAACAGTCTAGTATAGAAATATTATCGTAAAAAACTGATCTTCTAGAAAATACTAAGACAGTTAACCAGTTTTTTCTATGACATGTTCTATAATCGTGTTCCCTTTCACATAGCAACCCTTGGATTTCTTCTCAAAATTCTAAAAGCGTCTGCAAGTGGACAAAAAACTGTCTAGTATAGAAATATTATCGTAAAAAACTGATCTTATAGAAGATACTAAGACAGTTAACCAGTTTTTTCTATGACATGTTCTATAATCGTGTTCCCTTTCACATAGCAACCCTTGGATTTCTTCTCAAAATTCTAAAAGCGTCTGCAAGTGGAGAAAAAACAGTCTAGTATAGAAATATTATCGTAAAAAACTGATCTTCTAGAAAATACTAAGACAGTTAACCAGTTTTTTCTATGACATGTTCTATAATCGTGTTCCCTTTCACATAGCAACCCTTGGATTTGTTCTCAAAATTCTAAAAGCGTCTGCAAGTGGAGAAAAAACAGTCTAATATAGAAATATTATCGTAAAAAAATGATCTTCTAGAAGATACTAAGAAAGTTAACCAGTTTTTTCTATGACATGTTCTATAATCATGTTCTCTTTCACATAGCAACCTGTAGATTAGTTCTGAAAATTTTAAAAGCGTCTGCAATTAGAGGAAAAACTGTCTAGTAGGTACAGAGATATTATAGTAAAAAGCTATTCTTGTAGAAGAACAGTTAACCAGTTTTTTGACATGTTCTATAATCGTGTTCCTTTTTACAAAGCACCCCCTGATTTTTTTCAAAAATTGCCAAAGTATCTGAAAGTGGAAGAATAAATTGAAGACTGGACAAACACAGTCAAGGACGCTGTTATTACCGACTCTCTCTTTATCTCTCTGTCTCGCTCTAATATCACCAGCGCCCCCTATCGCCGTTTTTAACACACGCGTGGATTAAAGTTCAAATCAAACCAATTTCCTCAAAAACAAGTTTGATTTTTTTTACCTTTACCTGCCAAATACCTGATCAAACCAAAAAAATATAAACAAATGAAACCAATAATGAAACGAATAAAAAGTTGCTTGATGGGAAAACTTGTATATGCGTAAAAATCTATCTGTGATCCATCCATATTCCATCAAAGTGTTGGTTTGATTGAACTTTATATATTAACGCACACTTTTGTCAACAGTGTATTGGTCGTTTGCAGCAACATGCAGCTCTTATTGGAGGACCAAATGCTACGTCATGTCCGCTATGTCACAAGATGTTCCTGGGCGGCGAAGCCCTTATGGAACATATGAAACACACCCATAAAGATCCCAATGCCTCAGGCGTAGCTAGTAAGTATCTAAGATTTTTATATATTAGAATCAAGTGGTGCCATGGTAGTGTAGCTAATGGTAGTTATGGTGGGTTTACACAGAGGGGAGTCTGCGTAAACCCAGCTTTAGTAACAAATTGTAGATTATTGTTAGTTATTAACATTAGTTTGTTTTATTTTGTTCATTTATTTTAGTTCGCGATAATGCGATGATGGAAATTTTCTAGCGCGATGTGAAAGGGTGGGGTGGGGGCGCGTTGTAGGGAAAGTCTCGTCGGGCTAAAAGAAATAAAGTTAATGAGAATACAATTATTAAAAAATAACTGGGAAGTATAAAAAGGGAACAAAAATGCTTTTAGTAGCCCTCTAATCGATGTTTTCATGTAGTACAAAAAACCCTTTTGAATTTTAAAGTATATCCCGACACTGATTTATTATGTTCGAATGTCAAATCAAGCGCGCGTATATTACGTGTATTAGATATTTTTTTGTTTTTGTTTCGTTTTTGTGTTGTAGGTGTGCTTGTTATAGTTTGTATACCTACAATCAAAAATATGCGATTTATAATGAAATCTAAACACAACACCACGACAATAATTATTTTTGTGCATTACGAATAATATTTGTTTTGGAGGTTAGGAAAACAAATTAACAAAAAAACAACACAAAAATGTTCCGAGATTGTTTAACTCAAATGAAATGTTTAAAAATCCATCACTAACTAGGTACAATAATTGTATATTATTGTTTTATAATAAACATAATGTAATTTTTACTAACCTTAAGTTAGGTGGTAATTTATTTATTTTGGTTGCTTTTGGCGGGTAATCCTTCCCCACATAGAAGAATAACAAAATTAAAAAATTAGTGCTGCTTTTTATAGTTTTGTTGGCTTATTAACCAAATGGACAATAAACAACAATAACGTGGTTAAGTTGCGCAAAAAAGTCTTGTCAAGGAAACTTAGATCTGGTGCTCGAGCTGGCAAGAAGAAGATCAGATGGAATTTCTAGTTCTATACCCAAACCACAAGACTTTTTTGCCCAAAAACAAACCGGTTGTTTATCTCTACCACAAAATCTCGTTATCTGGATGTGACGTCATCATCCAGCTACTAGATTCTCTAATAATGTAAAAACTCTGATCACAATTCGCTTTGATAAAGATCCTTGGGGTGCTTTGCTTGATCTGGTTTTCTCTCTTTGTTGACGTCATCGATCCTTATTTAGCGAAAAGGAGGACGGCCAATCATCCTTGCCCGGTGTGTGGCAAGCACTATGTTAACGAAGGATCATTAAGGAAACATCTAGCTTGCCATCCGGAAACCTCGCAATTGTCCAGTTCACTTAGAATGTGGCCATGTTCTGTATGCCAAGCGGTGTTTACACATGAAGCAGGTGAAAATAAATTAAATTTAGAAAAACAATTCTTGTCAGTAGTTTTCGATTATGTCCACATGCGCATGCGCGCCGCGTTTGTCGTGTGATGTGATTTTTTAACATTTCATTTTCTCTTATTCTTGATGACGTGATAACTATCCAAACTAAGAGTCTTTTTTGTTTGGTTTAGGTAGCATTTTAACTGTGTTGAACAAAAACAGAACATTAAAGTGAACTCTCCTCCTCCCACCACGAAATTTCGTTTTATTCTATTTATGTATGTATTTTTTTCTTTTTCGTTAGATTAGTTTGTAACCAAAGCATATGTGGACCAGAAAACACTGATGAGAATATTTATTTGGTACTTAAGAGACGCCATATTGGATTTTAAGTTAGGTTACAGATTTAAACCCAAACCTAGTCGCTTAGCTAAATATAAGCTAACGAATTTAAATTTGTAGAACTTGAACCTGGCCAAATTTGCTAGCTAACCTATCAATTTCAAGTTAGATTAGGTTTGGATAGAACAACCTAAACCTAATCCCGCCATTCTAAATTTATGAACCTCACACTCCAAGTCTGAAATTACTAAACCTCGACTCTAGGTTAAATTTCTAAACCTAGATTAGGTTTCTACATATTTGAACCTTAAGTACCAAATTTTTTTTTAACTCGCTAATAATCTAGCGAACTTTTACTATATCGTGTTATCTTATTTCTTTAGGACTCCTGACGCACATGGAGCATATGCGCATGGATCCTAAACATCAATTCGCCGCCCAATACGTGTTATCGCGGGCGGCCGCTGAGCGTCGTGAACGCGAAACCATCCTAGCGGCCGTTTCCGCCTCAGCTTCCGGTAGTGGTCTTCTAGGTTTGACTGGAATGGGTCCAGGTAAGTTTTCCTAGGAACCAGGAAAAATTTTTGACTAACTTTGGTTTTTTATTAGCGAGTGGTAGTCCAATGTGTGCTTCACCTAGCGCCCATAGTGACAGTTCATCGGGTAATGGGCGATTGTCTTCGGCTGGGTCCGAAGCGGGTGGCTTGAATAATAATAACAACAATTGCAACACGAAATTGGGTGATATTTTGCGAAGTATGGTGTTTTGAGGTTAGGTTAGGTTTTAGTGTTATCTAGGTTGTGTTGTAGGTAATAATGGTCTGCACCAGCAGTACAATGTTGAGGACCAGTTGCATACGGCGAATCGGATGGCTGTGATAGCCAATATGGTGGGGCAAGGCGGGGTGCCGCCTGGATTGGGTTCGGATCCCTCGGCTGCCGCCAATATTGCCAACATTGCCAATTTGGCGATGCGACTTGGTGTGACCCAGGTACTAAACCACCACTATGAGTTGTACCATAAAATAATCCCTCCAATCTTATAGGCTAACCAAGTGAACAACTCCAGCAACCCCTCCACACCGCCCATCACCAATGACACGTTATCATCGTTATCAGTGAATGCGATGAATGCGATGCGCGCCTCCATGGACAGCATCCGCAACATGGATGTGATGCGGTCATCTGTGATGGACATGTCTTCGTCGCAACAGTCGCAACAGCAACAGGACGCACTTCGGATGCAACATGCCGAAGCGTTGATCAGATCTCAAGCGGAGACGGCCATTAGATTAGCTATGAGTCAAGCACTGCCGCAGCTCAACCAACAAGACAACAGTCATAGTCCCCTGCGTCACAATGGTAAGAAATTGAGCCGAGATTTTCATTTGGGAAGCGAGTATTTGGCGCGAAATTCAAAATATAATATTTTTATTTAATCAAATTGGTGTATTTTAAATTTCCCGCCTAGTAGTCGTAATTCCAAAGCACTCTACTATATCGCTGCTATGTGTCAGTTTTACTTTTCAACGGTCATTTTGGCATTCGCCAGTTTGGCGTTAGGTTAGATCACTAGATTGAAAAGTAAAAAATTAAAAGCATTTGGCGGGAAATTAAAATATAATATTTGGATTAAATCTAATTGGTGTATTTTAAATTTCCCGCCAGTAGTCGTAATTCCGAAGCACTCTAGACTACATCGCTATCTGTCAGTGTTTTATTTTCCAACTGTCATTTTGGCTTTCGCTAGTTTGGCGTTAGGTTAGATTACTAGATTGGAATGTAAAAATTAAGAGTGTTTGGCGGGAAATTTAAAATATATTTTGCATTTCCCGCCAAATATTTTGTTGTAGTTGTCATGTGGTGACAGTTGCTCTCTTTTTGTTAGGCAATTATCAAGGTCACCAAGGACAATCCTCGCAACAGTTGAGTCCCGACCTAACAGAGGCCTTAAGGCTGCAGGAGCAACGGCTAGAGCAAGCGTTACGTTTGCATGGCAGCGATCCAAGATCGTTAGGGTTTTCACTGTCCAGCCAACAGCAAAACCAACAACCATGAAATTTTAGCTACTACTGAACGCATATGTTACGTAAGCAAAAACAAAAACCAAATTATGATAAAAGCGTAGATAATAATAAAGAAAAAAAATTCGTATATTATCATTATTCGTTTTTTGGCGGTTATATTTCGTTATTTTGCTTGTATTTGCCATTTAAGGGCGCACTTACGCTGGTAGTGTGAGCTAACCTTTAGCGTTTTGTAAAGGTGGGTTTGTATTATGCGCGTAAGCGCGCGCAAGCCGTAAAAGTACAAATTAGTTATTTTCTTTATTTAACATGATGAAATAACTTCTAGCGAGTGTGTTTGTCGTATTTTTGAAAATGTGCCAAATATAATTTACGTGGTTTTTTGCATCATCCAGTTTTACGTCAAATGCGCTCAGTCAGTTTTATTTTGTATTTGCCTAATAATTGTTTCTTGATGGCTACGCCATGATGATGATAATATTTAAACTATTTTGCACTTTAAAAGTGTTTCAACTATCTAAGATTATAAGAAAATCATTATATTAAATAAACAATTGTGTAGAAATAAGTGTTATTATATGAATTTTAATTGATACGATGGAAATAAATTGGGATAAAACGTTATTAGGAAGTGAAAATGGTGAAAAAAAAGGGTATATTATTAAAACTAAAACTAAAATCATCGTCTTTATTTTATAGTTTTGTGGAATGATATACCTTAAAACTTATTTAGGTTAAAGCTATAAGTTTGTATATATATATATATATTACATAATTATTGTTTTATTTTATTTTCAATAGATTGTAACTTGTACGAAAGAACCTAATAGAGAAATTGAATTTTCTTTGTAAACTGACGCATAAATGGGACAAAAAAACAATGTTATTTTATCGTGTACCAAAAGTTTATTTCGCTGTGATTTGATTTTATTTTTTTTGGCCGGTTTCAACGTAGCAATAATCACCCCCACCATCAACAAAATAATTTGCAATTTGAACTGTGATTTTAAAGATTTGTTTAAGTATGGGATAAGAAATTCGTTTATTTTTTGTTTTCTACATACGAAACAAGTGAAAAAAAATGGAAGTAAAGTACAAAATTTCTATTATAATAATATAATATATTATATTATAAAAAATAATAAACTATTAAAAAAACAAAAAATGTATGATTGGCGTCTGTTTGTGTATGAATGTTGATTTTAAAAAATTTTGTTTACACCTACCAATCCGTGTACTTAAATATTCGTTATACATTTTTCAATCAGTGGTTTAAATTATTATAAAATTACACAAAATGTACATAATAATTGAATTTTGTCGTAAGAGCCTTTGTACATATTAACTGCAAATATAAATAATCCCTTAAGGAAATTTCCATAGCCATTATAGTCAATAGTTACAAAAAAACTAAATATACAGGGTGGTTCAGGAGACTGCATAGCAAAGTCGCCATGTTACTTTGTAATTTGTACCTAACCTCACGTTTTAGTCGTCTTCCCCCTCTGTCGCAATTTCAGGGGACATTTTGTAGTGCTAACGAAGTTTTATGGCCATTTTGTCAAAATTTTTAGAGATCTAACCTCACAACCGGTGACATGTTTCTGGGTTGACGTTTAGAAACCTGTCAAATTTCGTGTGATATTTAGAAATGTCAAACTTTCCCAGTTTTAAGCTTTTTTCTTCGTGTAATAAACGAATTTGTGTTTTTGACGTTTGACAATTTCTCATAATGATTTCAATTTAGAGATCTAACCTCACATTTATAGTTTTCACAAAATTTTTAAAAAATTCCAACTTAGAAGCTTTAAACTTGACTTTTACCATATTTCCTCTTCTTCTACTTCTGTAATAAATCAGAAGTGGATTTTTGGAGGTTTTTTTTGGAATATTTTCTTAGTTTTCTTCGTGTAATAAACGAATTTGTATTTTTGACGTTTGACAATGTACATAATGATTTTCAATTTAGAGATCTAACCTCACATTTATAGTTTTCACAAAATTTGTCAAAACTTCCAATTTATAGAAGCCTTAAACTTGACTTTTACCATATTTTCTCTTCTTCTACTTCTGTAATAAATCAGAAGTGGATTTTTGGAGGTTTTTTTTGGAATATTTTCTTAGTTTTCTTCGTGTAATAAACGAATTTGTATTTTTGACGTTTGACAATGTACATAATGATTTTCAATTTAGAGATCTAACCTCACATTTATAGTTTTCACAAAATTTGTCAAAACTTCCAATTTATAGAAGCCTTAAACTTGACTTTTACCATATTTTCTCTTCTTCTACTTCTGTAATAAATCAGAAGTGGATTTTTGGAGTTTTTTTTGGAATATTTTCTTAGTTTTCTTCGTGTAATAAACGAATTAGTATTTTTGAGGTTTGACAATTTCTCATAATGATTTCAATTTAGAGATCTAACCTCACATTTATAGTTTTCACTAAATTTGTCAAAAATTCCAACTTTAAACTTGATTTTTACCATATTTCCTCTTCTTCTACTTCTGAAATAAATCAGAAGTGGATTTTTGGAGTTTTTTTGGAATATTTTCTTAGTTTTCTTTGACAGGTGTCTAAACGTCAACTTTTTCTGGTCTAACCTCACTTTTTTGTGAATAAATTTTCGTCTAACCTCACATTTTCCATGCGTGATGTAGCTGGCGGTTGATTGAACACACCCCCTGTATATGCAATAGATGTCGGTGTCTTTTGTGGACACTTCTCCCCCACAAACACAAACAAATTTCCCAAAAAAGTGACAAATTGTGACACTAAATACAAATAAGTGACAGATAGGCGCGTAATAGTTGTTTAAAACGAGCTTTTACGCATGCGCCTTAACAATATCACGCAAGGACTAGATATCCCAGTATTTTTCTGGGTTAAATCACCCGATTTCTACGACGATAGTGTTGAAATACATACGTGAAAATATTTATATAAAACAAATACTAATAATACTATACAATAGCCCGGTTGCACAAAGTGCTTCAAATAATTTTTGCCCACACACACTCTTATCAAAGTGTAACCACAACAACGCAAATACAGTGGTGGTTATGCTTTTAGTTAAAAAAAAAACAGTAAAAATCTACAATAGCCCAAATCAACCCGGCTGGGTTTGGATGGTTTCGCACAGTCAAGGACAGTTGAAAAATTTTGTGCACATGCGCGGAATTTACTTCAAAACCCGACGGGTTGACCCCACAAACTTTTTTGTTTCTAGTATTAAACCCGAATGGCCTCATTTTGGGGGCCATTTTTTGCAAACAACAACAAAAAAACATCAACATGTATTTTACATAAATATTAACGTCTAGTATTGCCCGAATGGACAAAAATATTTATTGTAAAATTCTCTTGCAAAAAGCAACGCAAAATTTTTGTTTACAATAGCCCATAATACAAGTTTTTTTGGTGCGATAAGCACAAAAAAAACAGTTTTCAATTTTATAACCAGCTTTGGTTTACAACAAGTGTTTAGTTGCGGTTTTTGGTGAGGACGCCAACTTGACTTCGTGGTGGATGAGAAATAACAAGGAAAAAGGGACCCAAAAAAATTAGTGGAATAATATCGTACATATACTTAGCAGCTTTGTTGTGTGATTCCCCCAAGCGCCTTAGCACGCGGTTTAACCTCAAAATTTCCTGTATATACATAATTATTAATGTTTATTAGTAATCTAGTTGCGTAATAGCGGAATGATGCTTTGATATGATCCCATTTTCCCCCGCAGTAGTTCACAGAATAAAAAACAACAAAAAGCCCGTTTTTCTTTGAGAGTATCATAACCACTCGAGGCCAGTTGGTTGTCCTTTATTATTAAATTCTTTAGTTAAAATGCAATAGTCTAAACGTATGAGATGCACTCTGACTTCTCATACTATACAAAAAAATTCAGATATACCACACTTTAGTTCCGGTTATTTGATGGAGGTCACGTGGGGACATTGGAAAGTTTGGCGAGGTTCGCGCCGAAATTTTCAAGGTACTGAACGTGGTGTCCAGTTTACTTTCTTTTACAATAATATATTCTGATATTGTACATCTCCACATTACACACATAAACACGTGATACAGTTTATTAGGTTGATTTTCAAAAAGTGGATTTTTGGAAGACACTTCGGAAAATAATGATTTGGTTACGCACAGTGGCCCTTGGAAATTACTTAAAATCGTGTTTTCGAAAAATATTTGGCGCGAAATTTGAAATTTTAAATGTAACCTTAAAAATATTTTAGTTCTCGTAGTTTCCACTGGGCGCCCTGTTTATCATTCAAGGATATTTCTAAGTTTTTACAATTTTTTCCACACACATACACATAATACAAATACACTTAAAAAATATATATAAATATATAATAAATATATATTATATACTTATTACGTAAGTCTAAAAGTCACTTTTGGGAAAGCTAACAAAATAACTTTTCGAAAATTTCAAACAAAACGCTCTTGATGAACATGAAAAAAATTTTATCGGCTACAAATTAAATTCAAACAAAACCACATCGATTTGAAAAAAAAACAAATTTCTAAAACAAAATAAATAGTAGTTTTTAAAATATGAATGTTAGTTGTGTTATTAATTATACTATATACAGTTAAGTTTATGTTTATGTTTTTTCGTATACGTCAAAGTTATATCCATTTATATAAGTTAACACAGCGCGCCACCTAGGTTGTTTCCAGAGCAATCGTTGAAATTTCCCCGCCATAACCTAGAAAGTTGGGTTAGAGTCAAATTTATGAAGTTGGCGGGGGATTGCTCTGTGACTGTTACAGTGTAAAAATACATCATAATTTAAGCATTTTTATTTCTTTAAATAATGTATTTAATTTATTTACTTTTTAATTTGTTTATTTTTTACCTATATGTTTACAATACCTACGTAATTTTAACGAGACTCATCCCTTTGTTATTATAATTAATTAATTAGTGTGAGATATGTGTTAAAACAAGACTAAGGTCGCTGCGATTTTCTCCAATAATAGGAAAAAGCGGCCATGTCGTCGAATCTGGCTAAACTCAAAACGGCTCAATATTTTCTGTTAATTTTTAGGTTACTTTTTGTGAATACTTAGGTAAAACTGTGAATGAAAACTACAGTTTGGTATTTTATAGTAATTTATTTTAAATGTTTTACATTATTGTATACGCGCGCGTTATGGAAAAATATTTTTTTAAATTGTTTATTAAGGTAGGCCACGGAATACTCTGTCAGTTTAACTCTTGGATAAATTTGGTGGAATATTTCGAGGGCGCCCCGTATATTTCTAGATTACTTATTATGTTGCCGTTGTAGATTTTTTTATTATTATTATTATTATTATATTATTTTGCCATTATTATTAAAAATTGACTGCCATTATTATATTATTATGTTTTATAAACTTACGATGCTTTTTTAGTAATTTTTTAAGTTCCTATTATTCATTTTTTATTAAGAAAACTGTAGATTGCATTTCGCAGATTTATTAAACGAAATTTGTATGAACGACTGATGAATGCATGTGAACAAACCGAGGAAATTTTTGTCAAAAAACCAACAAAAGGAAAAAATCGTTGTTATTATTATTATTGTGTAAAAAACTGTTTTTGATCTTTTTTAATTTTTTTTGTACAAGACTGATAATTGCATATTTCATGTGGAACAACAAAAATATTGTACTATAAAAATTACGATGATTAGGCTATTTAAGTGTAAAAAAAATATTGTATATTTATATATAAAAAAAAATGAATCGGATAAAAAATTGGTTCCACCACGAAATATGTCGATTATTAGTTCTTTTTTAAACTATAAAATTAGGTTTAGCGAAAAATTATCTGTGAGTTTGAGGCATTAAAAAAGAAAATAATTTGTAAGATATAGGTATTTAACAAAAACAAAACAACAAAAAAAAAACGTAAACAATGTGGACTAATAATTAGACAATTTCGTTGCAAAAATGTTTTTATTCGAAATTGATGTATGAAAAAAATTGTATGTGTGATGTAATAATTCTCTATTTACTGGAAATAGCAAATATTAAAAAAAATTCACGTGTTTTATTATAACTTCTCCCCCTGTTTTGTTTCATTCCAAAAATTTTTACCCCTAAAAAATTAATTTAGACCGCACTGGTTACAACTGCGCGAGGTTCGACTACTGGTTAACAGATGGCGATACACGACAAGTAGAAAATTGTTGTTAGTCTTTTATTCGAATATTTTCGCAGATTTTAGTTATTTATAAAAGAAATCTACGACTAAAAGTTCAAAACGAAAATATTTTCAACTTCTAACAGGTAACTGTATTAGAAAAGACAATATTTGGTGTTGCTACTGCTTAATAGATGGCGCAACAAAGCAACTGCATTACCGACTTCATATGGTAACTGTAGATGTGGCCACTGATCCATAGATGGCAAGACATGACAATTATTATAAAATGATTTTAAAATAACATAAAATTATTGTATAAAAAATTATTATCGGGCGTAGGGTACAGTTTATTATTACTGTTTTCTACTAAAAACTCCCAGGTAAAAAGTGGAATTTCATCAAAACGTAAACTGTATTACCGACTTTATATGGTAACTGTATTTCTGCACTAGTAGATGCGGCTACTGTTTCATAGATGGCACAACATGGCAATTTTCATAAAATACTCACAAAGCAATGTAAAATTATTGCACAGAAAAACTATTATCAGGAAAATTTTCCTGTTGATTATTTCAGTGTTTTCCATTAAAAACTCGCAGCTTAAAAGCGTATTTTATCAAAACGAAACTACATTACCGACTGGATGTTGCTACTGGTTCATAGATGGCAACACAACGCAGTTTCTTATTGCACACCGTAAACTGTATTACCGATTTCATATGGTAACTGTATTTCTGTATTAGTAGATGTGGCTACTGTTTCATAGATGGCACAACATGGCAATTATCATAAAATACTCACAAAACGATGTAATATTATCGCACAGAAAAACTGTTATCCGGAAAATTTTCCAGTTGATTATTTCAGAGTTTTCCATTAAAAACTCGCAGCTTAAAAGCGTATTTTATCAAAACGAAACTACATTACCGACTGGATGTTGCTACTGGTTCATAGATGGCAACACAACGCAGTTTCTTATTGCACACCGTAAACTGTATTACCGACTTCATATGGTAACTGTATTTCTGCACTAGTAGATGCGGCTACTGTTTCATAGATGGCACAACATGGCAATTTTCATAAAATACTCACAAAGCAATGTAAAATTATTGCACAGAAAAACTATTATCAGGAAAATTTTCCAGTTGATTATTTCAGAGTTTTCCATTAAAAACTCGCGGCTTAAAAGCGTATTTTATCAAAACACAAACTACATTACCGACTGGATGTTGCTACTGGTTCATAGATGGCAACACAACACACATCGTAAACTGTATTACCGACTCTTGTCGGAAACTGTTTTCTTCACTTGACAGTTATTACTCATAGTTGTCATTTATCAACACTTGCCTTATTTTTGTGATTAAAACAGGGAAAAATGTCCATTGCCATCCTGCAATCGGACTGCAAACGCGCCGTGCATCAACTGGGGCCCCTTTCCAATGAAGAACTAGACGAAATCATCAACAACGACGAGAAAATCGAGGAGATTTTACACAACTTAGATCAGGTACTAGTTTCAGTAGGTAGTTAAGTCGTTTTTATTATTGTGGTTTCCAGTCGTATTTAAAGGAAATCGGCGATGAGAAAGAGAACGTGTTGGCTGCGAACAATTCCCTGGCTGAGTTGAACTTGTCCAGGGAGCCAGAGCTAGTGGAAGGTCGGGAAAAGCTGCAAGAACTAACAGAGGAAGGCGAGAGACTCTCCAAACTAGTCGACGAGAAAACTAGGGAGCTTCGTAAGTACCTTAACCTCCATCATTGTTCGTTTGTTAATTTTATTTCCAGGCGGAAAAACCGGCGATATGTCCCTGGAAACCGCCCTAGCCCTCCTCCAAACCGCCGCTAGTGAAATCGAGGAGGAATCCGATAACATCGCTAAGAAATTCCTAGAAGGCGGCGCTATGGAACTGGACGAATTTCTGGATCAATTTCTAACTAGGCGGGAATTGATGCACAAGCGTTTAGTCAAAGCTGAAAAACTGACGAAAATTATATCGAGGGATCCGAGTTTGAATGGGCCGAATTATGCGAATACGCCGCCGATGCATGTGAATCCGGGGTATTTTCCGTCGCCGGTGACGTATCCTAGTAGGACTGTGCCCTATCCCACGGGACCGCTTAATATGCCCATGCCCCCTGGAATGAACTATTTCCAGAATCATTTTTAATTACCTACTGTAGTTTTAAGAGATTTTTTATGTGATTACTAAATAAGTTTAAGACAGTAAATATTTGTTTATTATTAAGTAACTGTATTTCTATAAAATGAAAATTGACAGACAGAAGTTTTCTTCGCCTACTTGTTTTTATAGAAGTTATGTATTTGTTATAAAAAAACAAAGTAAAAGGTGCTTTTTTTTTATCAAAACTTTTTTTTAATTTGAGTCGATTATCCAGAAATTTCTCTAGCTTGTGATAATTTATTTACGAATGTTTTTTTGTATAGAATTTTTGTATGATTTTCTGTATAATACATTAAGGCATAGATCACGAGATTATAATAAAAATATTATTATTATTATTTTTCTTTATTTATGCAGGGTAGTTTAGTACTGACGTACAATTAATTTAAATAAAACAACATAAATCCGGAACTTCGGTGAGGGTTCAAATGTTAAAAATGGCATAAAAATTAAAGCGTCTTTGGAAGGGCCCTAAAGTGATCTAAACTACCTTCCACGAGGTTGGCGGTTTTTCTTAAATAGCTACATATTTAAGCATTACAAAACAAAAAACTGCATAAAAATCCGAAATTCCGGTGAGGTTTTATAAATTTTTAAAGTAGAGCATGTTCGAAATCGTATAAAAGTTGAAGGATTTTCGAAAACCTCCAAAAGTATTCTAAACTACCTTCTAACAAGTGGGCGATTTTTTCCTTAACAGCTACATATTTAAGGATTACAAAACAAAAAACCGCGTAAAAATCCGGTACTCCGGTGACATTTTATAAATTTTTAAAGTAGATTATGTTGGAAATCGTAGAAAAGTTGAAGGATTTTCGAAAACCTCCAAAAGTATTCTAAACTACTTTCTAACAAGTAGGCGATTTTTTCCTAAATAGCTACATATTTACGCATTACAAAATAAAAAACCGCGTAAAAATCCGGTACTCCGGTGACATTTTATAAATTTTTAAAGTAGATTATGTTAGAAATCGTATATAAGTTGAAGAATTTTCGAAAACCTCCAAAAGTATTCTAAACTACTTTCTAACAAGTAGGCGACATTTTACTTAACTGCTACATATTTAAGCATTACAAAACAAAAAACGGCGTAAAAATCCGATACTCCGGTGACATTTTATAAATTTTTAAAGTAGACTATGTTAAAAATCGCCTAAAAATTAAGGGATTTTTGGAAGGACCGAAAGGTGTTCTAAACTACCTTCCACGAGGTAGGCGATTTTTTTGTTAACAAAGCCATCTTCAAGCTTTTCAAAACTGTATTAAAAGTTAAAATCCGGAAACTCCGGTGAGGTTCCATAAGTTTTTAAAGTACACCATATCAAAAATCGTATAAAAATTGAAGTAATTTCGAAAGAACCCAAAAGTGATCTAAACTACTTTCCACGAGGTTGGCGATTTTTTCCTAAACAGCTACATATTTAAGCATTACAAAACAAAAAACTGCGTAAAAATCCGGAACTCCGGTGACATTTTATAAATTTTTAAAGTAGACTATGTTAGAAATCGTATAAAAGTTGAAGCATTTTCCAAAAACCTCCAAAAGCATTCTAAACTATCTTCCAACATGTTGGCGATTTTTTCCTGAACAGCTATATATTTAAGCATTACAAAACAAAAAACAGTGTAAAAATCTGAAACTCCGATAAGACTCCATAAATTTTTGAAGTAGACTATGTTAAAAATCGCCTAAAAATTAAGGGATTTTTGGAAGGACCGAAATGTGTTCTAAACTATCTTCCACGAGGTTGGCGATTTTTTTGTTAACAAAGCTATCTTTAAGCTTTTTAAAACTTTATTAAAAGTTAAAATCCGGAAACTCCCGTGAGGTTCCATAAATTTTTAAAGTAGACCATATTAAAAATCGTATAAAAATTGAAGAATTTTCGAAAGAATCCAAAAGTGATCTACCTTCCACGAGGTTGATGAATTTTTCCTAAATAGCTACATATTTAAGCATTACAAAACAAAAAACAGCGTAAAAATCAGGAACTCCGGTGACATTTTATAAATTCTTAAAATAGAGTATCTTAGAAATCGTATAAAAATTGAAGGATTTTCGAAAAGGTCCAAAAGCATTCTAAACTATCTTCCAACATGTTGGCGATTTTTTCCTGAACAGCTACATATTTAAGCATTACAAAACAAAAAACAGTGTAAAAATCTGAAACTCCGATAAGACTCCATAAATTTTTGAAGTAGACTATGTTAAAAATCGCCTAAAAATTAAGGGATTTTTGGAAAGGCCGAAAGGTGTTCTAAACTACCTTCCACGAGGTAGGCGATTTTTTTGTTAACAAAGCCATCTTCAAGCTTTTCAAAACTGTATTAAAAGTTAAAATCCGGAAACTCCGGTGAGGTTCCATAAGTTTTTAAAGTACACCATATTAAAAATCGTATAAAAATTGAAGTAATTTCGAAAGAACCCAAAAGTGATCTAAACTACTTTCCACGAGATTGGCGATTTTTTCCTAAACAGCTACATATTTAAGCATTACAAAACAAAAAACTGCGTAAAAATCCGGAACTCCGGTGACATTTTATAAATTTTTAAAGTAGACTATGTTAGAAATCGTATAAAAGTTGAAGCATTTTCCAAAAACCTCCAAAAGCATTCTAAACTATCTTCCAACATGTTGGCGATTTTTTCCTGAACAGCTACATATTTAAGCATTACAAAACAAAAAACAGTGTAAAAATCTGAAACTCCGATAAGACTCCATAAATTTTTGAAGTAGACTATGTTAAAAATCGCCTAAAAATTAAGGGATTTTTGGAAAGGCCGAAAGGTGTTCTAAACTACCTTCCACGAGGTAGGCGATTTTTTTGTTAACAAAGCCATCTTCAAGCTTTTCAAAACTGTATTAAAAGTTAAAATCCGGAAACTCCGGTGAGGTTCCATAAGTTTTTAAAGTACACCATATTAAAAATCGTATAAAAATTGAAGTAATTTCGAAAGAACCCAAAAGTGATCTAAACTACTTTCCACGAGGTTGGCGATTTTTTCCTAAACAGCTACATATTTAAGCATTACAAAACAAAAAACTGCGTAAAAATCCGGAACTCCGGTGACATTTTATAAATTTTTAAAGTAGACTATGTTAGAAATCGTATAAAAGTTGAAGCATTTTCCAAAAACCTCCAAAAGCATTCTAAACTATCTTCCAACATGTTGGCGATTTTTTCCTGAACAGCTGCATATTTAAGCATTACAAAACAAAAAACAGTGTAAAAATCTGAAACTCCGATAAGACTCCATAAATTTTTGAAGTAGACTATGTTAAAAATCGCCTAAAAATTAAGGGATTTTTGGAAAGGCCGAAAGGTGTTCTAAACTACCTTCCACGAGGTAGGCGATTTTTTTGTTAACAAAGCCATCTTCAAGCTTTTCAAAACTGTATTAAAAGTTAAAATCCGGAAACTCCGGTGAGGTTCCATAAGTTTTTAAAGTACACCATATTAAAAATCGTATAAAAATTGAAGTAATTTCGAAAGAACCCAAAAGTGATCTAAACTACTTTCCACGAGGTTGGCGATTTTTTCCTAAACAGCTACATATTTAAGCATTACAAAACAAAAAACTGCGTAAAAATCCGGAACTCCGGTGACATTTTATAAATTTTTAAAGTAGACTATGTTAGAAATCGTATAAAAGTTGAAGCATTTTCCAAAAACCTCCAAAAGCATTCTAAACTATCTTCCAACATGTTGGCGATTTTTTCCTGAACAGCTACATATTTAAGCATTACAAAACAAAAAACAGTGTAAAAATCTGAAACTCCGATAAGACTCCATAAATTTTTGAAGTAGACTATGTTAAAAATCGCCTAAAAATTAAGGGATTTTTGGAAGGACCGAAATGTGTTCTAAACTATCTTCCACGAGGTTGGCGATTTTTTTGTTAACAAAGCCATCTTTAAGCTTTTTAAAACTTTATTAAAAGTTAAAATCCGGAAACTCCCGTGAGGTTCCATAAATTTTTAAAGTAGACCATATTAAAAATCGTATAAAAATTGAAGAATTTTCGAAAGAATCCAAAAGTGATCTACCTTCCACGAGGTTGATGAATTTTTCCCAAATAGCTACATATTTAAGCATTACAAAACAAAAAACAGCGTAAAAATCAGGAACTCCGGTGACATTTTATAAATTCTTAAAATAGAGTATCTTAGAAATCGTATAAAAATTGAAGGATTTTCGAAAAGGTCCAAAAGCATTCTAAACTATCTTCCAACATGTTGGCGATTTTTTCCTGAACAGCTGCATATTTAAGCATTACAAAACAAAAAACAGTGTAAAAATCTGAAACTCCGATAAGACTCCATAAATTTTTGAAGTAGACTATGTTAAAAATCGCCTAAAAATTAAGGGATTTTTGGAAAGGCCGAAAGGTGTTCTAAACTACCTTCCACGAGGTAGGCGATTTTTTTGTTAACAAAGCCATCTTCAAGCTTTTCAAAACTGTATTAAAAGTTAAAATCCGGAAACTCCGGTGAGGTTCCATAAGTTTTTAAAGTACACCATATTAAAAATCGTATAAAAATTGAAGTAATTTCGAAAGAACCCAAAAGTGATCTAAACTACTTTCCACGAGGTTGGCGATTTTTTCCTAAACAGCTACATATTTAAGCATTACAAAACAAAAAACTGCGTAAAAATCCGGAACTCCGGTGACATTTTATAAATTTTTAAAGTAGACTATGTTAGAAATCGTATAAAAGTTGAAGCATTTTCCAAAAACCTCCAAAAGCATTCTAAACTATCTTCCAACATGTTGGCGATTTTTTCCTGAACAGCTACATATTTAAGCATTACAAAACAAAAAACAGTGTAAAAATCTGAAACTCCGATAAGACTCCATAAATTTTTGAAGTAGACTATGTTAAAAATCGCCTAAAAATTAAGGGATTTTTGGAAAGGCCGAAAGGTGTTCTAAACTACCTTCCACGAGGTTGGCGATTTTTTTGTTAACAAAGCTATCTTTAAGCTTTTCAAAACTGTATTAAAAGTTAAAATCCGGAAACTCCGGTGAGGTTCCATAAGTTTTTAAAGTACACCATATTAAAAATCGTATAAAAATTGAAGTAATTTCGAAAGAACCCAAAAGTGATCTAAACTACTTTCCACGAGGTTGGCGATTTTTTCCTAAACAGCTACATATTTAAGCATTACAAAACAAAAAACTGCGTAAAAATCCGGAACTCCGGTGACATTTTAAAAATTTTTAAAGTAGACTATGTTAGAAATCGTATAAAAGTTGAAGCATTTTCCAAAAACCTCCAAAAGTATTCTAAACTACCTTCTAACAAGTGGGCGATTTTTTCCTGAACAGCTACATATTTAAGCATTACAAAACAAAAAACAGTGTAAAAATCCGAAACTCCGATGAGACTCCATAAATTTTTGAAGTAGACCATATTAAAAATCGCCTAAAAATTAAGGGATTTTTGGAAGGGCTGAAAGGTGTTCTAAACTACCTTCCACGAGGTTGGCGATTTTTTTGTTAACAAAGCCATCTTTAAGCTTTTCAAAACTGTATTAAAAGTTAAAATCCGGAAACTCGGTGTAAACTTACAAATTTTCAAAGAATTGAATGAGTAGTTTTAGTTATTCTCAACTGGTCAAAAAATATCTAAACTGATTTCCATAAATTTCAACAAAGAAAAACTATTTATTTACAATTATAAACAGATACAATCTTCGTATAATTGATCACATAACAACAATTCTTAATTGTCCTTTCTACAACTTTACGTGCCGATCGCCACTAACTCACTAAGCCAACGACTTCACATTTATTTGCCATCAACCTAATTAATACCACAACAAAACAACTTCCCTTCGGTACTGATGGTACCCAAACACCAAACGAAGATAACCGAACCAAAGATAACTGAAGTGGGGAACCCGCTGTCGAAGGCAAATAAGTACAGTTCTTCGCGTCTAGTTTAGTTGTTAAGTCTGCATCCAAAAAAATATTTGTGAGTAATTTTCCTAAACAAAAAAATGGCTTTATTGTCGATCATGTTGAAAACTTCAACGAAGAAAAGCAAGAACTTGATGGAGTTGGGTGGTGCTTTGATAAAAGTGGAACGAGAGGCTGTTAAAAATGTGCAGAATAAGGTGAGGGGATTGGGCTTGGAACCATGGAACCTGTTATTTTATTGGCGTCTACCCTGAGATTTTTAGTTGCATAATTAGTTTTTATTTATGGTTTGTTTACGTTGTTTGTTTGAAATCAAAATGTAGATTGGGGCGACCTTTTGAACCTGGATTCCTGCTTTAACAATAAATTAATCAGAGCAAAATGAACCAAAAAATAATTTCTCTTTATTATATATTTTATATGTAAGTATAAACTTCCTAATATATAATTCGCAGTTATTAAATTCGATTTTTTTCTCGGTTGTGACCTTCGCGAAACTCAGATCAAATCAAGAAAGAGAGAGGTGCTTATTTATAAATTATTTATCGATGGTATAAGCTGCTATAATTTAAAACTGAAATTGGACATTTTTGGGTTATTTATATATTTCTTTTGGACTCTTGGAGTAGTGTAATAAAAAAGTATTAAACTCGTGGATGTGGCTAAAGGTTAGTTCGTTATCGCGTTTAAACAAGAAAAAAAATATTGGCCAATTAGCTTAATAATTATTTTGTTTCCTAATAAATAAATTTGTTGTAAAAAAAACGTCAAAAAAAGCCGAAGAAGTTTCATTACAGTTTTTTGTCTAAATAAGTTTCAAATTTGAAAACTTGGCTTAAAATTCCATAAATTTTTGAAGTATCTAAACCATGTTAGAAATCGTAAAAAATATGAAGTATTTTCGAAAAGGCCTAGAAGTATTCTAAACTACTTTCCACCACGTTGTCGATTTTTTTCTAAACAGCTGTATATTTAAGCATTACAAAACAAAAAACTACGTAAAAATCCGAAACTCTGGTGAGGTTTTATAAATTTTTAAAGTAGACCATGTTAGAAATCGTATAGTGTCTTCGAAAGGTCCAAAAGTATTCTAAACTGTATTCTAAACTACTTTCTACCACATTGGCGATTTTTTCCTAAACAGCTACATATTTAAGGATTACAAAACAAGAAACTGCGTAAAAATCCGAATTTTCGGTGAGGTTTTACAAATTTTTAAAGTAGAGCATGTTTGAAATGGTATAAAATATGAAGTATTTTCGAAAAGGTCCAAAAGTAATCTAAACTACTTTCTACCACGTTCGCGAATTTTTCCGAAATAGCTACATATTTAAGCATTTCAAAACAAAAAACTGCGTAAAAATCTGAATTTCCGGTGAGGTTTAAAAATATTTTAAAGTAGAGCATGTTAGAAATCGTATAAAAATTGAAGTATTTTCGAAAAGGTTCAAAAGTAATCTAAACTACTTTCTACCAGTTTGGCGATTTTTTCCTAAACAGCTACATATTTAAGGATTACAAAACAAAAAACTGCGTAAAAATCCGCAACTCCGGTGAGGTTTTATAAATTTTTAAAATAGAGCATCTTGGAAATCGTACAAAAATTGAAGGATTATCGAGAAGGTCCAAAAGTATTCTAAACTACTTTCTGCCACGTTGGCGATTTTTTCCTAAACAACTACATATTTAAGGATTACAAAACAAAAAACTGCCTAAAAATCCGGAACTCCGGTGAGGTTTTATAAATTTTTAAAGTACACCATGTTAAAAATTGTAATGTTTTCGAAAAGGTCCAAAAGTTATTCTAAACTGCTTTGTACCACGTTGGCGATTTTTTCCTAAACAGCCACATATTTAAAGATTACAAAACAAAAAACCGCGTAAAAATCCGGTTTTTAAGTGATACTCCATAATTTTTTAAAATAGACCATGTTAGAAATCGAATAAAAATTGAAGTATTTTCGAAACCGCCCAAAAGTACTCTAAACTACCTTCTAACAAGTTGTCGATTTTTTCTTAAACTAGTACATATTGAAGCATTACGAAACAAAAAACAAAATGAAAATCCGGAACTCCGGTGAGGTTTTACAAATTTTTAAAGTAGAGCATATTTGAAATCGTATAAAAATAGAAGTATTTTCGAAAAGGTCGAAAAGTATTCTAAACGACTTTCTACATCGTTGGCGATTTTTTCCTAAATAGCAACATATTTAAGCATTACAAAACAAACAACTGCGTAAAAATCCGAAACTCCGGTGAGGTTTTACAAATTTTTAAAATAGAGCATGTTAGAAATCGAATAAAAATTGAAGTATTTTCGAAACCGTCCAAAAGTACCCTAAACTACCTTCTAACAACTTGGCGATTTTTTTCTTAAACTGTTACATTTTTAAACATTACGAAACAAAAAACAACATGAAAATCCGGAACTCCGGTGAGTTTCCATAAAATTTTGAAGTAGACAATGTAAAAAAATTGTTTAGGGTAAAATCGACGTAATTTTATTGATTTTTCGGTTAGAAACCTCAAATTTGCTGCATTTTTAAGAAACATCCTGTCTTACAACTCCCATTTAACCAAAAAATAATTTCCATTAGCATTTGTTTTTAAACTATAGGCAGTAGAAGATAACAAACAAAAATTATTTCCATAAAACTAAAATAAAAACTAAAACCGATTCTCATTCCAGACTTATTTTATTCGATATCGATTCCCATATTGTTTGCATTTTAACATTTAACAGTTTTTATCGTACATTGCCTTCAACTGTACTTATATACACACCAATATTTTCTACACAATAAAACAACAAACAAAATATTGTCACTGATGAAGGCTGTGCTTATAGACGTGGAAAATGGGTCAATGATCATAACAGACTGGACCACCCTCCTCCACATCTTCAATAAGATAAGCAAAAGCTACACTAGCTTCTGCACGTAGGCAAATCTATTTGTCTAAACTTATCGGTACCTGAAAATTTTTTTGGTACAAGTTTCTTTAAAATTTATTTATTGACAATCTTGACATTAAAATCATTTGTAGATATTCGAGAAAAGTGTCAACAAACTCATGTGGCCTTCGTTAGAAAGCGAAAGTTATTCTATGTGCGTAGACCCGATAAACATGTTAGTTTATAAATATTAATTTGTACTCTGGATGTTTTTATTATTTTACATTTACACCTGAGGTAAAACGTGTTTTCGGTCGATGTTTTTGATATAAATTGTAGGAATAAAAAGTAAATCTGGCTAAAATTGCATCACCAGAACAGATTTTTATATCACGAGTAAGAGTTTCCTAAAAAATAAACCAATTAGATCATTTCTGGTTCATTTTATTAATAAAGGAAAGATTTATTTGTGGCTAAGAAATATTTCTTTGCAGTAAAGCAGCATTTATTTATACCAAAGCAGATTTATTTGTGGTAAATAAAGCTTTAGTTGTGGTAAAGAAAGCTTTATTTGTAGTAAATAAACATTTATTTATACCAAATAATCCTCTAAAATCATTTTCCAGCCCAACGCCGCCTGTTTATCAGCGTTATTTCAAAATGTCCAAATCCGCCACTACGGAAAACACGCCAAACACCAACACCACCACCACACAAAACCCGAAAGAAAATACAAATCCGATTCTGGTTCAGACAGCGACTGGGAGGTTCTTGGACATAGAGTAAGTAAGTTATTTTTATATATACAGGATGTTACTTGTTTTTTGTCCACAGGGCGAGTCGGAGTTTTGGAGGCGAAAAATCCGCACTTTCCACGGGATTTTAGACGTGAACAAGGACGGGGTGATATCGTTCGACGATTTTAAATTATTAACTGAGCGTTTTGTCAACTTGGGACATTTAAGCGATAAGCATACGACAGAGTTTCATTTAGTAATCAAGGTAGGCGATAAGTTAGTTAAGATTAAAACAGTGGTTATTTTTTTTTTATGTAGAATTTATGGGAGAAACAATGGGGCGAAATCACGCCTTATAACCTCGTAACAGTCGAGCAATACTTAGAAGACATGCATCATGTTTTAAACGATAGGGAGCTAACCAAAAAAGTGCACTCATTTCTTCCCTACTTGTTCAAGGTACCTTAAATAATATAATAAAAAAGCTCGAAATTGACGAAATTTTTTAGGCGTTAGACAAAGACAAATCCGGTGAAATTACAGTGGAGGAGTTCAAGCTGTTTTTCGATTGTCTAGGACTGGAGGAGCAAGACGCCATTTTGGCTTTTAGGGCAATTGATTCTAACGGCGATGGGAAAATTACCATCAAGGAGTTTATTAAGCATGGACGCGATTTTTTCCTTACTGAAGACGAGGAGAGGATTAGCAAATATTTTTGGGGGCCTTTAATTGAGCATTAGGTTAGGTTTAAATGTGTTAAATGATTGTGATAAAAGCTAACTTGCTTTTAATTATTTTAAGTCTTAATTTGGTTAAAATGTCTAGCAATAGAATTGTAAGTTTGCGGTAAACTAAACTAAATAAAAAAACTTGACTAGCTTAACTTTTTATTCTAATTTTTATAAAAAATTCGAAGTTCTGATAAATCGGCGCGAATTTACAACAATTACTGTTTTTTCCTGATAAGGTGGCAATTTTAGTATGGCTACCGACTACTAGATGTCGCCTACTGTCTTAAAATAAAATAAATATTTATTTATTTACTTACGCTCACTTATTTGCTTATAGTTTTTGTAATACAGTAATAAACGCAAAAAAATTCTATTAAAATTGTTTTATTTGCCTTTCAACTTCTTCTAATAAAAGAAAACTACTTGCCTTGTAAGTTAACTTCGAATGTTAGCTAATAGATGGCAGGATCATCCTAAGATCTTGCTTTTTACTTAAGTTTTAAAGTAAATACTTCAGTAAAAACTAAACGCTCTATACCAATAAAAAAAGCTAATTTCCAGAATTTTTATTTGTTGTCTCAATAATAACGTCGTAATTTATATCAGATATAAAAAACTAATTAAAATTAGTTCGCTACGGCCCTCTATTGACAAATAGCCAAAGTTAGCTAACTTTAACTACCGACACATAGATGGCGGAAGCGTACTTTTAAAGTTTTGGCGGATATGCCAGCTTAAAACTAGAAAATCTTGAATTGGTCGCCATTTTTTTATCTGTTGGATTAGAACTGTCATTTTGACAGTTTTATTTAGGGGAATTCTATGGCTACATGATGATAAGAAAATTATAACGCATTTAGTTCGGAAGCTATAGCGGATAGGAAGCGAGCTAAGACAAAATATAGAAAATCTTGAACTTGTCGCCATTTTTTTATTTGTTGGGTCAGAACTGCCATTTTGATAGTTTTGTTTAGAGGAATTTTAGGGCTACATTCTAAAGAAAAATCAAATTTATAAGGCATTTAGTTCGGAAGCTATAGTGGATAGGAAGTGAGCTAAGATAAAATATAGAAAATCTTGAACTTGTCGCCATTTTTTTATTTGTTGGGTTAGAACTGTCATTTTGATAGTTTTGTTTAGAGGAATTTTAGGGCTACATGATAAAAAAAAATCAAATTTATAAGGCATTTAGTTCGGAGGCTATAGTGGATAGGAAGTGAGCTAAGATAAAATATAGAAAATCTTCAACTGGTCGCCATTTTTTTATTTGTTGGGTTAGAATTGTCATTTTGACTATTTTATTTAGAGGAATTCTAGAGCTACATTCTAAGGAAAAGTGTGTACTTACGCAAAATTTTGCTCTTGCTATCAAAATAGCAGAAACTCGAAGTGGTCGTTTCCCACCACAAATTTCCTCCTGACACTTTTTTATGTCCATTATGATAAAATTAGGGTACAAAAAATAAAACGAAATAAAATAAATTCTTATGACTTTTTATTACGCATTATTAACATACAAACAACTTAGAATTTTATCGCCTACTTGACAAAATAAACACTTTATATAAATCGTAACATTACTAAACCTAAACCAGCCAAATCACTTAAGACTAAGCTGCTTCTTCAACTTCACAACTTTCTCCTTCATTTTCGAAATACTCTTATTCCTGCAACAACAACATAAAATCACCACACTCTCTTACCCCCACCTCAAAACTTACACATCCTCCAAATTACTCCTAATAGTATTAACCTGCATCGGATTCATCGTCGTAACATTCTTCACCTCCTCCATTTTCCAATTCGCCATCTGCACCTCCTGATACTTCATCTTGTTCTTCACTCTATCAATCACATACACGTGCTTTGTCATCGACTCATTAGCATCGTTCAACTTCTTTATAAATTCTTCTTCGGCTTTGGAGGGTTTGATGCGTTTTCGCGACACCAACATCAACAACCCCTCGGATTTCCTCAGGAGTTCATCCTGTTTATCTTTGATGTCTTCGTATTTTTCCGCCAGGGATTCCGCTTGCTCTTGCAGCGATTGTTTCTCGCGATTTAGCGAGTCGATTTCTTTCAGTTGGTTGGACTTCATCATGTGGAGGGCGTTGATGCGTTTCGCGATTTCGTCGTGGGCGCGCGAGTGTTTTTTAAAGTAGTCTTCGCGAAGAACTTGCGAGGTCCTCTGAACCAACTAAAAAACTCTCTTTTCTACATCGTCAACTTTTCCAAAAAAAATACTTACCTCGTAGCACTGCTCGGATGATTGCTCATTGTCCGAGAGCTTCAATACTGGAAGCGTCTGAGTCTTCTGTAGAATATTCTGGATGTAAACATCAAAAGGCACTTCTAACATCTGCAAAAATTTCAACCTAACCTTCTAACTTCTACCAATAACAAAAACAAACCTTTTTTAAAGGTGATTGGTTTTGGATGACCTTCAAGGTCTCCTCAGGAATCTTTGGAAGAGCTGTTAATAAAATTCCAAGAGTAACCAAGCGACCATCAGCCAAAAGAGCTATAAGAGACATAGGCTCAGCATACATCGCAAAGCCTACTACTGGGTTAGTCTTCGACGAAGACGCAGTTTTAGTACAGACTAAATACTCGACTGCTGAAGGTTTAACGAAGATATCTTCAGTTGGAATCGCGTCTATACATAAACAAAGTTTTAGGATAAAAGTTTACAAAGGAGATAATCTAGTGACCTTCTGGTTCTTCTTCAATGAACTCTTGCATGCCTTCTGTAGACATGATAGTGATGCAGTGAGCACCAGCCTCGTGAGTTGCGTAGTAGCGATTTGGTTTTCCTTCGTCCTTTTGCAGGAAAATCTCGCTTTTGTAGCGTCGCTCACTATCTTCTATACTAGTACTTAGACCAAGTTCTAGCTCAATACTTTCGATTATTAACAGCTCTTTTTTTGGTACTTCTTGTATGGTTTTCGCTGATTGCTTCAACTGCAATTAAAAGTGAATGCACCCAAGAAGAGGAAATTTATACTGGGCTTTAAAACTACATGGACTAACCTCCTCAAAACTCTCCTCGTCCATATCCAGCACCACCGAATGATACACCGTCCCATTAGACAGTGCAATACAAAAAATCTGTGGCGTAGTATTCAAACAAACCAACGCACGCCCCTCTACTTGATCCCCGGAAAAACCCTGCGAAATTGGCAGTGGACCCTTCAACACCCCCTTACACTTCTTCCCCAATGAAATACTGATAGAATAAAGTTGACAGTCACCACGAAGTATGTAAACCGGCCAGTTTAAGTCTGAGCAAGTTTCGGAAATTTCCGGCTGTGCAAAATCGAAATCCACAGCGACTTCACCAAACATTTCCAAAAATGGCGTCTTACTACCAGGGAAGAAAGTACCTGGTGTTTCCCCCACGGAAAAAACGCCTAAATTTACCGCTTGGTTGTTATCAATTTGATACAATCTGAAACAGTTTTGTACAATCCCGTCTAAGTTGGTAGCACGTTTTGTACAACCCCGTCCTTAAATTCCTACAAAACTTCTGCTTTCGCCTGCTAGATGTCGCCAGCGATACAAAACGAAAGCAACAGGGCTGTACTTAATAATTTCCTAACTTTAACTCACCGTAGATTATTATCAGAAGTCAAGACCAAAATATGCGTGTCATTTACGCTGGCTGGATGGAACTTCACCTGCCGCACTTCGACCAATTCACTGCAGGCCAAAAGACGTTCATCCAGACTGTGACTTCTACAACAGCAAAAAAACAAAAACGAAATGCATTCATAATTAAATTAAGATGACACAGAGAGAGGATCTGGAAGAGGGAACTTGTTATGTGATCGCATGTTTTCGTGTATTTGTGGGTGATTTGTTGGGAATTCGGGTGGCACGTTCGCGAAGACGGTAGACGGGGTTTGGAGGGGGATGACACATACCAAACGCTAACTATTTCAAATAGCTTTAAGCAGGCCCGTATTGTCTATGTCGAACAGTACGAAATCAGAAAATTGTCTTAAATATATGAAATGTGACCTCACAAACTTTTTCACAATTTTCAATAGATCACAAAATTTTACTTTCTGCACACTTCAGTCTCAGCCTTACTCGAAATAAAATTGCAAATTTGAGGTTTGTAATGTAAAAACAAACGAACAGCTTATGACCTAACATTTTTTCACAATTTTCAATCATTCAATCTTTATTAGATCACAAAGTAACAGCATCAGTAAAAATGGATTTTTTGCAACTAACAGGTCTCAAGATTTACTTTAAATAATCATGCAAATTTGACGGTTGTAACTTAAAAAACAAGTGAATAGCAACTAATTTAATAATTCTTCACAATTTTCATAAATAGACCACAAACCAATACCACAAAAAACAAATAAATAGCGTCTAATCTAAGAATTTAAATAATTTTCTATTTGTACCTTGAATAGATCATCAAAACCAGTAAAATTTTGACATTTGTTACCTAAGAAACAAATAAATAGCGTCTAAGCTAACAATTTATCACAATTTTCAATTTCTATCAATAGATCACAAACCAGTGTCTGTAAAAATTTTAGTTTCTGCATACTTCAGTCTCAGACTTACTAGAAATAAAATTGCAAATTTGAGGTTTCTATAATGTAAAAACAAACGAATAGATTCTGGTCTAAGAATGTTTCACAATTTTCAATTTCTATCTCAAACAAATCACAAACCAATACCAGCAAAAATTTATGATTTTTTCCACTCCATACTCAGAATTACTGTAAATAAAACTGCGAATTCGACGTTTATAACATTAAAAACAAATGAATTTAATAATTCTTCACAATTTTCAACTGCTATCCCGAATAAATCACAAACCAATACCACGAAAAAACAAATAAATAGCGTCTAACCTAAGAATTTAAATAATTTTCAATTTGTATCCTCAATACCAGTAAAAATTTGACGTTTTTACAATAAGTAACAAATGAATAGCATCTAACCTAACAATTTATCACAATTTTCATTAAGAAATCACAAACCAAGTAAAATTTGTTTTTTACACTGTAAAGTCTCTCAGCACTAAATAAACATGCAAATTTAACGACTATGGCGTAAAAACAAATGAATAACGTTTAATATAAGAATTTTTCACAATTTTCAAAATCTATCACAAACCAAAAATGCGCCAGTGCGAAAAAGTATAAACAACTCTAGTATACTTTATTATTGTCAATATTCTATAAAATAAGCACAGATGACTAATTCCACCCCCCTCCCTCAACACAACTCCCTCTACCTGCAATAATTAGACAAAGACACATCAGATTTAATTATACAGAAACCAATAGCCATAGCTTTAGGCTTTAGCCCATTAAATTTTTTCCTCATTATGTTAAAATGGGGGCACGCTACTTAGTGATAACTAATCAGAGTGAACTTTATATTATTACTTGACGTGTCGTTATTTACATAAAATGCCGGCTGTTCTTTATGACTTTGCTAATATTAGGTGTCGTCCTATCTTTATTCCTTTGCCAGAGGTTCCAAATATATACACATGACAAAATAATTTCAACTGAAGATTAAAAAAATATCAATAAAACTAAATACTCAAGTAACTTGCTGTAATATCATCGCATACTTGATGTATTAGATACACACGCGGCGTAAACCGGAAGTGCACCGCGTCGAAGACTTAACGTTTGCACATTATTTGGTACCGCTGTTAATCTACTGTTATATTAGAGAAGTTTGTTGGGAATACATTATACAATGTTGCCTCTATCCAGGGGCTTCCAAAGTGGCATTATTTTAAAGTTGGCCCCATATAGAAATATTTTATAATTTATTGTAACTAAACGTTTGCTCCTAATTGCTGTTGGAAAACTTTCCACCAGCTTCAAGGTGTCTATGTGGCGGTTTCGGCCAGCCCCCAACCCCTCTCAGCATCTAATGTCGTTCCGGCAACACTACACGTTGTTTCATATTTGCATCTACACCAAAATCCAGTTTAACATGGACGATAACATGATTTAAAATAGTTTACATTTCAAACCTCCCGCCCAAGATGACGTATATTAACATATAAATCAGGCGCCAAATTCAAATTTCTTCAGACATTCCAAATGATTTTCCGTAGAAAAGCTGTTAGTTTTTCGCGCTGGTTAATTAGCTGGTGGCTGGATGTGTTGACGGGCCAGTTAAGTAGAAGTTGGTACATTAAAAAGTTGGAGACGCGCCCGTGGCACACCGCGGCTAATGGAAAGATGGCGACAAGAGACGACCATTAGAATTAACTCTCTCCAGCAGAATGTATTTCGTTTACTGCGGCTTTGGGACAACATACAGGGCAAAAGTTCGTAATTTTATTTATTGTTTCAGGTTCCTTTTTTAAGGGTAGCACGTTTTAACGTGTCAACTTTGGTAGGTCGCCATTCTATACTCATATTAGATCAATGACAAAATTCGTTTAGCATAGAAGAAATTAATTTAAGATATAAAAATTGGACTAGACACGCTTGCTCATAAATAGTGTCATATGTTTGAAATAGTGGTGGGACATTTCCAATTTATAGTGTCGTACACCTTTTTATTTTTAAGGACACTTTTGAGACTTGATCGTTAATTATAAGTTATTTTTTAATTATATTTTTACTAAACTCTTATTATAATAGTGGTGCCGAATTAGTGTTCATTTTATAGTGTTTAATACATTCATAAAAATAGTGTTTTTATAGTGTTATACTGTATAAACGTATTGGTAAATTCTTCACAATTTATAGTGTTCTGAGTAGCAATCTTATTATAATAGTGGTGCCAAATTAGTGTTAATTTTATAGTGTTTAATACATTCATAAAAATAGTGTTTTTATAGTGTTATACTGTATAAACGCATTGGTAAATTCTTCACAATTTATAGTGTTCTGAGTAGTAATTTTAATATAGTAGTGGTGCCAAATTAGTGTTCATTTTATAGTGTTTAATACATTCATAAAAATAGTGTTTTTTATAGTGTTATCGTTAAACGTATTGGTAAATTTTTCAAAATTTATAATGTTCTGAGGAGCAATCTTATTATAATAGTGGTGCTCCATTAGTGTTCATTTTATAGTGTTCTGATGACAATTATAGTGTCTAATATATTGGAAAAATTAAACTTCTCATATACGGACCTGTCGACATGTCTACACAAAGTTACATCTGGCCCATCTAATACACTGGTCGCATGTCTTACAACTATTCGCTAGCGTATATATCAGATGCAGTTTTGTTTTACGACTGTCTTCCAGCACAGCTATACGAGAAAACGTGAAGAATTGCCAAGTAAATATTTAACAAACGCATTTCACTCGTCAAACTTGTGTGTGTGTGCGTGAAATTTATGTACGACCGATGATCTGCTGTTATTGAATAAATCATGGGACATCAGAGGGAAAAAAGCAACCTAACCTATACAATTCAGATTCCTGTAACTAAATAATTATAATTCACCTGGAGCGGAAAGTTCTTTGTGTCTGGGCACGCCAAGATGGCACATAATAAAACTAACTTTTATTTATCGGGTATAATATCTGGGAGAAGTTTCTGGGCGACACTTAACCCAACTTATCCATTACCGTTGATGTAAAAACATGTCGCATTACCATTTCCGGCGCTAGCTATACGAATAAAAATCATAAATCCCCGAGTTCACCACGTCTGCCTCTTATTTTCCTAATTAGAATTTCTTTTCATTACGATCCCGGACATTTATTAGAAGGTTACGTAGTATAATTAATATGCAGCCGTGGTATCACTTTTGCCAACCCCCCAGTTTGCCACGCCAACTTGTGACAGCTCTTTTTCCTTCTCGTGTGGAGGTGTTGCGGCCTCGACGGTGTCGTTGCTGTTGTTATTCGACGCTTTCCAACTTGGCGATACTCATTATACAAAGTTGAGTGGTGGAAAAATTTGCACTACGCCAACTTTACTACATCCTACATCAGGATTTTCACGACAAGATTCAATTAGGTGCACTTAGATAGAGCAGTTCACTTAAGAAAGAGTCTACAGGTCTATGAAAACTTTAATCGACCAGAAATATATTGATTTAGATGTTAACTAGCAACTTTTAGTTGGTCAACAGTTTAGTTTAAAGTAATAAAGTGTATTTTGGCAACTAAATTGTTGAGCAATTAAAAGTTGCTTAATCTAAAAGTTACATTGTACAAATTTTGAAGATTTTTTTGGTGTCGTAAAAGTGAGTATTAGGCTCCATCACGAAAATTCCAGTAAAATTCGCTGGTGAAAGAGGGGGAAATGGGGGTATGAGCGTAGGGAAAAGTTCATTGGGTGGTGGTTTTTGTGCAATACATATAATAAGAGTTTTCCTCAAGCATTATTCCGTTAAACCGTTGGAGATACGTGGATTCCCGCTCGCATTGCCAAAACTTAATCCGGGCAATAATTTTATTGCTTTTTTATGCAAATTGTGGAAAATCTTAAAGCTCGCTAGCTAGAGTCACATAATTCCGCATTATAACCTATGTGATCTTAATTACCTACGGTAGATTTGAATATTCATTTTGTTGGATATTCAACATTTTGCAGATTTGTTTGCTGGTGGATGCTGGGTGGAGTTATATAAGAACAACACGATAATATTTTTACAATGTTATTTGACGCCATAAATATACCATCTTAAATGACATTCGATTAATGAAAAAGTGAGGTTAGGTAACTTTTCAACTACAAAAATGCGTTTTTATTGTAATTTTTTCGATATGCGAAGGGGAAAGAAACGCATTTTACTGCATACCATCAGAAATGAGCGTGTCGTTAACCGCAAGTTATCAAAAATTCAACTCAATCCAACAAAAGGCGTTAAACAAACATTTAATGAATCCAATCTGAAGTTTGCTCTATAAAAATACACCACCAATAAAAGTAGCGCAGAGCGAGGGGGGGCAAGCGCGCGGATTTTTAATACTTCGACAGCAGTGATTTAGTTCGTCTCGCCCACCATACACCCTCCCCCCAACCCTCCTCAACCCCATTCCGAATTTTTCATTAGCAGTGTGGAGTTTTTACTGCCATGTACCGTGTACATCAAATGAATTCCTCAGGTGTTTTAAGAAGCTCGGCTTTACTGCTTGTAATACCATCCTGAGGATGCGCCGCCACAGCTAATATTCTGGTGGTGGTTGGAGGGTAAACCCTTTGGGACCGCTCACAGCCAACTGACCCGCCAGGTGTTGTTACGACATCGAAAACTTTTATGACCTTTAATATGTGTTTTGTTAAGGCGCGGAGGCGAATTGTTTAATATGGACAGAGAGACAGCGACACTGGCGGAATAAGCCGGAAGTAGTTTATTGAAAGGGTGGCTATTTTTCTTTCATGACAGAGGTTAGTTGGTTTACACACGACGCGTAAATTATGGGACATTAAATTTGCATCTTTTCGGACCACATAGTATAGGAGACGTGATTTTTACAATGGGGTTGAGTTAGGGTGAAGGGGAGCCAAGCAAAGCAACCCTTTTGACCACTTTGCGGGTAGAAGTTGCTGTATTGGGAAAAAACTGGGTGGAATAACGTAACGTGGTTTTGGTGTGTTCAATTTTCAGCTCCTAAGATTTTTACTAGTTTCACAGCAGTAATAAGACTCAGATAACACTATAATTGACACTATATACTATCAAATTAAACATCTCGAACTGCACAATAACAAAATTTCAAATTGTATTTCTTGCCAATTATTAACGATATGAAATGAGAACTCGCAAGAAGAATCCTATAAAAGTGTCAATAACACTATAATTACAAAGATAAGTTGACACTAATTTTATTAATAGTGTTTCAGACACTAGAAATTGCAGAAAGGTCTATAGGATTCTATAAATTATCTTTCTTAAGAGTCTGACTGATCTTTATGCATATATTTGACACCAGGACACTATAAATTACACACTAAAAGCTTGACACTATAAAATAGAAGTGGAATCCTCTTGACATTCTTATATACTCTTGATTAAATTCTCGTATGATCTCTACTGGACTCAAATTGACACCAGGACACTATAAATTACACATACTAAAAGTTTGACACTATAAAATAGAAGTGGAATCCTCTTGACATTCTTATATACTCTCGATTAAATTTTTGTATGATCTGTACTGGACTCAAATTGACACACCGACACTATAAATTACACACTAAAAGCTTGACACTATAAAATAGAAGTGGAATCCCCTTCACATTCTTATATACTCTCGATTAAATTCTCGTATGATCTTTACTGGACTCAAATTGACACACCGACACTATAAATTACACACTAAAAGCTTGACACTATAAAATAGAAGTGGAATCCTCTTGACATTCTTATATACTCTTGATTAAATTCTCGTATGATCTCTACTGGACTCAAATTGACAACAGGACACTATAAATTACACATACTAAAAGTTTGACACTATAAAATAGAAGTGGAATCCTCTTGACATTCTTATATACTCTCGATTAAATTTTTGTATGATCTGTACTGGACTCAAATTGACACACCGACACTATAAATTACACACTAAAAGCTTGACACTATAAAATAGAAGTGGAATCCTCTTGACATTCTTATATACTCTCGATTAAATTCTCGTATGATCTCTACTGGACTCAAATTGACACCAGGACACTATAAATTACACATACTAAAAGTTTGACACTATAAAATAGAAGTGGAATCCTCTTGACATTCTTATATACTCTCGATTAAATTCTCGTATGATCTCTACTGGACTCAAATTGACACACCCACACTATAAATTACACACTAAAAGCTTGACACTATAAAATAGAAGTGGAATCCTCTTGACATTCTTATATACTCTTGATTAAATTCTCGTATGATCTCTACTGGACTCAAATTGACACCAGGACACTATAAATTACACATACTAAAAGTTTGACACTATAAAATAAAAGTGGAATCCTCTTGACATTCTTATATACTCTTGATTAAATTCTCGTATGATCTCTACTGGACTCAAATTGACACACCCACACTATAAATTACACACTAAAAGCTTGACACTATAAAATAAAAGTGCAATCGTCTTCGACATTCTTATATACTCTCGATTAAATTCTCGTATGATTTCTACTGGACTCAAATTGACACACCCACGCTTCAAGATGATCGAATTTAATAAAACAATTCACGTCATCCGCACAAAACTTTTCAAATTGCACCGATTAATTTCTTTCCAAGACCACAAGACATTTTCGTAATTAAATTTCCATATCAACAAACATACTGCGGAAAAAAAACAACCCGATCAACATAAATTTCCCTCAGCAGACCAAAAAATTATTAACGATTCGTTAGCAACGATATTAATTAAAACGATAACGACAAACAGTTGAATTTTAAAACCACCACCACCACCACCAACCAAATTTACTGTACGAGTAAGAATCATAACTCAAATTTTTCCCCATAATACTGTTTGTTCATTCACTTGGTCACTTCCTTTTTCCTACAGGACCATCATCGACTTGCAATGAAATGCGGCTAGAATGGGAGGTGACATGGTCGGGGGCTGCAAACTGCAAGCTGCAGCTAAAGGCAAAATGGCAAAACTAAAGCGAGTGATAAAAAATTAAAAAATCTCTCGGAAAGTAATTAGAAATATAGTAGCGAGCTGTTAAATGGTGTGTGAGAGGCTCCTTCCGCGGTTGCCCCGCGCGCGAGTTTCGCTTCAATGCCAGCACAGATTTTCTGATTATTTTTAACCTATTATTAGATGGGGAAAATGGGGGAAAAGCAGTTTCACCACCACGAAGTTCTACTGGATATTACGCTTCAACAACGCCACCTGACAGGATTATTTAAAAAAACTGACAGTTGTCAACTTGCAAGCAATCGTAGGGTAGGTTAGGTTGTATATAAGACAACACCGCCACCTACTGACAAATTTCAATACCCAAACCACCATTTGTGACCTAACCTCACCAAATAAGTTTTGAAGTATTCTGGTGCATCCCCGCCGCCCCCTGCAAAGACGCATTTGCAACATTTTTCTCAACCAGCGTTAATTTGTAGATATAAATTGTAACGACATTAATTCCACCTTAAGACCTGCTCTCAGCACTTCTTTTAATGTCATAGTGGCACATTAAAACAATATTATAATCCCAATAATGGCTGTTTGAGGCGTCGTACTGTTAATCCCTTATTCAACTTTGCAGAGGTGGCTTCAGGGGGGGGTGGAGGGGGTTTTATATGCGCTGTAACTACCAATTTTCATAATTTTTCCTTGTGGACGAAGCCAAATTTTGTTGTTTCCGGCCCCGGCCATTGTAACAGTTGTAATGTAGAAAAATTCACAAATAAAAATTATGGACGCCATGTTATATTTAAATTACCTAATTTGCTGTAAAATTTATGTCGCGTGAATAAAATATAAATAATTTCCATTACAACATGATAATTGTCCTGTTTGTGTTGCGTTCATTTATAGTTTATTGTTCTGGTTTGGCTTGTCACTGTAAATTAGCTGTAGGTGGAGGGGGTAGTGAAACTAAATCGAAGATCCCGGTTTATTTTTATTAGCAGGGCGTAGTAAAATGCAAAAAGGGCACACACAGCTAACAGTGGCTGGAGAGAGATAACGTCTGGACGTTTGGAAATTATTAAAAGTCCGGTCACCCTTTACTCTTTCCCTATAATTCTTTTGTCGCCCACTAATGTGGTGCACTTCGCTCTCTCATACACATTATCACATAGACCACTACGAATTTTGATTAAAAATGCGTGTGTCAAATTGAATTACGCGCCAAGACGTAGCAATTGCACCAACCAATCAAACACCGTGATCTCAGAACAAGTTTTCGCGCCATAATTTAAACTGAGTGTGATAAATCAAATCACCTCCATGATGTTAGATCAATAACCCTCCTAAACATACTGAACACAAGTTTTTGGGTGATGGTCCTTGTGTTACCCCCTCCCAGGAGACCAAACAACCACCCCGTTATTTCTTCCTGTGCGCAACAAAGATGGACGATGCGAAGGTATAGATTAATTAATGAATAAATAATAAAGTGTGCGGCTAGGTTTGATTATAAGATATTGTTGGTTGCGGCAAAACGCCAGATATACGAAGGGTAGTGAAAGGAGGGGGGGTAACGTACTGTATTTTAAGTTACTTTATTATGTATCAGCCACCAGCCACCTTTGATGGCCCTGCTTTATTGCCGAAACTTGCGGAAAGGAAACAGGGGGGGGTGTTGCGGATACATTTCGTATCTATTATTTATCCATGGTGGAAATTTTTTCCATTAAAACAAACTTGTTGCACCATAATTTACACACATGTAAACGCATTTTTACAAGGCGCTAACAAGCCGGGGCACTTGTCCAAAGCTAATTTGTTTTCTTTTGGGGAATACTCGCGTATACAAACGCAAAAAATTACACTGTATGGTTAGATGGGTTGAATGTTGAACAAAGATGGATAAGTCCAAATGGGCGCTTAGTATTCATGAAGGTGGGATATAATGTGGACGCTATGGATAAAGTATTACACAATGCTGAAGTAAATATTTCATTCAAATGTGTTCTGGAAATAAAATGAATTATAAGTTTAATGGGCTCGTGTGTAGATATAAATTAATGAGCAGGGAGTAATATACAGCTAGTAGAAATGTTAGCTGGGTAGGGGGAGGGGGGGCGCTAGCCTACTCAGAGCTGCAAGTTACTTTTCTCAATTTAACATTTAACTGTTGTTCACAACACGAATAAAATTCTATCAAAATAGCTTGAAATCATGTACTCAGTTGAAGAAGACGACTCCAACATGGTCTCGTCTTCTTTAAATTTCATCCCAAACTAGTTTCGTTTAAATGAAATATCTAGCTTAAGACAAGGTGGTCTTGTAAATTGATTGTTGGCTTCCCTCAGACCTCCAACAACATCTCTTCTTCTTCTTCTTCTTCTTCTGATTGTATATTAGGGATTTTACAAAACGCCCTCCTCTTCGACATCTCGTAATTTTCGTCCAAACTCCTTTTCCTCACCAATATTACCCCTTCTTCGCCCACTCATCATTTCTACTGGCTTCTAACCTACGCCACTGTACCAAACTACCGATGCAACTAATCAATCACCACAATACTATCGACTAAACCATTTTCACACCACCCCCCCCTTCAAAAAAAAAGCAAATAACAATACAATTTGCAAACGGCGCGTGGACTCGCCGGCACGTAACCAAACACCATAATTCACAAGGAGGCCTATCGCTTTGTACAACGGCCACATGCTGTTTGGTTGTCGAGTGGTCAATGGTGAAGACGCGCATGGGAAAAATTGTACAAATTCAGCAACTATAGCACCGGCTGGATCATCGAGATAAAAAAAATTATCAACGAAATACCATTTTAAAAGGTTCGTTACGTTATACATGCATCAGGTTTTAATGGTTTGTGGGTGGGGGTGGGGGCGAAATAAATGAGTTCGATGATGTTCAGTTATTGCCACGGAAAAGTGGTTTGATTGTTTTGTGTGATGTCATGCGAGAACAGCCGAATTTTAAATGGTTTTAAACGGAATAGAGGCACTGTTGCCTAACCTCACACTATAACAACCAAATTTCGTTTTCTTAACTTTACAAAGCTCAATTAAATTAATATACTTACTTGAAATTGAAATTTCCCGCTAAATATCTTTAGTTTCAATTTCACTATCACGTGACGTGTTTAACTGAAATGAAGTTAGCTATCTAACCTAACGACAAGACAAATGAATTTCGCGTCGAAAAAAATGTAATGTAGCTTTAGTCTAAGATTACCTGGCTCGCGCTTTGGGTCCCAAACCCAAAAAAGGTTGGATGGCTTGAAAGGGTTGGCCGTGGTAATGACACCACCGGGGATTTACTTGCCACATATTGACCAGTTGGGGGCGCTGACAGAAGTTACTATGTACATTTTAACACACACACACACACACATTATATACAAAAACATAAGAAACTTTTAATTATTTGTTATTTTGCTTGGAAATATAAACGTGTGTGTGTGTGTATGATATAGAGAGAGAACGTGGAGGCGGCAATCTCCATTATGGCAGCACCGAAAACGCAAGGAATGGAAATTTATCTGCCCCCACGCGACCATTATTACTACATGGGAAATTAAAAGCCCAAGGACCGAAATGACTAATACTTTTTGTATAATTATTTTCATTATTATGACGAAACTTTTTGCCACTCTATTGCCTTAGCCACCACCACCGCCGCCACCGTATTATATTGTTATTTATATTTTTCTCTGCAGGTGCTGTAGGTTAGATAATGCTCAGTGGAAATGATTAAAAAAAAAAGAATGTGATGTTTTATGACCACCCATAAAATCGTATCACTTTGGCCGTAGTGTGACATTTGCATTTGTTTTATTAATTTATTAACGTAGTTAAAAGGCGGCTGGAATGGCGGAAATCTGTGAATTAAAGACAATTTGTCCAAAATTATCATTCAGGAGATTTTAGGGATGATTAAGAGGAATCTCGTGTTGAAATACGAGATATCTAGAACATTCTCGAGAAAATAATGACAACTAAGAAGAATCTCGTGAGTTAAATTGAAAAAACCCAAGCATACTTTATAGACCAGCGTGAGCAACTGGACGAGATTCGAGATATCAGAACAATCTCGAGATTTTCGGGACGACTAAGACGAATCTCGTGTCTTGGATGAGCAGATAGTCAAAGGGAAGAACACAGACACAGCATACTTTATAGACTAGTGTGAGTAATTCGACGAGTTCAACCAGATATCGCAGAACATTCTCGAGAAATTGATTAATCCGAGATATCCTAGAACATTCTCGAGAAAATAATGACAATTACGAACAATCTCGTGAGTTAAATTGAAGAAACCAAAGCATACTTTATAGACCAGCGTGAGCAACTGGACGAGATTCGAGATATCAGAACAATCTCGAGATTTTCGGGACGACTAAGACGAATCTCGTGTCTTGCATGAGCAGATAGTCAAAGGGAAGAACACAGACACAGCATACTTTATAGACTAGTGTGAGTAATTCGACGAGTTCAACCAGATATCGCAGAACATTCTCGATAAATTGATTAATCCGAGATATCCTAGAACATTCTCGAGAAAATAATGACAATTACGAACAATCTCGTGAGTTAAATTGAAGAAACCAAAGCATACTTTATAGACCAGCGTGAGCAACTGGACGAGATTCGAGATATCAGAACATTCTCGAGATTTTCGGGACGACTAAGACGAATCTCGTGTCTTGGATGAGCAGATAGTCAAAGGGAAGAACACAGACACAGCATACTTTATAGACTAGTGTGAGTAATTCGACGAGTTCAACCAGATATCGCAGAACATTCTCGATAAATTGATTAATCCGAGATATCCTAGAACATTCTCGAGAAAATAATGACAATTACGAACAATCTCGTGAGTTAAATTGAAGAAACCAAAGCATACTTTATAGACCAGCGTGAGCAACTGGACGAGATTCGAGATATCAGAACATTCTCGAGATTTTCGGGACGATTAAGACGAATCTCGTGTCGATATCGCAGAACATTCTCGAGAAATTAATCGACTGATTAATCCGAGTTTAACGTCTCTCGATAGAATATCGTGTCACACGAGATTAAGGAAGTAAGAAGAGAATCTCGTGCACAAAGATTGTACTCTTTATTATTTCACAATTGTGTTCAGTAATTAAGCGTCCAGTTAAATATTCTCTACTATCCAAACTTCTCGTTTTTCCCCAAACACTATATGCACTTTCGTAAAATATTTAAATCATTTGATATATTATCGTTGTCAGAACTGTGGTGGTGTACGTATGCACAACTAAACATTTAGATAGACGTTAATATATCTTTTATTCCTATGTCCCGTCAGAACATGAGAAAAGGGTTGAAATTGTATAAAAGTTACCCGGCGAGAAATAATTGTGACATGCCAACTAAAAAGGCTATGTGCGGGATGTAATTTTACCTCGTACCTAATGTCCCCCCTACCCCTAAGCGCACGTTATAAAAGGAAAACAAATACCATCCGTAATCCCTCATGTTCTTATGTGTTCTGTTCTGTATGCCGTTTGCCCGGTGCAAAGTACACACATGACGGAATTTACACTTTAATACCTACAACACAAGCCCTATTATTTGCTACAATTAATTCCATCATTTTTGCAGTTTGAGGCGATATTTATGTTGTGGGAGAAAAAAAACCTTCCTTGGGGACCTCAAGAACACACAAAATGATAAAAATTACACTTTGAAACATAATTCGTACGCGTAAATATGCATTATCTTTGTCCGCATTAATGGGGACAAAGAGGGCTGTGGTGAAGATTTCGTGTGATGTAGTGGGATGTGTTGTGTGGTTTTTTTTTTGGAAGCGGGAGCATATAGGGACCAGTCTTAATTACGGTATATATTTCCAACCCCTTTTAAGTCATATATCATAACATACGCGGGGCATATACAATGAATTTTAATTTTTGTTGTGTGCAGATTTTCTGTAATAAAAGACAGCGGTTTCAGCTTATCATTAGTAGATACATTAAACTTGGACAATTCTTTTGCATTACGAATTGCGGTGTGGCGTACGATGAATATTAATATTGGTGGCTGCAAATCACAAACTAGGTATACAAATTCAGACGAAGGTACCACTATACACTGGAAAGAATAGGAACTAAAGTATTTGGCAAAACTAATATATTTCAAATTTCCCGCCAAATATTTTTAGTTCCTAACCTGCGGTTTGCTCTCGGGGATTCACCACAATTTCCCGCTTTTTACTCCTACACCATCCACTACACTATTTTCATTAGCTTTCGATAAATATTGTTAAAAGGCGAACACACACACACCCACACACATCTACAGTATGCAACAATATTATAATGAAATAATGCTGATGTTGCAGCAGTTAGAACCAACTGCACACTTTGTTTGAATAATACACCCTAAAATAATAAGATATACACAATTGAAATATATCTTGAATAACGTAACTTGTGCATAAATAATTCTAAATTACGCCAAGTTTAAATTATACCACGCTTATATATATATATATCACCATAGTTAGTTACGTTTTATATGACATTACTAATGGCTGTTTGCGAAAATTTTCTTACAGGTGTTGCATTATATATTTTACACAAAAGGATATACTCGTGACGCAAGTCGAAACTTTATTAGATTCTTCACGGCTCAACTCACCGACAATAAACCAAATCCTTGTTGTGGTCAAAGGCCCCATATGGTGGATGGCGCACCGGCAATTCCAACACCAGGACGCCGGAGGGTCCAGCGATGGCTAATAGGGTGCCACTGTCGTTGGCGCGGAGCATCTCGGGGGTGAACAGCGGCGGACGAAGGGGCAACAGTTTCTGGAACGAAGAAAATAACGTCTTCAGTGAGGTTAGATCACCAAAAACTTGAATTACACGAATATATATATATATATTCTCCAAACTTAACCTAAAAAACTTGTCTATTATTCCACCTTTTGTAGCTGTATCGATGTAACCGAGGGTGAAACGCCGCCAGACGAGAGCACGAAAAAAAAATGCTGAAAAAGAAAACGAACTGCAAGTCGTTCGTTAATTTTAAATCTATTTTTACGAGACCAAGCAAAGCCTCGCGGGCCTGAGAAAAATAGCTATTAGTTAACGGCAAAACGGTCGTGGATAATGGCTTCTTTGACTTCTTAGATGGATTTTTTAATATAATAATTTCAATAATTTATTCTCCCGCTTCCCGGGCCTGATTTAAATTAGGCAATAACCGGGATTAGTATGGACGATCTCCTTATTTTTTATGCATCAATATTAGAATATAACGATGATGCTGGCGCGTGGAATCTCTTCCTTCGTTTTTTTTTTGTCTTAATTGCCCCGTTTATCAATTTTTATAATAAATATTTTGCGCGCCGGATGCCCGCGTCCAACAGGAAAAAAGCGATTAATCGGCCGCAATAAATTCCGAATAAATGAATTTTTAAATATTGTTTAGGACCGTAAATTCACGCACAAAAAACATCGCATGCCTTGATCTTGTATCCACTTGTCGTTTTGTTTTCCAGCTGACGTGGCACCGTTGATATTTAAGAAGGCATCTCTGTAAGAAGGTAACTTGATAATCATTGGGGGCAATTTGGATTGCGTTTTTTGTAAGATGGATTTTTCTCGTAATTTCTTTTCGTAAATTGTTTTGAAATTAAACTTAGCACCGTTTCTCATTTAGACGGTTGGGGATATAGAGAAGGAAATATGAGGATTATGAAAATGAAAACGATCTTTATTGCTTGCTTAGGGTACTTCCTGGAGGCTGGGGGGTGCTTGCCCCTCCCACTTTTTCATAGACAAACAAATCTGTTGGTTTTTGCGTTTAACTTTCGAAAATTCGGGTATGTAAGAAGGAACAATCCTTCTGACGTCATTTAAACGTCTTAGAAAAACTCCCTGGATGCAGCTGGTGTTTATTTAATAAAGACCCAGTGAATAGCCCTGTAAATTGTCCAACAAGCTTTTTAATTTAGAAGGAAAAAATTACTTAGTTTATAATCAGGTGAAATAATAAAAACGTGCCAGAGTGCAGCCGTCTAAATAAATTTGTCACAAATTGGAGGAATTCGCCGTAAATTTTCATATGATTAAGTCAATTTATTTGTAAATTTCAGCAATCGCAAACAGGTGTCGACATCAAATAGGTGCACGTTCAAATGCAGTATTTCTTTCCCTGAAAGCACTTCTCCCCCCTAGACGTCTGTCTACATAGCAGTTCAACTTCAAGAAAAATGCCCGGTTTATTACGTGGCACCATTTCAGAAACTATCCCGGTGAATAATATTTACAGTTAGAAATTTTGTTTAAAAAGGTGTGTTGGGTTTTTTTGACGACTGTTGGGGGCGGGCGGAAAAAATGAAACTAAACTTCCCTTAACGAATTTATACAACGCTCGCCTGCTTTAGGCTACAATTTATTTTTGTGCGCCGGGGAAAGTTCCAGATCATTTCATGTCAATAATGTTGTCTTAACTTTTCTTATTACAATTTTCGATAATAACTTCATGTGATGCGTGCGTCTGCCCCTTAGATAATAGGTAGACGTTTTAAATTGCTTAGGAGAATGCTAAAACTCGATTAATTGGTCCTGGGGTACAAAAATTCTCTATTATGATGAAATGTTTTAATATCAATGTAAAATTCGTAATTACGACGTTAAATTGACCTAAAAAATCTTCTTTTGTTCGCAGTTTACTTTCTACGTATGGCTATAACATTGATTCGACGTTAAATCGACGTAAAAATAACCTAATTAAGTACATATAATATTACGCGACTACAACATGAATTTCTGTGTAATTTCACCTACTTTGACCAATATGACGAAATTTCGACGTAGCCTTATTTTCCACCTAAGTCGAATAAACGTCACTTTTACGTCAATTGTACCTAAACAGCATTATTACGAATTTTTACACCGCATTTGGGTAGTTTTAAGGTCGATTTATACTAAAAAATATTTCCTGATATAGATAAACTCCTAAACTTCCTCCTCCTCGTTTTGTGCGAAAATTCCGGTATCTAAAAGTGGGAAAAATCGAAGTATCTCTCGTCTGAATATTTCATGGCACGCTGCGCCCCATCATAAAATTAACAGGACCCCTATTCTATTAAGTTATTAATTTAGTTGAAACCGCCATAAATTACATGATTTTTGAGAACACACACACACCACCACAAGGTAGTATCAAAACATAATATAGTATTTAATAAGGCCGTGCAAATTAACACCACCGTACAGAATTACAAATTCCATACACACGATAACATACAACCTATACACGATTATCTCGACATCTTCACGATAGTTATACGTGCATCCTTGTTGCACCCTATTAAATGACAGTTGGATGGGACAGAGATGGCACCAGACGACATACAGCCGGAATCAGTGTAGAAAAGTTTTGTACATACTGAATACATGCGGCACAGCGAAAGTGTCTTCGAAAATTTATTGCAATAGTATTAACGAAGGGTGTGCGGGATAGAGAAAATAATGTCCCTGAAATTGTAAGCCAGAATAGGATAGTTTGAATTGGAGAATGTTGTGTGTTGTATAAATTAATGATACAGTAAATTTTGTTGTGTATAAGAGTAATTAATGGTGCGAGGACATTTTTTGGAACAAAAATTCGAGTCGATTAATTGTCGCAGGGGGTAAATAGCAATGCAGGTGGTCACGTGATGCAAATCAAATACATTTTATAAAAATGACTTTTTCAATTATTTTTTCATTAAATTTCACCTTTTACCTCCGGAAAGTTGTTTTTTAAACAATATCGTCCAAGTAAGCGTTTCTTACCGTTTGTTTACTGGTTGCCATGACAACAGGGTCATTAATGTTTATTTCTTGCCCTAGGGAGATAAAATCACATTTCGTTTTTTGTGTTGTACAATTCAATTGGGATAGATCTATAACCTAAAGTCAAAGCAACGTTGTTTATGCCTGGACTAAAATAAATAAATAATTTGTATGCGGCGTTCGTAAACATTTTTACTAATTACAACAATAAGAGCAAATACTTATAATTAAGTTTTGTTTGGTTGAGTTCAGCTAGAGAATGAATTATTAAAAATTAGCTTTTTCAGTCGGAAAATTAACCGAACAACATTTAATATTTCATAAATTCAGTATTTGTTTTCTCATTTAAGAGCCGGCGTGGAAAAATATAAATTGAGACCGTTGAAGAGAGGAAGAAAAAAAGCTAATTTATATTTATTTTTAATTGAATACCTAATAAGGCGATTTTCGCTGTGTGTCTCCAGAGGGATGGGGGTTCAGGGGGCGTTTTCTCTCAAAGAATGGCCGCGCGAGATATTTTTTTTAAATATCACGACTTTCCAGGTTAATTTTCTCATTGAAAATTGAAATGAGGAAAATACGAGGAGGCGCATCAAGGCGGCGCGCTCCTTAACGAACAACTGTTTGCCATCATAAAAAATGCGCCAGTGTTAAATGTGATTATTTTCCATTTGAATTTGAATTAAATCATCTTTGATACTACTTACATGTAGCAGAAAAAAAAAACAGTGTGCGAAATACCCACCAGAAATAACGCTGGTAATAAAACTGTAATCCTAACCTCAAAAATTCATCCCCCCAGCGAACCGTATGATTTCCAATCTGTTTTAAAACTTTATAATTGAATAATTTTTCAATAAAAACAAGCGAAGCACGCCAACTTGCACCGGCGGCTTGATTGAAAAAGAAATCCAATACGAGAAGGGCCTGGGCCACTCTTGTGGAAAATTGTCAGTACCGGAGATCTTATTATCGATGCATACTTTTGTTTTATGTTCCATCTTAATAAGCCGGATTTCCTTGCCGCTATTCATCCACAGGACGACTGCGGTTTTTTTATTATTCATTTGCTTCGAAATGCTTTTTTCTGCAACGGAAACAAGGGGTGCAGAGGGGGAATAGATATAAATAGAGGAAGTAAAACGGAATTAGCTCTGGGAATTTTTTTTACAGAAACTGTAAAAAGGTGCTTATTTATTAGGATCGGCAAGGGGGCCCTGGGAGCAGATCTATACATTTCATAGACAAAGTGTGCTGTGCAATTAGTTTTCTGAGACGTTTTTCTCAGAATCGAACTCCGCACAGAACTTAACTTCTTTACTTGGTCTGCAATTAAAAAATAGGTACTAAACTTCATCAGCTTTGAAACCATTTGCGTAGCCTAATATAATACATCGATACTCAAAAGCCTCAGAATCGATTTTTCTTGCTCAGAACCGAACTGTTCCAACTTGACTGTAAAATAATATTTTTAGATCCGTTTTTAAACAACCGACGAGTTCTACTATATAAAACCAATAAATTATCCTATTATTATGGCCTCAGAATCGAATTGTCTAAAGACATTGGCTCAGAATCGAAATTTTAACATTTGCAATTTTTTCATTCGCTAAATTGGATTTAAGATTTAATTAATATTTAATAAATGACAGTTCCAATATAAGAAAACAAATTCCGTCTAGTTTGAAAGCCCCAGAATCGAATTATCTAAATATATGTGCTCAGAATCGAATTATCAAAGGTATAGGCTCAGAATCGATTTTGTGAGGTTTGCAGCAATTTTTCCTATAACTAAACTGGATATAAAATAGACTATTATCTTCTTCTTCATCTGAACATACAAATTTGCAAAAATTTACCCAGTGGCTCCAAAACTGTGACACATTTAACACAGAAAATCCTAAACAAATTACCCTAATACTCATAATAATGACTTAAAGCAACAAATTTGTTTTCCTCATTATTTCCCCCCCTTGCCTCGCACTCTAAGCTGTGCACAAGCACCCCGCACATCCACCTACACAATTGAAAGAATGTTAAAGTATATATTCCATTCTCGAAAGGTGAATGATTATAAAAATGGTGTACAATTTTTCTCGAGTTTTAAGTTGAGCTCCGTAATTATTTCGCGAGGTCCCCGGAGGCAAGTACACCAGTTCGGCAGCTCCGTCGACTACCCCCCCCCCCCCACCAACCCCTACATCATCCCTGTCTGCACCTACACAAAAATTCTGTGGGTTTACATGTTAGATAAAGGCGGGCACATTGTGTCTGACGTACAGTAAACACCAAACGGGAATTGTCTGTTTTACATAGCTAATGGTAATGTGTCCCTCCAGATGTATCGGGGCTGAATTATATTTTAGCAGTACTTTGTATATTTGTATTTACTAATTTTTCTTTTGGTTGTCTGTGTGCCTTTTTTTTGTTCGTTGCGCCCGTCGTTTAACGCCTAATTTTTACACGTTACAAACTGAAATTAATATTGGTATTTTGGGAATTTGCCGTTTTTTTAATGGGGGGGCCCCGGTGTGAAAGACGCGGAAAAAAGGCAGGTTATTGCACGGGAATATTAATTTGGCGTGGGCTGAGGGGAAGAAGAAGTGTTGCTAATAACATAAAAAATTTATAAGTTGTGGTATGCGGCATTTTGCAAGTATTTTTCATTATCACCTCAATGTTTTAATCGATAATATTAAATAAAAAAAGTTGGCAACCACACATACATGTTTAGCTAGGGAATCAATCATTTCACACAGTGGAAGGTAGTTTTGGTTGTATAAAACATTTGACTTAATAACCGTGCTACTTTCCAACACGTCACATTCTAAGCCACCTATATAATAATACCCATAAACGTCAAGATATTTTTAATAATAAACACGTGCTCAAAATACTTTGCACTCTAATATATAATATAAACTTGTCGGCAAATTCCGCAATAAAAAAATTGTCCACGTAGCAGGTACTTAAAATTTTCCACCTTGTTCATCTGAAATATCTGCAAATAGCTTTATATATATATATAGTATAGCATAACACCCCTCCCCCATTCTTAATAACCTCCCTTTATTTTTAATTCGCGCCGAAAGCAGACATCACATTTTCAAGCCTTATTAATCTCCAAGGAATATTTTCAAGAATAAAAAATTAAAACCGAAAGCATAATGTTTTGTGTAAAAGAGGAGGGGGAGGTGGGATGCCCGCCGCGTTTTGGTCCAACCATCCCCCGCACCACCCCTGAATATATTAATTGAACGACTGTGCATTTTTCTTTAAAGCGACAAGGTTTTTATTGTTAATCTTACTTAATAACTTACAGGGCCAATGTGGCTGTTTCACTTCAACACAATGCCAAGCGGTGTTTGGTGTGGGACAAGGAAACACCATCCCCAAAGCGTTTAGTAAGTTTTTGACGGGGGGGTTTTACGAAATAAGTTCGTATGAATTAGTCAACAACTTTTAAAAGTCGGAGAATGTAAACTGCCACTTTTTATTTGGCATGCCAGAATTATTTGCATAATATTGTTCCCAATTCTCTGACCGTTTTTTGCCTTTTTTAATTTCTGCCTTTTATCCTGCACCCTGTCTCTCTTTCGCTCACTAACAACCAGATCGAATCTAAACTTGGGAATAAACGTAGCGTTATTAATGATGCTGTGTTTTACAATTGAAAGCGATGTTTCCGTTAATGCAAACCAGCAGCCAACTGAAAGTTTTATTTTCCTTATTATATTTCTACGTTTTTCTTTATTCCTATACCAGGTAGCCATGACCTCCAGCGCGCTTTGTCTGACCAATCAATGATGTCACTATTCTATGCACAAACTAACTTCTAGTATATCTACAAAACACCACAAGCTAACAAATGAAGGTCTTGAGCGATGAAAAAATATGCAGCTCCCGAGGGTCCTCCAACCTTCAAAAATCTTCAAATTTTCAACATAAAATATCACTAAGAAGTCGTCCACAACAGATTGTAAGATTTTAACAGAACTAGACTGAGTTCCTCAAAGCACCTTTAGAGGCTCCTCAAAGCAGTTCTAGAGAGTCCTACAACTTCCCATCATGGATAAGCGACAAATCTTCAAGTTTTCAACCCAAAACATCACTAAGAAGTCCTCCAAGAGATTCTAAGATTTTAACCGGACTAAACTTGTAATAAACTGAGCTCCTCAAAGCACCTTTAGAGGCACCTCAAAACTCTTATAGAGAGTCCTCCAACTTCTCATCATGGATAAGCGACAAATCTTCAAGTTTACAACCCAAAACGTCACTAAGAAGTCCTCCAAGAGATTCTAAGATTTTATCCGAACTAAACTTGTAATAAACTGGGCTCATCAAAGCACCTTTAGAGGCTCCTCAAAGCTCTTCTAGAGAGTCCTCCAACTTCCCATCATGTATAAGCAACAAATCTTCAAGTTTTCAACCCAAAACGTCACTAAGAAGTCTTCCAAGAGATTCTTAGATTTCAACCGGACTAAACTTGTAATAAACTGAGCTCCTCAAAGCACCTTTAGAGCCTCCTCAAAACTCTTCTAGAGAGTCCTCCAACTTTCCATCATGTATAAGCAACAAATCTTCAAGTTTACAACCCAAAACGTCACTAAGAAGTCCTCCAAGAGATTCTAAGATTTTAACCGGACTAAACTTGTAATAAACTGAGCTCCTCAAAGCACCTTTACAGCCTCCTCAAAGCTCTTCTAGAGAGTCCTCCAACTTTCCATCATGTATAAGCAACAAATCTTCAAGTTTACAACCCAAAACGTCACTAAGAAGTCCTCCAAGAGATTCTAAGATTTTAACCGGACTAAACTTGTAATAAACTGAGCTCCTCAAAGCACCTTTAGAGCCTCCTCAAAACTCTTCTAGAGAGTCCTCCAACTTCCCATCATGTATAATCGACAAATCTTCAAGTTTACAACCCAAAACGTCACTAAGAAGTCCTCCAAGAGATTCTTAGATTTCAACCGGACTAAACTTGTAATAAAGTGAGCTCCTCAAAGCACCTTTAGAGGCACCTCAAAACTCTTATAGAGAGTCCTCCAACTTCTCATCATGGATAAGCGACAAATTTTCAAGTTTTCAACCCAAAACGTCACTAAGAAGTCCTCCAAGAGATTCTAAGATTTTAACCGGACTAAACTTGTAATAAACTGAGCTCCTCAAAACTCCTTTAGAGGCTCCTCAAAGCTCTTTTAGAGAGTCCTCCAACTTTCCATCATGTATAATCGCCAAATCTTCAAGTTTTCAACCCAAAATGTCCTGTAAGAGATTGTAAGATTTTGACCGGACTAAACTTATAATAAACTGAGCTCCTCAAAGCTCCTCTAGAGAGTCCTCCAGCCTCCCACCATGCATAAACGTAAAATCTCCAAGTTTTCAACGTACAAAACGATCTTTTAATACTTCTAGAAATTACCCATGTCATTCCCTAATATCTAATGTCGTGTATGCAATTTTTATAATTACTTATAGAGGTGTGAGGATGATGTGTGGCATGCTAGATCCTATCTAGCAACAAATGAATTTCATGTAGATAACCACACAGAGGCCTAAGCATCACAATTAAATAATTGATTTCGAATGCACTTTGGCCCCAATCCAATCCAATAAATTAAAACGGTTTTTTTTCCAACACCCCTCCACACACACAACTTTCGTTAATTAATTTAAGCGATGTAAAGTTACCATACAACAAAAATTTACTAGTCATCAATTGCTGGTGTATGTGGATCGATTAAAATTTAATTAAATTTGATCGTGAGACGAATTTTATTTAACAGGGGACAATAATTATTCCTAATGAAAAAAAAATACAGCGAACTGAAAAAAATTAACGGAAAATTATAGCCTATAAAGTATTGTTTGATAAATACGTAAAAACCCTCGGGTGCCGATCCTGATCCCCAGCCGAACACTATGCCACATTTAATTTACAACCCTTGTTAACATCCAATAATTAAAATTAAATATACCTTCTGCAAACAAATAATTATTACGTGGATACCTGCACTACAATTTATTTGCTAATTGTTTTATTTACGCCCCGACGTTTAATTTCACATTAGTTCCCAAATACAGTTTGAAGTTTTCAGTTCAAAAATAGATTGATAACTAATGAAAACGATACTGATCAACTTTTCATTAACAATATTCATAGATAAACCACCACATTACATTGATTGAATCCCATGCCAAACTTCAATACCCCCATTATTGAATTTTTATTCCCATTTGGGCTTTAATCCGGAATGAAAGCCACCGGATGCGATAACGGAAACTCGTCACGTACTGACTGCTCGAAGTCTCTCTGGTCATTTCTCGACTACAGGCGTAATGACGGAGTCCTGGGGGAGCCTATGATGGAGATGGTCAGGGATCCATGTCATCCGGATCCATCTGTCTAAACTCGACTTTCTGCGTGGTGCACTCACCCACCCCCGCCTACTACACACACACTTACCAACATTCTATTTGGTATGTTATGGCTTCTTGTTTTATATATTTCGTTCGTCTTATTAGGGCGATTTATATTGCGTGGCGATTTTTATTACCGTCAATTTAAAATTGGATTACGGAGATTTTTCACATTGCTGTTGCTCTTTGGGCAAAACTTCTGAGATATGCTGATGACGACGAGAGGCTGCTGTAGGAAATTAGCCAAACTAATGGCCTTAATCACCTGTTATATGCAGAGAGGGCCAAATAAAAATGACAGAAATTACACACAACACATTCCGGACCTCACACCCACCCCCCTGTCACATGACAAAGTGCCTGGGTCCTCACAAAACGTGATATTGCTCCGAGGCGACACTTTCCTAATGACAATATTTGTCATCTTTTGTGCTCGAAGCGTATTGGCGACGTTATGTATGTGTACAGTACGTGAATTGTCCAACGACACGCTAAGGATTTTATAAATAAAAGGGACAGAGGCCATTGTGTGCACTGCCACATAAACACCCCGAAATATCCACATTGAATGATCATCTCGTGCTTTATGTATTAACAGAAAGCAACCGGAAAATTACAGGATATTATTTCTGGGGCAATTGTTGCTAAACTCCAGCGACACTCAACATTTCAGTGGCATTACACGAAAAGCAGAAGTGGGATCACAACCAAGTTATCACCAATTTGTAGAAATCACAATTACTCCATTTGTGAAGAATAAGACTTTTTCCTCTTGTGACTCTTCTTCTTCCTCTTCTTACAAAAATCGCTGCTTTTTCTGTAAAACACATTGATACCCTGGCTTATTATACCAAACAAATCTCTCTCAGTTTTTTCTTATGTCTTCTGTCAAAACAAAACTGTAAAAAATGACCTCGCGGCGAAACACATGCAATTTACAACGACAAAACGCGGAAATTTTTGACTTGGCGTCATTTATATTTGTTTCCACAACCTTAATACCAAAATTAAATTTGTTTCTGACGCAATATAAAACAATATAATTTATTAGTGCCATAGGCGACGTGATCGAGTGAAGTGTATATAGCAATATTTATTGTTTGTAAGGGTGGCAACACATGTTAGAGACTCATTACACCATCAGGTGTCGTCTTCGGAAGGGCGGACGATATCTAAGATTACAACACCCCGTTCTTATATCGTCTTCAACGTGGTTCATATTAACAATATGTTGTCCCTGCTCTATATAGCTTCCAATATTGTTGAGAAATGGATCTTTAATTAGAGATAAATAATTGGATGAATGTATGACGAAATATATAAAGTAAATATATATCTAAAATATATTTTATCTCTATGACAAGGGTGGGTTCTTGGTATGGATGGAATGTGCATCCCTTCGATCCTATAGGAATTAATACAGCCCCATCAGGAGCCGGGAATAATCAAAAGTGTCTGGCAATGATTTGCATAGGAATCACATCTAAGATAACGACAACCCTTCCGACGAGAATACACCGACTGTTATCAGAACGACGTTGATTGGCTCGGTTTTAATCGGGGCCCTAGCCTTAAATAAAACACTAAGATAATTCTTTAACCCCCCCTCCTACCACCACTTCGGATGAATGTTTTGGGTGAAATGGTAATTTTTCAGATATCTGTGTTTGAAATGGCAATTTAAAAAAATAGCCATTCAATTTTCCAAATGACTAAAAACAGCGCACATAAAAACTTGGCACGAGGGTGGGGCGGCGGTTTTTAAACCAAACAAAAGACATTAGGCGCTAGCGAGTGGAACCGCACAATCAGGATAATTTCAATATTCCCCCCCACTGTATTATCATCCACTTTTCCTAAGTTAATTTTAATGTTCAGATATTGGCAACAACGGTTTCCTTCGAATCCAGATTGCTACTGCATTTCATAAATCAACGTTTTTATGACCCATTTATTCCCAGTTATTAATCGTTTGTCAGAACTAAACGGCAATTTGCAAAAAAATCCAACCGTTTCCCCACAATACGTCATTGGTTCAGAAACAGCGTTTCTTATCTCGTCTCCACATTAATAATCATTTTAAAACCTGCACTTGTTACGAGGAAATCGATACATAACCACAATGTTCATCAAAATTTAATTCTACACACAAAACAAATGAATCATAACCGCCCTGTTGTGATTTCCAATTCCAATTCCCGCCATAATTAATATAAACAATTACTCTCGAGAATGGCGTTTTGTACCTTGTTTAATTTAAACAAATAACGATGCAATCCTCAAGATGGAAAAGGACGCCAAATCTGCCTCCTCTCTACCTGTGAGTGTATAAATTCCCGTGTTGGTTTCTTTGTTTCTATTTGGAAGCCATTTTAATTAAAATCTTATGAAATTATCGTCGGTGGTGCTTGGTGCTTGTGTGGATTGTCATTTGTTAACAAGATTTTGATTGTGTATTGTTTTGGTTTGATGGAATTTAGCGATTATTGTGTTTTGGTGTTGTTGTTATTCTACAGTTTGTATAACAGGTGCATTGTTACGTATTAATGATTTTCTTTCACTCAATTCCTGGAGTTTCTAGTTTCCTTGCTGCATCGGATGACCACTTTTTCTACGCAGCCATCAAAATTAACAATAAAATTCAATTCCCATTAAGACTTATTCCCAATACATATTTTTCCACCACTTCTGCTCTCGTCATGTTTCCAACATCCCACATAGCGTGCCGAAAGGGTGGTTCGACAGTTTAGCGTGCTTAGGGTGGTTTATAGCCGGGGCGTGGGTGTCGATAGAAGGGTGAACTAGGCTCACTGAACTATAGGGGCACCTGTTGAACATGGACACTGGTCATTTACACCCCCCTTTTCATAATGTAGTTGCGACCTTGACGACCTCTACACCCTCCACCACCCCTCTTCACCAACACTGACCCATCTTAGATGTTCCCACGCGTCTTGTTTACAAAACATAATCACCACAACGGACCGGAAAATTATCGAGTAAATATATACTCGAACGGGGTAAAGGTGAACGTAATTTGTTGGGTTAAGGGTGCAAACGCTGGGGGGTATTTGTCTTAATTCATGCTGGAGGTTTTTTTCTTCTCCGGCTGTATAAATATTCGTTCGGCGTGTGAATCCCCTAAAGTATATATAGAGATATATCTTCATCCCCCCAACCCCTAGGTATATCATTCATTCTCTGGCTAAAAGAGAGAAACGAGAGAATTTCTTAGCTGTTTCGCTGCCGCGCACAATAAACAATCTATCGAAATTTGTCTTGATCAGAGTAAATGTAAGCCATTTTTATAATGCAATTTTCTCGTGTGCTGCTCGCCCCCGACAAACGAAATAAAAAATTACCTAGTTTGTGCCATGTAGCGCAAGGGGGTGGATTGGAGATACGCACAGAAATATTGTTTCAATAGAAAAAGCTTCCTTTAACTATAACAACTTTGTGCTCAGATCAAAATGAGACAATATTGTTAATTGTTTTTTAGATTTTCAAGATTTCGTTCTTGCAGTCACTTCTGGTATATTATAAGAAGTTAGATCAAAAATTTATGAAAAGTATGATAAGAATAAGCTTCATAAGTTTTTGATAAATTGGACCATCTCTACTTTACAGAGATGTGAAAGTGGTCCAATATAGGCCACTCTCTCATATATTCTTCATCATCTTTCGATCCTCCTATCGGTTTCATGTTCATGACAAAATATCTGTGTGGAAAGTGGGCAGAAAAATATGAACTTTCCTTCTGGTTTCTGCGTCCCTCGCAACGATCCCCCTCCCACCGGAAACTGAGACAAACCGAATCAGGAGATCAAGAAAAACGAGTTCATCGTTTTGGTCGTCATTAATTCTACTCCGTACTTTATTAAAGCCATCCATCTTGGGTAGGTAAAAATCCTAATCAAAAGTCAAACTTTGTTATTCCATCAATCATTGGGAGATGAGTTGGAAGTTGCTTAAAAACTACCCACCCCACTCCTTCCAAGTTACAATAATTATTATCGGAGTGGTCATCACAACAACGAACGATCCAATTACTTATCTAGTAGATAGATTTTTGATGGTGTGCATAGATAAAAGCACCCACACACAAACACAGTCAGTTATTTTTTAATATCTCTAATAACTCATAAATACAAGCACAGGTATCATTTACAGAAAACAACTGTGACATGGTCAAAGCACACAAACAAACATCACCAGTTCTAATACTTCTGTCCTTGTTCTTTTTATTCCGCTTCTATGGACTACTAATAAAGGACAGCCAATCATTTTTGATAGATATGAATAAAACATGGTAAATTTGTCATAGTCCCCATCATGTTTAGTATTAATCGAGGGTGTGGCAAAAACCATTACGGGCAATACTAATCTGTTGCCGTGTTTAATTTTTACAGTTGACGTAGAAGAGGAGGGAAATACAAATCACACACGTACCAGGTGGAATAAAATCAGAGAATCCCGTAAAAAAATGGAGTATGATATTATTCGTCTTCTTTCTCTTGATTTTTGCTACACAAATAATAATCAAGAATCCCACCGATATCTTTCACCATCCCCGTATATATATATACATCGAGTTACATTAGCCTTTTTTTAATTTCTGCCCAACATATTTCAGCTCCATCATCGCAACATATCTTCATTATGGTTTTAATTTCCTTTAGATTACACCATCAAAGTAAAAAATAATTCGAAATAGAATTCAAAGGGCATTAAAAACTTTTTAAACTAAACGGCAAGCTTAATTTCACTTTACATCAATAAAAAAAAAACGAGGAAAACTTAGAGGGCAACACTTGTGCCCCGCATGGTTTTTCCTGTACGCCACCATGGCCAACGCGATGCCAGGGCCAGCCGTCGTGCGGTTAAATAACCAATGTGAAAATGTCGACAAGAGATATTTTGTCATCCGCGGCACCCCTTTAAGCATAAATGTCTCCACAAAATATAATTAGTGAAGCAGGGGCCTTGTCTAATTTAGATCGTTTCTTACCCCCATGTGCTCGGGAGATAAAAAAAAAACTAAACCGACTTACACCAATAACTGCTAATTAAATTAACTTTTTAATGGGGCTCTTTTTCATGGCTTGCTTTGCAAATGGCCTCAATTTATCCCGATGCTCTTCTTGTTATCTGTATATTATCTTCAGAAAAGGGTTGTCTCCTTTTAATTGCACACTGTTTGTCTTGTCCCGTTTTTTTTTCGGCCTGTTCTCTCTGTTTTAATCGGCGATTTTCTTTCATTTATATTGTGTCTGAGCCTTGTTTTCCTTTTGCAGTGGATTTTTTGCGCCTTTGACAGATATGCTCGCATTTTTTTATTGTATTGCGCCAAAGCAGGAGCTGATAAAACATTTGGATAAAAAGACGTCGTATTTTTCGTTTAATTCATGGGGGAAGAGTGGGCTGCGGGCATATGTCACGTGACGTATTAGCTAATTTCGACATAGATTTTCACAGAATCAATAAGATCTCAGGTAGTTTCACTTTCTCGCATTTTATGATGGTGAAACCAAGCTTAAAGCTCCACTTCTGATACATCGGCTTTTGTCCGGATTCCCCGACAATCAATCATTGGAACCTTTGGGCAACCTCCACTAAATACATTTAATTAAGAAATAAAAGACACACGAGATACATCAAGCAGCATCACCAGATTAAGAAAGATAATAAATAAATACACACACACATAGAGATATCCACTAAAGCATACATAGAAGGCTGGGTTTATAGATGTCGGGCAATTTAGTGAAGCCCGCAATATTGGGCAGCTCTAGTTAATGGTCGACCACTGACTTGTCTCCTGTTTATCATCCTGGTCCACAATTTTCCTCTCTTATAGAAAAGGTACAATATTCTATGATGGTGGTTTCGTGTGTAGTTTTCCTCTAATTCACATCCATTACCGAAAATTACCAGTCAAATATTGACAGAAATCTTAAATTCTAATAACAACAGGGCTCGGTAACATAATTGGGGAGACAATATTAGCAGCCATTGATTCCGAACACGCGATCAGGGTGCGCCTTGAATAAATGACATCAACCCCGTTGTAATGACTTTATGAAAATTAATCATCTTATATACTATATTATCTATCTACCCCCGCGCGCTCGCACTAATAATCCATTATTAAACGTGTGCAGGTTTTTCGAACCCATAAAATCGAAATCAACCATTTTATGCTCTGGTGTTTCCGTTTCATTAATAATCAAATGACCCATGAATAGGTGCCTAGTCCAACGTATCATATCGACAACTGCCAACCTTTCCAATTTTCCAAATGACATTTCGCTTGCTGGTAGGCGGGAAAAAAATCCCGTATCTATATGATGTGACATTTTATTTGTCGATGTGCGGTCATAAACCATATATTTCTCTATGGTTATTTTTTGTTCGGTTAAGCGGGCTTTGGAACCGCCTCACACCCCGAAAACTACGAGTTAGTTGACATTACAAATATGACGAAATAATTGGAAAAAGTCAGTTGGAAATAACATTTTGGATAGCAGGGAAATGGTATTAAACTCAAATTAAACTAGATGTAGCATGTTCATAGACTCTTTCTATACTTCTATGAACTTAAAAATCTTTTATCGCACAGCAAAAAGTGGTCGTGATTTATCCCACTTCTGCCCTGTACGAGTACAATCATCTAAACACCGATTCGTCCTCCACCCATCAAATCCCGCAGTCGTCTCTTCTTGACCAACAAACGTAATCACTTAAGTCGACAATTACATCCAAATAGCAACGTTGTTATGTGATGTTTCGACGGCTATATTGAAGTCATAACATGCACTATAAACAGTGGCGGTTGGTGGTGGTGTTGTCGCCGTCAACATCTTCGCCTTAGCCACCACCACCACAAACCCTCGCTCACCCCCAACACCACGCGGGGTTTAGTATGCCATATCCGTTGCAATTGCCCGGAGAGATCTTGTGGACTGTCAACAGGGCACTCCACACCTCCCTCCCTCTCTCTCCTGCTCTCGCCCACTAAACTGCTTAATTACTTAATTTGAGCACGGAGAATTATAAAAATCAATCCCAGGTGAGAGATGTGAGAGTTGTTTTGTCGTTGCGCAGCGCGGCATGAAAGGCGGAACAACAAACATTGTCACCGCCTCTTCTAGAAGGCTTACCACCGTTTGATTTTTTGCAAACAAACAGATTTTTTAAACTAACATAAATTCCGGCAAATGAACCTGAAACTCTTAGCCATGTTTAATTTAGTCGCTAAGTGTTAATTTAATAGTAAGACGAACCCTCCTCTAACACCCCCACAGGATAAGTATAGTGCAGGTTGACATTTTTAATCAGGGTCGGCCGTGTTCCCCAACTGTTAGTTCGGGAAATCGTCACAGTTAACTTGATGAAGCTGCAATTTCAACCGTCGTTAAATTAATCATTTGATTTTAATTTAGCTAGACTATTACTACAGTAATTTACACGTAGTTAACTGGCAGAGAAAAAGGCGACACTTGAAATGAGCAAACGACAATTTTTTCCCGGCTTCGGCAATTAAATATCTAATTAAAATCATCCACTATCTTTACAGAAGGTTGGGAGGAACTTCAAGTGGTGTGAGGCTGGTTCCATTTATCTCATCATTCACGACGCGGCTCTATAATTTTTCTGTTCCACGTCAACATACAGGGTGTGTCCACCTAGAACCTAAAAATATATGTATTAATACGTTACGACTACGGTCAGCTCGTTGTGTCGCACCCTGTGTTATTTCAGTGTCCTTTATCCAATCATCTTAAACAACGTATAGTGGACAGTACTTTTACACAGTGGTGAAATTAAACTGTGCAAATGCCTTTTGGGGGCATCGGGCTGCAATTACAATTATTACAAGACCATCATCATGTCGTTAACCATTCAGACAAGTGGCTTGACCCTTAAGGGTACACAAGACACAAGAACTTGGAATGGTGGGGGTGAATCATCGGACAATTGTGGGTTGTACAAGTTTATAATATTATATTCGTCTTTGGGGGAAGCACCGACCGACCAACACACCAAAAACGATTTTGTTGACATTTTCGTTTCATTTTCCAACACAATTGAAATTTAAATTTGCTGTAAATCAAACAGCAAAACGTCCCTACTACTACGTAATATTATATAAGACGAAAGAAATAACCCCAATTCCAAACAATATAGCACTCAAATGTTGTATTTGTCACCTTTCACATGCAAAACTCCGACATGGGGGTTGAACACCGAACCTCTGGGCGCACAACCCCGCCTGATATTTTTCGCATATATACCCGTCGTGGGGACAATTCCACCGTAATTTATTGCAAAATAATGTCAATTTTGCGACAGCTAAAGGCGCGAATGTATTTCGAATACGACGCATCTTAACAACCCCGTTTTCCTTGTCTGGATGGCTGTATTCGAATCCATTGAGACACCCCACCGAAAAAAACACGTTATTTATTATATCGGAAAGTATAAAATACAACTGAAACTGACAAATTTGTACGAACTATAACAAAGTTAAACCAATCTTCTACATTATTTCTTTCATATAATCTCACGACTATTACCGTATTAATTCTTCCACTTCCATATCCCACTTCTACTTTCTCACACCGCCTCCCTTGATCTCGCTGTGTTTGTGTGATGTTCAAGCACCCAACCAGGCCACCTATTACTTTTATTGTGTCATTATACACTTGCGCCATTTTTTCAAAACGCATAATTACAACTTTTACTAATGATATAATTGACAACTTGGTATAATGATGCGGGTTCTCGAATGTACTATAAATATAACCAGCAGCTTTCACAAAGCAGGCGAGATGATCGCTCCCCTCTATCCATCTTTGTCTAGCACACACATCGAGGATGGCGTTCGTTCCTTTCAGCTCTACTGGTAATGGGGCTGTTACAGAGGAAAAAAACGAGCAATTTCCAAATGTAATTAAAAGAACACGAAAAGAGGCGTGTGCGTATCACTCGTCACATTGGAAACTCTTCAAGTATTAATTGTATTCACCAAAAACGCTAATTGTTTTTTAATTGTGTGTAAACTAGTGTTTAGATGAGGCCATGCTGGTACTTGTGTGTTTGCGAGTTGATTCAATTTGTTTTAGTTGGAAATGTATTGACAGTTTGGGAAGGAGCAGGATGTTTAATTAGAGTGTGCTGGTTTAAAGTGTTCGTTTAAGACAGCCTTATGTGAGGTTAAGTCCAATAAATTAAAAACTTTTTCCACATACGATCTTAGTGAGGGTTGCCAGAGGGACTAAAACAATCCACCGATTGTTTTAACCTAAGGGATAAATGCAAATCAGCCATTGTTAAGTTCTTTCAATTGTTACTTAAAACGGTGTAACGGCGTCCTGATTTTTTTGTGTGCAAAAGAATTGTATTAAGGGCTCTTTTGTTTTACGCCGGCGTTACGGTGGCTCGGTTTAAGCTCCATTATGCCGTTCGGAAATGGCTCAAAAATTTATCGCCTTCATTAACATTGGACAGAGACACGACTGATAGTATTATTGGTGGTAAAATGCAAATTAAAGACGATAAACCATTGTTTTCATAAAAGAACTCCCCCCATTGGTGACTTTTTAATATATAATTCTTATAAATCAAACTTTTTTGTATATGAGCATGTAGAACTGGGGTGGGGGTGGTTAAAATGCAAACTAACACCCCTAATGATGTGCTCTCGCTACCCCACATTTTAAAGTCGATACAATATTTTATGGATGCCACAGATTCTACGAGGTCTGTATAGAATTGAGCTAACGACCTTTTGGATATAGTAAGCAGCTCTTAAATGACGTTTGATTTTTTGGAGGCAACAAGACTCAGATCAGGGGAGTTAGAAGGCTGTGGGGTCACAGGAATACTTTTTGACCACAAATCTGGCAACTGGACGCGATTTTTGGTAGTGGGATGATCCCGCTATTGATGCCAGTTGCTTCAAACGCCACCAGAGTCGCTGTGATCGAAAGATGTTGTTTATAATTGTAATCACAGCAACTCTATCTGTTTAGAAAGATACAGAATGAAATTATCCCTGCAGTTTCAAAATTTACGACAGTGTTAACCTCTTTCTGTATCCGAGATAATGCGAAATAGCCAAATTTTTGTTTCCACTTTACGAGTGTATGTTTAAAACAAGTAATCTGTAGAAAATCCATTGTATTACCACGAATAAATACGAGGAAATGTGACCGAAGACAATAGAAAAGACAGCCCATTAAAATTTCCCCAAACAATAACCAACGTCTTCCACCACACACCAAACATATAACGAAAATTAGAGTACCTCTCAAGTTTGGACCATAAAATAAACTTGGGATAAGTATCTCAAAACTCATATAACTAATAATTATTTCCTGCTGGGTGGGTGTTGTGGGGCTGTTCTTTCTCCACTCTGCCATCTCAACCCATACAGCACCTCTCCAAGACAATCTTAACTCGGCGCGCAATAAATACAATAACAATGGAAGCTCATAATAAATACAGTGCCGTTTGCCTGTCTACAAGTTGAGGACGTAAATTATAATCATAATACGGTCTCGCCGGTATATTAGGGCCATCTAGCAGCGCTAGGCAGGATGCACCAGTATCACCAAAATGGTATAAAAGCCCGTGCACGGGCCGGATGCTGCTGGCAAGAGGAAAGTCGGGGGCTAAGGATACTCGAGCTCCAAGCCAGATACTACTTATTAATGTGACATCATGGCGAGGAATGCACCTCGAACCTTGACAACTGCCGGCAAAGCAAAAAACCAAGGAAAGAACAAGAGGAACACGAGATTTACACATTAAAAGGGTTTTAGAAATTGTGTGGGAGGAAGGTGACTATAATTTTATTCCAAACTAGATGATTAATCACCTTGAATTATTGAATTAAATAGTGACATCGTGCGGTATAGTATAACGCACAGGTCACATGACACAGCCATTTTTTGTATTATTCTGAAAAGTAGTGGTGATAACTCGTTGAAGACTAAAGAAACTACAGCAGTGAGGTTAGACACTTTTTAAATCTTATGTAACAATTGGTTAGCAGCAGCAGAAGAAGAAGAAAGTGTGGAAGAGGTAATTTGACTACATTAATATCAATAATGTTGTGTAGTTTTTACACTATCCCATGCCGAAATTTGAACTTTAGTCATAATTTAGTAGAATATTTCCTGTTATTAAAACAGTACAACTGTCATTTGTAACTTATAAAACAAAAGAACAGCGATTTTTCCAAAAATTAGTCTAGTTTACAGTAAATTTACTATAACTTCTGTTCTATGTGTCATACAGTTACAAAATAAACTTCAAATGGAAGCTTAACAGTTTTCCAATAATTCTATGTATACAAAAGTCAAAAGTTAAATATTAAGTACACACAACGCCAAAAATTCGAGTCCAAAAAATGTAAAAAATATATAATGTTCTGTATTCGATAGTTTAAATATTAATCCTTGAAAACAGTTAAAAATTTCGGCATTGCTACTATGATACCGCCTCTTACTTTAAAACCAAATTTGACATTTGTAACTATAAAAACAAACGAACAGCGATTTTTCCAAAAATTCGAGTCCCAAAAATTTAAAAATCAAGTTCTGTATTCGATAGTTTAAATATTAATCCTTGAAAACAGTTAAAAATTTCGGCATTGCTACTATGATACCTGCTCTTACTTTAAAACCAAATTTGACATTTGTAACTATAAAAACAAACGAACAGCGATTTTTCCAAAAATTCGAGTCCCAAAAATTTAAAAATCAAGTTCTGCATTCGATAGTTTAAATATTAATCCTTGAAAACAGTTCAAAATTTCGGCATTGCTACTATGACACCTCCTCTTACTTTAACACCAAATTTGACATTTGTAACTATAAAAACAAACAAACAGCGATTTTTCCAAAAATTAGTCTATTTTACAGTAAATATACTATAACTTCTGTTCTATGTGTCCTACAGTTACAAAATAAACTTCAAATGGAAGCTTAACAGTTTTCCAATAATTCTATGTATACAAAAGTTAAATATTAAGTACACACAACGCCAAAAATTCGAGTCCAAAAAATTTAAAAAATATATAAAGTTCTGTATTCGATAGTTTAAATATTAATCCCTGAAAACAGTTAAAAATTTCGGCATTGCTACTATGATACCTCCTCTTACTTTAACACCAAATTTGAAATTTGTAACTATAAAAACAAACGAACAGCGATTTTTCCAAAAATTATTCTATTTTACAGTAAATATACTATAACTTCTGTTCTATGTGTCCTACAGTTACAAAGTAAACTTCAAATGGAAGCTTAACAGTTTTCCAATAATTCTATGTATACAAAAGTTAAATATTAAGTACACACAACGCCAAAAATTCGAGTCAAAAAAATTTAAAAAATATATAAAGTTCTATATTCGATAGTTTAAATATTAATCCTTGAAAACAGTACAAAATTTCGGCATTGCTACTATGATATCTCCTCTTACTTAACACCAAATTTGACATTTGTAACTATAAAAACAAACGAACGGCGATTTTTCCAAAAATTAGTCTATTTTACAGTAAATTTACAATAACTTCTGTTCTATGTGTCCCACAGTTACAAAGTAAACTTCAAATAGAAGCTTAACAGTTTTCCAATAATTCTATGTATACAAAAGTTAAATATTAAGTACACACAACGCCAAAAATTCGAGTCCAAAAAATTTTAAAAATATATAAATTTCTGTATTCGATAGTTTAAATATTAATCCCTGAAAACAGTTAAAAATTTCGGCATTGCTATTATGACACCTCCTCTTACTTTAACACCAAATTTGACATTTGTAACTATAAAAACAAACAAACAGCGATTTTTCCAAAAATTAGTCTATTTTACAGTAAATATACTATAACTTCTGTTCTATGTGTCCTACAGTTACAAAATAAACTTCAAAAGGAAGCTTAACAGTTTTCCAATAATTCTATGTATACAAAAGTTAAATATTAAGTACACACAACGCCAAAAATTCGAGTCAAAAAAATTTAAAAAATAAATAAAGTTCTATATTCGATAGTTTAAATATTAATCCTTGAAAACAGTACAAAATTTCGGCATTGCTACTATGATATCTCCTCTTACTTAACACCAAATTTGACATTTGTAACTATAAAAACAAACGAACGGCGATTTTTCCAAAAATTAGTCTATTTTACAGTAAATATACTATAACTTCTGTTCTATGTGTCCTACAGTTACAAAATAAACTTCAAAAGGAAGCTTAACAGTTTTCCAATAATTCTATGTATACAAAAGTTAAATATTAAGTACACACAACGCCAAAAATTCGAGTCAAAAAAATTTAAAAAATAAATAAAGTTCTATATTCGATAGTTTAAATATTAATCCTTGAAAACAGTACAAAATTTCGGCATTGCTACTATGATATCTCCTCTTACTTTAACACCAAATTTGAAATTTGTAACTATAAAAACAAACGAACAGCGATTTTTCCAAAAATTAGTCTATTTTACAGTAAATATACTATAACTTCTGTTCTATGTGTCCTACAGTTACAAAGTAAACTTCAAATGGAAACTTAACTGTTTTCCAATAATTCTATGTATACAAAAGTTAAATATTAAGTACACACAACGCCAAAAATTCGAGTCAAAAAAATTTAAAAAATATATAAAGTTCTATATTCGATAGTTTAAATATTAATCCTTGAAAACAGTACAAAATTTCGGCATTGCTACTATGATATCTCCTCTTACTTAACACCAAATTTGACATTTGTAACTATAAAAACAAACGAACGGCGATTTTTCCAAAAATTAGTCTATTTTACAGTAAATTTACAATAACTTCTGTTCTATGTGTCCCACAGTTACAAAGTAAACTTCAAATAGAAGCTTAACAGTTTTCCAATAATTCTATGTATACAAAAGTTAAATATTAAGTACACACAACGCCAAAAATTCGAGTCCAAAAAATTTAAAAAATATATAAAGTTCTGTATTCGATAGTTTAAATATTAATCCCTGAAAACAGTTAAAAATTTCGGCATTGCTACTATGATACCTCCTCTTACTTTAACACCAAATTTGAAATTTGTAACTATAAAAACAAACGAACAGCGATTTTTCCAAAAATTATTCTATTTTACAGTAAATATACTATAACTTCTGTTCTATGTGTCCTACAGTTACAAAGTAAACTTCAAATAGAAGCTTAACAGTTTTCCAATAATTCTATGTATACAAAAGTTAAATATTAAGTACACACAACGCCAAAAATTCGAGTCAAAAAAATTTAAAAAATATATAAAGTTCTATATTCGATAGTTTAAATATTAATCCTTGAAAACAGTACAAAATTTCGGCATTGCTACTATGATATCTCCTCTTACTTAACACCAAATTTGACATTTGTAACTATAAAAACAAACGAACGGCGATTTTTCCAAAAATTAGTCTATTTTACAGTAAATTTACAATAACTTCTGTTCTATGTGTCCCACAGTTACAAAGTAAACTTCAAATAGAAGCTTAACAGTTTTCCAATAATTCTATGTATACAAAAGTTAAATATTAAGTACACACAACGCCAAAAATTCGAGTCAAAAAAATTTAAAAAATATATAAAGTTCTATATTCGATAGTTTAAATATTAATCCTTGAGAACAGTACAAAATTTCGGCATTGCTACTATGATATCTCCTCTTACTTAACACCAAATTTGACATTTGTAACTATAAAAACAAACGAACGGCGATTTTTCCAAAAATTAGTCTATTTTACAGTAAATTTACAATAACTTCTGTTCTATGTGTCCCACAGTTACAAAGTAAACTTCAAATAGAAGCTTAACAGTTTTCCAATAATTCTATGTATACAAAAGTTAAATATTAAGTACACACAACGCCAAAAATTCGAGTCCAAAAAATTTTAAAAATATATAAATTTCTGTATTCGATAGTTTAAATATTAATCCTTGAAAACAGTTCAAAATTTCGGAATTGCTACTATGATACTTCCTCTTACTTTAACACCAAATTTGACATTTGTAACTATAAAAACAAACGAACAGCGATTTTACCAAGTTTGGTTGATATTTGTAAGTTTACTCGATTTTTGACATCTAATGGTGATTTATTTTAAAATAAAAACTAGGAATTCCTTTCGTTTTAACGTCCTCATAAAAGCCAGAGAAAAAACTAAAGAATCTTGGTATAAATTTGCCTACAAACAAATTTATTACCTACTACGGAAATCTGACAAAAAACTAGTTGAAATTTGACAGTTTTTTGCGCCAGTGAGTTTAGTCTATAAAACCCACAAAACTACGAGTTTCCTCGTAGAAATTCCCACAAAATTCCCACAAATCAACCAAAACAAACTTCCCCAACATGAAAGTTTGAGGTTATGTTTACAATATTTCCGTTAAATATTTCACATCCAACGCGATAATATTCAAACATCATACACAAAACAACGACTCACCTGGTGTTTAACATTGTCCCCTTCACGGCTTCTAGCTGCTTTAACATTTAGTGTCAACACACAATTATTCACAAAATCCCAAGCGAAAACAACACTATCGTACACCGTTAACAAGTTTAGGGTTTTTGAGAGGTTTTTCGGTAAACTATCACGCACTTCCCGGAAGATTTTGTGTTCACTTAAACGTAGATAGTCCGTGTTGCTCATTGTGAGTGGTTTAAATTGCGAAAAACGTACGGGAAATAGAAATTTTGTTGGGTTTAATTCGGAACAGCTGATTTTGTTTGGGCGGCAGGGCGACGCGGTAGATTGCAAGTGCTGCCAATAGCTTACCTGCAGCAACGTTACAAAGTGAAAGTCACTAGCGGGTTTCGCGAGGGGAAACAAGGCAATTTGTTAATAATAATTACAAAATCATGGTGGAATACTATCAAAATATGATATTTTAATATAAACAATTTAGTTTCATTTTTTATTTTGCCTTAAACTAAAATAGTGTATTTTTTTAGGGGAATTTTAGTTTGAAAATACCTAAGAAAATTAAATAACAAAAGAGATCTACCTGGGTAGTTGTTATTTAAATTTTTACATTTTTATTTTATATACAGGGTCAATCAAAAATTCAAAACCCAAACAATCTTCTATAACTCCCTTAGTTTTAAAAACAGAAAAATTCTGCAAAGACAAAAGTTGCTAGAAATCGCCTGCTGCACACGATAAAACACTCACCATCTACACAGAGCGTTTAATTACCCCTGTACTTCGTTATTTTAAATACAACACCCTATACATTATTACATTTTAAGAATCTACAGGTAATTTTAGGCGAAAAAGTATTAAGGTTCGTAATTTTAAAATGAATAGTTTTCGAGATATTCGCACATTTTCTGAAAATAAGTACCATGAAAAAAGTGGTATATTTCGATGTGCCTCGTAGTTATTAAAAAATAATTTTAGGTTAGTAAAAAGTAAGGTTTATAGAATGTAGTGGTGTAATAATAATGATAATATCTTATACAGGGTGCTCGCAAATGATGGTCAATTTTCAAAAAGTTCTAACAACGAAATTTAATTTTTTTTTAAAGAAACCCCCGGTATATTTTATCATTTGTTGTAGAGGATTAAATTCCCTATAATTTCATTAAGATTATTTACACGTAAAGTTAATAGTTTAGTAGATATTTACAATTTACTTATTTTATTTTCTATAATTAAAACATCGAAAACTTTACATTTTCATATAGAACACCCTGTATATTTCGGTTCTATGTTATAGAGAATTAAATTGTCTACATTTTTCATTAAGTACTCCCTACACATAAACTTAATACTTTTATAGATATTTCGATATTTGTGGCATAACAAATTTATTTCCATCATGGCAATCTAGATAAACTAAACTATTGATTTCAAAACAAAAGTGCGTTAGTAACTTTTTAATATTTCCCTCCAAAATCTCCATTAAATTCATTAGAAATAAATAGCGGATTATTTTCCGAAAAAATCCGCATCATCTGTCTCTATCTCTAATTTACCTCCCTTGAGAAAGAGTGAGACGGACAAACGGAAGCACTACTGAAAATAATATTGCGTTTGCCTGTCATATTTTTTCCAAGATGCTGAAACTTCCTCGCTCGAACAATCGAAAAACCCACCCACACACAAAAAATCAGTACATCAACCATGTGAACACAGATACATAATTCAAGCTCGGTTTGTCATTGGCTATTAGCATATATTTGTTGAAAGTTTAGTTCATATGTGTAAAAAGTGAAGGGAATTTTCATATTATAGTGAATGTGCTCCCAAGCGTGCTAGTTCCTATTCATATATCAGTCCCGGAGAGCAAAACGTGATGTGGAAGAAAAACTTTTGACATGTATTATAATAGTCGTAGTAGCTTGCCTTTCGTATATGTCATTCAGATTTTACAACGATATTATGATTATTATTATTATATTATTGCCTACTAGATATCCACGCGGAAGAATCTTTTCAAATCCTGATGGAAATCTGACAGATTTTAAGGTTAAGATTTTTTTTATTTGAGGTTAGAGTCTTGTTAAATTCCATTATAATATAAAGGGGTTGCTAAACATGTGTTTATATTATATTAATAAATGTGTAATCGTCGCGTGAACACAACCCTGTCACGTGATCATGCAACTTGGCCATACAATAATAAATCAAACTTCGGAGTTTCATTTCCTTTATTTTTATAGTTTTGCCATTCCCACAAAACTGTTATCATTTTAATGTGATGGCAGCAACGCAACCAGAGACAGACAAATTGCATTCATTGTATATATTTCCATTTATCTAAATATGATATTATGTGGAGGGTTGAGGGTTTTGATGTTGATGTTGATGGTGGGTTTCGTTATTTAATTTTTCAATACTTACATAGACACAAATTGCTCTCTTGTTAGCAGCAGTCCATCAAATTTCTGATTTGATCCAATTTTGCATAGTACAAGTTGGCACTTGAAAAAAATTCGTGGGGTTAATAGAAGGCCATGCTTTCGGAAATAATCAATTTCCCGCCAATTTTAAACAAATTTATTATTAATCTAAAAATTTTGTTTCTAGAGTAGATAAGTTAGTTGATGAAACAGTTTAGGGGATGCAGTTTTCCCCCCACCCCCCCAACTCAAGATATATAACAAAAGCAGGTTAGCAAATGGCTGGGCGAAGAAATATTTCTAAATGCCGAAGAGGTTGTAAATTCGCGGTGAACTCAACGCGAATGGTATTAAATTTAATCAAAGTAACAATGTAGTGGTTGCAAACGAAACCTCGACCTCCCTGAGTAGATGTGAGGGTGTTGAAAATATAAGTTCTAATTTGTAATTTGCCAAGTGCGTTAGTTAACGTCTTCGCTGCAAATATCAAGAGGGCCGTTAAGCGAAAGTTGGTGAAAGTCACAGTTTTGATTATTAAACGAGCCAAACTCGACTTTATCCAACTATAAAATAAGAACAAGGGGTGGTGATGGCGATGGCGGCGCGGCATCACCCAAAACATTCGACAAAGATATGATTAAAATTATTATGGCACGGTACTAAGTATGATTGTATTATTTAAGGTGTTTCAAGGAGGTGCGTGGAATTACGCTGCGAATGAGATGGTGCTGTCTTCTTTTGTTTTACATGCCGGCGGGGGCCTACGTGGATACATTTGGAAACTTTCACGGCCCTTTAAAGTATCCCCTTATTAATATTACACGTCACTACCATGAGTATGAATGTCATACTTTGCTGGATTGCTCTTAATATTCCACCCGAATATCGACGCTAGCTAAGAGCTAATGGGGCCTTATGTAGGTATAATTGCCCCACCAAAAGTTTCATGCAAAGAAATTCTACACCATACAACACAATTTCATTTATAAAGCGCTGGTTCCACCATGAAACCACCTTACATACTTCTTCCATCCACCTAAAATTTCTAACTAAACCCCATAGGCAACATTTTGAGCCCCACTGACCGCTGACTGATTGGTCGCCGTCTTTAATTAGCAAAGACAAAGAGCACACACAACGCGCCCGTATTGTCAATGAATAGGTATCGTTTATATACAAATATAAACGCATAAAACTACTCACTGTGTATTCCAGTTCTCCCCCAAACTAACTTAACATTCCATCCTCAAGCTGCCATCCTTGTCTTAGTGACTATGTAGCATGGGAGGGTGCGATAAAGACAGTCGACCACACGGGGCACGTTCCTGTGTTGAGACTTTATCAAGTGCCGATACACCCCTATGTTCTTTGACTGTCGAAAAGGGTTTCTGCTCGTATTTCAAGAATTTAAATTTACAAAGGGTTTGCGGCCTCTTTCAGGTTTATCTAAGGGCTTTATGTGTGTGTGTGTGTGTGGATTTTTTTGTTGTCGTTTAAATTGTACATACCGGCATAGTAAAAAATTGTACGAATTTTTTGGGATGGTAAAAAGAATATGACATTTTGTGGTCCGCAGGATTCCTGATGTGTGTTGTGGTTGCGAGATTCTGTTTGAAGTTTTTAAAGTTAGTGAATTTAATTAAATTCAAGTCGGCGTTGGGTTTCTGGTTTATACACTGATTTATTAAAAACGTACAAAAAGTACAGTAGTTGCTCTGGAAATTCTGAGACTAGCTAAGAGTAGGATAAATGTGAAAATTTTTGCTATTTTTGCTGCCTTTGGGCAGATTTTATAATTAAATACAGATGCTTTAGAGGAAATTTCTATTAATTTTCTAAGAGCTATCAACGCAGATTATAGAAGTGAAAAAATTTCTCAATTATCTTGTCTAGTTTTGAAATTGCAGCACTTTGAAAATTTGAAGTACCAAAATTGGAATTTTTGACAATTTTCCGAAGGCTGTATCTTGAAAACTCGTAGGAATATACAGTGAATTTTGGAATTTTATGTAGACTACTACTAGAACTACATGCAAAAAGTACAACAGTTGTTCTGGAAATTCTATGAGTAAGTAAGAGTAGTATAAAAGTCAAAATTTTTGCTTGTTTTTCTACCTTTGGGCAGATTTCATTATTAAGTACAGATGTTTTAGAGGAAATTTTCACTGTGTTTCTAAGAGCTATCAACGCAGATTATAGAAGTGAAAAAATTTCTCAATTATCTTGTCTAGTTTTGAAATTGCAGCACTTTGAAAATTTGAAGTAGGTACCAAAATTGGAATTTTTGATAATTTTCCGAAGGCTGTATCTTGGAAACTCGTAGGAAAATACAGTGAATTTTAGAATTTTATGTAAACTACTACTAGAACTACTTGCAAAAAGTACAATAGTTGTTCTGGAAATTCTGAGAGTAGCTAAGAGTAGTACAAAAGTCAAAATTTTTGCTTGTTTTTCTACCTTTGAGCAGATTTCATTATTAAGTACAGATGTTTTAGAGGAAATTGTCACTGTGTTTCTAAGAGCTATCAACGCAGATTATAGAAGTGAAAAAATTTCTCAATTATCTTGTCTAGTTTTGAAATTGCAGCACTTTGAAAATTTGAAGTAGGTACCAAAATTGGAATTTTTGACAATTTTCCGAAGGCTGTATCTTGGAAACTCGTAGGAATATACAGTGAATTTTAGAATTTTATGTAGACTACTACTAGAACTACTTGCAAAAAGTACAACAGTTGTTCTGGAAATTCTATGAGTAAGTAAGAGTAGTATAAAAGTCAAAATTTTTGCTTGTTTTTCTACCTTTGGGCAGATTTCATTATTAAGTACAGATGTTTTAGAGGAAATTTTCACTGTGTTTCTAAGAGCTATCAACGCAGATTATAGAAGTGAAAAAATTTCTCAATTATCTTGTCTAGTTTTGAAATTGCAGCACTTTGAAAATTTGAAGTAGGTACCAAAATTGGAATTTTTGATAATTTTCCGAAGGCTGTATCTTGGAAACTCGTAGGAAAATACAGTGAATTTTAGAATTTTATGTAAACTACTACTAGAACTACTTGCAAAAAGTACAATAGTTGTTCTGGAAATTCTGAGAGTAGCTAAGAGTAGTACAAAAGTCAAAATTTTTGCTTGTTTTTCTACCTTTGAGCAGATTTCATTATTAAGTACAGATGTTTTAGAGGAAATTTTCACTGTGTTTCTAAGAGCTATCAACGCAGATTATAGAAGTGAAAAAATTTCTCAATTATCTTGTCTAGTTTTGAAATTACAGCACTTTGAAAATTTGAAGTACCAAAATTGGAATTTTTGACAATTTTCCGAAGGCTGTATCTTGGAAACTCGTAGGAAAATACAGTGAATTTTGGAATTTTATGTAAACTACTACTAGAACTACTTGCAAAAAGTACAATAGTTGTTCTGGAAATTCTGAGAGTAGCTAAGAGTAGTACAAAAGTCAAAATTTTTGCTTGTTTTTCTACCTTTGAGCAGATTTCATTATTAAGTACAGATGTTTTAGAGGAAATTTTCACTGTGTTTCTAAGAGCTATCAACGCAGATTATAGAAGTGAAAAAATTTCTCAATTATCTTGTCTAGTTTTGAAATTGCAGCACTTGGAAAATTTGAAGTACCAAAATTGGAATTTTTGATAATTTTCCGAAGGCTGTATCTTGGAAACTCGTAGGAAAATACAGTGAATTTTGGAATTTTATGTAAACTACTACTACAACTACTTGCAAAAAGTACAATAGTTGTTCTGGAAATTCTGAGAGTAGCTAAGAGTAGTACAAAAGTCAAAATTTTTGCTTGTTTTTCTACCTTTGAGCAGATTTCATTATTAAGTACAGATGTTTTAGAGGAAATTTTCACTGTGTTTCTAAGAGCTATCAACGCAGATTATAGAAGTGAAAAAATTTCTCAATTATCTTGTCTAGTTTTGAAATTGCAGCACTTTGAAAATTTGAAGTAGGTACCAAAATTGGAATTTTTGACAATTTTCCGAAGGCTGTATCTTGGAAACTCGTAGGAATATACAGTGAATTTTAGAATTTTATGTAAACTACTACTAGAACTACTTGCAAAAAGTACAATAGTTGTTCTGGAAATTCTGAGAGTAGCTAAGAGTAGTACAAAAGTCAAAATTTTTGCTTGTTTTTCTACCTTTGAGCAGATTTCATTATTAAGTACAGATGTTTTAGAGGAAATTTTCACTGTGTTTCTAAGAGCTATCAACGCAGATTATAGAAGTGAAAAAATTTCTCAATTATCTTGTCTAGTTTTGAAATTACAGCACTTTGAAAATTTGAAGTAGGTACCAAAATTGGAATTTTTGACAATTTTCCGAAGGCTGTATCTTGGAAACTCGTAGGAATATACAGTGAATTTTAGAATTTTATGTAGACTACTACTAGAACTACTTGCAAAAAGTACAACAGTTGTTCTGGAAATTCTATGAGTAAGTAAGAGTAGTATAAAAGTCAAAATTTTTGCTTGTTTTTCTACCTTTGGGCAGATTTCATTATTAAGTACAGATGTTTTAGAGGAAATTTTCACTGTGTTTCTAAGACCTATCAACGCAGATTATAGAAGTGAAAAAATTTCTCAATTATCTTGTCTAGTTTTGAAATTACAGCACTTTGAAAATTTGAAGTACCAAAATTGGAATTTTTGACAATTTTCCGAAGGTTGTATCTTGGAAACTCGTAGGAATATACAGTGAATTTTAGAATTTTATGTAAACTACTACTAGAACTACTTGCAAAAAGTACAATAGTTGATCTGGAAATTCTGAGAGTAGCTAAGAGTAATACAAAAGTCAAAATTTTTGCTTGTTTTTCTACCTTTGGGCAGATTTCATTATTAAGTACAGATGTTTCAGAGGAAATTTTCACTGTGTTTCTAAGAACTATCAACGCAGATTATAAAAGTGAAAAAAGCTCACAATTATCTTGTCTAGTTTTGAAATTACAGCACTTTGAAAATTTGAAGTACCAAAATTGGAATTTTTGGAATTTTATGTAGACTACTACTAGAACTACTTGCAAAGTGATTTGTACATAACAAAAAAATATTAATGGAATGAATGAATTGTGGTATAATAATGTGATGAAAATCTATTTCCATTTGTTCGAATAAAAAGCCATTAGCAATATCTGGGTGTGGTATAAGAGATTAATTGTTTACGACACACATTTACGGTGACCATTTGTCAAACACCGCAATCGAATTCATTTTGTTGTTTTATTAAAACGAAACATTTTCATGTGAATGATGCTGATGGGCCGCGGGGAGGGGGATGTGGGGTTGAAAAATTATCAAGCAACTGTCAGAAGTAAGGTTAGGGTTTCTGTTTCTGTTCTGGAAATTGTTTCATGTTGCAAGGTTGTTTTTTTGTGTGTTGCTTAATTAATTTTATTAATTATACGAAATGAATTATCCAGAGTATAAAATAACTGACATAATAAAAAATCCGTGATCACGAATACAATGTGGAAAATATAATGTACTTACGCATATATATATATATATATATATAAAAGTATAATTAAATCACATTTACTTTTTTGTCCTAATTAATAAATCCAGCTTATAAACAATTCATGAAGGGGATGGGTTCCGTTCGTTCCCGTCCCGCAACTAAAATACAATAGAAAAATTTGTCAGAATGTCCCACGTGTGCCATAACGCATATGAATCTGACGTTGCCCTACCTATCGCTGCGGGATACCTCACCCTAGGTGCAGAATCATTTATACCTGATTATAGATAAGTTATGTGAGAAATATGAACGCAATATCGCTATTAATATTCACGGAAAAAACAAGAAGGACATTTTGGGCAGCGATTTAGGGGACAACTAACACTAATTTATGATACGAGGTACATTATCGTGTTAAACGAAAACTAAATGGGTAAACGATTTTATGTACGTATTTTTTTAAAAATTAATTCCTAACTTTCGTCTAGTTTAAAATAGAACCTAGTTTTCGAGTTTAGGTATTCCAGAAAAGATGAATTTTTTTGAAGATCCTGACAAATATTTATGTGAACTTGCCAGGGGGTAACAAGAACTCTTAGTTGGACTCTATTTACCACTTCTAAATAATGCTTATCTTAAGCATTAGGTTTCACATCGGCATAAATCCACTAAGGCGGCCCTGGTTTTCCGCGCGGTCCGCCACTCCACCACCCCCACCATTCGCATCTCCATGAGGGTCATTGTAAACTGATGAGGGTGTAAATAACCACCCACCCCACCTCTTTTTACTACCCCGTTCATCTTAACTAACCCTTTACGTCTACTAAAGTCCTTTCATTATATCGAAGATGCCCGGCAAGAAGCTACGCTTGATTAAATTTACTGGCTTCCCGTGAGAGAAACACCACGCCATCATAGGTATAAATGAATATGGTGATGTTCCGTATCATGGAGATTGTTATTATATTGTAATTTTGGGTACAAAGTGATGAGTGCGTCTAGAATATTTGGCGGGAAATCTAAAGCAATCAAATTAATTTATTTGAATTTCCCGCCAAACTTTTTTAGTCGATATGCGGGGGCCCAGATGCGTCTGGTATTGAGACAGATGAATTAATGTGGGGGAAGGCGATTCTTAATGACATATCGTTGGGGTTTCGGGGGATTTGCTAATACATAGTGTACGGTCTGCAGCATCCATCAGTCAGAAGTGGAGCAGGGGGATGATTGTGTGGTCGAGGTGGGTGGGTAGATATCAATAACAAGTGAATATGTACCAGCACACAGGGGTGTTGAAGCGCCTATGACAGATCAGCCATCTGTAAAATCATTGTTAAATATTAGCATTGTCAAGCTAACAATTACAGATACAAATTAGTTTAGTTGGTTTTACTTTTAGTATCAACAAAATTTTTTCATTATACGCGATGTAATATAGAAGAAGTTGTTGACCAATAAATTCTCAGGTCTTGTCGTGCCTCATAATTAAACACACACTGATCCCGTTTGCTAAGTCCAGAGTCTTAACTTAGGTTGTGTGTTCTGCATATTCGGGTTTTACCCAATCACATCAAAGTTTCGATTGGGTGGAAAGGGAAACTAAATTTCCCGCCAAACGTACACTAATAAAACATCGCATGTAACCAATATCAAACCATCATCAGAACATAGGGAGTTTTATTCGAAAAAAATGTGTTGTGAAACAGACGATAATGCCTGAGACACCATTTATTACTAACCAGACCTGTCAAATTGATACCGAACCGTTATCAGCCATCAAATTTATACAAAATTTAATTCAAACATTGCTGGAATATCTGATATCATTGGCAATAGTCACGATACCTATATTCCTTTTCCATTTCGTTGTGGTTCTAAAGCAACGTCGAAAAGCTTACATCTTTCTCCAACACTTGCATTAGATATAAGGTAGGCTAGGAAATAAAAAAACAGATTAATTGGTTGGTGTACTATTATATTTGTGTGGAAATACGTTGCTTAGCAATTAGAAATATATATTGATTATTTCATGTGGCTGATATGCAAATGATATTGATTAGGGAGTTACAGGATATTTTAATTGTTTTTTTCCTCAACTCGCTCCAACGGTATTTTCCATAATTTGCAATTTTATCGTTGGGAATTAATCACTGTGTTGGAGAATTTACATATTTATTCCTCAATGTCACCGTATCAGTTCGATACCAAAACTATTTCACCTTTTCCCCTCCAATACACCACGAATAAAATTTTTGTAAACTCCCAGTAATAAATGGAGTTACATCTACTGTCAACTCCTCACACCCTGTATAAATCATCCATATGATAGATATTCCGAATTGAAACAGAGACAATAATATTTCAAGGAGGACCATTAGAGATCGCACTAGTATATTTGACAAGATGTACGATGTGTGGCCCCCGATATTGATATCCCAGTCAGGTAGATTGTCTATTGGGAATGCTATCAATATATCTAGCCGGCCTCGGCATCTGTCACTTGTTTCATATATCGAATGTCATCAGGGTGCCTACTGTCTGTTTAGTAGTTTGTGAGCGTCAGAGACGTCGTGGGTAATCAGTGGGATTGGATTAAGTGGATGTGTTTTTGTGTCCTCGAGATAGAAAAATATACAGGGTGTGCCACGAGGAGTTTACGAGTCTATTATGGAGTGTATTTAAATCTGAAACATTGGGATCAACGCTTGTTCCTTCTAGAAATTAAAAATTTATAGTTGGCTTTTATCCTATTCCGAATTAATCTGAGTATTTTATTTTTTTACATTTTTTGCTAAGTCCAGATGTGCTCTATATAAACTTCCAATATTCACTCTGTTTTCCTTGGAGTTTCCAAGATACAGCCTTCGGAAAGTAGTCAAAAATTTTGGAACTCGAAATTTGAAACTGATGTAACTTCGAAACTAAACAAGATAATTGTGAATTTTTTTCACCACTACAATCTGCATTGATAGCTCTTAAAAACTCGAAGCAAATTTCCCCTAAAGCATGTATAATTAATTTTGAAATCTGTAGAAAGTTGGAAAAAACAGCAAAAATTTTGACTTCTACTCTACTCCAGGCTACTAAAGCGTTTACAGAACAACAAATGTACATTTTTAAGTGCATCTGGATGTGCTTTATATAATCTTCCAAAATTAACTGTATTTTCCTAGGAGTTTCCAAGATACAGCCTTCGGAAAATTGTCAAAAATTCCAATTTTGGTACTTCAAATTTTGAAAGTACTGTAACTTCGAAACTAGACAAGATAATTGTCAGCTTTTTTCACTTCTATAATCTGCGTTGATAGCTCTTAGAAACGGAGTGGAAATTTCCTCTAAAGCATCTGTGTTTAATTATAAAATCTGTCCAAAGGCAGCGAAAAAAACAAAAATTTTCACATTTATCCTACTCGTAGCTACTCTGAGAATTTCCAGAACAACTGTTGTACTTTTTGCAAGTAGTTCTAGTTGTATTCTGCATAAAATTCCAAAATTCACTGTATTTTCCTACGAGTTTCCAAGATACAGCCTTCAGAAAATTGTCAAATTTCCAATTTTGGTACTTCAAATTTTTAAAGTGCTGTAACTTCGAAACTAAGCAAGATAATAGTGAAATTTTTTCACTTCTATAATCTGCGTTGATAGTTTTTAATAACACAGTAAAAATTTCCTCTAAAACATCTGTACTTAATTACGAAATCTGTCCAAATGTCGAGAAAAAAGCGAAAATTTTGACTTTTATCCTACTCATAGCTACTCTGAGAAATTCCAGAACAACTATTGTACTTTTTGCAAGTAGTTCTAGTTGTATTCTACATAAAATTCCAAAATTCACGGTATTTTTCTACGAGTTTCCAAGATACAGCCTTCGGAAAATTGTCAAAAATTCCAATTTTGATACTTCAAATTTTTAAAGTGCTGTAACTTCGAAACTAGACAAGATAATTGCGAGCTTTTTTCACTTCTATAATCTGCGTTGATAGCTCTTAGAAACTGAGTGGAAATTTCCTCTAAAGCATCTGTAATTAATTATGAAATGTGCCCAAAGATAGAGAATAAAGCAAATATTTTGACTTTTATTCTAGTCTTAGCTACTCTCAGAATTTCCAGAACAACTATTGTACTTTTTGCAAGTAGCTCTAGTTGCATTCTACATAAAATTCCAAAATTCACTGTATTTTCCTACTAGTTTCCAAGATACAGTCTCCGGAAAATTGTCAAAAATTCCAATTTTGGTACTTCAAATTTTCAAAGTGCTGTAATTTCAAAACTAGACAAAATGATTGAGAAATTTTTTCACTTCTATAATCTGAGTTGATAGCTCTTAGAAACACAGTGAAAATTTCCTCTAAAACATCTGTACTTAATTATGAAATCTGCCCAAAGGTAGAAAAAAAGCAAAAATTTTGACTTTTATACTACTCTCAGCTACTCTCAGAATTTCCAGAACTACTATTGTACTTTTTGCAAGTAACTCTAGTTGTAGTCTACATAACATTCCAAAATTAACTGTATTTTCCTAGGAGTTTCCAAGATACAGCCTTCGGAAAATTGTCGAAAATTCCTATTTTAGTACTTCAAATTTTTAAACTGCTGTAATTTCGAAACTAGACAAGATAATTGTGAGCTTTTTTCACTTCTGTAATCTGCGTTGATAGCTCTTAGAAACTGAGTGGAAATTTCCTCTAAAGCATCTGTACTTAATTACGAAATCTGCCCAAAGGCTGCGAAAAAAGCAAAAGTTTTGACTTTTATCGTACTCTTAGCTACTCTGAGAATTTCCAGAACAACTATTGTACTTTTTGCAAGTAGTTCTAGTTGTAGTCTACATAATATTCCAAAATTAACTATATTTTCCTTGGAGTTTCCAAGATACAGCCTTTGGAAAATTGTGAAAATGTCCTATTTTGGATATCAACTTTCAAAATGCTGTAAGTTCTAAAGTGGACAAGCTAATTACCAACTTTTTCCACTTTATCTGTCTCTGTGTCAACTTTTTAATAAGTTGAACAAAATTTAGAAAGATTTTCTGAAAGAGTTAGAGTAGAAGTGCATACTTAACAACATTAAATTTAATTACTCTGTGTCAAATTTAGTGTAGTAAGAAAAACTGAGTGGTGGGCGAAAATCAATTTGTGAATTCTAAAACCCAGCAACAGGGCTCAAATTAAATTTTTGCTTTCATTCTTGTACCTCCTAAGAAGCGCCACCACAGACCCAGAACACTACAAGGAAAGATTTATGTTTGCGGTACAAGAAATCCTCTGCGATAGTTCCTCTTGCAAGAAGGGCGATATCAATTGTTCTAAACTCTATTATACGAGTAATAAAAGCGGGCCAACCAACACACCATATAATAAAGCCAACAGAGAAGGGACGACGATTTAAGTGAGAATAGGTGTGGGGGTAAAATAAAGCCAAAGTCCGGTATCTACGGTGATTAAACCAACAATATCAAAGATATGGGTTTCTTGCGACGTCGTTGAGATATATATGGTGGGGGCGAGTGGGGGGAGGATATTTATGTATGTAAAGTTAGCCAAAGATTACGCGTTGTTAATCTCCCAGTCACAAAGTTGGTAAGACTGCTCACGCCTTACCAGGCTCCTTCCAACAATAGATTATAAATTATGGCTTGCTGTCCATTGTTTACAAAAGACGTTCAAGCTTTAACCAACGTTTACAGTGATTCTACTTGGGAAACTACACCGTATATACACGGCGACGACAAACGGCCAACAAATTGGGGGGTGTGAGATATAACACAAAAAAACGCACGCGAAATTTATCGGTGAGATGAGAGAGAGAGAGAGAGAGAGACAGATAATAAATTTATTAGCTAAATATAAAATTACTACATCATCAACGTTAGAGAAAATTACCATTTCCCTCCTGTGTCAGAAACACGAATTAATAGGTCACTAAATTGAAATAAGTCCAAATGAGAAGGGAGTGGGGACGGTGGTGCTTCTGCCTCCTCTCATCAAGGCAATTTGAAACCCGCAGAACGGACTTCATCTACAGTCCGTTGACGCATTTAATGCTTCAAAGAACTTCTTTTGTGTCCTCTCATCTGTCATCCGTAATTTCTAATCGATGGCCAGAGCATCTCAAAATGTTACACACACATAACGATGAATAACGACAATTGGTGGGGATGGAAAATTCCATATGGATAGGAGGGAGTGGGGGGTAGTTAATTCGTTAACCACGCCCGGTTTTTAATTTTAATATAGAATGATGTCACGTAATCAGTATATTAAAGCGAGAGTATCTCGGAGGAATCATCACACTCATAATTACTTTACTCGTGATTTATACAGCTCGAATATCAACTTGCTTATGGCTTGTCCCCATGTTTTTGTTTGTACGGCGTTCATTGGCCACTTTGTGGTGTAGTCACATTTTTAATTTATGTCGCAAAAATATTGTGGCGGGAATAATTTTCATTGATACGTGATGATTATTCTATCTCTCTTTAGGAAATAGACAGATTTTTATTGATTGGTTCATAGAGGTCACGTGGTATGATAGTTGTAAAAAACGCAGCTGGCTTAGAAATATGAATTCCTATAATTTCACTAATTGTGGTAATTTTCGATGCAATAATCTTGCTTTTATTAAAAATTATCATTTTGGAAGAAAATTTGAGCATAGAAATTAATTTTGAATAAATTTAGATGAATTTTGATATTTTCAGACAGTTTTGAAAACGCTGTAACTTTGGTTCTAACCAATGGATTTTTGTTTTGGAAACGGGTTTTAGTAGTCTAGACTTCAATGCATCTGAAAATGTTTATTTGTATTAAAATTGTGTGATTTTTCCAGTTTTATGCGAGTTTCAGTGTGGAATTTTCGAAAAAATCCAAACAAAACATTGTAACTCCTGAAATATTCAAGTTATTTTCAGTCTTGAAACTGTTTTTCATCAATTATGGTTTTGTGTATCTAAATAATCATTCAAAATGGAAATCCTAACTTTCCTGCAGTTTTTACACAGTTTTCAGTGGAAATTTTCCAAAAAAAAGTGAATTAAATACCTGAAAACTCGGAACAGCTCCAATAATTTCACTAATTTCACATAATTTCCATGCAGTAATCTGGCTTTTATTAAAAATTATCAATTTGGAAGAAAATTTGAACATAGAAATTAATTTAGAATAAATTTAGATGAATTTTGGTATTTTCAGACAATTTTGAAAACGCTGTAACTTTAGTTCTAACCAACGGATTTTTGTTTTTTAAACTGGCTTTAGTAGTCTAGAGTTTATTGCATCTGAAAATGTCTATTTGTATGAAAATTGAGTGATTTTTCAAGTTTTATGCGAGATACAGTGAGAAATTTTCGGAAAAATCCAAACAAAACATTCTAACTCCTGAAATATTCAAGTTATTTTCACTGTTGAAACTGTTTTTCGTCCATTATGCTTTTGTGTATCTAAATATTCATTCAAAATGGAAATCCTAACTTTCCTCCAGTTTTTACACAGTTTTCAGTGGAAAATTTCCAAAAAAAGTGAATTAAATACCTGAAAACTCGGAACAGCTCCAATAATTTCACTAATTTCACATAATTTCCATGCAGTAATCTGGCTTTTATTAAAAATTATCAATTTGGAAGAAAATTTGAACATAGAAATTAATTTAGATTAAATTTAGATGAATTTTGATATTTTAAGGAAATTTTGAAAACGCTGTAATTTAAGTTCTAACATTCGGATTTTTGTTTTTTAAACTGATTTTAGTAGTGTAGACTTTAATGCATCTGAAAATGTTTATTTGTATTAAAATTGTGTGATTTTTTAAGTTTTATGCGAGTTTCAGTGTGAATTTATCGAAAAAATCCAAACAAAACATTGTAACTCCTGAAATATTCAAGTTATTTTCAGTCTTAAAACTGTTTTTCATCAATTATGGTTTTGTGTATCTAAATAATCATTCAAAATGGAAATCCTAACCCTCTTCCAGTTTTTACACAGTTTTCAGTGGAAAATTTCCAAAAAAAAGTGAATTAAATACCTGAAAACCCGGAACAACTCCTACAATTTCAATAATTTCACATAATTTCCATGCAGTAATCTGGCTTTTATTAAAAATTATTATTTTGGAAGAAAATTTGAGCATAGAAATTAATTTAGAATAAATTTAGATGCATTTTGGTATTTTCAGGCAATTTTGAAAACACCGTAACTTTGCTTCTAACAAACGGATTTTTGTTTTGTAAACGGGTTTTAGTAGTCTAGACTTTAATGCATCTGAAAATGTTTATTTGTATTAAAATTGTTTGATTTTTCAAGTTTTATGCGAGTTTCAGTGTGAATTTATCGAAAAAATCCAAACAAAACATTGTAACTCCTGAAATATTCAAGTTATTTTCAGTCTTGAAACTGTTTTTCATCAATTATGGTTTTGTGTATCTAAATAATCATTCAAAATGGAAATCCTAACTTTCCTGCAGTTTTTATACAGTTTTCAGTTGAAATTTTCCAAAAAAAAGTGAATTAAATACCTGAAAACTCGGAACAGCTCCAATAATTTCACTAATTTCACATAAATTCCATGCAGTAATCTGGCTTTTATTAAAAATTATCAATTTGGAAGAAAATTTGAACATAGAAATTAATTTAGAATAAATTTAGATGAATTTTGGTATTTTCAGACAATTTTGAAAACGCTGTAACTTTAGTTCTAACCAACGGATTTTTGTTTTTTAAACTGGTTTTAGTAGTCTAGACTTTAGTGCATCTGAAAATGTTTATTTGTATGAAAAGTGAGTGATTTTTCTAGTTTTATGCGACTTTCGGTGTGAAATTTTCGAAATAGTTAACTAGGGAGGAAAGTGTCTTTATTTTAAAGTGGAATTTATTATTATGTAGAGAATAGAAACATATTTGGCGGGAAATTAAAATACAATAATTTGATGATGGGCTGCTCCTCCATTACATTTCCTCTGCCAACTACGTTTCTTTAGTTTCGTTCCAGCCTCCTGTTTGCTGTTTTCAATTTCAAAAGCTCACTCTCTCCTGTCCCATTTCTTTCTTATTTGTGTGCACCATCATCCAAATACAAAGTAAACTGTTATCAATCGTGTTCGTTTCGTACGATTTATGTTTTCTAAATGAAACTGTACAGTCCACTTCGAATGGAATTCTAAATAATTAATACACCATTACTGAATGAATAGCATGTGGCCAAAGTAAAGGCACATACATCAGTGGAAAATAAACCCGGCTACAACAGATTGCATTTGTATAGGAGGACGAAGAAGAAGGGGGAAGTCTGTCAAGCTATTTCTTCCATACTCGCCTTGATAACACGATGTCAATAAGTTTACAAAATAATTTAAAATTTCCATACAACAACAACAACAACACCACCAACAACAACAGTTCGATACCTAACCTAACTTTATATTGGTATTTTCGCATATTTATGAATTTGGGGTACCTACCCAAATTGAATACATTCCCCATCTATTATGCACAAGCCATTTTGAAGCGATATCTATTCTCCGATAACGTCTATTTAAATATTAAACCACCAAATTGAACAGCGCCTTCTTATACTATATACCACCCCCCCTCCCCTTGCTTGTAAACTGTTCAATATTTTCACAAATGTTTGCGCTATAAAAGAATTTTAAGTGAATGTGATGTGTGGGGGGCGCTAGGTATGCAGGAATTGGCAATTTTGTTTTGTTGCTGTTGCTGTTGCAATCATCGTATATAGTTCAAATCGAAGAGGGGGCTGTGGATGAATTGACGTATGTAATATATTATTTACAGATTTTATATTGTATGGAAAATTGAGGAGGGAGGAGGGTTGTGGTTGTACATTATTGCAGGCTTAACAAAATTTAATAAAAAAAACGAAATGGTTTTATGATCGTCATAATATCGTCATGGATTTATGCTTTTTAGTGCTGTAAAATCTTAGGTTAGGTTAAAAGTGCGTTCAAAAAGCCGCCATCTTGAAAAATTCTTGTAAAAAAATCTTTTGGAAAAGACAGTTAGTTCTCTTAGGATCCTCCAGATTATAACTTTGCAGACCTTGTGGCAATTATGCCAAATTAAATACATCTCTAGTTTAATATTAAGTGTCGTCGATACACAAAGCTCCAAGCAGCACCCCTCTCACCCCTCAGCGATATATTTTCAATAATGCGGCTTGTCGAACATAAAAGGCGTCCCATCAAAGAACTAATAAATTGACAAAGACATAAACGATGAATAATCAATTTTTCAAATATTTTACATGAAGCTTTCCAGGGAGAAAATGGCTTAATAAAAGTCTAAGCACGACACAACCATCCAACTAATTCCTCATCTATTATCAAAGTGGCCGTGCACCAACATTCAACTGTTCCACATTGTGTCTATACACAATGATATCAAAGCTTTCTTAGATGATATCGCTAATATTTCATATTTTTACGTTAAAAACTTTCGACTCTGATCGTCGCTGATGAAATTCTACCATTACCAAACAGGCGTAGGGTGGGGGGGTTGGCGAAGGGGGCGCTTTACATTAAGTTGGAAATTTCACTCTGCCTTTGATTTATTATTAATCCGGTCTGGTTACGGTTTGCATGGGAAAAAATTATTAATCTAATATGTGTGTGCTTTCTGGTAAAAGATGGAAAATTTAAGCGTCACGTTTTTATCTTAGGTTAATTTAATTGGATTTTAATTTTCAAAATTGTGGGAATCGCGAATTTTTCATAACCTCAAATTTCTTTTCATTAGACAGTCTAATGATGAGAAAATCTTGTTATTACCTCAAACAAACACAAAAGCACATAATGTTAAAAACGTGACCAACCATGCAAACGAAAAAAGCCAACCAGTTTGTATTGCCCCGGTGCAAAATACCATAGCATCATATATCGCGAAGCCTATCGCAAGAAAACCAGACAGAACAAACGTAATATTTCGTGTGTCGAAAGTAAAGGGTTCCTTGGGGAGCGGCAAAAGCGCGCGGGATAAGAAACATTACTTGCTGATCTGTGAGTAGATATTCTGAATTAATCCCGAATATTATTCCAAGACGTCCGTTCGCAAACACTGGATATAGAAGTTAAAGAAAATTTGCATCCTAATGATTGCGATGTAATTATATATAATGCTTCTTAAAACAGATTCTCTCCACAATACACCTACACCACATCTCGCTCACCATGATTTAATTACAACGAGTTGGACAAGGAACACCCACCAACACGTAGCCGGATTAAAATATTTAACACTGTGAAATGTTTGAATGTTATACAGAGGTGTCGGTTCAGATAGGGTTTCACTTGTAATAAAATGTTCAGACTGCATATCGGCCACATTTCGTTTACTTAAATTTGGAATTTCGATGTAAATAAATGTACTGGAGCTTTCTCGGCAGAATGCTAATTTCCACCCCTTTGAACCTCCAAATACCCCCCTCACTCCAACCGACACAAGCTCCTACTTATCTTCATGTGTATTTACTTGGATGTAATCGTTTGCTTGTGTCGCAAAATAATTAAATTAGATTATAGGAGAGGGCGCCATTTCGTATCTGGTCTCAAGAAAAATCATTCGGATGATGATAGGATCATTATCTGGAATATTATTCAATAACGACAGCTAAAATTTTGTAGAAACATGCAGCAGGATGTACGTCTGTGGAAAAATCTTGTCACTGGATGATGATGCACAACAATCTATAATGATTAGAGGATGATTAGATGATGATGTGGAATTATAGGACAACGACAGTTTATAAAAAATATCTGCAAATGCAGTAAGATGTGCAACTTTGAAGAAATCTAGTCACTGGATGATGATGCACAACAATGTATAATGACTAGAGGATGATTAGATGATGATGTGGAATTATAGGACAACGACAGTTTATAGAAAATATCTCCAAATGTAGTAAGATGTGCAACTTTGAAGAAATCTAGTCACTGGATGATGATGCACAACAATGTATAATGATTAGAGGGTGATTAAATGATGATGTGGAATTATAGGACAACGACAGTTTATAGAGAATATCTCTAAATGCAGTAAGATGTGCAACTTTGAAGAAATCTAGTCACTGGATGATGATGCACAACAATGTGTAATGATTGGAGGATGATTAGATGATGATATGGAATTATAGAACAACGACAGTTTATAGAAAATATCTCTAAATGCAGTAAGATGTGCAACTTTGAAGAAATCTAGTAACTGGATGATGATTTACAATAATGTATAATGATTAGAGTAACAAAAATATATAAAAAAAAGGATGATAATGCATTATAAATGATGATGATTTTGTCGTAATTAATGATCTTGTATAGTACTTATATTAAGACAGAAAATGAATAAATAAAGTAACAAGGATGATGATGGGTGTAATGATTAGATAATGATGTTGGATGATGAATATATAATGATGTAGTATTATTATAGTGTTATTAATAGGAGTTAACATGATTTCGAAATATAAGAATTATGGTCACTTATATCATCAACTTTTATGATTGCACGACTCCTTCCAAAGGTGTAAACCTCGCTTTACGACACACTTCTTAACCAATGCACTTTGCTGCTGTGATTTCTGACGAAATGAAATAAATACCAAACAATTTATTTATACCTCCCTCAACCCCCCATGCGAAAACTTTTCGACAACTTTATCGCTGTTGTGGTTATGATCCAGGCGACAGGAATCGATTACAACACTTTTGTTTCAGCAGGAAAAGTTTCGACAAGCGAATTGTTTTATTTATTACTTGCGGTAATCTTTCTCGGATAACTTTTTCCTAATAGTTTCTGTTATTTTTTTTTTGTTGTTCCAGTAGATTATGATATATCTCTGATAATCTAACAAGTTTTGCTGTTTCTTTTTGTTGTTGGGTGCTTATCTTTTATGGATTATTTGTTTTGTGTGTGTGTATGTGTGTGTGAGGGGATGTAGCATCGTAAAATCGTTTTGTTTAGTTTACAACTTGGCAGGGGATAATTTTTATTTATGTTGTAAAATGATGGTGATAATTTGAAACTACCTAGATTTATTTGACGACGTTTACTTACAACTTTTTTTGAGGGAGTTTAATAGTCTAAAGCTCGATTTATACAAAATATTGTAATATAAAGCCAGATTAATACACCAGATGATACTTAACATAATTTGGGACTTTTCGGCGTGAACCGTAAACACCAAAACTTCCACACGAAACAAATAATCCGAAATTGCTCCGGTAAAACTTCCTCTATAAAAGTTTATTATAATAATATACCAAGGGGTAATAATAATGGTAATTTTAATATACACCCCACACCACACACACTTCCCAGTATTCAACAACAAAATTGTTAAGATTTGACAACTTCCAGTTCCAACTTAATCTAAGGAGATAAAATTTAATTCGCTTAAAGGAATCTCTGAGGGCCATTTCTGCCTTTGTTGGGCTTTTGTTTGGTGGGGCCCTGACGCATCTAACTAAGATGATACTGGAACATATATCATAAACAACCGTGCGGGGGGGTGAGGAGAGGCTAGCTTTTAAGTAGCGGTCTGTAAACTTGCCTGATGTATGGTGCCTAGATCTGTCTTCGCTCTTGATAGACGTTCAAATTATTACGTCCCGGTGTTAAATAACACAAATCTCCACTGTTATAAGCAAATATAATTATGCATAGATGAATTATTACGACTGCCAGCAAATTTCATTTAAACATTTTGATATTTCGACTAGACAAACACAAACATCATCATGATTGCGTTCATGACTAATTTAGTTACCTAGAAAATTTAATCACAATTTTTTCGGGTCAGCATACAGCATTGTACATCATCATCCAGTGATCATTTTCTACAATTTAGATAATGATTGATAATGATGCAATTCGGATTTTATATAATTTCCTCAAATGCAATGAATTCACCAGCCATCATCATTATCAATATCATTATCCAAATATTCATCATCATACACATTATTGTTTAATCATTATCATCATCATCCAGTGATTATTCTCACCAAGTTTTTACATTTTTCACAGAAATATTCTAACTATTTTCGATCAACTGTAAATTTTTGTATCTTAAGACAAATTTAATCATCTTCCATTATTCATCATCATCATCCAAAGTTTATTATTTTGTCACTTTGGGGTCAATAGAGAACTCTTCAGTAAACATCAGGATGATTATCGATGGGGCAGCACCTCGGAAAATATTGATGCAAGACCTCTTTTATCCACTGATTTCCCTCGCCCCCTCTCTGTTGTATAATGTGTGTGTGTGAGTTGAGCCATGAATCCTTTGTGTTTAAAATATCAATTGTATTCTGTAGTCTTTGGTTAAAACAAACGAAAGACGTGGTTCGACAAATCGGATTGGGAATTGCCATGCTTGAATGAAATTGTGGCCATTACGAATTCCAAAGATGTATATTCAAGGGAACGTTTTGGGTGTATTATAATTCTTTGGCAAATATTTGCAAAAGTTTCTCCTATAAGCGAAACACAGATGATGATGGATACGAAAATATATATTCGTTTTAATAATTGTTTAATCAATTATGAAGAAGCAGGGGAAATTAATGGGTTTCGTGGTGTAAAAAGATTAATAAAATATTTAATATTTTTCCCATTATCGCAAGCGGCGCGCGGGGCTGATCTTTGTTAATTCACCAGGCAAACAAAGGGTTAGTCCCGTGGAAAAACAGATTATTATTAAAATTCGATCAAATATCATTAGCGACTGTGTCATCAACTTACTTTTATATTATTAAGGACACTCCCCGATTATTAGCTTCCATCAGGGAAAATCCTACAAGTTATACCAGTATGTTATTATAGATTTTCGTTCGGGCGTTGGATATATATTAAAAAACATATTATATGCGATCCGATATTAAAATGTATTTATAATACATTTGCATATGACGTAAAGCACTAGAGTAGAGCGCATTGCCTATGAAAAGTTCAGATTTATGGCTTTTAATATACATATATGTGAATGGTAAATGTACGGTAGTCTTCATATTGATATGCTACGTTGCTTTTCTAATATTGCTATTCCATAAATTTCGCATTTTCAATTGCTGCTGGGTTCTATCGTGAAAAAAACAGGAAAATATTCATCGCTTATATCAAAAATGAAATAGAAGATGACAGTATTTCTACGTGATGATGATGATGATAATGATAGTGATAATGATCGGTGAGTTAACAAACCCAAATTGTGTCAAAAGTTGGTAAATTTTGAATTTTCACTACGTATTTCAACATCTACTTAGATAATATAAATGTTTTTCCTTCTTTATATTTTGAAGATTTATAAAATACAAAATGACTCATTTTTTTTATTATAAACTTTCAACATTTTAAATTATTTCGTGAATATTCATCGCTTATATTAAAAATTAAATAGATGATGACAGTATTTCTACGTGATGATGATGATGATAATGATAGTGATAATGATCGGTGAGTTAACAAACCCAAATTGTGCCAAAAGTTGGTAAATTTTGAATTTTCACTACGTATTTCAACACCTACTTAGATAATATAAATGTTTTTCCTTCTTTATATTTTGAAGATTTATAAAATACAAAATGACTCATTTTTTTTATTATAAACTTTCAACATTTTAAATTATTTCGTGAATATTCATCGCTTATATTAAAAATTAAATAGATGATGACAGTATTTCTACGTGATGATGATGATGATAATGATAGTGATAATGATCGGTGAGTTAACAAACCCAAATTGTGCCAAAAGTTGGTAAATTTTGAATTTTCACTACGTATTTCAACACCTACTTAGATAATATAAATGTTTTTCCTTCTTTATATTTTGAAGATTTATAAAATACAAAATGACTCATTTTTTTATTATAAACTTTCAACATTTTAAATTATTTCGTGAATATACATCGCTTATATTAAAAATTAAATAGATGATGACAGTATTTCTACGTGATGATGATGATGATGATGATAATGATAGTGATAATGATCGGTGAGTTAACAAACCCAAATTGTGTCAAAAGTTGGTAAATTTTGAATTTTCACTACGTATTTCAGCGCCTACTTAGATAATATTGAGGATGATAATGATAGTGATAATGATCGGTGAGCTAAAAGGCCCAAATTGTGTCAAAAGTTGGTAAATTTTAAATTTTCACTACGTATTTCGTGAAAATCCCCTAACAGCATGCTTGTTACTTCCAGCAGTGGCCACTAGATGGCGCAACGTGTCCGTATAAAAGGAAAACCGTCAGGCAGAACTTCCAAAGTTTCAGCACAACTTCGCTAAAGCATTATGATTGTAATAAATATAAGAAAAGTCAAGGCCTAGTTAGGAATCAATTATTATGAAAAATCGCGCCAACCATTGAAAATTCAGTTGTGGTTGTTCAGGCAAAGAAAATCAATTCCACAAAGTATTAAAACACAATCAAAATGCAAATGACAAAACCAGTTAAAAAGATCTCACACGCAAATTTGGTTATACCCGAATTCAATGAGCGACCCATATCAATAAAAAGTAATAGCTGGCGTGGATTTGTACAAAAACCGTAGGGTCAACAAAATATGTCGGCATCTAATCAGGGCATCATCATCAACAAACAAACCAAGGGCTGCTGAGATCTGTATTTGATGTAGTGCAAGTAGGTGCGAACTTGTCAGTTGATTGTTCTCTCGTATTTATGTTTGGACTAAGTGTACAGTAGGCCCTGATTGATGTTCACTTCAATTGTTTAACTTAATCCATAGCCACCTGTTATACGGAATTGTTTGTTGGCTCGCATACTTGACTGCTTCTCAAAGGACGTATTTGGCAGGATAATTTCCTTAATTCCACATACAGGAGTGAAACTAAATGTCTAAGGTGGCTTGGGTAGCATGCATCTATCTCCCCATTTAGATTTGAAATAAAATAGTTGATCTCGCAAATTAAATATTAGCATATTTCCTTGTAGTGTCATAGAATCGTAAAATCTTCCGAAAAGGAATATGATTCCAGATTATGGATATTTTAAATACTGACTGCTACTTCGCCCAAAATGACATTTAACCGTTGAATATTCATATACCGATGATGGTATGAAGGGGTGCTGTCGCATCTTTAATACGCGCTCATCCCCCTCCCTTATAGCGCGCCTCACTTCACTGTGTCACCCTTTCAACCCCTCTTAACTTTAATATCTTGGAAAATTATACTAACTTTTAGCTGTTATTTAGTTTGAATTTATCAATACGCTTCTGAAGACTGAAACGCATAACTTTACTTCTTGGAGTCTAAGAGTGAACTCTGAAATTGCCTTAAATAGTAGGCCAGTGGTATAAGTATCCAACTCATACGAGATTAATTCTAATTCAATTTAGTTTATCAAAAATTTGAGAACATTTGTAGGAAGTTATTGTATACCCCATCCCACTTCTAATTTGGCATTCACTTCCCCATGTAATTGTTTTCTAATTATCAGAAGTGAATTAATTATTTGATGGAGAGGAATTGGAAGATACAGGTCTAGTTTGGTATATATAGTATAGTAGCAGGCAAGGCATCGTTGTGATTACAGTCTGGAACATGTTAAGACACAAAATTAACTCCGGAACTGGATGCGCATTCGTCTTTGTCGTCTGCATATGCAACCGCACCAGTTGGAAAGAGATACCGTTGTGCATTGACTTTCAATTCAACTGAAATGCGATAAGATATCGTAAAGTATGTGCTGGTGAGGTGTGAAGTGTCTGTATTGTCTACTAATTAAATTTCAGTAACCCTCAGTCTCAAGATTCCAACACATTATAAGTGACAGCTGATCTGACGATTCACCATCACCTCTCCCACCCCCTATCACCACTACCCATATTACTTTACATCCGACATCTTAGATTAATTCTAACGTGTTTCCGTTTCATTTTCTCATGTTCAACTTTATTAATTTACAAACACTTTGATGCCATACTACTTTGTCTATTAAAATTACACCCCCGCTATTTGGGACATTGTATACTCTTCCATTATGTTTGAACTATTGTCATCCGGGTGTGCCTTGCTTAGGTGGGCACATTGCGATGGGGGGTGCGAGGAGAAGTTTCAGTTCACACTTGTTGAACCTGATTGTGGTCACATAAACGTTAGGATTTTTTTCTTTCGAGGTTAGCATATTTTGTCAATATGTTAGTAGAGGATTTTGGACAGTTCTGCGACAGAGGTTAAGGTTTATCTTGAACTTGACCTAAACTCAAGTAGCAAAATCAGTTAAACCAGTTCATTTAGCAGTTTTCCTGGAACTGCAAGCAGTTAAACCAGTTCATTTAGCAGTTGTCCTGGAACTGTAACCAGTTAAACCAGTTCATTTACCTGTTTTCCTAGAACTTAGGTCAAGTTCAAGGTTAACCTCAACCTCTGTCGCAGAACTGTCCAAAATACTCTACTTATGTTCATATGCATATGTAATTTTCCGTGGCCGTGCTGACACGACGTACTTCATTTGGAAGCTCACTAAATTATCTAACATAAAAAAGTAGATAAGCTATATTTTTGGGTTAGATAAGTGAGGTTAAGTCAGCTTTTGGTGTTGAATCTCGTGAGGTGTGTCTATAAAAATAGAATAAATATTTCTTTGTGTTAGTGTTATGTAATTTTCCGTGGCCGTGCTGACACGACGTACTTCATTCGGAAGCTCACTAAATTATCTAACATAAAAAAAGTAGATATGCTATGTTTTTAGGTTAGATAAGTGAGGTTAAGTCAGCTTTTGCTGTTGAATCTCGAGAGGTGTGTCTATAAAAATAGAATAAATATTTCTTTGTGTTAGTGTGGGGCGAATCCAGTTATTAGCTTTGTGTGTCCATTATTTCTGTGTGTTGTTGTATAATTATAATTAAGTTTGTCGGTTGTGTTTTGGCGCGCCCCATATCTCATTGGTCTAAACACATACGTGTATCATTAGAGCAAAAAATCACGTAATAAATGAATATTAATTCAATATGTCCCAACAGAAAAATTCACTAGATTCATCCACAATACCCAATTTAAAAAAACCGGTATCACTGCCTGGGTCACAGAACGAACAAAAATTCTTTTCCCCAGAACATAATTGTAATAATTCTCAATTAGTGACGCGGTCGTACGTCCACCCTTTGAATAAATAAAACACGGCCACAGAAAATAAATTAATTTCAAAAACCGACACTCTCTCGCACCGCGCGCCCAACCAACACCAACCACCAACCAAGTCTTTGGGATGCGGTTGCATATCTACAAATTATATCTATGATGAAGAGTTGTACTTTTATCTAATTTAAAAGTTAGTTTTTGATATAAATAAATTTGCTGCCGCGTCCGCCTGGGCTTAAATTAAAATATATCTAGCTTTTTTCAATGGTAGGTACAATAATAACATTTCAACTAGTTCTTTGTTCTGCTGCTAACTTCATTACAGCTGGTTTAACACACAACAAAGAAATCTAAGGAAGCAACAATGCACCAGTAGATATTTCTAGGTTATGTTAGGTTAGGTTAGACTAATTTACATCCAGCTCCAGCTAATCCCCGTGATGTTTACTTCACACATCACCCCGTTTGGATGTCTTGGCTCTGTTAATTAGGCAGAGTTGAGGAAGAGTGGTGTAAAATCCAAAGTCATATATAAATCCATGAAATATGCAGGCAACGCGCGGTGGTTCGTCATTTGTGCAAACAACAATCAGAGAACGTATTCGTCTCAATTAGTACAAACCTCAACTCTTGCAAGTTATATGTCTTTGGTCTACGCGACACGATTTAAGATACGGGATCACAATAAATCCAACCCTCACAAGCCACCTTTATTTACAACGAAACACCGTAACTATCATATTTATTGAAGGTTTTTTGGCGGGAAACGTATTTGATATAATATACTACAGTTAGAGTTAGTTATATAGTAGTAACTTTTCACATTTACATTAATGAACCAAGAATTAGGTGTTGAAATTCGTGTCATAAACGTAGAGACTAAATTTGGCCAGGCGGCGGTGGCGGCAGAACGCGCGGAGCGATAGCCATTTGTATTAATATATATTTATATAGGCATATCAATTACTCCCTTGCTTATCATTTTCCAAACTCAAATGCCATGTTTTACATCATTTCTCTTTGTTTTGCAATTTGTCCTCATTAGATGGCCCTTTATAATATTAAATAGCCAACTTTTACATCACGTGATGTGGCCAGGTAGGAATAGTTCTGACCCTTAGTAATTATTTTAATGTTGTTGATAAAATTAACTGCAGCAGGCTGAGAACTCTAGTTAGATTTTTAGGTTATTTTAGGTTGTTTTCAAAATCTTTCTGTTGAGTAGAGTATTTTGGACGGTTCTGCGACAGAGGTTGAGGTTAACCTGTTTTCCTGGAACTGTAACCAGTTGAGGCAGTTCATTTACCATTTTTTCTGGAACTGCAAGCAGTTAAAGCAGTTCATTTAGCTGTTTTCCTGGAACTGCAAGCAGTTAAACCTGTTCATTTACCTGTTTTCCTAGGTGAACCTCAAGCTCTGTCGCAGAACTGTCCAAAATACTCTACTCTGTTGCAACACAACAATTTTTTTATAGCGAACCTGGCGCTTGTTGAACGCAGATGTGTCAACATTTTGTAAAAGGTATACAGTTAAGTTAAATGTGCTGAAAATATTTAGCTGAGCAGTGACAATGTCTACTACACGCGTCTCTCCTCCAGATTGGGGTGGATGATTCCAGAAAATAAGGGTGGATATTGTTGTTTTGTTGAATTTCGTGTATATGAAATTTAATTTGTCATACAATAATTTATGTATGCACTTGAAGAATAATTTTTTTGTCGAAATAAAAACAAACATTATATTTGTTGTGTATTTTATTGATGTCGTTTATATATTTATTTGACAATATGTTGGATGTTTCCTTTTATTTCCCTTGGCAAATATTTCTTTTGGAATGTCTGTCAGTAAATTCAGTAAATTGATTTGCTCTATCAGTAAAGTGACAGCCGGCAATGTATTATATTGTTTTCTTTTCCTTTGTTCGACAAAATTGAGCTTCTTTCGTTTTAGCAACTATTGAATAAGGCGCCTGGTTTTTTGTTGGGTTAGTTGATGTCCTTTCTGCAATTATCGTCCCATTGTTCCGTCCCCCACCACTAACACACACAGGTGTCGACTATATGAGAAATATGTTTGTTCTAATCGATGGGAAAGGAAACGGTGCAACCGACTGTTATTTTCCACAAAACAAATTCCTTTTTACTCATACCCGAATGCTTCTCCCCGACTGAATCCGCTGATTTGGAAACAGTAAATTTTATTTTATACCTCTAGTTTTGTTTTACATGCCATTGGTTTTTTTTACTTCATTCATACACTAAACCGAATCGATGAGTTACTTTAAAATATGTTCGCTTTAAGGGGGGATATTCGAGATAATCGAAGTGGAAACTAGACTGAATGCTTCCATCATTATCGAAGAAATATTACTATAATTTACTAAGGTATAATAAATACCCCGATAACGAGCTTAGTGAGAGTACACACTTAGTCACAGTCTAAGGAACCAATATCGACTGGAATCTCAGGAGATACGGTTTAATGCAAATGGTCCATCTCTTGGCACAATAGAGCTTTGATGAGAGTCAATAAATCAGGGATATGCAAAACCTTACTCCCTTTTATTATTAAGGGGTGGTAAATGCTACAAACACATCGATATTATATCCGACGCACCACTCCTAGAGTGCGGTTATGTTCCAATGGCATTTAATTGCAAAAGATGGGACATCCAACTGAGCTTACGTCATCTGATTAATAACCCACAAGAAGTACAGTCGAATAAAATTTTGTGGAGTCTACAGATAAAAGCGACTGTAGTCTAAAAAGAACATTTTTCGTTCGGTGATTAGAAAAAAATTACAATTACTCTTATAAAGCTTCGTAGAGACATGAACATTGCGCCGAACCACAAACAGAACAACGAACCGAACAAAGTTGAGCGTGAACAATAGTTGTGTAGATTTTATATTCTTAACTTTGTAGGATGTTCGGTGCGTTGTTCTGTTCGTCCAATGTTCAGATTTCTACGAAGCTTTAAAAATAAACAAACTCTGTAATATTTCCCAAAATGTACAAAGAGAACTTTTATATTCTTAAGTTCATACAGACCTGAACATTGCACCGAACGACGAACAGAACAACGAACCGAACAAAGTTGAGAGTCAACAATGGTTTGTGTAAATTTATATTCTCAACTTTGCAGGATGTTCGGTTCGTTGTTCTGTTCGTCGTTCGGCGCAATGTTCAGGTTTGTACGAAGCTTTAAAAATAAACAAACCCAAAATTTACAAAGAGAACTTTTATATTCTTAAATTTCATACAAACCTGAACATTGCGCCGAACGACGAACAGAACAACGAACCGAACAAAGTTGAGCGTGAACAATGGTTGTGTAGATTTTACATTCTTAACTTTGTAGGATGTTCGGTGCGTTGTTCTGTTCGTCCAATGTTCAGATTTCTACGAAGCTTTAAAAATAAACAAACTCTGTAATATTTCCCAAAATGTACAAAGAGAACTTTTATATTCTTAAGTTCATACAGACCTGAACATTGCACCGAACGACGAACAGAACAACGAACCGAACAAAGTTGAGCGTGAACAATGGTTGTGTAGATTTTATATTCTTAACTTTGTAGGATGTTCGGTGCGTTGTTCTGTTCGTCCAATGTTCAGATTTCTACGAAGCTTTAAAAATAAACAAACTCTGTTATATTTCCCAAAATGTACAAAGAGAACTTTTATATTCTTAAGTTCATACAGACCTGAACATTGCACCGAACGACGAACAGAACAACGAACCGAACAAAGTCGAGAGTGGACAATGGTTTGTGCAGGTTTTATATTCTTAACTTTGTAGGATGTTCTGTTCGTTGTTCTGTTCGTCGTTCGGCGTAGTGTTCAGCTTTAAAAATAAACAAACTCTGTAATATTTCCCAAAATTTACAAAGAGAACTTTTATATTCTTAAGTTTCTTACAGACCTGAACATTGCGCCGAACGACGAACACAGCAAGGAACTGAACATCATACAAAGTTGGGAATGGACCACGGTTTGTGTATATTTTTTATGTTTTGTGCCATCCTCAACTTTGTATGATGTTCGGTGGGTTGTTCAGATCTGTACTAAGCTTTATATTATATTTTTGTTTCTTAGCCTACATTTTTGTTCCTCAAGATCCAGAGCAAACTTTAAACTTGACGTGTTCTCTTTTCTGACACAAACTATTGCTAAAATATTTATAGTTAAGCTGTTAATTAAAGCAAAGGTAAACGACAATTGTAGTGTTGTTCGGTAATATTATCTGCGTTAATAGTAAACTTTATTTGTGTTGTAATTTAGTGTGAGCATCAATGTGAAGTTAGTAAAGCTCGTGAGGGGTGTTGGTGGGGTGTGAGGGTGGCGGAGGCAGCAGCGGTGGTGTGTAGTAGTAGCGCTGCTAGTAAACACAACAATTTAACATCTAGTAGAGGAACTTGTAAAGTGTATGTGTTCAACACATATATAAATCTGGAGTTAATAGAATCGAAATAACGTCTAAACAGTTTCGCGCACACAAACTTGCGGATATTGTTGAAATTTGGTTCGTAGCCAATTGTTTGTAAGTACATGCCCAACTTAAATCACTATTCATTCGATTAATTAAGTACAACAAGATGCACCATTCTATAAAATTTACAACAGCTAAGTGTTTAGTCAATATACAACAGAACATTTCCTCTGATGCGAAAGCGAATTAATTTCCAAAACAAGGGAAGAATTATGTTTGGCAGTTTTTAAACCCACTTAAACATCTTACAAAAAACACACACATCAAATTTATCCTGAAATTGCCTGCAAAATCATAGATATCAAACAAACATTTATACTTCACATTATTATTGGTGAACGTTTTTATCCAAGATGCACACGTGATCTTTGTCTGGCCACCACAACGCCATACAAGTGCAAGTGAAACGGCAAAAGTTACATGGAGAGTTAATAAATAACCCACACAGGAGAGGAAGAGAATGAAACAGAGTCGCTAGAATTAAGCCTCTATATTTCCCATAGTCCTCTGCTTTGGATTTAGCTTCGGACACTGGATTAGGAATTCAGTTGCGACGTTTTGATCCATACTTTTTCGACATCCTTTTCTGTCTTTAATGCAGACACGTCGATTTGTCTTTGTTTAGATTTCATTCGTTCACATGAATATGCAGATCCCGTATTAAGGCTGCCAAAAACCGAAGTTATATCTCTCGACTATGGAGGCACGAGCTCTCATACACACACCACCAACCACCCAGTCGATATTGAGATGATTCCCTATTTTCCACAGCGCATTTATGTACTGCATGAACTGACATTCAAAGTTATTTCAATATACGAATATCTGTTGCAAGTTCTTGCAGAAAAACCGACGACCAGTCACAAACTTGATTATAATCATGAAAAGATTTAAATATGATATGATAAACTACATTTTGATCAAGACTTCTAACTAATTAACGGCAATTAACGATCAATTAACACACAGATTTGAAGTATATTTATTTGTAGAAATTGTTAAGTACCACAATAATAATTTATTTACATTTACGTCTATTGTTAACGATCAATTGGACCATTAACGAGACAAAGATGAACTAATTAATGGAAATTAACGATCAATAAACTGAAATTTTTATAAAATTTGCTAAAATGGCCTAATGATGTCGATAATAATAATTGTTGTAACGTTTATTGTTACATGTATCTGGTGATTAACGGTACGACAAGAAGTAAAACGGCAATTAACGATCATTACACTTAAATTTTAAGTACATTTATTTGTAGAAATTGTTAACTACTACAATAATAATTAATTAATTCAGTTATACGTTTATTGTTAACGATCAATTGGACCATTACCGTGAACTAATTAATGGAAATTAACGATCAATAAACTGTAATTTTCATAAAATTTGGAAAAATGGCCAAACGACGTCGATAATAATAATTGATTTAGTTTTATTACGTTTACTGTAACCATGCATCTGATCGTTAACGGTACGAGAAGAAGAAGAAGTAATTAATGGCAATTAACGATCACTAAACTAAAATTTTTGATAATATTTATTTAGAATATTTCGATTTTTCCAAGACTTCTACTCTGTTCATTACGAGAAGAAGAAGAAGAAGAAGCCGAACTTAACGGGAATTAACGATCATTAAACTAAGATGTAAAAGATAGTTATTTAAAAATTTCTGTAGTTTTACAATAAATTGTGTTTTTTATCTTGATATATAAAATTCCCACCCTGTTACTTCCCTGATTTACGTTCCATTGACCAATTTAAATAGCTCAGGCGTTGTCCCATGCGATAGTGTTCGTGTGCACGCATTTTACGACCAAAACAGGGGCTGTACAACCCAAACAATTTGCAACAGTGGTGGTCACCCCGGGCAGCTCAGCAATTTACGTCCGAAAAGTTTCTAAGATACGACGCGGCGCACTCACAACCTTAACTAATTACATTCGGTTTAATGATCCCATGCATAAGTAACGACTATCAATTTGGTTGGAAAAATCTGCGCGCCCGTCGGTTGGAAAAAAACGCCGGTTTTTCTGTATAGATACACAAAGTAATATTAAATGGTGTGTGGCATTATTAAAATAGAATATAAATGAGCCGCCATTTATATTGGCCGAATAATACGCTTTTCTTTGTGGAGGAGGAGGTGGTGGTGGTGGTGTTGGTGGTGGGGGAGAGCTAATAGATATAGTTTCAAAATTGTTGGCTGGTATCTCGACTCAGGCCCCCCCACAGAACTTTATAATGATAGGTGATTTTTTATTATTAAGATCATTGGATTTTCCACTGCGGCAAACGCGAACACACCGCAAGAATTTAGATAGTGCCTTTTTTATTAATTTTGTATTATGTTCCAGATCAGTCATTGTCATATTTGTTGTTGGATTTGATGACGTGGGGGGACAAAAGTTACGATGTGCGATTTATTTTGATTCTTCCTCCATGTCGTTTTCTAATTACCACACTGTATTAGTTGTTATTGTGGGTGCCAGAGGGCGCTTCGCCGGTGCATCCCTGTCAAAAGTTCGCCTATAAATTTCCCCACAAATATTCAAATAATTGTGCCGCGCGCTGAACATAATGCCCAAAGTAAATTAGCAAAATAACATTTAATGACCTATGACATATTAGAATTAACTTTGTACTATATTTGCTATTATTCAATGCCTCATTAAACTAAAATTACAAAAGCAATGTAAAATCAAACTGTAATTATAACAGCTAACGTATGGCAACGCAATCCCCACCACCATCAATTTATTTAAGTATATTTCACTGTTGAAACGAATAATAAAAAGCTTTTAATTAAATAGATATATAACTGTAATGGCCGTATTTTTTCATATTTTAATTTTTATTGTAGGTCGTTAAGTCATTGCGAACATACAAATTTACTAAAACAAATTAATCCATTTCGCTCTGATAATGGAATAATGATAGCCATTAACACATTGTAATAAAACATCCTTGAGTGACCTCAAATGAACTTGATGCTTACGATTTTTACCTTATAGGTTATGTGAGGTTAGATTAGCATCAGGTGACGTCTCTGTCACAAGGTCACAAGTTTAAAAAAAAATTCCCGCCACAAAATTTAACATATTTAAACCAAGTTGACAAAATCGATCAAATCCACACATCACACAGCTAACTAGATATTTTTTGAGTGCCTCCACCACAATATACTTTATTGAGCCATACATCAAAGTGGGTGCATTATGCTAATCCAGTCCATTTGACATTTTCAATCGCGGCCAGAGTGAAAGTACTCCTATGACATTTCTAATATCTAATATCTGACTGGGACACAGAGACTACAGAGAGAAGTTATAGATTCTCTCGAGCCGATATTCAAATGAGTCTCACCCTCGATGAAGGGTTGCGAATATTCACAATCATATTTTCTCCAAGGGTGAACAGAACAAACCCCCCGACTAAACCCCCTCACCTACCCGCGTCAAACTGCTTCGCCTTCACCGCCGGGTATGTGACGGATTTTTTAGCACGTTTTTGGGTTTGTTTAGTCGCCCCGGATCCATAAATTATAACTGGAGAATCGCTACGCGCTAAAAAGTGAGGTTAGGTTACTAATTTACCCTAAAATCGCGTCAACATCCTTTAATAATCGTTAATTTACAGTTATTGTCATTTTAACATATGAATATTTCTGATTTGCCGATATTTATCGTTAATTACCATTTCATATATTATACCACGTTTTCTAATTAAATAAAACTAGCCGTTTTTCAAGTAATAACGTAAATTTTGACCGTTAAGTGACCGTTGCTGTTCCATGTCGCTGGATTTTCTTGATCTTATGGAATATTTTGAAAGAAGTACATATGGTTTTAACCGTTAATTATCATTATAATTCTATACGTGACCGTTATTATTCACTTGTAACATTTTTTTATAACCGTTAATATATTTATATTAACATATAAATAATCCTGATTATTTATTATATGTAATACTACGTTTTGTTTTGAATAAAATAAAATTATAAATGTAGTTTTTGACCGTTATGTGACCGTTACTGTTCCATCTTGTTTCGTGGTTATTTTAAATTTTTCGCCGCAGCAATCTGGTAAAAATCTGCATGCTCATGCAGACTGTTGCTGATTCTCTTTTACCTTTAATCGTCAATCTCCGCAGGACGAGATTTGCTTATCTTTATGCCCGATCCTCTTGCATATTGATCAGAGAGGCACACGCATATCCTGTGTATAATTTTCTAAATGGACCACTTTTAATGCGTGTGTCTCGAGTTGCTATGCCAACCCAACCACCACCTGAATGAATTGATTGATTCTTCGGGGGGGGTAAAGACACTCACTCATTAACATTAATGGGGAAAATCGTAACGAAAAAATGGTATATGCATGGATGCACCCAGTGAAAATCTGTAAAGAGATTCTAATAAACACGCGGCGTTAATTATTGTCTTATTGACTTTGTGAAATTAAATTGCTTTTTCGGTGCGCGTGTAATAATAAAAGGATCAAGTTAATTTAAAATTCTTCATCAATCAGTTTTTCAAGAGAGTTTGGTTGGAGGGTTTTCAACAAGTGTAAAAGTTAAGTTGGCGATTGATCTTTTAACCTAATTTGCCAGTCGACACCTCTCCGGCAGTTGTTAAATAAAAAATCACCTCAAAGGAGAACGTGCCCTGATTGAAAATAAGGATCTTGTATAACACTTCCCAACCCCCCATCGCTTATCGAGCATCTTCCAACTTCATTCACCTTCATCGACAAACCACTTTATTAAAGGGGAGCATTTTTTTTAATATAATGCGAAATTATTAACGAAGAAATGGAAAAATCAACGTGTAGGTAACAGTACAGTTTTCTGTATATGGTTTGTTGGAGGGTTAAATTAAAACAAGAGGGTGAGTTTCCATCTCCCCACTGCTTTTCTATGCAAACACTGATTAAATTTTCATGCCTCTAGGTATGGGATCATCTATACTATCCTATTTATTGATTCAAATCTTAATAATGCAGATTTCTAATTGAAATTTTCATTCAGGTTTTGGCAGACAAACGAAATTAGAATTTGTTTTGGGGGCTCATACACCGTACAGTTGTACAATAACTATCAGATTTGCATCACCAGACGAGGAAAGTATCTCAAAATAGACGTTCAGTTCTTAATGCTTAAATTTGTTATATAATATTAACGATCATTTAACGATCACTACTAAAATTAACAGCTATTAACGATCATTTAACGGCTAATACTATCGAAATAGATGTTCAGTTCAATTTATTGCTATAATATTAACGATTATTTAACGATCACTACTAGAATCAACAGTTATTAACGATCATTTAACGACTAATACTAGGCAGTTTATTCTATCGTTAATTAACTCTGTGAAATGTTGAAATATCGTATCTATTTACAAAAGTTAACGATCAAAATAGCGATTAATAACGATCAGAAGGGTTATATCAGAAAAACATCGAATCTCTGCACGCTTTTGGAGTTCTAGGTCCAGGTAGACTCGAATTTAGGATGTTAGAAGATTATACAGTAGCGAATGCTTTAGATTATTTAAAAGGGAGTACAAGAAATGCAAAATAAATAGTGTGATGTGCCCCAGCCGTGTTGGCATTATTGCGTGTTTCCAAAAACAAGTCTTATGAGTTCCTTCATATCCATTAGTAGGGGCACAAAAGGCCTAAGTTTAGCCATTCCGTTTCAGAATACGTAAGTTACCATTAGCAATGTTAACACTAAGAACTTGTGTATGTGTTAGGAAAGAGAAGGAGTAGTAGGGTAAAACATTAGAGAATTTGATGATACCGGTACAGCTTTGGAATGCTAGTGTTACTTTAATTAAGAATAAAGACGTTATTACTATCTCACAATTGTCGCTAAGAGCTTGGAAAGTATAATGAGAATAATGTATGCAGTATAGTAGTGGATGGAACTCAGTCGGTGTGTTGTACGTGAAATGCGTTTTCTTACTCCAACTTTAATACCGAAAGTACAAGTGTCAAAGGGAGACATAAAGGTTAGTTAGAATCAGAAATAGACACTATGTACTTACGCATTCTACTTCTAACACGTAATTATCTCGTCTTGGCGTCTTGTAACTTGTAAATATTTATGGTATTATGCGACATGGAAAACTCAACACCCTCTGGTCCACTAGATGGAACCTAATCAACAACAACATCCGCATCAAAATATTTATCAAATTGAAGATACCTACAGTATTTGGTAAATGTAAAGAATAGGGGCGCACACTCAAATTTTCGTAATTTTCACATATATCACTAATTTCTATGCGTAGATCACGAATCTAAAATTATTTTGCGTCGCTCTCTTTTACTTTTTTAGATATAACTGTTTAAAGTTGTGACATTTTTAGCATTAATTTTTGACGTTTTATTTATGATTGTCATGGTTACGAAAATTCGATAAGAGAAATGATGTATTAATTTTGTAGTTTGTAATGGTTTCTATGGTAATGTATAATTTACGTCTTTTACTAAAACAATTTTGTAAAAAACAGAAAAATTAAAAATTTGTTAATATTATTTAGTATATTTTATGAATAAAAGATAGAAAAACAAATTTAAATTATATTTAACATTTTATTAAGCTAAATTCATCAATATATATTTTTTTAATAAATCTATTATTAGTTAAATTATTATCATTAAATTCTAATTATTACTAGTAGTATTAATATTTTAATGGATAAAAATGTTTTATGTAAAGAACATATATGCCCAAAGTGTGGAAGCCAATGCAGCTTCTGTCAAGAAAGTATGCTGTTTCGGTGCGACAACTCGTCAGTGGTGATTAGTAAACATAAAAAGAAACTGAAGATGCGCTGCTACTACAAGTTTTCGGCAAAATCACGATAGTTTGCTATTCGATGGGATATAGAGTGGCAATCAACTCAAAAAATTTTGTGATCCTCTCTTCATGAGCAAAATTTCGTTTAAAAATGAATTCGGCCAAATATCCCAAGAGGTGTTCATCCGTCGTACCATATCGTGGTATATTGGCACGAACTTCTCTCCACGTCCTCTCAATATTTTGAGTATGTGCACCTGAAAAAAATTATAATAATTTGTTTGGACTGTATACTACACTATCGCACATGCGCAGAAATGGAATCTAGGAAACTAGAGTCTGGCAAGAGCGCGTCACTTTATTCCCAATATCCCAATGCCACACTTGCACAAAACGAATCATAGTCATATTATGGTACCGATCTATACTCTATTATTTAAAGGAAAAAAAAACCTATACAAAACAACCTAACCTGGTCCGTGACCTATAACCAAACTTCAACCAAACTCAAAACTTAATCTTTTTTTTGGTTGAGGTTTGGTCAGGCTAGGCTTGGATCAGTAAAACGCGCGCGCACGCGCGCCCGTTTAATTGATCCGTTGGTTGTTTTGTATAGTTTTTTTTCCTTTAAATAATAGAATATAGATCGGTACCATAAAACTGAATCTTTTTTTTGTTGAGGTTTGGTTATAGGTCACGGACCAGGTTAGGTTGTTTTGTATAGGTTTTTTTTTCCTTTAAATAATATAGTATAGATCGGTACCATAAAACTGAATCTTTTTTTTTGTTGAGGTTTGGTTATAGGACACGGACCAGGTTAGGTTGTTTTGTATAGGTTTTTTTTTTCCTTTAAATAATATAGTATAGATCGGTACCATAAAACTGAATCTTTTTTTTTGCTGAGGTTTGGTTATAGGACACGGACCAGGTTAGGTTGTTTTGTATAGGTTTTTTTTTCCTTTAAATAATATAGTATAGATCGGTACCATAAAACTGAATCTTTTTTTTGTTGAGGTTTGGTTATAGGTCACGAATCAGGTTAGGTTGTTTTGTATAGGTTTTTTTTTCCTTTAAATAATAGAATATAGATCGGTACCATAAAACTGAATCTTTTTTTTTGTTGAGGTTTGGTTATAGGTCATGGACCAGGTTAGGTTGTTTTGTATAGTTTTTTTTCCTTTAAATAATAGAATATAGATCGGTACCATAAAACTGAATCTTTTTTTTGTTGAGGTTTGGTTATAGGTCACGAACCAGGTTAGGTTGTTTTGTATAGGTTTTTTTTTTCCTTTAAATAATAGAATATAGATCGGTACCATAAAACTGAATCTTTTTTTTTTGTTGAGGTTTGGTTATAGGACACGGACCAGGTTAGGTTGTTTTGTATAGGTTTTTTTTTTCCTTTAAATAATAGAGTATAGATCGGTACCATAAAACTGAATCTTTTTTTGTTGAGGTTTGGTTATAGGTCTCGGACCAGGTTAGGTTGTTTTGTATAGGTTTTTTTTTCCTTTAAATAATAGAGTATAGATCGGTACCATAAAACTGAATCTTTTTTTGTTGAGGTTTGGTTATAGGTCACGAACCAGGTTAGGTTGTTTTGTATAGGTTTTTTTTTTCCTTTAAATAATAGAATATAGATCGGTACCATAAAACTGAATCTTTTTTTTTTGTTGAGGTTTGGTTATATGTCACGAACCAGGTTAGGTTGTTTTGTATAGGTTTTTTTTTTCCTTTTGTATAATAGAGTATAGATCGGTACCATAAAACTGAATCTTTTTTTTTTGTTGAGGTTTGGTTATAGGTCTCGGACCAGGTTAGGTTGTTTTGTATAGTTTTTTTTTTTCTTTAATAATAGAGCATAAATCGGTACCATAATATGACTATGATTCGTTTTCTGCAAGTGTGGTATTGGCCCAAAACTTACCAGAGGCAGGATCAACAAAATTTTGAGAGTGATTGACACTCTGATGTCGATATCCCTCGTCATTTAAACAATCGTAGGCTTTCCAACAATCAGACATGATTGTGGTACCCGGATGTATCCACTCTTTGATTACCGTTAACAAAGTGTCTTTGTTTCTTTCCGGTACAGGCACAATAAAAAATGTTTTGCTCTCTCTTTCGAACCCTCCGAAGATCCACTTTCCGTCGATTATCCGCCCTCTATTGTATTTTCTTTTGCCAATCTTGGCCTCATCTATCTCAACAGTTTTCCCTTTTCCGCCGATTTTCTGGGAATTAAGGTCGACCCAGTAAATACACACCTTGAAATATACACTATGTTAAGCATCAGTTATTCTTAATTAATAATGTACAACTTATTACTTCTCTACAAAAATTACTCCAGTCAATTATTGTTGGTTTCGAAATACCCAACTCGCTAGCAATGAAATTGCAACGAGGATGTCGTATCATTAGAAAGTAGCCGATGAACATGCACACATTTTCAACTGATAAATTAGTTTTTTCAAACCATGTTCCAGTTTTTGCCGAAAACTTGTAGTAGCAACGCATCTTCAGTTTCTTTTTATGTTTATTAATTACCATTGACGAGTTGTCGCACCGAAACATCATACTTTCTTGACATAAACGGCATTGGCTTCCACACTTTGGGCATATATGCTCTTTACGTAAAAGATTTTTATCCATTAAAAATGGATACAGATTTACACTATTCACTAGAACAATCAATTCGTGTAGTTTCATTTTCGTAAAACTGTTACAAATTATTACCAAATAAATAAGGGTAACAATAGTAACTATAAATTTAAAACGTAAGTTCACTCTAGATTTTTTAAAGAAACTACAAAATTATTTAATTAATCTCATAAAGTTTTCGTAACCATGACAATCATAAATAAAACGTCAAAAATTAATGCTAAAAATGTCACAACTTTAAACAGTTAAATCTAAAAAAGTAAAAGAGAGCGACGCAAAATAATTTCAGATTCGTGATCTACGCATAGAAATTAGTGATATATGTGAAAATTACGAAAATTTGAGTGTGCGCCCCTATTCTTTACCTTTACCCAGTATTTATATCGATCACATTTCGGGATTTCCCCCCTTCCTACACAGACAACAAAAACCTCGAAAAAATATTTTTATTGTCACTGTTATAGTCGGTGAGAGGTGGAGGAGGATCGGAATAAAATGCAACGTTACAAATCATATGTCAACAACGATTATGACAGCAGACGTAACAAAAATCCCCTTGGTGGCCGTGTTGGCCGCCCCCATAGACCACAATTGAAGGATGTTAAATTGATACGAGTGGATGCATCGAAATAGCGAAGAAAATTCGCACGGTTTGCGAGGTTTTGCACATTATTTTTATATATATATATATAACAAACAAAAGCCCCTCATTAATATTATTGATGAAAGGAATCAATGTAGGCCAATTGAAATTTAAATATCAATAGCTTTCCAATAATTACACACAGAACACACCATCACCGAAATCCGCGCGTAATGAATTAAAATTTCAAATTGTAATAACAACCCTCCAAACTGAAGTATTAGCTATACACCCCCGCACCCCCACACACAATCTCCCTCTCTGTGTATCTGAAATGAACAGAAAGCCATGTATTTTGTTATTGATGGTCAATATCTATGCATGACCCAACAAAGGTTCTTTACTGAATACGTTTGTGGGCCATTGTCAATCGTGATCGGTTTCATAAATAACCAAATGTGGGGTTATGTCGATGCCTCGTTAATATCAGATCAAATTACACCCAGTGCGAATTTCGACAAATTTATTCCGTACCTAAATTTCAGCGTAATATGGTTAGGTTAGTTCTAAAAAAGTAATGTAACCTCACTATTAAATCGTAAAAAATACAGAAGATCATTAACGATCAAAAGTACTTATAGTGATTTTCTCGTCATTGTTTCCGTTAAATTATATAAGCGAAGATTAACATTGATAGAAGCAGCCTACTTTAAGATTATTTAACGATCAAAAACCATATATCACTGATTATTATTAACGATCAAAAGTGCTGACTAGTGATTTTCTCGTCATTGTTTCCGCTAATAATATAAGCGAAGATTAACATTGATAGAAGCCGCCTGCTTTGGGATTATTTAACGATCAAAACCATATATCACTGATTATTATTAACGATCAAAATTTCGTGATTATTGGTAAATGTATAATTAGAAACTTAACATGATGATCAAGATTTTTTCGCTATTATTATAACATATAAATAATTATCATAACGATGATATTTAACGATAAATGATCGTTATGCAATGACGAAATTTGTGCTTCTAAATGTTGAATGTCGCAGAGTTTGTATTTATCTATCCGGTGGTGTGGATATTAATTATGAAAAATGTGGAGAAAACTCCACTGGTGCAGAGTCAAGGTGTGAAAATTTATAATTCATTTTGCAATTAAAAAAAGCGAGGCGTCGCCGCTAGTGGAATTTTAAGGATGCAACCGGCGACTCACTTATCAGGACTGTCTTTTATTGAATTTGAAAATTATCTGCTGTTTTCTTTGCCATTAATTTTTACGGAATGGTAAAGTTTTAATTTTTAATCTAGAGTGCTTCAAGAAATTAATTTTTGATGTAGTTTAATAGTCCCTCCCATTTCTAAGCGAAAAAATTGTTATGATATCTTATTAAAATTTATCGATCATAATAGCAAGATGGTGATGTGAATGCAATCATCTAGTAAAGATTTAAAGAAGCGTATAGAATCCAATCGCGATAGTAATCATAAAATAAACCGGCAATAAAAAGTTACGTAGCGCCGAAATCATAAAATCAAACCGCTACACATCACAAAAGAAGTGTAAAACCGAGTTCCGGACCGCTTTTCGAACTCACATGATAGTGCCCGCGGAGTCGTCGTCGTCTTCGTCATCGCCCCTTCGTCCCCCTCCCTATAGCCCACCCACTGAGTAGCGAGTAAACTTTGAAATATATCTCCCAATATTTTCGTATGCATATCAAGGAGGCTATAAAGCAAGTGGCTTTATATTTTATTGTGCATATCAGACTGTTTTTAATGGTTGTATCCAATACATGGAAATGGCATTCTTTATTTCTTCTGTTCTGTTATCCAAATCCAAACGGTTGTTGCCAGAGGAAAAAAATTATAGTAAATTTTGTCGGGGGTGGTTTTGTAGGGGGAGAGGGTGATTGTTTCGATACAATCTGAAACCGCAGGCTTTTAGTGTATTATTTTCTAGAGGGAAATTGGTTTTCGTTTGGAATTTGGCGAAGGCGCCAGTGTTAATTCACAAAATATACTAGATTCTTAGTATACAGGGTGCAGTCAAGATGAAGGCTCAACTCTTATAGTCGTTCATTAATAAATAAACCAAATTTCAGACCAGATTTTGCTAATTTACAATTATTATGAAAAAATTAGCGTGTTTTATAAAATTGCCGGAGGCGCCAGGGTTAATTTTTTAGCAATATACAATTTTTACACTCGATCCTTTAGCATTTTTTCTACTTATTCCCCCCCCTCCACATATTAAACAGTTTAACCTTCTCCAAAAACTTTCTGGTTAAAGTGCAAAATTACTGCATGGAAATTTGTGAAATTATAGGAGTTATTCCGAGTTTTCAGGTATTTAATTCACTTTTTTTTGGAAATTTTGCACTGAAAACTATGTAAAAACTGGAGGAAAGTTAGAATTTCCATTTTAAATGAATATTTAGATACACAAAAGCATAATGGACAAAAAACAGTTTCAAGACTGAAAATAACTGGAATATTTCAAGAGTTACAAGGATTTGTTTGGATTTTTTCGAAAATTTCACACTAAAAATCGCATAAAACTAGAAAAATCACTCAATTTTTATACAAATAAACATTTTCAGATGCACTAATGTCTAGACTACTAAAATCAGTTTAAAAAACAAAAATCCGTTGGTTAGAACTAAATTTACAGCGTTTTCAAAATGGTCTGAAAATACCAAAATTCATCTAAATTTATTCTAAATTAATTTCTATGCTCAAATTTTCTTTCAAATTGATAATTTTTAATAAAAGCCAGATTACTGCATGGAAATTATGTGAAATTAGTGATATTATAGGAGTTGTTCCGAGTTTTCAGGTGTTTAATTCACTTTTTTTTGGAAATTTTCCACTGAAAACTGTGTAAAAACTGGAGGAAAGTCAGGATTTCCATTTTGAATGACTATTTAGATACACAAGACCATAATTGATGAAAAACAGTTTCAAGACTGAAAATAACTTGAATATTTCAGAAGTTTCAAGGTTTTGTTTGGATTTTTTCGAAAATTTCACACTGAAACTTGCATAAAACTTAAAAAATCACTCAATTTTCATACAAATAAACATTTTCAGATGCACTAATGTCTAGACTACTAAAATCAGTTTAAAAAACAAAAATCCGTTGATTAGAACTAAATTTACAGCGTTTTCAAAATTGCTTGAAAATACCAAAATTCATCTAAATTTATTCTAAATTAATTTCTATGCTCAAATTTTCTTCCAAATTGATAATTTTTAATAAAAGCAAGATTACTACATGGAAATTATGTGAAATTAGTGATATTATAAAAGTTGTTCCGAGTTTTCAGGTGTTTAATTCACTTTTTTTGGAAATTTTCCACTGAAAACTGTGTAAAAACTGAAGGAAAGTCAGGATTTCCATTTTAAATGAATATTTAGATACACAAAAGCATAATGGACAAAAAACAGTTTCAAGACTGAAAATAACTGGAATATTTCAAGAGTTACAAGGATTTGTTTGGATTTTTTCGAAAATTTCACACTAAAAATCGCATAAAACTAAAAAAATCACTCAATTTTTATACAAATAAACATTTTCAGATGCACTAATGTCTAGACTACTAAAATCAGTTTAAAAAACAAAAATCGGTTGGTTAGAACTAAATTTACAGCGTTTTCAAAATTGCTTGAAAATACCAAAATTCATCTAAATTTATTCTAAATTAATTTCTATGCTCAAATTTTCTTCCAAATTGATAATTTTTAATAAAAGCAAGATTACTACATGGAAATTATGTGAAATTAGTGATATTATAAAAGTTGTTCCGAGTTTTCAGGTGTTTAATTCACTTTTTTTGGAAATTTTCCACTGAAAACTGTGTAAAAACTGGAGGAAAGTCAGGATTTCCATTTTGAATGACTATATAGATACACAAAAGCATAACGAATGAAAAACAGTTTCAACAGTGAAAATAAATTGAATATTTCAGGAGTTACAATGTTTTGTTTGAATTTTTTCGAAAATTTCACACTGAAACTCGCATAAAACTTAAAAAATCACTCAATTTTCATACAAATAAACATTTTCAGATGCACTAATGTCTAGACTACTAAAATGAGTTTAAAAAACAAAAATCCGTTGGTTAGAATTAAAGTTATAGCGTTTTCAAAATTGCCTGAAAATATCAAAATTCATCAAAATTTATTCTAAATTAATTTCTATGCTCAAATTTTCCTCCAAATTGATAATTTTTAATAAAAGCAAGATTACTACATGGAAATTATGTGAAATTAGTGATATTATAAAAGTTGTTCCGAGTTTTCAGGTGTTTAATTCACTTTTTTTTGGAAATTTTACACTGAAAACTGTGTAAAAACTGGAGGAAAGTCAGGATTTCCATTTTGAATGACTATTTAGATACACAAAAGCATAACGAATGAAAAACAGTTTCAACAGTGAAAATAAATTGAATATTTCAGGAGTTACAATGTTTTGTTTGAATTTTTTCGAAAATTTCACACTGAAACTCGCATAAAACTTAAAAAATCACTCAATTTTCATACAAATAAACATTTTCAGATGCACTAATGTCTAGACTACTAAAATCAGTTTAAAAAACAAAAATCCGTTCGTTAGAACTAAATTTACAGCGTTTTCAAAATTGTCTGAAAATATCAAACTTCATCTAAATTTATTCTAAATTAATTTCAATGCTAAATTTTCTTCCAAATTGATAATTTTTAATAAAAGCAAAATTACTTCATGGAAATTATGAGAAAGTTGTAAAATTATAAGAGTTGTTCCAAGTTTTCAGGTATTTAATTCACTTTTTTTTTTAAATTTTCCACTGAAAACTATGTAAAAACTGGAGGAAAGTTAGGATTTTAATTTTAAATAAATATATAGATACACAAAAGCATAATGGACAAAAAACAGTTTCAAGACTGAAAATAACTGGAATATTTCAGGAGTTACAAGGTTTTGTTTGGATTTTTTCGAAAATTTCACACTGAAACTTGCATAAAACTTAAAAAATCACTCAATTTTTATACAAATAGAGATTTTCAGATGCAATAAAGTCTAGGCTACTAAAATCAGTTTAAAAAACAAAAATCCGTTGGTCTAGAACGAAAGTTATAGCGTTTTCAAAATTGCCTGAAAATATCAAAATTCATCAAAATTTATTCTAAATTAATTTCTATGCTCAAATTTTCTTCCAAAATAATAATTTTTAATAAAAGCAAGATTACTACATGGAAATTATGTGAAATTAGTGATAATTATAAAAGTTGTTCCGAGTTTTCAGGTGTTTAATTCACTTTTTTTTGGAAATTTTCCACTGAAAACTGTGTAAAAACTGGAGGAAAGTCAGGATTTCCATTTTGAATGACTATTTAGATACACAAGACCATAATTGATGAAAAACAGTTTCAAGACTGAAAATAACTTGAATATTTCAGAAGTTTCAAGGTTTTGTTTGGATTTTTTCGAAAATTTCACACTGAAACTTGCATAAAACTTAAAAAATCACTCAATTTTCATACAAATAAACATTTTCAGATGCACTAATGTCTAGACTACTAAAATAAGTTTAAAAAACAAAAATCCGTTGGTTAGAATTAAAGTTATAGCGTTTTCAAAATTGCCTGAAAATATCAAAATTCATCAAAATTTATTCTAAATTAATTTCTATGCTCAAATTTTCTTGCAAATAGATAATTTTTAATAAAAGCAAGATTACTGCATGGAAATTTGTCAAATTATAGAAGTTGTTCCGAGTTTACACTCGATCTTTTAGCATTTTTTCAACCTATTCCCCCCCCTCCACATATTAAACAGTTTAACCTTCTCCAACAACTTTCTGGTTAAAGTGCAAGGCAGCGTATCCAAGTGCACTATTAATACAATTATCTCGTATCAATTCCCATAGTTTGGTATTCGAATTGAGAGCGGGGTGTAGATACACACTCACTCACACACACATACATAGTTTTGATGTTAATAGTTTCACCAACTATATTCAAAATTCGTTATTAACACACCATTGACCTAATAGGTTTCGGTTCTGTTCAGCTTATATCGCAGACACGGAGTGTGCTGTGCACAAATGGGAAGCTGGCGTGGATTTCACTTTAATTTACAGAGAAATTTGAAATAAATCCACCAGTTTATACAAAAAAAAGTTAAATAATTTAACGCCTAAATAATAGATTGTTATTTATCATTGATCGTTAATATTTGTTGTTTTGATCGTTAACTAACGCAAATTTTCTAGCTAACCTAACTAATTGAAAGGTTTACTACATAGAAAATTATTTAAACTATAACTAGTGTTATGATCGTTAAATATGGCCTTGCGGTAATCGTTAATTGATCGTTAATTTAGTGACAAATCATAAATTGCCTTGCCTATTATTATTTTTGTTCTGGTATTGTTAGCGACTAGATTCATCGTTATTAATTACTTAAATACCCAAATCAATTATTATGGTCGTCGTTAATTGATCGTTAGTAGCAATTTACTGTTTTTTCCGAGTAAAAGTTTTAATATTAGAAAATTGTAATTGTATGAAAAATTAGCTAAAATTATCAACATGTCCCTCTTAATTTTCGTGTGGTTTACATTTTCGTGGAAATTACCATATGAAAAAACATGTTTCTATCTTGTTTTGTGTTCCTGATGACTTGCATGATGTACCTTAGGTTAGACTGAAGGGTTGGAGTTGTATTGTATCATCTCACTTGACACATGAAAAAAAATGTAATTAAAAAAACAGATAAAAATGACTACAATTAAGTTTATATGCGAGGCTGGAAAGGCACGCGGGCGAAGGGCAGCTAGCAGTGAGAGGGACATATCTCTGAGTATGGCATGTGTAAGCGCATAAACGAATAATCTTGTATTTTTCACCCCCCAACAAAGAGCATATTTATAATAATATATTTAATTAGCAATGTCGGAATGTCAAAAGCAGGGTGAGTTTAGCTTTACAGTAGAGTTACTTTGTCTCTGCACGTATTAAGGATTTAACATGTGATGTGCCTGTGCGCGATGCCATATCCCCCCATCCCCTTCCACACCACTGCCTCCTCCAATCCTTCCAGGCCACCCACCGCCACCATCCATCCCGCGTCTCTCTAATGCAAAACTGCCGCCGCGGTGAGATTTTATTATTATGATTTGTTGTATCTTTTGCTAATGGACCAAATTAACCCCTAGCAACCAATTAAACAGGTAAGAATACGCACGAGGTGCGGCTTGGGAGGGGGTGATGGGGGGAATGCGGTCCTCTGTTGGAATAAGTTGGAGGGTCAGAGATGATGAAGAGTTTTAACACTACTTTCAAGGTTGTTTGTTGTATTTATAATAAAAAATTATTAAGTACACAAATTAGAACTTTTAGAAATTTTTTTGGCGGGTTTTTAATGAAAAGCTCAAAAGTTTTAACCGGCGCATCCGCCAAAAATCAATTTAGATTCAGCCTCTATTTATCTGATTTCTGATTAAAGAACGGAAACATTTACAAGACTACTGCATCGAAATTATATGAAATTTGTTAAATTATAGGAGTTGTTCCGAGTTTTCAGCTATTTAATTCAATTTTTTTGGAAATTTTCCACTAAAAACTCTGTAAAAACTGGAGGAAAGTTAGGATTTTCATTTTGAATGAATCTATAGATACACAAAAGCATCATGGACAAAAAACAGTTTCAAGACTGAAAATAACTTGAATATTTCAGGAGTTACAATGTTTTGTTTGTATTTTTTCGAAAATTTCACACTTAAACTCGCATAAAACTTATTAAATCACTCAATTTTAATACATATAAACATTTTCAGATGCATTAAAGTCTAGACTACTAAAATCAGTTTAAAAAACAAAAATCCGTTGGTTAGAACGAAAGTTATAGCGTTTTCAAAATTGCCTGAAAATATCAAAATTCATCTAAATTTATTCTAAATTAATTTCTATGCTCAAATTTTCTTCCATATTGATAATTTTTAATAAAAGCAAGATTACTGCATGGAAATTATGTGAAATTATAGGAGTTGTTCCGAGTTTTCAGGTATTTAATTCACTTTTTTTGAAAATTTTCCACTGAAAACTGTGAAAAATCATTCTATTTTAATACATATAAACATTTTCAGATGCATTAAAGTCTAGACTACTAAAATCAGTTTAAAAAACAAAAATTCGTTGGTTAGAACGAAAGTTATAGCGTTTTCAAAATTGCCTGAAAATATCAAAATTCATCTAAATTTATTCTAAATTAATTTCTATGCTCAAATTTTCTTCCATATTGATAATTTTTAATAAAAGCAAGATTCCTGCATGGAAATTATGTGAAATTTGTGAAATTATAGGAGTTGTTCCGAGTTTTCAGGTATTTAATTCACTTTATTTTTGGAAATTTTCCACTGAAAACTCTGTAAAAACTGGGGGAAAGTCAGGATTTCCATTTTGAATGAATATTTAGATACACTTAAGTATAATGGACAAAAAATAGTTTCAAGACTGAAAATAACTTGAATATTTCAGGAGTTACAATGTTTTGTTTGGATTTTTTCGATAATTTTACACTGAAACGAGCATAAAATTTGAAAAATCACTCGATTTTCAAACAAATAGACATTTTCAGATGCAATAATGTCTAGACTACTAAAATCCGTTTACAAAACAAAAATCCGTTGGTTATAACTAAAGTTACAGCGGTTTCAAAATTGTCTGAAAATACCAAAATTAACTAAATTTATTCTAAATTAATTTCTATGTTCAAATTTTCTTCCAAATTGATAATTTTTAATAAAAGCAAGATTATTGCCTCGAAAATTACTAGAATTTGTGAAATTATAGGAGTTGTTCCGGATTTTCAGAGTTTTATTTCACTTTTATTTGGAAATTTTCCACTGAAACCTGTGTAAAAATTGGAAAAAAGTTAGGATTTTTATTTTGAACGATTATTTAGGTACAGAAAATCATAGCGGACAAAAACTTGTTCCAAATTTGAAAATAAGTTGAATATTTCAGGAGTTACAAGGTTTTATTTGGATTTTTTCGATAAATTCACACTGAAATCTGCATAAAACTTGAAAAATCTCACAATTTTAATACAAATAGACATTTTCAGATGCAATAAAGTCTAGACTACTAAAATCAGTTTAAAAAACAAAAATCCGTTGGTTAGAACGAAAGTTATAGCGTTTTCAAAATTTCCTGAAAATATCAAAATTACTTTGTATGCTCAAACTTTCTTCCAAAATGATAAATTTTAATAAAAGCAAGATTATTTCATTGAAAATTACCACAATTAGTGAAATTATAGGAATTTTCAGGCATTTAATTCACATTTTTTGTAAAATTCCTACTGAAAACTATGTAAAAACAGGAGGAAAGTTTAAATTTCTATTGTGAGTGATAAATTAGATGTAGCGAAACATAATGAATAAAAACAGCTTGAAGACTGAAGATAATAAGCTGAATATTTCAGGAGTTTTAGGGTTTTGTTAGGATTTCTTCACTGAAACTTGCATAAAACTTGAAAAATCGCTCAAATTTCATATAAGTAGACATTTTCAGATGCGTTCAAGTCTAGACTATTAAAATCAGTTTACAAACCAGAAATCCTGAAATTACAGTGATGACTATTAAAAAACCGGCGCATCCACCAAAATTTAAAATCTAAATAAATTCAGTGTTTTTATTCAATAAAAACTGTTGTAGTTAGCCTAAGCTATATTCGGTGTTCTAGACACAAACTTCTCACCCCCTATCGTACTTTTCCCCTAATTACACCATTTTTAATTGAACTGAAACCAGAGATAAAAACCACTTTGGCCAAGGAAACAAATCCAAATAACCCAACGCGAATTTACAACCAACCCATCGAGCAGGGCAAAACTTCATTTTTAATTAACAGATAAAATTAGCAGTTGATACGAAAAATTATTTAAACCGAAAAAATTCATCACGAACATTCAGAGAACACTTTTCCATTTTTCATGGTTGGAAATTCTTATCTCCTACAGTCATAAATATTAGAAAATGTGATGTAATTAAGAGACCTAAAAATCGCAAGTATTTTTTTTCTCTATCCACCCACTGTGCCTGATATCGATATGACAGACAAGGACGCCCTCTGTTGATGTGGGGGCACAACACGCGAAATAAAAATTAAAAGTGCTGGTTTATTTTTCATCTCTCCCGCCCGGTTAAAATAACTATAAATAATTGAAAACGGGTGATGAGATCTAGAACCGATAAGATGAGTGAGAGGTTTTTTTCCACCCCAGGGGGGTGGGTGGTGGTAATTAAAATTTTCTCGCTGCTTATCTCCCGGGTAGCTTTTTGCGGTTTTACAAGGGCGCGTTTTACTCATTTAAAATTGGACAAACTTTTATATCAAATTACACCAATAAATAAGTGCATACTTCAAGCCACTAGACAATTTTTTTAGGTACGTCTATAGAAGGCTATAAAATCCGAAATTTTTAAGTGATTTTTATTCTGTTTGATTTTGCTAGTAAAATTAATTTAGTTCTTTACAAAAAATCAAACCGCGAAAAAATCTGTTAATTTTTAGAATTTTTATGAAACTTTAAAGTACACGAAGTGGAAATTTGGACAATTTTTTTAAGTGCGTGTATAGAAGGCTATAAAATCCGGACTTTTTCAGCAATTTTCATTCTGTTTGATTTTTCTAGTAAAACTAACTTAGTTCTTTATAAAATATCAAACCGCGAGAAAATCTGTCCAATTTTAGAATTTTTATGAAACTTTCAAGGACACAAAGTGGAAATTTGGACAATTTTTTTAAGTGCGTCTATAGAAGGCTATAAAATCCGGAATTTTCAAGAGATTTTCATTCTGTTTGATTTTTCTAATAAAACTAACTTAGTTCTTTATAAAATATAAAACCGCGAGAAAATCTGTCCAATTTTAGAATTTTTATGAAACTTTCAAGGACACGAAATGGAAATTTGGTAATTTTTTTAAGTGCGTGTATAGAAGGCTATAAAATCCGGACTTTTTCAGCAATTTTCATTCTGTTTGATTTTTCTACTAAAACTAACTTAGTTCTTTAAAAAAAATCAAACCGCGAGAAAATCTGTCCATTTTTAGAATTTTTATGAAACTTTCAAGGACACGAAGTGGAAATTTTAACAATTTTTTTAAGGCTATAAAATCTGGAATTTTTAAGAGATTTTCATTCTGTTTGATTTTTCTAGTAAAACTAACTTGGTTCTTTGTAAAAAATCAAACCGCAACAAAATCTGTAAATTGTTCGAATTTTTATGACACTTTTAAGGACACGAAATGGAAATTTGGACAATTTTTTGCAGCGAGTCTATAGTAGGCTATAACATCCGGAATTTTTGATCGATTTTCATTTTGTCTATATTTTCTAGTAAAACTAACTTGATTCTTTGTAAAAAATCAAACCGTAACAAAACCTGCCAATTATTTGAATTTTTATGACATTTCAAGTTCAAAAAATGAATAAAATTTAATATTTTTCAACGTTTGGTAACTTTAGAACTAGAAAAGCTATATTGGAAATATTGGCTAATTATGGACACACATTAGACGGTTTTTCATTTATTAGTACAAAAACCAATCAATTCTCTTCAATTTCCTGCTTTCTTTTGATAAAAATCTGACTTTTGACAGTGTTTTATTTTATTATATCACTTTTTTAAGTAAATATAGCCGATGTGACTGCAAAAACTTCTATAATAATTGAAATTAAACGAAATATTTCACATAAGAATAAATTTAGTAACCACAAAGAAACTTTACTACACAGTAAGAAAGAATTGATGTCCCATTAAAAATTATTCATTTCCAGCTAATTTTTCTTAGTTATTTACGACGCGGTCGTCTTGTATTCACCCCATTTTTTCCTATTCATAACTAAGTGGTAAAAATCCAAGGGTCTTGTTTTCCCCAATCATTTAAAATCCCAAATTGCAAAGTAGAATTAATTATTGATTGATGCATCAAAACATCCCCCTACTTAGGATATAAAATTGCAGTGGCTTTGATGGGAAATATTTAACGCAACATTAAGTATAGTTTTGAATATCTATAAGAAACCGTCGCATAGGCCACTTTGCATTAGGCAAATGATGCGAAATGTCTCAGTTAGACATAAAAACTAGTGAAATATTGCTTTGGGACACTGACGTTGAATATTATTAAAGGATTTTATATGCGAATTTATGAAATTGAAAGATTACTTTGTATTGTTATGGATCCCTTTCAGGAAATTTTACAAATATTCAAATCAGACTTTATATGTTATGCCCGGATATTTTTATACGTATAACCAGAAACATTCCTTTGGCTTCCCCCACTCCACCCTAAGAGTCTTCCACCTTCTGGGCACAAGGAAATTCGTGGTTTATTATTACAAGAGAAGTTGAAAAATCACAATAAGCTTTCTCAAGACAAAAAAATCGTTGAATGATCACAATAACTTTCCTTAAAAGTTAGAAATTGTTATGGAAATTTGACTAAAATTCGTCCAGTGGTTCCAAAATTATGACATTTTAGAGCAACTTGAACTTTTTTTGTAATTTTAAGGGAGAATTTTGGTGCAAATAAAATTTTTAAGTGAGGTTAGGTCTATTAGTTTTCTTCTATTAAGATTTCTTAGTGTGAAAGTAAAAATTTGACTAAAATTCGTCCAGTGGTTCCAAAATTATGACATTTTAGAGCAGTTAGAAGTTTTTTTTGTTATTTTAAGGGAGAATTTTGGTTCTAATAAAATTTTTAAATGACGTTAGGTCTATTAGTTTTCTTCTATTAAGATTTCTTAGTGTGAAAGTAAAAATTTGACTAAAATTCGTCCAGTGGTTCCAAAATTATGACATTTTAGAGCAGTTAGAAGTTTTTTTTGTTATTTTAAGGGAGAATTTTGGTTCTAATAAAATTTTTAAATGAGGTTAGCTCTGCTAGTTTTCTTCTATTAAGATTTCGTAGTGTGAAAGTGGAAATTTGACTAAAATTCGTCCAGTGGTTCCAAAATTATGACATTTTAAAGCAGTTTGACCTTTTTTTGTTATTTTAACGGAGAATTTTGGTTCAAATAAAATCTTTAAATGAGGTTAGGTCTATTAGTTTTCTTCTATTAAGATTTCTTAGTGTGAAAGTGGAAATTTGACTCAAATTCGTCCAGTGGTTCCAATATTATGACATTTTAGAGCAGTTTGGACTTTTTTTTTCTTAATTTAAGAGACAATTTTAGTGCAAATAAAATTTTTAAGTGAGGTTAGGTCTATTAGTTTTCTTCTATTAAGATTTCTTAGTGTAAAAGTGGAAATGTGTCTAAAATTGGTCCAGTGGTTCCAAAATTATGACATTTTAGAGCAGTTTGAACTTTTTTTTGTTATTTTAAGGGAGAATTTTGGTGCAAATAAAATTTTTAAATGAGGTTAGGTCTATTAGTTTTCTTCTATTAAGATTTCTTAGTGTAAAAGTGGAAATTTGACTAAAATTCGTCCAGTGGTTCCAAAATTATGACATTTTAGAGCAGTTTGAATTTTTTTTTGTTATTTTAATGGAGAATTTTGGTGCAAATAAAATTTTTAAGTGAGGTTAAGTCTATTAACTTTTCTTCTACTAAGATTTCTTAGTGTGAAAGTGGAAATTTGACTAAAATTCGTCCAGTGGTTCCAAAATTATGACATTTTAGAGTAGCTTGAACTTTTATTTGTTATTTTAAGGGAGAATTTTGGTGCAAATAAAATTTTTAAATGAGGTTAGGTCTATTAGTTTTCTTTTATTAAGATTGCTTAGTGTAAAAGTGGAAATTTGACTAAAATTCGTCCAGTGGTTCCAAAATTATGACATTTTAGAGCTGTCAGAACTTGTTTTTGTTAATTTAAGGGAGAATTTTGGTGCAAATAAAATTTTTAAGTGAGGTTAGGTCTATTAGTTTTCTTTTATTAAGATTTCTTAGTGTAAAAGTGGAAATTTGACTAAAATTCGTCCAGTGGTTCCAAAATTATGACATTTTAGAGCAGTTAGAACTTTTTTTTGTTATTTTAAGGTAGAATTTTGGTGCAAATAAAATTTTTAAATGAGGTTAGGTCTATTAGTTTTCTTCTATTAAGATTTCTTAGTGTAAAAGTGGAAATTTGACTAAAATTCGTCCAGTGGTTCCAAAATTATGACATTTTAGAGCAGTTTGAATTTTTTTTTGTTATTTTAATGGAGAATTTTGGTGCAAATAAAATTTTTAAGTGAGGTTAAGTCTATTAACTTTTCTTCTACTAAGATTTCTTAGTGTGAAAGTGGAAATTTGACTAAAATTCGTCCAGTGGTTCCAAAATTATGACATTTTAGAGTAGCTTGAACTTTTATTTGTTATTTTAAGGGAGAATTTTGGTGCAAATAAAATTTTTAAATGAGGTTAGGTCTATTAGTTTTCTTCTATTAAGATTTCTTAGCGTGAAAGTGGAAATTTGAGTAAAATTCGTCCAGTGGTTCCAATATTATGACATTTTAGAGCAGTTTGGACTTTTTTTTTCTTAATTTAAGAGACAATTTTGGTGCAAATAAAATTTTTAAGTGAGGTTAGGTCTATTAGTTTTCTTCTATTAAGATTTCTTAGTGTAAAAGTGGAAATGTGACTAAAATTGGTCCAGTGGTTCCAAAATTATGACATTTTAGAGCAGTTTGAACTTTTTTTTGTTATTTTAAGGGAGAATTTTGGTGCAAATAAAATTTTTAAGTGAGGTTAGGTGTATTAACTTTTCTTCTATTAAGATTTCTTAGTGTGAAAATGGAAATTTAACTAAAATTCGTCCAGTGGTTCCAAAATTATGACATTTTAGAGCAGTTAGAACTTTTTTTTTGTTATTTTAAGGGAGAATTTTGGTTCAAATAAAATTTTTAAATGAGGTAAGGTCTATTAGTTTTCTTCTATTAAGATTTCTTAGTGTAAAAGTGGAAATTTGACTAAAATTCGTCCAGTGGTTCCAAAATTATGACATTTTAGAGAAGTTTGAACTTTTTTTTTGTTATTTTAAGGGAGAATTTTGGTGCAAATAAAATTCTTAAATGAGCTTAGGTCTATTAGTTTTCTTCTATTAAGATTTCTTAGCGTGAAAGTGGAAATTTGACTAAAATTCGTCCAGTGGTTCCAAAATTATGACATTTTAGAACAGTTAGAACTTTTTTTTGTAATTTTAAGGGAGAATTTTGGTGCAAATAAAATTTTTAAATGAGGTTAGGTCTATTAGTTTTCTTCTATTAAAATTTCTTAATGTAAAAGTGGAAATTCGTCCAGTGGTATCAAAATTACAAACAATAATTCGATGTTTTTCCATAATTTAAATTTTATTCCTATAGAAAAAGACCTGAGTATTAGTTGAAAAAATTGAGATAGTGTGTAAAAAAGCCTGTAGTAGGCTACACCTTAACCAGTGGTTCTAAAACAATCATTAAAACTGGCGGATGCGCCGGTATTAAAATTACCAGTAAAAAAATTAAATTTCCCTCCTACATTTGTTTTGCATCCACCCTCCACCTCCTTACATAAAAATCCTTTTGACCATCGCCTCACAACACAGACAAATATCTGCTAATGACCCAAACGTTTAATTAACAACAAGACATGATCAAAGTCCTCGCTTGTCCACTGTATTAGACCGAGTCCTTAAAGGATATTATTACGAAAATTCGAAGTGTTTTTACTACATCCTGGGTTTGTTGTTTGGGTAAAACGGATTAATTTCGTATTTATATTAAAGCTATTTATGTAGCTTGTAGGTTTTAATAATCCTATTATGCCATATGTATTATAAATAAGGACTTGGAAAAAAAGTACAAGGATTAGCAAAGTGTGTATCACAAATGGGGGAGGGGATAATGAGGAGGAATGTTTATGTAATACTACCATGCGTGTGTATATACCTATATATTTAATTAATTTTATATATACATACTTTTAGACAGACAGAGAAAGAGCGAATTAAATTTAATCTTAATATTTATCTTGTCAAAAAGGGTTTTGTTTAAAATATTATTATGTTTGGATTAACTTCATATTAAATAATTATATTATTTATTTCACCTCGTGAAATATAAACATTAAAATTTAATAAAAAACCCCAGCATCATTGGAAAACTACTAAATATTCAAATACATATATTTCCGATAAAATCAAAAACCTCAATAATTTTATCGTCCACAAACACACAGTATAAAAAACCATCTAATTATTAGATATAAAATATATTTTATTACCAACCTTTTATTTCGTTATGAATAATTTACATTTTAAGATGAACGAATGATAATAATATAATTGATTGAGTTGATTTGGAAATGCTTTTATTACATGGCCATATCGTATGACCTTTGAATATTTTATTCGTTATCTATTTTATTTATTTGTTTGAGTTTTTATAATGCACAAGGGGAAATTAATAGGACGGGTGATCATATTACTTTCTATATTTATTGTTGTCAATGATATTAATTTTGTCGTGTCGATGGAATTTATCGACTTTGCTTATGGGTGTTTGGTTCGACATAAACGACATAAAATAACTTGTATTTTATAACAGTGTATTTTATAAAAGGAAGTTATGTAAATATACAATTTTCTTCCGCTTATTTACCTCAGAAAATTAAAAAGCGGCTTAAAATTCGTAATTTTAATTTAAAAGTGAGGTTAGGTGATTGCAAACATTTCATCTAACCTAACTCTATATATTTGACGTAACTTAGTAATTGTAACGGTAAAGTGAGGTTAGATAAATGCTAGTGATCAAAATCGTATACCTAATCATATAAAATGTTGGCACTTTCCTAAAACGCTGTAATTTTGGAACCACTGGACGAATAGTCAAATTTTCATTTCCACACTAAGAAATTTTAGTAGAAGAAAACTAATAGACCTAACCTCATTTAAAAATTTTATTTGCTCCAAAATTCTCCCTTAAAATAAAAAAAAGTTCAAACTGCTCTAAAATGTCATAATTTTGGAACCACTGGACGAATTTTAGTCAAATTTTCACTTTCACACTAAGAAATCTTAATAGAAGAAAACTAATAGACCTAACCTCACTAAAAATTTTATTTGCACCAAAATTCTCCCTTAAAATAACAAAAAAGTTCAAACTGGTCTAAAATGTCATAATTTTGGAACCACTGGACGAATTTTAGTCAAATTTTCACTTTGACACTAAGAAATCTTAATAGAAGAAAACTAATAGACCTAACCTCACTTAAAATTTTATTTGCACCAAAATTGTCTCTTAAAATAACAAAAAAAGTTCAAATTGCTCTAAAATGTCATAATTTTGGAACCACTGGACAAATTTTAGTCAAATTTTCACTTTCACACTAAGAAATCTTAATAGAAGAAAACTAATAGACCTAACCTCATTTAAAACTTTTATTCGCACCAAAATTTACCCTTAAAATAACAAAAAAAGTTCAAACTTCTCTAAAATGTCATAATTTTGGAACCACTGGACGAATTTTAGTCAAATTTTCACTTTTACACTAAGAAATCTTAATAGAAGAAAACTAATAGACCTAACCTCACTTAAAAATTTTATTTGCATCAAAATTGTCTCTTAAAATATCAAAAAAAAGTTCAAATTGCTCTAAAATGTCATAATTTTGGAACCACTGGAAAAATTTTAGTAAAATTTTCACTTTCACACTAAGAAATCTTAATTGAAGAAAACTAATAGACCTAACCTCATTTAAAACTTTTATTCGCACCAAAATTTACCCTTAAAATAACAAAAAAAGTTCAAACTGCTCTAAAATGTCATAATTTTGGAACCACTGGACGAATTTTAGTCAAATTTCCACTTTCACACTAAGAAATCTTAATAGAAGAAAACTAATAGACCTAACCTCATTTAAAAATTTTATTTGCACCAAAATTCTCCCTTAAAATAACAAAAAAAAAGTTCAAACTGCTCTAAAATGTCATAATTTTGGAACCACTGGACGAATTTTAGTCAAATTTTCACTTTCACACTAAGAAATCTTAATAGAAGAAAAGTTAGCAGACTAATCTCATTTAAAAATTTTATTTGCACCAAAATTCTTCTTTAAAATAACAAAAAAAAGTTCGAATTGCTCTAGAATGTCATAATTTTGGAACCACTGGACGAATTTTAGTCAAATTTCCACTTTCACACTAAGAAATTTTAGTAGAAGAAAACTAATAGACCTAACCTCATTTAAAAATTTTATTTGCTCCAAAATTCTCCCTTAAAATAAAAAAAAGTTCAAACTGCTCTAAAATGTCATAATTTTGGAACCACTGGACGAATTTTAGTCAAATTTTCACTTTCACACTAAGAAATCTTAATAGAAGAAAACTAATAGACCTAACCTCACTAAAAATTTTATTTGCACCAAAATTCTCCCTTAAAATAACAAAAAAGTTCAAACTGGTCTAAAATGTCATAATTTTGGAACCACTGGACGAATTTTAGTCAAATTTTCACTTTGACACTAAGAAATCTTAATAGAAGAAAACTAATAGACCTAACCTCACTTAAAATTTTATTTGCACCAAAATTGTCTCTTAAAATAACAAAAAAAGTTCAAATTGCTCTAAAATGTCATAATTTTGGAACCACTGGACAAATTTTAGTCAAATTTTCACTTTCACACTAAGAAATCTTAATAGAAGAAAACTAATAGACCTAACCTCATTTAAAACTTTTATTCGCACCAAAATTTACCCTTAAAATAACAAAAAAAGTTCAAACTTCTCTAAAATGTCATAATTTTGGAACCACTGGACGAATTTTAGTCAAATTTTCACTTTTACACTAAGAAATCTTAATAGAAGAAAACTAATAGACCTAACCTCACTTAAAAATTTTATTTGCATCAAAATTGTCTCTTAAAATATCAAAAAAAAGTTCAAATTGCTCTAAAATGTCATAATTTTGGAACCACTGGAAAAATTTTAGTAAAATTTTCACTTTCACACTAAGAAATCTTAATTGAAGAAAACTAATAGACCTAACCTCATTTAAAACTTTTATTCGCACCAAAATTTACCCTTAAAATAACAAAAAAAGTTCAAACTGCTCTAAAATGTCATAATTTTGGAACCACTGGACGAATTTTAGTCAAATTTCCACTTTCACACTAAGAAATCTTAATAGAAGAAAACTAATAGACCTAACCTCATTTAAAAATTTTATTTGCACCAAAATTCTCCCTTAAAATAACAAAAAAAAAGTTCAAACTGCTCTAAAATGTCATAATTTTGGAACCACTGGACGAATTTTAGTCAAATTTTCACTTTCACACTAAGAAATCTTAATAGAAGAAAAGTTAGCAGACTAATCTCATTTAAAAATTTTATTTGCACCAAAATTCTTCTTTAAAATAACAAAAAAAAGTTCGAATTGCTCTAGAATGTCATAATTTTGGAACCACTGGACGAATTTTAGTCAAATTTCCACTTTCACACTAAGAAATTTTAATAGAAGAAAACTAATAGACCTAAACTCACTTAAAAATTTTATTTGCACCAAAATTGTATCTTAAAATATCAAAAAAAAGTTCAAACTGCTCTAAAATGTCATAATTTTGGAACCACTGGACGAATTTTGGTCAAATTTCCACTTGCACACTAAGAAATCTTAATAGAAGAAAAGTTAACATCCCTAACCTCACCTAAAAATTTTATTTGCACCAAAATTGTCTCTTAAAATAGCAAAAAACAATTATGACTGTCCTAAAACGCTATAATTTGGGAACCACTGGACGAATTTTACTCAAATTTTCACTTTCACACTAAGAAATTTTAATAGAAGAAAACTTAACAGACCTAGCCTAACTTTAAATTTTATTTGAACAAAAATTGTCCCTTAAAACTACATAAAACAATTATGACTGCCCTAAAACGCTATAATTTTGGAACCACTGGACGGATTTTCCTGAAATTTACAGTCTAACATACAAAATTAGTTTTAGATCCCAAAAATTGGCCTTGAAAACAAAATGTAATAGACCTAACCTCACTTTAACTGACTTAAACTCTTAAAAAAATCTCCATTAGATATTAAAATTTAAAGTTTTTTGATTAACATGTTTCAATACTCCTCACACCTCACAGTTTGAGAACCGCACCATGGCCTACTAGGTACACACTACACAATCTTTTCCTGTTTATATTTCCATACTTGTGGCGGCAAACTGAAGCTAATCAAAGTCGCTTATTGCATACTGTGGGCCCGATATCAAGGCGCATTTTCTATGGATAACGGCCCCCAGGGGACACTCGACAGATACCCAGTTGTCATCCTACGAAGGACCCGCAGGACTTCAAGGACTACACACACATCAGGGTAACCATAGATGTGTAAAATAACCTGTTACGCACCGGCTGTCTTCTTTATAGAGGCCTGTGTGGGGCAGCGGCGGTGGCAATGTTATAATCTGAGTGGGTATAGGTACAGGGACGGCATTGGAATTTGTGGCAAATTTAACAATTTATATAAAAAGTGATTGATGATAGTTTGGGGTAAAATTACGAAAAGTTTGCGTTTGATTATTGGAATAACGCGACCATATCTGGGGGGTAGTTTAACGATAGCTTAGCAAAATTTTGTGCAGGGCCACAAATTTACTACTCCGGTCCTGTTTATATAATATTGTTTGTAGGCTTTGTCACCAACCGGAAAACTCCGGGGAAATAATGGGAGTTTGATCAAATATTATTTGTTTAGAATAATCGCATAATATTAAGGTTTGTACCTTAAATCTAACTTCCAACGCCTACTTGATACAACTAACACAGTATAGTAATCGATACTGTCTGCGAGTTTTAACAAATTACAATAATTATCTTTAATTCAAGCATCAAGCACAATTTAAAAATAATTTCCTCCTCCAAACGCGTATCCATAAGCTGCTGCCAACTGGTGACGCCACCACGAACTAACAACCCATCTACCCGTTGGCATTTAGCACTTTGAAGCGGGCGCCCATTTACGAGATATCCAGCCGTTACTTTCACCTTCTTCATGTTGTTTAGTTTGCTTCTATTACTTTTACTTTTAACTTGAATAACTCACAAAATAATATATTGCGATGGTATAATGAAAATGGTCTACACGTCAGACTGTTGACCTTTATTTGCATGGTGGTGGTATAGTGACCTCTTAAGATGCATTTTTCAGATGTTGTGATGTGTAATAAGTACATGCCAACTGGGATTATAGCGTAGCTATGGAATAAATAAAGTAAAGTAGGCTAAAGTTTTCGAAATTTGAAGGTTTATATGTTATAGTTTTCGAATTAGTGTCCGGATTTTGCTGGAATTTGTTTTATTTTGAAGTTAAATATGCACGTTTTAACGTTGTGAAAAGTATTTCAAATTTGGACAAAAACAAAACATATAGTGACAATTTCCTACCAATGTTGATCATTTTTTCTAGTCTTAACCCCATTCTACGTCTTCTAGTTTTCGATTAGCTACAAGTAGAATATTTAAAATTTATTAAATGTTAATCAAGACTTAGACTTATGGACAAAATCAAACTTGACGTTAATCAAAGAAAAAACAAGTGAATAACGGCGGTTTGCCCAAACTATTAGTCATTTTTTCTGGTATTAACCCAATTCTACGTCTTCTAGTTTTCGATCAGCTACAAGTAGAATATTTAAAATTTATTAAACGTTAACCAAGACTTAGACTTATGGAAAAAATCAAACTTGATGTCAATCATACAAAAAACAAGTGAATAACGCCGGTTTCCCCAAATTATTGAACATTTTTTCTGGTATTAACCCCATTCTACGTCTTCTAGTTTTCGATCAGCTACAAGTAAAATATTTAAAATTTGTTAAACGTTAATAGAGACTTAGACTTATGGAAAAAATCAAACTTGACGTTAATCAATCAAAAAACAAGTGAATAACGCCTGTTTCTCCAAAATATTAATCATTTTTTGTAGTATTAACCCTATTCTTTGTCTTCTAGTTATCGATCAGCTACAAGTAGAATATTTAAAATTAGTTAAACCTTAACCAAGACTTAGACTTATGGAAAAAATCAAACTTGACGTTAATCAAACAAAAAACAAATGAATAACGCCGGTTTCCCCAAATTATTGATAATTTTTTCTAGTATTAACCTCATCCTATGTCTTCTAGTTTTCGATCAGGTACAAGTACATTATTTAAAATTCGTTAATCGTTAAGAGAGACTTAGACTTATGGAAAAAATAAAATTTTACGTTAATCAATCAAAAAACAAGTGAATAACGCCGGTTTTCGTAAATTATTGATCTATTTTTCTGGTATTAACCCCATTCTATGTCTTCTAGTTATCGATCAGCGACAAGTAGAATATTTAAAATTTATTAAACGTTAACCAAGACTTAGACTTATGGAAAAAATCAAAATTGACGTTAATCAAAGAAAAAACAAGTGAATAACGTCTGTTTCTCCAAAATATTAATCATTTTTTGTAGTATTAACCCCATTGTTTGTCTTCTAGTTATCGATCAGCTACAAGTAGAATATTTAAAATTAGTTAAACGTTAACCAAGACTTAGACTTATAAAAAAATCAAACTTGATGTTAATCAAACAAAAAACAAGTGAATAACGCCGGTTTCCCCAAAATATTAATAATTTTTTGTAGTATTAACCTCATTCTACGTCTTCTTGTTTTCGATCAGCTACAAGTAGAATATATAAAATTTATTAAACGTTAACCAAGACTTAGACTTATAAAAAAAATCAAACTTTACGTCAATCATACAAAAAACAAGTGAATAACGCCGGTTTCCTCAAATTATTGAACATTTTTTCTGGTATTAACCCCATTCTACGTCTTCTAGTTTTCGATCAGCTACAAGTAGAATATTTAAAATTTGTTAATCGTTAAGAGAGACTTAGACTTATGAAAAAAATCAAACTTGACGTCAATCATACAAAAAACAAGTGAATAACGCCGGTTTTCCCAAATTATTGGTAATTTTTTCTGATATTAACCCCATTCTATGTCTTCTAGTTTTCGATCAGCTACAAGTAGAATATTTAAAATTTATTAAACGTTTACCAAGACTTAGACTTATGGAAAAAATCAAACTTGACGTTAATCAAACAAAAAACAAGTGAATAACGCCGGTTTCCCCAAATTATTGATCATTTTTTCTCATATTAACCCCATTCTACGTCTTCTAGTTTTCGATCAGCTACAAGTAGATTATTTAAAATTTGTTAATCGTTAAGAAAAACTTAGACTTATGTATAAAATCAAACTTCACGTTAATAAATCAATTTTGAGGTTTAAGTACTAGAATTGTTACAGTTCTGAAACTAAGTGCCAATATATTTTCTTAAATTTTTTTATAGTTTATACATTGTGTTGCTCATTGACTTTATATGACGTCACAAAATTATTTATTTCCCTTTCTGCTTTACAGCACTGTATTGATTTATATTCATACTTGTTTCAATATCATCAAAGTGTGCCTATAGGAAAAAATTGTAAACATAAAAAGCCCATAAATTCATAATTTGGCAATTTTACAGCCATTTATAAGTGTAATAAAATACTAAGTATGGATACCCCACGGAGTAAACATGTTTAAAAACTTCATAAAATTATTTTTGGGGGCCATCACATGAAATCCCCAATATTCATTTTGCTGTTATCTAAATGCAGTAATTAATGGTGCTTATTAATTATTAATTTATAGGAGACAAGTTCGATTTTATTGCGAGCATAAATTGTGCGATTTTTCGGGTGGTCTTTGCTTATTATCCATCGTGTGAATATCGATATTTCTGCAACATTTTCCAGCTTTGGCAATCAAACAAAAAACAAAAAAAAAGATCAAAGCCATGCAGAGCCGATGGAATTATAGGATATTAATATTTGATGTGAAGGCTAGAGGCTAAGTCGTTTCTTATTATATTTATTATTCATAAAACAGATTTAATTGTTTGTTGTTTGCATATACTTATAAGCGAAGCGCTGTAAAACAAAAATAAACGTACGTCGTAGACTCTTCACAATATGTCAATATATAATAAGTACATAGGCGTGTGTTAACTTAACTCAGTGTGCTGTGAATTACTTAAAAGTTTTTTTTTCTATGTTCTTTCAGTTTTCGTTGTAAACAATTTAGATTACGATCTTCTATACTTTCCAGTAACTACTGGACGTGACGACAGCCGCCGGGTGCGGTGACAAAAAATCAGTCAAAGGAACCCATGAGTATACCTACTGTGATGTTATCGCTGTTTCAAATCAAACATACATATATTTTGTGTTGTATAGGTTTTGGGAAAGGGTGACGTGGAATGCCACTATTATAGACAAGAATTTTTGAAGTGTGTCAGTTTTTTCCTAGCTGTTATAGTAATTTCAAAATGTCTACTTACTTACTTTTTTTTATAACTTGCAAACTATAGAGAATTAGGAGGTGACCATTGCACACAACTAGTGTCATATCTCCTGTATTTAAAACTGTATTTTGATGACCGACATTCAAAAAACAAATGAATAAAGTCATTTTTTCCTAGCTGTTGTAGTAATTTCAAAATGTCTACTTACTTACTTTCTTTTATAACTTGCAAACTATAGAGAATTAGGAGGTGACCATTGCACACAATCTAGTGAAATATCTTCTGTATTTAAAACTGTATTTTGATGGCTGACATTCAAAAAAACAAATGAATAAAGTCATTTTTTCCTAAGCTGTTATAATAATTTCAAAATGTCTACTTACTTACTTTTTTTTATAACTTGCAAACTATAGAGAATTAGGAGGTGACCATTGCACACAATCTAGTGTCATATCTCCTGTATTTAAAACTGTATTTTGATGACTGACATTCAAAAAAACAAATGAATAAAGTCATTTTTTCCTAGCTGTTATAGTAATTTCAAAATATCTACTTACTTACTTTTTTTTATAACTTGCAAACTATAGAGAATTAGGAGGTGACCATTGCACACAATCTAGTGTCATATATCCTGTATTTAAAACTGTCTTTTGATGACTGACATTCAAAAAAACAAATGAATACAGTCATTTTTTCCTAGCTGTTATAGTAATTTCAAAATATCTACTTCCTTACTTTTTTTATAACTTGCAAACTATAGAGAATTAGGAGGTGACAATTGCTCACAATCTAGTGTCATATCTGCTGTATTTAAAACTGTATTTTGACGACTGACATTCAAAAAACAAATGAATAAAGTCATTTTTTCCTAGCTGTTATAGTAATTTCAAAATGTCTACTTACTTACTTTTTTTATAACTTGCAAACTATAGAGAATCAGGAGGTGACAATTGCTCACAATCTAGTATCATATCTGCTGTATTTAAAACTGTATTTTGACGACTGACATTCAAAAAACAAATGAATAAAGTCATTTTTTCCTAGCTGTTATAGTAATTTCAAAATGTCTACTTACTTACTTTTTTATTTAACTGGCAAACTATAGAGAATTAGGAGGTGACCATTGCACACAATCTAGTGTCATATCTCTTGTATTTAAAACTGTATTTTGATGACCGACATTCAAAAAACAAATGAATAAAGTCATTTTTTCCTAGCTGTTGTAGTAATTTCAAAATGTCTACTTACTTACTTTCTTTTATAACTTGCAAACTATAGAGAATTAGGAGGTGACCATTGCACACAATCTAGTGTCATATCTTCTGTATTTAAAACTGTATTTTGATGACTGACATTCAAAAAAACAAATGAATACAGTCATTTTTTCCTAAGCTGTTATAGTAATTTCAAAATGTCTACTTACTTACTTTTTTTTATAACTTGCAAACTATAGAGAATTAGGAGGTGACCATTGCACACAATCTAGTGTCATATCTCTTGTATTTAAAACTGTATTTTGATGACCGACATTCAAAAAACAAATGAATAAAGTCATTTTTTCCTAGCTGTTGTAGTAATTTCAAAATGTCTACTTACTTACTTTCTTTTATAACTTGCAAACTATAGAGAATTAGGAGGTGACCATTGCACACAATCTAGTGTCATATCTTCTGTATTTAAAACTGTATTTTGATGACTGACATTCAAAAAAACAAATGAATAAAGTCATTTTTTCCTAAGCTGTTATAATAATTTCAAAATGTCTACTTACTTACTTTTTTTTATAACTTGCAAACTATAGAGAATTAGGAGGTGACCATTGCACACAATCTAGTGTCATATATCCTGTATTTAAAACTGTCTTTTGATGACTGACATTCAAAAAAACAAATGAATACAGTCATTTTTTCCTAGCTGTTATAGTAATTTCAAAATATCTACTTACTTACTTTTTTTATAACTTGCAAACTATAGAGAATTAGGAGGTGACAATTGCTCACAATCTAGTGTCATATCTGCTGTATTTAAAACTGTATTTTGACGACTGACATTCAAAAAACAAATGAATAAAGTCATTTTTTCCTAGCTGTTATAGTAATTTCAAAATGTCTACTTACTTACTTTTTTATTTAACTGGCAAACTATAGAGAATTAGGAGGTGACCATTGCACACAATCTAGTGTCATATCTCCTGTATTTAAAACTGTATTTTGATGACTGACATTCAAAAAAACAAATGAATAAAGTCGTTTTTTTCTAGCTGTTATAGTAATTTCAAAATGTCTACTTACTTACTTTTTTTTATAACTTGCAAACTATAGAGAATTAGGAGGTGACAATTGCACATGCTCCTGTATAAAAATGCCAGCAATAGGATCAATTCCTGGCATTAAAAAAAAACGTACCATATTTTGGATCGTTCCATTTTTGTGCGTCCAAAAAATTTACTACTTTTTTATACAATTCTCAATTTTTGACATATTTATTTCTAAACAAAACAAAGATATTTCCAATTGTGCGGCACGCGTTTTATCTCCAAGGTTAGATCTCTAAACTTCGGGCCACACTTCTGTGAATTGACTCGACATTCGAAAACTACCTACACATATCCAAAAAATGCATATTATAATAAAAATAATAACACGACGAGAGTTTTTACGTGAAGTCTTAATTGAATCATATTCGTGCAGCTCACGTATACCACCGGTTTTGGTTCAAAAGATAAGCAATTCAAATAAAATATTATGTTTCAACAAAATTTGTTTTGTTGTGTAGTGAAAAAAATGTCAAAGCCATCATTATATGAGATAAGATGAATTATTTGGTCACGATCAGTACCGCATGGTACTATAAAGTATATCTGATTTAATTGCTGTTGGTTTTTTCGGACATCGCCCACAATTTTCCTTGTAAATTTTATTTATAGCCACAATAAAATTTAATATTTAGAAAAGAAAACCATCACAGACGCATTTAAGATTAGAATCTAAAAATTCGAACTGTATTCCTGCTCAAGTGCTCAACAACTCAACCCACGATAAAGCATTATTATAATCAGGATAAATTCAAATGCCAAACATTTTTTCCTTGTAGTCCCTTTCGCAGCAAATTAATTATAAATATTAATCAGCTCTTATCTGTACTTAAATCGATGATGTTCCTGAAAGATCAGTGGCTTCACTATTCATATTCATATCTGCAAATCTTCTCGTATTCGAAATCCTTATTGCCATTCAAGCAAATATCCTTTAAGATCAAGTCACATTCATTCGTAAAATAAGCCAGTATATAACTTCAAAGATATTTCCTTTTAATTGAATATAGCATATCTATAGACTTCGTTTCCTTTTAGATAAAACGTCTTAATCATGTCTCATCAACATTTACAATTTCATTTAAAGCTCCTACACTAATTAATTTCTTGGCATCAAGTTCACCTAGCAACAAAAAATATTTGTATCCAAGGTATAAAAGAAACAATGGCGGATTTGATGACATTTATGTGTAGGTAAATTAAAACCGTATAGAGTAGTTGTTCTTGATCAATCTATTGGAGCAGTACGGGCACGTTTTTGATTACATTGCACAATCGGATATTGGTTTACTGGAAATTAAACACCGACGATGATTAGTCTTGTGTGAAATCCCGACATTATTTCCATTTACTCGTTGGGGATTTTATTTCAATATTTAATCGTCATCAAAGCCATGGAATTGACAAAACATAAGTTTACTCGACTTGGAAATCAAGATTTGTTATGTGTGGATTTGGTAAAAAAAATAGTGGTGTGATAAGTCGTGAGGCACCCTATATAAATAACAAAATTTCCTTTTTTAGATTCAGAACTAACCAAAATTAAACTCTTCTTAAAGAATTTTGTAAAAAAAATTAGGAGGTGTGCATAAGTCGTGAACCACCACCAACAACAAATTTTGATTTCCCAGATAAATCAACTAAAATTGAGCATTTTTTTTATTTCTTATACGAAATAATCGTGATTTTTTAGACCTCTAAATTTTCTCTATTATAAATTTCCTCTATTTCGTAAATAACGAAAATTTGGGGTTATGCAAAGTAGTAAAATTTGAACTTTGTGGAACACTAGATATTTGGGCGTAATATCTGTTTTATAGATCCACATCTGTAGAACAATTGGTTTTATCAAGCGATTTCGGTTGTGTCCATATCTAAATTTGTGCGGTTCGATGGACATTCACCCTTGGAAGTGGTAATACAATTTTACAGTCAATATATGCCCAACAAGGTTTGTTCACTCTTGTCCTGCTGCTGTATTACTCAATAAACCGTGTGGACCACAAAACAGTTCCAATTTATTTGAGGATAGACAGTCGACGAAACGACCAAACATTAACTAGTACCAAATAATCGGGACCTGGAAGGAACAGGCTAGCGAAAAGGGACGGTCTAACTAAACTACTACATGGTGGTGGTGCAATTCTGTTTTACGCGTACTGGAGCAACTGATAATGAGAGGAAGCCGCCAGTGACCGGCCATCGAAGGGGACCGTTCAATTGCCCTGTTTAATGGAAACACTTTCATCTGAAAACCTTAACGGATCAACCGAACCATCAGGGGGAGACTTCGCTTTTATTTTCCGGTAATTCAGAGTAACGACTTTCGAACGTAAACTACGGTTTCATTAAATTGGCGGTTATAATATGACAGTCACATTTTTATACTTTTGATCGCCTCATCTGATTTAAAATATCTGATGTGTCCAACACATGATCTTTCCAATTTATAAAATAGCACACAACACTCCAACAAAATTAGTTCTCTGTGTCAGCACTTAAAATCCCCCCCTCTCTAATTTCCATCTATAACACCTCGCCATCGAAATAAAAACAATTACCATCGAAAAGCCCAATTACAAATTCAAACATACAAACAGCAATATTGGTAAAATCAAAAGAGCGTCGATGTGCGAAGGGCCGGCAGCGGGGGGTGGGCTCTGGCTCAATAACAGATATAGAGCAAAATGTTGATGTACAATCAACCAAATGAATACCGTACACATCATCCCACCACATCGTCAAAGCAAAATTGATCTGACGCACTCCACACTCACACACATGTGAACGTAGTAGTAATACCACAAAACCAAAACCTCGGTTAATATGTTTAACACCTAACCTGCCTAGCTGTTTGCACTGATACCCCCGGCTCTCTTGCAAATGAGAAGGGCGGTTGGCAATACTGATAGATGTGTCTACATTTGGTCATGCCTGCAATTGATATTGTGGCTTTTCGGGTAGCTATACGGATTTTCCAATGGAATGACTAGATGGGAATTGAACAAATTTGTTGTCATTGTGAAGTGGGAGGGGGGGAAGTGGACACAGTTTTTCTATTTTCACTGTATGTGAATATAATAATCTGCGGAAAAGTGACATTATTCATTTGTTTTTTTGAATGTCAGTCATCAAAATACAGTTTTAAATACAGGAGATATGACACTAGATTGTGTGCAATGGTCACCTCCTAATTCTCTATAGTTTGCAAGTTATTAAAAAAAAGTAAGTAAGTAGACATTTTGAAATTACTATAACAGCTAGGAAAAAGGACTTTATTCATTTGTTTTTTGAATGTCAGTCATCAAAATACAGTTTTAAATACAGGAGATATGACACTAGATTGTGTGCAATGGTCACCTCCTAATTCTCTATAGTTTGCAAGTTATTAAAAAAAGTAAGTAAGTAGACATTTTGAAATTACTATAACAGCTAGGAAAAAGGACTTTATTCATTTGTTTTTTGAATGTCAGTCATCAAAATACAGTTTTAAATACATGAGATATGACACTAGATTGTGTGCAATGGTCACCTCCTAATTCTCTATAGTTTGCAAGTTATTAAAAAAAAGTAAGTAAGTAGACATTTTGAAATTACTATAACAGCTAGGAAAAAATGACTTTATTCATTTGTTTTTTGAATGTCAGTCATCAAAACACAGTTTTAAATACAGGAGATATGACACTAGATTGTGTGCAATGGTCACCTCCTAATTCTCTATAGTTTGCAAGTTATTAAAAAAAAGTAAGTAAGTAGACATTTTGAAATTACTATAACAGCTAGGAAAAAATGACTTTATTCATTTGTTTTTTGAATGTCAGTCATCAAAATACAGTTTTAAATACAGGAGATAGGACACTAGATTGTGAGCAATTGTCATCTCCTAATTCTTACTATCTTGCAAGTTGTAAGAGGCAGTAGAAATTTTGAAATGACTAAGCAAATCACACAAGTTAGTTTGAGGTTAGATACAGCATATAGAAAAATGATTCAAAGTACCAAAACTAAACACCAATTCCTACAAATGTCTTTTTCATATAATTATTCCTCTCACGCCACCGCGGATGCTAAAATATCAGGAATATCAATGAAACCCCTCCACAATTTCCCATTCTATATCTATAAAACTTAGATAGCCACTGTTTAAGCTCGGTACGTGTTCTTTTTCACCCCGCAATCGGAGTGCCATCTCGTTGACATATGAGCCCTAGCTATATATATAGTCACATATTTGCAATTTTTCCGTCTGCATCGTCATATGTTGTAATGTCCTGCAATTTGTAGCTGGAGCTCTCGAGTGTAATAAAGATATTACCAGGACGGCACTGTAAGAATAACATTTCAGAATTGCACATTATATGTAGTGTGCGAGCGCAATGATTTTATTGTTAACATATGGGTGAGGGTGAAAGGGGGAATCGCGCGAAATTTTACAGTTTCATTACGAGATTAATGATGAAGCTTGGTAGACAAAGAAAGCCATCGTTTCCATTAGACATTATTGAAAAGTGTGCTGCAATATCTCAAATAGGGTGTATCTATAGCTATAGCTATACTATAGCATAGCGTCCCTTTGCCCCCTACCCCTCACATCGCTTCCATCTTCGGTTGATATCAGGTCTCATTTGTATATCTGTCAGTGTCAGTTATTTTAAGTCACAACCCCTATAACAGCGTCTCTTTCAAATCTATATTATTCGGGGCGAAGAAGACAACAAAAAGTGACACAGCACACACACACTGAAAAAAAAATACAATCATCAATTTCTTAAGATTATCTGCTATATTATATTGTACACATAATGATTATTTATTTAGTTTTATTGTAGTTAAACGCGCCAGCACAATTCAAACATAAACAGTAGCTTTAAAATGATTAAAGTATATCGAAATATATATACATGTATATATGGCATATAATCCTAATCCGATTGGTCTGTTGAATACAAATATGGCTTTAAAATGTATATTTTGTGGATGAAATATTGTCTATTCTCTTACTGTCAACTCGATGTTTTATCGGATAAAGTTGGTTTCTTAGGATGCTGTCAATTCGTAATCCCAGAATTTATCGCTGTTTTATACGAACGATTCGAAGGCGGCCGTGGATGTGACGGTGTTACTTTAGACACCATGTAGGTATTTGAAACATTAAAAGGTTTCTGGGCTATAATAAAAAATCTGTACACTTTTTTTAGAATGGCAAAAAGAAGAAATGATCAGACATGACAAAGAAGAAGGCAGAAATGATCAAATTTAGAAAAAAGAATACTGAAAGAATGACAAAGAAGAAAATATTGTACACAGTGTGTCATGTGGAGTTGAAGAATATAAATAATCGAACTGGATCACTTGATTTTAGATCAGAACAACAAAAGAAGAAGGCAGAAATGATGAAATTTACAAGGAAGAATACTGAAAAAATGACAAAGAAGAAAATATTTTCCGCAGTTTGTCATGTGGAGTTGAAGAATATAAATAATAGAACTAGATCACTTGATTTTAGATCAGAACAACAAAAGAAGAAGGCAGAAATGATGAAATTTACAAGGAAGAATACTGAAAAAATGACAAAGAAGAAAATATTTTCCGCAGTTTGTCATGTGGAGTTGAAGAATATAAATAATAGAACTAGATCACTTGATTTTAGATCAGAACAACAAAAGAAGAAGGCAGAAATGATGAAATTTACAAGGAAGAATACATGAAATGACAAAGAAGAAAATATTTTACACAGTGTGTCATGTGGAGTTGAAGAATATAAATAATCGAACTGGATCACTTGATTTTAGATCAGAACAACAAAAGAAGAAGGCAGAAATGATGAAATTTACAAGGAAGAATACTGAAAAAATGACAAAGAAGAAAATATTTTCCGCAGTTTGTCATGTGGAGTTGAAGAATATAAATAATAGAACTAGATCACTTGATTTTAGATCAGAACAACAAAAGAAGAAGGCAGAAATGATGAAATTTACAAGGAAGAATACTGAAAAAATGACAAAGAAGAAAATATTTTCCGCAGTTTGTCATGTGGAGTTGAAGAATATAAATAATAGAACTAGATCACTTGATTTTAGATCAGAACAACAAAAGAAGAAGGCAGAAATGATGAAATTTACAAGGAAGAATACATGAAATGACAAAGAAGAAAATATTTTACACAGTGTGTCATGTGGAGTTGAAGAATATAAATAATCGAACTGGATCACTTGATTTTAGATCAGAACAACAAAAGAAGAAGGCAGAAATGATGAAATTTACAAGGAAGAATACTGAAAAAATGACAAAGAAGAAAATATTTTCCGCAGTTTGTCATGTGGAGTTGAAGAATATAAATAATAGAACTAGATCACTTGATTTTAGATCAGAACAACAAAAGAAGAAGGCAGAAATGATGAAATTTACAAGGAAGAATACTGAAAAAATGACAAAGAAGAAAATATTTTCCGCAGTTTGTCATGTGGAGTTGAAGAATATAAATAATAGAACTAGATCACTTGATTTTAGATCAGAACAACAAAAGAAGAAGGCAGAAATGATGAAATTTACAAGGAAGAATACATGAAATGACAAAGAAGAAAATATTTTACACAGTGTGTCATGTGGAGTTGAAGAATATAAATAATCGAACTGGATCCCTTGATTTTAGATCAGAACAACAAAAGAAGAAGGCAGAAATGATGAAATTTACAAGGAAGAATACTGAAAAAATGACAAAGAAGAAAATATTTTCCGCAGTTTCTCATGTGGAGTTGAGAATATAAATAATCGAAGTGAGTCAATTGATTCTAGATCAGGACGACTAAAGAAGAAGGCAGAACTGATCAGATTCGAAAGGAAAAGAAGAAAATGTTTTAAAGTTTGTCATTTGAAATTGATGACAAAGAAGAGACTTTGCAGAAAATTTCTTGCAATTTTGATTGTGACACCAAAAAAGAAGAAAACTTCGACCTACCACCACACTTATTGAGGTTAGATTTCAAACTGAATGAATTTATTATTTTGTATATAACAGAACTTGTGGATATATTTTTTATGTGAAAGTTTCTACGCTTCCCCTTCTTGAAATGTTGTAAAGGTACATAAGAGAGCCACTTAGAAATTCTGAGACATTATAGGAAAATGTGATACAATCAGCCATAACCATTAAAACAACTAATTGAAAAGATGATATAAAATGGCAGTGTTTATATCGGCAGTGTGAGAGCACCAGCTACCCATTAAACCCTCTTTCGAAAGGGATCATGAAAAGGGGCAGTAAAACCAAGCGATATTTCCCAAGCGCGTATGGGTTATAGAGAGTTGTATAGACAGCCAGTTGATTGCCGATTTTACCAATATAAGGCCCAATGAACGCTGCTAGGAACAGATACGGACTTTTACGATACGATACCAATTAGCGTTATGGCCCTGTGTGTACGGCACTAGCCCTACTTCGGGGGCACTTTCTTTACACTACTTACGTTGTGTGCTATTAACAGTAAGACATAACATGCACTCGTAAATAACGCATACTACGACTCAATCGGTTTGTCTTAATTGGGTACAGGGAAACGGTCCCTGGATATTTTGACATGTTTATTTGTAGATAGTGAAATCTGATTTTAAATTCAATTTTTTCGTGTGCATGGGGGGAAAACTGACCACCATTGAGAGTTGTTTCAATTCCACTGGGATGCGTTTAGTGGTTTATAGACAAATTTTGTTAGGGGTGGATTTTACGGTTGACTTAACAATTTTTCACACACTATAAAATATTGTATCGATGTTTCGGTTTTATGCTTTTTTCTGACCTCAAAATTGAACTTTTTTTGAGGCATATAGAAGCAGGTGGTCCAATCCCATCCAAGAATACATCATAGAGCCCCCCAACGCTCGATGGTCACTTGTCCATCTAACCTGTCAAACTCCCAGGCATATATACCTTTGATCGCGGTTGGCCAGTAATTACACAGCCTACTCCGATACACTTAATTATAAATGGTGAATCGAGCTGGTTAAACGGTTTTTAATTGGTTGTCAACTTGTTATTCGATAGCAGCGCTGTTCACTTGTTTTTTTCTGGTGTTATAGGATTATAATCGTGCCACATCAAATTTTTTAAACACAGGTTGGTTGTAACACTATTAAATAGAAGCCATGAAAAAGGGATAATTACTAGTTGGGAAGAAGTGAAATTCCCCTATGTGAAGTCATGGGTATCTATGATATCATATAAATGTGCACAAAATGAAATGATAATATTAGGGTTGAATCAATTGATTTACAGCAGTTTCGTCTCAAACGGTATAAGTAATCAAAACCAAACAATGTGCTACCTTTGTAGCAGCTTTTGTTTTGTTTGTGGAAACAACTAAGATAATTCACGTGACTACCTTACCACTACTGCTTCCCAGTTTTCCAAATTTGCATATGCTAAGATGGTGATGGTGGAATTCAAACACAACACACTAACACACACATAGACACTGAAGGCAAATGCGGGAATTGTATTTTCACAAAATGCACACAGTTCAATTATTAAACGTTGCTAGGATATATATTTCAATAATATTTACTCGGTTGTGGAACAAACAGCTTACAGAATGCATCACATTAGCACTTGATTGGAATTTCAATGTGCTAAGGAAATTTATTAAGGACCTAAATGTACCTAAATCTTTCTTTTAGAGATAGCTATAGTCTAAAAACAGATTTTGGTTAATCTCGGTTATATCACTTTGTGACCACCCCTCGTACATACCATAGCACACTCAACTTAAACCTCTAAACCGTTTTTTAATGTTGTTGTTGTCGAAATGGAATTCCGACAGAAAGTCTATATAAATCATGCTGATACTATTCAGATATAAATTCAAAATCTGAAATAAATTATCATGTTGTCATTGAGCATTACACTGTTGAATACGAATATTTAGCTAGACTATATTTTGCTTTGAAATCCTTAAAGACCTTGTCGAATGATGGCGCGACATAAATCTTACCAACTTGCTTGGAATTACGATGATTATGGAAAAACAGTTGATGAGCGTTTTAGTTTTCATCTAACCTCAATAAGTTAAAATTTTAATCATACTAGAAAACTTGGCAAAACTGTATTAGGCGGGCTTTTTGGATCCGACTCAAGCTTAATTACGTAGAGGGCGCTGACGCTTCTTTCCATCATAAAGCATAAATACGTAATGTATATGCCGAAGATTCTATCACATCGTAAAGCATTTTGGAAGTTTAAAGTTTTTCAAAAGGTTCCTATCGGAGCCATAGTTTGCCAAGTTAACGGTACAACTGGGAGAAATTATCAGGACAGTGTAGTGGAGCGCAGCCATTTCAAATATCTCCTGAATATTTAACGATAATGCCCTGAGAATGGCACACTTTTATATTCATATGCCAATATATCAAGCGAGCGTGGAATTTGTCGTCGAAACATTTGCATGTTTTTTCAAAGCATCATCGCTGGCTTAATTGCCCCCCGGTGGAGTGAGTGGTGGTAGGGGCGGCGCACTACGTCAAGTTAAGAATATATGTGTATTTATTCCGGCAGCCGACATATCCGGATTCAGGAGCATTTAGCTAGTTTCCGGACGGAAATACCTCCGGAGCTGTGGTCTTACCCCGGATTCGAATACTGAACCTGGGCGTATTATACTGTGAAGTGCCTGGACTAGGAACTGCCCAAGATATTCATTCCTGATGCTGCTGCTGCTGCTGGTGGTGGTGGTGGTGGTGGTGCTTAACAATTATATCCAGAAAGTGGTTTGGATCTCATTAATTAAAGACTAAATTAAATTATTTTTGTGTGTGTATGTTAGAATTATTTTCAGGTAGCATGTCACAACCCTCCGTCTCTCTCACTCTTAAAAATTAAACTCTTTAGCCAACTTTTACTCCACTTGTCGTCACTCGCCCCTTGTCTTATTATTTGTGTATATTTCAGAATAGTCTCAAAATCAGCACGTAATCCCACTTCTGATATCTTTTTTTAGTTCCACTAAACTACCAATGCAAGCACTTTATAACCTATTAGTTTTCAGAAGTAAAATTTTCTGAGCTCTTAGTCAATTTGATGTCCTAACTAACTAAATACTTAAACATTTTCCAATTTTCAAGGTTCGTTACCATAATTATTTCGAAACCCTCATTAGATTTTTATCAAATTTCCATCCTAAGGTACTAAAAATTTATTATTAGTTCAAATAAACTATCCTCTGTCATCATACCATACATAAGATGAATTTCTTTATGCAAAATACCAAGTGGTCCAATCCGTTACTCGCCGAGTTTGCCATTCTATTCATGTACAGTAATTCCATGGCGTACTGTATTTGTTTTTAGATGTAAATCATAAAATTCTTTGTTTGGTATCCAACAACAACAATAACTAAGTGCGTTGTAAAATTTGCTTGTGATAAATTTAAATTGTTATATTATTCAATTAGTGGAGGCTTTATGGTTTTATTTACGAAATATAGCAAAATTTTTTTTGTAGGAATTATTAACTTTACGTAAATGTGCTTAAGTAGTTCAGGGTTCTGTATAATTTAATATACTTCCTAAAAATTCCAAGTAAATAATTTTAATGGGGTTAGAGGATATTCCACATGGTTCTACTTAGATCCCTAGATATTAAGATCAACCGAAAAAAAAATTGTTGCTCAGTTCGAACAACCAAAAAATTATTATTAGTATGCGTCAGTTTCGATGCACCCTGTATAACCATAGATAAAAACAATAACTAGATACCAATGTATATAAATGTTTGCAGATTTCCCCTTGACTCACCGACTGCAAATCCACAATGGTAGCAGGACACAAAGACACGATCAGGGGTTGTTTGCTTGTTGAGCCATTTGCCGGAAACCTCAAGTGAACCCCCTTAAATCTAGTAGCCAAGTGGGCAAATAAAAAAAATAAGGAAGAATGCCCTTTTATCCCCTAAATTCAGTCTATTTTATTCGCTACTATCTGTCACTATCGTTGTTTAGGAATATTTATCGTCCGAGAAAGTGGAGACGTCTGTTTTGTGGACGCCCGTTTGTCGATTTCGATGAAGCAACGCACCCTTTTTTATTTGCTGATTTATCTTTAGAGGCTTCTTTCGATATATAAAGACTTATTTTTTAGTAGAGAGATAGAACTAAACTAATTGGCGGGAAATTTAAAATACTTTACTCGATTTCCCGCCAAATATTTTACTTCCAATTCTGCCAACACAAAAAATTGACTGTGATAATACAGTGGGGGAGTGGGGGGTTATTTGGAATACCACTTGACTGATGTGTTGGGATAATGCAGAGATCTGAAACCGGCAATCGCTACTACTATATCACCATCAAACTACTAATATACATGTCAATAGATGGGCGACAGGCGATGCGGACACGTGACTTACTATCCACAATTAGCTCGGCCATTAACATACTCCCCAGTATGCAGATTGCTACGCATATGTCACTTTGGACCCCCCATCCAACATTTTCAGGTACCATATACAATGGCCATCAATCGCAAATGGTCTGACTGAAATTTATCAAAATTCCGTTGTTATAGTGTTGTGCGTGTGTTGTTCTTGGAGGCCTAATATGCGGATGCTGTATGGGAAAATAGGGTGGAAAACTTCCGGTGGTGGAATAGTAGGAAACGTCTCAATCTAGGCTAGGACGTTTTCATTAAAGGGAAACCACCCTGTGTGCAATGTAGCAAGTTTTAGATCGGTTTAACACGGAATGGGGGTAACTGATGGGAATTTACAAAAAAATGTGGCTAGAGTCCCGCTAAACGACATTCTAATGGAAATAAGTAGAACATTTTTTTTATAATTATTTAATTCCTGGATTCTCAGTGAAGTCTATTCAAATTTTTTTGTCTAAAGTCGAAGATCCAACTGCAAACTATCTATGCTCCTTCCAGTGTCTATCGGTTTGATTTTATAGTGAATTCATTCGGCCATTCGCTTCCCCGAAGGGGTGAATTTAGAAAGGAAATCTATGTAGCATTGTAAAACATAGCAGGCCATGGCCTGTCGAGATCGAAGGGGCGTCGAGACGTTTCTTATATTGATATCTGACCATCTATCTTACACCACTTTAGGGTAACATCACGTCGTTCAAAGAGAGTGGGGGTGCCCAAGTTTTATTCGAATTAATATTATTTTTTCTCGTTGGATTTAACAAACAGGATTACCACCGTGTGTGCACATGGGCAATTAATAAATCCCAATTGTAGCGGTAATTGTGTACATGACGTATCAGTTTTGACAGCAGATGGCGTTGTCATAAGTAATGTATTACATTGAATACAGAACATTATTCAGATAATATTCTAAGCTGACCGAATTAGTATGCAGCTTAAATACTTCACCCCCCACCACCCATTTTGTCATTAACATACACATCAGGAGGAAAACTACGTCAAATCAAAACAACAATTGAATGCAGATTGTGGAGGAGAACGAGGAGGTAAACTATAAACTATATATAATATCATGGAGATCAGATCATCATTGTGTATATTAATTTCCATTATACATCCATCGGTTCAATGTTAGGTTAGGTTGTAAATCAATTCAATGCAATTGGAGATGTAATTGTACAATAACAAATGACAGTCAGTAGTATCTATTGCATAATATAGACGCAATTCTAATTTGAATTGATGCTGTCAATGCAGGAATATAGTGAGGGGGGAGGGGTAGTTAGACCACAGACATACAAGTACAGTCGATGGAATATTCAATACAGTTAAATTTAAGTTTATTGGAGAGGCGGACCTTGAAACTTGAAGCTCGAAAATTATTTTAAAAAATCTAATTATTTCATAGTTTGCCAGGAAAATTTTTGATAAGCAGAAGTCCAGATTGATCTTAATCTCAAACTATAACAGAAATCTGTGCTGGTTGACGTGATGATTTTTTGGCGCCCCCCGTATAAATCGAGATTGGAGCTTTAAATACAGGAGATATGACACTAGATTGTGTGTAATGGTCACCTCCTAATTCTCTATAGTTTGCAAGTTATAAAAAAAGGAAGTAAGTAGACATTTTGAAATTACTATAACAGCTAGGAAAAAATGACTTTATTCATTTGTTTTTTGAATGTCAGTCATCAAAACACAGTTTTAAATACAGGAGACATGACACTAGATTGTGTGCAATGGTCACCTCCTAATTCTCTATAGTTTGCAAGTTATAAAAAAAAGTAAGTAAGTAGACATTTTGAAATTACTGTAACAGCTAGGAAAAAATGACTTTATTCATTTGTTTTTTGAATGTCAGTCATCAAAACACAGTTTTAAATACAGGAGACATGACACTAGATTGTGTGCAATGGTCACCTCCTAATTCTCTATAGTTTGCAAGTTATAAAAAAAAGTAAGTAAGTAGACATTTTGAAATTACTATAACAGTTAGGAAAAAATGACGTTATTCATTTGTTTTTTCGAATGTCAGTCATCAAAAGACAGTTTTAAATACAGGAGATATGACACTAGATTGTGTGCAATGGTCACCTCCTAATTCTCAATAGTTTGCAAGTTATAAAAAAAAGTAAGTAAGTAGACATTTTGAAATTACTATAACAGCTAGGAAAAAATGACGTTATTCATTTGTTTTTAGGAATGTCAGTCATCAAAAGACAGTTTTAAATACAGCAGTAATGACACTAGATTGTGTGCAATGGTCACCTCCTAATTCTCTATAGTTTGCAAGTTATAAAAAAAAGTAAGTAAGTAGACATTTTGAAATTACTATAACAGCTAGGAAAAAATGACGTTATTCATTTGTTTTTTTGAATGTCAGTCATCAAAAGACAGTTTTAAATACAGGAGATATGACAATAGATTATGTGCAATGGTCACCTCCTAATTCTCTATAGTTTGCAAGTTATAAAAAAAAGTAAGTAGACATTTTGAAATTACTATAACAGCTAGGAAAAATTGACTTTATTCATTTGTTTTTTTGAATGTCAGTCATCAAAAGACAGTTTTAAATACAGCAGTAATGACACTAGATTGTGTGCAATGGTCACCTCCTAATTCTCTTTAGTTTGCAAGTTATAAAAAAAAGTATGTAAGTAGACATTTTGAAATTACTATAACAGCTAGGAAAAAATGACTTTATTCATTTGTTTTTTTAAATGTCAGTCATCAAAAGGCAGTTTTAAATACAGGAGATATGACACTAGATTTTGTGCAATGGTCACCTCCTAATTCTCTATAGTTTGCAAGTTATAAAAAAAAGTAAGTAAGTAGACATTTTGAAATTACTATAACAGCTAGGAAAAAATGACTTTATTCATTTGTTTTTAGGAATGTCAGTCATCAAAAGACAGTTTTAAATACAGCAGTAATGACACTAGATTGTGTGCAATGGTCACCTCCTAATTCTCTATAGTTTGCAAGTTATAAAAAAAAGGAAGTAAGTAGACATTTTGAAATTACTATAACAGTTAGGAAAAAATGACGTTATTCATTTGTTTTTTCGAATGTCAGTCATCAAAAGACAGTTTTAAATACAGCAGTAATGACACTAGATTGTGTGCAATGGTCACCTCCTAATTCTCAATAGTTTGCAAGTTATAAAAAAAAGTAAGTAAGTAGACATTTTGAAATTACTATAACAGCTAGGAAAAAATGACGTTATTCATTTGTTTTTTTGAATGTCAGTCATTAAAAGACAGTTTTAAATACAGGAGATATGACACTATATTGTGTGTAATGGTCACCTCCTAATTCTCAATAGTTTGCAAGTTATAAAAAAAAGTAAGTAAGTAGACATTTTGAAATTACTATAACAGCTAGGAAAAAATGACGTTATTCATTTGTTTTTTTGAATGTCAGTCATTAAAAGACAGTTTTAAATACAGGAGATATGACACTAGATTGTGTGCAATGTAATTATTTCATAGTTTGCCAGGAAAATTTTTGATAAGCAGAAATCCAGATTGATCTTAATCTCAAACTATAACAGAAATTTGTGCTGGTTGACGTGATGATTTTTTGGCGCCCCCCGTATAAATCGAGATTGTAGCTTGCACTGCGTTCCCAACCCAAAAGTCCATTTCCTTTGTGATTTTCTGTTTGGTTTGTGGGCAAACTGTGAGCGAGCGCGTATCAATGTTGTCTCATATATCGGCGCAGTTCCTCTCTCGGGCGTTTCACCTTTGTTATATACCCTTGGAATGAGTAAGACCAGTATATAGTTTCAATGTAACGTCCACTTGCCGTCGGGCCGGCACTTTGAATGCCCCATTGTTCATCCATGGTTCAGATGTTTGAAACAATCATTTTGCTAACTTTAGTTCTGCACAGTGCATTTCCAAACTGACCACACCACCACCACCTCACCGCCGTGAAGTTATCTACATGGCTTCTTTATCATGGGGACGACACACCGTCACAATTGGATGTCGTCGTCTATCACCGACAACAAAATAATGCAAACTGCACTGTTATAGTGTGTGGTGTTATCAATAGGAATGGGAATGGCTCAGTTTGGTTTGGATCACTGAACTCTGGTCAATATAGTCCGGATAAATCACAACACAGTGAAGTTAGACGAGGAACGGTATACATGCCTACTACGATTTCAAGTCAACTTTATTAATTCTTGCCACATTTTTACAGTGGATACAGTTTTACATAGACAAAAAGAATTTTTCCCGCCATTTCTAAAAAGAAAATTTTTCATTGATGCATAGAGAAGTTAGTTAGAGTCAATTATATCCAAGCCCCTCATTAACAACAATAACACTGACCAAACAACTCGCCAAGTTTCCATATAGTTTTGGTCACTCTTCCCCCAACGAAACTAAAATTTTCAACAAGTAAGTAAGTTGCTGAGATGAATTGGTGTGAAACGTCCAGCAACGAAGCGAAACTGCTGGGGTCACCTATTATCCAAATCACTCCCCACCACCACCACCACCTCAATGGCTTTGGTTTTCAATTTGATAATATCAACTCGAGGAGTGGGGGTGGGGGTTTGTTGGATAAATAAAAGTGGAAAACAACGTTTTATATGCTATAATAAGAGCGACTGATTGCATGTAATCCCCTCTCTTGGAGAGACGACGGCAAATTATAAGATTAAAGACAGTTGCAAGGACCCTTTGACTTGGAGATTAACCATTATTTATAGGGTCATGTCTGATACATCGCACTGTATAGCCAATCAGTGATCATTCGAGTATAGTAATTTACAATTAACTACGCTGCGTCTTCTTCTGTTGATATTTTAAGACCAAATTACGCTCTATTGAAAGTAATCTATAACAAACCAATTTTGCCGTCAATATTGTTAGTTTAACTTGTAGAAAAGTGAGGTATGATCAGGGTTATGGCATGGTAAATCACAACCATATGGTCCAAACTGCTCTAAGACCATAAATTTTAGACAATATAATGAGAATTTATGGTGGTATTAACGGCCGCTTGCAGTTTTTATTTAGTTTATTAGTTCGAATAATGCAATTGTTGTGTAACTAAAATAATAAAACTACAAATCTTGTCATTATAATCACGTCATTAAGATGAATTTCATGTTAAATAAGACAGTGGACCAAGTTATTAGTTATCTAGGATTCAAACCTCTTCGCGTTCTATTCGATAAATTATTCAATTCTCCGATCAGATTCCATATTTGTACCCCGCATCATCCACATAAAATACAAAACTTGTTGAACCTTGATTCGACCTCCTGCTGTGGGGCACATCATGATATAGGTAATCTACCTAACCTACTGTTTTGCGCCCGTGAAATAGAAAGAAATGGAAGTAGCCCTCCTCTGGTGACTGTACATTCCCCTGTCACCCGAACTAACGTGTTTGATGCGAGATGCGATGCTTTACTCAATTCCATATTCATTAATTTGTAAATTATAATGGTCAATCAAGATAAGAAAAACAGAAGAGTGTGTTTCAATATTAATATGTTGTGTTGGATTGGAAGGTGTCGGGTGGAAAAAAATTATTGGTTTGAGGAGGTTGTGATGCGTTGGAAGTTTTACAACTAAAATTGTAGTTTACATATTATCGCACTTGTTGCATAAAATATTTTATGTCCAAAATTAGAAGCTCACTTCAGAAATTGATCATTTTAGTTCTTTTTCCATAAAAACTGGCATAAAAGTTGTAAACCTCAACAGATTTCGATTCTGTTCACTGTTTTACATATTTTACTTCAATCAAAATGAAAATCTGTTTATGTCTAAAATTAGAAGTTTCTAATTTTGGATATAAAATATTAAAATATTGAGAGATATTAAAATAAAACAGTTAAGTTAGAAATTTGAAGTTTTTGAAATTTCGATTTTTGCACTCCAAAACTACAAAACGAAAGTCAATAGAATTTTCTTGATGTTTTTTTAATAAAACAGATATTCTTCATTGTAAATCTGCAAAATTTTCTAAAATCCAACCAGTGGTTCCAAAGAAAGAATTTTTTTAAAACAGCCAAGTCTGGAAAGTGAAATTTTTGAAATTTCGATTTTTGCACTCAAAAACTACCAAACGAAAGCCAATAGAACTTTCTTGATGTTTTTTTAATAAAACAGATGTTCTTCATTGTAAATTTGCAAAATTTCCTAAAATCCAACTAGCGGTTCCAAAGAAAAAATTTTTCTAAAACAGCCAAGTCAGAATATTCCAGTTTTTGAAATTTCGATTTTTGCACTCAAAAACTACAAAACGAAAGTCAATAAAACTTTCTTGATGTTGTTTTAATAAAACAGTTATTCTTCATTGTAAATCTGCAAAATTTTCTAAAATGCAACCAGCGGTTCCAAAGAGACAATTTTTCTAAAACAGCCAAGTCAGAAATTCCAGTTTTTGAAATTTGGTTTTTTGCACTCAAAAACTACAAAGCGAAAGTCAACAGAACTTTGTTGATGTTTTTTTAATAAAACAGATATTCTTCATTGTAAATCTGCAAAATTTTCTAAAATGCAACCAGCGGTTCCAAAGAGAGAATTTTTCTAAAACGGCCAAGTCAGAAATTCCAGTTTTTGAAATTTGGTTTTTTGCACTCAAAAACTACAAAGCGAAAGTCAACAGAACTTTGTTGATGTTTTTTTAATAAAACAGATATTCTTCATTTTAAATCTGCAAAATTTCCTAAAATCCAACCAGCGGTTCCGAAGAAAGAATTTTTCTAAAACAGCCAAGTCAGAAAATTCCAGTTTTAAAAATTTCGATTTTTGCACTCAAAAACTACAAAACGAAAGTCAATAGAACTTTGTTGATGTTTTTTTAATAAAACAGATATTCTTTATTGTAAATCTGCAAAATTTTCTAAAATCCAACCAGCGGTTCCAAATAAAGAATTTTTCTAAAACAGCCAAGTCAGAAAAGTAAAGTTTTTGAAATTTCGATTTTGTGCTCAAAAACTACAAAACGAAACTCAACAGAACTTTCTTGATGTTTTTTTAATAAAACAGATATTCTTCATTGTAAATCTGCAAAATTTTCTAAAATCCAACCAGCGGTTCCAAAGAAAGAATTTTTCTAAAACAGTCAAGTCAGAAAATTCCAGTTTTTGAAATTTCGATTTTTGCACTCAAAAACTACAAAACGAAAGTCAACAGAACTTTCTTGATGTTATTTTAATAAAACAGATATTCTTCATTGTAAATCTGCAAAATTTTCTAAAATCCAACCAGCGGTTCCAAAGAAAGAATTTTTCTAAAACAGTCAAGTCAGAAAATTCCAGTTTTTGAAATTTCGATTTTTGCACTCAAAAACTACAAAACGAAAGTCAACAGAACTTTCTTGATGTTTTTTTTAATAAAACAGATATTCTTCACTGTAAATCTGCAAAATTTCCTAAAATCCAACCAGTGGTTCCAAAGAAAGAATTTTTCGAAAACAGCCAAGTCAGAAAATTCCAGTTGTTGCAATTTCAGTTTTTGCACTACAAAAATCCAAAACTAAAGACTAGAACTTGCATGACTTCTTTTAGATAGTAATAACTTAGTTATATCAGAATTTTTACATAAACTCTAACAGTGGTTCTAAAACTGTGAACTATTTAAATTTATATTATGTACTTTCTTAGGAATTTTAATCCTCTATCGCCTACTATACCCGACCTGTTAAAAATCCTTTGTCTACGCCTTTCGTCTACCAATTAAAACAATCCGTCGTCAATTGACATTGACATTGAAGCACAACATTAACTCGATCCCACCTATGGGCAATATTATGCATCAGGTTCAACATCATCGTTGTCTCTACACACAATTCCATCCAACTAATAAATATGTATTAAATATTAATACCCAAGAATATGGCTAATAATACGTTTTGTGTTTCTCAATATGAAATACGTCAGTCAAAGTTATATTGATACCAACTTAACCAAGCATCAGTGTGATGCTGGTGTGCACATATATTGGTTGGAGTGAAGTGGAGAGAAGCCCACAGTGAAGAAAAAAAACCGAAACGAAACGAACACTGAATGTATTTATGAAATGAAGCGAAAATGCGGTAGACTTTTTGATGTGGGATTGAAATGAAATGACTGACTGACAGCCCTACCAACCCACCAGTGTCAAAAAATCTTCGTATGATTGCATCTTACAGATTTTATGGTGATTGGACAGTGTTGGAATAATATATTGTAACACAAGCCGATTATACAAAAAAGAAACTTTGATACAACAAAGGAAATTGATTTTTTTTTCAATTTTCAGGTGGTGACATTTTTATAGATTATGGGAAGAATTGATATTCGTACAGAAAAAATGTAGGAGTATAATAATGCCCTTTGTCTACTTAACTTATAAAAACCAATCACAATTTTTTATGTATTTATTTAGAAATTTGCATATGAGGTTAGGTTAGACAGTTTCCATTAGAATTATCTCGATTTTCTACAAGACATCAAACAGAATCGAAATCTGTTGATGTTTTATGACACTTTTTATGGAACAAGAGCAAAAATGATCAATTTTTAAAGTGAGCTTATAATTTTGGATATAAAATAATAAAATATTGACAGATTTCCATTTTGATTAAAGTAAAATATGAAGTCTGTTGAGATTTACAACTTTATGACAATTTTCTAACTTGGCTGTTTTAGAAAAATTCTTTCTTTGGAACCGCTGGTTGGATTTTAGGAAATTTTGTAGATTTACAATGAAGAATACCTGTTTTATTAAAAAAACATCAATAAAGTTCTATTGATTTTCATTTTGTAGTTTTTGAGTGCAAAAAACCAAATTTAAAAAAGTTCAAATTTCTGACTTGGCTGTTTTACAAAAATGGTTGGATTTTTGAAAAATTAACAGTTTTACAATGATAAATATCTATTTTATCTAAAAAAATTCAATAAAGTTCTATTGACATTTATTTTGTAGTTTCTAAGTGCAAAAAACGAAATTTTAAAAAGTTCAATTTTCTGTCTTGGCTGTTTTAGAAAAATTCCAACTTTGGAACCGCTGGTTGGATTTTTGAAAAATTAACAGTTTTACAATGACAAATATCTATTTTATCTCAAAAAAGTCAATAAAGTTCTATTGACTTTGATTTTATAGTTTCTGAGTGCAAAAAACGAAATTTTAAAAAGTTCAATTTTCTGACTTGGCTGTGTTAGAAAAATTCTAACTTAGGAACCGCTGGTTGGATTTTTGGAAAATTAACAATTTTACACTGACAAATATCTGTTTTATCTAAAAAAAGTCAATAAAGTTCTATTGACTTTCACTTTGTAGTTTCTGAGTGCAAAAAATGAAATTTTAAAAAATTCAATTTTCTGACTTGGCTGTTTTAGAAAAATTCTAACTTTGGAACCGCTGGTTGGATTTTTGAAAACTTTGCAGTTTTACACAAGAAATATATCCATATATGTCCAAGAAAAAAAAAGAACTAAAAATAGAACCTTGTCCCACCCCCAACTACTTTGAAAGTACAACTACCATGTAACTCGTTAGATTCCAATCAATTCCGATGTAATTTATCCGCAGTTCCTCCACCAGCAAACAAAACTCAAATCTTGACTTGAGGAGCGCGCGCCCCAAAACCGCCACTTGGCGTATTATTGTGTTTATATTCGTTCGGCAGCACAAGCAGGGGTCGTAGGTGGGGCGCTTAAAGAGATAAAACAAAGGGGTTATAATCTTAGTAAAGTGCAGACACACAAACAGCCCAGCAATCTTGTAAAAATCTCTATTAAATTACGATCAGGTGTGCAAACAGATTTGCACAAGTCCCACATCGACTACAAGCTCCGTTCAGTCATCAACCAAAACGGCATAGCATCATCCCCAACTCCACTAGTGCGAAAAAGAAACACACACCGTCGAGGGTTCAAACAAAATTCCAAAATAAATCTGTTAGTGTGTTTGTCTAACTCGAGCTTAAGAACACTAATTATCAAACTTGGAAACTGTATTAAGATTACGCCAAGGTGAGGGTATTAAATATTGTCAATTTAGCAATTTACAAAGTTCTGGCCCCCGTGATTTTCTGTGTTATTATAGATAATGGTATGCTAAATGCGTTGACTTTGCCGTAAGAGTTTACTTTAGTATGTTATTTGACAGGTGACGGCTTACAAAGCGTTTTAGGTTATGTTCACACACACACTCTAAGCTAATCCAAAATCACGTCAGAATTTCTAATCAGCATTCAGAAATCATTACAACAGCAATTAGTAGAAAAAAATAAAAGATAAAAAGTGGTGGTGGCGTAAAGTATAAAGCGCGCCAAATTGCCATGATTATGACCTTCATTTTTCTGCTCTAACCTCAAAAATAGGTTAGGTTAGGTCGCGTCCTATGCCCCTAATCATGAATTGAAACATGTAAATAATTATTTTTATATAAACGTGCGGTTAAAATCAAAGCAGCAACTTATTAATACTCAAACAGCGTTTTGGGGCGAATAAATAAAAATCATAAATACTCATAAAGGTCATGCCATCATCGCCAACTCAACAAAGAAACCGCGCTATTTGATATTCTGCATACACCACCATCAAATATTTATTTGAAATTTCATAATACTATAAGAAATAAACATTAGTTTTAGTGCCACACCCTATATAGCACTCCAAATCTCCAAAGACAAATCTAATTTAAGTGTGCCATGTCCTTGCACCACGCCTGTCACTTGTCAATCCGTAGCCTGCTTCGATTTGTCTCATCCTATTTCCCGGAGTTTCAATTAGAGGCTTAATTGAAGTCAATCAGACGGATTAGGCAATTTCTTTGGAGTGTCCATGAAACAAAACAAAGAGAATCCCACACAATAATAAAATAACTAAACTAAACAAGTTTTGGTTGATTATCAATTAATAGCTGAAACAAATTAATATCTAGTGGCTGTAGATTGTCAATTGTCCTAGGAAGAAGGGGTTAATTTGGATGTGCAAAAACAAGAGCGAATTAACTTTGCGTGGCACTCTAGATGTATACATTATGCAAATGAGTGTAAATTGATTTTGGTGTTGTGTGGAAAAAACTACTAAGGGGGGGGAATAGCGCGAGGGGTTGAATATAACCTAAAAATTGGCAATAAAATTATACAGAAAAGTTAATCCAGCTGGAAGTTCATATCGACTGAATATTTAGTACTGAAAATAAGACAATAAATTCACACACAGTGCCAGTAAATTGGAATATTTGACCCCCATAAAGATTGTTATGCTCAAATGGAATGCACAAATTGACACGTCGCGTCATCTAGACTCGGCACTCGTAAATATTTTATCAGCCTAGCTATATTCGATTATAAAATAAAAAATGCCATTTAAATAACGTGTTAGGAGATGAAAGTGAATGCTAGATCTTAAAATATTTTGTCTAAGGCAATAAAATATGGAAAAAAGATTGATTCATTGTAAATCTGCAAAATTTCCTAAAATCCAACCAGCGGTTCCAAAGAAATAATTTTTCTAAAACAGCCAAGTCAAAAAATTCCAGTTTTTGAAATTACAATTTTTGCACTCAAAAACTACAAAACGAAAGTCAATAGAACTTTCTTGATGTTTTTTTAATGAAACAGATATTCTTCATTGTAAATCTGCAAAATTTCCTAAAATCCAACCAGCGGTTCCAAAGAAATAATTTTTCTAAAACAGCCAAGTCAGAAAATTCCAGTTTTTGAAATTACAATTTTTGCATTCAAAAACTACAAAACGAAAGTCAATAGAACTTTCTTGATGTTTTTTTAATAAAACAGATATTCTTCATTGTAGATGTGCAAAATTTCCTAAAATCTAACCAGCGGTTCCAAAGTTAGAATTTTTCTAAAACAGACAAGTCAGAAAATTTCAATTTTTGAAATTTCGATTTTTGCACTCAAAAACTACAAAACGAAAGTCAATAGAACTTTCTTGATGTTTTTTTAATAAAACAGATATTCTCCATTGTAAATCTGTAAAATTTATTAAAATCCAACCAGCGGTTCCAAAGAAAGAAATTTTCTATAACAGCCTAGTCAGAAAAGTAAAGTTTTTGAAATTTCGATTTTTGCACTCAAAAACTACAAAACGAAAGTCAATAGAACTTTCATGATGTTTTTTTAATAAAACAGATATTCTTCATTGTAAATGTGCAAAATATTCTAAAATCCAACCAGCGGTTCCAAAGTTAGAATTTTTCTAAAACAGACAAGTCAGAAAATTCCAGTTTCTGAAATTTCGATTTTTGCACTCAAAAACTACAAAACGAAAGTCAATAGAACTTTCTTGATGTTTGTTCAATAAAACAGATATTCTTCATTGTAAATCTGCAAAATTTCCTAAAATCCAATCAGCGGTTCCAAAGAAATAATTTTTCTAAAACAGCCAAGTCAGAAAATTATAGTTTTTGAAATTACAATTTTTGCACTCAAAAACTACAAAACGAAAGTCAATAGAACTTTCTTGATGTTTTTTTAATAAAACAGATATTCTTCATTGTAAATCTGCAAAATTTCCTAAAATCCAACCAGCGGTTCCAAAGAAATAATTTTTCTAAAACAGCCAAGTCAGAAAATTCCAGTTTTTGAAATTACAATTTTTGCATTCAAAAACTACAAAACGAAAGTCAATAGAACTTTCTTGATGTTTTTTTAATAAAACAGATATTCTTCATTGTAGATGTGCAAAATTTCCTAAAATCTAACCAGCGGTTCCAAAGTTAGAATTTTTCTAAAACAGACAAGTCAGAAAATTTCAATTTTTGAAATTTCGATTTTTGCACTCAAAAACTACAAAACGAAAGTCAATAGAACTTTCTTGATGTTTTTTTAATAAAACAGATATTCTTCATTGTAAATCTGTAAAATTTATTAAAATCCAACCAGCGGTTCCAAAGAAAGAAATTTTCTATAACAGCCTAGTCAGAAAAGTAAAGTTTTTGAAATTTCGATTTTTGCACTCAAAAACTACAAAACGAAAGTCAATAGAACTTTCTTGATGTTTTTTTAATAAAACAGATATTCTCCATTGTAAATCTGTAAAATTTATTAAAATCCAACCAGCGGTTCCAAAGAAAGAAATTTTCTATAACAGCCTAGTCAGAAAAGTAAAGTTTTTGAAATTTCGATTTTTGCACTCAAAAACTACAAAACGAAAGTCAATAGAACTTTCATGATGTTTTTTTAATAAAACAGATATTCTTCATTGTAAATGTGCAAAATATCCTAAAATCCAACCAGCGGTTCCAAAGTTAGAATTTTTCTAAAACAGACAAGTCAGAAAATTCCAGTTTCTGAAATTTCGATTTTTGCACTCAAAAACTACAAAACGAAAGTCAATAGAACTTTCTTGATGTTTGTTCAATAAAACAGATATTCTTCATTGTAAATCTGCAAAATTTCCTAAAATCCAATCAGCGGTTCCAAAGAAATAATTTTTCTAAAACAGCCAAGTCAGAAAATTATAGTTTTTGAAATTACAATTTTTGCACTCAAAAACTACAAAACGAAAGTCAATAGAACTTTCTTGATGTTTTTTTAATAAAACAGATATTCTTCATTGTAAATCTGCAAAATTTCCTAAAATCCAACCAGCGGTTCCTAAGAAATAATTTTTCTAAAACAGCCAAGTCAGAAAATTTCAGTTTTTGAAATTACAATTTTTGCACTCAAAAACTACAAAACGAAAGTCAATAGAACTTTCTTGATGTTTTTTTAATAAAATAGATATTCTTCATTGTAAATCTGTAAAATTTCCTAAAATCCAATCAGCGGTTCCAAAGAAATAATTTTTCTAAAACAGCCAAGTCAGAAAATTCCAATTTTTGAAATTTCGATATTTGCACTCAAAAACTACAAAACTTTTAACTCGCAATATTAATTTTAATATAATTTATAAACTTTTATTGGCAATTTTTCAAACCACATCCGTCCAGTTGTAAAATCCCCCACAATTCACCTCTACAAAAGCACAATTACGAGCTAGTAACAATAAATGTTTGTCTGGTGTACAAGACAACTCTCCAATAGCACATACAGGTGTGGGTGTGTGGTTTTAAATACACATCATCTACATGCTAGTGTGTGTGAGTGGACCAAAACTGATGATATCTGAAGTTTGACGCGAGTCGACCACCCCAGTTGTCAGGTCTTTAGCAACATACTTACACGATAGATACTCTCTTCCATCCCACTTCTGATAATATGACAAACTGATCATCAATTAGACAAGTCTCGATGATTTGTCTCGTGTCATTGGCGAATTCTGATAGTACAACGACACGCGGCGTTTTAACCCCATAGTGGACCAGAAGGTTACCTCGAAGTTGTATTAGATTTTTTTCGTTGTCTTGAAGGTTTATGCTGGGCGAGTGTAATGGCCTCTGATAATTAATGAGTTATAATAAACAGTGTCTAGTGATGTAGGATGGAACATGCCGCAGAATACAATTAAACTCTTTGGCAACACGAGAATGGAAAAAAAAACATCAATATTCATATGAATGTATTGACGTGTTTCTTATGGTTATCTAATAGACAAGAAAAAAATTAACTATAAATTTTTTGTCATCTGCCTTTAGTGAGTAAGTGTACCCAAAGTGCAATCTTATGATGTAATGACAATAATAAAAATGCGGGTCAAACGCCGCAGAAGTCGGTCATAATTTCGAGCAGCAGGGGGTTGCCGCCCAAGTAGAAATACAGTAGCCGGGACAATAGTGCCCATTAGTCGTTGCCATGGTAAGTAATGTAATATTGTCTACCAACAAGACACCCATATTTGTCACTGGGCACAATTCACCGATTTATAGTTGTTTTGTTATATGTTTTATATTATGTTAAATACTTGTTGCTATTAAACCTAATGAATCCCGGTGTGCCATAATAACATGGGACCTCCATTCAGGATCTCGATCATGATTGATTGGAACCTGAATGGCTACTGTTGCGTTTTATTCAAATTAAAAACGATTTGAATTTTATGAATGATACACGTTATAACTCATCCATTAATCCCTGTAAGAGTAGAAAAAAAAATCACGTTCCAACTTGATCTATACCTACTTCTGTAAGCTCTTAAGTTCGAGTGTGGAAATATAAGAGAGATCTTTGATTTGATATATCGGATTAGACCAGCCCCTCACACAGATCACAGATCTAAGAAAGCAATGCTTTTTTCTTTCTTTAGGGTATCAACACTTCGACATTGATGCTATGGATGTGTCAACCGCGCTGCCTACTCGGATAATAAATTTATCATACTCAATAGGATTTCCCGTGTACTTTTCGCTCTTTCTTTTAAAAAGGTTTGTGTCACCACAACAAAGCATCAATAGCGCCCCCTCGAACTCGCAATGTGGCTGCTTTCTTATAAATCTAATATTGGATTTGGTGTTGTTGGTGTTGGTGTTGGTGGTGTTTACAAGGAGATTTAATTGATTCCGAAAAAATTAATTTTAATTACTTATTGTTAATATAAAATAACATCAGACTGTCTGTATGGATGCGCCCTCTGGCAGAAATTAAATCGAGCGCGGGACTCTGTATAGTATTATTACTACAGTTATTAAACTGTCATTATGTGTCAAGTTGGTGGCTTTAGGCATAAGAATTCTTGATGAGCCATAAGACTTTACTTTATTCGGTGTGGCTAACAATAAATCATCAGACATCGAAATTTTTCATCTACCATAAGTTACTAGATATCATAACTCATAACACAACTGTACCAAAATTGTAAAATCAATATTTCGATGACGTTCAAAATATCCGTAATCGCCTCTGGATGATGGTATTGTTCCAGATGTTGTGCGCGTCTTTATGCATCTTTAATGCGTTTGAAATCTGCTTGCTATCTGGTAGTACAGTTTGTGGAAGAATCCCTTCCCTTCCACCCCAACAACATCCAATACTTCCCATGCACAAAGAATTCCGATAATACCACGTAATATCCGAAAACTCGTTTAAATTATCCCTGGAAAAATTAGACAGTTCGATGACATGCAGCTAAAGTTGTGTCGCGGATTGTACGATATGCCGCATATCTGAAACCGATGCCTCTATTATTATTCTGAAAGAAATGAACAAGTGAACATCGGGTGAAATGGATCAGAAATGACAATTCGTTGGTTTGAATGAATGTGTCTCTCGATGTCAATGCGAACTGAATGCCACAGCGAGAAACCCATTCTGTTATTAAAAATCTATCTTTGTGTGTTTGGGGGGTGGGCAGGTTCTTATTTTCTCCTTTAGAAATATTTCAAAAGCGAACGGTATTTTACAATTCACAAAATGACTTTATGATATAAAAATCTAACGATCATTACATAAGTTTTTCAGAATATTATTGTAATTTCTATGTACTATAGCTTCTAAACTGATAAAATGGGAAAGTTATCGACTTTCGCAGTATGTAAAAGAAATCTTTGACTATGTAAATACGCAAATTTGACAGTTCTAACTAGAAAAACAAGTGAAATATAACGATTTAACGATCATTCCGTAAGTTTTTTTAGAATATTACTGTACTTTGTATGTCCTATAGTTTCCAAACTGACAAAATGGGAAAGTTATCGTTTTTGACAGTATATAAAAGAAATCTTTGACTATATAAATATGCAAATTTGACAGTTCTAACTAGAAAAACAAATGAACTATCACGATTTAACGATCATTCCGTAAGTTTTTCCGAATATTACTGTAATTTCTATGTCCTATAGCTTCTAAATTGATAAAATGGGAAAGTTATCGTTTTTCGTAGTATGTAAAAGAAATCTTTGGCCATGTAAATATGCAAATTTGACAGTTCTAACTAGAAAAACAAGTGAAATATGACAAGTTAACGATCATTTCGTAAGTTTTTCTGAATATTAGTGTAATTTCTATGTCCTATAACTTCTAAACTGACAAAATGGGAAAGTTATCGTTTTTGACAGTATATAAAAGAAATCTTTGACTATATAAATATGCAAATTTGACAGTTCTAACTAGAAAAACAAATGAACTATCACGATTTAACGATCATTCCGTAAGTTTTTCCGAATATTACTGTAATTTCTATGTCCTATAGCTTCTAAACTGATAAAATGGGAAAGTTATCGACTTTCGCAGTATATAAAAGAAATCTTTGACTATGTAAATACGCAAATTTGACAGTTCTAACTAGAAAAACAAGTGAAATATAACGATTTAACGATCATTCCGTTAGTTTTTCAGAATATTACTGTAATTTCTATGTCCTATAGCTTCTAAATTGATAAAATGGGAAAGTTATCGTTTTTCGTAGTATGTAAAAGAAATCTTTGGCCATGTAAATATGCAAATTTGACAGTTCTAACTAGAAAAACAAGTGAAATATGACAAGTTAACGATCATTTCGTAAGTTTTTCTGAATATTATTGTAATTTCTATGTTCTCTCATTGTTTTTAAATCAAGTTAGTATCAACTAGTAAAAAGTAGTTAAACTACAGTCATCCCTCAAGATAATTGTACGGGGATCCAAAACAACGTGTGTGGCACACACAAGATAATTTACAATCAACACGTATAAAGATTCAGGGGAATATGATGGTGGTGGAAAGCGATTAGGAAATGCAGGAACAATTGAATTGTCAAGTTCAAAGGTATACTTGATGTGAGTTTAGATTTAGCACTATGGCATATTGAATAGTGTAGAATACATGTCTATTCCATGTGTATGATTCCTGAATCCGGGTCCATTGTTCGCCGGCATCCTTCGCCTAATCACAAACCTTCCGCACAATTTACACTCGACTCACACTAACCAAATTCGAACTATATACTATATCTAAGGAAACGATTTGGTAGAAATATCGGAAGGAAAGTGACAAACAAAGGCACTTGGTAAGATGTATTAGCTACTCAGCTACTTGGGAATGATATACTGGCAACTTAAGTTTTTGGAGGGAAAAATGCGCGGGATCGATTTTCCCTCCCCGACTCTCGTCAAATTTAATTTCGTCGAGTTTATGCAAAGTTTCAATAATTATTTCGTATTTTCAATGAATAATTTGCGAAGAAAACAATTCAAATAATAATAGAATCAATTATTTTAGACGGAAGGCGAATTGAAATTGAAAACAAGAGATACTAATTAATTGAAAACGCAAATATTCAACTTCATCCACGATATAAGTTTTGCGAAAATAGGGATTGATTGCATAAAGGAATTTTGGGGGCGAGGGAGGGTAAAAATGCTAGTCGCCACCTTACGCGGGGTTTATTACTAGAGAAAAATTGGATGCTCCATTTAGTTACTGTAGGAATTTGGTTTAGTTTCCAGTGATTCAATTAAAATAATTTGGGATTTGACTCGAAACTGTTTTCCAATTCGCTCCTTTTCTTCTATTGAATATTCATTGAAAATGTTTAGTCTCCCGTCAATTTTCATTGTGTGTTATCCGAAACGAAAACAAAATAAAAGCTAAATAAAATAATTATTTTAATTGCATTTCATCATACGAAATAATTATTTTAAAAAGTTTTTTAATTTTCAAATAATAAATATCTACACATCATTAGCTCTAATACCTGTTTTGTGTAAAAATTAAACTGACGCCAGTATCTCGATTGAAATTCTTTTAATTTAGCTTCAACTCTCTGGCTTGTTTAAAGAAACCCTTTTTGCCTCTCGCTCCACCCCCTCGCTCTTTTTTATTTAATTTGTCATTTTATTGTGCACCCATTCGGCCCAGACGTGCTTAGATATCGCGAATTTTTTAATTGCCTTCGTAGAGATAACAAAATCAAAATGTTAATTAACAATCCGAGTGTGTTCTCTCTAGTTAAAATTAAAGAAAAATACTCCGGCTTTGAATATTTCATTATACGAACGGAACATCATTTTTACTTTTTTTATATTATTTGTTTTGCATACAAAGGAGTGTTTTACTTTTGACGGGGTACAAAAAAAATTGCTTCACGAAACCTTATTTTTAATAAATTAGATTGAAATCATAATATTTGGATGTGCAACTAAGTTGGCAAAGATTTCAGCGATTTTTTAACGAATATTCGGAAAAACTTACGGAATGATCGTTAACTTGTCATATTTCACTTGTTTTTCTAGTTAGAACTGTCAAATTTGCATATTTACATAGTCAAAGATTTCTTTTACATACTGCGAAAAACTATAACTTCCCCATTTTATCCGTTTGGAAGCTATAGGACATAGAAATTACAGTAATATTCTGAAAAACTTACGGAATGGTCGTTAAATCGTTATATTTCACTTGTTTTTCTAGTTAGAACTGTTAAATTTGCATATTTACATGGTCAAAGATTTCTTCTACATACTATGAAAAACTATAACTTTCTCATATTATCAGTTTGGAAGCTATAGGACATAGAAATTACAGTAATATTCAGAAAAACTTACGGAATGATCGTTAAATCATCATATTTCATTTGTTTCTCTAGTTATAACTGTCAAATTTGCGTATTTACATGGTCAAAGATTTCTTTTACATACTGTGAAAAATGATTACTTTCTCATTTTATCAGTTTGGAAGCTATAGGACATAGAAATTACAGTAATACTCTGAAAAACTTACGGAATGATCGTTAAATCATCATATTTCATTTGTTTTTCTAGTTATAACTGTCAAATTTGCGGATTTACATGGTCAAAGATTTCTTTAACATACTGTAAAAGACGATAACTTTCCCATTTTATCAGTTTGGAAGCTATAGGACATAGAAATTACAGTAATATTCTGAAAAACTTACGGAATGATCGTTAATAAATCATAAATCGTTATATTTCACTTGTTTTTCTAGGACCGGACAGAGATTAATGTCTTCCTGGTTTTAGGTGGAGGTCCTAAGGTGCCATTACATACTCAAATAGCAGTCAACTCTGATAGGAGTAAAGGTGGATATTGTCATCAGATGTTGAGATCCTCTTAGCTTTTGGAAAATAGTCTGATAGGAGTGCTGAAGGTTATTCCAGACTTAAGATAATAGGAGAAGAGGAGGATTCCATATGTCCGAGATGCGAGGAAGAGGAAGAAACTTTATCAGAAGACCTCCTAGGAAGGACCTGGAGGGTAAACGGTGGGAAGATTCTTGGAATTGGCAGAAAAGGTCTTATAGCTTCGAGTTCCCTGTTTTTACTACTATAATCATTGAAATGCACTTCAATAACAATAATGTTCGAATATATACAGTAATTACTTACTAATCAAGCCACTCCCATCCCACTTCTGCTACAAGTCGCAATTAACCACAAACAGGAAAAATGTGGGAAGTGATTCTGATATTACTTAATATATTTAAAGACAACTAGCCTTTTGCGTTATAATAGCCGAGCCATTTAATTAGAACTTCCTTTCGTAATAAAATCCGAAATTGAATTAAAATCGCTTCAATTACAAAGTGGCGCGTCCCAAAAAAATACTTCTAGTCTCAACATCAATTAGTAGGATGTATTAGATGGGATATCGGCCGGTAAGGCACTAATATCTCTCTGATTAACAATAATAACCGTAGGGGTTAATTTATAGAACACCTGTCAGTAATTAACTGGGCATAATTAACCTCGCCACAGCCAACGCTAACTTGTTGATTTTACCGATGCTGATATAGTGATTTTATCGTATCGTATTTGGTTTGGGCTTCCACATCTAATCATCCATGCCTCAAGATATTATCGGATGGTTTCGCCTAGAACCTGATGGTACTCAAATTTAATAAAAATAGTCAATAAATATCCGGTGCGAAGAATACTTGGTAAATTGAATGGAACTCAAGCGCATATATACATCTAGTGACTGCCACGTAAGCGCGTGTATTATACATAATTTAAAATCATTTTGTTCACATATACATACGAGAGATATAGTTAGTGTGGGAGTCTATACACAATAAGAATGTAAAATTGGTCCATTCTAGTCTGATAACCGGACGTTGTTATATTTATTTTAAAATACAACCAATTGTTGTTTCCTTTCGTTTCAATAGTATCACTGTTTTGTTAAGGTTTATTAAAATAATAACAACATCAAGACACGGTGATGGTATTCAATTGGAAACAATTCGTGTGTGCCCCTTTTTTATTGTTTTCTAGACAACACCTACAAGACTACGATTGAAATTGAAAAAAAACATTTAATTCGGGTTGTCTGTATCTAATCGGAAACATACCTGTATCTCACCTACTCGTGTCTTAATAGCTATCATTAAATGCTCATTGCATATTATAATATTATCGACAACTGTCCCAAATACAAAATTTATTAAAAGCACTTTATTTGGTACTGAAGCGGTGAGGCATAGTGTGAAACGCCATCTGTTAGAAGGTAGAATAATTAGTTATCATGTCGTGGTGCCACCTAGCGTAATTTTTATAGAGCTATGAATATTTGCAACTTCGGTAGAAGGTTTATAGACGAAAATTGTGCTAATTATTATTAATAATGTTACATGATGTAGATTTATCGAGCCACCCAGTATATATTGTGAAACTGATACAACGCCAGCCCACAAATCCATATCATCAGATATAGAAATTGGAATAACTAAAAAGATATTCGATATTCAAATGAAGTATTGTAAAGACAAAAATAGATATGCACGATGTTGATTTTAAAATTATATTAATTTATTTATTACTTTATAAGAACAATAGATCGATTTTATTAGATTGGAATCGAAAGGGGCAAACATTTACATATAACATGGAGGGACAAGAATAAATATATAATATTTATTAAACTTGTGTTTTGTTTGTCTGCTTATTATTTATGGTGTTGTTGTTTTAAAAAATTAACTTCGATTTCAATACGCGCCAAAACTACGACTACAACATCATAAATTTTCTGTCCAAAGTTCAATGAGTAGGGGCGGGGGTGTTAATCAAACTCGTGCACACCTGCATTTAATCATCAATAAGATTTCGTTTATTCATATTCAGATCCGAAAGTTTGGTTCAATTGAGCACCTTTGATTTGGATATTTGAATACCAGATAAACCATTGAAATAATGCCGGGAGATATTCAAGATAAAATGATAAAAAACTTTTCATGAATGGCTTCTGTGCTCGCCCCCCTTTTCTATTTTATTTTCGAACCCAATCCAAAGCATATTTGTTTGTTTGGTTGTTTTGAATTTTCTATTCAAGTAGTTTGATCCAAGGCAAGAGACGTCTTTTATCGACAAAATTTACATAATACAGACAAACGGAGACAAAAATACAGCTGTGGACAAATCGAATTAGGCGCTTACATAAAGACCAGCATGACCAGCGGTTTTTGTTTTTGGTTTTCGGACAAAACCAATCAGCCTTGAACTTGACTTGTCATCCACGTCAATACATCATTATTAAAAACGATGACTATGGATGTTAGTTCATCAAAAATATCAATCCAAACACCAGCTCGTAATTTATAAATTAATATCAGTTTAAATTGTGCTGAAAACAAATGAAATATAATGATTTAACGATCATTCCGTAAATTTTTTAGAATATTACTGTAATTTCTATGTCCTATAGCTTCCAAATTGATTACATGGAAAGTTATAGTTTTTGATAGTATGTTAAAGAAATCTTTGACCATGTGAATACGCAAATTTGACAGTTCTAACTAGAAAAACAAGTGAAATATAACGATTTAACGATCATTCCGTAAGTTTTTCAGAATATTACTGTAATTTCTATGTCCTATAGCTTCCAAACTGATAAAATGGGAAAGTTATCGTCTTTTACAGTATGTTAAAGAAATCTTTGACCATGTAAATCCGCAAATTTGACAGTTATAACTAGAAAAACAAATGAAATATGATGATTTAACGATCATTCCGTAAGTTTCTCAGAATATTACTGTAATTTCTATGTCCTATGGGTTCCAAACTGATAAAATGGGAAAGTTATCGTTTTTCACAGTATGTAAAAGAAGCCTTTGACCATGTAAATCCGCAAATTTGGCAGTTATAACTAGAAAAACAAATGAAATATGATGATTTAACGATCATTCCGTAAGTTTTTCAGAATATTACTGCAATTTCTATGTCCTATAGCTTCCAAATTGATTACATGGAAAGTTATAGTTTTTGATAGTATGTTAAAGAAATCTTTGACCATGTGAATACGCAAATTTGACAGTTCTAACTAGAAAAACAAGTGAAATATAACGATTTAACGATCATTCCGTAAGTTTTTCAGAATATTACTGTAATTTCTATGTCCTATAGCTTCCAAACTGATAAAATGGGAAAGTTATCGTCTTTTACAGTATGTTAAAGAAATCTTTGATCATGTAAATCCGCAAATTTGACAGTTATAACTAGAAAAACAAATGAAATATGATGATTTAACGATCATTCCGTAAGTTTTTCAGAATATTACTGTAATTTCTATGTCCTATAGCTTCCAAACTGATAAAATGGGAAAGTTATCGTCTTTTACAGTATGTTAAAGAAATCTTTGACCATGTAAATCCGCAAATTTGACAGTTATAACTAGAAAAACAAATGAAATATGATGATTTAACGATCATTCCGTAAGTTTCTCAGAATATTACTGTAATTTCTATGTCCTATAGGTTCCAAACTGATAAAATGGGAAAGTTATCGTTTTTCACAGTATGTAAAAGAAGCCTTTGACCATGTAAATCCGCAAATTTGACAGTTATAACTAGAGAAACAAATGAAATATGATGATTTAACGATCATTCCGTAAGTTTTTCAGAATATTACTGCAATTTCTATGTCCTATAGCTTCCAAATTGATAAAATGGGAAAGTTGTCGTTTTTTACAGTATGTTAAAGAAATCTTTGACTATGTACATACGCAAATTTGACAGTTCTAACGATAATTTGGTTAAAAAAATCACTATTATTGGATTTTATGGGATTCTAAAACTTTAATTCGTGCCTAATGCCGATATTAAGTTGTAAATTGACTGGAATAAAATAGTTACTGTCATTTGCCGGTCGTAAATTAGCCTATAATTGGGGAGGGATGAACTTTTGCTAATATCACTATGATACAGTTGCAATATAATTAGTTGAACATAATTCATTTCGGAAACAAAACGAAAATTAGTAAAACTTTAAATCTGCGTGATTAACCACAATAAAATTGACATGGCAGAAAAAGAAGCAGAAAATAAAAAATCCCGCTTACTGTACGTATTTAGTATACGAAAGTAAAAATTGATGCCATCGTAAAATTACTCATAACATCGGAACACAAATTAATTTAATGATGAAATCGAGGGGCAATCCAGCTGAAGAAGGAAGTAATAGTGGAATTTATTGAGACTTTTAAATTTAATGTTTGCGGAATATTGAATAAATTAATTTGTAGAAAGATAGAGGCGAGAGGAGGCGCATCAGGGCCCCTTCTTCTTCAACAAATTAGTAAGAAAATTGTGATCAATGATTCGGAAAGCGTTCCAACAGCCACCCAGAATCTGTAAATTAAGATTGCTTTCAGTTAGTTTCTCTCCATTTGGTTTCCTTCGGAGGAAATATGTTAAAATTAATGTTGCCTTCAATATCGAACAAGTTCTGAATATAAATTTCGGATGTCGACTTTATTATCGTCATCTCGCCATCATTTGTTGATTATATTAGTTATCATAGACAACAAATTCACGTTCATGCTTGGAGGAGAATAAAAAAAACTGGCTGTTTGTTGTTTGATGGTCTACACAGCATTGAATTTCGCTAACGAAACAATCAAAATTAAAAGGGAAATTTTTCAGTTTCAGTAGGTGTTTACCGTCAGCATCCAGGCGCAGTATATTTACGAATGTAAATTCCTTTTTTATAATTATGCAAAAAATCTCGCTCATTTAAAAGAAGACAAAAGAAAAGAGCAATCCTTTGATGTGAAAGCGAAAAAAACCAAACACAGAAAGGCAGAAACTGATAAATACGTCGCTGGCTGCTGTTGAGTTTTTCCACAAGCCCCTAAAGCATAAAGCAGTTCTTTAATTAAAAAAATGGTGAAAAATCAATTTCTAAAAGGTATTGAAAACACCTGATTTGGAAGAAATTAATTGCTAAAATGTGTATGTGCATACCTTTAAGCCGAAGCGCTCAAAAGAACAGTGCTTTGTGGGAATTCCTACGATTACTACTTAAAAAATCAACACAGAGAATAAGCGAGAGGGAGAGCGAAAACACGTGGTGCAAATCTTGTAAATTTACTGTAAGATCAAACAAATTTGTTGAACGCGCCGTAGGCGTTGGAAACTTGATTCAAAATGGCCACAAACACATGTGTCAACTCTGACAGTTGTTTATGACATTTCGGAACTAATTGACACTTAACTAAAATCACAGTTACCACAGATAAATTCAAAATATTTTTTTCTAATGATAATAAAGCTGTTTTCAAATAGCATAAAAACATAATCAAATAGCCGATTTTCATTGTAATGACTATTTTTACATCATGAATGTTTGACCATTAGAAGGAAAAATCAGAGGTGGCTCAGCACTACTACTAGTATTTTTTTGAGGTCTTCGTAGAGAGTTTAAAAAAATAAAAAATCTCTAAAACTGTTTTAAAGTAGCATAAAAACATAACCAATTGGCCGATTTTCATTCTAGTGACTGTTTTGAAATAGCGAATGTTTGACTAGTTTAAGAAAAAATCAGGGGTGGATCAGCACTACTGCTAATTTTTTTTGAGGGTTTCATATCGAGTTTAAAACAAGAAAAAATGCCTAAAACTGTTTTAAAGCAGCATAAAAACATAAATAATTGGCCGATTTTCATTCCAATGACTGTTTTGAAATAGTTAATGTTTGACTAGTTAAAGAAAAAATCAGGGGTGGATCAGCACTACTGCTAATATTTTTTGAGGGCTTCATATCGAGTTCAATACAAGAAAAAAGGCCTAAAACTCTTTTAAAGCAGCATAAAAACATAAATAATTGGCCGATTTTCATTCCAATGACTGTTTTGAAATAGTGAATGTTTGACTAGTTTAAGAAAAAATCAGGGGTGGATCAGCACTACTGCTAATATTTTTTGAGGGCTTCATATCGAGTTTAAACCAAGAAAAAATGCATTAAACTGTTTTAAAGCAGCATAAAACCTAACTAATTGGCCGATTTTCATTCCAGTGACTGTTTTGAATAAATGAATGTTTGACTAGTTTAAGAAAAAATCAGGGGTGGATCAGCACTACTGCTAGTATTTTTTTGAGGGCTTCATATCGAGTTCAAAACAAGAAAAAAGGCCTAAAACTGTTTTAAAGCAGCATAAAAACATAAATAATTGGCCGATTTTCATTCCAATGACTGTTTTGAAATAGTGAATGTTTGACTAGTTTAAGAAAAAATCAGGGGTGGATCAGCACTACTGCTAATTTTTTTTGAGGGCTTCATATCGAGTTTAAAACAAGAAAAAATGCCTAAAACTGTTTTAAAGCAGCATAAAAACATAAATAATTGGCCGATTTTCATTCCAATGACTGTTTTGAAATAGTTAATGTTTGACTAGTTTAAGAAAAAATCAGGGGTGGATCAGCACTACTGCTAATTTTTTTTGAGGGCTTCATATCGAGTTTAAAACAAGAAAAAATGCCTAAAACTGTTTTAAAGCAGCATAAAAACATAAATAATTGGCCGATTTTCATTCCAATGACTGTTTTGAAATAGTTAATGTTTGACTAGTTTAAGAAAAAATCAGGGGTGGATCAGCACTACTGCTAATATTTTTTGAGGGTTTCATATCGAGTTTAAACCAAGAAAAAATGCATTAAACTGTTTTAAAGCAGCATAAAAACATAAATAATTGGCCGATTTTCATTCCAGTGACTGTTTTGAAATTGTGAATATTTGACTAGTTTAAGAAAAAATCAGGGGTGGATCAGCACTACTGCTAGTATTTTTTTGAGGGCTTCATATCGAGTTCAAAACAAGAAAAAAGGCCTAAAACTCTTTTAAAGCAGCATAAAAACATAAATAATTGGCCGATTTTCATTCCAATGACTGTTTTGAAATAGTGAATGTTTGACTAGTTTAAGAAAAAATCAGGGGTGGATCAGCACTACTGCTAATATTTTTTGAGGGCTTCATATCGAGTTTAAACCAAGAAAAAATGCATTAAACTGTTTTAAAGCAGCATAAAACCTAACTAATTGGCCGATTTTCATTCCAGTGACTGTTTTGAATAAATGAATGTTTGACTAGTTTAAGAAAAAATCAGGGGTGGATCAGCACTACTGCTACTTTTTTTTGAGGGCTTCATATCGAGTTCAAAACAAAAAAAAAGGCCTAAAACTGTTTTAAAGCAGCATAAAAACATAAATAATTGGCCGATTTTCATTCCAATGACTGTTTTGAAATTGTGAATATTTGACTAGTTTAAGAAAAAATCAGGGGTGGATCAGCACTACTGCTAATATTTTTTGAGGGCTTCATATCGAGTTCAAAACAAGAAAAAAGGCCTAAAACTGTTTTAAAGCAGCATAAAAACATAAATAATTGGCCGATTTTCATTAAAATGACTGTTTTGAAATAGTGAATGTTTGACTAGTTTAAGAAAAAATCAGGGGTGGATCAGCACTACTGCTAATTTTTTTTGAGGGCTTCATATCGAGTTTAAAACAAGAAAAAATGCCTAAAACTGTTTTAAAGCAGCATAAAAACATAACCAATTGGCCGATTTTCATTCCAGTGACTGTTTTGAAATAGTGAATGTTTGACTAGCTAAAGATAAAATCAGGGGTGGAACAGCACTACTGCTAGTATTTTTTTGAGGGCTTCATATAGAGTTTCAAAAATAAAAAACGCCTCAAATTGTTTTAAAGCAGCATAAAAACATAACCAATTGGTCGATTTTTATTGTAGTGACTGTTTTGAAATAGTGAATGTTTGACTAGTTTAAGAAAAAATCAGGGGTGGATCAGCACTACTGCTAATATTTTTTGAGGGCTTCATATCGAGTTTAAACCAAGAAAAAATGCCTTAAACTGTTTTAAAGCAGCATAAAAACATAACCAATTGGTCGATTTTCATTCCAGTGACTGTTTTGAAATAGTGAATGTTTGACTAGTTTCAGAAAAAATCAGGGGTGGATAAGCACTACTTCTATTATTTTTTTGAGGGCTTTATAAAGAGTTTAAAAAAATTTAAAATCCCTAAAACTGTTTTAAAGTAGCATAAAAACATAACCAATCGGCCGATTTTCATTCTAGTGACTGTTTTGAAATAGTGAATGTTTGACTAGTTTAAGAAAAAATCAGGGGTGGATCAGCACTACTGCTAGTGTTTTTTGGAGGCGTCATAGTGAGTTTAAGACAAAAAATTCGCCTGAAATTGATTTACATTGGCATAAAAACATAACCAAATGGCCGATTTTTAAATTTTGACTATATTATTCTAAGAAAAAAATCAGGGGTGGCTTAGCACTACTGTTAGTGGGTACTTTGAGGGTCTAATAGCGAGTTTAATACAAAAAGCACATCCAACATTTCGATCAGCTTCAATAACTTGAAAAGTGCCACCAATTTTTAATTAAACTTGAATAATTAACCATCACACCCTCGAGGTGTATAAATAAAAATGTCCAAATGAACATCATCATAGCCCACTACCTCTAGATCTTCGTTTCGTCCCCCTAACCTAACCTTCCCTCCACCACCCTCTTAGCAAGCTTGATTTCTAATAAGACAGCTCCATATAGCTCGAAATAAATATTTCTTTTCTTTTGCTTAATTATTCACTGAGAGTTAATTACTTTTTTCTTGTAGTGACATTCGGGTTGGCACGCTTGGAGAGTTTTTTTCTTAATTTGTAGATACTCCAATTAAAGAATGCCTTTATAAATTGCTTTCACCCCCCAACGTTCTGTCTTGTTGTACCTACGTTTCTATTACTTATTTACAAAAAATGTTCAGTTTTATTTTGTTAGCTCACAGCGCGCTTAAGGTGGGGGTAGTAATAGTTTGTTCGGTGTAATGAATGTAGAGGGCGTTTTTTTATTTATCCCGGTTTAATTAATTATTTGAGGATGAGTCAAGTCATCATATTACAGCATCGTCGTTATTTTTCCGGGGTGAATGGGAATTCAATTTACAATTGGATACACAAGTATATTGTATGGAATTGAAGAACACTTCACAAGCTGGCGCTATGCACGTCTAGCTACCATGGAGTTATTGAAATATTCTATCTGATTTATTTTCTTTTCAATAAAAAACACTTGAGAATTCCAAATGGTTATACCTTAACCTGCATTATATGCCAAAAGCGGGGGCGGATGCTACTATGCAGATATTTCATGTAGTAAATTTGTATGAGATTTCTTTTTTTACTACTCTGATTTTAGGGATTCGCTCAATTAAATTCACACAGTAATTGTGACATCCATACATGACATAACCTCACCTAACCTACAATTTTATTAATATTCTAACGATGCATTCGCCCTAAAATCATTCCACCCCAACCCAACCAAATCACGAACAAGCAATATATATTGTTGCGGTATTGATTATTTTCGATGCGATATTCGCGTTTTGTTGATCGACTGATAGCATGTTTGAAACAAGAGAAGGGTGGGTGTTATTGAGATGGTATTTGTATGTTGTACAGGGGGGCGAAGAACAGCTGGGGGGAGAGTGTCAGTGGTAAGGCAACGATTTAAAAGAACATTGTGCGGGGTAGTGGGAGGGTGCTGCTTGGTCTTTAATCGATTCCCTTTTCCTTTTCGCTGCTGATCTGTTACAGATGTCGATTTTATACCGCGCTACTTGGCAAACCTCTTCCGCAACTCCCCTAGATATTGATAATGTCATTGTATAACTTCATATGTTTCGGAATTTCTGTCCATTATCGATTTACTACTGCAAACTGAATGGTATAATTTCTTAATGAGTCTGTTCGCTACTACTGAGGAAGTGTTTGGAAATAAAGACCCCCAATTAATCAGTTTAATTTTTCGGGATCTCAGGCAAAAGCCTAATGGAATTAATCGTAAGGAAAGACTGTTAAGACGCAGTGAGCCATGGAACCGATACAATGAATAACAGATGAGTGCCGAAATGAAGACAAAGTTATACTAACTACTCAGTGAATAAGGATTTAACGGTCCATTTAACGCCGTCTATCACTATATATACTCTAGTATAGACTATAGCCTATCAATAAATGGATGCTTCGCGCCAAAAGCGTTTTTTGTTAGTAGGCTGTGATTTTCTAAAGAGACGACGTTGATAGAGTTTGTATTATAATTATTCGTTAAGCTATCTCTATAATTTCTAAAATAATCTCTAGAGAAAGCTGGATTTTTGACAGAATTCACAACTAAATGTTCACTTAGTGGTCTTCTTATTTGACATTTTTACCTAAGAAACAATGAACAGCTACGATTTTTCAAATTGGCACTTATATAATTTTTTTGATCGTTAATTATAGAGAGATAGTTGCATTATCTGTTATAATTTGTGAACTAATAGCAGTAGAAAGTTGAACTTTTCACATAATTTGCAACTAAAGGTTCTCTAACGAAACTATTAATTTGACATTCCGACATAAGAAACAAATGAACAGCTACGATTTTACAAATTGGCACTTATACAATTTTTTTGATCGTTAATTATAGAGAGATAGTTGCATCATCTCTTATAATTTGTGACTAATAGCAGTAGAAAGCTGAACTTTTCACATAATTTGCAACTAAATACAATTTTTTTGATCGTTAATTATAGAGAGATAGTTACATTACCTCTTATAATTTGTGAACTAATAGCAGTGAAAAGCTGAACTTTTCACATAATTTGCAACTAAAGGTTCTCTAACGAAACTATTAATTTGACATTCCGACATAAAAAACAAATGAACAGCTATAATTTTACAAAATGGTATATTTAAACTCCGTTAAGTTTGCATCTCCAATAATTTTGAAATTATCGTTAATGAAAAGATGGAATTTTCACAGTTTATATGAACCAGAACTGAAAAAGTGGCGTGTTTATTATGGAACAACTGAAAAGTGCCTAATTTCTTATATATAATTTTTTGATCGTTAATTTATCGTTAATTATAGAAAGATAGTTGCATTATCTCTTATAATTTGTGAACTAATAGCAGTAGAAAGCTGAACTTTTCACATAATTTGCAACTAAATGTTCTCTAACGAAACTATTAATTTGGCATTCCGACATAAGAAACAAATGAACAGCTATAATTTGACAAAATGGTGTATTTAAACTCCGTTAAGTTTGCATCTCCAATAATTTTGAAATTATCGTTAATGAAAAGATGGAATTTTCACAGTATTGAAAGCAGTTTATATGAACCAAAACTGACGTGTTTATTATGGAACAACTGAAAAGTGCCTACTTTCTTGTATATAATTATTTTTATCGTTAATTATTTAGAGATAGTTACTTTATCTCCTATAATTTCTTAGTAAAGTTGTTTTTTTTTATGTAGTGTTGAGTTTCTGAAATTCAAATGAATTCCGACAACTGAAAAGTGCCTACTTTCTTGTATATTATTATTTTTATCGTTAATTATTTGGAGATAGTTACTTTATCTCCTATAATTTCTTAAGTAAAGTTGTTTTTATTGATGTAGTGTTGAGTTTCTGAAATCCAAATGAATTCCAACACTTCCACCCTTCTTAGCTACGTGTGTTGGGCTAGCAACATATTATAAAAAGGCAACAATAAAATAATCCGGCATGATGGCAACGTATATATACCTGATGCCTCTATAATGTTTAAGAACAGAAAAAAAAACACTCTCCTTTTTGAACAGTGAAGTAAAACGTGGCCCATTTACCGGCAGTAGAATTCAAATGCGGCGGTTAAACTGAATTTATCTTCGAGTTTATGGCAGCTACAAGAAAAATCGACTGCGTATGAATAAAACAAAACGATTTTAAGCGTCAGAAGCGGTATATGCTATAGAATTATTCAATACTTTTAAAGATATGGAGTCACGTATAGGGAAATGTAAGAATATTTAAACTCCAAAAAATGTGTAGCATACCTATATAATATATTGAAAGAAGGCATAAAGTAAGTGACATCTCAAAGGTTGGGAGATGAAAAACTCAACTTCTATTATTTATTCTATGTCTATGTAGGTATATACGAGAATTTTTAAGTGGCTTCGCTTGGAAACAATACATAATAACAAAGTATAGCTATCCTCGTCTAATTATTAAAATTTATCTAAGGGAAGCTCCCTTATTTCCCCGTCACCTCCTCACATGATAGCTCGTTAAAATTTCAGTATCAATGAGAATATAAATCGTGGATATACCTACATATAACATATATATATTCGCTTGATTATATGCATGCCAAAGAATACAGTCAGTCAAGTTAACAGTGTCATTCCAATAAAAATCCCTCAACATCCCAAGTTTGTTGGATGATAGTTTTCAGAGCCCTCAAAAATGCCATCTTCAATTACTGTTTCCCTTTTTGCTTATATGTGAGCGAACGAGACCTTTTTGCTTGATGCGCTTTGAAATATTATAAATAAACAGGCTCTTAAAGGAATTTCTATTGAAATGTTGGGGCTTTTTTATTTAAATCGTCGAGGGGGAGAGGGTTTGGGTTTGTGGCGGATGCGCCGGGGTTAGAAAATTGCCATTTTGTGAAAATGTTACTTGTTAGGTTCGTTGTTAAGACAGTTAACCCTAACCTAATTTTACTTTAATCTAACCTTAAATTTTTGTGGGTGATCGTTTTAGTTTTGGAACTTCTGTTATACAGATTCTGATATACAGTAGGTATACAAGTTAGAATCTAATATAATAGAGCTGAGAAGAAGAAGAAGACTAAACTGACTCAATTGTCTGTCTTTGTATTGCAACTCTAGCAATTGTTCTTCGGAAGAGATTCAGAAACCTTATGTGGTGCCAGTGGTACAAAGTTGAAACAATTATTAACTAGAAAACATTTATGGATGTAATGCCAACGAAGAAGAAGAAGAAGAAGAATAGTAGACAATGTGATTTAGCTAGCCCTATTATAATATTTTGGTCGGAATTTGGTGAATGGTTGTATTTATTCAAGACCAAAGTCTCCGCCATCGAGTCTTACATTACAGTCTAGTAAGCCTTGGATAAGTAAATAATAAATCCAAACTATAAATACGGCACATCTACAACAGTACAGCAAAATGACATAACTCTCAATTAATGTACATCTTTCGTCCCCGACTTTATGAACTTAAAATACTTTGTAGTGAAAATGTCGCTCTCTCACTGTATGTCTTTTGCTATATTACCTTCCCCTTTACCACCCACACACCCACCCGTCATGTCATATAGATATACATATACAGCAGCGAGGAAGCAAACGGGAGTGAGACAACATCCACAGAACATCAATACTCCGTTTTCTCCACTTTATTGCTTTTAATATGTACACAATATAAAGTTTGACAAGTTGCAATGAAATTCATTTTGAATATTGAGAATTTTACGCGAAAGGCGGCGGGCGCGTATCATTTCATGTTTGCCGGGGCCACGCTCATCTATATCCAACTTCACGTCATAAATGTCACGTCTTATGTTTATTGATGACGATTTTAAGAACGAAATGAAGACGTGCAGATATCTCGTAAATTTTGCTTTTGTACCATCAGAGAAGGACAGAGAGACAATTACAGAGATGTGTATATAGATATATATAAGTAGATAGAAGAGTGTTGATTTAGCGATTTGCAATTGTTAATCAAACACAACACTTTATGAGATATAAAATAAATTTATCCATGGGAAACTCGATAATTTTGCATGGTTTCTCAGTGAAACCACTAGATTCCTAATGATGGTAAAATGATTATAAATATTATATTATCCATTCGTGAGCCTAGCCACCTAGATCCAAACAGCATTCCCCCCCAAATATATCTTTCTGATAAGAAAAGTGGATTAACTTAAAAAATGTCCACCGGTTTTACGTACAACGACACCCAGGTGTTCACCACACTATAATACCATCAAATCCATTGACCATCCGATCAATTCAAACACAGATCCCCCACAGCCACATCACATTTAAGACACCGGTTACTTCGATCAGTCAAGATTAAATTCGATGACAAAACGATATCATCCTTAACCGACAATAAAATAAATCCATAGATTATACTATACCTAAAGTTGTTTTTTCAAATCGTAGTGCGCTGAGAGAGCGAGTTTTATGTGGGTGTATACACACACCCTCCCAAACATCTTTGTTTTGTTATAGTATACTTTACATTGCCATTGGTGTCAATGCATCACCATCTCGTTGCAACAATTAGTAGTGATTAGCTTAGCACAGACAGGCAGCTGTCAATGATGACGTCACATCCTGTCAATGATCGGATTATTGACGCCCAAACAGTTTAGCTTTGAATGTGTGCGTGGCTTCCAGAGGCGGCATGTATTGGCACATTTATTGTTTGTCTCACATCTCATTATGATTCATTTAGTGTTTTGTTTTATATGATATGCAAGCTTGATGTTAAGTGGGCGCTGGGTGATGTGGAGATTAAAGACGCGTTTTATATAAATTTTCAGCGGGCGAAAGTTGTAGATTATGCTGATTGTAATCCAAGGTGTGTTGCAGGGTACCATTTCGGGGCCCTCGGGATAGATCAACTAGTTATTTAACGTTAAAAAAGGTGTATGTTTATTTTAGAGCACCGAACACGAAAAATATTTGACATAACCTACCTAACATGCACGTCAAGCGACAGCGCGCATGCGCAGTGTAAATTGTTGTTTTGAGGTAAAATTATGGGTGATCGTTTTATTTTCAAATTTACATTTTTCGCACTTAAAATATGATAATAGGGCCAGCTAAATCACATTGTCTACTTTTCTTCTTCTTCTTCGTTGGCATTACGTCCATAAATAAACGTTTTCTAGTTAACTGTTTTAACTTTGCACCACTGACACCACATAAATTTTCTGAGTCTCTTCCGAAAATTGCTAGAGTTGCGAGGGACAAAGACAGACAATCGCGTGGGTCAGTCTTCGCTTCTTCTTCTTCTCAGCTCTATTCTATTAGATTCTAACTTGTATACTGTATATCAGAATCTGTATAACAGAAGTTCTAAGACTAAAACGATCACCCACAAAAATTGCCTTTATTTTCAAATTTGTGCTTTTCGCACCCAAAATTTGGCATAAAACTTGTCGATAATAGGCTCATGACTAATTTGTAAACAAAATTAACATTCAGCATTGCAACAAACTTACTTTAATGAAAATCCGACCAGAAGTTCTAAAACTTAAACGATCACCCACAAAAATTGCCTTTATTTTCAAATTTGTGCTTTTCGCACCCAAAATTTGGCATAAAACTTGTCGATAATAGGCTCATGACTAATTTGTAAACAAAATTAACATTTAGCATTACAACAAACTTATTTTAATGAAAATCCGACCAGAAGTTCTAAAACTAAAAGGATCACCCACAAAAATTGCTTTTATTTTCAAATTTGTGCTTTTCGCACCCAAAATTTGGCATAAAACTTGTCGATAATAGGCTCATGACTAATTTTTAAACAAAACTAACATTTAGCATTGCTACAAACCTACTTTAATGAAAATCCGACCAGAAGTTCTAAAACTAAAACGATCACCCACAAAAATTGCCTTTATTTTCAAATTTGCTCTTTTCGCACCCAAAATTTGGCATAAAATTTATCGATAATAGGCTCATGACTAATTTCTAAACAAAATTAACATTTAGCATTGCAACAAACTTACTTTAATGAACATCCGACCAGAAGTTCCAAAACTAAAACGATCACCCACAAAAATTGCCTTTATTTTCAAATTTGCTCGTTTCGCACCCAAAAATTGGCATAAAACTTGTCGATAATAGGCTCATGACTAATTTCTAAACAAAATTAACATTTAGCATTACAACAAACTTATTTTAATGAAAATCCGACCAGAAGTTCTAAAACTAAAAGGATCACCCACAAAAATTGCTTTTATTTTCAAATTTGTGCTTTTCGCACCCAAAATTTGGCATAAAACTTGTCGATAATAGGCTCATGACTAATTTCTAAACAAAATTAACATTTAGCATTGCAACAAACTTACTTTAATGAAAATCCGACCAGAAGTTCCAAAACTAAAACGATCACCCACAAAAATTGCCTTTATTTTCAAATTTGCTCGTTTCGCACCCAAAATTTGGCATAAAACTTGTCGATAATAGGCTCATGACTAATTTGTAAACAAAATTAACATTCAGCATTGCAACAAACTTACTTTAATGAAAATCCGACCAGAAGTTCTAAAACTTAAACGATCACCCACAAAAATTACCTTTATTTTCAAATTTACATTTTTCGCACTTAAAATATGATAATAGGGCTAGCTAAATCACATTGTCTACTATTCTTCTTCTTCTTCGTTGGCATTACGTCCACAAATACACGTTTTCTAGTTAATTGTTTAAACTTTGCACCACTGACACCACATAAAGTTTCTGAATCTCTTCCGAAAATTGCTAGAGTTGCGAGGGACAAAGACAAACAATCGAGTGGGTCAGTCTTCGCGTCTTCTTCTTCTTCTCAGCTCTATTCTATAGATTTTAGCTTGTATACTGGATATCTTGTTAATGAAGGGCTAAAATAATCGCGTCCAATCTCTTCCAAACTATAATTCATCAAGTTGTGAGACAAAGACAGCAATATTGGGATGGAGTTTAGCAAAATTGGATATCTGCACATATCCACCATTACGGTGTGTGTTATCGGTTTGCGTGAGATGCAGCTATTATAACATCAACTGTGCAGTTTATCTGCCGTATATCGCTCTTATACTGTAATGTATATTAGTTATTGCTAGATAGAATCATTTTGCCATCAGTTTTCAGTTATCTCACTTATCTAATATCGCTGTTACACAACAACGTTGTTGTATATAATATAGTCATGTTTGGTTTGTGGCATTTGACTTGGAAGTTTATGGGGTTTTCAACGAATTGTTATCTGAAAGGTCGCATAGTTTCAAAATTATTGTAGATGTGGAAAAATTAGTTTTAGGGGAATCCCTTGGGAAATATTTTGCTCTTCTTCTTGCGCGTTTTTAAAATGCCTTTGTTCTTGTCGAAACATTTGTAGAAAATATGTAAATAAACATGAGATGGATGGCAGGAAAAAATGTATGTTATTTTTATATAAGAAGTAATCCTGTCAATGTGGTATTTCAATATATTTAAGTGGATAACAGGAATGTCCTTTTCTGACCAACGGCCACCAAATCTAATATTGCGCTTTGCATTCCACTAACACACAAAGTATTTCGTTTTATTTCGCCCGTTTTTTTTTTTTGTTATAGTGCGGGGGTGTATCATCCGAGTTAATCCTATAACTATTTATTTACACAAATTTAAAATTCAAACTCTCGGTCGTCTCTTTCTCAAGTAAATTCCCCACATCTGGCAAAAGATTTCATTACATTGCAAAAAGTGTACAAGTCGAACAAAATACAAGAAAAACAACCGGGAAACAAATAAAAACTAAAAAAGATTTTAAAGCAGAGCTATTGACGATTACCGTCTATACAATCTGGCTCAGTTTCGAATCAATCACGTCGCCAATGTTGGAAGGATCGCCAGATTGAACTGACTGGATGCGTACGACGTGCAGACTGTTTTATCATGGTGCATGTGTGCGCGAGCTTTTACTTTGAAGTCGACCGACTCAATGCAATGTGGTTTATTAACGCTGAAAATAATCAAAAACATTTAAAAATCCTTAATTGGAGTTCACAGAAGTAAACGAATGCAGTTTTCTGAATTAAGCATTCAATTGAGTTATTTTATTTAATGTAATGATACCGATTATTGATAAACAAACCAATCTAAACCACATTGATGGGTTGGCTGGATACCATCGGAATTTGCAATGGGTATTCATATGTTAGAACATGTGTAATAATTGGTTTTAAATATCTTTAAAAAAAAATTTCTTAGGCAAAAACTAATGAACACCAGACGAGACGTTCTTTTAATAATTGTTTTACATCTCACAAATGTCACCTTTATCTTAAATTTACCTTGTAAAATGAAACCCACGAAAATTGCCTTATTTTCAAATTTGATCTTTTCGCACCCAAAAATTGGCATAAAACTTGTCGATAATAGGCTCATGACTAATTTTTAAACAAAACTAACATTTAGCATTGCTACAAACCTACTTTAATGAAAATCCGACCAGAAGTTCTAAAACTAAAACGATCACCCACAAAAATTGCCTTTATTTTCAAATTTGCTCTTTTCGCACCCAAAATTTGGCATAAAATTTATCGATAATAGGCTCATGACTAATTTCTAAACAAAATTAACATTTAGCATTGCAACAAACTTACTTTAATGAAAATCCGACCAGAAGTTCCAAAACTAAAACGATCACCCACAAAAATTGCCTTTATTTTCAAATTTGCTCGTTTCGCACCCAAAAATTGGCATAAAACTTGTCGATAATAGGCTCATGACTAATTTCTAAACAAAACTAACATTTAGCATTGCTACAAACCTACTTTAATGAAAATCCGACCAGAAGTTCTAAAACTAAAACGATCACCCACAAAAATTGCCTTTATTTTCAAATTTGCTCTTTTCGCACCCAAAATTTGGCATAAAATTTATCGATAATAGGCTCATGACTAATTTCTAAACAAAATTAACATTTAGCATTACAACAAACTTATTTTAATGAAAATCCGACCAGAAGTTCTAAAACTAAAAGGATCACCCACAAAAATTGCTTTTATTTTCAAATTTGTGCTTTTCGCACCCAAAATTTGGCATAAAACTTGTCGATAATAGGCTCATGACTAATTTTTAAACAAAACTAACATTTAGCATTGCTACAAACCTACTTTAATGAAAATCCGACCAGAAGTTCTAAAACTAAAACGATCACCCACAAAAATTGCCTTTATTTTCAAATTTGCTCGTTTCGCACCCAAAAATTGGCATAAAACTTGTCGATAATAGGCTCATGACTAATTTCTAAACAAAATTAACATTTAGCATTACAACAAACTTATTTTAATGAAAATCCGACCAGAAGTTCTAAAACTAAAAGGATCACCCACAAAAATTGCTTTTATTTTCAAATTTGTGCTTTTCGCACCCAAAATTTGGCATAAAACTTGTCGATAATAGGCTCATGACTAATTTTTAAACAAAACTAACATTTAGCATTGCTACAAACCTACTTTAATGAAAATCCGACCAGAAGTTCTAAAACTAAAACGATCACCCACAAAAATTGCCTTTATTTTCAAATTTGCTCTTTTCGCACCCAAAATTTGGCATAAAATTTATCGATAATAGGCTCATGACTAATTTCTAAACAAAATTAACATTTAGCATTGCAACAAACTTACTTTAATGAAAATCCGACCAGAAGTTCCAAAACTAAAACGATCACCCACAAAAATTGCCTTTATTTTCAAATTTGCTCGTTTCGCACCCAAAAATTGGCATAAAACTTGTCGATAATAGGCTCATGACTAATTTCTAAACAAAATTAACATTTAGCATTGCAACAAACTTACTTTAATGAAAATCCGACCAGAAGTTCCAAAACTAAAACGATCACCCACAAAAATTGCCTTTATTTTCAAATTTTCTCGTTTCGCACCCAAAAATTGGCATAAAACTTGTCGATAATAGGCTCATGACTAATTTCTAAACAAAATTAACATTTAGCATTACAACAAACTTATTTTAATGAAAATCCGACCAGAAGTTCTAAAACTAAAAGGATCACCCACAAAAATTGCCTTTATTTTCAAATTTGCTCTTTTCGCACCCAAAATTTGGCATAACATTTATCGATAATAGGCTCATGACTAATTTCTAAACAAAACTAACATTTAGCATTGCTACAAACCTACTTTAATGAAAATCCGACCAGAAGTTCTAAAACTAAAACGATCACCCACAAAAATTGCCTTTATTTTCAAATTTGCTCTTTTCGCACCCAAAATTTGGCATAAAATTTATCGATAATAGGCTCATGACTAATTTCTAAACAAAATTAACATTTAGCATTACAACAAACTTATTTTAATGAAAATCCGACCAGAAGTTCTAAAACTAAAACGACCACCCACACAAATTGCCTTTATTTTCAAATTTGCTCTTTTCGCAACCAAAATTTGGCATAAAACTTGTCGATAATAGGCTCATGACTATTTTCTAAACAAAATTAACATTCAGCATTGCAACAAACTTACTTTAATGAAAATCCGACCAGAAGTTCTAAAACTAAAAGGATCACCCACAAAAATTGCCTTTATTTTCAAATTTGCTCTTTTCGCACCCAAAGTTTGGCTTAAAATTTATCGATAATAGGCTCATGGCTATTTTCTAAACAAAATTAACATTTAGCATTGCAACAAACTTATTTTAATGAAAATCCCACCAGAAGTACTAAAATTAAAACGATCACTTCCAAAAATTGCCTTTATTTTCAAATTTGCTCTTTTCGCACCCAAAATTTGGCATAAAATTTGTCGAAAATAGTCTCATGGCTATTTTCTTAAAACTAACATTTAGCATGGAATTTTTTCATCCCATATCTCTCGTCCACCATGAAAATTTTCTTGTGCAAACCGAACTATTTCAGCACAAAGCGAATTCAAACTAATTAAATAAATGACGTAGTTTGGACACAAAGAAACAGGAGAGTGACTTTTCCAAGGGGTGAAAGGAAATGAACCAACAAACTTACAAATGGCTTGGAACGGCATTAAACAGCAGCCGATCGCGAATACTTCTACAACCCCCCGCGTGGTAGCATCTCGATCTGTTTTTGGTTTACCGACCGAATCCCTTTAAGAAGTTGGAGGGGGACATAGGGATGACTATTGATAAAACTCCTTGGAAATCTGTAAAATGTAATTATTGTATATTTATAGCATAATTAATGATTTTTCTTAATTAGCATCGTGCGTGTTTGAGGATTAGGTTGAATATAGCTCGGGTCTTCGTGTTAAATATAGGAAATCGTTCCTTAAAGACCTTCTTTAACCCCTGTCATGCAATCCAGCGATTCGTCAAAGCTTTCATTTAATATTTTGACGATATTCCCGACAATTATCATTGCATAAAATCAGATCGAACCCCCCTCATCAACCCCTGCCTCGAAACAAATCAATCAATAACACAATTTTCCACCTAGGAAACAACAACTTTATTAATAATCCTTTTTGGAGACAATCCTAGCTATCTCTGGTAAAAGGTCCAAAACGATAACCAATTAATTAGATAATCTGATCCCTGTATCAACCCTTTGGAAGGTTAATACTGGCCGAGCCATATATCACTAAATGGGCCCCTTGGAGAAACAGTGTCCTGTAATACCTCCACAGGACCTCCTGGATTACTGTCTTATTGGATCCTGCATGCGTTCCAATCCTCGTAATCCGATACTTGATAAAGGAACAACAAGCAAGGGTTCAAAATTCACCAGCAGTATTTATATTAAATCGATGGTGTGTTGAAATTGTTTGGAATTGGATCACAATGGATTAAGCGGGGGAAATTGGTGACCAAGTATTTTCTCATTCATTCAGAAAAAGCAGACCCACTTTAACTTCTGTTTTCTAGTAACGCTCTGTAGAATAATGCGCTAAATGACGATGATGTGGAAGTGTACATCACTGTGTCAAGACAATTGCCAAGGGGGGAATCCCAAGCGGGAAGAGCAGAGGGGGTTTTAACAAATATCAAATATACAAGTTCGGGAGATATGGATTTCGTTGCTACATCCAAAGTAGTTATATTCATAAGTTTACTTGATACAAACTTTATATTGCTGCTCGACATAGACATGCCGTTAGAGGAGTCGAACTTCAAAAGATATAGAAATGTTCATGTTCTTCTGACAAATATCTATCTCCACGCTTACTTTCCCAAAAGTAAACTCGCTCTCAAATATATTATTGCCTCCTATGTGATAAATTGCATTAATCTTAAACTCTATTAAAACCCTACAAGTCACTATGGAGCAGAAACTTTCACAATATTAACTCTTGGGTCTTGGAAGGAACAAAAGTTTTTTGTTATTTATGTGTGGGGGCGGGGAGTGGATGTGTGTTCGTCTAGTTAATCAAAGACAAAATTCCAATTTACAATTACAAATGTTAATTTTGTTTAGAAAATAGTCATGAGCCTATTATCGACAAGTTTTATGCCAATTTTTGGGTGCGAAAACAGCAAATTTTAAAATAAATACAATTTTTGTGGGTGATCGTTTTAGTTTTAGAACTTCTGGTCGGATTTTCATTAAAGTAAGTTTGTTTCAATGCTGAATGTTAATTTTGTTTAGAAAATAGTCATGAGCCTATTATCGACAAGTTTTATGCCAATTTTTGGGTGCGAGAAGAGCAAATTTGACAATAAAGGCAATTTTTGTAGGTGATCGTTTTAGTTTTAGAACTTCTGGTCGGATTTTCATTAAAGTAAGTTTGTTGCAATGCTAAATGTTAATTTTGTTTAGAAATTAGTCATGAGCCTATTATCGACAAGTTTTATGCCAAATTTTGGGTGCGAAAACAGCAAATTTGAAAATAAATACAATTTTTGTGGGTGATCCTTTTAGTTTTAGAACTTCTGGTCGGATTTTCATTAAAGTAAGTTTGTTGCAAAGCTAAATGTTAATTTTGTTTAGAAATTAGTCATGAGCCTATTATCGACCAGTTTTATGCCAATTTTTGAGTGCGAAAAGAGCAAATTTGAAAATAAAGGCAATTTTTGTGGGTGATCGTTTTAGTTTTAGAACTTCTGGTCGGATTTTCATTAAAGTAAGTTTGTTTCAATGCTGAATGTTAATTTTGTTTAGAAAATAGTCATGAGCCTATTATCGACAAGTTTTATGCCAAATTTTGGGTGCGAAAAGAGCAAATTTGAAAATAAAGGCAATTTTTGTGGGTGATCGTTTTAGTTTTAGAACTTCTGGTCGGATTTTCATTAAAATAAGTTTGTTGCAATGCTAAATGTTAATTTTGTTTAGAAATTAGTCATGAGCCTATTATCGACAAGTTTTATGCCAATTTTTGGGTGCGAGAAGAGCAAATTTGACAATAAAGGCAATTTTTGTAGGTGATCGTTTTAGTTTTAGAACTTCTGGTCAGATTTTCATTAAAATAGATTTGTAGCAATGCTAAATGTTAGTTTTGTTTTAAAATTAGTCATGAGCCTATTATCGACAAGTTTTATGCCAAATTTTGGGTGCGAAAACAGCAAATTTGAAAATAAAGGCAATTTTTGTGGGTGATCCCTTTAGTTTTAGAACTTCTGGTCGGGTTTTTATTAAAATAAATTTGTTGTAATGCAAAATGTTAATTTTGTTTAGAAATTAGTCATTTGCCTACTATCGACCAGTTTTATGCCAATTTTTGAGTGCGAAAAGAGCAAATTTGAAAATAAAGGCAATTTTTGTGGGTGATCGTTTTAGTTTTAGAACTTCTGGTCGGATTTTCATTAAAATAAGTTTGTTGTAATGCTAAATGTTAATTTTGTTTAAAAAATAGTCATGAGCCTATTATCGACAAATTTTATGCCAAATTTTGGGTGCGAAAAAGCAAATTTGAAAATAAAGGCAATTTTTGGGGGTGATCGTTTTAGTTTTAGAACTTCTGGTCGGATTTTCATTAAAGTAAGTTTGTTGCAATGCTGAATGTTAATTTTGTTTATAAAATAGTCATGAGCCTATTTATCGACAAGTTTTATGCCAATTTTTGGGTGCGAGAAGAGCAAATTTGACAATAAAGGCAATTTTTATGGGTGATCGTTTTAGTTTTAGAACTTCTGGTCGGATTTTCATTAAAGTAAGTTTGTTGCAATGCTAAATGTTAATTTTGTTTAGAAATTAGTCATGAGCTTATTATCGACAAGTTTTATGCTAATTTTTGGGTGCGAAAAGAGCAAATTTGAAAATATAGGCAATTTTTGTGGGTGATCGTTTTAGTTTTAGAACTTCTGGTCGGATTTTCATCAAAATAGGTTTGTAGCAATGCTAAATGTTAGTTTTGTTTTAAAATTAGTCATGAGCCTATGATCGACAAGTTTTATGCTAATTTTTGGGTGCGAATAGAGCAAATTTGAAATTAAAGGTAATTTTTGTAGCTGATCGTTTTAGTTTTAGAACTTCTTTAGTTTTAGAACTTCTGGTCGGATTTTCATTAAAATAAGTTTGTTGCAATGCTAAATGTTAATTTTGTTTAGAAATTAGTCATGAGCCTATTATCCAGAAGTTTTATGCCAATTTTTGAGTGCGAAAACAGCAAACTTGAAAATAAAAGCAATTTTTGTGGGTGATCGTTTTAGTTTTAGAACTTCTGGTCGGATTTTCATTAAAGTAGGTTTGTAGCAATGCTAAATGTTAGTTTTGTTTAAAAATTAGTCATGAGCCTATTATCGACAAGTTTTATGCCAAATTTTGGGTGCGAAAAGAGCAAATTTGAAAATAAAGACAATTTTTGTGGGTGATCGTTTTAGTTTTAGAACTTCTGGTCGGATTTTCATTAAAGTAAGTTTGTTGCAATGCTAAATGTTAATTTTGTTTAGAAATTAGTCATGAGCCTATTATCGACAAGTTTTATGCCAAATTTTGGGTGCGAAAAGAGCAAATTTGAAAATAAATACAATTTTTGTGGGTGATCCTTTTAGTTTTAGAACTTCTGGTCGGATTTTCATTAAAGTAAGTTTGTTGCAAAGCTAAATGTTAATTTTGTTTAGAAATTAGTCATGAGCCTATTATCGACCAGTTTTATGCCAATTTTTGAGTGCGAAAAGAGCAAATTTGAAAATAAAGGCAATTTTTGTGGGTGATCGTTTTAGTTTTAGAACCTCTGGTCGGATTTTCATTAAAATAAGTTTGTTGTAATGCTAAATGTTAATTTTGTTTAAAAAATAGTCATGAGCCTATTATCGACAAATTTTATGCCAAATTTTGGGTGCGAAAAGAGCAAATTTGAAAATAAAGGCAATTTTTGGGGGTGATCGTTTTAGTTTTAGAACTTCTGGTCGGATTTTCATTAAAGTAAGTTTGTTGCAATGCTGAATGTTAATTTTGTTTATAAAATAGTCATGAGCCTATTATCGACAAGTTTTATGCCAATTTTTGCCTGTGAAAAGGGCAAATTTGAAAACAAAAGCAAATTTTTGGGTGATCGTTTTAGTTTTGGAACTTCTGGTCAGATTTTCATTAAAGTAAGTTTGTTGCAATGCTGAATGTTAATTTTGTTTATAAAATAGTCATGAGCCTATTATCGACAAGTTTTATGCGAATTTTTGGGTGCGAATAAAGCAAATTTGAAAATAAAGGCAATTTTTGTGGGTGATCGTTTGTCTCTTGTAGCCGTTTGCACTTATCACGAACTATAACATCATCCAAAAATCTCGTCTAATTTCCATTTTTATCAGCAAAACTTAAACTATAACTACTTTCTTAGTTGCTTATATTAAAGACGAGAAGTAAAACTTTATTTTAGAGTTGTTACATTAGTTCCCCCTTTAGGACAATCCTCGAAACTATTCGACAATCTAAAACTAAACATATGCAAATTGACAACGCGTTTATTTGCCTAAATCACTGATAAAACGCCTATTGGAATCTTTTAGCTTTCCCCTCACTCATTTTACAAACCACCACAAAGAAAATCGTTCAAATTCCAATACAATACTCTTTTGTTCCTTGTGTCCAATTTAATAATTTTCCTTGACATGAAACGTAAACTAATAAAAAGATATCGAGGAAGGAGGAGAAAAAACTTATGGAGAGGGTTGATGGGAAAAAAACAGTTTGAAATAAGTGGTTACAGCGCTCGCGACCAATTTTACCTCAAGGGGATCGAACAGCAATTTCTTATTTGCCATGACACTACCAATTTCTCTTATCAGTTTTGGGAACTTTTTTTATTGTAGATTGGACAGCTGACAAAAGTAATCGATGTTACAGTTAAATTTGCGTGTCGAATTCAAATTGCCGTAGAGAAAAATGATGTCTGGGTTTTCGAACTACATATACATTAAATTAGGTTACAGAATCCGGCAGCAAGAGATGAAATGACGTAGAGAAAAAACTGCAATACTCGAAATTAAATTGATGACTATAAATTTTTCAAAATTACCGCGCTTGCAAGCCGGACTACGTCACAGTTCTCGACTGAATGGCGCTAAATTCAAAAATTAATCAAACTTGTTCGGTTTCAAATTAAATTAAATTAGGTGACGGTCCCCACTACCACTCGACTTTCATCCCAAAACCGCTTTCAAGCTAAATTATTCCATATAAAGATCCTTTTAAAATTTTATCTCCAATAAAATAATAAAATATTCAAACAAACCGAAAATGTCCTAAGCCCATAATCTAAATCCGAAATCGTATTTCGCAAAACTAATATTAAAACACGTTTGATCAACCGTCACCATCACGTCACGAGTCCATCGCCATCCCACTCGGATGCCCCCTACCGTCCGTCGATTGAACCGAGACAAAACATCGCATCCAGTAAAAACAGAACCATCACAAATTCGTCTATAAAGCATAAGAGAGCGTGTTGGGATTTAATAACTTGTGAATATTCATCTGAACGCCGTTCTCTAGACGAAGATGACGGAAGGCGTCGAACTGTGCTATAGATGGAGACAGCATCGCACAACGTCGCTATGACAACTCGCTTAAATTAAGTCATCAATGAATCATTGGCGATGCGGCGTATTGGAGACGCAAGAAGGGTATCTGTATAGTGTATGGAATAAATTAAAAATGTCTTTGGTTTGGGGTAAAGCGGCGGCGGCAGCGGCGGCGACAGCGGGGGGCAACACAAACATTATGTGTTGTGTTCTTCTACTCGTTTGTATACGCAGCGCCAGCTTTGCTATTCAATGAAAAGAACCGCAGACGGACTTTCATTTGTTTCAGTTTTAATGAGATCATTTCTAATTTATTTCGATTGGTGCAGGAAAGTCGGCGGATGGAATGTAAGAACAGAAAAACGTGGAGGATTTGTGATAGGATCAATTAGGATGAGGAAAAAAATTTCAGCTTTAGTTTGTGTGTTGGAGTGTACCGATACTGTGACGTGTGAGGTTAGATATGGCGGGAAATTCAAATATTACTTAACACAAATTATTTTACAACGCGTTAAAAATATTTTTTAAATAATACTGGAAACCTCGCGTTATTTTCTTGCATAAAGCTAACACTACAGTACCTGTAAAAGTGATAATTGTTAATCTACTTCTCTAGTTTATAATGGCGGGAAATTCAAAAAAATCACTGTTTGCTAACTTTGTAAAACTATAACGCATAATTCGAGATTGTCACGAGGCTTGTCCAACATGTGTATCAAAGCAGGCTGTTGATGGTGGAAAATCCATAGCCGGCTACCTACCTCCAGTAAATTAATTAAATATCGTGAAATAATTTCGCCGCCTACAAAATTAAGTGCAGTAGTAGGTGAGGTGACTTTGATGGAAATGGTGCTGGTATCAGAAATAAAGCGAGATTATGATTGGTCACTTATTTAATTACATTCATCTATCATTTGCTGTCGACAATCACTGACTTTGACCGATTGGGTCATAGAACGCTCTTATAACTGCATGCAATCTATAATATATTGCTGGCTTTTTTGTGCAGTATATCGCAAAATTTAAGGTTAAGTTAACGAGATAATTTCCAATACAAGGGCGCAGTGCTCACCTCTCGCGCTCGCAATACTTTAATCTACTTTAATAACATTTTAATCACTAATTATTAGACACCTAATTAATTCATTGGTTTTGCTTAATATACACGAAAATCCTGTTAATATTTATGTGGGCCTGTTAAAGCACCTTTTAGGGGAAAACAATGCGGCTAAATAAGTTAGTTAAAACTTTGAAGGTTGAGTGTATAGGAAATATTAGGAAATCGAGTAATTGCTGTGTCGAAAATGTGACCTGATAATAGAACATCCTATTTTAGGCGTGCATCCTCTTCGAATTTGTCCTAGACAGAAGTTAATTTGGGGTTTAATTGATAGCACATGAGGATTTGGTACTACCTGCTAGAAGTTTAAATAAAAAATTATAATAGCGACTTTCGGAACATTTTAATTTGACTTCGTATAGCATAATTTAACAGATTTTCGGTTATAAACGTATAAGTACCCTGTATATACCGGGTACCTCAAGACTCTATTTTTTATTTTTTTAGAAGGAGGAGTGATTTTGTTTAGTAAAAGAAATACACTTTTTTAATCTAAACTAACTTAAGTTAAAACCCTACATAAATTTCCATCACCCCCTAGCTTAAAATAAAAATAAAAACGCGTCCGTCGGCGTGTCTGAATATCAATTTTCATCTAACAAATTTTCGATTAACGGTATAGCTATAAGTAGATCACTAATCGTTTTTAAACTTTTCTTTTAAAATGCAAGACAAGTAAGGGTGAATTTTTATGTAAGTGGCATGGCGCGTCGCCTCTTGCTTAAAGAACCATGTAATTGATACAAGATATCGTAATTTTACTTTCAAAGTAATATCGGGAAATTTTATACGCCTCGCTTTTAAATTCTAATCTATCTTTGGAATTGGAATGGAATTCATTTCAGTTATTGCCAACATTAGCATTAAAAAAGGGAGCATGGTATATAAATAATAATTCCATGCTCGATTATTGTTTATTTGTTTTCCAAGCTCTATTAAGAAAAAACCGTCACCATTATGGAAGGTAGTTTAGACTAATTTAGCCCCACTGGAAAAATTTAAAATTCTCATCTACTTTCTACAGAATTTATAATTCTACTCCAGATATAAAAGTAATAATTCCACACCCGATTATTGTTCACTTGTTTTCCAGGCTCTATTAAGAAAAAACCGTCACCATTATGGAAGGTAGTTTAGACTAATTTAGCCCCACTGGAAAAATTTAAAATTCTCATCTACTTTCTACAGAATTTATAATTCTACTCCAGATATAAAAGTAATAATTCCACACCCGATTATTGTTCACTTGTTTTCCAGGCTCTATTAAGAAAAAACCGTCACCATTATGGAAGGTAGTTTAGACTAGTTTAGCGCCATTAGAAAAATTTAAAATTCTCATCTATCTACAGAATTTATAATTCTACTCCAGATATAAAAATAATAATTCCACACCCGATTAATGTTTACTGGTTTTCCAAGCACAATTAAGAAAAAATCGTCACCATTATGGAAGGTAGTTTAGACTAATTTAACCCCACTGGAAAAATTTAAAATTCTCATCTACTTTCTACAGAATTTATAATTCTACTCCAGATATAAAAGTAATAATTCCACACCCGATTATTGTTCACTTGTTTTCCAAGCTCTATTAAGAAAAAACCGTCACCATTATGGAAGGTAGTTTAGACTAATTTAGCCCCACTGGAAAAATTTAAAATTCTCATCTACTTTCTACAGAATTTATAATTCTACTCCAGATATAAAAGTAATAATTCCACACCCGATTATTGTTCACTTGTTTTCCAGGCTCTATTAAGAAAAAACCGTCACCATTATGGAAGGTAGTTTAGACTAATTTAGCGCCACTGGAAAAATTTAAAATTCTCATCTACTTTCTACAGAATTTATAATTCTACTCCAGATATAAAAGTAATAATTCCACACCCGATTATTGTTCACTTGTTTTCCAAGCTCTATTAAGAAAAAACCGTCACCATTATGGAAGATAGTTTAGACTAATTTAGCGCCACTGGAAAAATTTAAAATTCTCATCTACTTTCTACAGAATTTATAATTCTACTCCAGATATAAAAGTAATAATTCCACACCCGATTATTGTTCACTTGTTTTCCAGGCTCTATTAAGAAAAAACCGTCACCATTATGGAAGGTAGTTTAGACTAATTTAGCCCCACTGGAAAAATTTAAAATTCTCATCTACTTTCTACAGAATTTATAATTCTACTCCAGATATAAAAGTAATAATTCCACACCCGATTATTGTTCACTTGTTTTCCAAGCTCTATTAAAAAAAAACCGTCACCATTATGGAAGGTAGTTTAGACTAGTTTAGCGCCATTAGAAAAATTTAAAATTCTCATCTATCTACAGAATTTATAATTCTACTCCAGATATAAAAATAATAATTCCACACCCGATTAATGTTTACTGGTTTTCCAAGCACAATTAAGAAAAAATCGTCACCATTATGGAAGATAGTTTAGACTAGTTTAGCGCCATTAGAAAAATTTAAAATTCTCATCTATCTACAGAATTTATAATTCTACTCCAGATATAAAAATAATAATTCCACACCCGATTAATGTTTACTGGTTTTCCAAGCACAATTAAGAAAAAATCGTCACCATTATGGAAGATAGTTTTGACCAGTTTAGCGCAAATGGAAAAAATTTAATTCCAGCTATAAAAATAATAATTCCACGCCCGATTATTGTTTATTTTGCCGCTTTAACCGTTGAATAAAAGAGTGTTGGGCCCTCGATTGTAATTTACTTTTAGGTTATGGTATTATTTCGGTTTCGCCTTCGCTTCGCCAATATATATATTTAATTTATTAATGAACTTGGTTCAGGGTTCAGGGCATAATAATGTCCAAACATCCATAAGGGATTAAGAGGGGTTAATTACTACCTAAGTAAAATAAAAGGGGGAGAACACAGAAATTGGAAATGGAAATAAACACAAACCAGGGGATGTGGAAATATAACACACACACTCACACACACATATAAATATACTCACATACATCTGAAAAATTTGTATCCCCCTTAATTTGGTACATTAGGTAGGCTACCTTAAAATTCGCAATTTATTACCGTACAGATTAAAATGAGATAATGTAGAAAAAGAAGGCATTTTCAATATACCCAGTTAGCATAGGGACGAAAATGCCCGCGAGCTTTTTAAAATGTTTTAATCTCGTATGGAGAAACATACATTAAAGAGCCCCATTTCTACCACTCCCACCCCCGCGTATTAGCGCAAGTAAAAAGATTATAAGGATTTTTTTTTAAATATGTACAAGCTCACCAAGATGAAAGTATTAATTTATTTACTATGTACCTAATTTGAACATACGCTTATTTTCGCCCCTTTCAACAATATTTTATCAACCAAATCAGAATGGCTATGGAATCCTTCTGTCCGATAAGACCATTCCCAGCAGGAAATAGCCGAGATACTTCCGGCTGTCGCCTGTGGAGTAGCATTATGGATTATATCTATATAATAGTATAGGATATGAAATGAAATAGACACTCGCCAATATACTTTATCTTCGGAGAATATGCGAGTTGTTTGTATTTAAAGTCAATATTCGAGGGTCAGATTCACATGAGGATTAACCAATACGATTCTTTGTTTCTTCAAAACTTCATCAATTCGCCTATTAATTGAACTAGGTCACATTCCCCACTTTTTCCATGTCGCTCTTCCTCTTTACAACCTAAACCTAAAAGATATTTATCTTGTGTAAATGTGATGTAACGCCCCCGTGTTAATGACCACATCACGACATAGTTATCGGTCAGAACCATTAGAGGGAGAGCATCTAAGAGGGCCGGAATAGACATAACGTGGCCCAAATTATAAGTTACTGCCCTTCATATTGGCTTATTACTGGCAGTCTGTGTGCGTTTGTATGTGTGACCATTTCACCATCAAAACGACAAAAGGGATGGTAGCCAAATGGGAATAAATAGATTCCGTGGAAATATTGTTAGGTTAGAATGGGATCAATAACATCCCGCTGAAATTTAATAATAATATGTAGCATTATTTACTGGATGATCGATGTAGTAGATTGCTTTGTGGTGTAGATTAAAATCTTGTCCAAACGGTGGCGTAACTGTAACTAATTTATTTATTATCGACTTTGTAGAGTAGGTTGGACAGTTCTGGGCCAGAAGTTGAGGTTGACCCTGGAAAATTGCTAAATGAACGGCTTCAACTGCTTGCAGTTCCAGAAAAACGCTAAATGAACGGGTCCAACTGCTTGCAGTTCCGGGAAAACTTTTGGACCCGTCCATTTAGCCGAGTAGAGTAGGTTGGACAGTTCTGGGCCAGAGGTTGAGGTTGACCTTGAACTTGACCCTGGAAAACTGCTAAATGAACGGCTTTAACTGGTTGCAGTTCCAGAAAAACGGTTAAATGAACGGGTCCAACTGCTTGCAGTTCCGGGAAAACTGTTGTTAGTTAGTAGGACTAGAAATTAATTTTGTTCTAAAGACAATTAGTCGAGACATCAATTTATTTCCACCACAATTTTCATTAGTAATCCGCAATGGCAACTCGTCGCCTACTCTGTTTACCATTCGCTCAAGCCAAAAGAATTTTTAATTATTATCTTGGTAACCAAATGGCCAGTTGCATTTTCCTTAGTAATAAAATGGGAGTTGTCGGGAGGGGGTGGCGTAGCACACATTTAGAATAACGGTAATAATAATAATTACATTAGGCTCCGCGTCCGCAAAAGAGGAATGTATTCGTTATATCGCGTACGAAAATAAAACAAACACAACCACATATCTACCCTTTTCTTTGTAATTGTTGTACACATGGACGGTTGCGGCTTATTCGGTTAGTGGTGGCGGCAACGGCGGCGGCGGTGGTGGCCGTTCGGTGTTATTTCATTAAAACGTGGCCATCTTTGCGAAACGGATTTAAAATTCCACTCATGGAGATGTGTTTGGAATATCGCGAATGAGTATATGACTTTACATACACTTATTTGATTTATAGAACACAAATTCCACACACACAGTGTAGCCAGCCGCACGGTGTCGGGTTTATTCTACGACACGTATACGTGCTCTCATTAAAAAAGGGCTAAATTAGAAATATCTTCCCACTTTATGTATTACATCACATGCCTCGATAGACTTTTACCATACTTAGTATGTACATTTCAAAATATCCAAGCTAATCCGGTTTTGTTGTATGTATGTAATTCCGGAGACAACTTTTTGGACCAACAATTCTTTTTATACCACAAAAATGATAAAGTTTTCTTCGTATTGTTGAGATTACGGTTAGTTTTACGCGAAATTTCAATCCGATTGAAAATATCTTAAAAACTCCGGATGTTAGAGCCAATCATAAATCCAAATCCCACTTCTGATTTTATCCAAACTATTGAAATTTGATAAGATTTCCTTGTGGTTCGTTTTGTTATCGAGTACCTGGTCAAAATAAAACGTAAATGTTTCCTTATTCTCCCCCTCTACGTAATAATCATTAGAGTGAGCAAAAATTAAAACCCATTTACCTGAGAAAGGAAGTTATAAAAGCATTAAAAATATGATATGTGTGACGGTACACGATGTAAATAATAAAAAAAACTGAAAGAAAAAAAATTGTAGGATGGATTACATGGGGCAAACAACACCGGACAACCACCGTGGAAAAAGCGAGATAGATGGTTGTTCCTCCTGGTAAAACGTTAGGGGGTGAATTTTATATTTGGAACATTAAATTCTTTTAATTACTTTCTGTATCTACATATTATACGTGTAGTTTGGGCCATTATTTTTAGCAATGTTCTGTTGGTGGAGGTTTGTGCTCTTTTAGAATACTGATTAATTCACTGGATAATTTATTTTATTTCACAATACATATACAGAAAAATTTACACATGAAAAAAGGTATACGTTTGCTATTCTACAGTGAATATTAATTTTATTTTTACTAATATATCAAACGAATGTTTTCCCACTGAAATTCAACGTACAACTGAATATTATGCAAACTGTAAGATATTGTGAAAAATTGACACCCAATCCCACTTGTGATAAATTTGTTATTCCGTTGCCATTAAGTATTATTTTTACTGTTTTGTCGGGTCATCATCGTATGTTTATTTGATAGCTTTATTTATAGTTAACGTTATATTATACTAATAATCCGGATCCATAAACATATGTCTTCTTGTGGGGGCGCCTCTCAAACACACACATGTGATTTCCGCTAAAGATAAAACCAGAGCGCGCTATCTTTGAACTGATCCAAAATTAATAGTTAAAATTGTTATGAATTATACAAATATAATGTGAGCGCATCGCCCATTTTAATTGTTTAACTTGTCGTAAAATTTGTTTGAATATTTTTAGATGTCTTGGTGTTGGTGGTGTATGCATATAAATGCATTTTGTGTTTGTGTTGTGGAATATAACATCATAGCCTACGCGATATTGATTTTTTTACCTCATAACTTCTGGAGTCTGTCTATAAAACACTGTAAATTATTCAAAAAGATTTCCTAATTATGAATTTATATGAGTATACGTTCAAGCCTGGGACGTTTTTTGATTAGATTGGGACCAATTTTTCTTCGTAAATTAAAAAAAGTTGTATATTTGATGAGAGTCATTCAATTAACTCGCTTAATTGCATTCTATACACTCTGTCTCTATGAAACAACACTATAAAATTAAATTAAATTTTACATACTTACACTAACTAATGTCCAGTTTGTTCAATATTTTTTTCGTTGGTGAAGTCGTGTGTTATAGTAGCTTGTTATCGGTGCATGCCTCAATGATCCGATGATGGGGTTCAATAGGCTGATCCATATATAAAGGCTTTATCGAGTGAACAGGATTGATGAGGACCTTGTTAGATGCCTTCAAAAGGCACAGAATTGAGCTATGTGGATGTGGAGGATCATCCTAACTTATCAATATAATTGGTCCATAACTTTACGATGAAATATCGGGAGATATTTCAATTTGGTTATAGGGGCCAAGCATGGAAGAAGTCAAGAAGTGTAAGTTTGAAATAAGGGCAAATCTGATAATTTTTTGATAATTTATTAGAGTTACCAGGAAACATGTTTGAATTTTCGAATAAAATTCATGTGGCGATCTATATTCGGCCATAAAATCCAAAATATTGGATGGATTTTTAATCTGTTTGATTTTTCAGAGAGCACTGACTAATTTCTTTGTAACAAAGGAAACCGGAAGAAAATCTGATAATTTTTTGATAATTTATTAGAGTTACTAGGAAACAAGTTTGAATTTTCGAATAAAATTCATGTGGCGATCTATATTCGACTCTAAAATACAAAATATAGGATGGATTTTCAATCTGTTTGATTTTTCAGAGAGCACTAACTAATTTCTTTGTAACAAACGAAACCGGAAGCAAATCTGATAATTTTTTGATAATTTATTAGAGTTACTAGGAAACAAGTTCGAATTTTCGAATAAAATTCATGTGGCGATTTATATTCGACTCTAAAATCCAAAATGTTGGATGAATTTTGAATCTGTTTGATTTTCCAGAGAGCACTAACTAATTTCTTTGTAACAAACGAAACCGGAAGCAAATCTGATAATTTTTTGATAATTTATTAGAGTTACTAGGAAACAAGTTCGAATTTTCGAATAAAATTCATGTGGCGATCTATATTCGACTCTAAAATCCAAAATGTTGGATGAATTTTGAATCTGTTTGATTTTCCAGAGAGCACTAACTAATTTCTTTGTAACAAACGAAACCGGAAGCAAATCTGATAATTTTTTGATAATTTATTAGAGTTACTAGGAAACAAGTTCGAATTTTCGAATAAAATTCATGTGGCGATCTATATTCGACTCTAAAATCCAAAATGTTGGATGAATTTTGAATCTGTTTGATTTTCCAGAGAGCACTAACTAATTTCTTTGTAACAAACGAAACCGGAAGCAAATCTGATAATTTTTTGATAATTTATTAGAGTTACTAGGAAACAAGTTTGAATTTTCGAATAAAATTCATGTGGCGATCTATATTCGTCTCTAAAATCCAAAATATTGGATGGATTTTGAATCTGTTTGATTTTTCACAGAGCACTAACTAATTTCTTTGTAACAAAGGAAACCGGAAGAAAATCTGATAATTTTTTGATAATTTATTAGAGTTACTAGGAAACAAGTTTGAATTTTCGAATAAAATTCATGTGGCGATCTATATTCGACTCTAAAATACAAAATATAGGATGGATTTTCAATCTGTTTGATTTTTCAGAGAGCACTAACTAATTTCTTTGTAACAAATGAAACCGGAAGCAAATCTGATAATTTTTTGATAATTTATTAGAGTTACTAGGAAACAAGTTCGAATTTTCGAATAAAATTCATGTGGCGATTTATATTCGACTCTAAAATCCAAAAAAATGGTTGGATTTTGAATCTGTTTGATTTTTCACAGAGCACTAACTAATTTCTTTGTAACAAAGGAAACCGGAAGAAAATCTGATAATTTTTTGATAATTTATTAGAGTAACTAGGAAACAAGTTTGAATTTTCGAATAAAATTCATGTGGCGATCTATATTCAACTCTAAAATTCAAAATATTGGATGGATTATGAATCTGTTGGATTTTTCATACAGAACTAACTAATTTCTCTATAACCCAGTAAAAATCTGATCATTTTTCGATACTTTATTAGAGTTACTAGGTAACAAGTTGAAATTTTAAATAATAACTCTAAACCCCTCCTCCTCATTTCTTTAGGTCCTGCAATGCCCCAAATGACAAATGATACACGATATATAAACATTTGACCGATTCCAGCACACAATAAATCCAGAACGCTCTAAACGCTCCAGTTGATCTCACCAATGACGCAAATAATTCGTTTACACTCAATATGGATTAACAACTAAACGCATTTGAACACTTGCTAAAGGATTAATACGCTGTATCCTTGTTTGGAAACTCCACGCCACCGTCCATGTTATAATTTAAATCAACACAAATAAACCGAGCGATGGATTTGATTTATAGGTTAGAAATATCTTCGAGATATAAATGATGATGATGGAAAAATCTGTTTTTATCTCCACAACGAAAAACCACCAGATATTAATTATTTGCCCTGCTAACATTGTTCCGCGGCTTTATTAAATTGGAAAAAGAAATTTCATAGCCGCCTGGGATCGCGTATTGGCGCGCGCCGTGTAATCTGATGTCAAAGGGGACTAGATTTAATTGAAACTTCAAAACATATTAAAAACCATACGGCTTGATCATGATCGCTACAACATCAAAAACGAATTTTACAGAAAAATTTACCCCGCTGTTAGAATTTTTTTGTTTTTAATTAAATCATAGGTGGATTTTTTCGGGTGTTGATTTCTCAACTCCATGGGGAGGAAATTGATAGGGGTTGGAATTGAATTGACAGCAGAACTGGCGGAAGAAAAATAGACAGAGACCGCGGGAACCAATTGACCTGAAACCGCCTTTTGGCCCTTACGCGATGTTGTGAATAAGGAAATTGAAAGGGCGACCTGAAAAATCACTGTCGATTTTTCCGGTTGGGTTAACGAATTTACCCACGGAAAACACCCCAGAACAAGTTATAATCTATATAATATACTAGTTAGCTAAATTTTTAACCGATAGGTGGCAGGATTAACTTGTTGATAAAGTGGAAGAGAGCACTAACTAATTTCTTTGTAACAAAGGAAACCGGAAGAAAATCTGATAATTTTTTGATAATTTATTAGAGTTACTAGGAAATAAGTTTGAATTTTCGAATAAAATTCTTGTGGCGATCTATATTCGACTCTAAAATCTAAAATATTGGATGGATTTTGAATCTGTTTGATTTTTCAGAGAGCACTAACAAATTTCTTTGTAACACAAGAAACCGGAAGAAAATCTGATAATTTTTTGATAATTTATTAGAGTTACTAGGGAACAAGTTTGAATTTTCGAATAAAATTCATGTGGCGATCTATATTCGACTTTAAAATCCAAAATATTAAATTATATTTGAATCTGTTTGATTTTTCAGAGAGCACTAACAAATTTCTTTGTAACAAAGGAAACCGGAAGAAAATCTGATAATTTTTTGATAATTTATTAGAGTTACCAGGAAATAAATTTGAATTTTCGAATAAAATTCTTGTGGCGATCTATATTCGACTCTAAAATCAAAAATATTGGATGGATTTTGAATCTGTTTGATTTTTCAGAGAGCACTAACAAATTTCTTTGTAACAAAGGAAACCGGAAGAAAATCTGATATTTTTTTGATAATTTATTAGAGTTACTAGGGAACAAGTTTGAATTTTCGAATAAAATTCATGTGGCGATCTATATTCGACTCTAAAATCCAAAATATTAAATTATATTTGAATCTGTTTGATTTTTCAGAGAGCACTAACAAATTTCTTTGTAACAAAGGAAACCGGAAGAAAATCTGATAATTTTTTGATAATTTATTAGAGTTACTAGGAAATAAGTTTGAATTTTCGAATAAAATTCTTGTGGCGATCTATATTCGACTCTAAAATCTAAAATATTGGATGGATTTTGAATCTGTTTGATTTTTCAGAGAGCACTAACAAATTTCTTTGTAACACAAGAAACCGGAAGAAAATCTGATAATTTTTTGATAATTTATTAGAGTTACTAGGGAACAAGTTTGAATTTTCGAATAAAATTCATGTGGCGATCTATATTCGACTTTAAAATCCAAAATATTAAATTATATTTGAATCTGTTTGATTTTTCAGAGAGCACTAACAAATTTCTTTGTAACAAAGGAAACCGGAAGAAAATCTGATAATTTTTTGATAATTTATTAGAGTTACCAGGAAATAAATTTGAATTTTCGAATAAAATTCTTGTGGCGATCTATATTCGACTCTAAAATCAAAAATATTGGATGGATTTTGAATCTGTTTGATTTTTCAGAGAGCACTAACAAATTTCTTTGTAACAAAGGAAACCGGAAGAAAATCTGATAATTTTTTGATAATTTATTAGAGTTACTAGGGAACAAGTTTGAATTTTCGAATAAAATTCATGTGGCGATCTATATTCGACTCTAAAATCCAAAATATTAAATTATATTTGAATCTGTTTGATTTTTCAGAGAGCACTAACAAATTTCTTTGTAACAAAGGAAACCGGAAGAAAATCTGATAATTTTTTGATAATTTATTAGAGTTACTAGGAAATAAGTTGGAATTTTCGAATAAAATTCTTGTGGCGATCTATATTCGACTCTAAAATCAAAAATATTGGATGGATTTTGAATCTGTTTGATTTTTCAGAGAGCACTAACAAATTTCTTTGTAACAAACGAAACCGGAAGAAAATCTGATAATTTTTTGATAATTTATTAGAGTTACTAGGGAACAAGTTTGAATTTTCGAATAAAATTCATGTGGCGATCTATATTCGACTCTAAAATCCAAAATATTGGATGGATTTTGAATCTGTTTGATTTTTCAGAGAGCATTAACTAATTTCTTTGTAACAAAAGAAACCGGAAGAAAATTTGATAATTTATTGAGAAAAAAGAACTGATTGAAACCAGTTAACTCCATAAAAATTTCCTATAAAAAGTAATCATGTAATATTTGATAAAAAGCTAGGTTAGGTTCGATGTAGCGACCTAAATATATTTACCTACATCCTCCTTCCACAGTTTTAATCCAAATAAAACCCCTCTATCTCCCCCCTTTTCCTCACATACCCTAATCAATTGATGGAAACTAATAAATTCCCCTTCTTCCTTATATCCAGTCTAGTTTTCTCTATATGTGGCTTAACCACCCACAATTTTTGATGAGCCAAACGACGCAACTATAAAACAGCCCGTTTTACGAGCCAAAGGCTTTCACAACCCAATATCTCCTACTCAATAGTGACCGTTCCAGTTCGGTCCAACCACCATTACTTGTCATCAGTTATTGGAACTTATGATTCCTGGTCGATATAATAGTGTAGTAGCTGGATGCTGTAATAAGCGTGTGTGGGGGTGTTTCAGAGATGACCAGGATGTCTGTGATAGGTATTAGCTTTGGTGGAAAGATATTTATTGGGTTATTAGCATTATAAGGATAAATAACGAAATATTTGGCGGAGGCGCCGGGGTTTTCCAACAACAAATCTCCTTATAAAAATTGTTCTAATTGTTTCTTTACACTTATAACTGTTGAATGTTAATCTCCTTAAACTCCTTCACCTCCCACACTTCATCACTTTTATCTTGCATCTGCGACCACATATGATGCAGACCTTTTACAATAAGCAAGGGACAAAAAGTACTTAAAATCACCAGACATCAGACAGAAGAACCCTTATTGATACTGTAATAAATGTGTCTCCATGCTAAATTGATTAGTCCTGACACACCATCATCAGTTTAGATGAAATTAATTCGATGAAACTGCTGGCTTTTTCGACCAAAAACAAACTTGTAAAATGTAATGGGGAATATCGATAGATAGTCGTATGGGAAGCAGATGATGTCAGTGTGTATTGGCAATATAGCGGGCAACAGGGCGAATATACAAGGGCAACAGCTGATGCTAATATCGAATTATGCCATTCACTGCCTTTACTACAATATTAATAAAACAGTTATTCAATTGTGAGATTGTATTAACACGCTGATGGTGTTAAGCTAAATCGTTCAACTAAAACAATCAATATAATGCGCCGTTTATATCTAAAAAAACATTATGACGTCCTCCCCCCTCCTGGTCTCTTTCCCAGCCATCGTAGCAACTTGTAAATATAATTTCGGAAACGGAAACGCGAATTTTCTTTTGATTAGCAATTAATATTTGCACATGATGATACATTAGGATATTTTCGCGTTGGTGGTTGGTATTAAAAAGTGAAATGGAAACTCGTAGTGGATATAGGAAAACCCAAAGTTGTGTAAACATATATTCCTGCAGGGCAGTACAAGCAAATAAATGAAGAAAAAAGCATAAAAAGCAGTGATTGAAAGGTTGATGGGCTGTAGGAGACGGCGACGTAGTCGACGGGTGAATCCAATGAAAGAATTAACGGGGCTCATCCCAAGTACAGTGTCGACTTTGATCAAAGATTAGCTTTGAGTCTGCTATGATTCTATGAAATATTAATGAATTGAAAGGTAATGGAATAAATTAATTTCTAAAAGCAATATTTCGCTGCAGGATTAGAAGCGCATCGGAACTGGCGGAAATTAAAGAGAATACCTAATCAGAACCTACTAGGATCAATATGAGTAATTGATTTCGCACATAGATTAAGTATTCGTTGGAGCCCTGCTTGTTTATGCATGTTTCAAAATGGGGATAATCGGGATTTTCATCGTCATTCCTCTACGATCTCGACAATTCGACGATAAATTGTTTATGGATCAACAACTGAAATTCTCTAGTAATTACACGCTGATGAGAATTTTAAAATCAATGTAGGTGGCGCGATTTATAAACGTTAAATAAAAAAGAGCGCGAAATATCCGCATTTTAGGTTAGTTGTCATTTTGGCGCCAAATCCGATTCTGGAGACACCAACCAATCAAAGCTGCATTTTATTTTAACAATAATAAAACTAAAGTATCCAAAACTTAAAATACTGATGCAATTTTGTTATAATTTGGGTTATATTAGGTAATTTAATCGTTTTGGCTCATTCCGGTCCTGAAGACGGGCACCAAATTTGAATGAAGAAAATCTGATAATTTTTTGATAATTTATTAGAGTTACTAGGAAACAAGTTTAAATTTTCGAATAAAATTCATGTGGCGATCTATATTCGCCTCTAAAATCCAAAATATTGGATGGATTTTGAATTTGTTTGATTTTTCAGAGAGCACTAACTAATTTCTTTGTAACAAAGGAAACCGGAAGATAATCTGATAATTTTTTGATAATTTATTAGAGTTAGTAGGAAACAAGTTTGAATTTTCGAATAAAATTCATGTGGCGATCTATATTCGCCTCTAAAATCCAAAATATTGGATGGATTTTGAATTTGTTTGATTTTTCAGAGAGCACTAACTAATTTCTTTGTAACAAAGGAAACCGGAAGATAATCTGATAATTTTTTGATAATTTATTAGAGTTACTAGGAAACAAGTTTGAATTTTCGAATAAAATTCATGTGGCGATCTACATTCGGCTCTAAAATCCAAAATATTGAATGGATTTTGAATCTGTTTGATTTTTCAGAGAGCACTAACTAATTTTTTTGTAACAAACGAAACCGGAAGAAAATCTGATAATTTTTTGATAATTTATTAGAGTTACTAGGAAACAAGTTTAAATTTTCGAATAAAATTCATGTGGCGATCTATATTCGCCTCTAAAATCCAAAATATTGGATGGATTTTGAATTTGTTTGATTTTTCAGAGAGCACTAACTAATTTTTTTGTAACAAACGAAACCGGAAGAAAATCTGATAATTTTTTGATAATTTATTAGAGTTACTAGGAAACAAGTTTAAATTTTCGAATAAAATTCATGTGGCGATCTATATTCGCCTCTAAAATCCAAAATATTGGATGGATTTTGAATTTGTTTGATTTTTCAGAGAGCACTAACTAATTTCTTTGAAACAAAGGAAACCGGAAGATAATCTGATAATTTTTTGATAATTTATTAGAGTTACTAGGAAACAAGTTTGAATTTTCGAATAAAATTCATGTGGCGATCTATATTCGGCACTAAAATCCAAAATATTGAATGGATTTTGAATCTGTTTAATTTTTCAGAGAGCACTAATTAATTTTTTTGTAACAAACGAAACCGGAAGAAAATCTGATAATTTTTTGATAATTTATTAGAGTTACTAGGAAACAAGTTTAAATTTTCGAATAAAATTCATGTGGCGATCTATATTCGGCACTAAAATCCAAAATATTGAATGGATTTTGAATTTGTTTGATTTTTCAGAGAGCACTAACTAATTTCTTTGTAACAAAGGAAACCGGAAGATAATCTGATAATTTTTTGATAATTTATTAGAGTTACTAGGAAACAAGTTTGAATTTTCGAATAAAATTCATGTGGCGATCTATATTCGGCACTAAAATCCAAAATATTGGATGGATTTTGAATCTGTTTGATTTTTCAGAGAGCACTAACTATATTCTTTGTAACAAAGGAAATCTGATAATTTTTTGATAATTTATTGAGGAAAACGTAACAATAATAAAAATAATGTATCCAAAACTTAAAATACTGATGAAATTTTGTTATAATTTGGGTTATATTAGAGTAATTTAACCGTTTTGGCTCATTCCGGTCCTGAAGACGGCCACCAAAGGTGCACTTGCTAATAATATGATAATAACTATAGCAGATTAATTTTTAATAGCCCATTACTTACTCCGGCGACTTTTATAAGAAACGACGAATAAGATGTGTGTGTGTGTGTGTGTGTGTGTAAATCTGTAAATGTTTAGAGTATACGAGGGGTATATTCGTAAACAGTATGGCGTCGTATATATGGCAGATTCATTTATACATTTCAAGAGAGAAGATCTATATCAGAGCGATCATAAAACGTATATGTCTATAGAGATAGACCACCCACCATATAGAAGTCGAACATTATTTTTACGGCTTACCGTACAAAAACTCTAATAATTAGAGGCCATGTGCGAACCAGACCCCGAAATGTTTTATACCATGAAACACCAAGATTCTAAATACCAGAAGATGTTAACCAATTCAACTTTGTGAGTAGACTGCCAAATTTTAATTAACAACCAAGAAAAAATCGAGCATTTTATCGTAGGTACATATTTCATGTGTATGTATGTGTGTGTCTGTCTTTGGTCATCATCAGAGAGTGCGGCGGCACCCCCCAGATAAACCAATACGAAACTCATAAAGTCTTTTATAGTCCTAACGAACACAGGGCCGGATATATATTGGCCTTTGCGGATATGTGGACGCACACAATGTCAGCCTGAGATAGTTTGGCTTCTAATGTGTAATATTGGTGGCTTATTGACAAACGCTGCGTTTACACGTCGATTGGCGAAGCGAGAAACAGAAGGAAAATTTTGATGTACAATATTTTGGTTTTTTGTCTTGATTATTAGAAGTACTTGACTTTTGTAATGTGTCCGGTATGTAGATAGAAATTTGAAATTGGCGCCACTTGTACTATTACCCGCCATTTTGGATAGTTTATTTTAGAATATTAAACTAGAACAAAGTTTACTTCTGCTATTCTAACACACTAATACATATTTTATAGTTTTCTCTTTAAATTTCAAAGTTCAGGCGTTTAAATTTGAATTTGGCGCCTTTTCTCTGACAACTTTCGCCATTTTACGGAGTTTTTTTTACGATATTAGACTAGGACAACCTCTACTTCTGCCTTTTTAGCACTCTGAAACACATTTTAAGATTTTTTAATGAAATTTCTACACTAAAATTTGAATTTGGCGCCCATTTTCTTATATAACGTGCTAACCTCACTATACACGCCATTTTGCTATGTATTTGTACAGTATCGGATTGAAAATAAATTTATCGCGCCTACTGAAAGAGAGTTCAATAAAATTTTGTAGTTTTCTCGAGTTGTCGCTGTTCTATGTTAAACAATTTGAATTTGGCGCCTTTTCTCTGACAATTTTCGCCATTTTACGGAGTTTTTTTTATAATATTAGACCAGGATAACATTTACTTTTGCCTTTTTAGCACTCTGAAACACATTTTAAGTTTTTTACTGAAATTTCTACACTAAAATTTGAATTTGGCGCCCATTTTCTTATATAACGTGCTAACCTCACTATACACGCCGTTTTGCTATGTATTTGTACAGTATCGGATTGAAAATAAATTTATCGCGCCTACTGAAAGAGAGTTCAATAAAATTTTGTAGTTTTCTCGAGTTGTCGCTGTTCTATGTTAAACAATTTGAATTTGGCGCCTTTTCTCTGACAACTTTCGCCATTTTACGGAGTTTTTTTTACAATATTAGACTAGGATAACATTTACTTTTGCCTTTTTAGCACTCTGAAACACATTTTAAGTTTTTTACTGAAATTTCTACACTAAAATTTGAATTTGGCGCCCATTTTCTTATATAACGTGCTAACCTCACTATAGACGCCATTTTGCTATGTATTTGTAGAGTATCGGATTGAAAATAAATTTATCGCCCCTACTGAAAGAGAGTTCAATAAAATTTTGTAATTTTTCTCGAGTTGTCGCTGTTCTAAGTTAAACAATTTGAATTTGGCGCCTTTTCTCTGACAATTTTCGCCATTTTACGGAGTTTTTTTATAATATTAGACCAGGATAACATTTACTTTTGCCTTTTTAGCACTCTGAAACACATTTTAAGGTTTTTTACTGAAATTTCTACACTAAAATTTGAATTTGGCGCCCATTTTCTTATATAACGTGCTAACCTCACTATAGCCACCATTTTGCTATGTATTTGTAGAGTATCGGATTGAAAATAAATTTATCGCGCCTACTGAAAGAGAGTTCAATAAAATTTTGTAATTTTTCTCGAGTTGTCGCTGTTCTCAGTTAAACAATTTGAATTTGGCGCCTTTTCTCTGACAATTTTCGCCATTTTACGGAGTTTTTTTTATAATATTAGACCAGGATAACATTTACTTTTGCCTTTTTAGCACTCTGAAACACATTTTAAGTTTTTTACTGAAATTTCTACACTAAAATTTGAATTTGGCGCCCATTTTCTTATATAACGTGCTAACCTCACTATAGCCACCATTTTGCTATGTATTTGTAGAGTATCGGATTGAAAATAAATTTATCGCCCCTACTGAAAGAGAGTTCAATAAAATTTTGTAATTTTTCTCGAGTTGTCGCTGTTCTAAGTTAAACAATTTGAATTTGGCGCCTTTTCTCTGACAATTTTCGCCATTTTACGGAGTTTTTTTTATAATATTAGACCAGGATAACATTTACTTTTGCCTTTTTAGCACTCTGAAACACATTTTAAGTTTTTTACTGAAATTTCTACACTAAAATTTGAATTTGGCGCCCATTTTCTTATATAACGTGCTAACCTCACTATAGCCACCATTTTGCTATGTATTTGTAGAGTATCGGATTGAACATAAATTTATCGCCCCTACTGAAAGAGAGTTCAATAAAATTTTGTAATTTTTCTCGAGTTGTCGCTGTTCTAAGTTAAACAATTTGAATTTGGCGCCTTTTCTCTGACAATTTTCGCCATTTTACGGAGTTTTTTTATAATATTAGACCAGGATAACATTTACTTTTGGCTTTTTAGCACTCTGAAACACATTTTAAGTTTTTTACTGAAATTTCTACACTAAAATTTGAATTTGGCGCCCATTTTCTTATATAACGTGCTAACCTCACTATAGACGCCATTTTGCTACGTATTTGTAGAGTATCGGATTGAAAATAAATTTATCGCCCCTACTGAAAGAGAGTTCAATAAAATTTTGTAATTTTTCTCGAGTTGTCGCTGTTCTAAGTTAAACAATTTGAATTTGGCGCCTTTTCTCTGACAATTTTCGCCATTTTACGGAGTTTTTTTTATAATATTAGACCAGGATAACATTTACTTTTGCCTTTTTAGCACTCTGAAACACATTTTAAGTTTTTTACTGAAATTTCTACACTAAAATTTGAATTTGGCGCCCATTTTCTTATATAACGTGCTAACCTCACTATAGCAACCATTTTGCTATGTATTTGTAGAGTATCGGATTGAAAATAAATTTATCGCGCCTACTGAAAGAGAGTTCAATAAAATTTTGTAATTTTCTCGAGTTGTCGCTTTTCTAAGTTAAACAATTTGAATTTGGCGCCTTTTTTGATAAATTTACTTAGGTTAAGTTACTTTTTATTGCAACTGACTTAAACTAATATAGCTTGATTTAAGACAACTTAACACAAAGCCTCCTTCGATCAAGATTACCGCCTGAGTTGTTGAAACAAAAATAATTCATAAACTAATCTACTTCCTTAGAGTAAGTAGATATCGCAGCTAAAACTAAAAAATGAGCAATTAAAACCGCCTTAATTATACAGACAAACACACACAACTTATAACCAGTTCCCACTCATTTATTTCGCGCTCTAAAGCTAAAACAATTGAACAAATGCGCACAAAAACAAAGACACATCAATCCATATCACAGGTGAGTTGTTTTTTATTAAAGCTGTTAAAACAATTGAACAGACAAGAGCGGATGTAGGTACTGCGATCTGTTTTATTACTTAACTTTAAGGCATTTGCGATTAAGTACGCGATTGTATTTTGTTTATAATCAAAAGCGAGTTGGCGCATCAACAAAACATCCAATATATATTAATAAGCTTACTTAGATACCCTTTTATTCAGGCAATATATGCGATGATCAAACTTTTCCTCGCCACATTTACCTTCCCGCCCGTCATTCCACCTCACCCTCTTTCATCGGTCGTTATCGTCCTTCACGTCCACCCTACAAACCCCTAATTTATACTAATTGTTGTCAGTTTCCAAGGTGACGGGCGCTGTATAATTATCAATAGATCTGATTATTATTGATGAAGGCACAACATGGCTGATGTCGTCTCGGGCTCCTCTCAATTATTATGACGTCAGAAACCACGGCGACTGTGAATTTTAATTGGAAATATGGATTATCTGATGCTTTGTCTTCAACGATGGCTAGATGTGATGGAAAAATGGGATTTTCGTGACAATAGCCAAGAAAAGTGACTAATTGATAAGATTGAGGTTCGAGGAATTGTTGAGGAGTCCCTGTAGATTATATGAGGTTAGATCAATAATATTGTGTTGGTGAATTAGTGGTCTAAGTGAAAGTAGGTAGTGCGAGTGTTGTGTTGGTATTTCATATGTATTTAAAGTATGCGCAGTAAATAAGAAAAAGAATCCGCTACCATAAAACCCCAGAAATGATCCCTTAAACGCCACCCTAAATATTCGTTTTTAGCCCAGTAAAAGGCCAAAAGTTTACGACATTTGACGTATTCCCTCCTACACATATGCAATATAACCTTTTGCAGAAACAGATATTGAGTGGGCTGTGGATATGTTAGATAGGCCAACAATGCCAAAACTCACCGCCAGCTTGGACATCAATCAACTAAGGCCAATCGCGGGCATTTTATTGCTGCGAGATTATTTCTGGACGTGTCTTTCTTTGAAGGCAGCTTTTATTAAGCCAGTGGACATCAGCTATACACCTAGTCTGATGATGCTGTGTGCTAGTGTTTTAGTACGTTTCAACCCTGGGGCATTAGGTGGCTCAGATTTTATTTGTTTTAGATGGTGAAAATGTATTAGCCAAATGTACATATTGTCGGGTTTACGGTATGATTTTTTCTTGTATCGGAGCTTTAGCACTAATAAAAATGCACTAAAATATTACAACCCAAGGCTACGACTTTTGCTCAGTCGATAAAACCACCACCCCCCACCCACAACTCTTCCATCATAACAAACTACACAATTTGTACTTGTAGCATATCCTACAGCCAACTTGAAAAAATCTTATACTATCGGCATCTGAAATCCGCTACGTGCGAATTCCACGTAACGCAAAACCCACCATGCTACGTGTAAATTGGTTGTAGATTGATGTCGGCAATGTAGATTGGCTCTTTACCGAAAGAGAAGCCGAACATTCCTGCGTGTAGCCGTGGCATCCAAAGTCGGGACGCAAGAATTCCAGTCCATCAATACCTGTCCGATTCTGCTATGTTCCCATGTTATATGTGCTCAGGCTGAAAATTCTAATTCGTTTTATGTCTTGTTAGAGACTGCGACTGTATTATTTTGTACGAAGTAGGTCAGTAGGTAAAAGTAGAGTTCTGGGCCAGAGGTACATATTTTTAAACTGTTTTCTGGAACTGCAACCAGTTAAAGCCGTTCATTTTGCAGTTTTTCTGGAAATGCAAGCAGTTGGACCCGTTCATTTAGCCGTTTTTCTGAAACTGCAACCAGTTAAAGCAGTTCATTTAGCCGTTTTCTGGAAATGCAAGCAGTTGGACCCGTTCATTTAGCCGTTTTTCTGAAACTGCAACCAGTTAAAGCAGTTCATTTAGCCGTTTTCTGGAAATGCAAGCAGTTGGACCCGTTCATTTAGCCCTTTTTCTGAAACTGCAACCAGTTAAAGCAGTTCATTTAGCCGTTTTCTGGAAATGCAAGCAGTTGGACCCGTTCATTTAGCCATTTTTCTGAAACTGCAACCAGTTAAAGCAGTTCATTTAGCCGTTTTTCTAGAACTGTAACAAGTTGAAGCAGTTCCAGAAAAACGGCTAAATGAACGGGTCCAACTGCTTGCAGTTCCAGAAAAACTGCAACCAGTTAAAGCAGTTCATTTAGTCGTTTTTCTGGAACTGTAACCAGTTGCAGCAGTTCCAGAAATTATATAATTTTTCGGAAATATCCTGAACTGTTAAAATGTGAAGGTATGACCTCCACAAAACAAAATATCTCAAATACCAAACCGCAATAAATAAAATTCCTGAACAAATAATGTTGGCACGTGCAATTGGCAAGGGAAACAAAACTGTATATAGCTAACCAACCACCAAATACAAAATCCGACTCTAACCTCAATCATATTAAGTACCATATTTCTGGGCTGCCGTATTGCCAATAAGTTGTTGAAGCGGTCGAAATATACCAATTGACTTGTTAAAAGCCTGTTTATGAATCGGGATATAATAGACACTTGAAAATTGAAACATCAATGGAGGAAAGTTGGATACAACCCACAACAGCTTCCGTATTCTATTCCACTCAAAACTACCTTCCAAACTGAAATGTTTGTTATTTATTGTTTGTTTCAGCATATTGCTTTCTGAAACAGATATTTGTGTTGTTGACTCAATTGATTTAGGTTATTTTATTGCTTTTCACCTGGAAATTTATGATGCGGCCAAGAGCGATTTTGATTTAATTGTAATAATTGTATCATCCCCCCCATCACCACCACCACGCAGTTTTTGTTTGGTGTCCTAATGGACGCACACTGTGATGTGGAAAGTTATGACAAGTAAATCTATAAGAAATGCCACCAGTAAATCAGGAAACAAACAACAAAGTAGAACACATTATTTCCACTATAACTTTGTAATAGTGGTGCGCGGCATCGGCAAAGTGGCCATAATGCAGTATTGGTCTTCATAATTTCTACTTATATCTTTCCGTTTGCAGCACCAAAAATCTTATACTTTTCTTTGGGGGGGTATTTATTGCCGTTGCCATATTTATATGGTCACATTAATTTTTTCCACTCCAGTACGTCGAGCCACTGGACATTACCAGCTAATTACTCATAATTTATTATTGGGGGGGGGGATGACAATACGACTAATAATTTTAGTCACTTAAAAAAATTTTGGATTCACATTTTATTTATTCGCATGTGACTAAAACGTAAAAGCTTTTCAATTATCAGCCTCCCGAGTGCTATTCGATTGTTTTTACCAAGCGTGCAAAGAATCTAAGGTAGTTTGTAGTGAGCGAAATTGAAAGGGGAATAATATTGAAAAATCACTGTAGCATCCACATATATAAGAATAATAAACGTGGAATGAGGGAATTCCAATTAGCGTAAAAGGTGTCTCCTATTGCTGCTGGATAATACGGCACCCTACTTTATCGGCCGAGGGCGATATTAAACAAGCAAGCTGATCACGCGGCGCGCGGGAAGCAGGTAATGTTCCTGCTCTTCTACACTACACAACCAGGTGGGTATTAAGAATGGTATAAGCGCGAGGGGGGGACAAGCGGAGGCTATTGTAAAATCTTGAAGCTTCTTATTACTGTTAACATGCGCGATCATTTCTTGAAAATTAAAAACGCCTCTGGCACGTATCATTTTCATTTCTATTCTGAGATAACAAAAACGTAATTTAAAAATCGCAATTTGTGTTTTTGTCATTATCTTATTTTGCTGGCAGCGCACAGAGCCCACATTTACATCTGCGTTTTAATTATACAAATTTATTCGCGCGCGGGGCGATATCGTTTTCGTTGTTTCGTGTTATGCACACTTGATATTTCATTTGGTTTCGATGTTACCACTTTATTTCGACGTGGAAGTACCAATAAGTACAGTCAGGTTGGCCAACAAGTCGCCATTTGGGGTTCGTTCACTTGCTCCTAACTTCTTTCGGCCATTTCAGTTGGTAATAGTTTAGACAACAATTCAACAAAACCAGACAAGATATCGTAGTGGACTATAGAAACTTTTTTTCGTCACTTTCAAATAATGTCAAGTAGATTTTCTAACATTTTTCGAGGTTAGATCATTTGAAAAATCGCTGATGGTTTGGAACCACTGCATGGATTTTCGAAAAATTAACGTTGTTTGATAGTCAACTGTTTTCTTAATATTAGAAAAAATCATGATACTCAAATTCGTTGGTTTTCAATTTTTTTTGTCACTTTCAAAATGTCAACTCGATTTTCTAACATTTTTCGACGTTAGATCACTTAAAAAGTCGCTGGTTTGGAACCACTGCTTGGATTTTCGAAAAATTAACATTGTTTGATAGTCAACTGTTTCCTTTAGGTTGGAAAAAATCATAATGCTCAAATTCGTTGGTTTTCAATTTTTTTCGTCACTTTCAAAATGTCAACTCGATTTTCTAACATTTTTCGACGTCAGATCACTTAAAAAATCTCTGGTTTGGAACCACTAGTTGGATTTTCGAAAAATTGACATTGTTTGATAGTCAACTGTCTTCTTTATATTAAAAAAAATCACGATAGTTAAATTCGTTCGTTTTCAATTTTTTTCGTTACTTTCAAAATGTCAACTAGATTTTTTAACATTTTTCGAGGTTAGATCATTTGAAAAATCGCAGGTTTGGAACCACTGGTTGATTTTCGAAAAATTTACATTGTTTGATAGTCAACTGTCTTCTTTATATTAGAAAAAATCATAATGCTCAAATTCGTTGGTTTTCAATTCTTTTTGTCACTTTCAAAATGTCAAGTCGATTTTCTAACATTTTTCGACGTTAGATCACTTTAAAAATCGCTGGTTTGGAACCACTGGTTGGATTTTCGAAAAATTGACATTGTTTGATAGTCAACTGTCTTTTTTATATTAAAAGAAAACACGATAGTTAAATTCGTTCGTTTTCAATTTTTTTCGTTACTTTCAAAATATCAACTAGATTTTTTACATTTTTCGAGGTTAGATTATTTGAAAGATTGCTGGTTTGGAACCACTGGTTGGATTTTCGAAAAATTGACATTTTTTGATAGTCAACTGTCTTCTTTATATTAGAAAAAATCATAATGCTCAAATTCGTTGGTTTTCAATTCTTTTTGTCACTTTCAAAATGTCAAGTCGATTTTCTAACATTTTTCGAGGTGAGATCATTTGAAAAATCGCTGGTTTGGAACCACTGGTTGAATTTTCGAAAAATTGACATTGTTTGATAGTCAACTATCTTTTTTATATTAGAAAAAATCATAATGCTCAAATTCGTTGGTTTTCAATTTTTTTCGTCACTTTCAAAATATCAACTCGATTTTCTAATATTTTTCGAGGTTAAATCATTTAAAAAATCGTTGGTTGGGAACCACTGGTTGGATTTTCGAAAAATTTACATTGTTTGATAGTCAACTGTCTTCTTTATGTTAAAAAAAATCACGATAGTAAAATTCGTTTGTTTTCTATTTTTTTCGCTACTTTCAAAATGTCAACTCTATTTTCTAACATTTTTCGACGTTAGATCACTTAAAAAATCTCTGGTTTGGAACCACTTGTTGGATTTTCGAAAAATTGACATTGTTTGATAGTCAACTGTCTTCTTTATATTAAAAAAAATCACGATAGTAAAATTCGTTTGTTTTCAATTTTTTTCGTTACTTTCAAAATGTCATCTAGAATTTCTAACACTTTTCGAGGTTAGATCATCTGAAAAATCGCTATTTTGGAACCACTGGTTGGTATTTCAAAAATTTGACATTGTTTTATGATAGTCAACTGTCTTCTTTATTTTAGAAAAATTCATTTTTTATTTCGACGTGTTTCGAAGTACCGATAACTACAGTCAGGTTGGCCAACAAGTCGCTATTAAGGTTTGTTCGCTTGTTACTAACTTCTTTCGGCTATTTCAGTTGGTAATAGTTTAGACAATGATTCAACAAAACCTGCAAGATATCGTAGTGGACTATGGAAACTTGAGTTTCTGAGAATTTATAACGAATCCGGTCCTGGCTGCCAAGCACAAAACAAAAGTAGATAACTTCTCTCCGACTCCCAACACAATAATTAACTGTTCACCGGTACACACCAGTAATTATTCGAACTGCCTACTTAAAATTTTAAATATAGTACCTTTGTGTAAGGTACTTTGTGTAGATTTTATTTATATATAAATTTTGTACGTCTGATCTGATCTACATATTTAAATTGTGTGTGTGAGCGGTGCGCATATCATGCCTCACCAACACACAACAACAAATAAATAGCAATTTAAGGTTTGAGAATTTACACACATAGGTACTGTTACGTTGTAATTTATTAGCATTGTAATTAATGAAATAAAAGACATGTTAAGTACAGTGTGGTACAAAAGAAATTATTTTAGGTTATGGCCTAACTACGCAACACGCGGGAAATTCAAACCCAAACTGTCTTTTATCATTAAACTCGACTCCTACCACCCTGTTAATTGTACCTGAAGCTCTAAAAGAATTCCTGACCGATTAATAAGTTCGATTCAACGTTAAGGCCCACAGTCATATCGGCGTGACTTTCAATAATAACAACATTTGATGTTTAGCGTTTGCCACAAAAGGCAGGATGTTTATTATACTCCCTCAGCTACCTGATTTTACGACGCTCACAAGTCAGGATCATTTATTAAGATTAGTATTTGTTATTATAACATTGAGTCAGCCATTCGAAGGCATTAGCGCTCAATAAAACCATGGAAAAAAAACGAAACAAAATAAAAATAAAAACGTGTGTGATGTATAATGATGGTGAATATATATTAGAGGTTGAGATTGTTTGGTTGTTTGGGTTTTAATAATTATTTATTACAACCAAGACCAACTAGTGATAAATAAATAAAAATATATTTAAAATAATTTGATAAAAATCCTGCACAGAAATCAAACTGCAAACATTTACCTAACCATGTTTCCATTCTAGCGGGAAAAAGTTTGATTAATGCTCGTCGACTCCGACTGTCAATTGTTTGTGTATATAGGTGACTGGAATCGAGGGTTCATTGGTAGCGCCCGGCTATTGAAAAGCAATTTTTCCCGAACAATGTCTGTATAACCTGTTGAATGCCACTATAGATGTTTCCCTTTCATTGCCCAAAACGGTGGATCGGATTTAAATTTACAAGGAAATTTATTGGGGGCTTTGGTTTGAATAAAAACGATGAAATTCGAATTTGTGCGGATTGATAATTGAATTTTTTACAAGTTTACATGTTAATTTAAAATGTTACTTAATACCTAAGCGTAAATTAAACTAATTCCGGTCCTGTCGCTACCTAATGCTTTGACGTCACAGTACACATTTTTTCTCTGCTCTAATATCATTATAATATTATTAAAATTGCTGTTTAAATGCTTATCTTATGCAGATGTTATTTATGAATAATTTTTTCGGAGTGAACAAACCCAAAACAAATGACGTCACAACACACGAATTTTTTCTTAATTATCGACCAGAGATTTTTTAAGTGATCTAACGTCGGAAAATGTTAGAAAATCGAGTTGACATTTTGAAAGTGACAAAAAAATTGAAAACCAACGAATTTGAGTATCATGATTTTTTCCAATATAAAGAAGACAGTTGACTATCAAACAATGTTAATTTTTCGAAAATCCAACCATTGGTTCCAAACCAGAGATTTTTCAAATGATCAAACCTCGAAAAATGTTAGAAAATCGAGTAGACATTTTGAAAGTGACAAAAAAAATTGAAAATCAACGAATTTGAGTAGCATGATTTTTTCTAATTTATAGAAGACAGATGCCTATCAAACAATGTCAATTTTTCGAAAATCTAACCAGTGGTTCCAAACCAGCGATTTTTCAAATGATCAAACCTCGAAAAATGTTAGAAAATCGAGTAGACATTTTGAAAGTGACAAAAAAAATTGAAAATCAACGAATTTGAGTAGCATGATTTTTTCTAATTTATAGAAGACAGTTGCCTATCAAACAATGTCAATTTTTCGAAAATCTAACCAGTGGTTCCAAACCAGCGATTTTTCAAATGATCAAACCTCGAAAAATGTTAGAAAATCGAGTTGACATTATGAAAGTGACAAAAAAAATTACAAACCAACGAATTTGAGCATTATGATTTTTTTAATATAAAGAAGACAGTTGACTATCAAACAATGTCAACTTTTCGAAAATCCAACCAGCGGTTCCAAACCAGCAATTTTTCAAATGATCAAACCTCGAAAAATGTTATAAAATCGAGTTGACTTTTTGAAAGTGACAAAAAAAATTGAAAACAAACGAATTTGATTATCATGATTTTTTCCAATATAAAGAAGATAGTTGACGATCAAACAATGTCAATTTTTCGAAAATCCAACCAGTGGTTCCAAACCAGCAATTTTTCAAATGATCTAACCTCGAAAAATGTTAGAAAATCGAGTTAACTTTTTTAAAAGTGACAAAAAAAATTGAAAACCAACGAATTTAAGTATCATGATTTTTTTTTAATATAAAGAAAATAGTTGACTATCAAACATTGTTAATTTTTCGAAAATCCAACCAGTGGTTCCAAACCAGAGATTTTTTAAATGATGTAACCTCGAAAATTGTTAGAAAATCAAGTTGACATTTTGAAAGTGACAAGAAAAATTATAATATTATTAAAATTGCTCAGTTTAAATGCTTATCTTATGTAGATGTTATTTATGAATAATTTTTTCGTAGTGAACAAACTTGTAACCCAAAATAAATGACGTCACAACACACGAATTTTTTCTTAATTATCGACCAACTTAAACGTAAAAACGCATACACAATAATAATAATAAATAACTACAGCTTATTAAGTACCCTTTAATGGTGCTGAGCTTCTGAGGACCACCACGACTAAAAATCACATAGTCAAGGGTTTTAAAATTAATACATAATAATGACAAATATGAGTGGAAAATTGAGTAAATCAGCGTTATCTGCATTGGGTGATCTTTGAAAAGATGTTTCAATCAAACAGGATGACAAGCAAGGATTATCTGTGTTGTAAAACGCCATCGAGTAGAGGACACAGGGCTGACCAAAGATACAGCATCAAAAATGGAAAATATCAAGTTGGCTGTGAATAGAGAAGCGCATGCGCTGGAATTTCGTCGCAGTATAACATAGCGCATGCCTCAAGGTCAAATATTCGTTACCTAACCACAAACGCAGTTTTTTATATGTAAGTGGTTAAAATTCATGACCTAACCTAACTTAAATTAGTAAATCTGTCGATATAGGAAAGTTGGTAGAACTGTCAAAGATTCCCAGACGTTCAGCTGTCATAATTCGAAGGTTAATTGTAAATTAATTTTAAATTTCCCGCCAAATATTTTTATTTCCACTAAAACAATTGACTGTAGAAGTGTTTTGATTTTTATCGTCCTCTCCTTTGGTCGCCCCTCGTTTCCAGTCTTGTACCATCCGCAGTAGGCTATGAACTGCCGATATAACAATAGAATTGACTTGTGTGTATGTGTGTGTAAATTCATAGATGTCACTGACTGTCTGTGTGTATAAAATCGTTGACAAAACACGATTTATGCTTATTCATTCCAACAAATTCGTTTGTTTGTTTTTAATCCAATTATAAAATCGTTTTTCGTTTCCAGTCTTCGACAGCCAATTGCCACCGGGTTTACCACTTTATTCTTTTGTTTCTTTTTTGTGTATGACTAATCAAAATTAAATTGTTTCGATGGGTATTCAATTTTTGGTGAGATAATTACGCATTTTAGTAGAGCAGAAAAATTACAACTTCATGTTCACTTGTGGTAGATTTCATGGTGTTTATTTTTTAATTCATGATTCGGTTATGCACATTTTTCATTTTGTACTGGGCGCTCAACCACAAAATAATATGCAGATTAGCAGTTAATTTAGTAGAGACAAAACTACTGGGGATTCTAGAAAGCTTTGGAAGCGCTGCAGATGTTTTGCAGGGTCAGATTAACAAAATTTTGACAGTTTAATAATCGAAACCTAACCTAACATAACCAAACTTTTAAATCTTACTAAAATATTTCTTTTATGATGTTGCTTAGATTAAAAAAAAAATTCCCCATAAATCATCGCCCATTATAAAAAATCCTATTCATTCACAAATCAATGTAACCAGTTGATTTTCAAATTGTCTCGTTTAACTAAGCGAGACAGAGCTAGTCCCAGTCCCAGGTGGCTGGGACGTTTCAAATAGATCCAGTTTTTTTTGTCTTCCAAGCCGCCTTTGATTGAATATCTGCATGTGTGAAGGGCTCGTAATACAGTTGCATATTTGCATATTATTTTGTGTAGATCAACACCAACTACCCAACAAATAAATTCCCATTTTTATTATTTTTTTAACTAAATAAATTACGATAAAATAATATATTTTATAAGGTGCACATATAAATCCTCGTAAACATTCTTATCACAACTGGAATAAAGGCCAAATAATGTTTCCCACACGTCATTAATGTTAAGGTTTTATTAATAAATAGTAAAAAGTTAATTTATGGACAGAAATAATGCAAGTCTAAATATATAAGGGGTTATATAAATAGAAAGGTGTGGTGGGTAAACATGGGTTTATATTGTTGGAGTTTTCTTGAACAGTTTTCTTATCAGACTGTGTTTATTATGGGCAGGTAACTTGGTTTTATTTTAAATACAACCATATAATCTACAATGGAATGGATTTTGTAACGCTTACATCGAATTTATTGTATAGTTTCAGAAAATTCATTGATGTAGCCTCGTATAATGTATAAGGTTAGATCAATCAACTGGTTGGATTTTCGAAAAATTGACATTTTTTGATAGTGAACTGTTTTCTTTATATTAGAAAAAATCTTGATACTCTAATTCGTTGGTTTTCAATTTTTTTGGTAACTTTCAAAATGTCAACTAGATTTTTTTAAATTTTTCGAGATTAGATCATTTAAAAAATCGCTGCTTTGGAACCACTGGTTGGATTTTCGAAAAATTTACATTATTTGATAGTCAACTGTCTTCTTCATATTAGAAAAAATCATAATAGTCAAATTGATTGGTTATCAATTATTTTTGTCACTTTCAACTCGATTTTCTAACATTTTTCGAGGTTAGATCATTTGAAATATCGCTGGTTTGGAACCACTGGTTGGATTTTTGAAAAATTGACATTATTTGATAGTCAACTGTCTTCTTTATATTAGAAAAAATCATAATAATCAAATTCATTGGTTATCAATTATTTTTGTCACTTTCAACTCGATTTTCTAACATTTTTCGAGGTTAGATCATTTGAAATATCGCTGGTTTGGAACCACTGGTTGGATTTTCGAAAAATTAACATTGTTTGATAGTCAACTGTCTTCTTTATATTAGAAAAAATCATGATACTCAAATTCGTTGGTTTTCAATTTTTTTTGTGAGTTTCAAAATGTCAACTCGATTTTCTAACAATTTTCCGAGGTTAGATCATTTGAAAAATCGCTGGTTTGGAACCACTGGTTGGATTTTCGAAAAATTGACATTGTTTGATAGTCAACTGTCTTCTTTATATTAGAAAAAATCATGATACTCAAATTCGTTGGTTTTCAATTTTTTTTGTCATTTTCAAAATGTCAACTCGATTTTCTAACATTTTTCGAGGTTAGATCATTTGAAAAATCGCTGGTTTGGAACCAATGGTTGGATTTTCGAAAAATTGACATTGTTTGATAGTCAACTGTCTTCTTTATATTAGAAAAAATCATGATACTCAAATTCGTTGGTTTTCAATTTTTTTTGTCATTTTCAAAATGTCAACTCGATTTTCTAACATTTTTCGAGGTTAGATCATTTGAAATATCGCTGGTTTGGAACCACTGGTTGGATTTTCGAAAAATTAACATTGTTTGATAGTCAACTGTCTTCTTTATATTAGAAAAAATCATGATACTCAAATTCGTTGGTTTTCAATTTTTTTTGTCATTTTCAAAATGTCAACTCGATTTTCTAACATTTTTCGAGGTTAGATCATTTGAAATATCGCTGGTTTGGAACCACTGGTTGGATTTTCGAAAAATTAACATTGTTTGATAGTCAACTGTCTTCTTTATATTAGAAAAAATCATGATACTCAAATTCGTTGGTTTTCAATTTTTTTTGTCATTTTCAAAATGTCAACTCGATTTTCTAACATTTTTCCGAGGTTAGATCATTTGAAAAATCGCTGGTTTGGAACCACTGGTTGGATTTTCGAAAAATTGACATTGTTTGATAGTCAACTGTTTTCTTTATATTAGAAAAAATCATGATACTCAAATTCGTTGGTTTTCAATTTTTTTTGTCATTTTCAAAATGTCAACTCGATTTTCTAACATTTTTCGAGGTTAGATCATTTGAAAAATCGCTGGTTTGGAACCAATGGTTGGATTTTCGAAAAATTGACATTGTTTGATAGTCAACTGTCTTCTTTATATTAGAAAAAATCATGATACTCAAATTCGTTGGTTTTCAATTTTTTTTGTCATTTTCAAAATGTCAACTCGATTTTCTAACATTTTTCGAGGTTAGATCATTTGAAAAATCGCTGGTTTGGAACCAATGGTTGGATTTTCGAAAAATTGACACTGTTTGATAGTCAACTGTCTTCTTTATATTAGAAAAAATCATGATACTCAAATTCGTTGGTTTTCAATTTTTTTTGTCATTTTCAAAATGTCAACTCGATTTTCTAACATTTTTCGAGGTTAGATCATTTGAAATATCGCTGGTTTGGAACCACTGGTTGGATTTTCGAAAAATTAACATTGTTTGATAGTCAACTGTCTTCTTTATATTAGAAAAAATCATGATACTCAAATTCGTTGGTTTTCAATTTTTTTTGTGACTTTCAAAATGTCAACTCGATTTTCTAACAATTTTCCGAGGTTAGATCATTTGAAAAATCGCTGGTTTGGAACCACTGGTTGGATTTTCGAAAAATTGACATTGTTTGATAGTCAACTGTCTTCTTTATATTAGAAAAAATCATGATACTCAAATTCGTTGGTTTTCAATTTTTTTTGTCATTTTCAAAATGTCAACTCGATTTTCTAACATTTTTCGAGGTTAGATCATTTGAAAAATCGCTGGTTTGGAACCAATATTTGGATTTTCGAAAAATTGACATTGTTTGATAGTCAACTGTCTTCTTTATATTAGAAAAAATCATGATACTCAAATTCGTTGGTTTTCAATTTTTTTTGTCATTTTCAAAATGTCAACTCGATTTTCTAACATTTTTCGAGGTTAGATCATTTGAAAAATCGCTGGTTTGGAACCAATGGTTGGATTTTCGAAAAATTGACACTGTTTGAAAGTCAACTGTTTTCTTTATATTAGAAAAGATCATGCTACTTAAATTAGTTATTTTTCAATTTTTTTCAACACTTTCAACTAGATTTTCTAATAATTTTCGAGGTTAGATCATTTTGTAACCAGTAGGAATGAAAAGGTGATGATGATGACCTAAATCAGGGTGGCCAGGTGTCCATGTACGAGTTTCCATGGCAAGTCATCAACCCACAACATTATTGTTAAAATCCGATAAAAGTTGTTATAAATTCCTGATGATAATTTGAGAAATGTCAAGCAATTCATCACCAACCCCCCAAGAAAAAAAAAACACCAAAACAAAAATAAGATTTAAGGTAGCACAGCACGCGTAAATTACGAAACTCGCGCGCCTATTCATGGTACAAACTCATACAACTTAATTTATTTTTTAATTTAAATAATATGCAAACATGTTAAACGACATGAGTTGCATGATTAACTATTATTATTACTGTTATATATAAACTAGGGGCTATAAATTTTTACAATAATAACACTCGATTTTCATACTGATATATTAAGCATTAATTACCGGCAACCACCCCCTAGCACAGGTTATATACACTTATATACCTTGATGGTGGTTGGAAACGAGGAGGGGCTGAGGGGGATAGAGCGTTTGGTCTAAATTTAAATGTTTTATAACGATGGCATAAAACTTGAAGGCGATAATAATAATAATTCTATAAGCGAGGCGCTTTTTTCCCCGGTAAAGCTTATCTTGACTGTTGTAAATTAATAAATGCGACCTAAATATTTATTTCTCGATAAAGAAAAGAAAGAAAAAATTAAACGAACTCATACGGGCATTTTAAAATTAAACAAACAATTTTATCATTATTTTTCAGGTTTTTACGTTTTGATTAAGAAAAAACAAACCAACCTGTGTCTAGTTTAGTGTGTGGGTTAGTAAATATTTAAATTTGAAGCCCAGTCTCGGATTCTTCTATTTGGTTTTGATTGTATTATCACCAGGTGTGTGTGTGTGTATGTTTCAAGTACAAAGACATTTTTTATTGTTTCATGTCTAACCAATAATTTTATGCTAAGTGCGAGGTGTCAATGGATGAATACAGAAAATTCTCCCCTTTTGGATCAGATAGACAAAGAATCAATTTCAATACAAAAAATTTTGGCGTGGGAAAAATTTACTGGTTAGCAAGGGGAATTGATTAAAATTAAGTAATTTATGCATGTGTCTTATTTACTGAACGAGGTGTGATCAATATATTCATAAGTGAAGTTAGGTTAGGTTACAATTGACACAGAAACCAAATCACGATCAATCTTACGATTATTTTTAATACCTACAAATAAAACAAATGACTACCTATCGAAAAATATCAATTTTTTTTAAATCCAACCAGTAGTTCCCAAAATAGGGATTTTTTAAGGGATCTAACCTCAAAAAATGTCAGAAAATCGAGTTGACATTTTGAAAGTGACGAAAAAAATTGAAAACCAACAAATTTGAGTATCATGATTTTTTCTAACATAAAGAAGACAGTTGACTACCAAACAATGTCAATTTTGCGATAATCCAACAAGTGGTTCCAAACCAGCGATTTTTTAAATGATCTAACCTCGGAAATACCTAGAAAATCTAGTTGACATTTTGAAAGTGACAAAAAAATTGAAAACCAACAAATTTGAGTATCATGATTTTTTCTAACATAAAGAAGACAGTTGACTATCAAACAATGTCAATTTTTTGGAAATCCGACGAGTGGTTCCAAACCAGCGATTTTTCAAATGATCTAACTTCGAAAAATGTTATAAAATCGAGTTGACATTTTGAAAGTGACGAAAAAAACTGAAAACCAACTAATTTGAGTATCAAGATTTTTTCTAATATAAAAAAAACAGTTGACTATCAAACAATGTCAAATTTTTGAAAATCCAACCAGTGGTTCCAAACCAGCCATTTTACAAATGATCTAACCTGGAAAAATGTTAGAAAATCGAGTTGACATTTTGAAAGTGACAAAAAAAATTGAAAACCAACGAATTAGAGTATCATGATTTTTTCTAATATAAAGAAGACAGTTGACTATCGAATAATGTCAATTTTTCGAAAATCCAACCAGTGGTTCCAAACCAGCGATTTTTTAAATGATCTAACCTCGAAAAATGTTAGAAAATCTAGTTGGCATTCTGAAAGTGACAAAAAAAATTGAAAACCAACGAATTTGAGTAACTTGATTTTTTCTAATATAAAGAAGACAGTTGACTACCAAATAATGTAAATTTTTCGAAAATCCAACTAGTGGTTCCCAACCAACGATTTTTTAAATGATTTAACCTCGAAAAATATTAGAAAATCGAGTTGATATTTTGAAAGTGACGAAAAAAATTGAAAACCAACGAATTTGAGTATCATGATTTTTTCTAATATAAAGAAGACAGTTGACTATCAAATAATGTAAATTTTCCGTAAATCCAACCAGTGGTTCCAAACCAGCAATTTTTTAAATGATCTAACCTCGAAAAATGTTAGAAAATCGAGTTGACATTTTGAAAGTGACAAAAAAAATTGAAAACCAACGAATTTAACTATTATGATTTTTTCTAATATAAAGAAGACAGTTGACTATCAAACAGTGTCAATTTTTCAAAAATCCAACCAGTGGTTCCAAACCAGCGATTTTACAAATGATCTAATCTCGAAAAATGTTAACAAATCTAGTTGACATTTTGAAAGTGCCAGAAAAAAATGAAAACCAACGAATTTGAGTATCGTGATTTTTTCTAATATAAAGAAGACAGTTGACTATCAAATAATGTCAATTTTTCGAATATCCAACCAGTGGTTCCAAACCAGCGATTTTTTAAGTGATCTAACCTCGAAAAATGTTTGAAAATCGAGCTGAAAGTGACAAAAAAAATTGAATTCGAGTAGCATGACTTTTTCTTTTTTTAATGAACAGACCTCATGTGTAATGAAGAAATCTGTGAAGCAATTAGAACACATGTACTACACCAAGATAAATTTTGAAAATCATAACAGTTTCCTTGTTTTATTTAACCAACCTCGTATAAACTACCGAGCTCACCCAATAAATCTCCCTAGATTAAAATGCTTTCAACGATAATCCAAAGTACGGTCCTGTACATAAATTTCTGATCGTGATCCAGCCAAGCCATGAAGACATTAATTTCATAGCATTTCAGCAAATTTAATTAAATTTAAATTTATTATTTACTTTGAAATCAACACCAACAATTCCAGTCAGTCATTAGATGAATTAAAATGAAATGGAAAAAAGCGCACGAAGCGCAGTTGGAAAAAGAGTAGGTATTATTAGAACATCATTTTAATTTTTATCTGCATGGTTGATGTATTAATCTGACTGCGAGTTGAAAAAACTAGTTTTAGCAGAAAAATCTCGCTCGTCGATATTTCGTGTGATTACAAGAGTCGCTTTGATGTCCAAAGCGATCATTAAATTAAAACTAATATGTTAACATCGGAAATGATTATTGCTACAAAACTTTCGAGTTTTTTCTGTACGATTGTAATAAAAATGCAATTCACATTCATGCACCTATATCATTTATCAACTGATTTTTTTTTTGGTGCGGAACATCAGAGGAGCATCAGAGGAGGCCCTGATGCGGTAGCGTCATGATGTCAGTCATATAGGCGGCCATGTAACTAATGATTCCTCTCATCTCACTGTCGGACAGTGAGGTGTCTTGACTGCTGGCCCAGCTACTGTTTCATCAATGATGTATTATCTATAGACTACCAATCTTGAGTCAATAATATGCAACAATGCGAAAAATAAATTGCGTTGTGATGTGTTAAACTGGAGCTCTGTATGTTTTATAATAATAAACCAAAGAATTATTTTCTCATTTCAACATGACCCGAAGCACATCAGAGATCTTCAAAAGCAGATATTCCACATTTTGCATACATTAATATTTCTGTTGTATTATAACGAATAGATTGCAACAGAATATTTTAATATGGACGTCTCTGTTTCGGTGCAAATTAAAACGAGATGGAAAATCTCAAAGTTTTATATAAAATATATATTATATATCCATCCAGCAACTATATAGATGTAACCGTAATACATACGGTAGACTTACTAAAGTTAAAGATAATATAAGTTTGATAAACATGTTATGAATATGCAACAAGAGGTTCCCCCAGGCAACTTAGTTTTAATTACCCTTCAAATATTGCAAATTTCTGGCTTATTCCCTTAAAAATACGTGCACACCAACGTTTTAATCAAAACCATCCGCCAAAACCATTAAGAGTGTCGTCTAGCACAACAGTTCAACATTTGTCCACTAGGTGACCCCACAATTTGTTGAGAACTCTTGAGAACTTCAGAGGACCAAGCTTCAAAATTCCAATAAACTTTGATTACAAGTCGATTAAGGCCGCCCTGGACCTCACAGTTTCGAATTTTGTCCACCAGGGGCTTCCAGAGGTTGAGGTTGACCTTGAACTTGACCCTGAAAAACTGCTTCAACTGGTTACAGTTCCAGAAAAACGGCTAAAGGGTCCAACAGTTTTCCCGGAATTGCAAGCAGTTGGACCCGTTCATTTAGCCGTTTTTCTGGAACTGCAGCCAGTTGTAGCAGTTCATTTAGCAGTTTCCCAGGGTTTAGTTCAAGGTCAACGTCAACCTCTGGCCCAGAACTGTCCACGCTGCTCTACTCGGCTAAATGAACGGGTCCAACAGTTTTCCCGGAACTGCAACCAGTTGGACCCGTTCATTTTGCCGTTTTTCTGGAACTACAACCAGTTAAAGCCGTTCATTTAGCAGTTTTCCAATATAATTCTGGATGTTCTTTGTTGTAGCCAATAAACCTATGTCCAATAAATTTGTTTAGCAGCAGCATGTCCATTAATATCAGTCATTTGTTTGCCCCAAAAGATAAATACCGTCTGGAAACACAATTTGTCATCCATTGAATTAATTTATCTGTCATCGTGGAATCTCCCGATGATATTTGTGTCATTAATATGGAGAAGAATCGATTTATGTGATCCGGACAGGGGGGCGCTGGGGGGTAATACACAACACACCACAACAATCTCTCAACATACACACAGATGATGATGCTGGAGCCCACCAACGTGGTCAGGTACAGTAATGATGCCATTAGAACTACCAAGATTACAGACCAGAGCCGAACAATCGAGTGTGCTGCGCTACCAATCGCGCCTCCGTTGTCAGGACCGTAGCCAGGCGCACTGTTTTTGCATCGTCATTCACTTGTCGATGGATGCCCCACTGTTTTATATTTGTTGATAAATGCAAATTGAAATTTCACGGCGCTCTGGCTTGATTGTAGAGTATATTGATGACTCCTTGTATAAAATACGAGGTTAGTTCAAGAAAAAACCTACGAACTAACTAATAATGCTGGATTTTCTGGTAGTTCGATAAATAAACTGTTCAGAAATGTCCCTTGTCATGCTTCCCCTACTCCCTTTGGAAAATCCCCCCTCCATTTAATCCCGAACACTGTTCTGTAATATTAAATATATGTGTGATACACATTCTAGATGATTAATTAATAAAATAGGGGTGGTGTAGGGTGGGGGTGGGGGAGAGGGTTTAAAACATCAGTAGCTTGACTAAAGGATAACTAATGATTTGTAAAGACGTTGTACGTGTCTAAAGCCCGAACGTCCCTTCTGCAGCCTGTTGTGTACACTGTTCTTTATTATTATGTTTATTAATAGTCTTAGTCTTTCATATTCATCCACCGCCCCCAACGATGTGGTAAAAAGGATGATGTTTTGGGTACACTGGAAATTATATCGTAAATTTTATTTTCAATCAACAATCACAAAACTTAAAATCATTGATCTTGTAAAGTAATTTTAACCTGGCAAGTGGCAAGGTCAAACAAATGAACTGAAAAGACAAAGCATCATAAAATTTAGGTCTGTATCCTATAATAATCTGATTTTATTGATCAATAATTGGCCGATAATGATCTTTACGATGCAGTCAACATTTTATAACTACAAATTCTAAGACCATAAAAATTGGCGCCTATTTTTAGAACATCGTGTCTACCAACTACAACCCTTTTTAACAGTTGGTAATTAGGATTTGACGAATCCTTTTTAAATGTTTGTGTTTATAACAAGTGCATCATGCATTTGAAATAAATAAAATTGTCACAGTTCGCATGTCGAATCCAGTACCTACACACAACACAATAATTATAAATCCTTTGAAAATGTGTGTTGTATTGATATTGAAATTTAATATGATTTTCTGCGAGCCATATTTCAGGCAGTTTATTGGTATTCGTGCATATATTTTGCAAGATATTGGCATCAGATACGGTGGGAGTTTTTATTATGTGCTGTTATTTTTAGATTGGAATGTTATATCAACTCGACATTTGTGCCTCATCGGCCTTTTATATTGTTTCACACTCGAACAAAAACAACATTGTTTTATTAAATGGGAGCCACTGAAATCAAACCGATTTAACGTTTTGTTGGTGGTGAAATATCTGAATTGAACTCGGTTATTACACGCGTAGCTAATTCGATTTCAGTGATTCCAAAATTGCCAGATTAAAACTGTAAAATAAAGTTGTGTTCGGTGTATTGTAGTGTGTGACACTGTCTTTGGTACTTTTCGACCCTTAAAGCTTCGCATAGAACGACCAACAGAATAACGAACCGAACATCATGCAGAGTTTGTTTAGATTCTCAACTTTATATGATGTTCGGTTCGTTGTTCTGTTCGTCGTAGCTTTAAAAAAAACAAACTGTATTTTTTCGAAAATTCAGAACCAGAACATTTATATTCTTAAACTTCTTACAGCCCTGAACAATTCGCCGAACGACGAACAGAACATCATGCAGAGTTTGTTTAGATTCTCAACTTTGTATGATGTTCTGTTCGTTGCTTCGCGCAATGTTCAGGTTTGTACGAAGCTTAAGAACCACGAACTGAACAACGAACCGAACATCATACAAAGTTGAAAATGGACAATTATTTGTGAGGATTTTTTATAATTTGTGCCATTCCCAGTAATGTTCGCTTCGTTGTTCTGTTCGTTGTTCGGCGCAATGTTCAGGTTTGTACGAAACTTAAGAACCACGAACAGTACAACGAACCGAACATCATACAAAGTTGAAAATGGACAATAGTTTGTGTGGATTTTTTATAATTTGTGCCATTCCCAGTAATGTTCGGTTCGTTGTTCTGTTCGTGGTTCGGCGCAATGTTCAGGTTTGTACGAAGCTTTTAAGAACCACGAACAGAACATCATACAAAGTTGAAAATGAACAATAGTTTGTGTGGATTTTTTATAATTTATGCCTTTCCCAGTAATGTTCGGTTCGTTGTTCTGTTCGTGGTTCGGCGCAATGTTCAAATTTGTACGAAGTTTTAAAAATAAACTAACTGTCTTATTTTTCCCAAAAACTAGAACTCTTTTCTACTTAAATTAAGCTTAAATTCGGTTTTATAGTATTTAGAACCAAAATCTAAGATCGTAAACTAAAACCTAACCTCACTTTTCCAATAAAACCCCCGCGTTATTCCGTTAAATCAAACACTTTTCATGTGAACTTTTATGACATCCATATAACAAACAATTTTTACAGTCCACTCACCAAGAAAACATGTACCTACATTATTTTCTTAGCCTTCTCTCTTTTTTTTAAGAGGGTCGCGATTGATGGGTGTCGTATATTTCGGGCTATAACAATACATCACTCGCCGTTTTTAATACTGTATAATCTTATAGTAGTAACACGACCGATAAAAGTATTGATAACCTGTATAGGGTATATAATAAAGAGACACAGAGCGCCGTTTCGAGCACGCAATATTTTTTAACGTGCATATTATAGTTTTTAACACATCGTGCATTGAATGACCATCGGTGAGTAGTGAAGAATAAGACGGGGGGAGGTTTGTGTTATACAGTGCACCCCCTTGAAACCCAACTGGATTTGGTCAGAACACGATTGACCGGCAGGTGGCGATATATCAACGATAATCTATAACGGTTACAGCGAAAGGGGGTAGTTTTATTACTCGTACAGTCGTTGGAGTTTGCATAATAAATTTGAAGACAATTAAACATCATAAAAGAGTAAATTTCCACTGTGAACGTTTTTTTATTTGAGCAGTCTTCGTATATTATAAGAGGTTAGGCCAATAAATGTTGTTGTTAACAAGATTTTTAATAATAATAATGATAAGAACCTCAGTTTTTGTGGAAAATAGTGCATCTAGGGTGACAAGTGATACTTTTCACTTTTTACAGTGTAGTTTTTAAATTTAAATTTAAAATATTAGGCGGGAAATTTAAATTATGTAAGGTAAGGTGAAAAAGAGCCAATCAAATGAATGAATTTTAAATTTCCCGCCAATATTTCTCTCTCACTGATTGGAGTTTAGCTCTCGCCAGTGGGTGGCGGTACTATACAAGGTTAGATCAATAATTCAGCTTAATAAATTTTCCACATAGTTTGCTTTTGTTGAAATAAATCCATGTATCGTGAGAACCCTCGTCTTTATAAAAAATTTTAAACCTCTCTCTCATCATAAAACTAAAATCCGATTCCAATAAATACCCCATCGTTTCCAATAATAGCAGCCGTCCCACAATCGACATAAATTCTATCAGAATTCAACAGGTGGTAACAAAGTGAATTTTTAAGGACATCGAAGAGCCTGGGCTTAGACGTCGACAACTTGTAAAGTCATTGTGCAATGGGGTTGTATTGTGTGTTTTGTGAATAGAATTTTTTTGGTGTGTTAATACCTGTCTAATATTCGCCAGAACAATACAGAGGTGGGCTCAGGTTTGTGATAGGGGAGGTGAGTGAGCCAACCTTGGGTGTACGCGTTTCTATATCTAGTTGACCACCCTCTTGAAATAAACACCTTTTTGTGCAAATTCTTTTAGGTTGATGGACTTGATAAAGATAGAGAAACAAAAATATTTTCCCATTAGGTGAATATTTTCGTCATAAATAAACGGTATTAGATAATAATAATAACTATACTTTAAACACAACAATACGCTTTTTTTGGTTCACACGCTTTAATAAAACTCTTGTTTGACTTGCTCTCCATTTTAAATAATTATCAGATTACGATTCAAGAGAAAAAATAATTAATAAAGATTAGACAGTGATTAAATATTATAAGAGAGTTAACTCATTAAATTTCTTTTTTTTATCTCCTCTGTTCGTTTTAAACAATTAATATACGAATAAATTGTTCGTTTGAATTTTATGCATTATTTAGCAAATTGCATTTTTTGTGTTATTGTTTAATGATCTAACTGTTTCCTGTCTGATGGAATTCGTTCTGATTTCAAAGCGGTTTTTTGACCTTAAAATTTTTAACAACAAGGTTAGGTTAGATTCAGTTCAGCCATGACAGTTTACCATAACCTAACAATTGTTCGAAAATAAACTTAAAGTGAGGTTATGTGTCTATTATTTTTTGCTACGTGTCACTGCAAGTGAAATTTGAGTAAAATTCGTCCAGTGGTTCTCAAATTAAAGCGTTTAAGGACAGTCATAACTGTTTTATGTAGATTTAAGGGACAATTTTGGTGCAAATAGAAATTTAAAGTGAGGTTAGGGCTGTTAACTTTCTTCTATTAAGATTTCTTAGTATAAAAGTGGAAATTTTAGTAAAATTCGTCCAGTGGTTCTCAAATTAAAGCGTTTTAGGACAGTCATAACTGTTTTATGTAGATTTAAGGAACAATTTTGTTGCAAATAAAAATTTAAAGTGAGGTTAGGGCTGTTAACTTTCTTCTATTAAGATTTCTTAGTATAAAAGTGGAAATTTGACTAAAATTTGTCCAGTGGTTCCAAAATTATGACATTCTGGAGCAGTTTGAACTTTTTTTTGTTATTTTAAGGGAGAATTTTGGTGCAAATAAAATTTTTAAGTAAGGTTAGGTCTATTAGTTTTCTTCTATTAAGATTTCTTAGTGTGAAAGTGGAAATTTTACTAAAATTCGTCCAGTGGCTCCAAAATTGTGACATTTTAGAGCAGTTTGAACTTTTTTTTGTTATTTTATGGGAGAATTTTGGTGCAAATAAAATTTTTAAGTAAGGTTAGGTCTATTAGTTTTCTTCTATTAAGATTTCTTAGTGTAAAAGTGGAAATTTGACTAAAATTCGTCCAGTGGTTCCAAAATTATGACATTTTAGAGCAGTTTGAATTTTTTTTTGTTATTTTAATGGAGAATTTTGGTGCAAATAAAATTTTTAAGTGAGGTTAAGTCTATTAACTTTTCTTCTACTAAGATTTCTTAGTGTGAAAGTGGAAATTTGACTAAAATTCGTCCAGTGGTTCCAAAATTATGACATTTTAGAGTAGCTTGAACTTTTATTTGTTATTTTAAGGGAGAATTTTGGTGCAAATAAAATTTTTAAGTAAGGTTAGGTCTATTAGTTTTCTTTTATTAAGATTTCTTAGTGTAAAAGTGGAAATTTGACTAAAATTCGTCCAGTGGTTCCAAAATTATGACATTTTAGAGCAGTTAGAACTTTTTTTTGTTATTTTAAGGTAGAATTTTGGTGCAAATAAAATTTTTAAATGAGGTTAGGTCTGTTAGTTTTCTTCTATTAAGATTTCTTAGTGTAAAAGTGGAAATTTGACAAAAATTCGTCCAGTGGTTCCAAAATTATGACATTTTAGAGCAGTTTGAATTTTTTTTTGTTATTTTAATGGAGAATTTTGGTGCAAATAAAATTTTTAAGTGAGGTTAAGTCTATTAGTTTTCTTTTATTAAGATTGCTTAGTGTGAAAGTGAAAATTTGACTAAAATTCGTCTAGTGGTTCCAAAATTATGACATTTTAGAGCAGTTAGAACTTTTTTTTGTTATTTTAAGGGAGAATTTTGGTGCAAATAAAATTTTTAAATGAGGTTAAGTCAATTAGTTTTCTTCTATTAAGATTTCTTAGTGTGAAAGTGAAAATTTGACTAAACTTCGTCCAGTGGTTCCAAAATTATGACATTTTAGAGCAGTCAGAACTTTTTTTTGTTATTTTAAGGGAGAATTTTGGTGCAAATAAAATTTTTAAGTGAGGTTAGGTCTGCTAAGTTTTCTTCTATCGAGATTTCTTAATGTAAAAGTGAAAATTTGACTAAAATTCGTCCAGTGGTTCCAAAATTATGACATTTTAGAGCAATTTGAACTTTTTTTTGTTATTTTAACAGACAATTTTGCTGCAAATAAAATTTTTAGTGAGGTTAGGTGTATTAACTTTTCTTCTATTAAGATTTCTTAGTGTGAAAGTGAAAATTTGACTAAAATTTGTCCAGTGGTTCCAAAATTATGACATTTTAGAGCAGTTTGAACTTTTTTTTGTTATTTTAAGGGAGAATTTTGGTGCAACTAAAAATTTAAAGTGAGGTTACGGCTGTCAACTTTCTTCTATTAAGATTTCTTAGTATAAAAGTGGAAATTTGAGTAAAATTCGTCCAGTGGTTCCCAAATTATAACGTATTAAAGTGAGGTTAGAACCAGAGCCTTAAGGCCCCGCTACTATTTTTAGGTTAGAATTAGTTTGGCAGATGACATATAAACTCGTGGCTAAACTCACCGCCTACTTTTATTTGTAATTTTAGTCAGCTGATATTGACAGCTTGCAAATTAATGGCGTTTCCCCGCTAATTGACGTTTGCTCCACCAGAACAAATACTAAATGCAAAAAAATGTTTGTTCTTTTGTATTTCTGTTAAAAATTCCTTTTCTAATTTGACAGCCCCCCAGAGAGACAAATATCCTATTAAAATTAACAAGAAAAGATAAAACTGTCTTTGTGTTTGCCTTTTCCGATTGTTTTTCTCTTGTCCCGCCCGCGCGTATATTTAAAGATCACGAATTAAATTTAAATTAAATATCGCCGAAAAGAAGAAGAAAATAAAACTTGTTTCCAATTATTGCAGTGTCAATGCCACTGACATTTGAGTAATTCTCCATCAAGTGACACAACAGCGCGCGTGGCGCTGCCTCCTCCTTGATTATCTCCAACAAAGATTTTTTTTTACTTTCATAGCCAACCAGCCAGGATGGAAACGGTTTTATTTTATATAAATTCGTGTTGAAGAAGAAAATTCTAAAACAAGCCCACAGCTACCTACTCTAAGTATCAAACGAAAACAATGTGTACTGTGCACTAATTGTAGATACACACACACACACATAGAGGGATGTGGATGGGGGCGGCGTGGCGGTTTTAGATGGGTAGCTTGGGGTTTATTTCTTCAATTGACTAAAGGGAGGCTTAGAATGGAATAAATCGCCCAGGGAAACAAATTCAAATCGACAATGTTCTGAATTACTCGATTGTTTCGTTCAACTTGCTTTTGTTTTCATTTTCGCTATAGATGCTCAGATGTTTTTTGTGTGGTGTGGTTGCTGAAAATTTACACAAACGATACTGGAAGGCTTATTTCTGAAATTCATAATTAAATTTTCCAATTTATAATCGGGAGATGGAAGGAGGGGGCGGGGGGAACGGGGGGAATGAGTGCGGATATTTTTTCTGAAAGGTACTGGATGCTTTTATTTCATCTGAATAAATTTCTTTGAATATACGAGAGGTTTTAAAACTGGATATTAGTGCTAACCTAATTGTCAACTCTGTCAAAACTATCAAATCGTTTCTAACCTAACATAACCCAACTTTTTTACGCTTTTTCAAATATATATATATATATTCCTTGATAAGAATGAAAACGTCTAGTGAAATTTTATTATAATCCAAGTAATTCTTATACAAAACAACATCAACGGATCAATAATGTGAATTTAATAATATCGTATTATTAGTGTTTTATGTCCGTGGCAAGGTCGGTACAATTAATCGAGGTAATTAATTAATAAAAACATCCATTTATTACGATGTTAAACCTTCAACCTTCCGCTATATGGTAAATTTCCAGAAATACATAATAAAATTAATAAAATAATGTTGCTGTTGATGTTGCTGTTGCTGTTGATGCTTGTGTGCCCCTAAAATAATATCGAAACCATTCTGAAAATAGACACAAACAAAACCAAACAAACAAAAAAAAAAAAAAACTCAAACAACCACGAAACATATCTCGCATTGCATATAAGCTTCTCGTTTAAGTGAATATGGCATTGGATATAAATGATCGGCTGTGAAAAACATGATTTTAAACTTAAGAAACTAGTCGATTTGAACCATCAGACATATTAGCTCTCGCGCGGCTACGTAATTTATAACCATTGCATTTTGTAGATAGTACAAATACTGTAAATTATCCGAACAAATAATTGATTTTATCAGGGCGATTAATTTTGCACACCATAACAACGTATTTTATTTTTTTTTTTGTATCATTCGAGTATGTGGATGAGAAATTGGACAAATATACGCAGAATATACCATACATAACCTAACTAGATAAGTTTTTTTATTGAACTAACCTTGTGGAATGTTCAATAAAAGTTGGCGATGTTTAAAAGTGGGACAGAGGATTTATTGTCACGTCCTTAAGAACTGAACACTGCGCCTAACGACGAACAGAACAACGAACCGAACAGCATTAATAGTTAAGAATGGACAATAGTTTGTGTAGAATTTATATTCTCAACTTTGTATGATGTTCGGTTCGTCGTTCGGCGCAATGTTCAGGTTTGTACGAAGCTTAAGAACCGCGAACAGAACAACGAACCGAACATCATACAAAGTTGAGAATGGACAATAGTTTGTATACATTTTTTATTTTCAACTTTGTACGTTGTTCAGTTCGTCGTTCGGCGCAATGTTCAGGTTTGTACGAACCTTACGAACCACGAACAGAACATCATACAAAGTTGAGAATGGACAATGGTTTGTGTAGATTTTTTATTCTTTGTACGATGTTCGGTTCGTTGTTCTGTTCGTCGTTCAGAGCAATGTTCAGGTTTGTACGAACCTTAAGAACCACGAACCGAACACCAGATAAAGTTGAGAATGGACAATGGTTTGTCTAGATTTTTTTGTTCTTTGTATGATGTTCGGTTCGTTGTTTTGTTCGTCGTTCGGCGCAATGTTCAGGTTTGTACGAAGCGTAAGAACAAGAATAACTAGGGATAAGGTATATTTATATTGTTAACATTGAAAAGTTATCTACTTGGATTAAAACTATTGTCTACATTAATTTTTACGAATGTATTATTGACCTAACCTTGTATAATACGGAAACTAGTTTCGATAACTAAGTGTATAATTTCTTTTCTATATCTAAATACTTGTAGCATATTAATAATATAGTTTTGATTGGAGACTAACGACATAAATATTGTTTTCTGTTCCACAAAATCTCCCTCACTTATAATTTGGCTCGTTACCTACTTAGATCGCGCTTGACTAGCCTACAAATATGAATTTCATATTGTAATTTGGTTGATTTTGGAAAGGGCGGCTGGTTTTCTCGTTGGTGCAATCAATATTATGGGTGTTTGGCCGTTGCCGAAGCGTCCTAATATGATTATAATGATAACTTATGTCAGCGGTTATTGATAACCGCCGTGATCAGTACAGTCGGGGCCCCCAGACTCAAACTCTCCTTGCTTCAATCAATCAACATACACACACACTCACACAAATGTATGTTATAGAACCTGTTAATTTCATGAAGTTTTCCGATTTTTCAACATCCAGCCGGGCTACTCGATTATTTCTATATTAGCCCCCCTCGCACCTCGCACCTCTCTAACCATCAAACCATACGAGGATTATTCATTGTCCATTCGTCCACATACCAATTAGTTCGAGTTATTTTTCAAAATCGTCCGATTCTAATCAGTTATAGATCATGTAGACATGTATATAGAAAACAGGCGATAGTATCGCCCTGGTGGTTCCACCTGTAGTGCCCCACTACACTCCAAGATTGTGGCACAGCAAGTGGTACTTGAACTCACCAAACATAAATAACACTTTGACGCATCTATAATTGCGAGCACAACTTTAATGTGATCGGTAGTTTTGATTTATTGGGGCCCCCTATGACGGCCTTCACACCAGGAGGGCACAACTGACGTTACGCCACTGTCCCATCGTCTTCTCTCTCCACCTCGCACACTTAAACCACATCAAGACAAAGACACCAACACATGTATTTCTTTAAATTGTAATATAAATGATGTTTTATGCCCGGTATATTAAATGTGTTTTCCATATGCACTAATTTATAAAAAGATTGGTGTATTTATTGCAATTATACATGGGTTTGATGTTAAGTTGCTGTCTTTTTCTTACGGCGGCTATGCGAGGAAGATGCACAATTTGTGAAAAATATCTTCACCAAATGGGCACGTAAATTGTGTAATTTATTTTTTGTGTATGGCTTGCTGTGAGTAATTTTATACTATATTTAAATTAAACAATATTCTGGGGTGGTTAATGTGAAATACATCACAGTCAGCTTGGAAATATTCAAACAGTTCTCAAAAAATTCTCAGTTAACATTGAACTAACCTCGTATATTATACGTGGAAGGTTAGATAAAGTTTGTGAACGCTTTTAGGGGAATTTCTGTACAAAATTGGTGGCTTAATTTATGGCTGTAATAAGATTGTCCCCTTGAAATTTAGCCAATTTTTTGCCAATCCTTAAAACAGCCGATTTTTCTGGCGATTCTCACAGATAAAATTTTGCTCGAAATGAAAAAAGGGTAATTATTTTTAACTTTATGCTTTATCCTCTGAAAATGCCGATTTTATTAAAATAATCACTAAAATAAGCCGATTTTGTTAAAAATGGCCATAAAAAGTTTAAAAATTGTCCGATTGTTTTGTGGTTTGATTTATGGAAAGAAAAATAATGCTGTAAAGGAAAAATTAATCCAAATTTTGTAACGTTATGCTAGTTTTTTAACAGTGCCTCTGGAAGTGCCAATTTTATTAAAACAGTCACTAAAATGAGCCAATTTTGTTAAAAATTGTCATAAAAAGTTTAAAAATTGTCCGATTATTTTGTGACTTGATTTGTTGGAAAGAAAAATAATGCTGTAAAGGAAAAATTAATCCAAATTTTGTAACTTTATGCTAGTTTTTAACAGTGGCCTCTGGAAATGCCAATTTTTTTAAAATAATTACTAAAATGAGCCGATTTTGTTAAAAATGAACATAAAAAGTTTAAAAATTGTCCGATTATTTTGTAATTTGATTTGTTGGAAAGAAAAATAATGCTGTAAAGGAAAAATTTATCTAAATATTGTAACTTTATGCTAGTTTTTCAACAGTGCCTCTGGAAGTGCCAATTTTATTAAAACAATTACTAAAATGAGCCGATTTTGTTAAAAATGGCCATAAAAAGTTTAAAAATTGTCCGATTATTTTGTGGTTTGATTTATTGGAAAGAAAAATAATGCTGTAAAGGAAAAATGAATCCAAATTTTGTAACGTTATGCTAGTTTTTTAACAGTGCCTCTGGAAGTGCCAAATTTATTAAAACAATCACTAAAATGAGCCGATTTTGTTAAAAGTTGTCATAAAAAGTTTAAGAATTATCCGATTGTTTTGTGGTTTGATTTATTGTAAAGAAAAATAATGCTGTAAAGGAAAAATTAATCCAAATTTTGTAACTTTATGCTAGTTTTTTAACAGTGCCTCTGGAAGTGCCAAATTTATTAAAACAATCACTAAAATGAGCCGATTTTGTTAAAAGTTGTCATAAAAAGTTTAAGAATTATCCGATTGTTTTGTGGTTTGATTTATTGTAAAGAAAAATAATGCTGTAAAGGAAAAATTAATCCAAATTTTGTAACTTTATGCTAGTTCTTTAATAGTGACCTCTGGAAGTGCCAATTTTATTAAAATAATCACCAAAAAGGGCCGATTTTGTTAAAAATGTTTAAAAGTTGTTCGATTATTTTGTGACTTGACTTGTTGGAAAGAAAAATAATGATGTAAAGGAAAAATTAATCCAACTTTGAAATTTGAGGTCAAGAAAATCTTGTTTTAGTGTTTAAAAGTTATCACTACCAATTTTTCTTCCAATTTCACTAAAACAGTCATAAAAAATGTAAAAATTGTCCGATTTTGTCCCGGTTTGTTTTATTGGAAAGAAAAACTAATATTCTACAGGAAAAATAACACAAAATGAAAATCTGATGAAATTTTATTAAAATTTTGTAGCTGCTTTTAGTGATAAAATTTTTTTGGAGGTGTGACTAAAATATCTATTATTTGATTCCTTTGATAAATACCCCTGAATTATCCTTTTGTTGCGATTGGGACTGTACACAATAAACTATCGGTTGATACCCAATGTGTCTGCACTCAAAACTACCTTCCCCACCATAATGTGATTATAATTACAAAGGCTGATAAGTCAGATTGAAGTCGGGCCGCCCACAAAAATCAAAAATCCTTATACACTGATGATGCCCCCCGGCAAAATATGTTATAAATTGACAAAGCACTGGATTACTTGCCTTAATGTACATCTATAAGAAACGCTGGTTTGATCGAAGCTTGATGGCTGTGTTTTTTTTTGTGAGTTGTACACTTGTTTATAATATACTGATTTGTTTTTAAAGTCGTCTTTTTATAAGTTATAAACGTGTGAAATGGAATCGTGAGAGAATACAACCGAGCGGCGCTCTGATTATAATTATTATTGTTCCGAAAAAACGCACCTAACTTCATACTGTATATTGATTGTACCAATTAAGATTGCGTTTGTTATAGTATAGTGATGTATTAACTTTGGTTGTTTTCGTGGAAAATATGTTGAGGAGCCAACGCAGAGCCTAATCAAGTTCGAAGGGTGGTAATTAAATTTATAATCTAATAGTGGTGTGGTGGCGCTACCTTCATCTCACTCCATCTAATACCAAAAACTCGTACACTTTGTTCTGTTGGAAACTTTGCCTCTTCCCCATCAATTTATTATTTGAAATCTTTCCTCCACCCCTAATATCAATCAGCGGTTATGTCATTAACAAAAACAAAAGCCGAGGGCCATACACCAAAAGGTGTACCTACTACAAATTGATGGCATGGAAATTAGTTTTGAGCTGGATGGTTTTCTCGTTTTTTTTTTTGGCGAAATATTCCTTAATGATGTTCGGGGTCAATTCAAAGCAAATTGGATTTTTGGCCTGGAGCCTTTGATTGTGTTGAGAGGGTGGCGCGAAACAATTTTTTACATAATGATGTTTTGTGGGAATTTACAAAGCTGCTAAAAATAGGAGAATTTATTGATTACTCCCTGTATACTATCAGAAACTTCAAAATTTACGTACACTTTATGGTAAAAGTCGGTTTTAGCCCGAATACTTCACACTTTTTTCCAGGAAGTTACTAGGGACTCTGTATAGTATTATACGAGGTGAGATCACAATTATATTTTACAAATTTTGATTTTTTGGACTAGAAGCGTAATATTTAATAGAAAACACCCTAGAATATTATTATTTTGGAAAATATAACATTATACAAGGTGACATCAAAAAATTTTTAGTGTTGACTACCAAATAGATGCAATTAGCTCTTTGTACCGAATTGCAGGCAAGAAATTAAATTCTCCAAATTAAAAAGAAACGCGTTAGGCAATTATTTCCTGGATGAAAGAACTGTATGGAAATTTAATATTGCACTCTTCGGATGCAGCATTCGCACCACCATCTCCAACAGTTGGTTGCTGATGGTACAGGTGACAGTTTGATGTGACGATAATGCCAACGCCGCTTCGCTAGTCTAGTGTGCATCTATAACGAATTGCATATTACCATTTTATTCAAGTTTAGACGGTGACGTCCTTTTGCGTTTTAGTATAAGCACCTCACAGTCTAAACGACTGTGAACAAAAGTCGCATTTTTATTAATATTTTAGTGTAATATCAACTTGGACTAGATACCTACAGCTGTATTAGTGTCGATTATGCAAGAACAAAAGAAAAAATCCTCACTCACACAACTCCATGGTAATTACCTATTCGTTAAAACTCGATAAAATCAAAACCGACTTCCGGAATAGATTATAAGGTGAAGATGAAATGGTAATTCCTAAATTCGGTTCAGTGGTTTTACATTAAAACTCGAGCGATAAATAATTAGTCTAAATCTAAATTGATTTGCATATATTACACATTTAGGAAATGTATTGTCTAATTAAAAATGACAAATAACAACTGTTGTTTCGTGGATTTTAATAATATTATTTGATACAATGGATTTTTCTACTGGAAAATCAGCTACAAGTTTTTCAGGGTTATCAAGTGGAATTTAGGTCAAAAGGTTCAATAATCATAGTTTCCAGCCAATCAAACTAACGCAATTTAAATTTCCCGCCTAATATTTGAAATTTTACTCAAGAAATCCACTGTGCACTCGTGAAAAAAGTGTCACTTAACATCCTAGTTGCACAAATGACTATTTTCTACAAAAACTTCGCCTCTTATGATAGTTTATTTCAGCTAACAAGAGAATCAAGCTTACGTAATTTATATTTCCCGCCTTAAATTTGAAATTTTACTCAAGAAATCCACTGTGCACTCGTGAAAAAAGTATCACTTAACACCATAGTTGCACAAATGACTATTTTCTACAAAAATTTTGCCTCTTATCATACTTTATTTTACCTAAGCAGCCCATCAAACTTACGTAATTTATATTTCCCGCTTAAAATTTGAAATTTTACTTAAGAAATCCACTGTGCACTCGTGAAAAAAGTATCACTTATCACTCTAGTTGCACAAATGACTATTTTCTACAAAAACTTCGCCTCTTATAATAGTTTATTTCAGCTAAGCAGAGAATCAAACTTACGTAATTTATATTTCCCGCCTGAAATTTGAAATTTTACTCATGAAATCCACTGTGCACTCGTGAAAAAAGTATCACTTATCACTTTAATTGCACAAATGACTATTTTGTACAAAAACTTCGCCTCTTATAATAGTTTATTTCAGCTAAGCAGAGAATCAAACTTACGTAATTTACATTTCCCGCCTTAAATTTGAAATTTTACTCATGAAATCCACTGTGCACTCGTGAAAAAAGTATCACTTATCACTTTAATTGCACAAATGACTATTTTCTACAAAAACTTCGCCTCTTATAATAGTTTATTTCAGCTAAGCAGAGAATCAAACTTACGTAATTTAAATTTCCCGCCTAATATTGGAAATTTTACTCAAGAAATCCACTGTGCACTCGTGAAAAAAGTATCACTTATCACTCTAGTTGCACAAATGACTATTTTGACTATTTCCTACAAAAACTTCGCCTCTTATGATAGTTTATTTCAGCTAAGCAGAGAATCAAACTTACGTAATTTATATTTCCCGCCTTAAATTTGAAATTTTATTCATGAAATCCACTGTGCACTCGTGAAAAAAGTATCACTTATCACTTTAATTGCACAAATGACTATTTTCTACTAAAACTTCGCCTCTTATGATAGTTTATTTCAGCTAAGCAGAGAATCAAACTTACGTAATTTATATTTCCCGCCTTAAATTTGAAATTTTACTCATGAAATCCACTGTGCACTCGTGAAAAAAGTATCACTTATCACTTTAATTGCACAAATGACTATTTTCTACTAAAACTTCGCCTCTTATGATAGTTTATTTCAGCTAAGCAGCCAATCAAACTTACGTAATTTAAATTTCCCGCCTAATATTTGAAATTTTACTCAAGAAATCCACTGTGCACTCGTGAAAAAAGTATCACTTATCACTCTAGTTGCACAAATGACTATTTCCTACAAAAACTTCGCCTCTTATGATAGTTTATTTCAGCTAAGCAGAGAATCAAACTTACGTAATTTATATTTCCCGCCTTAAATTTGAAATTTTACTCATGAAATCCACTGTGCACTCGTGAAAAAAGTATCACTTATCACTTTAATTGCACAAATGACTATTTTCTACTAAAACTTCGCCTCTTATGATAGTTTATTTCAGCTAAGCAGCCAATCAAACTTACGTAATTTAAATTTCCCACCTAATATTTGAAATTTTACTCAAGAAATCCACTGTGCACTCGTGAAAAAAGTATCACTTATCACTCTAGTTGCACAAATGACTATTTTCTACAAAAACTTCGCCTCTTATGATAGTTTATTTCAGCTAAGCAGAGACTCAAACTTACGTAATTTAAATTTCCCGCCTAATATTTGAAATTTTACTCAAGAAATCCACTGTGCACTCGTGAAAAAAGTATCACATCACTCTAGTTGCACAAATGACTATTTCCTACAAAAACTTCGCCTCTTATAATAGTTTATTTCAGCTAAGCAGAGAATCAAACTTACGTAATTTATATTTCCCGCCTTAAATTTGAAATTTTACTCATGAAATCCACTGTGCACTCGTGAAAAAAGTATCACTTATCACTCTAGTTGCACAAATGACTATTTCCTACAAAAACTTCGCCTCTTATGATAGTTTATTTCAGCTAAGCAGAGAATCAAACTTACGTAATTTATATTTCCCGCCTTAAATTTGAAATTTTACTCATGAAATCCACTGTGCACTCGTGAAAAAAGTATCACTTATCACTTTAATTGCACAAATGACTATTTTCTACTAAAACTTCGCCTCTTATGATAGTTTATTTCAGCTAAGCAGCCAATCAAACTTACGTAATTTAAATTTCCCACCTAATATTTGAAATTTTACTCAAGAAATCCACTGTGCACTCGTGAAAAAAGTATCACTTATCACTCTAGTTGCACAAATGACTATTTTCTACAAAAACTTCGCCTCTTATGATAGTTTATTTCAGCTAAGCAGAGACTCAAACTTACGTAATTTAAATTTCCCGCCTAATATTTGAAATTTTACTCAAGAAATCCACTGTGCACTCGTGAAAAAAGTATCACTTATCACTCTAGTTGCACAAATGACTATTTCCTACAAAAACTTCGCCTCTTATAATAGTTTATTTCAGCTAAGCAGAGAATCAAACTTACGTAATTTATATTTCCCGCCTTAAATTTGAAATTTTACTCATGAAATCCACTGTGCACTCGTGAAAAAAGTATCACTTATCACTCTAGTTGCACAAATGACTATTTTCTACAAAAACTTCGCCTCTTATAATAGTTTATTTCAGCTAAGCAGAGACTCAAACTTACGTAATTTAAATTTCCCGCCTAATATTTGAAATTTTACTCAAGAAATCCACTGTGCACTCGTGAAAAAAGTATCACTAAACACCCTAGTTGCACAAATGACTATTTTCTACAAAAACTTCGATTCTTATCACACTTTATTTTACCTAAGCAGCCAATCAAACTTACGTAATTTATATTTCCCGCCTACTATTTAATTTTGCTCACTGTGCCCTCGTGAAAAAACTATCGCTTTTCACCCTAGTTGCACAAGTGATTGTTTTTTACACAAACTGCGGTTTTTATTATATTTTTTGGATAACCACTAGCGCCGGAAGTATTTTTTAACTTCCAATTTTTCCACTGTTGCAAACTTAACAAATAAACGAGTGTTCCACATGGTAACTAGATTATAACGTGTCACGTGGGGTTTACCGTACATAGTCCTTGTCTATCTGCTTAATCCTCGACTTACATCTTCAATGTCATTTCTTGATTTAGATGTAAGTACAGTGGATTACAGTAACTGTCCCTATACTAATAACTATTATTAATTACACTTAATTCTCATGCATCATACGAAAGGAATTTTTTTTTTGTGTTAGTTTTAGTTTTAGTTTCATCTCAACAAAATCCAATTCAATCTAATTAAATAAGCTTCCATAATGAAGTGTTGCTCCCATTATAATCATTATTAATTAATTAATTATTAAACTCTAAAATATATTTTCCATAATCGCAAATTTGCTATTCTCCGCATGACTAAACTTGCCAAGTATTACAGAACAAAACTTAGGAAAATTCTTCCTCCCTCCTAAACGCTTCCGAGTTATTCCGTCTAACCATCACATATTTTCCTACTCGTTCTAATCGAGACTCGCTTAGTAAACCCCAAGGATGGAGTGTAGGCGTTTTAGGCAACTCCTTGGACTAGCGACCTGCTGATCACAAAACATGCAGATTTTAGACGTGAAATCAGAAACAAACATCGCGCACTGTAATTACAATCAATCAAAGTAATAATAAATTGAGACGAAGGGTTGATGCAACGAACTCAAGTTATTGATTGTTACAAAAATTTTCTTAATAATTTTATCAAGTGCGAATAAAACTAACAGTGACAGAATGTGGTGTAGATACAGAAGTACAGTGGGTATTATTTATAAGCTGCTAGGTACTTCACCGCGTCTGCACGGGGTGTCTGTAAAGACAGCAATTTATTGCCGGCCACACACTAGGATTCTAAGGAATTTTTCTCTCGATTTATATGCCATCTTCAATTTATTATATTTGTGCCGCGGTTGCATTGGAATAAATCTATTATCAATTTCCATACAAGTTCAGGTGCATCGATTCGGTTGTTTGCTTCGAATAATTGAAATTGTTGCAGTGGATGCAGCTGAACACAATTAATAGTAAACTTGGATAAGAATTATTGAAATTTAGGGTACCTATAATCCTAAATTACACAAAAATGGAAAAGTATTCAGTAGATTTTATATAGAAGAGAATTTTTTTGTAAATGTATCGAAATATATTGATCCCACTTCGTATAATATACGAGGACCGAGCTGTGGATTTCTGGTGTACACCCATGGAGATTTCCGTGGATTTCTGTGGATTTTCATGGATTTCCGTGGATGTCCGAGGATTTCTGTGGATATCCGTGGATGTCTGTACATGTCTTTAGATTTCCATGTACGACAAAGTTTCGACGTTTTTTAATTTTCGCGTCTGTGGATCTCCATGAATATCCGTGGACTTCTTTAGATGTCTGTGGATGTCCGTGGATTTTCAAGGATTTTTTAGATTTCTCTGGATTTACTTCACAAAAATGGATTTCTGGTGTACTCCCATATAGATTTCCATGGATTTCCGTGGATGTCCTCAGATTTCTGTAGATATTCGTGGATTTCTGTGGATATCCGTGGCTGTCTGTGGATGTCTTTAGATTTCCATGTACGACAAAGTTTCCATGACTTTTGACTGATGTCTGTGGATGTCCGTGGATTTTCAACGATTTTTTATATTTCCCTGGATTTACTTCACAAAAATGGATTTCCAGTGTACTCCCATATGGATTTCCGTGGATATCCCCGGATTTCTGTGGATATTCGTGGATTTCTGTAGATGTCTGTGGATGTCCATGGATTTACTTCACAAAAATGGATTGCTGATGTCCTCCCATATAGATTTCCATGAATGTCCATGGATTTCTGTGGATTTCCATGAATTCACGGGAATGTCCCCGGATTTCTATAGATGTCTGTGGATGTCCATGGATTTCTTTGGATTTCTCTGGATTTACTTCACAAAAATGGATTTCTAGTGTCCTCTCATATAGATTTCCAAGAATGTCCATGGATTTCTGTGGATTTCCGTAAATGTCCTCGGGTTTCTGTGGATATTCGTGGATTTCTGTAGATGTCCATGGACTTCTGTGTATTTTCAGTGATTTTTCTGGATTTACTTCATAAAAATCGATTTCTGGTGTACTCTCGTATAGGTTTCCATGAATTTCCGGGAATGTCCCCGGATTTCTGTGGATATTCGTGGATTTCTGAACATGTCTGTGGATCTCCATGGATTATTTTGGATTCCTCTGGATTTACTTCACAAATATGGATTTCTGGTGTCCTCCCATATAGATTTATATGAATGTCCATGGATTTCTGTGGATTTCCATGGATTTCCGTGGATATCCTAGGATTTCTATGGATTTCTGTGGATTTTCAGGAATTTTTTGGGTTTCCGTTGATTTATTTGTACCCCAGCGTTCCTCTGCAATTTTCCTGAACAAACCATGTAAACTTAAACTAGTTGTTTCCCCTACAAGCCACTTTAGAAATTTATCGTCTCATAAACAACGTTTTTCTTCATCTAGTTATTTATTATAAAATTATAACGTGTCCAACAATATACAAGGGTTATATTTAAATGATATTAATATGCATAATCAAAACGGTATAAAAAATCCATTAAGTTTTATGGGCTTTATTACAGAAAACATGCAATTTTTCTCTTGAAATAATCAACGACAAAAATTTTAATTATCACTTGTCACACTATTATTTATTTTGTACTAAGCTACAACTTTGTATAGTTGCGTTTTTTAACACTCGTTTAGTACAACAGATTAAATCTACCAAATTGATCGTGGGACGACGAAATCAATCAATAAATTATAAAATCTAACCTCTATTATTATTATTTAACCAGCAGTAATAAAGACAATTAAAACTGTGCTCGGATGTCGATTTTAATTCCCTAATCAACACTGCATATACACCGATACGGGCTGTTAATAAAATATCAATTAGTGTATGGAATGGACTAATCTATAATTACAGTAATTGGTATTGATGAGGCTTCAATTAACTCGGATTATTTTGACAAGGACGGAAACACTCCATTGGAATGCCATAGATAAAGTTGGATTAACTTCGTTTGGTTTGGTTTGGCTCGAGGGGATTTCGATATTTGTCCATACCTGGAATTTAATTGAAATAGCGGCTTGAATTTGTGTGGGTGTAATTGTCGTTTTGTAGTTTTGGGTGCTCCTCAGGGTTCTACATCAAATTAGTCAGGTTCAAGGTCAAATCTTAAATTTCTTTAATTCATTCATTCAGCCGCCACCACCCGACTCTTTTCAAATCGAACCACTAAATCTTGTTTTGTATGGTAAAAATGTCTGGTTCACTAAACACACCTTGCTTGATTATAACATATGGGACATAATTTGAGACATCCTATTGTTGGGTCTTTCAAATCGTCGTAATTTAATGTTTTGGGGGGCATCATCTTCATCTTCATCGAGTAGAAGTTTATTTTAGAGCTCGAATAATTATTATTAGAAACGAATTAACATTAAGTACATTAAACTAGAATACTAAATTATGGTTTATAGTGCGATGTGGTATAAATAATGATTAAACTTACTTATTTTTGGGTTTTAGGCTTGGATTTTCAGTATGTTTGTTTTGCAATTAAGTAAACTCACCGGAATTTATTACATCTAATGTGGATTTGTAATATAATAAATTTGGAAAATAGTGTGAAGTGAACGCGACCATTAGGTGTGAATTATTATACACAGGTTTTCAATTTAATTTGCATGCGAGGCTATAATTTAGAATTTCCGATCTAATAAGATACGTGTAAATCTATCACCAACTCCACATTTTGGACACATCACTTGGCTACATTAAATTTTACATTTACCATCGAATTAACACAAATGTAGACAGCTTTCTGAATTTTGACAATAAAGCCGAAATAAGTCGCTTGGAACGAGGGGGTCGCCACTCCAATTTGTGCGCCCTGTTTTCGAGGAACTGCAAGCCGTTCCGGGAAAACGGCTAAATGAACGGGTTTAACTGCTTGCCGTTCCTGGAAAACGGCTACATGAACTGGTTTAACTGGTTACCGTTCCTGGAAAATGGCCAAATGAACGGCTTTAACTGGTTGCCGTTCCGGGAAAACAGGTAAATGGGGAATACCCCCCCCACTACTTGAATTTAGGTCAAGGTTGCACATTGCACATACTTAGAAAAAAAAGTTTAATTACAATTAAGAATGCTATTTTGACAAACTATAACAATGACAACGCTGTGACGTCATCGCAGACAGGGTTTGCAAATTATTTTATAAAAACTAACATTAATAATCCTCATCTCTATAATGATGGTTTAATTTTCCAGACGTGTTCGTGCGTGTAAAATATGAAATCTCCAAAGCAAATACCGCGTGGCTAATGGTAGGTTATCGTATCGATAGCAACCGATATTTTATCGATATTAGTCGATTATTAGGTGTAGCCGAATCGAATTGGTAATTTATGTGGTGAGAGGTGGAGAGAGATAGATTGTGAAAAAGGAAAGTTGTGCGATGGGTTCCGTCTTATGTGCTATGAAATGTGAATCGTTCACACTCACAGCCAAATGGAACGATGTAGGTGGTACTAAAATTGATTTCAGCATGTAATAGTTATTTACCAATCATACACCAATATCATTTCATTTCTTTTTAAGAAATTTTATGGGAGGCATTTTAGTTTTCTTATATAGTAATAATATTGATGTGTGAAATGTTGTTATATTACATTTTGTTGAGTAAAAACTATAAACGAAAATTTAATTTATTTTAATTATTTTTTGCAACGGTAATAAATGATTTTATTGCCACACTCACTACATATCAATAAAGTGAGGTAATTAAACTGGAATGCATTTTTGGAATGTGTGTACCTAAGTGAGTTTCTTCTTAATACTGCTAAAAACGTACAGATTTGCGAAATAATTGAAAGAAAAACAATTGAATATATACGTAGAATCTCAGTGGGTGAACCCAGCGTCATGTATGTGCAACATTCCATTGTATTGTCACCGGTCGACTTCCTTGTCTAATTTGTTCGAGTGTTTAACCCTAAACAAGGACGACTAGATCGATAGCATCTTTCGATAAAATACCCATCGATAAATGTCTCGAAAATGCAAAAGTCGTAATTCAGAAATTTAAGATAGCGATGCGATGGATTTTCGTCCGGTTTATTTTTTTTTTATTGTGGGTGTCCGTCCGGGTTTGATGCATATGGTAAGCTAGGATCGTGTGACATTTTTGTAAATTATGGAGCTTGATCTTTAACAACTTGTACAACTTTTCTGGTTGTGGTGGTCACACTGTGCATAGCGCGCTTATGTCTGCTTCGGTTTCTGTTTTTTTTTTTTAGGTTATACTATATAAGTGTATTTATGGGTTTGATTTGTGGTGATCGAAACTCCATGTGGAATGGAACAGATGCTTTCTCAGGTATTTTTTTTTATTTTCGGTTTAACGGTGACAGTTGAACAAATTTTGATAACCCCACATTTGTGTCCTTTTTTACATTTAAGAGAGGACAGCATATTTTATAACAGATATCTATAGAAGGGGTTAGGTTAGGTGCATCTGACGTCTCGCGAATCTACCGGATTTAACCCCAATTGAAAGAGTGTTAGTTGTGCGCATGCGCTCGCTCGTATTCGCATGCGCATTAGCGCCCATTTCACACTCTATCTCTCTTTTACTACAAACTTATAGCGAAGCATGGTGTTGGTGTTGACTACTTAGTTGTTTTTATGTAAAAATTATTTAGGCCACAGCCTTCTTGTGGATTAAACGAAACCGATGATCGCTAGCTGTTTGGAATATTAACCGATAAACTCACCACACATACGATTAAAATGTACGTCGTTGACCTGTACGTGAGCAATAAAATTAAAATCACTCTCCATTTTTTCCAAAACTTGTGAGTCAAGCCGCTGATCAAGATAAAAGCCAACTGTGTATGCAATAACATAAAGTGAATAAAAAAAGAGCAGTTTGTTTGCAAGGGGAATAACAACCCATCAGATCATTGTTTTAATTATGATTCTAAAATAATAACCGTGCGATGTCGAAAAATTATGTTAATTAACCCAGAGAGGAAAACGTGTGTAATTAATTCGTAATTAAGTGAACATTTTTTTGTACTAATACTTAAAAGGTTTAGGAAATTTTCGAATTTAGAAATAAACTTGCAAGATTAATTAACTGTATTTACGAGCTGAAAACAATAATAAAAGGTGCAAGAGTCATTTGAACGATTTGGCACCATTCGAGACAGAATAAATTGATATACTTTCAACTTACACATCTTTGACTTTCCACTATGTTTACGTTAATTTACCGACTGGCATTAGATAACCCCGGTGGTTTTTTTTTCATGAAGTACCATAGAAGTAAGTTGAAATGTGGATGGAACTTGATGGAAAAGTAGGAATTTTGAATGTTATCACAAGTGGGATGGGAGGTCAAAAATTAAATTTACTATTTTTTTGTAGAAAAGCAAGTTAGTCATACGAAAAAATGCAATCCGACTTTAATATCTCAAAAACTCAAGATATTAAGACCAATAAACATAGACGATCATTTAAAAATTTGATTCATGTTTCTTTTAACTGTGGTAAAAAATCGAAAAATGATCCGATTTGCTTCCAGGTTGTATAGTTACCGAGGAATAAGTTAATTCTACTAGAAAATTCAATCCGATTGCAAATATCTCAAAAATCCCGCTAGTTAGAGCTAAATATTCACTTCAAAATTCGTCCAAACTTAGACCATGGGTCCTTTTAACGTTATAAAATATCTAAAAATGATCAAATTTACTATTTTTTGGTAGAGAAGCAAGTTAAACATACGAAAAAATTCAATCCAAGTTAAATATCTCAAAAACTCAAGATATTAGAGCCAATAAGTACAGACGATCATTTCAAAAATTGATCCATGTTTCTTTTAACTGTGGTAAAAAATCGAAAAATGATCCGATTTGCTTCCAGGTTGTATAGTTACCGAGGAATAAGTTAATTCTACTAGAAAATTCAATCCGATTGCAAATATCTCAAAAATCCCGCTAGTTAGAGCTAAATATTCACTTCAAAATTCGTCCAAACTTAGACCATGGGTCCTTTTAACGTTATAAAATATCTAAAAATGATCAAATTTACTATTTTTTGGTAGAGAAGCAAGTTAAACATACGAAAAAATTCAATCCAAGTTAAATATCTCAAAAACTCAAGATATTAGAGCCAATAAGTACAGACGATCATTTCAAAAATTGATCCATGTTTCTTTTAACTGTGGTAAAAAATCGAAAAATGATCCGATTTGCTTCCAGGTTGTATAGTTACCGAGGAATAAGTTAATTCTACTAGAAAATTCAATCCGATTGCAAATATCTCAAAAATCCCGCTAGTTAGAGCTAAATATTCACTTCAAAATTCGTCCAAACTTAGACCATGGGTCCTTTTAACGTTATAAAATATCTAAAAATGATCAAATTTACTATTTTTTGGTAGAGAAGCAAGTTAAACATACGAAAAAATTCAATCCAAGTTAAATATCTCAAAAACTCAAGATATTAGAGCCAATAAGTACAGACGATCATTTCAAAAATTGATCCATGTTTCTTTTAACTGTGGTAAAAAATCGAAAAATGATCCGATTTGCTTCCAGGTTGTATTGTTACCGAGAAATAAGTTAATTCTACTAGAAAATTCAATCCGATTGCAAATATCTCAAAAATTCCGCTAGTTAGAGGTAAATATTCACTTCAAAATTCGTCCAAAATTAGACCTTGGGTCCTTTTAACGTTATAAAATATCTAAAAATCATCAAATTTACTATTTTTTGGTAGAGAAGCAAGTTAGTCATACGAAAAAATGCAATCCGACTTAAATATCTCAAAAACTCAAGATATTAGAGCCAGTAAGTATAGACGATCATTTCAAAAATTGATCCATGTTTCTTTTAACTGTGGTAAAAAATCGAAAAATGATCCGATTTGCTTCCAGGTTGTGTTGTTACCGAGAAATAAGTTAATTCTACTAGAAAATTCAATCCGATTGCAAATATCTCAAAAATCCCGCTAGTTAGAGCTAAATATTCACTTCAAAATTCGTCTAAAATTAGACCATGGGTCCTTTTAACGTTATAAAATATCTAAAAATCATCAAATTTACTATTTTTTGGTAGAGAAGCAAGTTAGTCATACGAAAAAATGCAATCCGACTTAAATATCTCAAAAACTCAAGATATTAGAGCCAGTAAGTATAGACGATCATTTCAAAAATTGATCCATGTTTCTTTTAACTGTGGTAAAAAATCGAAAAATGATCCGATTTGCTTCCAGGTTGTGTTGTTACCGAGAAATAAGTTAATTCTACTAGAAAATTCAATCCGATTGCAAATATCTCAAAAATCCCGCTAGTTAGAGCTAAATATTCACTTCAAAATTCGTCTAAAATTAGACCATGGGTCCTTTTAACGTTATAAAATATCTAAAAATGATCAAATTTACTATTTTTTGGTAGAGAAGCAAGTTAACCATACGAAAAAATTCAATCCGACTTAAATATCTCAAAAAATCAAGATATTAGAGCCAATAAGTATAGGCGATCATTTCAAAAATGGATCCATGTTTCTTTTAACTGTGGTAAAAAATCGAAAAATGATCCGATTTGCTTCCAGGTTGTGTTGTTACCGAGAAATAAGTTAATTCTACTAGAGAATTCAATCCGATTGCAAATATCTCAAAAATTCCGTTAGTTATAGCTAAATATTCACTTCAAAATTCGTCCAAAATTACGTTAATTTACCAACTGGCATTAGATGGCCTCTGGTGGTTATTTTTTCATGAAGTACCATTGAATTAAGTTGAAATGTGGATGGAACTTGATGGAAAAGTAGGAATTTTAATGTTATCAGAAGTGGGATGGGAGTTTTTTTGAAAACTACCCCACTACCAGAAATAATTAACATCAATTAATAATTCCTCATCCCTCTGTGGTGCGCCTTTCTTGTTCTTAGGGGTGTTAACAGGTTGTTCTGGGTAGATATAATTTCCCTGTGTGTGCAGGTACCTACATGTGTATAATAAACACCGGTTGAATAGTTTTGTGTAGTATCATCTTCAATACACAATCAAAGGATTGTGGTAAATTCAGGCAGCAGCACCGGTAGGAAACTTGTAACATCAGCTAGCGGGCAGTGTGAGAGTGAGATGGGGGGATGGGCGACGTGGCGGCGGCGGCGACGAAGTAAATGAATACGCCGAGGGCAAGCAAGTGTGGGCCAGAACCTTTGACCCTCCTGTCAAATTTCCTGGCCTTTGCTGGACCAGTGTTTCCTTTGTAGTCCAATTCACTACAACCCTTGGGCAAATTGGCGCCTTCTGATTTTCAGTAATTATTGCTCTTTACTTCCACAACGGTACAAGAGAAGTTTTTAGGGAATTGACAATAACAATTAGGCATTAGGCAAACGAAACAACGCCCAAAATAGGAGAAACACAGTTTGTGTTTATTTGTCAATGGAAAAATGTCTTCCTACGCGTCGTAGGTACATAACTTGAACGTCGGGGGGGCTTATTGGGGACCACAAGGAGTGGTAATAGCCTCCAATATTTCTAATAAATCAGACATTACACCATCACAACCATAACCCAATGCATCTCTATCAAATCTCAGATAACAGATCTTCGATTAGAGTTGGCGCTGCATGGGATCTCACAGCTGACGATCGGTCATGGCCCACTCGAAGCTTATTGACTCATACGTCATTGTCGAAAACTGTACCTACACATTTAATTTTTTTCAATATATAAAGTGAGGATTAAGTTTGTTATTGGTGAGAAAGGAACAAACTGCAACCTGTTTTATTGGTGGTGGAATTCCGTACAGTCGGAGGGCAATAAATAAATATATCCGATACGATACGACGACTGGGCGCAACATAAAGAAAACTTCGACTAATAATTCAAGTGATGAACGACGGGTGCTAGGTTCACAACCGGTGATTCTACGTAAAACTGGAATTTAAAAATATTTGGCGGGAAATTATATTTTAAAACTCCCGCCAATAGACTTAAGATATTTTAAACTTTAAAAATTTATCGCCTATAATTTTCAACTAACGGTCAATTAAGTCCCTGTACTAAATTTAGACTAAATGAGGGTTCCACAAGAACGAATTCAACTTTTTAACCAATTTACCTGTCAAACCTATATAAATTTTGATTAAACAAACACTTGATAAACAATTTAAATAATTTACTTTCCTGTTTCTACTACAATGTTAAACCTTGGATGTTATTACTGAAAATCCCCTTTTGGTCCAATTGTTCCAAGCGCTATATATACCGCCAAATTACACTGCGACTACATTCAGTTTAGTTCCACTTTGCTGTACAATAATCACAACTAAGCAAAAATGACCCCAAGCAAAATTTTGCCATTTGGCCTAATTCTTCTATGCTGTGTCTACATGATCAACGTAAGTTTTATTTACATTACCCACACACTTAACACCTCTTCTTCCTCTATTCTAGGCCAACTCCATGAAACCCGAACTGATTAAGGCCTGTGCAGACCAAGAGGGCATCTCCTTTGAAGAAGCTAATGCACTAAGAGCCAAAACACCCCTCACCAATGATAAGATGAAATGCTACGTCAAGTGCCTTTTGGATAAAAGTGGCTACATTGACAGTGCTGGTAACCTCAATATGGACTTCATCAAGAAGGATAATGATGATATCAAGGATGCTGCGGTACGAGAGAAGCTGTTGAAATGTCTGGAGGGGGTGAAGAAGGTGGAGACCTGTCAGGATGTGGATCCTGTGAGGGTTTGTTATATTGATACAGAATAAAATGTATGTTGTGTTTTTGGAAAATAAAATTTATAAGAGTTTAATTGAGGTTTTTTTGAGGTTAGAGCTAAATATACAGTTGAAATTTGGATTTTACATCTTTTAGCTGTCTTAAAAAATTGAACAATGATCAGATTTCTTTCTGCTTTGTTGCGTTGTAGAGAAGCAAGTTAGTTCTACAAGATAATTCAATCCGATTGCAAATATCTCAAAAATTCCGCTAGTTAGAGCTAAATATTCACTTCAAAATTCGTCCAAAATTAGACCATGGGTCCTGTTAACGTTATAAAATATCTAAAAATGATCAAATTTACTATTTTTTTGGTAGAGAAGCAAGTTAACCATACGAAAAAATGCAATCCGACTTAAATATCTCAAAAACTCAAGATATTAGAGCCAATAAGTATAGACGATCATTTAAAAATTTGATCCATGTTTCTTTTAACTGTGGTAAAAAATCGAAAAATGATCCGATTTGTTTCCAGGTTGTGTTGTTACCGAGAAATAAGTTAATTCTACTATAAAATTCAATCCGATTGAAAATATCTCAAAAATTCCACTAGTTAGAGCTAAATATTCACTTCAAAATTCGTCCAAAATTAGACCATGGGTCCTGTTAACGTTATAAAATATCAAAAAAAGATCAAATTTACTACTTTTTTGGTAGAGAAGCAAGTTAACCATACGAAAAAATGCAATCCGACTGTATATCTCAAAAAATCAAGATATTAGAGCCAATAAGTATAGACGATCATTTAAAAATTTGATACAAGTTTCTTTTAACTGTGGTAAAAAATCGAAAAATGATCCGATTTGCTTCCAGGTTGTGTTGTTACCGAGAAATAAGTTAATTCTACTATAAAATTCAATCCGATTGAAAATATCTCAAAAATTCCGCTAGTTAGAGCTAAATATTCACTTCAAAATTAGTCCAAAATTAGACCATGGGTCCTTTTAACTATTTCTATCCTTGTCTTTCAAATCTGTTATAATTGGGTAACTTGTCACGGCTAAACGGTCGCTTTGATAGATTTTCTGGATATATCTGGTTATTCTATGGCACAAATTAATTCTTGTTCAAACCCTGAACTAAATTTAAAATAATTATGGGGTTCCACAAGAACGACTTTCAACTCTTTAACCATTCAACATAAATAATTTAACATAAAACCTTGTAAATTGTAGTAAATCCCCTTTCGGACAATTGTTAAAAAAATTATATATACCTAAACTACTAAGCACCTAAACCAGTACAGTTTTGACGTAAAAATGCAACAAATAAAAAATTTTCCTCATACCATCCTCCTCATATGTTGCTTCTGGATACTAAACACCAACCTAATCAAAGTAAGCTTATTTTATATCTTGGTACTCCATAACATCTTCTTCTTGTAGGCTTACTCCTACACAGCTGAAATGATTGACGCGTGTGTAGAACAAGAAGGAGTCACTGTTGAAGAAATACGAAAAATAACACCAACAACCAACATCAATGAGAAGTTGCAATGCTACGTGAAATGCGTTTTGATCAAAGGTGGCTATGTTGATGGTGCTGGCAACATCAATATGAAGATCATCAAGAGTGATAGTGATGATATCAAGGATGCTGCGACTCGGGAGAAAGTGTTCAAGTGTCTGGAGGGGGTGAAGAAAGTGGTGGTGTGTAAGGATGTGGAGCCGGTGAGGGCTTGTTATAATATAGGAGAATAAGTTTTTTGGAAAATAAATTTGGAATTGTGTTAAAGGAGTTTTTTTGTAATAGAAAAATCTTATAATACAAACCCTTAACAGGTTTCCATAAAATCAAACAACCACTTATCAGTTTGTATAATCAGTGAGCATATACCAACTCTCCCCTCCCACTCCGTTCCTTAACCCTTAAAGCTTAAGGGCGTCCATGGTATCGTAGTCAAAACAAATAAATAAAACGCGCGCAGCGCCTTAAACAACAAATAATAAAATCTGTTGACATCTTGATTTGAGGAGGGTGACGTTCACATCTTGATGATGCGAATATGATGGTGGTGGTGGTGGTTAAAAAAGCCATCCAACCAACCAACCAACAAGTATTATTACATATTCAGGTAGCGCATTCTGGTATATGTCAGAAAACCGGACTATACATCACATGTATAATTGCAGGTCGAAGATCCAAATCTCCACTCATAAATTTGTAAAATAAATATACGCGCACGGCTACGCTTACAAGTGAGATGGAGCCACTAGCGACCGAAACAAAGATCCTTTTTGGGCCTTTACGTGCAACTATGAACTGATGCCGGCCAATGATTTCATATTGTTTATCGTTATGTTGACGGTGCTATGTTATAGTTATGATTATTATATTATGCGCCTGCGAGAGGAGTGGGGGGAAGAGCGCATATTTTATTAGTAATTTTATATGGGGGGCTTTAAAATCTTAAGACAGTAGCCATGGAGTTTTACACGCATAAACAAGGATTATTAATTGCTAAGCTAAGCAACGCAGCGAAAAAGATTTTATCTGATATGTGAGGGATTTTTCTGGAAATTCTTTACGAGGTTTAATTACCAATGGTACTCTCTGCTGCACATCACTGCAAATTTCCAAGAAATAGTTAGTTTTATTACCTAGAGACATATTACTGGGAAATTTAACAGATTCATTTGAATTTCCCGCCTAAAATTTTATTGAGGTTAGTTCATCTTTTGCCAGAAAGATCACAAACCATCAATTTTATGAACGTAGACTTTTATCTAAACTCATCACTGGAATAATTTGTACCCAATCAATAAACCGTGACCGATGTGCACTTGATTATATTATAACAAATCCAACTCCAAAAGTCTATCGACATTTCTAAGAAATAATTTAAATGACAATAAATTTATTCGTGTAGCTGCTGGTTTCGTTCTGTTTTTTTTTCCACTCACTACCAATTTTTTTTAATCATTCCACATTGAAATCGAGTGATTACAATTTATCACGGATCAAATTGACTAATAACTCAAATCTATGGTGTATAGCGTCGGCAATCGAATCCTTTAATGTCGTTTGAGCGAAGCCGCCAAGGAAGTTGACCCGCTGTGATTCCTTTTCACTGCATGTTCAATAAAAACCGTTCATATTGCTACTGCGATCAAGCAAGCTGCGTTTGTAATAGTTTTTATTCAGCAAAATTAGATAGTAGTACCCAAAACAACACTTTACAAGTAAATTATTACAACAGCGCCCTTCGAAGAACCAGTACCAACCCTGATGATGATGCTTATAAATTATTTTTGTCACATTCCTACCTACACACCGACAACATTAAGATCTTGTAAAATGCCATCAATATTCGTGTTGGATTCTAGTGAATAGTACCTTCCGAGAAGATTTTTTTCGTGGTATGGGTAAATCAAACACTCACGGCTACTACTACAGGTGTAGATCGGTGGAGATAACAGATGGGGCGATAGAAATGTTTAGAGTAGTACTATGGGGAAGTTTGTAGAGGTAGTACCCGAGGATGGGTTGGATTAAAAGGTAAACTACAATTTTTGTACAAGATGATTCTCAATTTGTGTTAAATGTAGGTACTAGAGGAAAATATTTTTAGGTACCACCTAGAAAATTTATAGATATGGTACTATTTATAGGTGTAGTACCATTAAATGTAAGGATGGACGTTGTTTGCTTCTCAATTTGTTTTAAATAATGTAAGTACTAAAGGTAAATATTTTTGGGTACCACCTACAAAACTAACTTATAGATGTAGTACTATTTATAGATATAGTACCACTGAATGTAACATCTATAAGAATGGGCGTTGTTAGCATCTAAATTTGTTTCAAATGTAAGTACCGACGAAAAATATTGTTGGGTACCACCTACAAAAATTTGTAGATGTGGTACTATTTATAGATATAGTACCACTAAATGTAACATCTATAAGAATGGACGTTGTTTGCTTCTCAATTTGTTTTAAATGTAAGTACCGACGGAAAATATTTTTGGGTACCACCTACAAAAATTTACAGATGTAGTACTGTTTATAGATGTAGTACCACTAAATGTAACATCTATAAGAATGGGCGTTGTTTGCAAATATTTTTATATCTCATTTTAGAAAGTAGTACTTTTAGAATTTTGTTTATAAGGATTTGGTACTACCTAATTTGTGATATTATTTGCGTATAAGTTCAAGTCTATCCCACATAACTAGTCTAAGTACTGGTAATAAAAAAATGAAACAAATAAATATTTAAATGAAGTACCTACCGAAACGGTCGTGATTTACCTTTTCCACACGATTACAATAAACATGTCATAATTTTCCATGTCTTTATTACAGATCGTTACAGAATTCTGGTTCTTATACAATTTATTTTAATAATCATATTTCCACAGAGTACCACGGCTGACCCATGCCCTCCGAAACGAAGAAAAAAATGGCCGTGAGTGAGTAGATATATAATTTCTGGGAAACAAATGTCGTCAAGCCTGCTCGTTCTTAACAACACATGATATTTACTTGATTTGGAAAAATCATAAATCTAACATAGTCGCTGATCATCTAGATGATTTATCTCGTAATATTACCTTGAATAAATTTTATGTGATTTATACAAAAGTCACTTGCATAATTTTATATGATGATGGTTTGTTTTTATGACTTTGTTTCTGTATGTGTAAGGAATATTATTATAATTATCCAGTTGCAAAATGCATTTTTCCCAAGATTCAAATCAAACTTAAATCGTAAAATCCAAAGTCATGAATTTTTATTGAGATAACATTTTTTTTTCCTTCTGCATCGTCCATTTGTTTGGGTGATGAAGTAAATTACAACAGAAAAACGCATCAACGCCTCGAGAAGCAACCATTAGTTGTCGATACAATTCGAGATACGATTGTTTTATCGGTGGTCCGAGGTAATAATCATTAGTGAACAACCTTCAGAATCATCTACCTAACATCTTGTGGGTTGCAGCGACTTGATGATGATACTCGGTGTGCATGTGAAAAGAATGTTATCGATTGGATTTTGTCAAAGGCTACAAATCAGTAAATTTATGACAAACGGAATTTATTTGGTTTTTAGATGGTTGTCGTAAAATAGTTTCTAATAGTAGATCCAGCAATTAATAGAAATATTTTTCACGTTAAAAGTTGATGGGTTTCAAAATGTGAGCATTTTTCTAAATTCCACTGCTTTAAAGTGGCCAGAAATTTTTAACCACTGGGAATTACTTTGCAAAATTGATGTTATTTCGAAGGTCTAACCTCACTTTGCTCAGAAATAAATTACACACCCAAAATGTGTAAAATAGTAGTAGATTTTTTTATCTTTAAATAAATATTTTGAAATATAAGCATTTTGTAAGTAAGATTTTTTTCAAAGTGCTACTAATTTAGAACCACTGGGAATATTTTTACAAAAATTACGTTATTGTAAAGGTCTAACCTCACTTTGTTCAGAAATAACTCTCACAACTTAAAAGCGCAAAATACGACAAAAAAAATTTACTGTTAAATGAGTATTTCGAAATATAAGCATTTTGTAACTAACATTTTTTTCAAAGTGCTACAAATTCGGAACCACTGGGAATATTTTTATAAAATTGATGTTATTTTAAAGATCTAACCTTACTTTACTCAGAAATAGATCGCACACCCAAAATGTGCAAAATACTAGTAGATTTTTTTACCTTTAAATAAATATTTTGAAATATAAGCATTTTGTAAGTAAGATTTTTTTCAAAGTGCTACAAATTCGGAACCAGCGCGAATATTTTTATAAAATTGACGTAATTTTAAAGGTCTAACCTCACTTTACTCAGAAATAGTTCGCACATTTACAATGTGTAAAATACTAGTAGATTTTTTTACCTTTAAATAAATATTTTGAAATATAAGCATTTTGTAAGTAAGATTTTTTTCAAAGTGCTACAAATTCGGAACTAGCGCGAATATTTTTATAAAATTGACGTAATTTTAAAGGTCTAACCTCACTTTACTCAGAAATAGTTCGCACATTTACAATGTGTAAAATACTAGTAGATTTTTTTACCTTTAAATAAATATTTTGAAATATAAGCATTTTGTAAGTAAGATTTTTTTCAAAGTGCTATAAATTCGGAATCAGCGGGAATATTTTTATAAAATTGACGTTATTTTAAAGATCTAACCTTACTTTACTCAGAAATAGATCGCACATTTAAAATGTGTAAAATACTAGTAGATTTTTTTACCTTTAAATAAATATTTTTAAATATAAGCATTTTGTAAATAAGATTTTTTTCAAAGTGCTATAAATTGGGAACCAGCGGGAATATTTTTATAAAATTGACGTTATTTTAAAGATCTAACCTCACTTTACTCAGAAATAGATCGAACATTTAAAATGTGTGAAATACTAGTAGATTTTTTTACCTTTAAATAAATATTGTGAAATATAAGCATTTTGTAAGTAAGATTTTTTTCAAAGTGCTACAAATTCGAAACCACGGGGAATATTTTTATAAAATTAATGTTATTTTAAAGGTCTAACCTTACTCTACTCAGAAATAGATCGCACATTTAAAATGTGTAAAATACTAGTAGATTTTTTTACCTTTAAATAAATATTTTGAAATATAAGCATTTTGTAAGTAAGATTTTTTTCAAAGTGCTACAAATTCGGAACCACGGGGAATATTTTTATAAAATTAATGTTATTTTAAAGGTCTAACCTTACTCTACTCAGAAATAGATCGCACGTTTAAAATGTGTAAAATTCTAGTAGATTTTTTTACCCTTAAATAAATATTTTGAAATATAAGCATTTTGTAAGTAAGATTTTTTTCAAAGTGCTACAAATTCGGAACCAGTGGGAATATTTTTATAAAATTGACGTTATTTTAAAGATCTAACCTTACTTTACTCAGAAATAGATCGCACATTTAAAATGTGTAAAATACTAGTAGATTTTTTTACCTTTAAATAAATATTTCGAAATATAAGCATTTTGTAAGTAAGATTTTTTCAAAGTGCTACAAATTTAAAACCAGTGGGAATATTTTTGCAAAATTGACGTTATTGTAAAGGTCTAACCTCACTTTGTTCAGAAATAACTCAGACAACTAAAAAGTGCAAAATACGACAAAAAATTTTACTGTTAAATGAGTATTTCGAAATATAAGCATTTTGTAAGTGTAACAAATTTACGATATTTTTAAAATATTTTCCAGCAATATCGTTTCTACATCAAATTGTAATATTACCTGAATATTATTATACCGTTATAATAATGACTAAAACACCCACGCACCATTCGAGGGGATAACAGTGACGAAATCCAAAGATTGATGCAATTTGGCCGACACTAATACACAGAGAGTAAGTAGCATACCCCGCCTGTCAAAACTTGATAGGTACAATGAATCAAAACCGCTTTTTATAGACATGTGGCTTTAGATAGATGGCATCAAGCAACTAGGGGGCGCACACCAACTAAATCACCACAAGAAACTTATCAACCCATTGATTGATTATCGGTCATTACAAAAATGATGTCGATTTCCTCGCTCCAGCACTCGACTATATCACAATCAATCACAAAAAAATTCACGTAGGTGTAGCATCAGCATTGATTTGTGCAAGTTATAGGAAAGGGCAGCACTTAAATCTGTGGAAATTTGACGGGTTTACAAACAGGGCAAAATGTGTAACATTCTAAACTATTAGATGTTACATGATCTAACACTTACTTACCAATTTAGCTCGGGACGCTTGATATTCCCTGACGCTTACATTAGTTTACGTCATAAATATTATTATGGACTGTAATTCAAACATTAAATTGACTGAAAACGTCATATAAACGTATAAATTACCCTCATATTATATTCGTGGACCATTTCGCCTCGATTTATAGATATGCAGGAAAAATCGGACTAAAACCTGGCTCACGTAATCATACTTTTATTGATTATTATTTATCCAGAAATTTTCACCTGTTAGTTTCCGCTCTTGACATACAAATATCTTAATATTATAACAACATTTCCACCCTTATAAATACTCACTTTTATTCTATTTTAAATACAAAAAGCGCATACACCATCCTATTACATAAGCAGCGTTGTTGGAATTCATCAACTATTCCCAATACCTGAGGGTTCTTCCTGCATGAGACTGGAATATACGCGCTTCAAAGGGGCCTCAAAGGAGAAACAGAGGTTTAAACTATGCGAAAAATTAATATTTAACCCATGATTATTGTTATTAACTGCCAAAATTACGGATTAAACACTTCTATGTTATGCTTTGATCTTTTCCTTTGCTTATGTATCACCTTTAACATACCCCAGGAGGGAGAGGAGAGGAGGATATAGGGGTGGAGAGGTGGGGTAATCGATAAAAGTGTTGCAGGGATTATATAAAAACAATAACGTGAAAATTAAACATGCTAAAGCTTGTCAGCAGTAGTAAAATTAAAACTAAGAATGATGTTCAGTTATTCTATCTCCTATAGTTCACAAACTAACGATAGTGAATAGTTGAGTTATTGTTTAAATATAATACAGGAGTATCGCTAAATAAAACAGCTGAAAATTTGACGTTTGAACTTAAAAAACAAAAGAATGGCGACGATATCAAAATTTGTTGAGTTTTTCAGAAGGGTCACCTTCTATCTCTTATAAATCACAAACTATTAATAGTGGAAATTTGAATTTTTGCACCAATCTAGTGTAGGAATTTCGCTAAACAAATCTGAAAATTTGACGTTTTAACATTAAAAAACAAAAGAGTAGCGACGATATCAAAATTTGTTGAATTTTTCAGAAGGGTCACTTTCTATCTCTTATAAATCACAAACTAATGCCAGTGAAAATTTGAGTTTTTGCACCAAATTAGTGTAGGGATTTCGCTAAACAAATCTGAAATTTTGACGTTTTAACCTTAAAAAACAAAAGAATAGCGACGATATCAAAATTTGTTGATTTTTCAGAAGGGTTACTTTCTATCACTTATAAATCACAAACTAATGTCAAAAGAAATTTGAATTTTTGCACCAATCTAGTGTAGGAATTTTGCTAAACAAAATCGAAAATTTGACGTTTTAACCTTAAAAAACAAAAGAGTAGCGACGATATCAAAATTTGTTTATTTTTTCAGAAAGGTCACCTTCTATCTCTTATAAATCACAAACTAATGCCAGTGGAAATTTGAATTTTTGCACTAATCTAGTGTAGGAATTTCGCTAAACAAATCTGAAAATTTGACGTTTTAACATTAAAAAACAAAAGATTAGCGACGATATCAAAATTTGTTGAATTTTACGGAAGGGTCACTTTCTATCTCTTATAAATCATAAACTAATGCCAATGGAAATTTGAATTTTTGCACTAAGCTAGTGTAGGAATTTCGCTAAACAAATCTGAAAATTTGACGTATTAACCTTAAAAAACAAAAGAATAGCGACGAATCAAAATTTGTTGATTTTTTAGAAAGGTCACGTTCTATCTCTTATAAATCACAAACTAATACCAGTGGAAATTTGAATTTTTGCACCATTCTAGTGTAGGAATTTCGCTAAACAAATCTGAAAAATTGACGTTTTAACCTTAAAAACAAAAGAATACGACGATATCAAAATTTGTTGAATTTTTCAGAAGGGCCACTTTCTATCTGTTATAAATCACAAACTAATGCCAATGGAAATGTGAATTTTTGCACCAATCTAGTGTAGGAATTTTGCTAAACACACCTGAAAATTTGACGTTTTAACCTTAAAAAACAAAAGAGTAGCGACGATATCAAAATTTGTTGATTTTTTAGAAGGGTCACTTTCTATCTCTTATAAATCACAAACTAACGCCAGTGGAAATTTGAATTTTTGCACCAATCTAGTGTAGGAATTTCATTAAACAAAACCGAAAATTTGACGTTTTTTAAGGAAAAAACAAAAGAGTAGCGACGATATCAAAATTTGTTGATTTTTTAGAAGGGTTACTTTCTATCTCTTATAAATCACAAACTAATGTCAATAGAAATTTGAATTTTTGCACCAATCTAGTGTAGGAATTTTGCTAAACAAAACCGAAAATTTGACGTTTTAACCTTAAAAAACAAAAGAGTAGCGACGATATCAAAATTTGTTGAATTTTTCAGAGGGTAACTTTCTATCTCTTATAAATCACAAACTAACGCCAGTGGAAATTTGAATTTTTGCACCAATCTAATGTACGAATTTCGCTAAACAAAACCGAAAATTTGACGTTTTTAACCTAAAAAACAAATGAATAACGACGGTTTAAATATTTGACAAAATTTCCAAAAGATTGTATGTGATAGAAATAACATAAGATAAGGAAATCTCATCAAATCACATATGCCAGGCATTTCGAACAGAATCTAGTCGTCTGATGATAAAGCAAACACACAGGGGAACCTCTCTATGTGTGTGTTAACTTCCAACGTTCATTTATTGATGAATATTGTCTGAATCTGGCAGAATATATTCGTACCTATACAGACACACATATTCATCTATTCAAGACAAAATTAATTGTTTATATACGAGCCCCCTAAAGCAATTACCTAAGACAGAACCGGAGGAATGTAACCAAATGATACCACAATAAGAAAGAAAAAATCGTAACAACAACAATTACAAATGGAAACAAGCAAACACCATGCAGCATCCATAATTCACATTGGAACAACAGTAAATGTCTCGACCCACAGCAAAATGCATCTTTATCTGAATTTAAACAGTGAAACAAACAAAATAGGTATTGATTCATGTCGGTTACATCGACTATAAATAACCCCAACCAGAAAAACTACCCGATACATTATTTGCAAGTCGCAAAATGATTTAATGGTCTTATATGAAAGTGAAACAAATGCCAGTGTGGAGGGTTGATGGGACAAGGATGGGTGCACTATGGCCGTGAAGGACATCCGAAGGATTTTAAACAATATCTTATAAGTAAACTGGTATCTTGGGTTTCTCTGGTTTGGAATCGAATGCATCCAATAAATCTTGTGCTTAAGAATATTTTAGTGTCGTAAACACGTACTAAATCAAAGTAGGCTGGCTATTGATCAGATACAGTGTGGGATGCTGTTAAGGAACAGCCTACTATATGTTTATTTATCATTTTTGCAGACACTTATTATGGGCTGATGCCCGCATGTTTCTTACATAATATCCCAAAATTTCCGCCAAAAAAACAAATTACATAAAACGTACGTCGCAGCGTAATTATTTACTCATTATCGGCTATTAACGATTACTACCTCGTCCCTCCAGGAAACAGCTGGGAGAATTACTTTAGGTATTCTATACAACCAAATAAAATCCACCTGCTTAATCCCCTATAGCTCTGTCTTAATTTTTATTTTGTTTAGTTTTGTCCCGTAATTGATGGGACATTTGTATTCAGTTTGCAACTCCTGTCATATTGTGACGTCCACTCGGTTCAGTGGTCTGATCATTCGAAATAAGGGACAGTAGACGTGGGGGTTGGAGAGAAGGGTCGCTTCTTCCTCGTGATGCCGCTAAACCGGAAGGGTTGAAAAGCATTTAGATTTGTCACTGACGGGATGCTGTCTTAACTTGACCCCTCCATGAACATGTTTTGGCTTGTACCGGTAAGTTCCAATCAAAATCTCTAGAGAATAAATTATATATGAACTGAGTATTTATACAAAAGTATTCGTATATTTTAAATTTACCGCCAAATATTTTTACTTCTAATTCTCTCTCATAAAAATGACTTTAAGCAACATGAAACGTACGCTTTTTTTTTATTTAACTCATCAATTCATCAAAAGTATGTTTACTATGTTAGAAAAAATTTTATTAGTCACGTGACTGTATTTAATGAATATATATATACCTTAAATATATGAATATATATATTTTTTTATTATTATTAAGTACATAGTCGGAAATCAAACTAGTATTTGCAAAAAAACACTGTCGTCCTTCAAATATTGTCTGCAATTCTCTATCTATCTCCCTCTCTTTCTATCTCGCTCGCCCCTTGTGCAGTTAATAATTAAATAAATCTGTTTGTTACTCACTTTTGAGCATCAGAAGAAATGTTCAATGATACATCGAAAACCGTATCTCACTAATTAACTCTTCTTAATTAATTGAATCTGTGTTACCTTAGATACAACATGTTGCATATGTGCAATCGACATGTGAGTGGGGGAAAAACCGCCGCATTGGCATTTCCATCATCACAGACTGAGAGAAAAAACTAAAAAGAAAACTTATACACCAGCAGAAAATGACCAAAGTCATCCAAGCATACGGAAATACGAATTTTGTTTGAAACCGACGAGGAAACACACACGCGGCGGCAAATATTTATTTTATAATTTATTATGAAATGAAAATAGTTTAGTTTGTCGCCAGCTCGATGTGTATAAGGTATTCCCGTCGTCGTGTTCCTCTATATTTATCTAGGTTGTTGAAAATTTTAATTAATATTGTTAATTGGTAACGTCTAGATGGACAAAATAATATGTTTAGTATTCTGTTGGGAATACAGAAATATGCGTGTGTGTGCTTCTGGAAAATTCATTATAAACTTTACAAAATAATGTGAATGTGTGTGTGTACATTATAGAGTCGAATTTGTTCATAATATGTATAAAAAAACCTGAAAAAAGCGACCACAAAGTGAATTTTGTAGTTTCGGCAAAATATGACGTAAATTCGACGTTTTATTCCTAGGTCGAATCGACGTAACTTCTACGTGAATTTTCCCGAAATTAAAATATTTTATAGGCGAAAAATAACTAAACTAATCACGTTAATATGACGAAATTTCGACGTCTATTCTTAGGTCGATTCGACGTCATTACTACGTCAATTTTACACAAATAATTGAAAAGTAACTAATTCATAGTTAATATGACGAAATTTCGACGTCTTATTCTTAGGTCGAATCGACGTCATTTATACGTGAATTTTACATAAGATGAAACGTGACTAATTCGTAGTTAACATGACGAAATTTCGACGTCTTATTCTTAGGTCGATTCGACGTCATTGCTATGTGAATTTTACATAAATAGATGAAAAGTAACTAATTCCTAGTTAGTATGACGAAATCTTGACGTCTTATTTTTAGGTCGAATCGACGTGATTTCTACGTGAATTTTTGCATATATAGAAGCATGTTCTTTGCGTAATTAACAGCAGATAAAAGGGGAGTTGAAAAATAATCTGCAGTGGTTGTGCTTGTTTTCGCGTTTGTACCAAATAAATAAAACTCAATGCAATCACAAATAAAAAATTCATTAATTTATCAAAAGAGAGCGCATTTATTAAATGCAAAAACAAATCAACGATATTAAAATTTTAATCAAATTCATTGAATCACAATATAAATGCGGCACGGTAGTCTGGTTAGTGGTTGGTATTCAATTCGAACAAATTTATAAAACAAAACTCTCGATTCGAGAGATTTAATTAATTTTTCAGGCTGTATGGATGAGAAAAGGAAAAAATTATACACACTTTCGCTTTTTTATGATTTTTTTCTTTTAATACACAATTTTATCGGATATAAAAGAGCGTTTTGGTGACGCGCGTCCTGGAGCAGCAGCACCCCTCTCAACTGTGGAATACACCCATTAATCAGGATATTTAATTATTGGCCGTTGAAGTTTAACATTCGGAAAAGTTAAAGGGGTAGATTTCGAATGCCGATAGCAGAGAGAGGGCAATCTTCACTGTTATATATTGTGTCTCTTTGTAGTGAAATTGGAAATTTCGTTGGAAAAGTGGAAATTAATCAGTGGGTTTATTAAATAACACGAAAAAGTTTGGCTTAAGTGATTTCCCGTTCAGAGAAAGGAAATTTTCCATAAAATAAAAATTTATTGTACCTAAGAACAGTTCGAATTTTTTTTCTAAACGTTTCTAAACCTCACCTAACCTAAAATAGTGACATAATAATTTGAAGCTATCCAGTTTCGCATAGGTACTACAGCTACAAACATTTTCATTCAAATTTCCACTGGCGGTTTGTGATTTATAAGAGATAGAAAACGAATCTTTTGGAAATCTAGTAAAAACTTGATATCGTCACTATTCTTTTGTTTTTTGAGTTATAAACGTCAAATTTTCGGTTTTGTTTAGTAAAAATGTTATACTAGATTGCCACAAATATTTTTATTCAAATTTGCATCGGCGGTTTGTGATTTATAAGAGATAGAAAACGAATCGTTTGGAAAACTAGTAAATAATTGATATCGTCACTTTTCTTTTGTTTTTTGAGTTGCAAACGCCAAATTTTCGGTTTTGTTTAGTACAGCTTGAACAATTCGTTATATTCCAATTGACAGCAATTCTTTTGCGCCGTACACACAAACCAGGCATAAATTATTGTAATGCAATGCACCTAAGTAATAAGAATATAAAAAGTGTATCAGACAATGATCTGTTTCCGCCGGAAACTATAACCTATACACTGTCATTATCAACGAACGCTTCTTCCGATCCTATACACAACAAACCCTTCTCCCCCCAACAAGATTCTTTACCTTACCCCCTTGCATAACAACCACAAAATAATTCCTAACTGAAACTCTATCGCAAAAAAAAGTTGTAATGAATCAATCTGCGCGCCATTAGAAGAGAAACGTCATCGAGCTGAACTTCCGCTATGCAGTGGTCATCAACACAAAACAATAGTTGGGTGATTTTTTTCCCAGTGTTTACAAGCTAGCTAGCGCCCCTCCGGGAAAAGATCAAAACTTGAAAGGAATTGTCTAATTTATCATCGATAACAAATCGAAAGGCGTTCTAGCAGGCTAATGATGTCTTCAGTCATTAATTGTGGCGATCGCGGGGGAAAGAATAAAGAAATTTTATGGGCTGCGAGGTCGAAAAACATTCAGCTATATAAGAGGAAAAAACGAGGGACGAAGAAAAACTCTAGATAATTTTTTAAACTCTAGTAACTGGGAGTTGTACAGTGTCATCAAAGATGCACTGAAATCAGCATCACAAAGTCACAAAGTTAAAAGTGGATTTTTAATAGAGTTAACAAAGTGGGCTATTTTGATTATTTTGTGTTTATGCTTTAAAAATGACACTATTTAGACAAACGTCATTCTTCTGGCAGTTTGACGTTTAAGTTAGGTTAGGTTCTTCTTAACAATTTAAACAATAATTGGAATCAGAATCACAAAGTTAAAAGTGGATTTTTAGAGAATTCTTGAAATTGTGATTTTTGGTTGTTTTGTTTATGGCTTCAAATTGACACTATTCGGACAAATGTCATTCTTCTGTCAGTTGGACGTTTGAGATTAGGTTCTTTGCAACAATTTGTACAATAATTAGAATCAAAATCACAAAGTTAAAAGTGGATTTTTCAGCAATTCTTAAAATTGCGATTTTTGGCTGTTTTGTTTATGACCTCAAATTGACAGTATTCGGACAAATGTCATTCTTCTGTCAGTTGGACGTTTGAGGTTAGGTTCTTTTCGACAATTTGTACAATAATTGGAATCAAAATCACAAAGTTAAAAGTGGATTTTTCAACAATTTTTAAAATTGTGATTTTTGGCTATTTTGTTTATGACCTCAAATTGACACTATTCGAACAAATGTCACTTTTCTGTCAGTTGGACGTTTGAGGTTAGGTTCTTTTCGACAGTTTAAACAATAATTGGAATCAGAATCACAAAGTTAAAAGTGTATTTTTAGACAATTCTTGAAATTGTGATTTTTGAATATTTTGTTTATGACCTCAAATTGACACTATTCGGACAAATCTCATTTTTCTGTCAGTTTGACGTTTGAGGTTATGTTCTCTGCGATAGTGTTGTTGAGAATAAATTTGTTACGAGTCGTTTAAATCAAGTTTGTGGTCCAAACAAGCAACTTACATAATTATCCTTGTAAATTATTAATTATAATTAAACGATGCAGGCGCGAGGGGCGGGGCTCGGGGGGAATTTTCCTTCTTCCAAAACCAGTTGAAGGAATTATTAACAAATTTCCAAGATGATTAACACGCTAATTATTGCTAATTGAATGTGAGATCGGCGAGAGCGCGCAGATAAAAATACAAAACGACCAAATCAGAGAGAGATCTTGCTTGTTATATAGTAGTTGGTTAGGTGGATATAAAACGTCAATAATGCCAATCGCAGAAAATTGTTAAAAATCCACACAAGAACATGTTTGATCTTTGCCGGGTCTGGTTGAAATACCTTTGAGAGAAATATGCGCCGGTTTGTTGGTCGTTCGCACCGCCACAAAAATTTCCCACCCTTGAAATTTGCTCCAAATATTTCATGTTATAATAAAATAGCAAACTGAAATCGACCAATTAACAGTACACAGTTTTTTTCACGTACAAAATAACGCGTTTCAGTATCAGCGACTATTAGTGGGAAAATAAACTTGAGGAAAGGTATTAAGGTTCTTGTGGGGGCGATACAGAAAACCATTTACAGTATATCTGTATTATATCTTATCATCACCAATGATGTTAATGATATTTCGGTGAGATGAAAGGAAAACTAGAAATAACTGCAAAATGGTGTATTATTAATAAATTTATTGCAATAATAAACATTGAGGATGCGGTGGTGGTGGTGCACGAAAAAATAAAAAGAAAAAATCGTAAAAATTTCTTTTATTTGCTTTGATTTACAGTTATGGGATATGATGGGGGGTTTTTGGGGATTTTTCCACGTTATCTGGACTATTTTTCTTTGATTCAGAATAACACGTATTAGCACGTGACCCAAATTTACAAATTTTAAAAGTAACTGTAATAAGAATCGTGAAATTTTCCAAAACATTTTATTACAAAGATTTTGAAAGAAATTTGGACGTGTGGAACGATCAAGCTAACCTAACCTAAAAATATAATTTTTGACGTTTGTAGTTCGATAAATAAGCATGCATTAACTGGATTCAGAATCACAAAGTTAAAAGTGGATTTTTTAACAATTCTTAAAATTGTGATTTTTGGCTATTTTGTTTTTATGACCTCAAATTGACACTATTCGGACAAATGTCATTTTTCTGTCAGTTTGACGTTTGAGGTTAGGTTCTTTTCGACAAATTATACATTAATTTTTATTACAATCACAAAGTTAAAAGTGGATTTTTCAACAATTCTTAAAATTGAGATTTTTGGCTATTTTGTTTATGACCTCAAATTGACACTATTCGGACAAATGCCATTTTTCTGTCACTTGGACGTTTGAGGTTAGGTTCTTTTCGACAAATTATACATTAATTTTTATCAAAATCACAAAGTTAAAAGTGGATTTTTCAACAATTCTTAAAATTGTGCTTTTTGGCTGTTTTGTTTACGGCTTCAAATTGACACTATTCGGACAAATGTCATTTTTCTGTCAGTTGGACGTTTGAGGTTAGGTTCTTCTTAACAATTTAAACAATAATTAGAATCAGAATCACAAAGTTAAAAGTGGATTTTTCGACAATTCTTAAAATTGTGATTTTTGGCTATTTTGTTTTTGACCTCAAAATGGACACTATTCGGACAAATGTCATTTTTCTATTAGTTTGACGTTTGAGGTTACATCCTTTTCGACAAGTTATACTTTAATTTTTATCAAAATCACAAAGTTAAAAGTGGATTTTTCAACAATTCTTAAAATTGTGATTTATGGCTATTTTGTTTATGACCTCAAATTGACACTATTCGGACAAATGTCATTTTTCTGTCAGTTGGACGTTTGAGGTTAGGTCCTTTTCGACAAATTATACATTAATTTTTATCAGAATCCCAAAGTTAAAAGTGGATTTTGAGACAATTCTTAAAACTGAGTTTCTTAGTTGGTGTGTTTTCTATAATAACGATTTCTTAGCATAAATCTCAGCATATCACACATTAATTTACTGTCCCTCGATGTATAACCCCGTCCAAAACGGAAACCATCAAAAACCACAAGTCACAATGTCAGCAACAGTTTTTTTTTTTGTACAATGTTGTTAGTAGGGGGAAATTGAACAAAACACATTTTTTGATGATGATGTTATAATATTCATATCCAGACCGGTTAAAAAGTCTCATGCAGCAGTGATTCTTACAAGTGCCGTCTACTTCCGGTCCGATTGTTCGACATGTCAGTCATTTCCACATAGTATATTAATTATGGTTATTACAGGGTCAAGCAAGTCACCTGAAACTTCTGCCCCTGGAGCTTCCTGGGAAGTTTTTTCAATCAATCTAGTTACTCTTCTTCTACTTTATTAGCAAATTAGTTTAGTTTAGTTTAGTTGGCCTTGAACTGTTCAAATCTGTTGACCAATAATAAAATCATAAACAGATAAAATCTGACACACACATACATATAGAGAAAGAAAAAACAAGAATAATGTCTACTATTAACTTTGATGTATATTTTTATATCGTTCGTCCACGCCTTACAAAAGAAAAATGACGTTATAGTTTTTTTTCTTTGCCTCGTTCATTCTCTAAGCCCCGTTCAAATAGCTTTACATTTACTTTCGGTCGGAAATTAATCACTTATCCATTGAAAGAGCACATTAAAATCAAGGCGGCCAAGCTCATCAATTGTCTAACAATAGAGCCACGACATAAACACAGCACACATGTGAGATTAAGTAATCTATCAGAATCCAGCGGTATTAGATCCTGCGGTCGAACTGGCCCCCCTCTACAATTTTTACACCGTTTAACCTTTTATCGGATGATTTTTATATTAGGGTCGCTTTTACTGTCCCCGAGGGTAGTTTTGGTATGTACGAAAACCAAGAGGGATATATTGTAAACATTTATCTGGATGTTCAATGACCAATATATGAAGAGGGTCCAAGTGAGGGGTTTTTTATATGGTGATTTTATACACAAGATCACTGCGGACAGATAAAAAAGATCAATTTTGTGTTGTGTTTGAGATTTTATTTCCGTACCCGCACGGCACGTCGATTCAATTATTGGGGGAATAACCGAATAAAAATAAACAACTTAAATTTAGTAATTCACGCCTAATCCGGTCCTGTCGTGTTCTATCCCCATCAATACTGATTAAATGTTTTATAACATAAAATGATCAAGGTAGGTTATGGTGTGTTCACTGATAAATCCAGCCGCCTTTGATGGTACCGACAAGTAAAAACCCCGCCCAGATCTACTAATATTGGCATTTGATTCCGACAAAGGTAGGCCTTCTTGGATTCTCGATTTTACACCTGTATTATATTATTATGTTTATTTGTTTGAGGAAGCCAATATCTGAAATATTTCCGTTTTTAGTGGTACCTACAGGTGAATTTTAGTTTGTTCAGTTTATTGTTATTTATTGTAGTGTGATAAGGGCAATGTTGACTTGGTTGTCTGTGGTCCATGCGATGGGAATTTTTATATCCTTTTTCCGCCACTATTAATTCCAGCTGCAGTTTTGGTTTTCTTGTTATAGTTGATTTAAAAAATAATATTTAACAGTTGACAAAAAGCATCTGTGGTCTGTGTACAAAAGAACCGAATCGGCTGGGTAAAATTAATAATTAATGTTCTATAAAACGGCAGTATATTACCAAATGACGGGCCAACATATTTTATTAGTTGTTGAATCCGTGGTCGCCCCAGTGGAGACCACGAAGATTTGTGGATGTTTAATACATTGTATTTTATTTTTTGAAGGTTTTATTCTTCTCTGTCTTGTTCGATCGCAAGTCATAAAGTTCAGCCACTTGATTTCAAAATTGCAAAGTACAGACAGAAAATCATCAGAATTTTTCCTCCACATCCCACTACAATTAAAATTTTAAATAATATTAAGGCAGTGCCACTCCTGTCAAAACTTGACGTATAAGGGTTGGGCAACCCCGTGGTGTTTTCTAATATTTATAAATTCAGTTTCGGGTATCAAAGTGCACACTACACTCCAAACCCAAACCTCTATTGTTCTTTGACATTTTTATGTCATTTGATTGTGATTGAAACGGACCCCTAGAATTGATAATTGCCTATAAACTATACAAAATAATAGGTATAAGTATACCTAATAATTTTTCCTCTACAACATACTAATAGCTACCTCTATAGGTAGATAATATAGAACTGCTGTGTTTGTACAGGAGCTGTAATCAATTCAGCCAGACCCCGACATGGGACATATATCTGTAATATCCTGGAACAGGATTAACAATTTGTTAAGTCCAATCTGGTGTGTTCTTGTCTCAAACATGGTTATATAATAAGGTGGAACGGGGAGGAGGGTAACAGAGACGGAAATGTAATGTAATGTATGTAATCTGGTTTAACTGATGATGATATTTGCGTTGTGTATGTGTGTTTGTGACCATCACCAGAGAGGCACCACCACCAACACCACCACCACCAACACCACCCACACTACGATATGCAGTGGAGTTTTCCAAGAGGCGAAGAATTCGATTTCATGCGACAAGCTAATTAATAATTAGTAAGGAGATAGAGTGCGATTTAGGCGAAGAAGACGAGGAAGAGAACAGTTTATCCAAAGCCATCTTGTATAAGAACACAGAACATAATCTACAGTCTAAATATCGAATTTGTTTTGGTATTATTTTGATTATTTTGGTAGTTTTTCTTACGTCTCTAGTTATGGGACACACGCGGCAGCCAATCCACGCTATAATGAATTAATTTTATCTTCTGTGTTATGTTGTCTCGAGGAACCAGTCATCGTTTACCTTCCCCTCGCCACTCGCTCCATCAGACAGTTTTAATAAAAAGCAACACAGAGTATTAAACAAATTAGTTATTAGAAAGGTAGAAAAATGCGGTACATTAAAAATAACTGAGGTAATAGATTGATTGCTGGTGTAGGACCGACAAAAAGCCAGCCGACTTGATTGCCAAAATGACCCTTTGTCGGCGGCCTCTAATGAGACCAACAACATATGTCTTCGATACATTTCAAGAATTCAACCGTGTGATGCGTCTTTCGAACAGAAAACTATCGAATCCCAATATAATAATAATCTAGTTTGGGAATTTGTTTAATTGGGACAAGAAAATTCATGTGCATGTGGAGTATTTTTGTCGGTTTTTAATTAATTTCTGTCTTTTATGAGTAGAAATTATTACCTAATCAATAAACTATTAAAACGTTATTTCCCAAAATTAGTACACGAATTACACTAAATAACACCGAAAATTTGACGTTTGTAACTCAAAAAACAAAAGAGTAGTGACGATATCAATTTTTTAGTAAATTTCCAAAAGATCCGGTTTCTATCTCTTATAAATCACAAACTGAAAGTGGAAATTTGAATTTTTGTAACAATCTAGTATACCTGAGATTTTTACTAAACAAAACCGAAAATTTGACGTTTGTAACTCAAAAAACAAGAAAATAGTGACGATATCAATTTTTTATTAGATTTCCAAAAGATCCGATTTCTATCTCTTATAAATTAGAAATAGCCAATGGAAATTAGAATGAAAATGTTTGTAACAATCTAGTGTACAATTTCCAGTAAACAAAACCGAAAATTTGACGTTTGTAACTCAAAAAACAAGAAAATAGTGACGATATCAATTTTTTATTAGGTTTCCAAAAGATCCCGTTTCTATCTCTTATAAATCACAAACTGAAAGTGGAAATTTGAATTTTTTTAACAATCTGGTATACCTACGTTTGTCACTAAACAAAACCGAAAATTTGACGTTGATAACTCAAAAAATAAAAGAATAACGGCGATATCAATTTTTGAGTAGATTTCCCAAAGATCCGATTTCTATCTCTTATAAATCACAAACAGCCAATGAAAATTAGAATGAAAATGTTTGTAGAAATCTAGTATACAATTTCCACTAAACAAAACCGAAAATTTGACGTTTGTAACTCAAAAAACAAGAAAATAGTGACGATATACATTTTTAGTAGATTTCCAAAAGATCCGGTTTCTATCTCTTATAAATCACAAACTGAAAGTGGAAATTTGAATTTTTGTAACAATCTAGTATACCTGAAATTTTCAATAAACAAAACTGAAAACTTGATGTTTGTAACTCAGAAAACAAAAGAATAGTGATGATATCAATTTTTTACTAGTTTTCCACACGATTCGTTTTCTATCTCTTATAAATCACAAACCGTCGATGCAAATTTGAATAAAAATATTTGTAGCAATCTAGTATACAATTTTTACTAAACAAAACCGAAGATTTGACGTTTATAACTCAAAAAACAAAAGAATAGTGACGATATAAATTTTTTCAATATTTGCTAGTCCCTAAATATATCAAAAGTGAACTATAGTCTAAGAGTATATACTTATTATATTGCTACACATTAAAATGTCGTTCTTTATCTTGAATAGAATCGCAAAAACCTCATCGAAGCGAAACAAATGACTGCTGCGAGGATGCATGGAGGAAACAATTCAACTTATGTCGTTAGATATTATAAGAGATATCGTTGGAGTCTTTGACTGATCATATGGGATGTCATGCGTACAATAAAAACACCATGCATGATGAACAGTTTTAATAGTTCCATTTCAAATAAAAGATTAGGTAAGTAGATTTTTTACGACATATCTACGTCATTTTTCAAACGCCTACTAAGTTATTGTGATGGGACTCGATTAATAATCGAATCAAAGCCGATGTAATTTCTTGTTTATTTTAGGTGGTTATTGTGTCGAAAGTCACAAACAAACAATCTATTAACTGCTTGAAAGAAGCTTGGAAGCGCACACACATCATACATGATGGCAGTTGAAATAATTAGGGAAAAAAATCGTGATGTGTGTATGCAAGCGTGGCGTCGTCGTCAGGCGTAATTGTTAATAAGTATAGCAAAAATTGTCGTATGGGAAATTATAATAAGCATGGAGCCGTGCAAGCTTAAAAGATCCTTATACTCGACCAACGGAAAGATACAGATAATAGATATTAAATTATGGAGTTTTTATATCGTCGTATTGTTGTGTGAGGATTTGCTGACAGGTTTTGTTTAAATACAACTGGTAATTTGCTTCTGATTAGAAATTTTAAGTAAGCAAAGTCACTAGAGCATTTTCTTAGCACAAATTGTCATGTCATTTGAGGTTAGGTGAGGTTATGAGTTTACAAATTGACGCGGGTTGTGACGGACATTTCAAACCATTCGAAACATATTCTGCTGCTACGATATAAAAAGCATTAAAGGTGCACCTCAAAGACAAAACCAACATCATTCCATTATAATTTCATACATCCACATCTCAACCCTTACATGCCCAAGGGAGCACTACAAAGGACACGAATATTTAACGAAAATATTCATAAGAGAGTATATAGATAAATTTCTGTTTCGTTTGAGCGCCAGCTCCAACAGCCCGATTGTTAATTTAAACATTTTTGAACATCAAACTTCCACGTAGAGCTCATATGTCCATTGTATTGTTTATTCAGTATTTTAGTCAAGATTTGGATGGATAGGTGGCTTTGTGTGGTATCAAATTTTGTTTTGGTTGTCAAAATTTCACAAAATGGCGACAGTTCAGTTATTTCGTATACTTAAACTTCAAAGGGCGCAACAACTGTATTAAACTTTTAAATAGGATCCAAAATTTATTATCCAATACCCCTTTTTAATTTAAGGGTCCCCTTGTTTTACATTGCTCACCCCTTATCTACCTAGTTAGAAAAAAAACGATGGAGGTGTGCGGGGGGTGAACAAAACCACTTCATTTGTGATTTATACACACTTTTCTCCTTTCTGGCGCGCAACTTTTTCTCTTCTTTATATCACAAGCCCTCCACTCTTTCACAACCCTTTGTTTAAGTTTAAAATTACAGCAATAACTCAATTTGTATTCGATCTTATATTTTTTAATTACTCCATTTCAACACTTTTAACTTTTCTTTATGATGGGAACCGGTGCAGGAAAAACAGGCACGGGGGGGGGGATGAAGCGACGGTGGGGTGGTTTGAATTTCTGATAATTTGATTTGTAACTTAAAGGGTTTCGACGACGTGCACACCACACTGCCTAATTGGATGGAAAGTTATTTATCTCGAATTTTTATTGCTGAATGGTGAATTGAAGACGAGGGCTCATTATTTGCCCCCGGTGTGTTTTTCTAATCGACTAACGGCGAAATGAACAGTCAAACTATAGACAAACATTCTTCCTTTCATAAAGCGTAAGCTAAAGCGAAGTATTATTAAAGAAACCGAACTCAAAAAATAAAATAATAGTGACGATATCAATTTTTGAGTAGATTTCCAAACGATCCGTTTTCTATCGCTTATAAATCACAAACCGCCAATGGAAATTTGAATGAACAAGTTTGTAGCAATTTAGTATACGATTTTTACTAAACAAAACCGAAAATTTGACGTTTATAACTCAAAAAACAAGAGAATAGTGACGATATCAATTTTTCACTAGATTTCCTAAAGATTTGTTTTCTATCTCTTATAAATAATAAACCGCCGATGCAAATTTGAACAAAAATGTTTGTAGCAACCTAGTATACAATTTTTAGTAAACAAAACTGAAAATTTGACGTTTATTACTCAAAAAACAAGAGAATAGTGACGATATCAATTTTTTACTAGATTTCCAAAAGATTCGTTTTCTATCTCTTATAAATGACAAACCGCCGATGCAAATTTGAACAAAAATGTTTGTAGCAATCTAGTATACAACTTTTAGTAAACAAAACTGAAAAGTTGACGTTTATAACTCAAAAAACAAGATAATAGTGGCGATATCAATTTTTTACTAGATTTCCAAAAGATTTGCTTTCTATCTCTTATAAATGACAAACCGCCGATGCAAATTTGAACAAAAATGTTTGTAGCCACCTAGTTAATTTTTAGTAAACAAAACTGAAAATTTGACGTTTATAACTCAAAAAACAAGAGAATAGTGACGATATCAATTTTTTACTAGATTTCCAAAAGATTCGTTTTCTATCTCTTATCAATGACAAACCGCCGATGCAAATTTAAACAAAAATGTTTGTAGCCACCTAGTATACAATTTTTAGTAAACAAAACTGAAAATTTGACGTTTATTACTCAAAAAACAAGAGAATAGTGACGACATCAATTTTTTACTAGATTTCCAATAGATTCGTTTTCTATCTCTCATAAATGACAAACCGCCGATGCAAATTTGAACAAAAATGTTTGTAGCAATCTAGTATACAGTTTTTGCTGGAAAAAACTAGTAGAAAATATTAAATAAAATCAAGTCAAAGTCGAAAAACTTTGCCAACTCGTTCACAGATGGCCAGCTTTCGCCAGTTGACAGCTGACATTTTCACTACTAGAAATTTCATCGCCACCTACAATTAACTTTTGCTCTAGATTCTAATGATTTAGTAAAATCTACCCCACCACCAACTACTAGCACACGGGTGGTAGTTAATTTATTTTTGTGCCTGACTTGTGCCGATACCAACTTAACGAATTAAAACAACACAAACGCAAACCTATAACTCACTGCCTATCGTATTATAAATTATTTTAACGTTTTTAGATTTTAGTGTGGAGCGACGGCGTGCTCATTAAAAGCATTGAGTAAAATCAGAGTTTTATACCCCGCGACCACCAAACACGTGACACCACCCACTTCGCCCCCAAATCACCAATTTCCCAAACTATCACCTTACTTTAGCTAAAACCTTTATTTCCATACTAATTAATCATTAGTTTAGTGACCTGATTTGTATTCACATGAACTTTCTTTTATATATTTCCTACCGCCTCCACCACCACCATCAACACTTGCTTTATTGCGGTAAATAAATTCAAGTTTCGTATGTAGAATATTTTGGATGTATGGACACATCATCTGGAACGACGTCACGCATGATAAGCACGAGAGCGAGAGGTGTAACGGGGGTGGTGGGGGGTGGTCAAGAACATGTCCTGAAAGGGTTGCAGTGATTGATAACTTCCAATGAAAAGGATCTTTGCCTTGTTAGCAGGGAGAAAATTGCCGAAACAGTTTGGATTTTATATAATGTGCGTTGTTTAGCGAAATGGATATTGATTTTGGTTATTTTTGGTTTGTGGTAGTGGTTGGCCATGAAAACAGCTATAATAAGTTAAGGATCGTAGGTATCTGTGGGGAAAATAACATTTAATAGAGTTTTTAGGGAGTTAGAAATGATGGAGTTGAAATATTTGTGTGGAATGTAGTGGAAAAGATGGCACCATTCGTTTGTTTTTTGAGTTACAAGTGCCAAATTTGCACTATTATCTAGAGGAAATTTACTTGTTACACTAAAGAAGAAATTTGTTATGGTATTAGTAGTAGCATACAAGCTATAGTCGCTGGAACCCTGAAAAAATATAAATATGGATATTTTTTGGAAATTTTGGCTCCATTCCCTTGTTTTTTGAGCTACAAAAGCCAAATTTGGACTATTATCAAAACAAAATTTACCTGTTACACTAAAGAAGAAAATTTGTTATAGTATTAGTAGTAGCATACAAGCTATAGTCGCTAGAACTCTTAAAAATATATAAATATAGATTTTTTTTGGGAAATTTGGCACCATTCCATTGTTTTTTGAGCTACAAGTGCCAAATTTGGACTATTATCAAGAGAAAATGTACTTGTTACACTAAAGAAGAAAATTCGTAATGCTATTAGTAGTAGCATACAAGCTATAGTCGCTGGAACCCAGAAAAAATATAAATATGGACATTTTTTGGAAATTTTGGCACCATTCCCTTGTTTTTTTAGCTACAAGTGCCAAATTTGGATTATTATCAAGAGAAATATACTTGTTACACTAAAGAAGAAAATTTGTTTTGGTATTAGTAGTAGCATTCAAACTATAGTCGCTGGAACCCTGAAAAAATATAAATATGGACATTTTTTGGAAATTTTGGCACCATTCCCTTGTTTTTTTAGCTACAAGTGCCAAATTTGGATTATTATCAAGAGAAATATACTTGTTACACTAGAGAAGAAAATTTGTTTTGGTATTAGTAGTAGCATTCAAACTATAGTCGCCAGAACTCTGAATAAAATATAAATATGAATATTTTTTGGAAAATTTGGCACCATTCCCTAGTTTTTTGAGCTACAAGTGCCAAATTTGGACTATTATCAAGAGAAAATTTACTTATTACACTAAAGAAAAAAAATTGTTATAATATTGTAGTAGCGTACAAGCTATAGTCGCTGGAACTCTGACAAAATATGCGTATATACATTTTTTTGAAAAATTTGGCACCACTCGTTTGTTTTTTAGGATGCAAATGTCAAATTTGATTTATTTTACAAACTATGCGTTAATTTACACTACACAAGAAAACGAACTTGTTATTGTTATTTCATAAACTATAGGCGAGTCAATAATTGGCGGACAATTTTAGCCCAAATTTGAAGTACCTCGAAAAACAATTGAATGGTACTTAGTCTATAGTAGGTACCTTCAAAAGACGCATTCTAATCTAAGGTGGTACCTGTGATGTCAATTAAATTCGTTGCTTGATGTTTTGGTGGGAAATTATTTCTAAAATCTGATAACCTACCTAATAATTTCCAACTTATGTCTTGGAATGTAATTAACAGTTGGGCACTAATAATATTCTGGGAATCGAAAAATCGTATAAGGTGATAAATAAAGAATTATGCATCATATGGTTAGGTTGGAATTACCTGAAAAAATGTTAAAATATCGAACTGGTGATACTTAAAATGGGTATTGGGATTCAACGTTTGGTTGTAAATAGTAATAAATGTCATTGCCCCCCCTGCCGCTCTTCATAATATCTCCCCACTCAGTTTCTGTATTTATCCCGGCACTAAAACACAATGAGAAATCCCTTTGGATATTATAGATACCAAAAAACGAACACACTTATTATATATTTATGATTTTTTCGAAATTTACTGTTTACTTCATCTACCTGCTTATAGTCCATATCTTTTGTTTATGCTGGATTGCGTTTCCTACACTGTGCTTGGGAAAGTTTGAGTTGCAATTCGCCTTAACAAACCAACCCACAAACTTACCATTAGCTACTACACTTTTTTTCCCCAATCTTATCCACACAAAATTTATATTAAAACCTCAACTCACCCCCTACAAACCCCTGACTTGTCTCAAATCACCACTAAAGTTTCAGTTAGTTTTACAGTGTATCACTGAACGGATAATGATATGATAATGGCCTATACCAATGGTTATTAATTCAAGAATGATGGTATTTTACGAACATAATGTCCGTTTTTATGATTGTTTATGTGATACAGATGATTGGTTAGTATTGCATCGGTCCGGCTTCGGAATATAATCCTTTTAAAATCGGGGGGTGCACGGGGGGTAATTAAATATGATGTTTGTGTGCTGTATGCAGGCTATTTGCATCTCTAAATGAGACTTGGACTGGTTTAGAAGCTAACAGCGATTTGATTTTTAGTTTTCGCGCGCGAACTAGTATTTTTCAAATTAGAAACGAGAAATTTTTGGTTTTGGTTACATATAACACTTTTTTGAACCACCATTTCCAGTCGCAGGAACCCTGAAAAAATATCCATATTTATATTTTTTCAGGGTTCCTGCGACTATAGCTTGTATGCTACTATTAAGACCATAACAAATTTTCTTCTTTACTGTAACAAGTAAATTTTCTCTTGATAATAGTCCAAATTTGGCACTTGTAGCTCAAAAAACAAGGGAATGGTGCCAAATTTTCCAAAAAAATTCATATTTATTTCAGAGTTCCAGCGACTATAGTTTGTTTGCTACTACTAATACTATAACAAATTTTCTTCTTTAGTGTAACAAGTAAATTTTCTCTTGATAATAGTCCAAATTTGGCACTTGTAGCTCAAAAAACAAGGAAATGTTGCCAAAATTACCAAAAAATATCCATATTTATATTTTTTCAGGGTTCCTGCGACTATAGCTTGTATGCTACTACTAAGACCATAACAAATTTTCTTCTTTAGTGTAACAAGTAAATTTTCTCTTGACAATAGTCCAAATTTGGCACTTATAGCTCAAAAAACAAGGGAATGGTGCCAACATTTCCAAAAAATATCCATATTTATATTTTTCAGGGTTCCAGCGACTATAGCTTGTATGCTATTACTAATACCATAACAAATTTTCCTCTTTAGTGTAAAAAGTAAATTTTCTCTTGACAATAGTCCAAATTTTGCACTTGTAGCTCAAAAAACAAGGGAATGGTGCCAAATTTTCCAAAAAAATTCATATTTATTTCAGAGTTCCAGCGATTATAGTTTGTTTGTTACTACTAATACTATAACAAATTTTCTTCTTTAGTGTAACAAGTAAATTTTCTCTTGATAATAGTCCAAATTTGGCACTTGTAGCTCAAAAAACAAGGAAATGTTGCCAAAATTACCAAAAAATATCCATATTTATATTTTTTCAGGGTTCCTGCGACTATAGCTTGTATGCTACTACTAAGACCATAACAAATTTTCTTCTTTAGTGTAACAAGTAAATTTTCTCTTGACAATAGTCCAAATTTGGCACTTATAGCTCAAAAAACAAGGGAATGGTGCCAACATTTCCAAAAAATATCCATATTTATATTTTTCAGGGTTCCAGCGACTATAGCTTGTATGCTACTACTAATACCATAACAAATTTTCCTCTTTAGTGTAAAAAGTAAATTTTCTCTTGACAATAGTCCAAATTTTGCACTTGTAGCTCAAAAAACAAGGGAATGGTGCCAAATTTTCCAAAAAAATTCATATTTATTTCAGAGTTCCAGCGACTATAGTTTGTTTGCTACTACTAATACTATAACAAATTTTCTTCTTTAGTGTAACAAGTAAATTTTCTCTTGATAATAGTCCAAATTTGGCACTTGTAGCTCAAAAAACAAGGAAATGTTGCCAAAATTACCAAAAAATATCCATATTTATATTTTTTCAGGGTTCCTGCGACTATAGCTTGTATGCTACTACTAAGACCATAACAAATTTTCTTCTTTAGTGTAACAAGTAAATTTTCTCTTGACAATAGTCCAAATTTGGCACTTATAACTCAAAAAACAAGGGAATGGTGCCAACATTTCCAAAAAATATCCATATTTATATTTTTCAGGGTTCCAGCGACTATAGCTTGTATGCTACTACTAATACCATAACAAATTTTCCTCTTTAGTGTAAAAAGTAAATTTTCTCTTGACAATAGTCCAAATTTTGCACTTGTAGCTCAAAAAACAAGGGAATGGTGCCAAATTTTCCAAAAAAATTCATATTTATTTCAGAGTTCCAGCGACTATAGTTTGTTTGCTACTACTAATACTATAACAAATTTTCTTCTTTAGTGTAACAAGTAAATTTTCTCTTGATAATAGTCCAAATTTGGCACTTGTAGCTCAAAAAACAAGGAAATGTTACCAAAATTACCAAAAAATATCCATATTTATATTTTTTCAGGGTTCCTGCGACTATAGCTTGTATGCTACTACTAAGACCATAACAAATTTTCTTCTTTAGTGTAACAAGTAAATTTTCTCTTGACAATAGTCCAAATTTGGCACTTATAGCTCAAAAAACAAGGGAATGGTGCCAACATTTCCAAAAAATATCCATATTTATATTTTTCAGGGTTCCAGCGACTATAGCTTGTATGCTATTACTAATACCATAACAAATTTTCCTCTTTAGTGTAAAAAGTAAATTTTCTCTAGACAATAGTCCAAATTTTGCACTTGTAGCTCAAAAAACAAGGGAATGGTGCCAAATTTTCCAAAAAAATTCATATTTATTTCAGAGTTCCAGCGACTATAGTTTGTTTGCTACTACTAATACTATAACAAATTTTCTTCTTTAGTGTAACAAGTAAATTTTCTCTTGATAATAGTCCAAATTTGGCACTTGTAGCTCAAAAAACAAGGAAATGTTGCCAAAATTACCAAAAAATATCCATATTTATATTTTTTCAGGGTTCCTGCGACTATAGCTTGTATGCTACTACTAAGACCATAACAAATTTTCTTCTTTAGTGTAACAAGTAAATTTTCTCTTGACAATAGTCCAAATTTGGCACTTGTAGCTCAAAAAACAAGGAAATGTTGCCAAAATTACCAAAAAATATCCATATTTATATTTTTTCAGGGTTCCTGCGACTATAGCTTGTATGCTACTACTAAGACCATAACAAATTTTCTTCTTTAGTGTAACAAGTAAATTTTCTCTTGATAATAGTCCAAATTTGGCACTTGTAGCTCAAAAAACAAGGAAATGTTGCCAAAATTACCAAAAAATATCCATATTTATATTTTTTCAGGGTTCCTGCGACTATAGCTTGTATGCTACTACTAAGACCATAACAAATTTTCTTCTTTAGTGTAACAAGTAAATTTTCTCTTGACAATAGTCCAAATTTGGCACTTATAGCTCAAAAAACAAGGGAATGGTGCCAACATTTCCAAAAAATATCCATATTTATATTTTTCAGGGTTCCAGCGACTATAGCTTGTATGCTACTACTAATACCATAACAAATTTTCCTCTTTAGTGTAAAAAGTAAATTTTCTCTAGACAATAGTCCAAATTTTGCACTTGTAGCTCAAAAAACAAGGGAATGGTGCCAAAATTACCAAAAAATATCCATATTTATATTTTTTCAGGGTTCCTGCGACTATAGCTTGTATGCTACTACTAAGACCATAACAAATTTTCTTCTTTAGTGTAACAAGTAAATTTTCTCTTGACAATAGTCCAAATTTGGCACTTATAGCTCAAAAAACAAGGGAATGGTGCCAACATTTTCAAAAAATATCCATATTTATATTTTTCAGGGTTCCAGCGACTATAGCTTGTATGCGACTACTAATACCATAACAAATTTTCCTCTTTAGTGTAAAAAGTAAATTTTCTCTAGACAATAGTCCAAATTTTGCACTTGTAGCTCAAAAAACAAGGGAATGGTGCCAAATTTTCCAAAAAAATTCATATTTATTTCAGAGTTCCAGCGACTATAGTTTGTTTGCTACTACTAATACTATAACAAATTTTCTTGTTTAGTGTAACAAGTAAATTTTCTCTTGATAATAGTCCAAATTTGGCACTTGTAGCTCAAAAAACAAGGAAATGTTGCCAAAATTACCAAAAAATATCCATATTTATATTTTTTCAGGGTTCCTGCGACTATAGCTTGTATGCTACTACTAAGACCATAACAAATTTTCTTCTTTAGTGTAACAAGTAAATTTTCTCTTGACAATAGTCCAAATTTGGCACTTATAGCTCAAAAAACAAGGGAATGGTGCCAACATTTCCAAAAAATATCCATATTTATATTTTTCAGGGTTCCAGCGACTATAGCTTGTATGCGACTACTAATACCATAACAAATTTTCCTCTTTAGTGTAAAAAGTAAATTTTCTCTAGACAATAGTCCAAATTTTGCACTTGTAGCTCAAAAAACAAGGGAATGGTGCCAAATTTTCCAAAAAAATTCATATTTATTTCAGAGTTCCAGCGACTATAGTTTGTTTGCTACTACTAATACTATAACAAATTTTCTTGTTTAGTGTAACAAGTAAATTTTCTCTTGATAATAGTCCAAATTTGGCACTTGTAGCTCAAAAAACAAGGAAATGTTGCCAAAATTACCAAAAAATATCCATATTTATATTTTTTCAGGGTTCCTGCGACTATAGCTTGTATGCTACTACTAAGACCATAACAAATTTTCTTCTTTAGTGTAACAAGTAAATTTTCTCTTGACAATAGTCCAAATTTGGCACTTATAGCTCAAAAAACAAGGGAATGGTGCCAACATTTCCAAAAAATATCCATATTTATATTTTTCAGGGTTCCAGCGACTATAGCTTGTATGCGACTACTAATACCATAACAAATTTTCCTCTTTAGTGTAAAAAGTAAATTTTCTCTTGACAATAGTCCAAATTTTGCACTTGTAGCTCAAAAAACAAGGGAATGGTGCCAAATTTCCCAAAAAAATTCATATTTATATTTTTCTCAAAGTTTTAGCGACTACCTATAGTTTGTATGCTACTAATAAGACCATAACAAATTTTTCCATCTGTATATATAAAATGTGTATAAGGAACTTAGGAACTAGAAAGTCGGGGGGACCTTAGTTATTAAAGTGGAACCAATCCTGTAACTTCCAAATAAATCCACTTGAGGCGCTTTGAACTACAAGCTGTACTAATTTCTTCTAGATTTTCTGTAATAAACTCTAAATCCAAGTAGAAAATTAAGTGCTTACGAGACTTAAGTTATTAAGGTGGGGGTAATCTAGTAACTTCCAAAAAACTCCGCTAGAGCTCGCTTTCTCCATTAAATATCTCAAACTGCATTTTTATTTACTTCTAAATTTATTGTGACAATTTTTTGTATGAAATTTGTTGTATTTTGTTTCCGTCTCCCCGCCCCCGGCCTAAACTGTCACGCCGCGTTCGCCGGCTTCAAATTGCACCGCAAGGGTATTTTTCGTGGATTTTTCACCCCTCGCCATTCAACAGGTAGCTATTGATATCAGTTTATTGGAAAATGGGGTATTTTACAACGTTTTCCGACTTTTTACGAGTTTCATCAGTTTGGTAATAGACGCGGGACGGATGTGCTTGTGCACCCTCGCACCCAATCAATCTCCCCATCTCTCTCTCTCTCCCTCGCTCTTGTAAACTCTTCTATAGGATACGTCAGTTGTCATTCAATTTTGTTTCAAGATTAATCGCGTATTGTTCACGCTTATACGGCTATTCGATGTTGTATGGCCAGAACAAAAAGCCGTCAATGACTTTTGTTGTATTGGCAGAGAATCCACTGTGTTTTTGGAGATTATCAATGTAATGGATTGATGAGTGAAATGTTTGATTTGTTTGGTTTTGTTCGATTTGATGCTCTAGATTCGTTTTGTTCGGTGATTGATGTACATACATTATATTGCCGATTTTATTCGCACTTCATTTGTTTCAATTTGTTTTATTATTGCCATTGTTCGTTTAGGAAAAACTGTTTTTCAATCTAATCCATCACCACGATGTCAGGAATTGAAGCATGGAATTATTAGAGTTAAAAACGACGAACAAAACGATAGATTTGCAAATCCTGTCCATTCCCAGAAACTCTGGGAACAGCACTAACCTCAATTTTGTATGATGTTCGGTTCGTTGGGGGAAGGGTGCCAAATTTTCCAAAAAATATCCATATTTATATTTTTTTCAGAGTTCCAGCGACTATAGTTTGTATGCTACTACTAAGACCATAACAAATTTTCTTCTTTAGTGTAACAAGTAAATTTTCTCTTGATAATAGTCCAAATTTGGCACTTTTATCTCAAAAAACAAGGGAATGGTGCCAACATTTACCTTGTTTTTTGAGTTACAAGTGCCAAATTTGGACTATTGTCAAGAGAAAATTTACTTGTTACACTAAAGAAGAAAATTTGTTATGGTCTTAGTAGTAGCATACAAGCTATAGTCGCTGGAACCCTGAAAATAAATTAATATAAATATTTTTTAGAAATTTTGGCACCATTCTTCTGTTTTTTGAGCTACAAGTGCCGAATTTGGACTATTATCAAGAGAAAATTTACTTGTTACACTAAAGAAGAAAATTTGTTATAGTCTTAGTAGTAGCATACAAACTATAGTCGCTAGAACTCGGACAAAATATAAATTTGGATATTTTTTGTAAATTTTGGCACCATTTCCTTGTTTTTTGAACTACAAGTGCCAAATTTGGACTATTATCAAGAGAAAATTTACTTGTTACACTAAAGAAGAAAATTTGTTATGGTATTGAAGTAGCATACAAGCTATACTCGCTGGAACCCTGAAAAAAATATAAATATGGATATTTTTTGGAAAATTTGGCACCATTCGTTTGTTTTTTGAGCTACAAGTGCCAAATTTGGACTATTATCAAGAGAAATTTTACTTGTTACACTAAAGTTCCTTATACGCATTTTATGGATACAGATGGCAAAATGCAAATAATAAATAACGGAGTGAAAGTCCAGAACTGGGGAAGAATTTGTTCTATTACATATGGAATGTGGCCATCATTGCCATGCATAGTATTTAGAACTGGTGCTGGCTAGTGACTTTGTTTCTATTATGGGAGGCGTTCGACCGTCGTCCGATTCGAAACATGCCCCTCTATTATAAAACAGCAATTTTGGTCACAGACTCATCTCGGTGTCCACTTGGATATGTTGTTAAACATCACGAAATAGCACAGATTTTATCAAGTAGAAGTATTACATTTTCGTGGACGTTGGTGTGAATATTTACAATTCCTGGGGTTAAATTTGGTGTTGATATTTTCGTTAAATTAACTAACACTCCTAAGACAAATTCAAAGATGCAAAAACTTTTCCTACAAAGTTATTTCATCGACATAACAAAGGTGATTCGAGACAGAAAGAGAGACAGCATGAGTGGATTTTAATGTCCATTATCAATACAGCACCAGCATGGCAGAAACATTAGTCAAAGATCAAGGATTTCGATACAATAAAAGGACTAATTTAATAAATGACCATTCGCTTGTGCCTACATAAGACAAAAACGTAAAATCCATCACCGGTCGAATGTATTGTCTCGGAACACGTCCACCCACACCCATTTAATCCATTCATTGGGCAAAACATATCAAAATCCTTTATATATACATGCGGTGTGATGGTGTGAAAGTTACCACCACCACCAGCAGGACAAACAGAGACACAGCCAAAAGACACTTTGGCATTCCTCTGCCTCTAAACGAATTAGTTGGATATTGTTTGATATATGATTCGATTCATATATCACAGGAGTCTGTGACATCCGTATTACAATGCGCCGCACACTGACTAATCATTCCACCGCTTGCCGCCCCCCCATCGAAGTCTTTGAAGGAGTGTGGATCAACTTGTGATGCTGGACATGAGAGATGGAGGATTTTGAAACAATAGATTGTGGAGGAGAGGATTTGATGAAGGGACGAAGGACTACTGCACTTGGGAGAGATGGAAGGGGATGGCAGACTGTTTCACTGGGTTATTTATCGAGGGCATCGATATATCGTTTAGTTCTATATCCTACAGTTTCTAAAGTACAATAAAAAACTGATTGAGCTTACAATTTAATTTAGAGCGAACGTTTGTCTAAATAACTAAGGCAATTTGACACTTCTATCTAAAAAAACAAGTGAATTATAACCAATTTGCCAAAGTTTCAACCTAATCCCAGTTAACTAACTACTATTTCTATGTCCTATAGTCTCGAAACTACTTTCGAGAGGCAGTTGAGTTGTCGATAATACTAAGTGCAATGATTTGTTTTAATAACCAACGAATTTTGACAGTTCTATCTCAAAAAACCAATTATTTATGGAACATCTACATGCAGTTTCAAAATTTCTTAGAAATTCTTACAATTTCTCTTAAATAGAGAGATGGAAGACTAAATCTTATGATTTTCCAAGGCCCTCTTATGGAAACCTAACAGAAAATTGTATTTTGAACCTTAAAAAAGTCATAAAATCATCAACAATTTTGGAACATCTTCATGCAGTTTCAAAATTTCTTAGAAATTCTTACAATTTCTCTTAAATAGAGAGATGGAAGACTAAATCTTATGAATTTCCAAGGCCCTCTTATGGAAACCTAACAGAAAATTGTATTTTGAACCTTAAAAAAGTCATAAAATCATCAACAATTTTGGAACATCTTCATGCAGTTTCAAAATTTCTTAGAAATTCTTACAATTTCTCTTAAATAGAGAGATGGAAGACTAAATCTTATGAATTTCCAAGGCCCTCTTATGGAAATCTAACAGAAAATTGTATTTTGAACCTTAAAAAAGTCATAAAATCATCAACAATTTTGGAACATCTTCATGCAGTTTCAAAATTTCTTAGAAATTCTTACAATTTCTCTTAAATAGAGAGATGGAAGACTAAATCTTATGATTTTCCAAAACCCTCTTATGGAAATCTAATAAAAAATTGTATTTTGAACCTTAAAAAAAGTCATAAAATAATAAAAAATTTTGGAACATCTTCGTGCAGTTTCAAAATTTCTTAGAAAATCTTACAATTTCTCTTAAATAGAGAGATGGAAGACTAAATCTTATGATTTTCCAAGGCCCTCTTATGGAAACCTAACAGAAAATTGTATTTTGAACCTTAAAAAAGTCATAAAATCATCAAAAATTTTGGAACATCTTCATGCAGTTTCAAAATTTCTTAGAAAATCTTACAATTTCTCTTAAATAGAGAGATGGAAGACTAAATCTTATGATTTTCCAAAACCCTCTTATGGAAATCTAATAAAAAATTGTATTTTGAACCTTAAAAAAAGTCATAAAATAATAAAAAATTTTGGAACATCTTCGTGCAGTTTCAAAATTTCTTAGAAAATCTTACAATTTCTCTTAAATAGAGACATCGAAGACTAAATCTTATGAATTTCCAAGGCCCTCTTATGGAAACCTAACAGAAAATTGTATTTTGAACCTTGAAAAAGTCATAAAATCATCAAAAATTTTGGAACATCTTCATGCAGTTTCAAAATTTCTTAGAAAATCTTACAATTTCTCTTAAATAGAGAGATGGAAGACTAAATCTTATGATTTTCCAAGGCCCTCTTATGGAAACCTAACAGAAAATTGTATTTTGAACCTTGAAAAAGTCATAAAATTATCAAAAATTTTGGAACATCTTCATGCAGTTTCAAAATTTCTTAGAAATTCTTACAATTTCTCTTAAATAGAGAGATGGAAGACTAAATCTTATGATTTACCAAGGCCCTCTTATGGAAACCTAACAGAAAATTGTATTTTGAACCTTGAAAAAGTCATAAAATTATCAAAAATTTTGGAACATCTTCATGCAGTTTCAAAATTTCTTAGAAATTCTTACAATTTCTCTTAAATAGAGAGATGGAAGACTAAATCTTATGATTTACCAAGGCCCTCTTATGGAAACCTAACAGAAAATTGTATTTTGAACCTTGAAAAAGTCATAAAATTATCAAAAATTTTGGAACATCTTCATGCAGTTTCAAAATTTCTAAGAAAATCTTACAATTTTTCTTAAATAGAGAGATGGAAGACTAAATCTTATGATTTTCCAAGGCCCTCTTATGGAAACCTAACAGAAAATTGTATTTTGAACCTTGAAAAAGTCATAAAATTATCAAAAATTTTGGAACATCTTCATGCAGTTTCAAAATTTCTTAGAAAATCTTACAATTTCTGTTAAATAGAGAGATGGAAGAGTAAATCTTATGATTTTCCAAGGCTTTCTTATGGGAACCTAACAGAAAATTGCCTATTGTAAATAAAAAAAAAATGGGCATTATTCCAATTTGAAATGACTTTATTTTTGCAACTTTTGCATTGTTTTTCGTCCATCATCCAGTTAATATCGAAAATAGTTTAATTTCACTACATGCAATAAACTTTAGCTTGCATGTTACAATTATATTTTGGCCAAAAGAAAAAGAACCAACCAAGGGAAATGTTATTTATTTCAAATATATATATTTGCAGTGGTTTCAATTATAAATATGTCTGAATGGACATTTCAATTAGCAGTATTGCGTGTTCGGGATTAATCTAGCGAAACGTTTGGCCAATTCCAAACAACTTATTGCCCATAATACCAGATACCCCGGAAGGTTTTTCTTTTGCTCGTCCGAATAATGTTCGAAATTTATCTGTAAAAAGGTGTGCGCTTCCAAACCAGTTTCACTCCAACGTTAATTGCGATCAGACTGAAAGACATTATTTTGTTGTTGTGTAGTTTACACGACTATAGTAGACCAGAAAGCGGAAGAGTACAATTCTTTCAACTAGCAATTCTAATAATGTACCATATAAATTCACACTACTGCAAAACATGGCAATAAATACGGTAATGATGATAGAGTGTGACTCACTGTTGTCAATTTGTGAAATTAGAATAATTTAACGTTATTGCTAATAGGAATTCGGCGTCTACGTCTGCAATTTACTGTGTTCATATTTTACATGCTAAAACTTTTAGAGTGTTGAATGAACAAGTTTTTTTTGGTGAATCCATCGGAAAAGCTGCATTTTTTATGTGATGTTCCCTAGAGGGCCTAAATAAATCCTTGTAGACTTAACCTCGATAGCTTCATCCATTGATTGGATTTTTTTTGAAAAGTGGAGCAATTTTCCCTGGGAATTTCCACACAAAAATAAAACTAATTTAACTTACAACTGTACATTTTTTTAATATCCAATGTTTTGGGACCACTGATCATTATTTCCAGTAAAGGACCACCAATATCATCTTGAAATTTAAATTCGAACTTTTCCAGATCTAGAAAGAATTTTTTATTTGGAACTTGAAATAACTTTTTTTTATTTTATGACTTTTAAGGTTCAAAATGCAATTTTCTGTTAGCTTTCCATAAAAGGGCCTTGGAAAATCATAAGATTTAGTCTTCCATCCTCTATTTAAGAAAAATTGTAAGATTTTCTAAAAAATTTTGAAAGTGCATGAAGATGTTCCAAAATTTTGATGATTTTATGACTTTTTTAAGGTTCAAAATACAATTTTCTGTTAGGTTTCCATAAGAGAGCTTTGGAAAATCATAAGATCTAGTCTTCGATGTCTCTATTTAAGAGAAATTGTAAGATTTTCTAAAAAAATTTGAAACTGCATGAAGATGTTCTAAATTTGTTGATGATTTTTTGACTTTTTTAAGGTTCAAAATTCAATTTTCTGTTAGGTTTCCATAAGAGGCCATTGGAAAATCAAAAGATTTAGTCTTCGATGTCTCTATTTAAGAGAAATTGTAAGATTTTCTAAGAAATTTTGAAACTGCATGAAGATGTTCCAAAATTTTGATGATTTTATGACTTTTTTAAGGTTCAAAATACAATTTTCTGTTAGGTCTCATTAAGAGGGCCTTGGAAAATCATATGATTTATTCCTCGATGTATTTATTTATGTGAAATTATAACAATTTTTGAAACTGTATGACGATGTGCAAAAATTTTCCATTTAAAAATGTAGATACTTAAAATATAGCCTCAACTCTGTGAAATACTACGGAATATAAAGCAGGCTTTGTACCACAATAGATTGGATAAATAAACAATTAATAGTAACTGGGTGCTTAATATGTTAATTTCCCACGAAAACGATGAAGAAAAACCGGTAATAATCACAATGATGCCCATAGTAGCGGAACAATCTTATGACTTCCTTTTGAAATTAAAAAAAAATTCATACTCAATTGCACACAAGAAGAGAGTATTCGTATATACAGTACAACTTTTAACCACATAAAAACAATCATACATGTAGCGTTATAAAAATCATTCTTTTTTTTATATATATATGTGATATGTATTATAAAATATTTTTTAAGATAGTTGTTGGCGATAATGGCTGTTTGAAAATGGCTCATACGTGAAGAGGTGTACGGACTATAATTCTTGGTGTTATTTTTTTCACGGCTGCATGGTTTTGTTGAACTTGAACAATAATAAATATGAATTTAATGACAGTTGAAGGTGCTCGCCCGGAAAACAATAACCTGCTTAGCTAGCCTACGGATTCTAAATATCAACTATTATTTTCACATTTAACATGCTTGTAAAATTTTTAACATCGGATGACCAAATTTAAGAAATGGATTGGGATATTGTGGAATCTTGAAACATAGAATAAATAACTGGTCCACTAAGTTCCATTATCTAGAAGGTTTGATTGGTAAACTAAAATAGGTTTTATAGAAATTTGGAAATAAGTACAACCCTGGGAAATTGACATTAGGTCACTATTATTACATAAGTATTACTAATGTAGACTAGTTCAGGTTAGACTGTCTTTTTGGTTTTACACAGTATCAATTTTAGTCCAAATCCAACCAGTGGTTCCAAAACTGTGACATTTTAAACAAATTGTTCGTGTGAATTTTTTAAAAAAACGTAAATTTTGAAGAAAATAAATAAGTGAGGTTAGAATATACCAAAGTTAAGTTATATGCCAATAAACCAATCATTCAGCTTTGTCAAACAGCAATTTTGGTCCAAATCCAACCAGTGGTTCCAAAATTACGACTTTTTAAACAAACCATTCATGCACATTTTTTAAATAAACGTAAACTCTGAAGAAAATAAATATGTGAGGTTAGAATATATCAAAGTTAAGTTAGATGTGAATAAAACAAACATTCAGCTTTGTAATAAAGCAATTTTGGTCCAAATCCAACCAGTGGTTCCAAAATTATGAGTTTTTAAACAAACCATTCATGCACATTTTTGAAATAAATGTAAACTCTGAAGAAAATAAATAGGTTAGGTTAGAATATATCAAAGTTAAGTTAGATGCGAATAAAGCAAACATTCAGCTTTGTAATAAAGCAATTTTGGTCCAAATCCAACCAGTGGTTCCAAAATTATGAGTTTTTAAACAAACCATTCATGCACATTTTTGAAATAAATGTAAACTCTGAAGAAAAGAAATAAGTGGGGTTAGAATATACCAAAGTTAAGTTAGATACGAATAAAACAAACATTCAGCTTTGTAATAAAGCTATTTTGGTTCAAATCCAAACAGTGGTTCCAAAATTATGAGTTTTTAAACAAACCATTCATGCACATTTTTGAAATAAATGTAAACTCTGAAGAAAAGAAATAGGTTAGGTTAGAATATACCAAAGTTAAGTTAGATACGAATAAAACAAACATTCAGCTTTGTAATAAAGTTATTTTGGTCCAAATCCAACCAGAGGTTCCAAAATTATGACTTTTTAAACAAACCATTCGTGCACATTTTTGAAATAAATGTAAACTCTGAAGAAAATAAATAAGTTAGGTTAGAATATATTAAAGTTAAGTTAGATGCGAATAAAGCAAACATTCAGCTTTGTAATAAAGTTATTTTGGTCCAAATCCAAGCAGTGGTTCCAAAATTATGAGTTTTTAAACAAACCATTCATGCACATTTTTGAAATAAATGTAAACTCTGAAGAAAATAAATAAGTTAGGTTAGAATATACCAAAGTTAAGTTAGATGTGAATAAAACAAACATTCAGCTTTGTAATAAAGTTATTTTGGTCCAAATCCAACCAGAGGTTCCAAAATTATGACTTTTTAAACAAACCATTCGTGCACATTTTTGAAATAAATGTAAACTCTGAAGAAAAGAAATAAGTGGGGTTAGAATATACCAAAGTTAAGTTAGATACGAATAAAACAAACATTTAGCTTTGTAATAAAGCAATTTTGGTCCAAATCCAAACAGTGGTTCCAAAATTATGAGTTTTTAAACAAACCATTCATGCACATTTTTGAAATAAATGTAAACTCTGAAGAAAATAAATAAGTTAGGTTAGAATACATTAAAGTTAAGTTAGATGCGAATAAAACAAACATTCAGCTTTGTAATAAAGCTATTTTGGTTCAAATCCAAACAGTGGTTCCAAAATTATGAGTTTTTAAACAAACCATTCATGCACATTTTTGAAATAAATGTAAACTCTGAAGAAAATAAATAGGTTAGGTTAGAATATACCAAAGTTAAGTTAGATGCGAATAAAACAAACATTCAGCTTTGTAATAAAGCAATTTTGGTTCAAATCCAAACAGTGGTTCCAAAATTATGAGTTTTTAAACAAACCATTCATGCACATTTTTGAAATAAATGTAAACTCTGAAGAAAATAAATAAGTTAGGTTTTAATATATCAAAGTTAAGTTAGATGTGAATAAAACAAACATTCAGCTTTGTAATAAAGCAATTTTGGTCCAAATCCAACCAGTGGTTCCAAAATTATGAGTTTTTAAACAAACCATTCATGCACATTTTTTAAATAAATGTAAACTCTGAAGAAAATAAATAAGTTAGGTTAGAATACATTAAAGTTAAGTTAGATGCGAATAAAGCAAACATTCAGCTTTGTAATAAAGTTATTTTGGTCCAAATCCAACCAGTGGTTCCAAAATTATGAGTTTTTAAACAAACCATTCATGCACATTTTTGAAATAAATGTAAACTCTGAAGAAAATAAATAAGTTAGGTTAGAATATACCAAAGTTAAGTTAGATGCGAATAAAACAAACATTTAGCTTTGTAATAAAGCAATTTTGGTCCAAATCCAAACAGTGGTTCCAAAATTATGAGTTTTTAAACAAACCATTCATGCACATTTTTGAAATAAATGTAAACTCTGAAGAAAAGAAATAAGTGGGGTTAGAATATACCAAAGTTAAGTTAGATACGAATAAAACAAACATTCAGCTTTGTAATAAAGCTATTTTGGTTCAAATCCAAACAGTGGTTCCAAAATTATGAGTTTTTAAACAAACCATTCATGCACATTTTTGAAATAAATGTAAACTCTGAAGAAAATAAATAGGTTAGGTTAGAATATACCAAAGTTAAGTTAGATGCGAATAAAACAAACATTCAGCTTTGTAATAAAGCAATTTTGGTCCAAATCCAAACAGTGGTTCCAAAATTATGAGTTTTTAAACAAACCATTCATGCAGATTTTTGAAATAAATGTAAACTCTGAAGAAAATAAATAAGTTAGGTTAGAATATATTAAAGTTAAGTTATATGCGAATAAAGCAAACATTCAGCTTTGTAATAAAGTTATTTTGGTCCAAATCCAAGCAGTGGTTCCAAAATTATGAGTTTTTAAACAAACCATTCATGCACATTTTTGAAATAAATGTAAAGTCTGAAGAAAATAAATAAGTTAGGTTAGAATATACCAAAGTTAAGTTAGATGCGAATAAAACAAACATTCAGCTTTGTAATAAAGCAATTTTGGTCCAAATCCAACCAGAGGTTCCAAAATTATGAGTTTTTAAACAAATCATTCATGCACATTTTTGAAATAAATGTAAACTCTGAAGAAAATAAATAAGTTAGGTTAGAATATACCAAAGTTAAGTTAGATGCGAATAAAGCAAACATTCAGCTTTGTAATAAAGCAATTTTGGTCCAAATCCAACCAGTGGTTCCAAAATTATGAGTTTTTAAACAAACCATTCATGCACATTTTTGAAATAAATGTAAACTCTGAAGAAAATAAATAAGTTAGGTTAGAATATACCAAAGTTAAGTTAGATGCGAATAAAACAAACATTCAGCTTTGTAATAAAGCAATTTTGGTCCAAATCCAACCAGTGGTTCCAAAATTATGAGTTTTTAAACAAACCATTCATGCACATTTTTTAAATAAACGTAAACTCTGAAGAAAATAAATAAGTGAGGTTAGAATATACCAAAGTTAAGTTAGTTGCGAATGAACCAAACATTCAGCTTTGCAAAAAAGCAATTTTGGTCCAAATCCAACCAGTGCTTCCAAAATTTTGACTTTTTAAACAAACGATTGATGCACATTTTTTAAATAAATGTAAACTCTGAAGAAAATAAATAAGTGAGGTTAGAATATACCAAAGTTAAGTTAGTTGCGAATGAACCAAACATTCAGCTTTACAAAAAAGCAATTTTGGTCCAAATCCAACCAGTACTTCCAAAATTGTGACATTTTAAACAAACCATTCATGCATATTTTTGAAATTAATGTAAACTCTAAAAAAAAAAATAAGTTAGGTTAGAATATACCAAAGTTAAGTTAGATGCGAATAAACCAAACATTCAGCTTTGCAAAAAAGCCATTTTGGTCCAAATCCAACCAGTGGTTCCAAAACTGTGACCTTTCAAAGACACTAGTCCCAAAAATTGAGATATTTTGAACAAACCTCCAAAAAAAATGCTAAAAATTAGAGAAGATTCTTTAAAATAAAAAAATTTATGTAGGTGAGGTTATGTTATAGTGTGGTATTTTATATACAAATGAAATCAAATATTTAGCGTCCAAAATCGTAACTTTCAGTTCCACTTCCAACGAAACTGTGGATCTTCAGGCCGGCTGTCAATAAATCATCAAAACCCACCTCTACGCCACTGGAAGCTCTCTAATCAAATAACTCACAGTTTTTGGCACCTTAAAACTGGCGTGAATCATCGTCGTAGTTTAATTAATAAATTTTTACACAACGCAACATTTTATTGTGTAAATCATTTTGGGGAACAAGTTTTCAAACACGTACAAGTCGAAAAAAAGCGTTGACATGTTTTAATACTATTATATTATAAAAATTAATACTGGTGTATACAGGAACAGGTAGTTTTCTAAGAAATTAAAATGAAATATTAAATATATTTTTTTTGTTTCTGTTTGTAAAAAAACATTTATATTAATAACCGTGCTCTGGCTACTGAATGACCATGGGAAAATTGTCCACATGATAATATAATATAATAGAAATAACATATAAACTTATTTCTTGTAATAATTATATCCTACAATAATAATTGTTCCTGTTACACATTAAAATAACAATAAAAATGTATGTTTTTCCATAATTTATCGTTTTGTTTGGAACACAACTATTTTAACTATACAGCTGGTGAATGGATTTAAAAATGTTTTAAATATTTTTATTATTATTATCAAAATTCTACTTCCTGGAACACAACCGATTTCATCCCAATCAAAATGTTTATGGCTGTCTCATTATATCTATCTAGCGAGCTGTCAAAGTAACTACAACCGTCAAAATAGTAACTATAATTTATAGTTACCCAGTTGGCTACTTAGCGAATTATTTCTGTTTTTCGAACTTTCAAATTTTCCCACACAAAAAATCTCTCGTACAACAATAAATTAAACCTGTAACAACTTTTGTGCACCCATCACGTCCAATCCATAAAACTATCGTAGACAATGAACTTTTAAATTTCATTCCACTATAATAATAATTCAAAAAAATATCTGAGTCATTTTATTCGTGTGAACAAACTTTGGGTTTATTAGGATATCATTATTAAAACTGTTATAATTAGAAGTTATTTTCAAAGAATTTTTCACAAACACACACATTTTCCATCATTGTCCCACCACTTCCAACCAATGCCCACTACAAATGAAACAGACACTCCCGAATGGTAATTATCAAGTTGACTCAATTAGAAACAAATGACTTCTGCCCGCATCTTGCTGTTTAATTAGTGCTTACTTCAAATGAAACTAAACTATACTTTGTTAAATGCCATAAATGCATAATTTAATATTTTATTTCACTCATAGTTCTTTTGTATTACACGAAATTTCATTGGTAATAAAATAATATAATGTGCTGGCTGTTTTATCGCTTGTTCAATTGTCAACTTGGACAATTTACTGTAAATCGACCTAAATTATTCTATAAAATTCAGTCATATAACTGGAATTTACCTTATTTACGTAAAAATAACGTTTATATGACGTTGATTCGACCTAAGCTAGAACGACGTCGAAATATAGTTATAGTGACTAAAATATGCAAAACTACACATATCCGCATAATTTATGAGGTTATCACGTCTGATTTAGATAATTTTTACGTCGATTTAACGTCGAATAGACGTCGAAGCAACGTAGATTTACAAAGTGACTTTTACATTTTTGAATTAACTCAGCAAATATTTTAGAGTAAATTCAAGTCGATAAATTACTTATATTTACATATTACCAATTAAGGTCATTTTTACGTCAATTTAACGTCGAATCAACGTAGATTTACAAAGTGGCTTTTAAATGTTTGAATTAGCTCAGCAAATATTTTGGAGTAAATTCAAGCCGATAATACGCAAATTGCTTATATTAACATATTACCAATGAAGGTCATTTTTACGTCTAATTAACGTCGAATCCCCCAGCATTCTTTTTATACGTGTTGGAATACAACTCTAACTTATTTTTTTAAGGTTAAGGTTGGTCAAAAATAAAAAATTTATTATAAATCACACCAATTCTGTAGAAAACTGTACAAAAGACAAATTCATCCCGAAGCTGTTCTTTCCTAATAAGTCATTACAGTGTTAATTAGTGCAGGAAAAGCGTCTATAAATTTCCCCCCTTTTTCGTCGCCGCGTACAGTTAGATTTCAACCCTTTATCTGCTTTTACCGATATCACCACCCTTATGCTACCCCAAAATAATTCCCTAGATCATTGACGCGCTTAGACCCTTTTTTAGAGTTCCATGGCACATGTGTCCAAAGAAGTTCCAGCGGGTGTCTCACTTCCACCTTGTATGATGTAAAATGTGCGACAAGGAGCGAGTAAAGGGTGCTCGCATCACCGATATTCGAAGATGCGGGTTTATTCTCTCCAACCCCTTTTGCTTTGTTTTAACTGCAATGTTTAAAGAGACACATTAACTATGGAATCACCCTTTGGAGGAGCGTAAATTCTAATACATTTGGCATTCAGGGTGATTTTTCTGGTATAATTATTGTTATTAGAACCCGCCTGGTGGATATTAAGGGGTTGATGTAGTGGGCGCGCTTTTATACGACCCAAAATGGTAAATATGGAAAAAATGGTTTATTGTTAAGGGAGTGGGGGGAATTATTGTTTTTATGATGCCAAGTAGTAGCCAAATAATTCAAGATTATAGTAGGCAGTTGCATATGTTCATCGTCAACAAGAAAATTGCTAATAATTAGTGTAATATTGGATAAAAGAAACAAGTGAGGTTATGTTACATCATAGTGTGCTTACAGTATGTGACTAACTTTACAAAATGGTAATTTTGGTTTAAATATTAAGAGCAGTTATAAAACTGTGACATTTTTAAGAAAACTGCACCAAAAATGATGGAAATTTGAAGATAGAGAATAAGTGAGGTTATATGTCACGTTAAAGTTAGGTTAGATACCAATACCTATCGCAAAATTTAACTCCACAAAGTAGCAAAAAATATTTGGGGGAGATTCTTGATGGCAAGTAGTTGAGGAAATAATTCAAGATTATAGTAGGTAGCCAGTTGCATACGTTCATTTTCCTTATTCATGTAAATATTGGATAAAAGAAATAAGTGAGGTTATGTTACGTCATAGTGTGCTTGTAGTATGTTACGAACTTCACAAAATGGTAATTTTGGTTTAAATAGGAACAGCAGTTCCAAAACTGAGACATTTTTAAGAAAGCTGCACCAAAAATGATGGAAATTTGAAGATAGAGAATAAGTGAGGTTATATGTCACGTTAAAGTTAGGTTAGATACCAATACCTATCGCAAAATTTAACTCCACAAAGTAGCAAAAAATATTTGGGGGAGATTCTTGATGGCAAGTAGTTGAGGAAATAATTCAAGATTATAGTTGCCAGTTGCATACGTTCATTTTCCTTATTCATGTAAATATTGGATAAAAGAAATAAGTGAGGTTATGTTACGTCATAGTGTGCTTACAGTATGTGACGAACTACACAAAATGGTAATTTTGGTTTAAATAGGAACAGCCGTTCCAAAACTGTGACATTTTTAAGAAAGCTGCACCAAAAATGATGGAAATTTAAAGATAGAGAATAAGTGAGGTTATATGTTACGTTAAAGTTAGGTTAGATACCAATACCTATCGCAAAATTTAACTCCACAAAATAGCAAAAAATGTTTGGGGGAGATTCTTGATGGCAAGTAGTTGAGAAAATAATTCAAGATTATAGTAGGTAGCCAGTTGCATACGTTCATTTTCCTTATTCATGTAAATATTGGATAAAAGAAATAAGTAAGGTTATGTTACGTCATAGTGTGCTTGTAGTATGTGACGAACTTCACAAAATGGTAATTTTGGTTTAAATAGGAGCAGCCGTTCCAAAACTGTGACATTTTTAAGAAAGCTGCACCAAAATTGATGGAAATTTGAAGATAGAGAATAAGTGAGGTTATATGTTACGTTAAAGTTAGGTTAGATACCAATATCTATCGCAAAATTTAACTCCACAAAGTAGCAAAAAATATTTGGGGGGGATTCTTGATGGCAAGTAGTTGAGGAAATAATTCAAGACTATAGTAGCCAGTTGCATACGTTCATTTTCCATATTCATGTAAATATTGGATAAAAGAAATAAGTGAGGTTATGTTACGTCATAGTGTGCTTACAGTATGTGACGAACTTCACAAAATGGTAATTTTGGTTTAAATAGGAGCAGCAGTTCCAAAACTGAGACATTTTTAAGAAAGCTGCACCAAAAATGATGGAAATTTGAAGATAGAGAATAAGTGAGGTTATATGTTACGTTAAAGTTAGGTTAGATACCAATACCTATCGCAAAATTTAACTCTACAAAATAGCAAAAAATGTTTGGGGGAGATTCTTGATGGCAAGTAGTTGAGGAAATAATTCAAGATTATAGTAACCAGTTGCATACGTTCATTTTCCTTATTCATGTAAATATTGGATAAAAGAAATAAGTGAGGTTATGTTACGTCATAGTGTGCTTACAGTATGTGACGAACTACACAAAATGGTAATTTTGGTTTAAATAGGAACAGCCGTTCCAAAACTGTGACATTTTTAAGAAAGCTGCACCAAAAATGATGGAAATTTAAAGATAGAGAATAAGTGAGGTTATATGTTACGTTAAAGTTAGGTTAGATACCAATACCTATCGCAAAATTTAACTTCACAAAACAGGAAAAAATGTTTAGGGGGGATTCTTGATGGCACGTAGTTGAGGAAATAATTCAAGATTATAGTTGCCAGTTGCATACGTTCATTTTCCTTATTCATGTAAATATTGGATAAAAGAAATAAGTAAGGTTATGTTACGTCATAGTGTGCTTGTAGTATGTTACGAACTTCACAAAATGGTAATTTTGGTTTAAATAGGAGCAGCCGTTCCAAAACTGTGACATTTTTAAGAAAGCTGCACCAAAAATGATGGAAATTTGAAGATAGAGAATAAGTGAGGTTATATGTTACGTTAAAGTTAGGTTAGATACCAATACCTATCGCAAAATTTAACTCCACAAAATAGCAAAAAATGTTTGGGGGAGATTCTTGATGGCAAGTAGTTGAGAAAATAATTCAAGATTATAGTAGGTAGCCAGTTGCATACGTTCATTTTCCTTATTCATGTAAATATTGGATAAAAGAAATAAGTAAGGTTATGTTACGTCATAGTGTGCTTGTAGTATGTGACGAACTTCACAAAATGGTAATTTTGGTTTAAATAGGAGCAGCCGTTCCAAAACTGTGACATTTTTAAGAAAGCTGCACCAAAAATGATGGAAATTTGAAGATAGAGAATAAGTGAGGTTATATGTTACGTTAAAGTTAGGTTAGATACCAATACCTATCGCAAAATTTAACTCCACAAAATAGCAAAAAATGTTTGGGGGAGATTCTTGATGGCAAGTAGTTGAGAAAATAATTCAAGATTATAGTAGGTAGCCAGTTGCATACGTTCATTTTCCTTATTCATGTAAATATTGGATAAAAGAAATAAGTGAGGTTATGTTACGTCATAGTGTGCTTGTAGTATGTTACGAACTTCACAAAATGGTAATTTTGGTTTAAATAGGAGCAGCCGTTCCAAAACTGTGACATTTTTAAGAAAGCTGCACCAAAAATGATGGAAATTTGAAGATAGAGAATAAGTGAGGTTATATGTTACGTTAAAGTTAGGTTAGATACCAATACCTATCGCAAAATTTAACTCCACAAAATAGCAAAAAATGTTTGGGGGAGATTCTTGATGGCAAGTAGTTGAGAAAATAATTCAAGATTATAGTAGGTAGCCAGTTGCATACGTTCATTTTCCTTATTCATGTAAATATTGGATAAAAGAAATAAGTGAGGTTATGTTACGTCATAGTGTGCTTGTAGTATGTTACGAACTTCACAAAATGGTAATTTTGGTTTAAATAGGAGCAGCCGTTCCAAAACTGTGACATTTTTAAGAAAGCTGCACCAAAATTGATGGAAATTTGAAGATAGAGAATAAGTGAGGTTATATGTTACGTTAAAGTTAGGTTAGATACCAATATCTATCGCAAAATTTAACTCCACAAAGTAGCAAAAAATATTTGGGGGGGATTCTTGATGGCAAGTAGTTGAGGAAATAATTCAAGACTATAGTAGCCAGTTGCATACGTTCATTTTCCATATTCATGTAAATATTGGATAAAAGAAATAAGTGAGGTTATGTTACGTCATAGTGTGCTTACAGTATGTGACGAACTTCACAAAATGGTAATTTTGGTTTAAATAGGAGCAGCAGTTCCAAAACTGAGACATTTTTAAGAAAGCTGCACCAAAAATGATGGAAATTTGAAGATAGAGAATAAGTGAGGTTATATGTTACGTTAAAGTTAGGTTAGATACCAATACCTATCGCAAAATTTAACTCTACAAAATAGCAAAAAATGTTTGGGGGAGATTCTTGATGGCAAGTAGTTGAGGAAATAATTCAAGATTATAGTAACCAGTTGCATACGTTCATTTTCCTTATTCATGTAAATATTGGATAAAAGAAATAAGTGAGGTTATGTTACGTCATAGTGTGCTTACAGTATGTGACGAACTACACAAAATGGTAATTTTGGTTTAAATAGGAACAGCCGTTCCAAAACTGTGACATTTTTAAGAAAGCTGCACCAAAAATGATGGAAATTTAAAGATAGAGAATAAGTGAGGTTATATGTTACGTTAAAGTTAGGTTAGATACCAATACCTATCGCAAAATTTAACTTCACAAAACAGGAAAAAATGTTTAGGGGGGATTCTTGATGGCACGTAGTTGAGGAAATAATTCAAGATTATAGTTGCCAGTTGCATACGTTCATTTTCCTTATTCATGTAAATATTGGATAAAAGAAATAAGTAAGGTTATGTTACGTCATAGTGTGCTTGTAGTATGTTACGAACTTCACAAAATGGTAATTTTGGTTTAAATAGGAGCAGCAGTTCCAAAACTGAGACATTTTTAAGAAAGCTGCACCAAAAATGATGGAAATTTGAAGATAGAGAATAAGTGAGGTTATATGTTACGTTAAAGTTAGGTTAGATACCAATATCTATTGCAAAATTTAACTTCACAAAACAGGAAAAAATGTTTAGGGGAGATTCTTGATGGCAAGTAGTTGAGAAAATAATTCAAGATTATAGTAAGTAGCCAGTTGCATACGTTCATTTTCCTTATTCATGTAAATATTGGATAAAAGAAATAAGTAAGGTTATGTTACGTCATAGTGTGCTTGTAGTATGTGACGAACTTCACAAAATGGTAATTTTGGTTTAAATAGGAGCAGCCGTTCCAAAACTGTGACATTTTTAAGAAAGCTGCACCAAAAATGATGGAAATTTGAAGATAGAGAATAAGTGAGGTTATATGTTACGTTAAAGTTAGGTTAGATACCAATACCTATCGCAAAATTTAACTCTACAAAATAGCAAAAAATGTTTGGGGGAGATTCTTGATGGCAAGTAGTTGAGGAAATAATTCAAGATTATAGTAGGTAGCCAGTTGCATACGTTCATTTTCCTTATTCATGTAAATATTGGATAAAAGAAATAAGTAAGGTTATGTTACGTCATAGTGTGCTTGTAGTATGTGACGAACTTCACAAAATGGTTATTTTGGTTTAAATAGGAGCAGCAGTTCCAAAACTGAGACATTTTTAAGAAAGCTGCACCAAAAATGATGGAAATTTAAAGATAGAGAATAAGTGAGGTTATATGTTACGTTAAAGTTAGGTTAGATACCAATACCTATCGCAAAATTTAACTTCACAAAACAGGAAAAAATGTTTAGGGGGGATTCTTGATGGCAAGTAGTTGAGGAAATAATTCAAGATTATAGTAGCCAGTTGCATACGTTCATTTTCCTTATTCATGTAAATATTGGATAAAAGAAATAAGTAAGGTTATGTTACGTCATAGTGTGCTTGTAGTATGTGACGAACTTCACAAAATGGTAATTTTGGTTTAAATAGGAGCAGCCGTTCCAAAACTGTAACATTTTTAAGAAAGCTGCACCAAAAATGATGGAAATTTAAAGATAGAGAATAAGTGAGGTTATATGTTACGTTAAAGTTAGGTTAGATACCAATACCTATTGCAAAATTTAACTTCACAAAACAGGAAAAAATGTTTAGGGGGGATTCTTGATGGCAAGTAGTTGAGGAAATAATTCAAGATTATAGTAGCCAGTTGCATACGTTCATTTTCCTTATTCATGTAAATATTGGATAAAAGAAATAAGTGAGGTTATGTTACGTCATAGTGTGCTTGTAGTATGTTACGAACTTCACAAAATGGTAATTTTGGTTTAAATAGGAGCAGCAGTTCCAAAACTGAGACATTTTTAAGAAAGCTGCACCAAAATTGATGGAAATTTGAAGATAGAGAATAAGTGAGGTTATATGTTACGTTAAAGTTAGGTTAGATGCCAATACCTATCGCAAAATTTAACAAAACAGCAAAAAATGTTTGGGGGAGATTCTCTAGCAGTTGAGGAGATAATTCAAGTTTAAAGTAGAATTACGACAGAATTGGTGTGCTCTTCTTCTTCCTAATTTCGGAAAATTTGGTGTGTATCATGTAGTCAAATTGTGAATAGAATTAGGATGCAAATTAGCGGTTAATTAAACATTTAAATCAAAAATAAGGTAAAGGTTGTAAAATTAAAAGGCAAAAGTGTATGAGGTCTACTCCACAGAGTTGGCTGTGCCATCGTTAGATACCTTCATTCGAAATCAAGTTAGTGGTTAAATTGTAAAATCTAATATAAATTTGTAGCAAATAAACGTTTGCGAATGCAAACGGAACAAATGAGAGCGCCAGAAGCGCCCCTGTAGTAATAATTCATAAATTGAATGTTTCACAATTGCTAATTCAACATCATTCGCACAGTAGGCTTGGTTCTTAACTGGTAAACGTATGTAATTAAGTTTGTTTTCTATTATGCTGCCGTATAGGTACTGGTTGACCAAAAGCATAAATAATTTAATTTGTTGGAACAGCCGCCCGCCAACGTCTAAAGACACAAACACCAAGTGGCTAATGCTGCGCAACTTATCTGGCCGCTCATAGGGGTTAGTTAAATTAAGTTTTGCTTTACCGACTGCCGTATTGCGGGACGCGCCCGGCGCTCTCTTTGGCTACCTCTACTCCACTACTACAATGTACAATTCCTTCAGGGCAGCTAAAAGTCACTCAAAATGTTGTATTTGACGGGGGTGGCTGGACGGGAGGCGGTTGCATAACCGCTATGTACACTTTGATGTTTTCAGCAGGGACAAGGGGCGATTATTTCGTGCATGGCAGTCATCGTTTATCCATAAGCACAAGATTTGACGGTAATTTGCAGATCCCCGAAAATTGCCTTTGTGATTATGCTGCTGATGATGTCTTTGGATAATTCGATTTTCTTTCGGGTGGAGGCACAAAAATTTACGGATAATTACAACAAAACCATTTGATGTATATATTGATATATACTGATATATACTTATATATACTGATATATATTGATATATACTGATATATATTGATATATACTGATATATACTTATATATACTGATATATATTGATATATACTGATATATATATATATATTGATATATACTGATATATACTGATATATACTGATATATATTGATATATACTGATATATACTTATATATGCTGATATATATTGATATATACTGATATATATTGATATATACTGATATATATATATATTGATATATACTGATATATACTGATATATATATATATATACATTTTTGTACTTTCCCTCTATAAATCCAAGTCTGCTGTCTCTACTATTATTAACTTGCTGTATTAGCAATAATATTATTACTCCACCACAAAACGATTTCCATCCATTCGAATAACCACATCATCATAGATGAACTACCAAGAATTTGGTTTTGCAAACTAATTACTTTTGATAATTGTCTTTGAGAATCAACTGTTTTTGAGCATCAGAGAATAATTTTTTAAATCCGTTCAAGCGGAATTAAAAATATAATCCCAAGCATTCAACCCTTTGTACATACACAGACAACAGACAGAAAGAGAGAGAGAGAGAGAGAGAGATAAAGAAGGTTATATAATAATTTGTTTGTGGGTGATTACTGAAACTGAAAATATCTATTTGTGTTCAGTTTGTTGTTTTCAAGTGTATAATTTGATTATGAATGCAGGTTTTAATAAATTCGGTGAAAATATCTTAGGTTAGGTCTGAAGACGTCCAACGCAAAATTTCCGGGCAAAATTCAATAACCAAGGCAATAAATCTGTGTGTTCAATATAAGAAAGAGAAACGTCTTAGGGACGATGCTTTTTGCGTTAATAGCTGATGGTGGAAGGGTTATTCGAATGAAACTTAGATAATATTTCTTAACCCCCTCGTGTCTAACAGCATATAAATCAAACCCCAACGAAATTTCTAGACGTACTGGTTTTTCAATCATCTACTCCAAATCGAAACTACATCACAACAAATATTAAGTTCATCTGATGTAAATTTATTTGCATAGTTTTCGATGCTCGCAGCATCATCATCATCCAAACAGTAACAACTAAGAATTGTTCAACTACACACACGACTTGGAGCAATACATGTGAGGCGGCAGAACGGGGGGGGGGGGCGGTGAGTAGCACAACGAATATATGCAAACCCCTTTCTTGTAATTTACCGAAATAAACATTAACGCTACTAAAAGCAATAAAATAAATCAACCAGCCGAACGTCGCACGCCGTTAATGGGAAAATCGGGGGAGGCTGGGCTGGCACTCGAGAAAACAACAGACGATCGTTTGCTATTAAGAAAACCTTTAAGATAGTATGGGGTGGTGGGTGAGAGAGGAGAGCACCAGATACCAGCTCACTCGGTTTGGATTAGTTTGACACAACTATTTCATACAGGGTGTTCGCTAAGGAACGTGCGACCTTGAACACTATTTTTGAGTTGTGTTCCATCCGTCATATGACAATTCACAAGAAATTTGCACAATTTTCAGCAAGGCGTTAATCCAGGTAAAAGTATATATCAGTATATATCAGTATATATCAATATATATGAGTATATATCAGTATATATCAATATTCATCAGTATATATCAGTATATATCAATATTCATCAGTATATATTAATATATATCAGTACCTATATATCAATATATATCAGTTTATATCAGTATATATCAATATTCATCAGTATATATCAGTATATATCAGTATATATCAGTATATATCAATATATATCAGTATATATCAATATATATCAGTTTATATCAGTATATATTTAAGTATATATCAGTATATATCAGTATATATCAGTATATATCAGTATATATCAGTATATATCAGTATATATAAGTATATCTAGTCGTATATTTATATTCTAGATGCTTATACAAACTTATTTATGAGTCATTTTGTGCAAGTTAACTTAAAACCCATTTACATGAAGTCCTGTGCGCCTTGTCTATAAACGAATATAATTTTCAAACAAATTGGCTATATAGTTGTATATATACATGTGTGTGTGTATAACCCACACACGATAACACATACACACTCATATTATACCGGATATATCCAATTATAAATGTGGAGACATCACTTAACACTAACTGAATATACATTAATTAATTCATCTTCCAATTGTTATTTGTTACGTTTTACACCATTCACCAACACATATCCAACATTTGTCATTATTTACATATTTTCTAATTAAAATTTCATTAAAACTGGTAGTGTAATAATTTAAATTTTGTTTACTTTAACTGGGGAATTATTATCACAAATTGAAAAATGTGTAATGCCCTATTTATACGATGTTAATTATTTTAATAAAGTATTTCCTATGTTTACATGGGGGCTTTAATCCGATATGATGACAAAATGCTGTAAATCAATCATAATCATGCTAGTTTTAATTACTGTTTTAAAAAATGTACAAAAATTTATTTGTTGTTGTTCCTAAAGGTTCATCGTACCTCAACCCAGGAAAACCTTAATCATCAAATCTGCCACACTCACAGGTACCTCCGATGTGATAGTCTTCTTAGGGGAGTTCCCAGCGCACTTGTGGTCACTTCCGACCCCAAACAAAAACACCTTGTACCTTTGCAATAAATTACAGGATCCAAATAGACCATCAACGATATCTAATTAAATTACTAAGTAGATTCCGCGGATGGGAACGACATGTGATGACTCATCTCTGTGAGTTTTGGTGTCCAAGTCAGGAAGTTCTTGTGAGAAAAGTGTTCAAATAATTATAGGTAAAATGCGCATCAAGGTCACTATTGTATTTGGAATTATAATCTACCTGTAGTACTAAAGGATGTGACGCGATGTTGGGTTGCTTAGTGTTTTTTTTTTGGTGGGTTTTTAATCTAATCTAATTTGCTTTAATTTGAATCGTTTATAATTGTTATTGTTCACTAGAGAAACTAGACGGATATAATATTGTTAGGTGTTCGTTTCGTTGGAGGATCCGGATGTTGCGAGGTGAACAACTCAATACATAATATGAATCATATCGCATCGGAGGATGCTGGAAAATGCAAATTAGATATTAAAACAACAAATTTGACGCTTTTAAGTCTAAAATTAAGTAACTTGAAACGTTTTTCCCCTAAAAAAATTTTACATCTGCATCTAGATTATGTTCTGTGACCTATAGTTCCAAAACTAGCGCTCTTAATGTAGTCTAAATGGCTCAGTATACTAGAGTAATGTGTGATGAAACAAAAAAACTAAATTTGACGTTTATAAGTCAAGAACAATGGAAGTTGGAACGTTTTTACCAAAATGTTAACGATTTTTTACTTCTACATCTATATTATAATTCTATGACCTATAGTTCCAAAACTAGCGCTCTTAATGTAGTCTAAATGACTCAGTGTACTAGAGTAATGTGTGATGAAACAAAAAAACTAAATTTGACGTTAATAAGTCAAGAACAATGGAAGTTGGAACGTTTTTACCAAAATTTTAACGATTTTTTACTTTGACATCTATATTATGGTTCTATGACCTATAGTTCCAAAGCTAGCGCTCTTAATGTAGTCTAAATGGCTCAGTATACTAGAGTAATGTGTGATGAAACAAAAAAACTAAATTTGACGTTTATAAGTCAAGAACAATGGAAGTTGGAACGTTTTTACCAAAATTTTAACGATTTTTTACTTTGACATCTATATTATGGTTCTATGACCTATAGTTCCAAAGCTAGCGCTCTTAATGTAGTCTAAATGGCTCAGTATACTAGAGTAATGTGTGATGAAACAAAAAAACTAAATTTGACGTTTATAAGTCAAGAACAATGGAAGTTGGAACGTTTTTACCAAAATGTTAACGATTTTTTACTTCTACATCTATATTATGGTTCTATGACCTATAGTTCCAAAACTAGCGCTCTTAATGTAGTCTAAATGGCTCAGTGTACTAGAATAATGTGTGATGAAACAAAAAAACTAAATTTGACGTTAATAAGTCAAGAACAATGGAAGTTGGAACGTTTTTACCAAAATTTTAACGATTTTTTACTTTGACATCTATATTATGGTTCTATGACCTATAGTTCCAAAGCTAGCGCTCTTAATGTAGTCTAAATGGCTCAGTATACTAGAGTAATGTGTGATGAAACAAAAAAACTAAATTTGACGTTTATAAGTCAAGAACAATGGAAGTTGGAACGTTTTTACCAAAATGTTAACGATTTTTTACTTCTACATCTATATTATGGTTCTATGACCTATAGTTCCAAAACTAGCGCTCTTAATGTAGCCTAAATGGCTCAGTGTACTAGAGTAATGTGTGATGAAACAAAAAATCTAAATTTGACGTTTATAAGTCAAGAACAATGGAAGTTGGAACGTTTTTACCAAAATGTTAACGATTTTTTACTTGTGCATCTATATTATGGTTCTATGACCTATAGTTCCAAAACTAGCGCTCTTAATGTAGTCTAAATGGCTCAGTGTACTAGAATAATGTGTGATGAAACAAAAAAACTAAATTTGACGTTAATAAGTCAAGAACAATTGAAGTTGGAACGTTTTTACCAAAATTTTAACGATTTTTTACTTTGACATCTATATTATGGTTCTATGACCTATAGTTCCAAAGCTAGCGCTCTTAATGTAGTCTAAATGACTCAGTGTACTAGAGGAATGTGTGATGAAACAAAAAAGCTAAATTTGACGTTTATAAGTCAAGAACAATGGAAGTTGGAACGATTTTACCAAAATGTTAACGATTTTTTACTTCTACATCTATATTATGGTTCTATGACCTATAGTTCCAAAACTAGCGCTCTTAATGTAGTCTAAATGGCTCAGTGTACTAGAATAATGTGTGATGAAACAAAAAAACTAAATTTGACGTTTATAAGTCAAGAACAATGGAAATTTGAACGTTTTAACCAAAATGTTAACGATTTTTTACTTCTACATCTAAATTATAGTTCTATGACCTATAGTTCCAAAACTAGCGCTGTTAATGTAGTCTAAATGACTCAGTGTACTAGAGGAATGTGTGATGAAACAAAAAATCTAAATTTGACGTTTATAAGTCAAGAACAATGGAAGTTGGAACGTTTTTACCAAAATGTTAACGATTTTTTACTTGTGCATCTAGATTATGTTCTATGACCTATAGTTCAAAAATTAGTACTCTTAAAGTAGTTTAAATTCCTGAATCTACTAGAGAAATGTTTAACGAAACAAAAACTCCAAATTTGACGTTTCTAACCCAAAAAACAAGTGACTTGTATCGTTTTTTCCAAAATGTTATAATTTTTTTTTTAATGTCGACTATGTTCTTATCTACTAACTCGAACTCTAACCTAACTTTCCGCCGATTGACAGCTGACAGATGAGCTATCATGGCCGCCTTTATAAAACTCCACCACAGCCAACTCATCAAGGAAATCGCTCGTCTTGGCCCCGCACTTTCCTCCAAAGGATAAACAGTGTAAATCATACAGTCATCCTTGTTGGCAAAACAGTTTTACCCAAAAACAGACAAAGATACAAGATGCGATTTCCAACATCAGAAGCGATATATCTTGGCTGGGTTCGTTTTTTTAAAGACGTACAGTAACCGAAACATATATAGCGGTTTGTGTTAGAGAACACTTTAAGTTATAGCCCTTAACTCTCTCGCTACTAAGATGTTCTTGTATTGAACGTTGGTGTTTCTTAGAGGGGGAAGGGGGAGTAAAGTTGGTTTATATTTATTTGGTTTTTTATAACATTAATAAATTTTTAAATGATCTTTTCTGGTGAGAGATTTGTTAGATATCACAAACTACGGTCAAGTTTATAGTTATTAATACCTGAGATTCCAAACGAAAAATTTCCCAATAAATTACAAAATTAACTACGTAAATAAATTGTCTAATAACCAGAAGCTACTGAAGGTGTACAGATTATCTAAAATACAATTTTACTATCCAAAAAAACGAGTTTTTTCGCTTATCATTTATGAGAAATCTTTATTAGGCGCACACAGTGAATTCGAAGAATTGTAATATTACTGAATTCTGATAAATATTATAACCAGATGTTTGTCGCTTTTTAAAGCTGTTAAATTGCTTGGCTTCTTTGTCCAACTTTATAACGACAAGGTAGAAATTAACGAATTTAATATAATATACACACTTTAGGTTAAAAATCTCAAGTCCTAAGAGGTCAGGACCGATGTGATATGACCAACATATTTCACCGGCAATGTCGTGAGAAATACTACTTTTCTCACATGGCTATACGTGTGCGATGTAATTTTGTTTTTGCGTTGACATGTCGGACAGGTACTCATAAAACATCATAATATAACTCATTGGAAAATGATTGCTATGGAAGGTAAAAGGTGGCTATGACGACTAACAATTGAAATTGACAATGTAGTTTATATGTTTAAATAAGAACATCAGTATAAATGTTATAGAAATATTTATAATCGATAAAAATCGCGGTTTTTCCGAAAATTTGCTCATTTTTTTTTATATCTTACATTCTATCACCAACAGATTTAAAACTAGTGTTAATAAGATAGTGTAAACCTCACTATGTTTTGGATTAATATATCCTGTAACAAAAAAATTTAATTTGACCTTTTTATGTCAAAAAGCGACTAACTTAGAACGTTTTTACCGAAAATTTGCTCAATTTTTTTTCTGTTTTTTAGTTTCTATCACCTACAGATTTAAAGCTGATATTCTTAAGATAGTGTAAGCTTCACTATGTTGTAGATTAATATATGCTGTAACAAAAAAATCAAATTTGGCTTTTTTATGTCAAAAAACGATTAACTTAGAACGTTTTTACCGAAAATTGGCTAAATTTTTTTTGTGTTTTTAGTTTCTATCACCTACAGATTTAAAGCTAATGTTCGTAAGACAGTGTAAGCTTCACTATGTTGTAGATTAATATATACTGTAACAAGAAAATCAAATTTGACCTATTTATGTCAAAAAAAGACTAACTTCGAACGTTTTCACCGAAAATTTGCCCATTTTTTTTGTGTTTTTAGTTTCTATCACCTACAGATTTAAAGCTAATGTTCGTAAGACAGTGTAAGCTTCACTATGTTGTAGATTAATATATCCTGTAACAAAAAAACCAAATTTGACTTTTTTATGTCAAAAAACGAGTAACTTAGAATATTTTCACCGAAAATTTGCTAAATTTTTTTTGTGTTTTTAGTTTCTATCACCTACAGATTTAAAGCTAATGTTCGCAAGACAGTGTAAGCTTCACTATGTTGTAGATTAATATATCCTGTAACAAAAAAACCAAATTTGACCTTTTTATGTCAAAAAACGACTAACTTATAACGTTTTTACCGAAAATTTGCTCAATTTTTTTGGTGATTTTAGTTTCTATCACCTACAGATTTAAAGCTAATGTTCGTAAGACAGTGTAAGCTTCACGATGTTGTAAATTAATATATCCTGTAACAAAAAAACCAAATTTGACCCATTTATGTCAAAAAACGACTAACTTCGAACGTTTTCACCGAAAATTTGCCCATTTTTTTTTTGTTTTTAGTTTCTATCACCTACAGATTTAAAGCTAATGTTCGTAAGACAGTGTAAGCTTCACTATGTTGTAAATTAATATATCCTGTAACAAAAAAACCAAATTTGACTTTTTTATGTCAAAAAACGAGTAACTTATAACGTTTTCACCGAAATTTTGCTCAATTTTTTTGGTGTTTTTAGTTTCTATCGCCTACAGATTTAAAGCCAATTTTCGTAAGACAGTGTAAGCTTCACTATGTTGTAGATTAATATATGCTGTAACAAAAAAATCAAATTTGACTTTCTTATGTCAAAAAACGACTAACTTGGAACGTTTTTATCAAAAATTTGCTCGATTTTTTTTGTGTTTTTAGTTTCTATCACCTACAGATTTAAAGCTAATATTTGTAAGACAGTGTAAGCTTCACTATGTTGTAGATTAATATATGCTGTAACAAAAAAATCAAATTTGACTTTTTTATGTCAAAAAACGACTAACTTAGAAGGTTTTCACCGAAATTTTGCTCAATTTTTTTGGTGTTTTTAGTTTCTATCGCCTACAGATTTAAAGCCAATTTTCGTAAGACAGTGTAAGCTTCACTATGTTGTAGATTAATATATGCTGTAACAAAAAAATCAAATTTGACTTTCTTATGTCAAAAAACGACTAACTTGGAACGTTTTTATCAAAAATTTGCTCGATTTTTTTTGTGTTTTTAGTTTCTATCACCTACAGATTTAAAGCTAATGTTCGTAAGACAGTGTAAGCTTCACTATGTTGTAGATTAATATATCCTGTAACAAAAAAACCAAATTTGACCTTTTTATGTCAAAAAACGACTAACTTATAACGTTTTTACCGAAAATTTGCTCAATTTTTTTGGTGATTTTAGTTTCTATCACCTACAGATTTAAAGTTAATGTTCGTAAGACAGTGTAAGCTTCACGATGTTGTAAATTAATATATCCTGTAACAAAAAAACCAAATTTGACCTATTTATGTCAAAAAACGACTAACTTAGAACGTTTTCACCGAAATTTTGCTCAATTTTTTTGGTGTTTTTAGTTTCTATCGCCTACAGATTTAAAGCCAATTTTCGTAAGACAGTGTAAGCTTCACTATGTTGTAGATTAATATATGCTGTAACAAAAAAATCAAATTTGACTTTTTTATGTCAAAAAACGACTAACTTAGAAGGTTTTCACCGAAATTTTGCTCAATTTTTTTGGTGTTTTTAGTTTCTATCGCCTACAGATTTAAAGCCAATTTTCGTAAGACAGTGTAAGCTTCACTATGTTGTAGATTAATATATGCTGTAACAAAAAAATCAAATTTGACTTTTTCATGTCAAAAAACGACTAACTTAGAAGGTTTTCACCGAAATTTTGCTCAATTTTTTTGGTGTTTTTAGTTTCTATCGCCTACAGATTTAAAGCCAATTTTCGTAAGACAGTGTAAGCTTCACTATGTTGTAGATTAATATATGCTGTAACAAAAAAATCAAATTTGACTTTCTTATGTCAAAAAACGACTAACTTGGAACGTTTTTATCAAAAATTTGCTCGATTTTTTTTGTGTTTTTAGTTTCTATCACCTACAGATTTAAAGCTAATATTTGTAAGACAGTGTAAGCTTCACGATGTTGTAAATTAATATATCCTGTAACAAAAAAACCAAATTTGACCTATTTATGTCAAAAAACGACTAACTTAGAACGTTTTCACCGAAATTTTGCTCAATTTTTTTGGTGTTTTTAGTTTCTATCACCTACAGATTTAAAGCTAATGTTCGTAAGACAGTGTAAGCTTCACTATGTTGTAGATTAGTATATGCTGTAACAAAAAAATCAAATTTGACTTTTTTATGTCAAAAAACGACTAACTTAGAACGTTTTCACCGAAATTTTGCTCAATTTTTTTGGTGTTTTTGGTTTATATCACCTACAGATTTAAAGCTAATATTCGTAAGACAATGTAAGCTTCACTATGTTGTAGATTAGTATATGCTGTAACAAAAAAATCTACTTTGAGTTTATTATGTCAAAAAACGAGTAACTTAGAACGTTTTTATCGAAAATTTGCTCAATTTTTTTCTGTGTATAATTTTCTATCACCTGTAGATTTAATACTAGTGTACTTACAACAGTTTCACAGTGTACTAAAGCAAGATTTACTGTCACGAAGAAACAAATTTGATGTTTCTATGCCAAAAAAAATTTGTGTTACGTGTTTTTTAACATAAATATCGAATGGAAATTTACTGCTAGCATAAACCTGTCCATTAAAAAAACTTTTCAATGTTAATAAAATATAAAAACATCCACCTACCCCCAACACAACATTCCAATGAAAAACCCTTCCCCTCGACGCGTCCTCACCCCCCGCAAAATATTAGTTTGTTACGTATTCCCATTTTGGGGTTAACCACCGGCTGGCCTACATTTTTCCAGCATTAGACATAGCGTTAGTGGGTCAAGTGTAAGTGCAGTTCTCCCCAGCCTAATTGGGGTGTTATCTCGGCATGTGCCTGCCGCACACACACACAAGCGGCCCATGCAAGCCCAAGCTCACCCCTACCATCCCCCCTAGCCGTTCGCATCCGTCGCCCACTCGGCTGGGGGTGCAGCAGGGTGCACAGGCTCTATGTGTGTGTGTATAGGAATAGGACGACGACCGCTATGTGTTGTTTAGGTTTTCTCCCGGAGTATTGATCGAGAGCTACTATTCTGTTTGATCAGACCGGGGCCCGTCCATCTGATCTGAAGCTACTCTCGCGTGTTTTACGCCTTCGCCTCCGACGATGAGCATCGAGATGCTCACCACCACAGCTCTGGATTTTTGATGCAATGGCTGGACATTGGAGAGCAGGTGGAGGGAGGGGGGAGGTAGATCGCCATGGCAGATGAAGTTGATCTAGTTCTACAGATCTACCCCCCCCCCCTCCCTAAATGACAAAAAAAATTGTTTTTCAATTATTTTCAACTAGTATATCGAAGCTGCCGATATTCGTGGAAATGCTCATTAAAAAGCATTGAGAGGGCCACATTGATGCGATATTGTTTAACCAATTTCTCTAACAGCCAATTTGATGTTGTTATAGTTGCCATAATAGCAATTTACTTCTGTTAATTCCACACGCAATAAAAACCGTGATGGTTTGATGATGATAAAAATGTTGATGAAGTGAAATTTAACAAATCTAACCTCCCCCCTTACCCCCCCAATACATCAAATCAATTTTATTGTTGTATGATCCGGTGTGGTGTAGCACACCTCCCACAGTGTACACCGGCGTAGTCCATAACATTCTCTTGTATAAGAACCGGTTTCCAATATCGTCAAGTATAGATGCATTGGCTTTGGCCTATGAACCGATCGTTCCGATCACAGATCCCACTCCGGTCCGCTGTCTCCCATCCCCATTGGCTAGCTAACCGCGCAGAATCGATACATAGCAATTCCATTGCTATAGATGACTACCTATCGAACCAATACCGACTAAACAGAGTGTATATAGGGCATTTACTTTATGTGCTATGTATTTTGGGAGAAGGTTGCGATTAGGGAAATTGTGGGTTGGGGGGCGAGGTGGTGGAGGGGGGGACAATATTAATCATCACAATACGATAGATAGGAATCGTTCTATAATATGTAGCTATGTGTTTTTATATGGAATTGAATCCTGTTGGGGAGTTGGAGACAACGCGGAGCGGGCGCTCATGGAAAACATTTTAACGTCCGTTCGATGTAATTTGTAGAAATAGATTAATAAAAGCGTAGAAAACGCGCATCCAGAGAGACATGTAAAATCGATACGCCCGGTCGCGGTCTTATAAAAAGGGAAACTAGAGATGACATCCTGTTTCACAACGAATTCGATGTGTATGTGCCCCGAAAAGGATAAATAAGGATGTAAGCGTGATGGCGGGAAAGGCGGTGTGACGTTCTCTGTCAGGATTATTTCGTTTTCTTCATTGTAATTAAAATTACCAATTTTATGTGAATATTTACACCGCGCGTTATCTGTTTTGCCATTAAATTCCGGAAAATGGGAAGCATGGTAGACTGCACAGAATGCTATACGAGGAGGGTACAATATAATATTATAAAATATCAGAAGTGGGATTACAATCTTAAAACATTTATGTGTTTAAAACTTTTCGTTATCTAACCTAACAGAGGAAAGCTGAGGTTAAAACTGTTTTGATTTGCTAACCTCAAAGTTCTTTCTTGACCTCTATAACACAAAATTGTCTTAAAAAATCAACCTAACCTAACCACAAGGTTCGTCTCTGATCCCTTAAAGTTAAAAATTAGAACGTTTTTACCGAAATTTTGCTAAATTTTTTTTGTGTTTTTAGTTTCTATCACCTACAGATTTAAAGCTAATATTCGTAAGACAGTGTAAGCTTCACTATATTGTAGATTAATATATCCTGTAGCAAAAAAATCAAATTTGACTTTCTTATGTCAAAAAACGACTAACTTGGAACGTTTTCATCAAAAATTTGCTCGATTTTTTTTGTGTTTTTAGTTTCTATCACCTACAGATTTAAAGCTACTATTCGTAAGACAGTGTAAACTTCACTATGTTGTAGATTAATATATGCTGTAACAAAAAAATCAAATTAGACTTTTTTATGTCTAAAAACGACTAACTTAGAACGTTTTCACCGAAAATTTGCTAATTTTTTTTTGTGTTTTTAGTTTCTATCACCTACAGATTTAAAGCTACTATTCGTAAGACAGTGTAAGCTTCACTATGTTGTAGATTAATATATGCTGTAACAAAAAAATCAAATTAGACTTTTTTATGTCAAAAAACGACTAACTTAGAACGTTTTCACCGAAAATTTGTTAATTTTTTTTTGTGTTTTTAGTTTCTATCACCTACAGATTTAAAGCTACTATTCGTAAGACAGTGTAAGCTTCACTATGTTGTAGATTAATATATGCTGTAACAAAAAAATCAAATTTGACTTTTTTATGTCAAAAAACGACTAACTTAGAACGTTTTCACCGAAAATTTACTAAATTTCTTTTGTGTTTTTAGCTTCTATCGCCTACAGATTTAAAGCTACCATTCGTAAGACAGTGTAAGCTTCACTATGTTGTAGATTAATATATGCTGTAACAAAAAAATGCAATTTGACTTTTTTATGTTAAAAAACGACTAACTTATAACGTTTTTACCGAAATTTGGCTCAATTTTTTTGGTGTTTTTAGTTTCTATCACCTACAGATTTAAAGATAATATTCGTAAGACAGTGTAAGCTTCACTATGTTGTAGATTAATATATGCTGTAACAAAAAAATCAAATTTGACTTTTTTATGTCAAAAAACGACTAACTTAGAACGTTTTCACCGAAAATTTGCAAAATTTTTTTGTTGTTTTTAGTTTCTATCACCTACAGATTTAAAGCTAATATTCGTAAGACAGTGTAAGCCTCATTATGTTGTAGATTAATATATCCTGTAACAAAAAAATGCAATTTGACTTTTTTATGTTAAAAAACGACTAACTTAGAACGTTTTCACCGAAAATTTGCTAAATTTTTTTGGTGTTTTTAGTTTCTATCACCTACAGATTTAAAGCTAATATTCGTAAGACAGTATAAGCCTCATTATGTTGTAAATTAATATGTCTTGTAACAAAAAAACCAAATTTGACTTTTTTATGTCAAAAAACGACTAACTTAGAACGTTTTTACCGAAAATTTGCTAAATTTTTTTTGTGTTTTTAGTTTCTATCACCTACAGATTTAAAGCTAATATTCGTAAGACAGTGTAAACTTCAATATGTTGTAGATTAATATATGCTGTAACAAAAAAACCAAATTTGACCTTTTTATGTCAAAAAACGACTAACTTAGAACGTTTTCACCGAAAATTTGCTAAATTTTTTTGTGTTTTTAGCTTCTATCACTTACAGATTTAAAGCTACTATTCGTAAGACAGTGTAAGCTTCACTATGTTGTAGATTAGTATATGCTATAACAAAAAAAAAACAAATTTGACTTTTTTATGTCAAAAAACGACTAACTTAGAACGTTTTTACCGAAAATTTGCTAAATTTTTTTTGTGTTTTTAGTTTCTATCACCTACAGATTTAAAGCTAATATTCGTAAGACAGTATAAGCCTCATTATGTTGTAAATTAATATGTCTTGTAACAAAAAAACCAAATTTGACTTTTTTATGTCAAAAAACGACTAACTTAGAACGTTTTTACCGAAAATTTGCTAAATTTTTTTTGTGTTTTTAGTTTCTATCACCTACAGATTTAAAGCTAATATTCGTAAGACAGTGTAAGCTTCACTATGTTGTAGATTAGTATATGCTATAACAAAAAAAAAACAAATTTGAGCTTTTTATGTCAAAAAACGACTAACTTAGAACGTTTTCACCGAAATTTTGCTACATTTTTTTTCTGTGTTTTAGTTTCTATCAGCTGCAGATTTTCTTGGCTTCGAATTTGTTTAGGTTATATGGACTAAATGAAGTTTACTGTGAACCACAGGGTTGTATCCTGACCCCTCTTACTTCGAAATTTACATGAAAGTTTTTTGCTGTCAATGTTTGGAAATTTTTAGAGATGAGTCTTTTGTTCCATATTTTTAATATCTTTGTAGTAGGATGATGTTCTATTAGATTTCTTGTTAATTCCTCGAGTTGTTAAGAGTAATTGTCTTAAAGTAAAATAATTATTAGATTATAGTTGTAGTTTACGATCCGAGTGCGTTTTTGTAATTAAATTTGAAGGCAGATTAATTGTCCTTGAATCGAAATGATGTCGTCCATCAGAATCCGGAATGCAAGTTGAACATGTGCATAAATTCGCAAGGTTTCCACTCCAGAAAGCTTAGCAAAAGTACAAAATTAGCGAAACAGCTAATTTCAACTGAACTAGAAATCTCCATTGCCGTCTAACCTGCTGCCACCGCCGTCGCATCAAAAAAACGCCCCAGCCACCGACCGTCTCTTGACTTTTCATCTGCTCTCGAAGTGGCATTGCATTGACATCAGTTTAAGGACGCTGGGCGTCTCCCAAACGGGTCCGGTGGCGGCACTACAGCGTCGGCGTCTACAAAAATCGAACATCTATACTTGTAGTGCGCAAGAAGTCGGGTAGTATAGGGTCGAGAGGTCAGAGGTCAAAGTGGAGCGAGGGGGGTCACCACCGATCAGCGGGGACGAGTGGAGTTTTTTACGATATCCAACCCAGTTCGATATCGAATCTGCCCCCACTGGCGGCGGCGGCGGCTGCGACGGAGGTGTATATAGGAGTATATAGGGGATGCGGAACCGATTGGTTCGCGCTCGGTTCAAACTGATCGAAAATATGAGTTTCCGATTGATTCTGGGCGGCGCCAATATCAAGGATGCTCTTTTTATCTTTTAGGTTTTGGTCACTCCCCAATGCGATTTTTTACTCACTCTTTATATTAACTTCCATAGTACGAAGTTGAAAAAGTTTAAAACGAGCGTCAATATTTCAGAAATTCTATACAATAAATAATTTTGACGTTTGTAGCTTGTAGAACAAAGTCAACTTTCGAAACAAGTAAAAATTTTTGTGTACTTAAAAAAATTCCATCTCTTATAGTTTCTTCTATAGATGCGTTAGGATGTTAAAACTTACTGTACAATGTTAGATAAACTTCACTGTAACGTAAAATCCAAATTTGACATATCTAAAGAGAAAAACAAATGAATAAAGGGAGTAATTTCAAGTTCTCTCACTTTTTCGACTCCTTGCAGTGAGTTTGAGGTTCGGTAATATCGAAACTAGCCACAATAAAAAGCTAAAATTTTCATTGGCATGTTGGGTAACCTTCACTGTAACAATAAATCCAAATTTGACATTTCTACAGTGAAAAACAAATGAATAAATGAAGTAATTTCAAGGTATCTCACTTTTTTCGACTCCTTGCAGTGAGTTTGAGGTTCTGTAATATCGAAACTAGTCACCATGAAAAGCTAAAATTTTCTTTGTCATGTTGGGTAACCTTCACTATAACAAAAAAATTAAATTTGACATTTCTAAAGAGAAAAACAAATGAATAAATGAAGTAATTTCAAGGTCCCTCACTTTTTTCGACTCCTTGCAGTGAGTTTGAGGATCTATAACATCGAAACTAGTCGCAATGAAAAGCCAAAATTTTCTTTGTCATGCTGGGTAACCTTCACTGTAACAAAAAAAAAACAAATTTGACATTTCTAGAGAGAAAAACAAATGAATAAATGAAGTAATTTCAAGGTCTCTCACTTTTTTCGACTCCTTACAGTGAATTTGAGGTTCTATAACATAAACTACTCACAATGAATTTTTAAAATTTTCTCTGGCATGCTGAGTAACCCTCACTGTAATAATAAATCCATATTTGACGTTTATAGATATAAAAACAAATGAGTTGAGATGATTTTCCGAAAGTTGCGACATTTTTTGAAGCATTGTAGACTACTTGACGCCTTATAAAATCGAAACTAGGTAAAGTGATAGACTAAAATTTTCTATGTATTGTTAGGAAACCTTCACTCTACAGAAAAAACCTAGTTTGAGATTTCTAGAAAGAAAAACAAATGAGTTGAGATGATTTTCCGAAAGTTGCGACATTTTTTGAAGCATTGTAGACTACTTGACGCCTTATAAAATCGAAACTAGGTAAAATGATAAACTAAAATTTTCTGTGTATTGTTAGGCAACCTTCACTCTACAGAAAAAACCTAGTTTGACATTTCTAGAAAGAAAAACAAATGAGTTGAGATGATTTTCCGAAAGTTGCGACATTTTTTGAAGCATTGTAGACTACTTGACGCCTTATAAAATCGAAACTAGGTAAAATGATAAACTAAAATTTTCTGTGTATTGTTAGGCAACCTTCACTCTACAGAAAAATCCTAGTTTGACATTTCTGTAAAAAGAAACAAATGAGTTGAGATGATTTTCTGAAAGTTGCGACATTTTTTGAAGCATTGTAGACTACTTGACGCGTTATAAAATCGAAACTAGGTAAAATGATAAACTAAAATTTTCTGTGTATTGTTAGGAAACCTTCACTCTACAGAAAAAACCTAGTTTGACATTTCTAGAAAAAAAAACAAATGAGTTGAGATGATTTTCCGAAAGTTGCGACATTTTTTGAAGCATTGTAGACTACTTGACGCCTTATAAAATCGAAACTAGGTAAAATGATAAACTAAAATTTTCTGTGTATTGTTAGACAATCTTCACTCTACAGAAAAATCCTAGTTTGACATTTCTAGAAAGAAAAACAAATGAGTTGAGATGATTTTCCGATAGTTGCGACATTTTTTGAAGCATTGTAGACTACTTGACGCGTTATAAAATCGAAACTAGGTAAAATGATAAACTAAAATTTTCTGTGTATTGTTAGGCAACCTTCACTCTACAGAAAAATCCTAGTTTGACATTTCTAGAAAGAAAAACAAATGAGTTAAAGGGCTTTGTTTCGAGTTTGCACATTTTGAAGTCCTTGCACTAGATTTTATGTCCTATAATTCTACTAGGAGGTTAAAATTGACCCTTGCAACCCACCACAACTTCTCGCTTACTTAATCAAATTCATTTCAAGATGGCTGTTTTTCCAGTTTCGCTTGATTGGTTCATGGAAAACCATTCCCTTCAATCTATTCCCACTTGGGAAAAAATGAAAGAAACAAAAAGGAAAAATGGTATTATTTCCGTAGGAACAATAAATCTTGGGGCTGTATACATTTCGGGGCCAGATAAATTCACACATATACACGAAAATAAAAATACATATAATTTATTTAAGTTTACAGAGGCGACAACGAGCGACGAATTTAAGAAAAGCTATCATCTTAAGTACGGATATATTTCATATCACAGCATTAGGGGAAGAGATCGCGCGGAAAATACCGAGTAAAAATATTGCGTGTCTGCCTAATACACGAATAACTAACAATAATTTACTACTTGTAAACTGTAAACGACACACACACACACACACACCGGTTCGAAGTTTTCGGTGGGGTAAAACTAAAACCGTTGGGAAACCATGATGCAAATTTTTTACCCATCGAAGACATCGATAAATTTTAATTAGTTATCCGAACACCCAGCTGGTTCAAGGCTTAAGGGTCTAAGGACAATTTCGGTACCATCTGGTTATCGAAAAATCACATTTAATGCATTTCGCCAATTAACATATAACTACTATATCCTAAAGAAAGGTCCTATCTACCTAGACCTAGCCAGTTAGACACTACATCGATTTGCATATTTGTGCATATGCTTACAGTGAAATCAAAGGGGTGTAATTCGGTTCGTTATTGTTTGGGTCGTTGGGATTGGGAACTAGACGTATAATTGATATGCAACTAGATCACCTTGGCTATGATGTCGCGAAATTAATAATAAGGGTGCAACTATTCTAATTTTTAATTATATGCATGTGTCATGTATATAAGTAGGCTTTGTGTATTGATTTCAAGGGCTAAATAAACCAGTTTTGGTGAGAAAGTATTTAGTGTGTGAACTAGCAACCATCAATTAGATTCGTTAAATTTGGGTGTTCCACAAGGTGTGAAAGTTTACAATCGTGATATCTGTAAAAATCTCAAATCTACTTGGATAACAGACCTGAACACTGCGCCGAACAGAACAGAACAACGAACCGAACATCATACAAAGTTTTTGTGAATTTATTATGATTTGTGCCATTTCTAGTAATGTTCGGTTCGTCGTTCGGCGGAATGTTCAGGTCTGTACAAAGCTTTAAAAATAAACAAACTGTTTTATATTTCCCAAAAATTTAGAACTTTTATATTCTTAAGCTTCGTACGGACCTGAACATTGCGCCGAACCGAACAGAACAACGAACTGATCATACAAAGTTGAGATTTATTTTAGTGGATTTTTTATAATTTGTGCGATTTCCAGTAATGTTCGGTTCGTTGTTCTGTTCGTCGTTCGGTGAAAAGTACAGACCTGAACATTGCGCCGAACCGAACATCATACAAAGTTGAGATTGGATTTAAGTGGATTTTTTATAATTTGTGCGATTCCCAGTAATGTTCGGTTCGTTGTTCTGTTCGTCGTTCGGCGGAATGTTCAGGTCTGTACGTAGCTTTAAAAATAAACAAACTGTGTTATATTTTTTAAAATTTAGAACAATTTTTATATTCTCAAGCTTCGTACAGACCTGAACATTGCGCCGAACCAAACAGAACAACGAACCGAACACCATACAAAGTTGAAAACGAACAATGGTTCGTGTAATTTTGTTATAGTTTGTGCTGTTCCCACAGTTACTTGAAAAAATCCGCATCAGATTTTGATATAATAAAAAAAATACATTTCCCAGAAACAAATAAATACCAACTCGATTACTTGTCATTAATATTTAACGTTGTTCGTTTGTTTTTAGAGCGTCCTCCGAAGAAGCATGTTCCATATCTGCAGCTACAATTTTTTCGCTGTTGTTTATCCAAGCAGAATGGGATGTTGGGGGTGGGGGGTTCGGTAGATGGAATCCGATGCAGTTATTAAAAGAAATTGCGGATATTACGCGGGCGCGTTGTCGTCAATTTGGTGTATATGTGGTGCGCGCTCGACGGGGCCGCCACCTCCACCAAGCAAATACGGTTTTGTAATATTTTTAGTGCAATCAGATTCTAGGCTATAAATTTTAGAGCAATTTAATCAAAAATTGTAACGGTACAGAGATATTTCCAAGTCGTTTCATTTGGAGTCGCAATATTCCATTATCATACATTACTTAAACTCAATCTAAACACATAAATATTCGAGGAGGTTTCACGACAAATCTGTACAACGAATAATTGGACGGTTGTCTGTGTGTGTGTTGGTGATGGTGGTTTTGGGATGGTTTGGTTTTTTTCCAAGGGGAATTACGTTCGATTTTTATTGTTTCTAATGATAATAATTTTTTTATCTAACCTCGTATAATATACGGGGTTAGACCAACAAAAAATCATCGAGTGGAATATATTTAGATACTAAAATCTCGAAATTCGACTTAAGAAAATAAAATGATTATTGTATAGTTATGTTTTAAAATATAAGGGGATTAGTCAATAAAATATGTAACCTAACCTCACACAATTTTATATTTTTCTATATAACCTAAAAATATTTAGGTATCGTTAACTTTAATTTCATTTAGGATCTGATATAAAGCTTAGTCGACTTAGCTGTAGTTTTGGTTTAAGTTTAAGTTTAAATGGATTTTTTAGATCCTGTATTTTAGATCTAACCTCGTATAATATACGGGGACTAGTTAAAAATTTTATTAATAACTAAATAAAATGAAATTTTTTGTGGAAATTTGTACTTTAGATAGAAATATTTCATTATATTAAAAACAATTACCCCGAACAAAGCACTCTAGATTGAAAACAGGTTAATTGAGCAACATTGTGAAACATTCGGTCTGTGCGAAGGTGACAAAGTGTGCCGTGTGTGCTTCAATAATGTAGATATTAATTCGTTGGAGCATAATTTTAATAAATTGGGTCGCAATAATATACACTAGCACTAAATTATTGTTATGCGGTGATGATCTACTCGTACCTGCATGGAAAACTGCCAAAAGCGATTTTGTTGTGTTTTTTCTAAAATGCGACAACGACGCCAAAATACACGGAAGCCCAATCATTTAACAGATTTTAGATCATCTACAATATGGGATTTGGAACAAAGATTTATCGGTTTGGAGCAATTATTTTTAGATGTGTTGGTGTTGGTGTGTGTGTGTGTGTGTGCATTTTATATACTTACCGGCGTTTTATTGGAAAATGTATTTTTGGATACAAAACTGCTATTTGTTTTGTCTATTTCATTCAATTTTACTGCCTCGCTGAGATATGTGTGTTTTGTGGTCGTCGATATAAACGAATAAAAATTACTCGAGTACATTTTTGTTTTAATTAGTTGTGATGTGAGTCAATCAAATCAAAATATCAAGATATTTATCAACAACTAACATTTTACGTAATTAACTGTAGACTAAACCTAATAAATCAAGATAAGAACCTTGAACACAACTATAGTTGGTATATCTAAAATTTTATGTAATTTGTATATAAAACTGAATTAATTTTACGCCCAATGTTCTTGGAAACTAATTTTACGGCTAGTAAATTGTCTCGGAAGAATTTGCGGGGGTCAAAGTTGGAGCCTTGTGGAACTGGAAATGAAAACAAGTTTAAAAGATGGAAAAAACCACAAACTTCATGAAATTTTTTAAGTAGTCCCCGTATATTAAAATATTCTAAGGGCTAGTTTTTGAGTAGATTTAATCAGCTGCAGTTTTTGACACAGTTATACAAGAACGCCGAAACTTACTGCATATAATAGAGGAAACTAAACTATTATGAAAAATTTTTTTTGGTTTTTAGGAGCCCGAAAAACAAAAGAATTATGGAAGAGCTTCGAAATTTTGTTAAATATTTCTAGTGTCTAAATACATTTGACAAGCTACAGTTTCTAATACAGTCATAAAAGGACCATGAAACTAGCTGCATATTTTAGACAGTATACTGTTTTAAAAAAAAATCCAAATTTGACTTTTATAACCCGAAAAACAAATGAATTATAGAAGAGATTTGAAATTTTGTAAATATTTCTAGTGTCTAAATACATTTGACAAGCTACAGTTTCTAATACAGTCATAAAAGGACCATGAAACTAGCTGCATATTTTAGAGGGCAGTAAACTGTTTTAAAAAAAAATCCAAATTTGACTTTTGGAACCCGAAAAACAAATGAATTATGGAAGAGCTTCGAAATTTTGTAAATATTTCTAGTGTCTAAATACATTTGACAAGCTACAGTTTCTAATACAGTCATAAAAGTACCATGAAACTAGCTGCATATTTTAGACAGTAAACTGTTTTTAAAAAAAATCCAAATTTGACTTTTGGAGCCTGAAAAACAAATTAATTATAGAAGAGCTTCGAAATTTTGTAAATATTTCTAGTGTCTAAATACATTTGACAAGCTACAGTTTCTAATACAGTCATAAAAGGACCATGAAACTAGCTGCATATTTTAGACAGTATACTGTTTTAAAAAAAAATCCAAATTTGACTTTTATAGCCCGAAAAACAAATGAATTATAGAAGAGATTTGAAATTTTGTAAATATTTCTAGTGTCTAAATACATTTGACAAGCTACAGTTTCTAATACAGTCATAAAAGTACCATGAAACTAGCTGCATATTTTAGACAGTAAACTGTTTTTAAAAAAAATCCAAATTTGACTTTTGGAACCCGAAAAACAAATGAATTATGGAAGAGCTTTGAAATTTTGTAAATATTTCTAGTGTCTAAATACATTTGACAAGCTACAGTTTCTAATACAGTCATAAAAGTACCATGAAACTAGCTGCATATTTTAGACAGTAAACTGTTTTTAAAAAAAATCCAAATTTGACTTTTGGAACCCGAAAAACAAATGAATTATGGAAGAGCTTCGAAATTTTGTAAATATTTCTAGTGTCTAAATACATTTGACAAGCTACAGTTTCTAATACAGTCATAAAAGTACCATGAAACTAGCTGCATATTTTAGACAGTAAACTGTTTTTAAAAAAAATCCAAATTTGACTTTTGGAGCCTGAAAAACAAATTAATTATAGAAGAGCTTCGAAATTTTGTAAATATTTCTAGTGTCTAAATACATTTGACAAGCTACAGTTTCTAATACAGTCATAAAAGGACCATGAAACTAGCTGCATATTTTAGACAGTATACTGTTTTAAAAAAAAATCCAAATTTGACTTTTATAGCCCGAAAAACAAATGAATTATAGAAGAGATTTGAAATTTTGTAAATATTTCTAGTGTCTAAATACATTTGACAAACTACAGTTTCTAATACAGTCATAAAAGTACCATGAAACTAGCTGCATATTTTAGACAGTAAACTGTTTTTTAAAAAAATCCAAATTTGACTTTTGGAACCCGAAAAACAAATGAATTATGGAAGAGCTTTGAAATTTTGTAAATATTTCTAGTGTCTAAAGACATTTGACAAGCTACAGTTTCTAATACAGGCATAAAAGGACCATGAAACTAGCTGCATATTTTAGAGGGCAGTAAACTGTTATAAAAAAAACCAAATTTGAATTTTAAATACCGAAAAACAAATGAATTATGGAAGAACTCCGAAATTTTGTTAAATCTTTCTAGTGTCTAAATATATTTGACAAGCTACAGTTTCTAATACAGTCATAAAAAGACCATGAAACTAGCTGCATATTTTAGACAGTAAACTGTTTTTAAAAAAAATCCAAATTTGACTTTTGGAACCCGAAAAACAAATGAATTATGGAAGAGCTTTGAAATTTTGTAAATATTTCTAGTGTCTAAATACATTTGACAAGCTACAGTTTCTAATACAGTCATAAAAGGACCATGAAACTAGCTGCATATTTTAGACAGTAAACTGTTTTTAAAAAAAATCCAAATTTGACTTTTGGAACCCGAAAAACAAATGAATTATGGAAGAGCTTTGAAATTTTGTAAATATTTCTAGTGTCTAAATACATTTGACAAGCTACAGTTTCTAATACAGTCATAAAAGTACCATGAAACTAGCTGCATATTTTAGACAGTAAACTGTTTTTAAAAAAAATCCAAATTTGACTTTTGGAACCCGAAAAACAAATGAATTATGGAAGAGCTTTGAAATTTTGTAAATATTTCTAGTGTCTAAATACATTTGACAAGCTACAGTTTCTAATACAGTCATAAAAGTACCATGAAACTAGCTGCATATTTTAGACAGTAAACTGTTTTTAAAAAAAATCCAAATTTGACTTTTGGAACCCGAAAAACAAATGAATTATGGAAGAGCTTTGAAATTTTGTAAATATTTCTAGTGTCTAAAGACATTTGACAAGCTACAGTTTCTAATACAGGCATAAAAGGACCATGAAACTAGCTGCATATTTTAGAGGGCAGTAAACTGTTATAAAAAAAACCAAATTTGAATTTTAAATACCGAAAAACAAATGAATTATGGAAGAACTCCGAAATTTTGTTAAATCTTTCTAGTGTCTAAATATATTTGACAAGCTACAGTTTCTAATACAGTCATAAAAAGACCATGAAACTAGCTGCATATTTTAGACAGTAAACTGTTTTTAAAAAAATCCAAATTTGACTTTTGGAGCCTGAAAAACAAATGAATTATAGAAGAGATTTGAAATTTTGTAAATATTTCTAGTGTCTAAAGACATTTGACAAGCTACAGTTTCTAATACAGGCATAAAAGTACCATGAAACTAGCTGCATATTTTAGAGGGCAGTAAACTGTTTTTTAAAAAAATCCAAATTTGACTTTTGGAACCCGAAAAACAAATGAATTATGGAAGCTTCGAAATTTTGTAAATATTTCTGAATATACTTGATAATAATCTGTAATATTTCAATGATGTTAATTATCCCTACCCCTCCGAGATTATAGACTACAGTAAAAAAATCCTTTACGCACCTTCCCTCTTCTTCTTCCCCCATCCCCCGAAAAGGTGTTAATTGCCGCGCTTTCGCAGAATTTAATTGACAGTCGGTAATAGGTTATAATAAACCATTTAACACTCTGTTGAAAACAAAAACAGCCTCCTCTCTCCAACACAATTTATAATCAAGGCGCACACAAATAATTACAGGAAATTATTACACCATAATTTCAAATTTTCCAGTAAATCATCGATTTTACTAAAGGTGTGTTTGTGTATCAGAGGTTAATTTGTCCCTTATATATTATATCTTGGGTGCCTTCCGGTGTGTGAGAGAGTGTTCATTGTAGTATACCTACGCGTATCCTTCTCACCCCCTCTTCGTCTTGTCCTTGTCTACGGCCCTTCAACGTAAACGGAAATGTGCTTATATTGGAATCCTTTAGCTCTGTATTGTCCCATAGATTTATTAGGTAATTACCAAACTAAATTATTGCAAATCAACTGAGCTACGGTATTGAATTAAGCGCCAGTAGCACACTAGATTAATTCGTTTAAAGGAGCTGGTGGGTTGGCAGCGACGATGGTGTCCAATTGGTGAATTACTCTGAAGGTAGTTTTTCTACCAGATTAATTCAGTGAAGTTTTTATTTTAAATTTTTTAACCGTTCCTCATTTCTAGTATTAAATTTTTCATCACTGGTGCGTTGCAGTAATTTTTCGTTGTTTTGTTTGAATTATTATATAAATATATCTACGTACAGTAGGCTTGTTGTTCCAGATATGTCATCACGTTTACAAAGAATAAGAGGGACAAGTGAACTCGAGTGGCACAGCTCTCTTGATGTGCGCGCTCCAGACAATTGAAGAGTTCTCGGCCCTCTATCTATCTATACCTACATACAAGCAAGCAAACCAGATGAAGTGTGTTCTAATGAGCAACGCTCCAGGGCCTTCTTGTAATAATCACAATCACAATAAAAACAATAATACACGAATCGTGGCTCATCGACAATTTTAATGATTACAAAACAATTAGTTGACGGCGGTGAAATTTGTTTGTGGTCCGAGAGGGCTGTGCGCTAAACGGACCTTATATTGTCCATTTATTTAGACAGTGACCAGTGTACAAACATTTTTGCAATAAAACTAACTGAACTGGAAAATTAAATTTCGTAAATGTTCCACGCACATTAGTTTTTGTTCCTGTTTAGTTTGCTTGTCGCCATTAACTGTTTAGGATGATGGCAAATTAGAGAGGGCGCACTGGTCTATACTCGAAAAAAAAAACCGCTTGCAACTAAAAACTATCAAGATGGCTGGAAAAGTCAAGGTCACTCTTTAGCTCGCAGGCGGCTGTGGTGGTGTCGTCGACGACGAAATCTTTCCGATTATTATCTGAACCTAATTCTAATTTAGTCGAATCCGTGACACACAGTAAGCTATTTCGAGATCCATGACAAACACCTCATCGCGATCTCGCTCTGGCAAACTTGAAAACATTTTATAGATTTCCCTCAGGTATGCACGTCCATCTCACTTCCACCCACACAAAACCCCCCCTGGTGGTAACCACGTGAAGTTCGATGAGTGTGATGTTGGATGATTTGCGAGTGCGGGTGCTCTGAAACATGTGACTGTCTGATATTAATTGAGCATACCTCCGATATTGGGTATTGCCAAGTTGGCTTTGACTGTTGTTTCTTTGTCAGTTTGTTGTATTTGATGGTTTGATTTTTTTGGGTGAAGGGGGGAGAGGAGAGGGCATGGTCTAAGAGTCGTCGTGGCGTTTTACTGCAAAATAAATTAAAATTAGATTTTGAAGTATGATGGGGGGCGAGTTTATATTACCAGGATAGTTAATTTCACTCGTGTGTGTCACTGAAATTGTGCATAATATAACATAAAATGATTGTAAATTTTCTTTAATTAACCATATTTCATTCGGAGTGATTAGAGAATAATTTACTGTAATAACGATATAATATTTTGCATATGACGAAGTATTTCCTTCAATACTAATTTTAATCACAACACGTCACAATTTATAACAAATTTCCACTTATATTTACCGCAATTTTAAGACTAATCTCTTCTCCCAGATTTTTTTCAGCTGGTAGTCATGGTTTTTCAACTAGTCCACTGATTTTCAAATTATAGTCATTAAGTCAAGTAGTGTACCCAAAAAAAGTAAATGATCTTTTTGTCTAGTGGAAAAAAGTTTATATACCATAAATTTTACGAATGTCATACAGAATTTCATGTAGTTTCAGCTGGTAGTCATGGTTTTTCAACTAGTCCACTGATTTTCAAGTTATAGTCATTAAGTCAAGTAGTGTAATAAAAAAAAAGTTATTGATCTTTTTGTGTAGTGGAAAATAGTTTATATACCATAAATTTTATGAATGTCATACAGAATTTCTTGTAGTTTCAGCTGGTAGTCACGGTTTTTCAACTAGTCCACTGATTTTCAAGTTATAGTCATTAAGTCAAGTAGTGTAATAAAAAAAAGTTATTGATCTTTTTGTGTAGTGGAAAATAGTTTATATACCATAAATTTTATGAATGTCATACAGAATTTCTTGTAGTTTCAGCTGGTAGTCACGGTTTTTCAACTAGTCCACTGATTTTCAAGTTATAGTCATTAAGTCAAGTAGTGTAATAAAAAAAAGTTATTGATCTTTTTGTGTAGTGGAAAATAGTTTATATACCATAAATTTTATGAATGTCATACAGAATTTCTTGTAGTTTCAGCTGGTAGTCATGATTTTTCAACTAGTCCAGTGGTTTTCAGGTTATAAGTCATTAAGTCAAGTAGTGTTCCAAAAAAAAAAGTAAATGATCTTTTTGTATAGTGGAAAAAACTTTTTATACCATAAGTTTCATGAATGGCATCTAGAATCTAGAATTTCATGTACTTTTAGCTGGTAGTCATGGTTTTTCAACTAGTCTACCGATTTTCAAATTATAGTCATTAAGTCAAGTAATGTTCCAAAAAAAAATGTAAATGATCTTTTTGTATAATGTAAAAAACTTTATATACCATAAGTTTCATGAATGTCATCTAGAATCTAGAATTTCATGTACTTTCAGTTGGTAGTCATGGTTTTTCAACTAGTCCATTGGTTTTCAAGTTATAAGTCATTAAGTCAAGCAGTGTAACAAAAAAAAAGGTAAATGATCTTTTTGTATAGTGGAAAAAAACTTTATGTCATAAGTTTCATGAATGTCATCTAGAATCTAGAATTTCATGTACTTTCAGCTGGTAGTCATGGTTTTTCAACTAGTCCATTGGTTTTCAAGTTATAAGTCATTAAGTCAAGCAGTGTACCAAAATCTATAGGATTGATCAATAAAATTTTACATATTATTTATGCAAACATCACTTCCGCCTCAGTTGCACTTGATTTGTGTACTTCAAAAATCAGTTGTTTAAGCATTCCACCGCCAACTGTAAATATTTTTGCTCTTGCCACTATAACATAATTTTTTTCCTTTTTAGTAAATAGTTTCCATATATACAGTGTATTATAATTACAATAAAAGCCACAGTCCATAAACGAACATAATATAGCTAAAACAAATAAGGGTTTTAGAGTTTGAAATTAATTATTTAACACTTGAACTACGCGCGCCCGCCCAGTTTGTTATTGTGAATTGACCAATGGGTCTCTACTCCTTATTCAACATTGTGTTTTGGAGGCAATTGAACAATGCTTACGTATTATTCTCCTACTGTGTCAACATTTTTGTTCAAATAGCTACGCAGAAATGAATTTTTGATTAAGCTCTTTCTGTGTGTGAGCGAAAACTTCTTCTAGTTGTTTTATTTTTATGACTATGGTAACTCTCTTTGACCTTTTGCTGATGTTGTTGGATATAATATAATAATAATTTTGTAATTTTATTTCCTGTGCTATCATATAATTACCAGAAAATTGTTATTGATATTATTCTATTGACAATACACCGTCCTTGCCAAATTTATTAACTATAAACAAATAATTATTTCCTGTTTAGACCAGAATTTATTATCGATGACAATATTTTGATCATTTCCAAATCGTATATGTATAGAATGGTAAGGGCAAAATGTTTGTCCCCAGGACCCCAGGGGTAATATGGTGGTGCTGGACAATAAATAAACAACTTGTCGGTGATAAATCCACAAGTGACAGTGCCTCGACTCCCGGTCACAAAACTAAATTCCAGCCAGCAATAGTTCATTTACTACACAGTGTACACCCGAGCTATTACCCCACTAATTGAGAATTGCATTAAGACCGTAAATTTCAAAAGTCGCCACTTCTGTCTATTGTTCTGGTGGTGGTGGTGGTGGTGGTAGCGTCCCTCTTCCTCCCTCATGGTGGTGCAGTTCGCGGAAACAAGTATCGAGTTGGGGGACCGCGCGCCTGGATCTATTATTATTGTCACGCGGAAGGAAAAAATACGAAAAAAGCATTCTATCACTAACAGTCACTAAATCCAGTTACACTAAAAAAATTACATAATTATACGAGAATGATTTAAATTTAATAAAATGTATACGATTCATAAAAAAGTCGCTAGATGATTGAAAGTTGAGATAAGATCACTAGGATAAAGTAATATCACTAAATCCTAAGTTACCGAATTAAAGAATGTCACTAGAAGAAATGATCAAAAATTCTTAAACTGAAATTTCTAAGGAAAGTTTCTAAAAAACTAGAAATTTGAAATAAAATCACTAAACTAATGTCAGTATTGTCACTAATTACTAAGCTAATATTCACTAGAGATCACTAACGTAAATCTTAAAAAAAGTGTGTGAAACTGAACTAAAACTCTAGAAAAGTTACTACAAATAGTGAAATTTTATAAGATTACTAAATTAATATCACTAAATACTAAATTATAAATAAATGTCACTAAATCCTAAGTTATCACTCCGATATGAACATTGTGAATTAGAAGTGATGTGGATTCATCAAAAGTCCAGCAGGAAGTTACTACTAGCTTAAAATTAGGTCAATGATGGGGACTAACTTGATACTAAGACAGTATTAGTTTCTAGTGAATATCACTAAATCCTAAGTTACCGAATTAAAGAATGTCACTAGAAGAAATGATTAAAAATTCCTAAACTGAAATTTCTAAGGAAAATTTCTAAAAAAACTAGAAATTTGTAATAAAATCACTAAACTAATGTCAGTAATATCACTAAATACTAAGCTAATATTCACTAGAGATCACTAACGTAAATTCTAAAAAAGAAAGTAATGAAACTGAACTTAAACTCTAGAAAAGTTACTACAAATAGTGAAATTTTATAAAGTTACTACATTAATATCACTAAATTATAATTAAATGTCACTAAATCCTAAGTTATCACTTCGATATGAACATTGTGAATTAGAAGTGATGTGGATTCATTAAAAATCCACCAGGAAGTTACTACTAGCTTAAAATTAGGTCAATGATGGGGACTAACTTGAAAATAAGAGAGTATTAGTTTCTAGAGAATATCACTAAATCCTAAGTTACCGAATTAAAGAATGTCACTAGATGATTGATCAAAAATTCCTAAACTGAAATTTCTAAGGAAAATTTCTAAAAAACTAGAAATTTGATATAAAATCACTAAACTAATGTCAGTATTGTCACTAAATACTAAGCTAATATTCACTAGAGATCACTAACGTAAATCCAAAAAAAAAAGTGTGTGAAACTGAACTAAAACTCTAGAAAAGTTACTACAAATAGTGAAATTTTATAAAGTTACTACATTAATATCACTAAATTATAAATAAATGTCACTAAATCCTAAGTTATCACTTCGATATGAACATTGTGAATTAGAAGTGATGTGGATTCATTAAAAATCCACCAGGAAGTTACTACTAGCTTAAAATTAAGTCAATGATGGGGAATAACTTGAAACTAAGACAGTATTAGTTTCTAGTGACTATCACTAAATCCTAAATACGGCATATGATTAAGTTTATTTAGGTACATTTTCTCGTAGAATGTTTTATTTTTAGTGTAAGTTTCCCTTGAAATTCAGCATCAGATTTTCTCTCACACCCCGATAAAGCAATAAGCAATAAATATGGACCAAACAAACATAGCGAACATAATTCTCCGTTTGTGAGCAGTAAAAATGCTCCCCACAGTAATTAAGAAATGTATTTAAAAAATGAACAGATAGGAGAAAAGTTGCAGCCATATATATTCTTTATACTTTATAGGAAATTGCCTTATGTTTCATTTCGTTTTCAGTTTGCACATGGAACAAACCCCAGTAGTGGCTCCTTGTTCAGTTGCTGGTTTTGACCATTGAGTTGGACAGAGAGCAAATGTGGGCACGTGCCACTTGAAATATCCAGACACACTCCTTATGTTCGCTTCTCTCTGATAATCCATACTTATTACGTGTTCTTACTCTTTTTCTTACATTCTGGGCTGATGATAAACGATAATTGGTTCGGTAAAACGATAGATCTGGAAAAAGCACAGATGGAAACTAACTTTATCCAGTTTGAATTAACGCCAGACTATAACGGAGCAAGGCGTTTCCTTAAAAAACACGAATTTAAGTTCAGATATAAACAAAAAAATTTTTTTTTATCGAAATTCTTTAAATGTTTAACAACTTATTGGACTGGACTTGTATAATATACCAGGACGGTTCAGAAAAACTTAATTTTTTCGTTCACTATTATGCAATTTTCCGAACTTTAGACTTAACTAAGCGTCCATAGCAAACTCTGATTAATCCCTCGAATAAGTTTGGGTTGACCAATCCAATTTAAATGCAGTGGATACATTTGCATGCAAACGTTGTTTCGTTATTAAATGACCTAAACTGGAAACAAATGATCTCATACTATATTCTGCCTTATATTGAATCGAAGCCCCAGCCTCTGTTTTGGGTGTAACATCACAATTTAATGTCCACTAATTTATTTAACTTTAATTCAGCTGGTTTACTACATTACATTTAAATAATTTCCATCGATTTATAAGCAACAAGACGCAAAGTCATAAAATGTTGACTTATTCGCGTAGGAAACGTGAGTTTCCTCAACAGTATCAATTATGGGAAGAGTGCATCTCGCATGTAAGGATGTTTTCTGCACAATTGTGCTTGCATCATCCAGATGTAACAATGCCATTTCTAATGAGTAGTTTTTTAATTGGACCAGACAATAATTGTCAAGTGTCAAACGGAATATACAAGTGTAGCAAGCGGCTCACATAATTTTTCCAACACAAATATAACCTGGATGGATTTGGCGGGAAAAGGAAACACGTTGCAAGATGGTGCAAGAAATTTGTCTTCAGGCTTCTGCTGAGAAATGGAGTCAAGTGTTGACAATAATTGTATGCGAGTACTTGTAATCTAGTCTACAGACTAAGGATCAAATTATTATATTTAAATTTCCCACCAAATATTATAAAGTTATTTATCCATCCGCCGAAACCCAAACTGAGGTCTTAATTTGTATCCAATGCAAGTGGCCTGGAAAACTTGGTGGACGCCTCTGGGTCCTCAATTAGTGGCGTCCAATCTAATGACTGGACGTACACACACACACAACTATAACAGAGAAAAGCAATTTACATTTCCCAGAAAAGGAATTCTTATGCTACCATGTTTGTAATTTCTATTTTAAAATCTACTAATGAATTTAAGTTTAGAATGTTATTAAATTTTGTATGTTATGTTGCTGCATGCATTCACACACACACACAAGGTTTGTTTTATACTTTTACCCAAATTAATTAATTATATCAAAGTGTACGGTTTTGCTTTAGAGTAAAGTTTTATCTGCAGTAATATCGAAGCTGTAAGTAAAGAAAAACAAATAGTTACAGAGCAAATCTTTGAGCAGATTAAAATAAAAATTTGCACTTCTTGAACCGTCCCTGTATATTATACGAGGCGTGCTCAATAAACAAATTTACTTCGCTAAAAGCATAAATTATTTTAACATCTCTAATTTCCTAACTATGAACACAATACAAAAAATCAAACTTGGTATATGTTAGTGGAATGTTTGGTTTATTTATAAGAAGAAAATTGATATTAATATATCGAAAAACAAGTGACTGGCGCTATTTTTTCGCAAATTATCAACTATTTTCAAAAAGTTTAGTATTTCTATGTCCTACAGTTAAGAAACTTGATTAAATGTAACTATGAAATTTTAATATAAACTGATGGAATGTTTGCTTTACTCAAAACACGAAATTTGACATTAATATCTCGAAAAACAAGTGAATGTCGTTGTTTTTCGCACCTTATCCACTTTTCTGTATGTTTCTATGTCTTACAGTTAAAAGAGTTGATTAAATATAACTAAGAAATTTTGGCATGAACTAGTGGAATGTCTGCTTTACTCAAAACACGAAATTTGACATTAATATCTCGAAAAACAAATGAATGGCAGTGTTTTTTGAACCTTATCCACTTTTCCCAAAAAATTTCTGTATGTTTCTATGTCCTACAGTTAAGAAACTTGATTAAATATAACTATGAAATTTTAGCATAAACTACTGAAATGTTTCCTTAACTTAAAACACGAAATTTGACATTAATATCTCGAAAAACAAATGAATGGCGGTGTTTTAACGCAACTAATCCATTTTTCCTAAAAAATTATCAGTATTTCTATGTCCTACAGTTAACAAACTTGATTATACGTAACTATGAAATTTTGATATAAATTAGTGGAGTGTTTGCTTTACTCAAAACACGAAATTCGACAATATTTTCTCGAGAAACAAGTGAATGGCGGTGTTTTTCGCACCTTATAAACTTTTTTCAAAAATAATCTGTATGTTTCTATGTCCTACAGTTAAGAAACTTGATTAAATGTAACTATGAAATTTTAGTATAAACTACTGGAATGTTTCCATTACTCAAAAGACGAAATTTGACAGTAATATCTCGAAAAACAAATGAATGGCGGTGTTTTAACGCAACTTATCCACTTTTCCCAAATAATTATCAGTATTTCTATGTCCTACAGTTAACAAACTTAATTAAATGTACCTATAAAATTTTGATATAAATTAGTGGAGTGTTTGCCTTACTCAAAATACGAAATTTGACAATATTATCTTGAAAAACAAATGAATGGCGGTGTTTTTCGCACCTTATAAACTTTTTCAAAAAATTTCGGTATGTTTCTATGTCCTACAGTTAAAAAACTTGATTACATGTAAGTATGAAATTTTGGCATAAACTAGTGAAATGTTCGTTTTATTCAAAACACGAAATTTGACATTATTATCTCGAAAAACAAATGAATGGCGGTGTTTTAACGCAACTTCTTAACTTTGCCTAAAAAATTATCAATATTTCTATGTCCTACAGTTAACAAACCTGATTATACGTAACTATGAAATTTTGATATAAATTAGTGGAATGTCTGCTTTACTCAAAACACGAAATTTGACAATACTGTCTCGAAAAACAAGTGAATGGCGGTGTTTTTCGAACCTTATAAACTTTTTTCAAAAATTTTCTGTATGTTTCTATGTCCTACAGTTAAGAAACTTGATTAAACGTAACAATAAAATTTAGGCAAAATCTAAAGGAATGCTTGCGTTAGTCAAAACTCAAAATTCGACATTGATATCTCAAAAAACAAAAGAAAAACACTGTTTTTCTAAACCTATAACTTTTTCTCAATTTTTTTAGACTTATAAAATCAAGTTTGTTGCTGTCACGATTGGATCTAAACAATTGAAAATTGAATAGACAATCATTCTACTATTTTAAAATATTTCCATGGCTCACTTTATAATATTAACATCCGTTGATTAAAAACCTGCAAGAAATTGTTCATGTGAACCGGAAATAATTTCTATTTCTGTTTGGTCGAAGACCTATAATCAATAGATGCATCGAACAGTTGTATTTTAATGGCTATTAAACTGTCTTTTAACCGAACGAAACGAAGAGTGCACCACACGCGCTCACCGGAAATGTCAGTAAGTATGTTCATCAATAGATATCGAGAACAGGTGCAGAAGAAGGTATTTATAAAAACGTTACGAGTCGAATAAATGGAGGGAAATAAAATAAAATGTTTGATTTATGAGAAGTTTGAATTTCCCGCGAATATTGTAGATGCGATTACGTCACGAGAGGCGTGTCCAGCTTGTGTGTGTGGTCCTTTAGATAGTAGACATCGACGTGGCTAGTTTATGAGCGTCTGCAAGCGTCGCCGTATCGATGATGGTTTGGTTTGGTTTGGTTGGATATTTATAAACGTATCGGCCCGCGTCTACTTCTACCTCGCACACACACAAAAGTTATTCATCACCCGCGCCGCAGTTGCAATATCTTCACAAACACCCACTTTATTTGTGTCCCGCCGCCGCCGATGCAGCAGATATGCGGGATTCTTGGCAAACACAGTCGCACACCACGGCTATTATCCAAGACAATAACATACACATGCACCTCCACAAAACATTAATAACCTGGACGGTATTCTTAGACACATCAAAACACAGCTAATTACCATGCCCATCTACTTAATCGAAATTTGCGTTTAGTATAAGGCGTCTATTCCTTAAAATGTGGAGGTATTTGGGTGGGAGGGGGCGTAAGATGGGGCAAATGCGGATTTTGTGTCCAAGTTTGCCCCTGGGTCGAGTAGCGAGAGTTGGAACTAGAAATATTTGGCGGGAAATTTAAAAATGTGGTTAGAAATGCCGCGAAAATATTGTAGAAATGTCGATTGAAGTCACGTGTGGTTAAACATGACTTTACAAATCTCAAATTTGGGATATTTTACGACAGGCGAAAATTTATTGTACGCAATTTTTGGAACAGTCCCTGTATAATCTACGAGTCCACACCAAAAAATCAAATCCTCACTTGATTTCGTGTCTATAATTTAAGCAAATCTGCATAATTTCCACACACAGTATATTCCTGCCCAATGCACAGCCTTCTGCAAATCAGCTTTAGTTTTACTGCTTCCGTCTTTCAACGTCGAAAATAAATCGACGAATTTGTGTCTTTATTAAAGCCGTTGGTTGTTATAATTAAAAACAAACTGAGTAGTCGCAATGTTGCACCTGCCAAACACTGTATCATGTTAGCAGTGGATAGTAATATACATGCACACATACACAGACACACGCACACACATACAACATGTATATATATCCCAATCTATCCCCGGTGTCTCGTCCAATCTACTCGCTTCTAATCAAAGATTTCTAAATTTACTTGATGATGATGATGTGTAGTTCAGGTGGGTAAATCTTGTTTCGCTTGTGCACTTTGTGCTAGCTACGTCCAAGTAATATTTTGATTTGATGATGTTAGGCTAATTTGTGGGGGTTAGTTGAGGTTAGATGCAGATTGCTCGTCACAGCATATGTGACACAACAAAATTACTTCATTTCTGTAAATCATACAGCAAAACGAAACTTTTTTCACTCCATTAATGGTCTGTCTCACTTGACGTCCACTGTAGCATAACCTTATGACTGCTCTAGTCATATCCTGTAATGGTTGAATGCCTTTATGGCATATACGTTAACCCTCCCCATCATTTAACACCGCTATACTACAGAGAAAGACAACACCAACAGGTGCATTTCTTAGTTTGTATTGTTTTAATTACGATATACAATTGATTCGAAGTACATGTCAGTTGTTTAAATGTAATTAATGGATAATTTATTAATTTATTCTGATATTGTTTCGAACCGAGCGTTAAAATTGCTGATAACGGACAGAGATAATATTATATAGAATTTCTGTAATTAGTTTTATATTCTTTGTGGATATGTGTGTGTTAAATTTGATGATGGGAGGCCAGTCAGCCAGCCAGCTCATCCATAAGAGTTCAATGAATTTAAAACAAACCTCGGTTAACCTCAACAGACGTTTTATTACGTCACATATGTTGTGACAGCTAAATATACTTGATAACTTGCGACGATTCTATACCTTAGTTTAGACCCAGCTACTGATTTGTGACTGAAACTAAACTGAAATCACTTGGCAGTCACCTGAACAAACTTATCATCCGTCTCACTGAAAATCCATAGAAAATTCCGAGTTATCCATTGGTTTACACGCTTTACATACTCTGAGCTACTGATTTGTGACTGAAACTAAACTAAAATCTCTTAGTAGTCTCTTGAGAAAACTAATCATCCATTAGACTGACAATCCATCAAGAATTCCAGGTTTTCTGTTGGTTTACACGCACTCCATACTCTGAGCTACTGATTTGTGACTGAAACTAAACTGAAATCACTTGGCAGTCACCTGAACAAACTTATCATCCGTCTCACTGAAAATCCATAGAAAATTCCGAGTTATCCATTGGTTTACACGCTTTACATACTCTGAGCTACTGATTTGTGACTGAAACTAAACTAAAATCTCTTAGTAGTCTCTTGAGAAAACTAATCATCCATTAGACTGACAATCCATCAAGAATTCCAGGTTTTCTGTTGGTTTACACGCACTCCATACTCTGAGCTACTGATTTGTGACTGAAACTAAACTGAAATCACTTGGCAGTCACCTGAACAAACTTATCATCCGTCTCACTGAAAATCCATAGAAAATTCCGAGTTATCCATTGGTTTACACGCTTTACATACTCTGAGCTACTGATTTGTGACTGAAACTAAACTAAAATCTCTTAGCAGTCTCTTGAGAAAACTAATCATCCATCAGGCTGACAATCCATCAAAAATTCCAGGTTTTCTGTTGGTTTACAAGCACTCCATACTCTGAGCTACTGATTTGTGACTGAAACTAAACTGAAATCACTTGGCAGTCACCTGAACAAACTTATCATCCGTCTCACTGAAAATCCATAGAAAATTCCGAGTTATCCATTGGTTTACACGCATTCCATACTCTGAGCTACTGATTTGTGACTGAAACTAAACTAAAATCTCTTAGTAGTCTCTTGAGAAAACTAATCATCCATTAGACTGACAATCCATCAAGAATTCCAGGTTTTCTGTTGGTTTACACGCACTCCATACTCTGAGCTACTGATTTGTGACTGAAACTAAACTGAAATCACTTGGCAGTCACCTGAACAAACTTATCATCCGTCTCACTGAAAATCCATAGAAAATTCCGAGTTATCCATTGGTTTACACGCTTTACATACTCTGAGCTACTGATTTGTGACTGAAACTAAACTAAAATCTCTTAGCAGTCTCTTGAGAAAACTAATCATCCATCAGGCTGACAATCCATTAAAAATTCCAGGTTTTCTGTTGGTTTATAGTTTATATCCAGCTACTGATTTTTGACTGAAACTAAACTAAAATCACTTAGCAGTCGCTGTGAAAAATAGCTTAAGTTTGAGATTTGATTAACAAATATATTAGATTTAGTATATTTTGTTATAGTTTGTAGTAAAAAAAAAACTTCTGGTTACATTTTTATTTAACCGATTGACCGATTGCCTCTTCGCCTCCACATCCACATTTATTTATCCAACAATATTCCGTTTTCGCGTTTCAAGTCTCTTACCTAGGCGTAAGACCACTTGCTTGTGGTCGTTTGAATGTTTGAGTAGCTCAAACTCGTGCTACCTTTGAATTTCCGTCAGCCAACCCAAACCGTCCCATCTCACTCTCATCCACTACACCAACCATCTAAACTAAAACGAGACAATACAATGAATGTGTGTGGCACGTTTCAAATGTAATTACCATCGCAGTGTCGGGGGCGATGTAGTTGTAAACGATTGTGTGGCCACAAACTGATGCTTTCAAAGTGTGAAGTGTGAAGTACTGATTGTTATACTTGTGGTTAATTTTCAGTTGTTCGTATAGTTTATTTTATTGTTGTTTTATTTGATGGGTAGAAAGAGAGGGATGGAGAGGCATCGGGGGGGCGAGGGGATGCTATCGAAAATATTGTCACGTTCTGACTGTGGTGAAGAAGTTTTATTATGACGCTTTGCGACATTTGTTTGGGTTTTCTAGTTGGATTTGAATTTTTCCTAAACTACGAGTAACTCTAACCTCAAAGTATCTTTTATTATTTTTTCACATATGCAAAATTAGTGATAGTTAAATTAATATCATCACACTGATCTTTAAATTTTATCTCCCTTTATCAGATTTATAACAATATTAGTAATAATCGAAATGAAATAAGAGGTTCGATATTTTAAAATTTGGTGACATTTCTTGTTATATCTCTAAATTATACCGCTTATATCTCTAAAGTGTGTAGAGATATGTACTGCAAACAACTTGAGGATTTTTTTAATCAAATTTTATCTCAGATTTATTATTAAAATGAAAATTGAAATAGTGAAATTAGGCGGTGTTTCTTAAAATATCTCTAAATTATATTATATCTCTAAAAATGTAAAGATAATACAAAAACTTCTTTAAATTTGATCTCAGATTTATAATTATAATAAAGAAATTAGGTTGAAATTGTGAAATTAGATGACATTTCTTGCTATATCTCTACATTATACCGCTTATATCTCCAAAATGTGTAGAGATATATATTGCAAGAACTCGAGGATTTTCATTTATTCAAATTTTATCTCAGAGTTATAATTATAATTAAAAAGGGAGATGAAATAGTGAAATTAGATGGCATTTTTAAAAATATCTCTAAATTGTATTATATCTCTAAAAATGTAGAGGTAATACAGAGAACTTCTTTAAATTTGATCTCAGATTTAGAAGTATATTAAAGAAATAATGTTGAAATTGTGAAATTAAGTGACATTTCTTGCTATATCTCTACATTATACCGCTTATATCTCCAAAATGTGTAGAGATATGTATTGCAAAGAACTCATTTATTCAAATTTTATCTCTGATCTATAATTATAATTAAAAAGGGAGACGAAATAGTAAAATTAGGAGGTATTTTTAAAAATATCTCTAAATTATATTATATCTCTAAAAATGTAGAAATAGTACAGCGAACTTCTTTAAATTTGATCTCAGATTTAGAAGTATAGCAAAGAAATAAAGTTGAGATTGTGAAATTAGGTGACATTTCTTGCTATATCTCTACATTATACCGCTTATATCTCCAAAATGTGTAGAGATATGTACTGAAAAAAACTCGAGGATTTTCATTTATTCAAATTTTATCTCAGATCTATAATTATAATTAAAAAGAAACATGAAATAGTGAAATTAGGAGGTATTTTTGAAAATATCTCTAAATTATATTATATCTCTAAAAATGTAGAGATTATAGAAAGAATTTCTTTAAATTTGATATCAGATTTATAATTATAATAAAGAAATTAGGTTGAAATTGTGAAATTAGTCGACATATCTTACAATATCTCTAATTTCTTGGTTATATCTCTAAAACTCGTGGAAATATTTTAATATAGTTTTTAACGATTCGTATCTATGTTATTTACTAAGAATATATAAAAAATAGTTTTGATGGCTTATTGACTTTGAAATCGGCGAAGTAGTTGAATTTTTTTGCCCAACTACAACGAAACAAACTTTGTGAGTGAGTTAATGGCGTTTCTCTGTAAACACCAATTAAAGTGCAGTAGTACAATAGTATAAACGCTGGCAAAAAGGGAATAACGCGCTTATAATTATTATTGTATTATTAAGATGATTCGTAAAACGTCCATATGCCGGATTGTTATGGCCCTCAGCGCGCAACCAATACAACAACAAACTTTTCCCATCAAAACCAAAAACTCGCAATATTTATTTAAGAATTAATCATAATAAGCAGTGGTAGAGACAAGGATGGGGATATAGTGGGTTTTCCTCCGCCGCCTCCCAATTATCTTTAATAATAAAATAATTTATTCGTGTTTACAAGTAATATTAACACGCAAGTCATCGATATATCTGTCGAAAAAAAAATTGCCAAGGGAACACACGCGGACATAAGGGTTCACAATGTTGGTAATTAATTTAACAACCACCCCTCAAGGTATTGCTGGAGAGAGGGAGAGAGAGACGGGGCCCCTCGGTCCCTCTGAATTCAGATCTAGCCGTTAGATTATCGCGACATGGGATCTCCAAATGTTAAAAATTGGACAACTGTCGGGCATTAACACTGATATCAGTCGGTGATAAGGTGCATTTCATATTCCAATAATTATTAGCCCTATTTTGCGCCTTGTTATAGTCATACCCTTGATCATGAATATTTATTTTTGTGATACTCTGGTGTACGTGTGTGTGACCCCCTCGATATGGGGTAAACAAATAATTTTTAAGCGGGCTATTCTTGATTAAAACCGTTTTTATAGGTGAAATAATATTCCAGTTTTTCTCTAACAACAGTTTAATCCCACTTCTACCAAACCTACATTGCTTAAAGCCTTAAAATCATGTGGTTTCGGAGTGAAACCACTAGATTTAAACCGATAATTCGTATTATTTATGAGATTTTAACAATATATTAAACTAATTTCGATGTTTATTTAAAGCTGAACACAAATATTGCTACAAAGTGACATAACAAAGCATAATAATTAATAATAAATTAAAATTACCTAATAAAATACGATTATTGTGTTACATCTCCCGCTGTACAAAAATAAATTTACTCACTGATGTTCACATCCACAATGAATGGATTGTGTTTAAATGGTTCGAGTTTAAAACAATAAACAATTATTATTATTATTGCATAAAATAAGTGGCATAAAAATAAGGATGTTTAGTAACGCAAATTAAAAATAGATAAACTTGTTTCGGCCGCACAGAGCACAACAAGCAAACCGAGCAATCGTAATTTCAATTGTTCTAAAACTTGTGTAATAATCATCATATTTATCGCGGTAAATCTCTTGAAACAGTTGAAAAATAAACAATTGTGCATCAACGTGTGCGCGTAAATTACTGCGACTAGATCAATTTTTTTCTTCACAGTCTTCTCATCCACCCTCCATCACAAGACTTCACATAAATATCTTTGTAGAATTTAATTTTTACACCGATATGCTATGCAATATTTCAGGGCCTTAAAAATAACACCTCAACTTTGAAAGATTTATGGTAAATATCCAAGTCGATCTTAACAGAAAACTTCTCCACGGCATCACAATGTGTGCGTGTGTAAATTATCACCACCGCCACCACCACCACGGTTTTCCATTTTTCTTTATCCGGCTACACCACAACGCGACTTAGTGAAAGTTTTCAGGAGAGCCAAGGAGTAGAAGAGGGAATTAACTTAACATCGTATTTTTTGGTGTAGTATGTGTTGAAAAAATCCACGCCATCATCAGGGTTATTTATTGTCACTTTCCAAAATTGCTATCAGATATTTATAAGTTTATTATTATTTTCGGTTGAATGTTTTTTTATAGTTACAACAAACACCCCTATCGTTATTTATTATTGTTGTTGAATTTTCAAGTTTGATTTATCGTTGCTTGGAGTGTACATGCACTGAAAATAAATTGTCTCTAGGGAGTGTACCATGCACAGTGGTAATCGATGTTTTGTCGAAAAAGTAAACAAAGTACGTTCGATTGAAGTGTTTATAACATTTTTATATTTATTATTTACTGCTAGATATTAAACTTTTTTGACAAAATTTAAAGATATAAGTACAATAAATTAGAGATATTGTAAGAAACATCGCCTAATTTTTACAATTTCAACGTCAGTATTTTTTAATAAGAAAAATATTTTATATTAATTTTGAATAATTGAAAATACTACAAGTTCTTGCAATATCTCTACGTGTTTTAGAGATATGTAGGCTGTATAAATTAGAGAAATAATAAGAAACTTCCTTTATAATTATAATAATAAATCTATAATACAATTAGAATATTTTCTAACCCTTAAGTTCCTGCCACATCTCTAATTTTCCAATATATCTACGAATTTTAGAGATATAAGCAAAAGAAGTTAGATATATTTTAAGAAATATCGCACAATTTTTGCTATTACCACTTCATTCTTTTTTAATAATAAAAAAAATTATATCAAGTTTGGATATTTGGAATTACTACAAGTTCTTGCAATATCTCTACGTTTTTTAGAGATATATAGGCTGTATAAATTAGAGAAATAATAAGAGACTTGCTTTATAATTATAATAATAAAACTATAATACAATTTGAATATTTGCTAACCCTTTAAGTTCCTGCCACATTTATATAATTTTCCAATATATCTACGAATTTTAGAGATATAAGCAGAAGAAGTTAGATATATTGTAAGAAATATCGCACAATTTTTGCTATTACCACTTCATTCTTTTTTAATAATAAAAAAAATTATATCAAGTTTGGATATTTGGAATTACTACAAGTTCTTGCAATATCTCTACGTTTTTTAGAGATATATAGGCTGTATAAATTAGAGAAATAATAAGAGACTTGCTTTATAATTATAATAATAAAACTATAATACAATTTGAATATTTGCTAACCCTTTAAGTTCCTGCCACATTTATATAATTTTCCAATATATCTACGAATTTTAGAGATATAAGCAGAAGAAGTTAGATATATTGTAAGAAATATCGCACAATTTTTGCTATTACCACTTCATTCTTTTTTAATAATAAAAAAAATTATATCAAGTTTGGATATTTGGAATTACTACAAGTTCTTGCAATATCTCTACGTTTTTTAGAGATATATAGGCTGTATAAATTAGAGAAATAATAAGAGACTTGCTTTATAATTATAATAATAAAACTATAATACAATTTGAATATTTGCTAACCCTTTAAGTTCCTGCCACATTTATATAATTTTCCAATATATCTACGAATTTTAGAGATATAAGCAGAAGAAGTTAGATATATTGTAAGAAATATCGCACAATTTTTGCTATTACCACTTCATTCTTTTTTAATAATAAAAAAAATTATATCAAGTTTGGATATTTGGAATTACTACAAGTTCTTGCAATATCTCTACGTTTTTTAGAGATATATAGGCTGTATAAATTAGAGAAATAATAAGAGACTTGCTTTATAATTATAATAATAAAACTATAATACAATTTGAATATTTGCTAACCCTTTAAGTTCCTGCCACATTTATATAATTTTCCAATATATCTACGAATTTTAGAGATATAAGCAGAAGAAGTTAGAGATATTGTAAGAAATATCGCATAGTTTTTGCTATTACCACTTCATTCTTTTTTAATAATAAAAAAAATTATATCAAGTTTGGATATTTGGAATTACTACAAGTTCTTGCAATATCTCTACGTTTTTTAGAGATATGTAAGCTGTATAAATTAGAGAAATAATAAGAAATGTTTTTATAATTATAATAATAGATCTATAATACAATTTGAATATTTGCTAACCCTTTAAGTTCCTGCCACATCTCTATATTTTTCCAATATATCTACGAATTTTAGAGATATAAGCAGAAGAAGTTAGAGATATTGTAAGAAATATCGCCCATTGTTCACAATTTCCACAACATTCGTTTTTAATAATAAAAAAATCTTATATCAAGTTTGTATATTTGGATATATTACAAGTTCTTGCAATATCTCTACGTTTTTTAGAGATATGTAAGATGTATAAATTAGATAAGTTGTAAAAAAACTTCTTTTTAATTATAATAAAAAATCTATAATACAATTTGAATATTTTGTAACCCTCCAAGTTATTTCAATATCTCTATAATTTCCAATATCTCTACGAATTTTAGAGATATAATTTTTAAAAATGTCGGTTAATTTCTTTTTTAATCATAATTATAGATTTAAACATTTTGAAAACTTGTAAGTTGTATATCTCTACACTTTTTAGAGATATATTCCCCTAAAGTTCCAATTATTTCCTACATACTTCACAATTTGCCATTGATTCTTTTACAAACTTTATAGACAACCACAAAATCCCCTCCAAATAAATTCCAATACAACAAAATCCAATAAATGCTCCTTAAAATGTATACTTAAGCCCCCACTAACCCTTATTATTCAAATACGCTTCAGTGTCATCTGAAGAGTGGCATACCGAACGCAAAAAATCCGAGATTTGTATTCTTATATTAGAGTATTTGACCTGCTTATTCAAATATTCCATCGGCAGTGAGTGATTCCACCCTATTTTATCATCAAAGCTTTTCACATTCAAACAACAACCCTTTTTTTCTGGGGCGAAAAGGGCCCCTAGTTTTTACCTGTATTATCATCGTGATTTTGGAGCTAAAAGGCGGCTATTAGTGGTGTTTTCTTAAGGATAATGTATTGGAACAGGAGTTGTTTCGGTTTGATTATGGCGGTCATCATTAAAATAAAAAAATTGGAGGTTTGCGTAGGGAATTTAACAAATTTTAAAAAATATTTATATAGCATTTTTTTTTTCGAGTTTAAAGGCTGTAGATGGAAACTAGTTTTGGTAAGAAAATTTTCTTACATATATACAGGGTGCCATAAGAGATATATGAATTTTTTTTAGAGATTTTTTGAGTTTTTATATCTCTAAAACGGTTTAAGATAGAGATCTGAAATTTGGAAGGTTAATAGGGCTTTAATTAGACTGTAATCTGTGGTATTATGACAAAAGTAATATTGTTCAGTGAGAGGGTAAGTAATCTATTTTAGAGATATCTTTTTAGAGAATGAAATTTTTTTAAAATGATTAAATATATAGCAATTTTTTTGGTTTTCGAGTTTAATGGCTGTAGATATTAACCAATTTTAGTAAGAAAATTTTCTTACATATATACAGGATGCCATAAGAGATATATGAAAATTTTTTTAGAGATTTTTTAAGTTTATACTCGTATATCTCTAAAACGGTTTAAGATAGAGATCTGAAATTTGGAAGGTTAATAGGGTTTTAATTAGACTGTAATCTAGTGGTATTATGACGAAGTAATTTTGTTCAGTGGTGTACCTATGGGAGGGTAAGTAATCTATTTTAGAGAATGAAAAATTTTTAAAAAGAATTAAAGATATATTTACTCAAAAAATGTGGAAGTATATTTAACTAAAAATAAATACTGTTAATAGTGGTAGGTAGGTAATAATGCCAGAACCTTAATGTTGGAATTAGCGAAGGGAACTCCCCCAATTTCCACAAATCATCCAATTTTTCCAATGCAACCCTTCCAGTCTGTTAATTGTTTCAAATTTCTAAACTTCTCCAATTTCAACGAAACCAAAAAATAATTATGCAAATGTTCGCATTCCTTTTTTCGTCTTGCATCCGTCCTTTTTCCCCCGTTGGACAAAGCCTACCTGCCCCGGCATATCAGATTCCCTTCTGTCATTTAAAATATAAGGAGCAATTGAATTAATCCGTTCCAAACCAAAATCAGCTTGGTTTTTTTGAAGACACAACTCGACAAAAGGGTTTAATATATCATCGGATGTATTTTTATTTATTGAACATTCGCTTACCGACTAATTTGAATACGATCTTCATATATGCAAAGTGTGGGACCCAAAACGGCGCGTCGTCTATTATGCATCTGCATTTTATTCGATATAATTTTGTTTACTTAACTATTTAAATATATGTGCAATAAGTGAAAGGGGTTTTTTTACGAGGAGTTATCTATTGATAGGTGATTTATTAATAGTCGTACTCTTTTACATATCTAATCCTTGTGGGATATTTTCTCGGTGGATGGAATTCCTTCCTTACTCGGGTTGGTTTCACGTAATAAATTTTACTTTGACGGGGGATGACGATTTTATTTACTTGGTGCCCAAGATGCATATTTAAACAGCTATTATGAGGTTATAGTTTACTTTAAGTTAGGTTAGCTCATATTTTAAAACCTCAGTTTTCGCAAAATTATTTTTTTTTAATATGGAGATTTTATTCCAGAATTCGGTATAATAAAAAATGATGGGACAGTTCTAACACACCCTGTATATTTTTATTATTGTACACTATTTTATAGAATTTCATGTGCTTGCAGGCGATGTCAATTGTTTTTCCATAAATCTAGTAGTTTTCTTGCAATAACGCAAAAACTAAAACAGTTTACCTTAAAAAATGTTTTAAAAAATCTTAGGTTAAGAAGTGTGTTCCAAATAAAATTTAATAACGTCATTACGTCTATACCCTACAAAATTTCGTGTACTTTCAGATGGTAGCAATTGTTTTTCCATAAATCTAGTAGTTTTCTTGCAATAACGCAAAAACTAAAACAGTTTACCTTAAAAAATGTTTTAAAAAATCTTAGGTTAAGAAGTGTGTTCCAAATAAAATTTAATAACGTCATTACGTCTATACCCTACAAAATTTCGTGTACTTTCAGATGGTAGCAATTGTTTTTCTATAAATCTAGTAGTTTTGTTGCAATAACGCAAAAACTAAAACAGTTTACCTTAAAAAATGTTTAAAAAAAATCTTAGGTTAGTTGAACTTAAGAAGTGTGTTCCAAATAAAATTTAATAACGTCATTACGACTATATCCCACAAAATTTTGTGTACTTTCAGATGGTAGCAATTGTTTTTCTATAAATCTAGTAGTTTTCTTGCGATAACGCAAAAACTAAAACAGTTTACCTTAAAAAATGTTTTAAAAAATCTTAGGTTAAGAAGTGTGTTCCAAATAAAATTTAATAACGTCATTACGACTATACCCTACAAAATTTCGTGTACTTTCAGATGGTAGCAATTGTTTTTCTATAAATCTAGTAGTTTTCTTGCAATAACGCAAAAACTAAAACAGTTTACCTTAAAAAATGTTTTAAAAAATCTTAGGTTAAGAAGTGTGTTCCAAATAAAATTTAATAACGTCATTACGTCTATACCCTACAAAATTTCGTGTACTTTCAGATGGTAGCAATTGTTTTTCTATAAATCTAGTAATTTTCTTGTAATAACGCAAAAAATTAAAACAGTTTACCTTAAAAAATGTTTTAAAAAAATCTTAGGTTAGTTGAACTTAAGAAGTGTGTTCCAAATAAAATTTAATAACGTCATTACGACTATATCCCACAAAATTTTGTGTACTTTCAGATGGTAGCAATTGTTTTTCTATAAATCTAGTAGTTTTCTTGCGATAACGCAAAAACTAAAACAGTTTACCTTAAAAAATGTTTTAAAAAATCTTAGGTTAAGAAGTGTGTTCCAAATAAAATTTAATAACGTCATTACGACTATACTCTACAAAATTTCATGTGCTTTCAGATGGTAGCAATTGTTTTTCTGTAAATCTAGTAGTTTTCTTGCGATAACGCAAAAACTAAAACAGTTTACCTTAAAAAATGTTTTAAAAAATCTTAGGTTAAGAAGTGTGTTCCAAATAAAATTTAATAACGTCATTACGACTATACTCTACAAAATTTCATGTGCTTTCAGATGGTAGCAATTGTTTTTCTGTAAATCTAGTAGTTTTCTTGCGATAACGCAAAAACTAAAACAGTTTACCTTAAAAAATGTTTTAAAAAATCTTAGGTTAAGAAGTGTGTTCCAAATAAAATTTAATAACGTCATTACGACTATACTCTACAAAATTTCATGTGCTTTCAGATGGTAGCAATTGTTTTTCTGTAAATCTAGTAGTTTTCTTGCGATAACGCAAAAACTAAAACAGTTTACCTTAAAAATTGTTTTAAAAAATCTTAGGTTAAGAAGTGTGTTCTAAATAAAATTTAATAACGTCATTACGACTATACCCTACAAAATTTCGTGTACTTTCAGATGGTAGCAATTTTTTTTCTATAAATCTAGTAGTTTTCTTGCGATAACGCAAAAACTAAAACAGTTTACCTTAAAAAATGTTTTAAAAAATCTTAGGTTAGATGAGCTCAAAAAGTATGTTAAAAAAATTGAATAACGTCACTATATATCTATTCTACATAAAATTTCATGTATTTTCAGACGGTATAAATTTTTTTTGTAATTCTAATAGTTTTCTTGTGATAACGATAATATTAAAACAGTTCACCTTAAAAAAATGTTTTAAAAAATCTTAGGTTGGAGGAGCTTAAAAAGTATGTTAAAAAAATTGAATAACGTCACTATATATCTATTCTATATAAAATTTCAGATGGCAGCAAATGTTTTTCTATAAATCTAGAGTTTTCTTGTGATAGGTAACGAAAACTGAAACAGTTTACCTTAAAAATGTTTTAAAAAATATCTTAATTTAGAGGAGCTTAAAAAGTATCTTAAAAAAATTGAATAACGTCTATTCTATATAAAATTTCATGTACTTTCAGACGGTATCATTTGTTTTTCTGTAAATCTAGTAGTTTTCTTGTGATAACGCAAAAACTAAAACAGTTTACCTTAAAAAATGTTTTTAAAAATATCTTAGGTTAGAGGAGATAAAGATAAAATTTAATAACGTCATTAAGCCTATACAATATACAATTTCGTGTACTTTAAGATGGTAGCAATTGTTTTTTGTAAATTTAGCGGTTTTCTTGTGACAACGCCAATAAAAAAGTGTAAGAAATTAGGTTAAGTTTAAGGTGTTTAAAAAATATATGCTGAAATAAATTAAATAATGTGATTATGCCTATTCTATACAGAATTTAATGTAGTTTCAGATGGTGGCGGTTGTTTTTCGATAAGATGAACTATTTTTACGTGAAAAGGAATATTAGGAAAAAAGTAATTTTGCTTTTTATTTACTTTTTTTTAATCAGGGTTTACAACTCTATTCTATGGTAATTTTTTCTGTACGTTACTTGAATTGGTTTGGTAAAATCAGCATATTTCATTTGTTTTTACTTATTTATATTTTATTATAAATTTGTAGTAGATAATAGAAAAACAATTGCAAAGTCCATCACACGCGGAATAAAAACATCCAGTTGTGAAGCTGTATGAAAATACTTCCCAAAGTCCTGCCGAAGAATCCTTGCAAAATAGTTCGCACATGCGCCAGCGTTGTCATCCCTCGAAACATCAGTCACTAAAAAAAACCCTTACGGCATGGAAGGGGTAAAAGAGCGCACATAGAACATACTTCGATTTTTAAGTAAAAAGAATATATATCTGCCTTTTACTTCAGCTTTAGTATTGGTCCTTATATTCCCTTATACAACAGACAAAGACACAAATACACAACACGGTGTAAGCGAGGCAGACGGCAACATTGCAATGTTGTCTGTCGGCGGCTATAGGGGGCGCCAATTACCAACAAATGGGGCGGAGCCTGTGGAGAAACAGAAGACGGCGCAACAAAGACCGACTCATGGCCTTCTCCGATGCACCATGCATGCTTTGATCTGTTCGTCAGTGTTGGGGTAACTATCCCAACGTTAGCACGTGGTACAAAATATAGTTGACAGTCGTGTGTGAGTGTGTGTTGTTTTATGACAACTGGGTACAACGATCTGGGAAAAATTTTAACCCCCTCGGAGAAAATTCGTTTGGGAGACGCGAAGAAGAAGTGTGATTGTTTAGGAGAAAAAAAACTATTTTTTGGGGGGGTGTCCAAAAATATTTAATTTAGTGATCGAGTGGTTTTTGATCTGATCCAGTGGTTTAAGTGTGTGACTGTGTTTTTTTCTGGCCCCCCCAGACACATTATTATTATTATGATTATTATAAACCAATCAAAAAATTTTATCATGAGTTTTTTCTCTTTACATGTGAAAGACATTTTCGATCAAAAATTGTGTTTGCGTGTCTAATTTCGATGGATTACAATCACGCAATCTAAATCAAATCGAATTTATAACAGCAGAAAAATCCTACTATATATATATATTCATATATATATATATATATAGTTTGTTACACGAATATAATTTTGGAACAAAATGTGCTAAAAACTTTGTTGATGTGTGCAGTGTACACCACAAGGTGCAGTTTCATGGCCTCCTACTCAAACTAGTGTTAATTGGTGTATTAAGTATAGAAAAAGTCCAAAACCAAGCCCACTAACATGTGCGATTGTTTTGCGAGGTGACTGTAATACAGACGGTATCAAGACGGCGTATTTAGCGGAAAATCCAGCCGTGGCTGACTTGGAGGACCGTGTGCGAATGCAGCCCACGGCGACGGCCTCCATACCGCCCCCCGCGGATATGGACCTTCAGACTATGCAATCTATGGATTGGCTGTTTAAGAAGGAACGGATTTATTTGCTGGCGCAATTTTGGCAACAGGTTAGTGACAAGTTTGAGAAATTCGGGAAAAAGATGAGAAAGAGTGCGTTGGAATATTTTCCTTGATGATGATAGGTAGATACAAAATAAAAACGTTGAGCTTAGAAATTTTGAGGCTAGACGGAAAGAATCCACATGAAAAATTTTAGATTATATACTTGGAAACTTCTAAAATAAGACTAAGAGTGCCTTGGAAGTAGTTACATCAAACTAAACACAAAACAAAATTTTTTAGACATTTTTCCTACGAAAGCTTTTGGAAATTGACAAATTAGCCGGTTCGATCTAAGAGCGCCTTGAAAACTCTTATAAAACAGTCCGAAGAGTGCCTTGGAAAACATATTTTCATAAATTTCGAACAGTGTGCCTTGGAAGACATAAATTGAACTTGAATCGAAACTTTATTTTAAATAAATCAAGAATGCTAGTTCAGGAAAATTATTGTAACAAAATCAAAGAGTGCCTTGCAAAAATATCTCAAACTATAAGTTATACGATTTTATTTCGATAAAACGAAGACGCCTTGGAATTTTTTATAGAAAATGATGAATTTGCTCTTTTTTTTTCATTAAAAAGATTTCATACCAAAAAAAACGCAGAATGTCTTGAAAACTCTTAAGCGAGCTTCGGAAGACTGTTAAAAAGATTCAAGAGTCATTAAAATTAAAGAATTCGATTCTAAATCACAGTATTCTAAACTAGGAACAAATTTTAGGCTGTTTTATACAGTGTGCTGTGGAAATTATAACAAACCCATGCAGAGTGCGTTGAGGAGACAAACGAGCATCAGTTTGTCCATGCACAAAAGTAAAGTACGTTAAGGAAAAAAATGAACATCCAAAATTGCTTTGAACCCGCCAAAATTATACACAAAAAATAATAGAGTAGAAGAAGAGATTTGATAATTGAAAATTATGTTATAACAAGTCGAAGAATGCGTTGAGGTGACAACTGAACATCAGATTTAAAAAATTTGATGCGCAGATGGCGTTGAAAAATATCTAAAACAGTTGTAGTAATATGTATAACATAGCCTACTGTTTTTATAAATAAAACTGAATTTCTAAATGTTAAAATTCGCCGAAAATCAAATTATTATTACAAAACCGTGTAATTTTAGTTCGGGAAACATAGAGGGCCTTGGAATAAATAAAACAATTACAACCAGCACTATTGCAGTTGTTTCCATGGTTATCTTCGTGTAACTGATAAAGAAATTCCTGAAAAAAAATTACCTATATTACATTTCGGCATTTATGAAAAAACAGTTGATTTAGGTATTCCATCCATGGCACACACGATACGTATATTACATTGTAAAGAGGTTGTTAATTATTTTTAATCTAAAATACGTGTGACTAAGTATCAGCACGACGCGCTAATTCAAAACACGTATAGTAGGCGTTGAGTTTTGTCATTTGATAATAATGTCAATAATTAAACAAATGAAAATCAAAAAAGAGTTAGTCATTTATTAGGTGTCTAAGTTTTAAAAATAAACTCGAAACTTACACGGCGCGGAAAACATATATAAATATCGAAATCAAGCGTGCAGTCGGATTATAAATATAAACAAGTGACAATCGGGCGTTGCTATTTTGGGATTTGTGTAAAATAATTGAGATTTCTACTCAAATATCCAATAAAACTAGTCAACACACCATAATTAAATATTCAAATTTTTTTCCGTAACTTGTAAGGTTATCTATGTAACCTTTTCTGTTGTTTATTTTTGTGTAGATGAACCTTGTGCCAACTTTTATTGTTGTGTTAAAAGGGATTCCAATCCCGCGTGCGCCCTCTTGAAATTCCACAGCCAACCCGCAAATTGTTGGGTGAATTTCAAATCACCGACAAAAGAAATCCCAAAGAAAACTAACTTATAAAATGTCAGTTTAGTTTGGGAATTGTTAATCCAATGCCACCTATATAATTGTGGATGAGTACATTATGGTTATATTAGGAAAATATTGAGTTGGAAAAATTATTATGGTAATAAGTAGATGTCGTCGTGCTATTTAGTATTTTAAATAAATATTGATTTTAATGTAAATTATGAATAATTTATAGGCCTTATTATTATCATAACCTTTTCTATATAATTTATTGCCGTAAAAGTTGAAATGTTCTCTATGATAATTCCGAGCCCACACGTTTTAAAAAATAACTTTATAATCAATATTATCGTCTGTTTATGTTGTGTCGCTTTTTCCCAAGTTGAATAAAAAAAATTAAGAACTAATTTAACGTTTAATACCTATAATAATAAAAATAAAAGCTTATATAGTTAGTTTAAATGACCATCATTTTTTTTTAAACAAATTTATAGACAATAACAGTTTAAAAGTAAATTCAGGTAAAAATTGATTATATTGACCATAAATTTTAAGCACAGTAATAACACAGATCTTTATTTTATTATAACCCTTTTAAACTTTTACAACGCCTCCCTAATATAAGAAAATGTTACGGCGAGTAGGCCATGGAATCGACGAGCGACGTACACCGTACGGTGTTCCGAATAGTTCTGTGGTTAACTCGACGCTATTCCGCATTTTGTTTGGGGTGGCAGCACCGTACAGCTACCCCTAGCGAGAGATGTGATGATAACAAACAAAACAAGGCCTACTGATATTTTCTCAGTTAGTTACTAGCGGGGTTTTTAATTTTTTCGGTTCACATCTTCAAAACTACAATCATTTGTTATTATTGTTGTCAAATTTTAAAAATAAGAACTAGGTTATGTTTAGTAGATGTCGAAACAAAATAGCATCTTTTCGATAGGTGCACTTCTGATAACTATGTAGCTTTTCATTGGCCACAAACTCAATTTTTCCAATTCCAACGCCTTCTACCTCGACAAATTTATCTGATCATTTCATGTTATAAACGGTACAATAAAACCGGAATTATTTATTGCATTTTGGGTGTATAGGTTTTGTTTACGAATACAATCATATTGTGTATACAGAATATATAATTTATGCAATCGCTCCTTATTTCTGCTAGAATTAACATAAGACTTGTACAACAAACATATACACTAACATCACCTTTCCATTACACTATTAAATACCATCATCGATATGCTTTGTTTTGCACAAATTCGCATCGCCGACGTCTTTGTGTTTTCATTCATTTACCTAAAGGAAATACCGTAATTTAACTAAACATTTACGAAAGGCAACAATTTACATCTTGTAAAAAAACAGTTGAACGCCAAATTTGACAGCATATTCACATAGGCCTATAACGGTTTTTTCGAAACGAGTACCCGCACTTGGTATCTAACATCAAAACTAACGCAGATATCGTTGAAACACTTTTTGCAAAACAAATGAACATCTACTTTGATTCTGGTTAATAATACGATGAAAATTGTATGTGTATCGGAATTTTCGAGCTGAATTTATTCGAAACGAGTACCAACACTTGATATCTAACATTAAAACTAACGCAGATATCGTTGAAATACTTTTTACAAAACAAATGAACATCTACTTTGATTCTGGTTAATAATACGATGAAAATTGTTTGTGTATCGGAATTTTCGAGCTGAATTTACTTGAAACGAGTACCAACACTTGATATCTAACATCAAAACTAACGCAGATATCGTTGAAACACTTTTTGCAAAACAAATGAACATCTACTTTGATTCTGGTTAATAGTACGATGAAAATTGTATGTGTATCGGAATTTTCGAGCTGAATTTACTTGAAACGAGTACCAACACTTGATATCTAACCTCAAAATTAACGCAGATATCGTTGAAACACTTTTTGCAAAACAAATGAACATCTACTTTGATTCTGGTTAATAATACGATGAAAATTGTATGTGTATCAGAATTTTCGAGCTGAATTTATTCGAAACGAGTACCAACACTTGATATCTAACATTAAAACTAACGCAGATATCGTTGAAACACTTTTTGCAAAACAAATGAACATCTACTTTGACTCCGGTTAATAATACGATGAAAATTGTATGTGTATCTGAATTTTCGAGCTGAATTTACTTGAAACGAGTACCAACACTTGATATCTAACATTAAAACTAACGCAGATATCGTTGAAATACTTTTTACAAAACAAATGAACATCTACTTTGATTCTGGTTAATAATACGATGAAAATTGTATGTGTATCAGAATTTTCGAGCTGAATTTATTCGAAACGAGTACCAACACTTGATATCTAACATCAAAACTAACGCAGATATCGTTGAAATACTTTTTACAAAACAAATGAACATCTACTTTGATTCTGGTTAATAATACGATGAAAATTGTTTGTGTATCGGAATTTTCGAGCTGAATTTACTCGAAACGAGTACCAACACTTGATATCTAACATCAAAACTAACGCAGATATCGCTGAAACACTTTTTACAAAACAAATGAACATCTACTTTGATTCTGGTTAATAGTACGATGAAAATTGTATGTGTATCGGAATTTTCGAGCTGAATTTACTTGAAACGAGTACCAACACTTGATATCTAACCTCAAAATTAACGCAGATATCGTTGAAATACTTTTTACAAAACAAATGAACATCTACTTTGACTCCGGTTAATAATACGATGAAAATTGTATGTGTATCAGAATTTTCGAGCTGAATTTATTCGAAACGAGTACCAACACTTGATATCTAACCTCAAAATTAACGCAGATATCGTTGAAATACTTTTTACAAAACAAATGAACATCTACTTTGACTCCGGTTAATAATACGATGAAAATTGTATGTGTATCAGAATTTTCGAGCTGAATTTATTCGAAACGAGTACCAACACTTGATATCTAACATTAAAACTAACGCAGATATCGTTGAAATACTTTTTACAAAACAAATGAACATCTACTTTGATTCTGGTTAATAATACGATGAAAATTGTTTGTGTATCGGAATTTTCGAGCTGAATTTACTCGAAACGAGTACCAACACTTGATATCTAACATCAAAACTAACGCAGATATCGTTGAAATACTTTTTACAAAACAAATGAACATCTACTTTGATTCTGGTTAATAATACGATGAAAATTGTTTGTGTATCGGAATTTTCGAGCTGAATTTACTCGAAACGAGTACCAACACTTGATATTTACCTGTGAAACTAACAAAGTTACAGCCTACTTGATTATTGATGTTTAAATCGGAATGCACGCGTATTTATCGCGATTTTTGCCGACGGATAACTTTATCGTGTTGTACACAACAAATTTGAATGTTTTACCAGGCGAAAAAAACAAAAGACGATCAAGTTTGTTTTACAAGTTGATAAAGCCACAGAACAAGACAATAGGCAGCGTAAAACCACAAGTTTATCGGTGGTAAATTAGGAAAAGCGAGCACGGGCGCCTATGATTTAATTAAGTTTAAAAAACAAACGCTGGTGGTTTTAGTAGAAAAAATCATTGTTTTAAGGTGGCCATGTAAAAACCGCCAGTGTAACTCAGCTGTTTGTTGTGGTAACTATGGCTTGTGGGTACTCGTTTTCGACTAACTTTTTCCAATCTATCGAGCTGTGCTATGGAAAATTATGTTAGAAGTGCTATAAGCGAGATAATAGTGTATTTTATTTTAAAGCCCATTGAAAATTCCTTCACGTAGTACGAATTAAAATGCCTTTTACGTAACGCTTGTCCAACGTATCAACATCAATCAATGGCGTGCGCAAGCTTATAATATCCAAACCAAAAGAATTAAGAGCTCTTTTTTCTAATTGTTTGGATTGGGTGTTAAAAATTGCACCAGCCGGTTGGTACGTGAGGAGATTTCCTGAACGTTTCAATTCTCCTCCTGTTCTTGTGTAAAGATCAATTAGCCACAACGAAATCATTCGAGTTTAAGGAGTTAACTAAAGCGTACTTCAAACATTTTAAATAATTTTCCAATGCGCAATGGGGGAGCCGGGTGGTGGTGGTGGTGCTGGATGTCGAGCGCTTTGGAATCTTTGTTTTATTGTAAAGTAATTCTTTAGGAATTTAGTCAATCCTCAATCGTCCCCGTCGCTCTTACGCCCCCTCGCGGCTGGCGCAAGTTTTCAATGGTTGAAGAAATCCAAAGTTTTTGGTTTACAGAAGGGATTTATCTGTTTTAATACGTCTTATCGAATAATATTGCCTTTGACTATAGCTAATATTTGCACAAAAATGAGGGAAAGAGATGGAGGGAAGATTTTACGTTTACGGGAAATTTATATAGGCGGCGAGTTGAATCCAGGAAATCTATTTATTGGAAAATTTGGTTTTAATTGTTTGATTGAATGCAGGAAGTTTGTTTTAACTGTTAGGGAAGTTGTGTAGTAAAGTCTAGCAAGCCATGCTAATAAATAAACAAGCATAAAACTAAATTTACTTAAACAATTTGAATAATAAATAAAAAATATATAAGCAGAAGCTAACTTAAACACGACGGACAGATAAGTTAGAAAATGGCTAATAAACGTCACAGTTGACAGTTAAAACGTCAAAATCGTCACCTAACCTAACTTAAACGTCACAATAAATGACAGTTGAAATGTTAAAACGTCTAGGTAACCCCATATAAAAGTTACAAATGACAGTTAGCAGTTGGAAAATTATTACTAAACGTCACAGGTGACAGTAAAAACGTCTAAATCGCCACCTAACCTAACTTAAACGTCACAAAAATGACAGTTGAAATGTTAAAACGTCTAGGTAACCCCATATAAAAGTTACAAATGACAGTTGGCAATTGGAAATTATTACTAAACGTCACAGTTGACAGTTAAAACGTCAAATCGTCACAATTGACAATTTAGTCGTTAAAATCTCTAGCTAACCTCACATAAAATTTAAAATTGACATTTATGAGTTGCAAAAACTTCTACTATACTTCACAGTTGACAGTTAAAACGTCCAAATCGCCACCTAACCTAACTTAAACGTCACAAAAATGACAGTTGAAATGTTAAAACGTCTAGGTAACCTCATATAAAAGTTACAAATGACAGTTAGCAGTTGGAAAATTATTACTAAACGTCACAGTTGACAGTTAAAACGTCAAATCGTCACAATTGACAATTTAGTCGTTAAAATCTCTAGCTAACCTCACATAAAATTTAAAATTGACATTTATGAGTTGCAAAAACTTCTACTATACTTCACAGTTGACAGTTAAAACGTCCAAATCGCCACCTAACCTAACTTAAACGTCACAAAAATGACAGTTGAAATGTTAAAACGTCTAGGTAACCCCATATAAAAGTTACAAATGACAGTTAGCAGTTGGAAAATTATTACTAAACGTCACAGTTGACAGTTAAAACGTCAAATCGTCACAATTGACAATTTAGTCGTTAAAATCTCTAGCTAACCTCACATAAAATTTAAAATTGACATTTATGAGTTGCAAAAACTTCTACTATACTTCACAGTTGACAGTTAAAACGTCCAAATCGCCACCTAACCTAACTTAAACGTCACAAAAATGACAGTTGAAATGTTAAAACGTCTAGGTAACCCCATATAAAAGTTACAAATGACAGTTAGCAGTTGGAAAATTATTACTAAACGTCACAGTTGACAGTTAAAACGTCAAATCGTCACAATTGACAATTTAGTCGTTAAAATCTCTAGCTAACCTCACATAAAATTTAAAATTGACATTTATGAGTTGCAAAAACTTCTACTATACTTCACAGTTGACAGTTAAAACGTCCAAATCGCCACCTAACCTAACTTAAACGTCACAAAAATGACAGTTGAAATGTTAAAACGTCTAGGTAACCTCATATAAAAGTTACAAATGACAGTTAGCAGTTGGAAAATTATTACTAAACGTCACAGTTGACAGTTAAAACGTCAAATCGTCACAATTGACAATTTAGTCGTTAAAATCTCTAGCTAACCTCACATAAAATTTAAAATTGACATTTATGAGTTGCAAAAACTTCTACTATACTTCACAGTTGACAGTTAAAACGTCCAAATCGCCACCTAACCTAACTTAAACGTCACAAAAATGACAGTTGAAATGTTAAAACGTCTAGGTAACCCCATATAAAAGTTACAAATGACAGTTGGCAATTGGAAATTATTACTAAACGTCACAGTTGACAGTTAAAACGTCAAATCGTCACAATTTTTCAATTTAGACGTTAAAATGTCTAACTAACCTCACATAAAAGTTAGAATTGACATTTATAAGTTGGAGAAACTTCTAATATACGTCACAGTTGACAGTTAAAACGTCCAAATCGCCACCTAATCTAACTTAAACGCTCACAAATGACAGTTAGCAGTTGGAAATTATTACTAAACGTCAGTTGACAGTTAAAACGTCAAAATCGTCACAGTTGACAATTTAGTCGTTAAAATCTCTAGCTAACCTCACATAAAATTTAAAATTGACATTTATGAGTTGCAAAAACTTCTACTATACTTCAGAGTTGACAGTTAAAACGTCCAAATCGCCACCTAACCTAACTTAAACGTCACAAATGTCAGTTAAAATGTTAAAACGCCTAACTAACCCCTAAAAGTTACATTATTGACAGTTGACAGTTGGAAAATTACTACTAACCGTCATGTTTAACAGTTTAGATGTCAACATCTCCACATAACCTTACCTAACCTAACTTAACCATGACAATTGATGGTTGAAATGTGGCTAACTTCATGTAAAACGTCGGGATTCCCCGATTTCTATTTTGTGTTAGTATGACGAATGTTAAAAGTGTTTTTCAAAGTGAACATACTCATAAATTCGATTCAATAATCAATAATAAACGAGGCTTAAGTGTGCAGTGTAAACTAAATATTGAGATAATCAAAAAGTCGATTAATCATTTAATAGTTAACATTATAATTGAGTTTAATATTTCTTATATATGTATCGATGAACTAATGCCAGTAATTGGAATGACTCATCATCGATTAAAAGCGTAAGAGTGAGAATCGCAACATTATTCATAAAACTAACTAATTAGAGATGGCGGGTGTTTATGAGTTAAGTGTGTTTTTTTTCTATGAAGTTAGCACAGTAACAAACAAGAGCGCGCACTTGGAAATTATTGTTCGAAAGGATGTCACCAATATATTGATGCATTTATAACCCTTTAAAAACATTTCCTGTGCATTGCTCTCTGTCATTCACTCAATTCCAAGCGACCAATTAGCGTTATTAGAAAGAGAGAAGATTTACAATGGACCTAAACAACAATCAATTGTTACCAATAAACGAATTAAATTCACTTCACTCATAAATATATGATTGATGATTAGAAAATTGTGGATACGTCACATCCGGTCTTTCAAATTGTGGCTACAATGCCTCCTATATTAAGAAGTAATTTGTTTCTACCATGATTTTATTTTATTATCTTCCACGAATGTTTTTGTTTATTCTGTGCGCTTTGCATGATCATTAACACAATCGTTTTTTTTTTGTAGCCGATGGTGATGTGATGGGATTAATTGCCACTGATTGCGCGCCGGTGAATATTGTTATTATTCTGTACGCCAATGAAATTTATTAGAAACCACAAATACTTAAATGTTTACTGTTTCGTTTTTTTCCTGCTCAACGTACAACTAGCTGCCAAATGGAAAATGGCATGGTAATCTATAAATGTCAAAATAAAGTCCGGTTAGTTTATTTAGTTGGCGTTGGAATCTGTCGGATTTCTTCTAGATAATTTGTCAACAAACCTCAATTATTTCGTAGAAAAATCAGAAGTGGGATCAACCTCTTAAAGAGGCATTATCAGATTAATTGATTGGAGGTGAATTGTGAACTAACCTCAGATAAGTTACACAATTATTTAGTAGAAAAATCAGAAGTGGGATCAACCTCCCCCGTTATATCAAGTTTCAATTTTGAGACCGTCCCTCCCAAAAAACAATAACGTTTATCTACACACAAAATTTAGCTGATTGCGTATTTTCCCATCTCTATATTGCAGAAAATCATACAGCGAAACCCTTTTGCCACCCCCTTATACCCGCCGCCCCAGCGTTTTATTCATTTTATTCATACCAAATCTCACATGCATGCACCGTTATCTGAAGTTCAATAAATCCGTCCGACGACCCTTAAAACTCGAAGCACAGAAAAAAAAGGGGTAAAATTAGTCATTGCTCGCCTACTCCTCTAAAATATATTATGAAAGCGTTTTCATTAAAAGTCAGGGAAAAATCGCACATCCAAAAAAATTCTTATATTGCCAGTGAGTATTACACACATTATCTGAAATATTAAATCGACATATATGAGGAATTCAGTCTGAAGCCACCACCACCACCCCCGGTTGCTGTGTATTGCCCTCTCTTAGTCGCGGTTCAGTCAGACGAGACAAAAAGAGCGAGGGGGGTACAAAGAGCGAGACAGAGCGCAGAATGGACAGCGAAGCCTTTCCGGATAAAGTTTAGGTTTTGGACATCACAGTAACAGCCAGATATAATAAACCCTGATGATTATATACCTAAGTAATAACCCCCTCCTCCCTTCCCCACTTCCAATACTTAAAATCAAAAGTTCACCCTTACACACAAACCGAACTAAATATATTGTATTTCAGTTTTGTTTTCGGTATGGGTCGAAATTAAATTATAAAGTCATTAATAAACCAGTCAACGAAAGTTTCAAATTAAAATATATCGATGGTGGATTCGAACCTAAATATTACATAATAAATATCGGCTAATATGTTCTGGATTTTACATGATTTATTTCCATTGGAAACTTTTTCTCCAAATTTCATCAAAGGGCAGAAGGGCGAGGGGTGATTATACCACAGATCAATCATTCAATTAACCAAATAAATAATCTAGTTGCCGTCAAACTTTCTATATACTCAAGCTAGTGAGCATTAATCACAATTCTTACTATAACGAAGAGTCAGCAGTTTATATTTAAACAAATTTTTAAGAAACAAAGACTAATTTTGGGCAATATAACACGATAACCGTTAGAACTAGCGAAAAATAACGATTATCCTCTGAAAATAGACGAAATTCTACGTAGATTAACGGTTATTATTTATTGGAATAATGTTCTAAACCTCTCCATAGCCAACTGTTTATATTGAAAAGATTTTTTGGGGGTACAAAGATTTATTTTGGACGTTATAACACGATAACCGTTAGAAGTAACGAAAAATAACGATTATCCTCTGAAAGTGGAGGAAATTCTACGTAGATTAACGCTTATAATGTTTTGAAATATTGTTCTAAACCTCTCCATAGCCAACTGTTTATGTTTGAAAAAAATGTTGGGGGTACAAAGATTTATTTTGGGTGTTATAACATGATAACCGTTAGAAGTATAAAAAAATAACGATTATCGTCTGAAAGTAGACGAAATTTTACGTGGATTACCGCTTATAATGTTTTAAAATATTGTTCTAAACCTCTCCATAGCCCACTGTTTAAGTTTGAAAAGATTTTTTGGGGGTACAAAGACTCATTTTGGGCGTTATAACATGATAACCGTTAGAAGTAACAAAAAATAACGATTATCCTCTGAAAGTAGACGAGATTCTACGTAGATTAACGCTTATAATGTTTTAAAATATTGTTCTAAACCTCTCCATAGCCCACTATTTATGATTGAAAAGATTTTTTGGAGGTACAAAGATTTATTTTGGGCGTTATAACACGATAACCGTTAGAATTAACGAAAAATAACGATTATCGTCTGAATGTAGATGAAATTCTACGTTTACAATGTTTCAAAATATTGTTCTAAACCTCTCCATAGCCAACTGTTATATTGAAAAGACTTTTTGGGGGTACAAAGATTTTTTTTAGGCGTTATAACACAATAACCGTTAGAACTAGCGAAAAATAACGATTATCCTCTGAAAGTAGACGAAATTCTACGTAGATTAGCGCTTATAATGTTTTAAAATATTGTTCTAAACCTCTTCATAGCCAACTGCTTATGTTTAAAAAAAATTTTTGGGGGTACAAAGATTTATTTTGGGCGTTATAACACGATAACCGTTAGCAGTAACGAAAAATAACGATTATCCTCTGAAAGTAGACGAAATTCTACGTAGATTAACTCATTTAATGTTTTGAAATATTGTTCTAAACCTCTCCATAGCCAACTGTCTATATTTGAAAAGATTTTTTGGAGGTACTAAGATTCATTTTGGGCGTTATAACACGATAACCGTTAGAAGGAACGAAAAATAACGATTATCGTCTGAAAGTAGACAAAATTCTACGTAGATTACCGTTTTGAAATATTGTTCTAAACCTCTCCATAGCCAACTGTTTATATTGGAAAGATTTTTTGGGGGTACAAAGATTTATTTTGGGCGTTATAACACGATAACCGTTAGAACTAACAAAAAATAACGATTATCATCTGAATGTAGATGAAATTCTACGTTTGCAATGTTTCAAAATATTATTCTAAACTTCTCCATAGCCAACTGTTTATGTTTGAAAAGATGTATTTGTGGGCAATAACCGTTATAACTAACGAAAAATAATGGTTCTTTAACTTTTTTAAAACAAGAATGAGATTTTCTGGTTCCTAATAATCTTGTTGTAAAATTTCGGAAGAATCTGTTTGGTGGTTAAGCAATTTTTCCGCACGTCGTCAGTGTGAGCAAAATAGAATTTGTCCCTTGTGGCACAGCTTGCCACCCGCTCCCTCCCCACATCGGTGACAACACAACGCACCATAATGATAAAGGCGAAATCTGTGTTCATAAATACTATGCACATCGAGATATAATTTAATTTAGTAACGTAATGTAAGAATTCCGGCTGAATTAACTTCTCTTGTCGTTTAAACGTTTCCGAATGTTTAACGTTTACCCTTTCTACCTATTTACTGGCTTAGTTATGCACTGATGAATCTTACAATACTGCACACAGATTTATTGTTCTTAACTTGAACGATCTTATAGTTTTCGCGAAACGGTATATAGTGGGGAAAAAGATGCAACATGGTGTAGCCCTGGTATTCTCTCTCATTTGGCGTAGATATTCTGTGTGATGCGCCTCTTCTGTAATCTTCAATACAATAATTCGGATTTAAGTTGCTACACGAGCCCGTTCAAATGGGAGAGAAGTATACGGGATTTTACAGAAGGATTAATAAATAATGCTTCAATTCTTTACAATATGGGAGAATTGTAAAAGATTTTATACTAGAATAAGTTGGAAATCACATTAATTCCATCGTTGTCTTTGTTGCACACGCCAGCGAAACAACAGCAGCAACATCACCGGCTAAAGCAGCCCAGCAGGAATGACAACGGTTCCGCTTACAGATCAATCAACTGCCTCGCTCTGTCTCTCTCTCTCTCGGCTTTTCTGCCACTTCATCTACTTACAACAATTTTTTTTTTACCTGACAATAATTACAATTATTGTATAAAGTGAAGACAATTTCACAAGTTTTTTCATGTCGCGCCAAGTTTTCATCATCATACGAAATCATTAATTTCCCTATATAGTTGGGTTTTTTGCAATAACCATCAAGTTGGCTGGCTTTCTTTAATAAACTGATGGCCGTGTGCACTGTTTCATGTAATTAGTTCTTTGGTAATCCGTGTGACAGAAATATTGGCAGAAGTGGGATTGGCCATCACACCAAATCAGCACACTAACTGCTATATATAGTAATTTTTATTTATTCGAACAGTTGTCCACTTGTCTATAGATGTCCCATAACCCAATTAATACAATTTAATGTAATAAAAATTAATTTGGAATCTGTTTATAAACCGCATCGAATATTATTCGATAATAAACCTGTTACACCATGTATACAAGGAGACAGATAGAGAGAGTGATAATAAAGAGAGTTTGAATTAAAAACAAAACAATCCAGAGAGTTGTGTGACAAAAGCGCGCGATAATAGAAAAAAAAGCGGTGCAAAGTGCATTTAGTAAACAAATTCCCACAGAAAAACTGGGTTAAACTTGTGTGTGCGAAAGAGGGGCGCAAAAAAATCACGCGGTCGCTGAAAGAATTCCAAGTTTGCAGACATCGGAGAGTGAAGATGGATTTTTTCCGTCCTTGTTGCACAACCCCAATTCCGATCACTTACCGATCATTCAATGAAAGAAGTCGAGCGGGGGCGCGCGTAAAACGTCTATATCACTTCACTTCACCCCAATTTTATTGGGAAGACACCGGATATCCTTCAGACGTGCCACAAACTTATACAAGACGAACTTTTTTTAGGTTAAGATAGGTCGGCGGTGGAAAAAACCACGAGGGGGAGAAACTTGCATAGAATTCGTGGGTTTTTTCAGTGGATATAGTGCGTAATATTTCTAATTCTCACAGAAATTCGACTAATTATAAATATATATATATATATATATATATATATATATATTCATCTATATATATATTCGGGGTATTCACAAGTAATAATGAAAATACAACCCACAATACATTCGTATGGTATTTGTAATGCAAGTGTATTGTGGGTTGCATTTTGTTACTCGTGAAATACCTTGTGTATATATATATATTTCTTCTTCCTCCTCTGCATACGATTCTCGTGAATATTGGACTCAATAACCACCACAAAAGTTCTTACTGTGTTAAATTTCATGTATGTGCACTTGGTCATGTGACGTGGTGGTTTCTCACGAGCGACTTGATTTAATCTCACTTTCGGTTTTAGTTTATTTACTGTATTCATTAACGATTACTTTGTGCTTGTAAATAGTTATGAATGATGGTTTTTCAATCAAGTCCAAATAAATTTTGTGAAATCCCGCATAAATGTGACTGTGTTGTATAGTTGCGTCCTTGTTTTTTGATAGTTTGATAGTAAATTAGACAAAGATGGATGGTTGACCTCTCTGTGAATATCTCTCATCTCCACCACAACACACACACACATGCTTTCTGTTGTTTTATTGAATTTTATGGGATATCATTAAATTTTATTAGTTTATTACATCCGACTTTTATAAGATGGCTTTTCTAATGAATCTGATAGAAGTTTGTATATTACTGAAATAATGTTCGGTCATATAATAAAAAAAAACTGAAAACAAAAAAAAAACACACACACACACCTTTTGATATGGGCAATGATTTTAAAATGTGGTTTTTATGATTTGCGCAAGGTGATGTAGATGGAGGGGGCAACAAAACGGATCACAGATTTGTTTCTGAGAAGAAGAAGAATGGCTGTAATTATAATTAGAAAAATGCTTCCAACACACCGGCGATTATTTAGTGTAAATGTCCAACAAATCGTCGGTTTTACCGAGTTGGTTTTTTTTTTGTTCCCCACATATATATATATATATACATGTGTGGTAAATAACTCTTATTGCGGACTTTTAATTGTTTTTCCACAGTTTTATTTCGTTTAATTTTACAGGAACTGTAAAATTAGATATACTACTTAAAAAGTTAATGATGAATTCTTTAATTATTTTCAATTATTTTAGCTTACGGAAAAGAGGCATTTTTAGTGCACGTGTGTGGCATTAAAGAAGAAGAAAATAATGCGCGTACATCTAGACACCTGTTTAGATATATATATATATATATAAGAAAGAAAAACTCGGTGTATTAGGAAGAAATTGTAGCCTGCTAGCTTTTGTTATTTGTCATGATGACCACCTACGATTTTTCCATTTTATTGTATTGGATTTGTATCAATATCTCATATGATATGAATAAAAATAATGGAGCACTAGAGAGTAAAAAACCGTCCCGAACATTATGAACACTTGTTTATGCGAATTATCCCAATATGTTTTCCTTAGACACTTAACTTAGCATGGGGTACACAACGGGTGTTCTTATATTTAAAGTATTATACACACACACACTGCAGCATTTATATTATATGAATTGGACTGTCTTTTTTATCGTTTGGCTTTTATTTTATGCTTTTTCGGGTTCGGGGTACCAGTTGCTCATTTTTTTTTATTTGTTGCAGGTATGTACTGATTCCTGGATGGGTTGGGCTCGTGGTAGTCCTGGTGACGTCCTTAGGGTATGTTGGTAAACGGTTATTTTGTAGTAGAGGGCGCTGTGTAACAACGTGCTAGAAGTTAATGAACTTGTATGCCTCAAGGTTCTATTTTAGCCTAGTTATAGAAAAATTGCTGTACTGTGAAATAGTTGGCTTTGGAATTGTCCAAAACGCTTTCCACAATTATTTTCCTAAACGTCATAAAACTACAGCCTAAAGTACAGTAAAAGAACCTAACCTCAATTAATTTTCACTTGTATCTATACCATACAAAATTTCCTCTACTTTCATGTTGTACACATTATTTTTCCACACGTCAAACGGTTTTCATATGATAAAGTTTTAAGTTTTAAGAAATTTCTATACCTATCTAGTTGGCTTTGGAGATATTTCAAAAGTACGTTTAGTATTATTTTTCATTCACGTCATCCACTTTTTTTTTAACAATTTTCGGTAACAAGATGATTATTTGCAAAATTTATGATTTTCTTATAAAAATTATGATAAAATTAAGGATTTTTATGGGTGTTAAATATTCTAACCTCAATTAGTTTTTAGCTTTATTCTATAAGCTATGCAATACGGAATTATCTCTACATACATTATTTTTCGATATGTCGCACAGTTATCACGTGATAACACCTACAATTTATCAGTTTTCGAATGACGTTTTTAATAAATTTAGTTGGCTTTGGAGGGGCTTTAAAGTGATACATTTTAATCACGTGACACACCTATTCTATACAGAATTTTCTCATCTTTCCAATAGTGCACTCTATTTTTCGATAAATCTAACGGTTTTCAGCTGTTTTTGCCAAAATAATCAAATGAAATTATTTATTTTTATTTGGTGTTCTATAAATCCTACATTACAATTGATGGAAAGCGAATTTTTGGCGGGAATTGAGTTTAAAGGTTAATTTATAACATAACGCAAAGTTGACCGTTAATATAACATCAAAAACAATTGAAAAAAATTACCTAAAAGTAGATGAAACTGCTCAGAAATAATGTAGTTGTAGATTAAAAAACGTTTAACTGCGCTTACAATCGCTGGAAAGCGAATTTTGGCGGGAATTGAGTTTAAAGGTTAATTTATAATATAACGCAAAGTTGACAGTTAATATAACGCCGAAAACAATTGAAAAAGTGACTTAAAAATAGATGAAACTGCTCAGAAATAATTTAGTTGTAAATTAAAAAATATTTAACCGCGCTTACAAACGCTGGAAAGCGAATTTTGGCGGGAATTAAGTTTAAAGGTTAATTTCTAACATAACGCAAAGTTGGCCGTTAATATAACGCTTAAAACAATTGAAAAAGTGACTTAAAAGTAGATGAAACTTCTCAGAAATAATTTAGTCCTAGATTAAAAAATGTTTAACTGCGCGCTTACAATCGCTGGAAAGCGAATTTTGGCGGGAATCGAGTTTAAAGGTTAATTTATAACATAACACAAAGTTGACCGTTAATACAACGCTTAAAACAATTGAAAAAGTGACTTAAAAGTAGATAAAACTGCTCAGAAATAATTTAGTCCTAGATTAAAAAAATGTTTAACTGCCCTTACAATCGCTGGAAAGCAAATTTTGGCGGGAATTGACTTTAAAGGTTAATTTATAACATAACTGAAATTTGACAGTGAATATAACGCCAAAAACAATTGAAAAAATTACCTAAAAGTAGATGAAACTGCTCAGAAATAATTTAGTCGTAGATTAAAAAATGTTTAACTGCGCGGTTACAATTGATGTAAAGCGAATTTTGGCGGGAATTGAGTTTAAAGGTTAATTTATAACATAACGCAAAGTTGACAGTTAATATAACGCCAAAAACAATTGAAAAAATTACCTAAAAGTAGATGAAACTGTTCAGAAATAATTTACTTGTAGATTAAAAAATGTTTAACTACGCTTACAGTCGCTGGAAAGCGAATTTTGGCGGGAATTGAGTTTAAAGGTTAATTTATAACATAACGCAAAGTTGACCGTTAATATAACGCCGAAAACAATTGAAAAAAATTACGTTAAAGTAGATGAAACTGCTCAGAAATAATTTAGTTGTAGATGAAAAAAAGTTTAACTGTGTGGAATTTTAGTCAGAAGATGAAGAGGGGCAAATAGTACACTAGCAATTAAAGCAACTCTTCTTCTTCTTCTTCTAAAAATATTCAAACATCAGCGATCTTTACAGAAACTTGACATTAAAAGAACTCTTGAATGTTTTGTGATTAAAAGCTTGTTACAAAAATTACGTAATTGTTATTTTTGTAGCTTTAATTTTTTGTCAGAGGACGAAGAAGAGCAAATTGAAAGTGCATGTAGACGTTTCGTTTTTTTTCTACACCGTAATTGCTTTCACGTGAATGAAATTAGAAACCAAATACCATACGTTTTTTACATTTCCTCGAATCATACTTTTAGTTTTGTTCCAATACATAATGAGTTTTGGTTCTTGTCGCGTCGAGCCGAGAGACACGCATTTATTTTTAGTGCTATATACCAAAATGACATCTGGTCTTTTCTGTAGATATTCAATAAAGATATAACCCAATAATTAATAACCTCTCTTAATGAATGTCGTATATATTAAGTTTAATGACAAGGAGAGGCAAAAAAGGATTATGTGTAGTGGAAGAGTGAAGAGAACTAGAGATCCCATAGCTTAGCCACATCGCTGCAGACAAGTTGGAAAAATAATTTAATGGCTTTTTAACATATGTTTTAAAAACTAAGGGGTATATTTATTGTGAGATATTGAAAACACATGTCTGATGATGTAGATGCTAGATGTAGACTCCAATACACAAAACTGTATTATTTTTAAAACACTGTACGATGGATTTGACAAATGATTTATTTGGGAGAATCATCAAGGGGACGCGGATCATTCAAACCAAACTCAAGCTTAATTACGGTGCTTAACGGTTGCGTAAAATAATAAACAAAGTCAAGTATATAAACACGACTAGATGTTTTCTAAACTTCCGAAGCTAAAGGTAGATTTATGGCGGGTTAGGTAACGCAAAGTTAATTTAGAAGTTTAAAGTCGGAAAATATACGTGATGGAAGTAAGCTAAAGCTCGGTTTATCTTAAGAAGTTAGTACGTAGATTATAATAAAGTGTTGAAATAAATTATAGTAATTAAGTGATGGCGCCAAATTCAAATTTTGTTACCTACAAACATCAGCTGAAAAAGCAATCAAAACAGAGCACTGAGATCCCAAAGTGGACATCATTGTACTTACTCCTCTCTCTACATATATATATATATATATATATATATATATATATCAACAACAACGCCGCCGCGCACAACTATTCGACAAAACTATAATAAAATTCGGAATTGTTTGGTGTAGAGAGGGGATAAAAAGGGTTTGAGTGTTATCGAAGTAGGAGGCACCGATAGCGAGTCCCACCTATATATACAACCCTCCCACTCTTTCGATCTGATGATGTTTCAGCCTCCTCTCCGTACTTTTATATAGATAGTATATATTTTATATACTAACCTACCTTTTGCAATGTTCCACCGGCTACGGCGGTTTTTTTTCGCTTGATCGCGCGCGTTGCGCCTACCTGAGAGAGTGACGGAGCAAGCGATGCAAGTTTGCTGGCTTGCTTGGCACAGTGCACTAAGATGCAGCAGATGCAGCGGGACAGAGCGCAAGAAAAACCAATGAGAGTTTTTAACTGTTCAGTATTTGAGGTTAGATTAGAGGGAAAAGTTGCTAAAGCCGATTTATGCAACTTGATTTTGGGCGTTACAATTTTGATTTAGTTTCGACTCATATACTTTAAATATATACATATACACTGATATATATATTGATATATACTGATATATATATACACATATACTTTAAATATACACTGATATATATTGATATATACTGATATATATATACACATATATATAAATATACTCCTACTGTAAAAATATTTTCGCGCTTTTCCCACCGGTGCAAGTTTTGTATATTCTCTACAATTTCGCTTTAACCCTTCGATTCCGATCAAAGAAACTGTGCGTGGAATAACGTGGCGTTGGAAGAGGTGGAGGGGGTGGGGGGGAGCGATAACACAGAGGTTTTTTCCAGCGATTGTGTGGAATTTATTTCGTCAAAGTTATAATTTCTAATTAACGAATAACGCGTGCCGCAAAGCAACACAGAAAGAGAAACGACGGGGGGAGGGGATGTTCGCCAACAACACAAAACACAACATAGAGAGATGAAAATTATCGAAATATTATTTGAAATATTCGTATTCCTTTTGAAAGGGCCGCCACTTGAAGCTTTACATTCGAGATAATCAGTATAGAGAGAAGTTGTACTAGGTGAGCGAGGGGGGGGGGGGGAGAGACAGCGCGCCGCGCTTTTGAATATTTCTTATTGATCTCATATATAAAATTAATGTTAAAGCCAAAATTCCGCAAAATCACTGCCATTCAAAGCGAAAATTATTCAGTTGAAACAAATGTATATTGAATTTGGCCTTTGTCTTCGACTAACTGTCAAATATTATTAATATGCAGTCTATGAGAGCTTCGCTTTAAGCTATACAAATCGATTAAATACACAATGCATAAAACAACAGAAAAACTGTGTAAATGCCACTTTATCCATCACAAACCCCCTAAGGGCATCGTTACACTAAATCAGCGTAAAAACGCGCTTTTCCGTGGTAATTAACAACGCTTTCCAAACAAATTTTATTTGATCACGTCACCTAATAAATTGTTTGTTGTTATTTCGCACATTTTATTTTTAACTAACACAACGAGGGAAAAACGTTGTAAAAAAATAAAACAGAAAAATCAAATAATGACATGACCCGTTAATAAAACCGGGGAATTTATGTGTGCTTTGGGGGATGGAAGGAACGGGGAGGGGGTAGTTGTTTAGGCGAAAGCTCAGGTATACATATTTCAAATAGAGCTAAAGACAGTACCTTGGAGAACCACATAGAAGTTTGGAAGAAGATAATTTTACGAAATTTTTGAAGATAATCTTGCTGCTTGTTTGTTCTTCAAGTTAATAAACTTTTATTTGACTTTTTGTGTCTAGTAGACATTCTTTAAAGACTAATTGAAACTTTTACTACCTAATTTGTGCTATTTTGGAAGCTATAAGACGTAGAAGTTTAGTAGAAGATAATTTTACGAAATTTTTGAAGATAATCTTGTTGCTTGTTTGTTCTTCTAGTTATCAAACTCAAATTTGACTTTTTGTGTCTAGTAGACATTCTTTGAAGACTAATTGAAACTTTTACTACCTAATTTGTGCTATTTTGGAAGCTATAAGACGTAGAAGTTTAGTAGAAGATAATTTTACGAAATTTTTTAAGATAATCTTGTTGCTTGTTTGTTCTTCAAGTTATCAAACTCAAATTTGACTTTTTGAATCTAGTAGACATTCTTTGAAGACTAAATGAAACTTTTACTACCTAATTTGTGCTATTTTTAAAGCTATAAGACGTAGAAGTTTAGTTGAAGATAATTTTACGAAATTTTTGAAGATAATCTTGCTGTTGGTTTGTTTTTCAAGTTATCAAACTCAAATTTGACTTTTTGTGTCTAGTAAACATTCTTTGAAGACTAATTGAAACTTTTACTACCTAATTTGTACTATTTTGGAAGCAATAAGACGTAGAAGTTCAGTAGAAGATAATTTTACGAAATTTTTGAAGATAATCTTGCTGTTGGTTTGTTTTTCAACTTATCAAACTCAAATTTGACTTTTTGAATCTAGTAGACATTCTTTGAAGACTAAATGAAACTTTTACTACCTAATTTGTGCTATTTTTAAAGCTATAAGACGTAGAAGTTTAGTTGAAGATAATTTTACGAAATTTTTGAAGATAATCTTGCTGTTGGTTTGTTTTTCAACTTATCAAACCCAAATTTGACTTTTTGTGTCTAGTACACATTCTTTGAAGACTAATTGAAACTTTTACTACCTAATTTGTGCTATTTTGGAAGCTATAAGACGTAGAAGTTTAGTAGAAGATAATTTTACGAAATTTTTGAATATAATCTTGCTGCTTGTTTGTTCTTCAAGTTATCAAACTCAAATTTGACTTTTTGTGTCTAGTAGACATTCTTTGAAGACTAATTGAAACTTTTACTACCTAATTTGTGCTATTTTTAAAGCTATAAGACGTAGAAGTTTAGTTGAAGATAATTTTACGAAATTTTTGAAGATAATCTTGCTGTTGGTTTGTTTTTCAAGTTATCAAACTCAAATTTGACTTTTTGTGTCTAGTAGACATTCTTTGAAGACTAATTGAAACTTTTACTACCTAATTTGTGCTATTTTGGAAGCAATAAGACGTAGAAGTTCAGTAGAAGATCATTTTTGGCAATTTTTGAAGATAATGTTGCTGCTTGTTTGTTCTTCTAGTTATCAAACTCAAATTTGACTTTTTGAATCTAGTAGACATTCTTTGAAGACTAATTGAAACTTTTACTACCTAATTTGTGCTATTTTGGAAGCTATAAGACGTAGAAGTTTAGTAGAAGATAATTTTACGAAATTTTTGAATATAATCTTGCTGCTTGTTTGTTCTTCTAGTTATCAAACTCAAATTTGGCTTTTTATGTCTAGTAGACATTCTTTGAAGACTAATTGAAACTTTTACTACCTAATTTGTGCTATTTTTAAAGCTATAAGACGTAGAAGTTTAGTAGAAGATAATTTTACGAAATTTTTGAAGATAATCTTGCTGTTGATTTGTTTTTCAAGTTATCAGACTCAAATTTGACTTTTTGTGTCCAGTAGACATTCTTTGAAGACTAATTGAAACTTTTACTACCTAATTTGTGCTATTTTTAAAGCTATAAGACGTAGAAGTTTAGTTGAAGATAATTTTACGAAATTTTTGAAGATAATCTTGCTGTTGATTTGTTTTTCAAGTTATCAAACTCAAATTTGACTTTTTGTGTCTAGTAGACATTCTTTGAAGACTAATTGAAACTTTTACTACCTAATTTGTGCTATTTTTAAAGCTATAAGACGTAGAAGTTTAGTTGAAGATAATTTTACGAAATTTTTGAAGATAATCTTGCTGTTGATTTGTTTTTCAAGTTATCAAACTCAAATTTGACTTTTTGTGTCTAGTAGACATTCTTTGAAGACTAATTGAAACTTTTACTACCTAATTTGTGCTATTTTTAAAGCTATAAGACGTAGAAGTTTAGTTGAAGATAATTTTACGAAATTTTTGAAGATAATCTTGCTGTTGGTTTGTTTTTCAAGTTATCAAACTCAGATTTGACTTTTTGATCTAGTAGACATTCTTTGAAGACTAATTGAAACTTTTACTACCTAATTTGTGCTATTTTGGAAGCTATAAGACGTAGAAGTTTAGTAGAAGATAATTTTACGAAATTTTTGAAGATAATCTTGCTGTTGGTTTGTTTTTCAACTTATCAAACTCAAATTTGACTTTTTGAATCTAGTAGACATTCTTTGAAGACTAATTGAAACTTTTAATATTTAATTTGTGCCATGTAACAAAAATATAGTAAACAAGCTGACGCTGGAACAAAAATGTCCGATTATGGAACTGTATAAAAGTTAGGTTAGGTTCTACTATAAAATCTCGTTCACAAATTTGTCGTCTAACCTAGAAACTAGAACTAACATTCGAAAAATTTTAAATAATATCCGCCGTTGCGTTGTTTCCATAGATAAACTGTCGATTAGCATTGCCACCTATGATTGCAAAACAATTTAGCGTTTCCTTGATATTTTTTCAGAAAGTAATGAGAAAAATTGTACCGTGATGATTGAATAATAAAGTCTGAGTTTTCCTTAATCTGACACACTTGATTTAAGATTTAGCATCCAGTCTGCTGGTAATTGTTTTAAAATTGCCGTATATAAGCATACAAAGTACAGAGTATTCATGCTCCTGCACCATTAATATTGAATTATGGGCAAGTGACGTGTGGAAAAACAATTTGGGACATGACGTATACTATACTAAATAATAAACGTGATCGACAATGCCCCACAATAAATAAATACATACAAAAAAGGTTAAAACATAATTCATCACCTTTAGTTCTTTATGTTATAGTTTTTTTCGATAATACTGCTTAGCTTAAGGAAAAACGCCCTGAATGAGCGTTATTTTATTATTAATCAGTTATTAACGATTGCTTCTGTGGGGGATCACTCACTCACAGCCGATTCATTCATCTTTGATTTCGATGATGATGTTCACTGAATAGAATTGCGCTATTGTTTCGTGTTGTGTTGTGCAAAATATAAACAAATTGTATGCCGGTGATTTTTCAATATGAAGGAGGAAGCGAGTAAGCGGGGAAGGACGGTGGTAGAAACGATAAGGAATTCTAAGGAAACCATTCAGGCAAATCAATCATTGTTTTGTGCGTTTATTTTGTGTTGGAACAGAAATAGTTTTCGAGGATTTTACCTTGAACTGAACAACAATAAATTGGGGAAATTTTAAGCGGGTTTTAATAGAATTCTCGCTTATTTTATATATTTTCATGTAGCAGTAATCTCCAGACGTCCAAATAAAGTTGGACAAAATTTTTTAGGCGAAAACAAACTATATATTTTTTGCGTGGTCAAGCCCAAAATGGAATTCTAGTGAAATACTGCCTTCCCCTACCAGTAAATTCCAGTATAACAAAAATCCGATCAGTGGTTTTCAAACTGTAAGGCAAGAACCAAGCGAAGAACCCCCTAAATTGATCTTTTCAAAATTTGACTAAGATTATTGTACTTTATTTATTGTGTGGTTAAACCCAAAATGGAATTCTAGAAAAGCACAGCCTTCCTCTAGTAGTAAAGTGTCGTTTTACAAAAATCCGTCCAGTAGTTCTCAAGCTGTAAGGCAAAAACCACGCTACAAAACTCAATTTTTTTTTAGAAAATACTTATAGACACACAAATTCTTTATTTATTGCGATTTCAAGCCCAAAATGGAATTTAACAGAAATACAGCTTTCTCCTACAGGTAAATTGTAGTTTTACAAAAATCCGACCAGTAGTTTTCAAACTGTAAGGCAGGAACCAAGCAAACATTATCAAAATGACCCACAGCGTTCATAATATCGCTCATAAAATTATCAAATGTAATTCTATAATATAAAGAGAGTTTCTAGTAATAAATTAAAGCTAATTTTAAGAAAATCCGACCAGTGGTTCCCAAAATATGGTATTTAAAGTTAGATAACTGACGCTTTTATTTGCAATAAGTTCTCAAAATGCACACAACTTTTATAAAATCTTCAAAAAAATATCATAGTAATATGTAGACAGTTTCTAGGAATAAATAAAAGCAAATTTGAAGAGAATCTGAGCAGTGGTTCTCAAAATATGAACCTTTAAACTTAGATAACTGAAATTTTTAATTACAATAAGCTTTAAAACTGCCCACAACTTTTATAGAATCGCTCAGAAAAATATCACAATTAATTCCAAAACATGTAGAGAGTTTTTTAAAATAAATTAAAGCAAATTTGAAGAGAATCCGACCAGTGGTTGTCAAAATATGAACCTTTAAACTTAGATAACAGAAACTTTTATTTGCAATAAGCTCCAAAACTGCACACAATTTTTATAAAATCACTCAGAAAAATATCATGATTAATTCAGTAATATGTAGACAGTTTCTGGAAATAAATTAAAGCAATTTGAAGAAAATCCGACCAGTGGTTCTCAAAATATGAGCCTTTAAACTTAGATAACTGTAACTTTCATTTGCAAGAAGCTCCAGAACTGCCCACAGTTTATATAGAATCGCTCAGAAAAATATCATAATTAATTCTATAACATGTAGAGAGTTTCTGGAAATAAATTAAAGCCAATTTGAAGAGAATCCGACCAGTGGTTGTCAAAATATGAACCTTTAAACTTAGATAACAGAAACTTTTATTTGCAATAAGCTCCAAAACTGCCCACAACTTTTATAGAATCGCACAAAAAAATATCGTAAATAATTTTATAATATGTAGACAGTTCCTGGTAATCAAAGAAAGCAAATTTGAAGAGAATCCGACCAGTAGTTCCCAAAACATAAGCCTTTAAAGTTAGATAACTCACACTTTTATTTGCAATAAGCTCCAAAACTGTCCACAATTTTCATAGAATCGCTAAGAAAAATATCATAGTTAATTCTAAAATATGTAGACAGTTCCTGGGAACCAAAGAAAGCAAATTTGAAGAGAATCCGACCAGTAGTTCCCAAAACATAAACGTTTAAAGTTAGATAACTCAAACTTTTATTTGCAATAAGCTCCAAAACTGCCCACAATTTTTATAAAATCGCTCAGAAAAATATCATAATTAATTCTATAATATGTAGACAGTTCCTGGGAATAAAATAAAGAAATTTGAAGAGAATCCGACCAGCAGTTCTTAAAACATAAGCCTTTAAAGTTAGATAACTCAAACTTTTATTTGCAATAAGCTCCAAAACTGCCCACAATTTTTATAGAATCGCTCAGAAAAATATCATAATTAATTCTATAACATGTAGACAATTTCTGAAAATAAATTAAAGCAAATTTGAAGAAAATCCGACCAGTGGTTCCCAAAATATGGTCGTTTCAGTTTGAAATTGAGTGAAAAGTTCCAAAAATTTTAATTTTAAAAAAATTGCTCAGAAAACTGAGTACGTATTTTCTGAATGCTACTCAGAAGACTGTCTTAATTTAGTTTTTAGGTCAGTGGTTCCCAAACTGTTTTTATTAAGCTAGTTTTTACTTTTTATACGAACTACAAAAATCTAGATTCTGATCTAAAGAATTTCTGAGTGAAAAATTTATTCAAATGTAGAATTAGACTCTGTACAGTGTACAACAATATGTATAGATATTAATGTTCAATCTCCTCATAACATTGTTTCATCAAACCATGGCCTCCTCTATACCTCCGTCTCGCTCCCTCACACACCACAACATTATAGTAAAACGTAATTCACCACGCCTAAAGTCTGAATCATAACATGATTTCCATTCATAACACCTACAAACGTCTGTTGTTAATGCACCCCCGTCCCAATTCTTGCATCCTTGTTCAACGCATGGCATACTGTGATCTGGCAGAAGAGGGGGGAACAAGAATCTGAAAAAAGTAAATCACCTACTCTTATTAATACCAGACGACAATAGGCATCGGTTTTTTTTTTGTTTGGTTGTTTGTTTGTGTGTGTTGGTTTTTTAACTGTTAGTTAGGAGAGTAGGTGGTAGGCTTTGGAAAAGTAAAACTCTTTGTGTTTTGAATTATAATATATAATGGGGCATAAATTGTGATGGTGTTGGTGATGGTGGTGTTGGTTTTTTTTTCTAAAGGGCGAAATATTTTAAAGAATTTAAAGAAACAACTGTAAATTAGGTGCAAATTGGAATGGAGTGTTGGAACTGGAATATAAGGGCGGCGTATTTGTCTAAATGAAAATCTTAAATAATTTCCGAAGCGTGTCAAATAAATCGGTTTGGAATTTATATTGAAATATTCTGGTATTACTTCATTAATTGCAACTTGAGATATTTTATTATTAGATTTTACATCCAACCCCTCCTCTGCACAACCCCCCTCTCCTCGTACTCTCTTTCGTTTTCACCGACTTCGCGTCCGTAATGAAATTAACGATAATTTGAAATCGGATGTATGAATTTTCTTCTTCCAATACCTGGGAAACTGCTTTAATTCATTTATTTCTCATTTGCCGCCCGCGTTTCTGACAAATCGAATATAGTGTCTACATATCTTTGTTTGGTGTAATTAAGTCAAGTCGTCAATTATGCAGCGCCAGAACACCAACAGCATCCAGAGCTGACAATTGGAATCCGACGTTCAAATTTTAATCGGCACAAAAAATTATTTTGCGATAGGAAACTAAATGTGGGATGGACTAGATTTTAACGCGGATTTTTTTTTTGACAGAAGACAGATTAGTCTACTGGAAAATTCACACTGGATGGAAATCTGTTAAAAATTATCCATATTATGGCTGGATTAATGTTTTAAAATCGAAATTTCTGATCATTTCACTAAATTACTCGTAAAATTTCAAAAAATTGTCCGATTTCATCGTGGATTTAATATTTTGACAGCAAACAGATAGTTTTACTGGAAAATTCACACTGGACGAAAATCTGTTAAAAATTATCCATATTATGGCTGGATTAATGTTTTAAAATCGAAATTTCTGATCATTTCACTAAATTACTCGTAAAATTTCAAAAAATTGTCCGATTTCATCGTGGATTTAATATTTTGACAGCAAACAGATAGTTTTACTGGAAAATTCACACTGGATGGAAATCTGTTAAAAATTATCCATATTATGGCTAGATTAATGTTTTAAAATCGAAATTTCTAGTCATTTCACTAAATTACTCGTAAAATTTCAAAAAATTGTACGATTTCATCGTGGATTTAATATTTTGACAGCAAACAGATAGTTTTACTGGAAAATTCACACTGGACGAAAATCTGTTAAAAATTATCCATATTATGGCTGGATTAATGTTTTAAATTCTAAATTTCTGATCATTTCACTAAATTACTCATAAAATTTCAAAAAATTGTCCGATTTCATCGTGGATTTAATATTTTGACAGCAAACAGATAGTTTTACTGGAAAATTCACACTGGACGAAAATCTGTTAAAAATTATCCATATTATGGCTGGATTAATGTTTTAAAATCGAAATTTCTGATCATTTCACTAAATTACTCGTAAAATTTCAAAAAATTGTCCGATTTCATCGTGGATTTAATATTTTGACAGCAAACAGATAGTTTTACTGGAAAATTCACACTGGATGGAAATCTGTTAAAAATTATCCATATTATGGCTGGATTAATGTTTTAAAATCGAAATTTCTAGTCATTTCACTAAATTACTCGTAAAATTTCAAAAAATTGTACGATTTCATCGTGGATTTAATATTTTGACAGCAAACAGATAGTTTTACTGGAAAATTCACACTGGACGAAAATCTGTTAAAAATTATCCATATTATGGCTGGATTAATGTTTTAAAATCGAAATTTCTGATCATTTCACTAAATTACTCGTAAAATTTCAAAAAATTGTGCGATTTCATCGTGGATTTAATATTTTGACAGCAAACAGATAGTTTTACTGGAAAATTCACACTGGATGGAAATCTGTTAAAAATTATCCATTTTATGGCTGGATTAATGTTTTAAAATCGAAATTACTGATCATTTCACTAAATTACTCGTAAAATTTCAAAAAAATTTCCGATTTCATCGCGGATTTATTATTTTGACAACAAACAGCTTCTTTTACTGGAAAATTCACACTGGATGGAAATCTGTTAAAAATTATCCATTTTATGGCTGGGTGAATGTTTTAAAATCGAAATTTCTGATCATTTCACTAAATTACTCATAAAATTTCAAAAAATTGTCCGATTTCATCGCTGATTTATTATTTTGACAGCAAACAGCTTCTTTTACTGGAAAATTCACACTGGATGGAAATCTATTAAAAATTATCCATTTTATGGCTGGATGAATGTTTTAAATTCTAAATTTCTGATCATTTCACTAAATTAGTCATAAAATTTCAAAAAATTGTTCGATTTCATCGCGGATTTATTATTTTGACAACAAACAGCTTCTTTTACTGGAAAATTCACACTGGATGGAAATCTGTTAAAAATTATCCATTTTATGGCTGGATGAATGTTTTAAATTCTAAATTTCTGATCATTTCACTAAATTAGTCATAAAATTTCAAAAAATTGTTCGATTTCATCGCGGATTTATTATTTTGACAACAAACAGCTTCTTTTACTGGAAAATTCACATTGGATGAAAATCTGTTAAAAATTATCCATATTATGGCTGGATTAAGATTTTAAAATCGAAATTTCTGATCATTTCACTAAATAACTCATAAAATTTCAAAAAATTGTGATTTCATCGCTGATTTATTATTTTGACAGCAAACAGCTTCTTTTACTGGAAAATTCACACTGGATGGAAATCTATTAAAAATTATCCATTTTATGGCTGGATGAATGTTTTAAATTCTAAATTTCTGATCATTTCACTAAATTAGTCATAAAATTTCAAAAAATTGTTCGATTTCATCGCGGATTTATTATTTTGACAACAAACAGCTTCTTTTACTGGAAAATTCACATTGGGTGAAAATCTGTTAAAAATTATCCATATTATGGCTGGATTAAGATTTTAAAATCGAAATTTCTGATCATTTCACTAAATAACTCATAAAATTTCAAAAAATTGTGTGATTTCATCGCGGATTTATTATTTTGACAGCAAACAGCTTCTTTTACTGGAAAATTCACACTGGATGGAAATTTGTTAATAATTATCCATTTTATGGCTGGATGAATGTTTTAAAATCGAAATTTCTGATCATTTCGCTAAAATACTCATAAAATTTCAAAAAATTGTCCGATTTCATCGCGGATTTATTATTTTGACAGCAAACCGATTCTTTTACTGGAAAATTTACACTGGATGGAAATCTTGTTAAAATTATCCATTTTATGGCTGTATTAAGGTTTTAAATTTGAAATTTCTGATCATTTCACTAATTTACTCATAAAATTTCAAAAAATTGTCCGATTTCATCACGGATTTATTATTTTTAACGGAAATAGATTATTCTTGTTCCAATTGAAAAGTGTGGTTAGAAAACAGTCTCTTTTGTTATTCCCGTACATGTCAAACATAACATTAATTTAACTTATTGTTAATCTAGTTTCCTATGCTTTTAGCCAACTCTGATTAGGCGTAGCTGTAAGAGGGGTGTGCTGTGGGGTGGTGCAAACGGGAATTGGCGCTACAGTAGTAAAACTGTCTTAGGTGGATATAAAAATAATGAAACAGGCGGTAGTAAAACCTCTTGCAATTTTCTATATGATTCCTGCTATGCATATTTGACAGATTATTAAATATTCCACATATATCCATGTGGATGGTCCCTCTCCCCTTGTACCCTGCGCCATAGCTGTGTTATACACATCATCCATCCATGCACCCCTCCCCAGTACTACTAGTATATTTAAAAATATTACAACATGGATTTATTCCATGACATTGGAGCCATAAATTCATATCAAAAATTCAAACAATACGACCGTTAAGAAAGAATATATTTTGTCTTTGTTATGTTGTGTTGTGTTGGGGTGGCGATACCCCTTGCTGTTTGTGTAGATGTAAATATGCAGTTTGTACTGACCGGCGGAAAAGTATCTTAATTCCATTTCTGGGTGGTTTAGAAAACTAATCTGGTTTTAATGATGAGCGAGCGCGCCACAGAAAAAAGTTAAAATAAATACCAGTCGTCGATTTTCAAATATCCTTTTCGGGGGGTGGGGGGGTGGAGGATCGGATTCTTCCTACTGCACCACCATCAACTGTTTAATTACGAAAAACTTTTCGAAAGCCAATCCTCTTAGAAGAAAACCGATAACTTTATTACTAATTACAGACTCTAATTAACTAAGTGCCCCCCTTGTGTTCCTATTGCTGTCTCTTTTTAACTCTTCTGACATGGAGGTGTATGCATATTGACACTTTCATCAAGGATATTAAGGCGATTTTACAGAGGATCATTTTCAATCAGTTTGGAATTTTTTATTTGGATATAAAGTTAAACACGTCATGGAGTATAGGGATAATTAAAAACTTCAGTGTTCTAACCTTACTTTCTCTCTAGGTTAGAACACTGCGTTAAATTGTGTTGATTATTGGCAAATATTCCATTTTCTTTTTATCGTCGAAAGATATCCACGCTTGCCAGTGGAAAAAATGATTATTATTAGGTATATCAGCGTTCCCGCCTTTTTGCCATCTAACAAAACCGACGACCACGCCGTGGCTTCTGATAAACCATAAAACAGTGTCTACGAGTTTGAATTAAAAATCAAAATATATTGCCTTGCATATATATCCCATCCCCAGTTTAATAATAAGGTGGGCTGTGAGACAGTGGCGGCGTTGGGGCGAAGCCCCAACCCTAGCGGAAGTTTCCCTAGGGCGCCAAATCACAACCTCCAACTCCCAACAAAATATTTAATAATTTTTTAAGGTGAAACATTTGTGCATACTATACAAAATTATATACTTATAAAAACTTGTAGATATTAATATTGTAACTATTTTATTACATCACCGCCGCCACTGCCACCATTCACCACCCCCCTATTGCGCTTTAGCAGTGGATGAAGCTGCTGTTGCCTCCACCACCAAAGCTATTGTTTTTATAATAACATTGAGATATTACTCGGTGGCGGTATAGAAAGGTGGCTATGAACATATTTCACATAATAAGAGTGGAGGCTGGGGCGCGAAAAATTGAACATCTTGAATAATAAGATAGCCATGGAATGCTAACGTATAATATATTAAACAGTTATTTGAATATAAGGGCATCCGCGTATGCCTTTATTGCATAGGCGCAATTTTCCAGTGGGAGGAGAAAGGGGGTGAAAAGTAGGGGCTATAAATGATATTTGTAATATTTTGTCATTTGTAATCAAAATCGAACCAGTAGTTCCAAAACTGTAGCAGTTTAAAACAGTCTACCTAAAATAATGACAGAAAAATAAAATGGCAGAAAAAAAAACAATTGCAGGCGAATATAAAAGTTTTCTCTACACTTTTTCTTATAAATATACCTTTCGTATGTTTATAAATGCAAATTTGGTAAAAATCGGACCAGTAGTTCCTAAACTGTGGCAGTTTGAAACAGTATACCTAAAAAAAATGGTACAAAAATAAAATGGCAGAAAAAAAAACAATTGAAGGCGAATATAAATGTTTTCTCTACATTTCTTCTTATAAATATACCTTTCGTATGTTTATAAATGCAAATTTGGTAAAAATCAGACCAGTAGTTCCTAAACTGTGGCAGTTTAAAACAGTCTACCTAAAAAAATGGCACAAAAATAAAATAGTACAAAAAAAACAATTGAAAGCGAATGTAAATGGTTGCTTTAATTTTTTTCAAATCAATACATCTTTCATATGTTTAAAAATGCAAATTTGATTAAAATCAGACCAGTAGTTCCTAAACTGTGACAGTTTAAAACAGTATACCTAAAAAAATGGTACAAAAATAAAATGGCAGAAAAAAAACAATTGAAAGCGAATATAAAACTTTTCTCTACATTTTTTTGTATAAATATACCTTTCGTATGTTAATAAATGCAAATTTGGTAAAAATCGGATCAGTAGTTCCTAAATTGTGGCAGTTTAAAACAGTCTACCTAAAAAAAATGGCACAAATTAGAATAACTGTCAGAAAAAAAAACAGTTGAAGGTATTAAAGGCGTTCTTTAAGACTTTTCTTATAAATGCAACCTTCATTTGTTTAAAGAAACAAATTTAATCAAAATCAGACCAGTAGTTCCTAAACTGTGACAGTTTAAAACAGTCTACCTAAAAATATGGCACAAAATTAAAATAACTGTGAGAAAAAAAACAGTTGAAGGTATTAACGGCGTCCTTTAAGACTTTTCCTATAAATACAACCTTCATTTGTTTAAAGAAGCAAATTTGATCAAAATCAGACCAGCAGTTCCTAAACTGTAGCAGTTTAACTCAGTCTACCTAAAAAAAAATGTCACAAAATTAGAATAAGTGTAAAAAAAACAGTTGAAGGTATTAAATGCGTTCTTTATGATTTTTCTAATAAGTACAACCTTAGCTTGTCTAAAAATGTAAATTTGGTCAAAATCCGACCAGTAGTTCCTAAACTGTGACAGTTTAAAACAGTCTATCTAAAAATATGGCACAAAATTAGAATAACTGCCAGAAAAAAAAACAATTGAAGGTATTAAAGGCGTTCTTTAAGACTTTTCCTATAAATACAACCTTCATTTGTCTAAAGAAGCAAGTTTGATCAAAATCAGACCAGTAGTTCCTAAACTGTGACAGTTTAACTCAGTCTACCTAAAAAAAATGGCACAAAATTAGAATAACTGTCAGAAAAAAAACAGTTGAAGGTATTAAATGCGATAGTTAAGATTTTCCTTATAAATACAACCTTAATTAGTTTATAAATGCAAATTTGATCAAAATTAGACCAGTAGTTCCTAAACTGTGACAGTTTAAAACAGTCTACCTAAAAACATGGCACAAAATTAGAATAACAGTCAGAAAAAAAAAACAGTTGAAGGTATTACAGGCGTTCTTTAACACTTTTCCTATAAATACAACCTTCATTTGTTTATAGAAACAAATTTGATCAAATTCAGACCAGTAGTTCCTAAACTGTGACAGTTTAACTCAGTCCACCTAAAAAAATGGCACAAAATTAGAATAACTGTCAGAAAAAAAACAGTTGAAGGTATTAAATGCGATAGTTAAGATTTTCCTTATAAATACAACCTTAATTAGTTTATAAATGCAAATTTGATCAAAATTAGACCAGTAGTTCCTAAACTGTGACAGTTTAAAACAGTCTACCTAAAAACATGGCACAAAATTAGAATAACAGTCAGAAAAAAAAAACAGTTGAAGGTATTAAAGGCGTTCTTTAACACTTTTCCTATAAATACAACCTTCATTTGTTTATAGAAACAAATTTGATCAAATTCAGACCAGTAGTTCCTAAACTGTGACAGTTTAACTCAGTCCACCTAAAAAAAATGGCACAAAATTAGAATAATCTCAAAAAAAAACAGTTGAAGGTATTAAATGCGTTCGTTAAGATTTTTCTTATAAATACAACCTCAATTAGTTTATAAATGCAAATTTGATCAAAATCAGACCAGTAGTTCCTAAACTGTGACAGTTTAAAACAGTCTATCTAAAAATATGGCACAAAATTAGAATAACAGTCAGAAAAAAAAAACAGTTGAAGGTATTACAGGCGTTCTTTAACACTTTTCCTATAAATACAACCTTCATTTGTTTATAGAAACAAATTTGATCAAATTCAGACCAGTAGTTCCTAAACTGTGACAGTTTAACTCAGTCCACCTAAAAAAATGGCACAAAATTAGAATAACTGTCAGAAAAAAAACAGTTGAAGGTATTAAATGCGATAGTTAAGATTTTCCTTATAAATACAACCTTAATTAGTTTATAAATGCAAATTTGATCAAAATTAGACCAGTAGTTCCTAAACTGTGACAGTTTAAAACAGTCTACCTAAAAACATGGCACAAAATTAGAATAACAGTCAGAAAAAAAAAACAGTTGAAGGTATTAAAGGCGTTCTTTAACACTTTTCCTATAAATACAACCTTCATTTGTTTATAGAAACAAATTTGATCAAATTCAGACCAGTAGTTCCTAAACTGTGACAGTTTAACTCAGTCCACCTAAAAAAAATGGCACAAAATTAGAATAATCTCAAAAAAAAACAGTTGAAGGTATTAAATGCGTTCGTTAAGATTTTTCTTATAAATACAACCTCAATTAGTTTATAAATGCAAATTTGATCAAAATCAGACCAGTAGTTCCTAAACTGTGACAGTTTAAAACAGTCTATCTAAAAATATGGCACAAAATTAGAATAACTGCCAGAAAAAAAAACAGTTGAAGGTATTAAATGCGTTCTTTATGATTTTTCTAAGAAGTACAACCTTAATTTGTTTATAAATGCAAATTTGATCAAAATTAGACCAGTAGTTCCTAAACTGTGACAGTTTAAAACAGTGGACCAAAAAAAAATGGCAGAAATTTAAAATAACTGTCAGAAAACAACAATTGAAGGCGAGTTGTCAAAGCTATCTTGTATCTTGTCTGCTAAATTGAACTCGCGTTTACTATAATTTATTCAGCGGTTCCAAAACTGTAGTGGCTGTATTCGATTTTGTTGTAAAATTACTACAATTTTGTCAGTTAGTGTAGCTTTAATATTTCTATACACCATATTTGACTTATAAACATATCACTCGACGATCTCAATGTTCTCCAGATGGCCCATGGATTGGTTTCGAAGACAAAGTAGACCCTTAATGACAGCATTTTAAGAGAGTTATTGGGAACCCGATAAAAAAATCTCACCCTTGTGGCTTTAACAGAAGCCATATGGTAAACAAAATCACTTTCTATGTCTGTGTGTATGTTGGTGTAAGTGTGTTTGTGTCTGTGTGTGCATGATTCAAGAGAGACAAACAAGAGGAACCTGATCTGAACAAAACTTGATAATAATAAAATATCTCAACTAAAACAATTTCTAATGTTTCATATTCTACGATTATATTTTGATTCATTAGCATAATTGCAATTTATTCTCTTACTAGGAATTCAATTTTTTTTATTCTGTTATCTTGACTAAGTTACATTGTAAGCTGGATTTTTTTCTGTGAGAAAATACATCGATGGAGAAAAATTTATTACGATTAGATTCTGTGTCGACATACCTACACGTTTGTTTGCATGATGATCGAGTGATCCGCGACAGCTGATGTTACAAAAACAATTGGGGGAACACCTGTTTATGTCACAATCAATCGCGGCTAGCTTGATGTCAATATATACATAGCAAAAGTTAAAAAGTTGCCACACATCATGAAATTTAAAAAAAGGGGGGGGGGGGTGATTTAAAGCCTTGAAATTTGAAAAATCTGTTCGTTTCAAACTTTTTACAAAACAAATGCTATATAGCTACATCGTTCAAAATCAGCGTAGCAGGGTCGGACTTTCCAGCCGAATTCAAATTCAAATCAAATTGTGACGATATTCAGCAAGTTGTGCCGGATTTCTTGAGTAATACTAAAAAAGGCGCCAAAAAACAATTGACAGTTTGACAGTAACATGGCGTAGTTTTTTAGGTTAGGTTAGGTTATAATATTCAGATCATAGTTTACTGTCAATAGATTTAGATATTTTAGGATAATAAAAACATTTACCTGTCAAGTCCGGCCCTGGCTCCCTCGCGCTTGTCAACTGTCTGTCTTTCATTGCACCGTTACATTTATCCTGCGTGTATTCCAACTCCAACCGAAAAATCTATTTTCGTTCAGTTCAATTGATGTGCTTGAGAATTTTTTGCGCCCACTTAAAAACGGAAATGGCATTCGAAATTTTTTTTCCAATCCCCCGTCGATCGTCGCTGCCATCTTGATGATCCAGATGGTGTTACTTATTTTTATTTGGGATTAATTGCTTGGATTCCAATAAACATCATGTGTTTTATTCGTTTGTACAAAAAGTAATTCAATATCTCATCGAGTCCAAGTGGACAAAACCGTTTCCGTTCCGTTGTAAATTATCACAACCCCCCTCTTAAGATTTTAATTGCTGTTTATGTTAAAACAATCATCTGAATTGGTATTGAAGTAGGTACCTACAATTGGTCGCCAAACAAAAGGATTAAATGTCGTTTTGCATGCACCCACGCACAATTGCTTGTTAAAAAAAACTGTCAAATCACGCTTGGCCGTGTTAGAACCGGCGCCAAATTCAAAAGAAACTCCCTAGGAGGCTTTTGTACGCATTGCATCCACATCCGGTGACACTGACAGCTAAATAAACTTAATTTTATTCGTTAAGCCACGAAAAAAAAAACGCGTTGAATGCATAAAATTATTGAGTCCACCATCTTGGATTTGGATCAATTCATTGACAGTTCACTTATTTTAAATTTGTTTCTAAAAAGGGGGACGCAACAGCTACTAGATAAAGGGTTGTGGAATTAAGGGAGAGGAACTCTCTTGATGCCTGCTTGCCGCCGCCGAGTCTCCTACATCAACCTTCAGGACTAATTAGTTGTCAAAGAGTTAAGGGGGAGACGATCGGCTGTGTGACAAAATTTTCAGCAATTGGAGAAAAGTGGTTAGGAGGGAGAAACAGAAATTTTTGAAGTTTGTTAATCTAGTCGTCAATCAATATATGTACGGGTGGTGTACGAAAAGTACGACAAACGAAAAACCAAACACAAAAAATTTTTTTTTGACTTGAGGCACGCCAACTTTTTTAACTCCCATAAAATCAAGATTAAAAATGTGAGGTTAGATTAGGTTCGGTAGGCATCTAACCTAACTTTTTAACCTAATTTTGACAGTTTCCGTTAAATAATCGTAAAGTTTTAGAAACAAATTTACGAAAAACCAAATTCAAAAATTTTTTTTTTACTTGAGGCACACCAACTTTTTTAACTCCCATAAAATCAAGGTTAAAAATGTGAGATTAGATTAAGTTCGGTAGGCATCTAACCTCACTTTTTAACCTAATTTTGACAGTTTCCGTTAAATAATCGTAAACTTTTAGAAACAAATTTACGAAAAACCAAATTAAAAAAAAAATGTTTTGACTTGAGGCACACCAACTTTTTTAACTCCCCTAAAATCAAGGTTAAAAATGTGAGGTTAGATTAAGTTCGGTAGGCATCTAACCTCACTTTTTAACCTAATTTTGACAGTTTCCGTTAAATAATCGTAAAGTTTTAGAAACAAATTTACGAAAAACCAAATTCAAAAAATTTTTTTTTACTTGAGGCACACCAACTTTTTCAACTCCCATATAATCAAGGTTAAAAATGTGAGGTTAGATTAAGTTCGGTAGGCATCTAACCTCACTTTTTAACCTAATTTTGACAGTTTGCGTTAAATAATCGTAAACTTGTAGAAACAAATTTACGACAAACGAAAAACCAAATACAGAATTTTTTTTTTTGACTTGAGGCACACCAACTTTTTTAACTCCCATAAAATCAAGGTTAAAAATGTGAGATTAGATTAAGTTCGGTAGGCATCTAACCTCACTTTTTAACCTAATTTTGACAGTTTCCGTTAAATAATCGTAAACTTTTAGAAACAAATTTACGAAAAACCAAATTAAAAAAAAAATGTTTTGACTTGATGCACACCAACTTTTTTAACTCCCCTAAAATCAAGGTTAAAAATGTGAGGTTAGATTAAGTTCGGTAGGCATCTAACCTCACTTTTTAACCTAATTTTGACAGTTTCCGTTAAATAATCGTAAAGTTTTAGAAACAAATTTACGAAAAACCAAATTCAAAAAATTTTTTTTTACTTGAGGCACACCAACTTTTTCAACTCCCATAAAATCATTGTTAAAAATGAGAGGTTAGATTAAGTTCGGTAGGCATCCAACCTCACTTTTTAACCTAATTTTGACAGTTTGCGTTAAATAATCGTAAACTTGTAGAAACAAATTTACGACAAACGAAAAACCAAATACAGAAATTTTTTTTTGACTTGAGGCACACCAACTTTTTTAACTCCCATATAATCAAGGTTAAAAATGTGAGGTTAGATTAAGTTCGGTAGGCATCTAACCTCACTTTTTAACCTAATTTTGACAGTTTGCGTTAAATAATCGTAAACTTTTAGAAACAAATTGACGACAAACGAAAAACCAAATTAAAAAAAAAATTTTTTGACACCAACGTTTTTAACTCCCAAAAATCAAGGTTAAATATGTGAGGTTATATTAAGTTAGTCAGACATCTAACCTCACTTTTTTAACCTAATTTAGCTTCCTTTTTAAATAGATGCACCAAAAACTTCACATGCATGCATGCCGCCGCCTTGATTATATAATACACAGTTGTAGAGACAAAACTTGATTAATGTATGGGTATGTGTCCATTAAAACAATTGAATTTGCCATTTTGTTAGATAATAAAGTTAATAGTTAAAACCCGATTGAAAATTGGATAGTCGTTTCGTTTCGAAAACTAGCAACTTCGAGTCTATACTCTGATCTCTGACTTTATTCCATTACGCGCGTGGGGGTCGCACCGCCACCCCCGACTTTCCTTTAAAGCTAAAACGAATTATCTGGGTTTGTGCACTACTATAGATATATGTATAGTAGTGCTGTCTCATGTTAAAGAGAGAGAGAGCAAACATCAAATATTTGGCGGGAACTTATTTCTACTATAGACTGTAGAAGTGTAGAATTATTTCTTATTGTTTGTTACTTTTTTTTTTTTCAGAGGGCTACCCTGGCTGAAAAAGAGGTGACAACGCTCAAGGAACAACTGTCAAGTAGTACAACGAATAACTGCGAGAACAAAGACATTTCCAATATGGACAGACACAGTTTCGAATCGGAAATGGCCACCAAAGACAAAGAGGTAATTTGGATTTTATTTGGTAGCACTGTTAAGGTTGGCAATTAATGGGGGCGTGGTCTGTATATCGTAACCTCACATTTTAAACTTAAATTTAACAGTTTATTTTCGAATTATTTGTCTCTAGTCTCAGAATTAGAAATAAATTCATTTATATTCCTGTTTATTTTTATGTAAAACCTCTCAGGTAACAGGCAATAAATAAACTGACGTATAGAAACAATTCTAACCTCACTTTCCAAGAAATTGGCGGGTTTTCTGCTTTAGTGGCGATTTTTTTTGAAGAAACTTGACGAAAGGCACGAAAAACAACTTTTGAATAAGAATTTCGGTTTTTCATATACTTAAATTTTTAGTACTCTGTGTTCTAACCTCACTTTTCTAAATTTTACTGTGTTAACTGCGATTTAATTTGTTTTGTATTTTTTTATATATAGTATTTATTGTTAATTTCAGTTTTCCATATAAATTTATTTTAGTGGGTTGGCAATTAATCGGGGTGTTTCTTTGTATCGGCTGCGCGATATAGTGGGGGGTGCTATTGTGACGTAAATTCGATACTCTATGGCGTTATCTTACACGATAAAACACAAAACTAAAGACGTTTGCGTGATTTTCGGTCTCTCATTGTTATTCTTTGTTTTTATGTTTGCTACTACCACCGAAATGGTCGATTTAATAGCGCCATGTTAATACTTAGTTACTTGTGTTTCATTCGGCTCGTAAAGTACAGTCACACACACAAATACAACTACAGGAAAAAAATGTATGTGACGATTTATAAATATACTACACCTCACATCTTAGTCGCATATATATAAAATAACAACACTTAATCTAACTAACCCAAAACTATTTTTATATTTTGTTTGGGGAGATATATTTATAAATATATACAACTCGCGGGATTCTTTACATTATTATCTATGCTTATTTTCGGTTCATCCAGCTCATTGATTTCGGAGGAGCTAGACATTCACGTTCTTAGAATTTGACCCAAAACGCGACCTTAGGCAGCTTCAAGTGACCTAACCTCACATGTTAAGCCGAAATTTCTGTAAATTTTCGTACTTAATTAATAACTTAGGCCGTAGGAAGTAAACTCAGTTTTTTATATAGACAATAAATAAATTTGTAACCTAAGTGCCCACTTAGGTATGTGGCGTGACGATAACCTAAGTGCTGTGCATATAAGTTTCATTCTTGCTCTAACTATAGAATCTTGAGACGAATTGACAAAAAATTGTGTTATGTAAATCTGAGTTAAGTGCCCACTTAGGCAGTAGCACTTACAACGTCCACCAATAGGTTGCATTCGTCGGAAAAGGCTTCTTGATTACAATTTATGTTTATGTGTTTATAATCTAGAGGCAGATTCATAGAAAAAGCTGTTATATAATCTAAGTGTCTAAGACATTAGACCTTAGGCAACTTCAAGTGACCTAACCTCTCATGTTAAGCCTAAATTTCTGTAAATTTTCGTACTTAATTAATAACTTACAGCGTAGGAAGTAAACGCAGTTATATTTGTGATTTTTCTTATGTAGGCAATAAATAAATTTGTAACCTAAGTGCACACTTAGGTATGTGGCGTGACGATGGCCTAAGTGCTGTGCATATAAGATTCATTCTTGCTCTGTTAACTATAGAATCTTGAGACGGATTGACAAAAAAATGTAAATCTGACCTAAGTGCCCACTTAGGCAGTAGCACTTAGAGCGTCCATCAATAGGTTGCACTCACTTGATTACAATTTATATTTATGTGTTAAAATCTAGACACAGATTCATGAAAATGCTGTTTTATAACCTAAGTGTCTACTTAGACCTACCTAAGTGACGTAATCATTACTGCCTAAGTGGCGTTTGTATTGATTGTAGATTCATTAATAAATTATTGTATTTTTCGAGTGTCTTCCTGATCCAGTAAATTTATTTTGTTATCTAAGTGTAAATTCGCTTAGGCCACTTAGGCTCTCCCGTGGAAGGTAGTTTTGACTATTTCAGCTGTGTTTATTATTTTGACTGTGAGGTTGGTGAACTTGTATAGCAAAAATCACCCAATCAGTGAGCGAGTGTCGAATAAAGCCACCCGCGAGAAGATCACCTATATAATGCTATTAAATCGCAAAAATCCGTGGCCCAAAGTGATTTATTTGCCGCTTTTGCTTGTAATCGGTTTAAATCAGAGAACAAGTGTATCTATAACAATAAATACGAAATAATTTTCGTGCACGTCAGGGGACTGTATGCCTATCCACCCTGTGGTCTAAGGGCAATGACGTGCAGAAAGTTTCAGTTTAGTAGAGCGCGTAATCCTACTTAAGATTTTTGAAGAAAAAACAGTGGAACGCTTCGCACGTTTGGGGGGACAAGCGCCGCGAGAAAGAGATGGGAATGGTGTAAACGATGTATCCAACATCCAACAACTTTGGCAGGAAGTTTTAAGCTGGGCATTCGACGGTGATGCGTTTCGTTTAGTTGTGTTGGGTTATCAATATTTATTTCCTGCTGTTCTTACAATCCAGCTGTTAATTTTCTCATCTATTAATTATGAATTGCACAGTATTTATTAACACAAAGATTCTTATAAAGTTTTTTTGTAATTGTTTTCTTTCACACGACAATCATTTCGAATAAACAACATCGAATTAATCAATGGTGCCTCTCTGTTATACATATTTTAAAATATACATAATTTTATTTTATTTTAGAACGTGAGGTTAGAATAGTTTGAGTTAAAGTGACAGTAGAGTTTCTCGCGCCTTTTTTCCTATATCAGAATTATTTCCAGCTACGAGAGGGAAAGAGTCACGTGCTTGTCAGCTGAAAATAACATAAGAATATTAGCATTCCCTTCATATATTTATTTACAATTAGAAATTCTGAAATGTTGCGGCATATTTCCATTGCAATTTAATCCAAACCACCACATGCAATATAGTGAAAATAAATGTTTTAAGTGACTATATATCATGAAATTTACAGTGTACCGCGCGACACTCTGCCGGAGCGATCCCAAAACTAGATAACACTTATACTACTACAGAAATATTCGCATCGAATAAACTAAATTCTTCAAGATTGTTATAAATTATAAAGTAAAAGGGCACACAAACATTATCCGCGTAATTTATATAGAAATATTCGACGATAAGCTTTCAAGTAGAGAGGCGAAATTTATTATTATTAATTTGTTCAGTTGTATACTTGATATTATGTGAGGTTAGGATTTACTTTTAAAATATCCAGTTACCGAAAATTAAAAATTAAAACTATAAAACAGTTTTTTTCCCTGATAATTACTTAGTTAGAGTACATCCGGAGAGGGTTATAGTTATTATCTTACATATGAAAACAAAGGGTTATCGAGCTTTTCCCCCCCCCCTCCACTCGCTCCAGTCGTGGATTTCAATCACCTCTCACTTTTATATCCCAAGGAATGAATGTGTGTGTGTTTGGACCGCATTATTGAGGATTTTCCTCTGTAATGCCACACAATTCAAGAAGCTTTTAATCCTTTGGTTGGCTGCTTAACATCCTAATTTAAAATCGATTCATGGAAAATGTTTCTGAAATAATATAGGAAAAGTTTCGATAGTAGGCTATGGATGGTTGTTTTAGGTTTGTATACAGGGTGGAATCTACGTCATATGTCAACTGTCAACATAATCAAAATCGCTTGATTTTTAGCGACTTTAGGACAGTTCTTATAAAACAAAACTTATAGTTAGGCACATTTTTAAAGTGAGCTATTAGTGGACATAAAATTCGGAATTATAAACGGATTTTCACCCGGTTTGATTTTTCTATTAGAAACAACCATTTCCTTTGTAAAACTTCAAACATAATCTAAATCGCTTGATTTTTAGAGATTTTAAGACAGTTCTTATAAAACAGGATATATAGTTAGGCACATTTTTAAAGTGAGCTTATATTAGTGGATATAAAATTCGGAATTATAAACGGATTTTCATCCCGTTTGATTTTTCTATTAGAAAGAACCTTTTCCTTTGTAAAACTTCAAACATAGTCAAAATCGGTTGATTTTTAGAGATTTTAAGACAGTTCTTATAAAACAAGACTTATAGTTAGGCACATTTTTAAAGTGAGTTTATATTAGGGGACATAAAATTCGTAATTATAAACAGATTTTCACCCGGTTTGATTTTTCTATTAGAAACAACCATTTCCTTTGTAAAACTTCAAACATAATCAAAATCGGTTGATTTTTAGAGATTTTAAGACAGTTCTTATAAAACAGGGCATATAGTTAGGCATATTTTTAAAGTGAGCTTATATTAGTGGACATAAAATTCGGAATTATAAACGGATTTTCACCCAGTTTAATTTTTCTTTTAAAAACAACCATTTCCTTTGTAAAACTTCAAACATAATCAAAATCGGTTGATTTTTAGAGATTTTAAGACAGTTCTTATAAAACAGGGCATATAGTTAGGCATATTTTTAAAGTGAGCTTATATTAGTGGACATAAAATTCGGAATTATAAACGGATTTTCACCCGGTTTAATTTTTCTTTTAAAAACAACCATTTCCTTTGTAAAACTTCAAACATAATCAAAATCGGTTGATTTTTAGAGATTTTAAGACAGTTCTTATAAAACAGGACATATAGTTAGGCACATTTTTAAAGTGAGCTTATATTAGTGGACATAAAATTCGGAATTATAAACGGATTTTCACCCAGCTTGATTTCTCTATTAGAAACAACCTCTTCCTTTGTAAAACTTCAAACATAATCAAAATCGCTTGATTTTTAGAGATTTTAAGACAGTTCTTATAAGACAGGACATATAGTTAGGCACATTTTTAAAGTGAGCTTGTATTAGTGGACATAAAATTCGGAATTATAAACGGATTTTCACCCGGTTTGATTTTTCTATTAGAAAGAACCTTTTCCTTTGTAAAACTTCAAACATAGTCAAAATCGGTTGATTTTTAGAGATTTTAAGACAGTTCTTATAAAACAAGACTTATAGTTAGTCACATTTTTAAAGTGAGTTTATATTAGGGGACAAAATTCGTAATTATAAACAGATTTTCACCCGGTTTGATTTTTCTATTAGAAACAACCATTTCCTTTGTAAAACTTCAAAGATAATCAAAATCGCTTGATTTTTAGAGATTTTAAGACAGTTCTTATAAAACAGGACATATAGTTAGGCACATTTTTAAAGTGAGCTTATATTAGAGGACATAAAATTCGGAATTATAAACGGATTTTCACCCGGTTTCATTTTTCTATTAGAAACAACCATTTCCTTTGTAAAACTTCAAACATAATCAAAATCGCTTGATTTTTAGAGATTTTAAGACAGTTCTTATAAGACAGGACTTATAATTAGGCACATTTTTAAAGTGAGCTTATATTAGTGGACATAAAATTCGGAATTATAAACGGATTTTCACCCGGTTTGATTTTTCTATTAGAAACAACCTCTTTCTTTGTAAAACTTCAAACATAATCGAAATCGCTTGATTTTTAGAGATTTTAAGACAGTTCTTATGAACTCTTATAAACTTTTCTATGTAGTGAACTTGTGCCGCCCCCGGTATACACAAATCGCTAATATTCCACGATATAATCGTAATCAATAGTCGCCACAAAGCCATTGAACCTAGATTAGGAAAAAATATTTATCACCAATTCAGTTTGAAGAATTATAAAGGAAACGGAAGCAGTTTTATCGAAATATGTTATCACTTTTGTCATTGTGTTCGTTTTCTATAAATGTTGTGTGTGTTTTTTACAATTTGTTTTTTTTTTGACAAATGTGAAGGAGGCACACATGCGTGAAACACAAATGAAGTTTTGCATTAACAAATGACTTGTGCGAACGCCGGATGTTTTTAATGGACTATTCTAATAGTGAAGGTGCTTAAAGTTTCCTCTATATCCAAGGTATCGATGTTCAATTTACATGCAACAGAAAAATATCATCACTCATGAATATTCCAATTGTCTTTACAATAACTACTCCTTCCAACCAATAGGAACACAGTAAACTTAGACTCAAGCACAAAAAAAGGAAAAGCGTTTTATGACCATTTGAACAATCGGTTCTAAAGTCACCACAGCGTGAGAAAGGAAATCGGCAACACTCTGTCTATCCTCGGTGTACTGGTCACTATATACGAGAGACAGGTTTGTGATCGAAGGGGTCGCATATTAAAAGGGTGCGTTCCCTTAGACTTATAGATAAAAGGGTTGAATGAGGGATCTGACATAATAAATTAGCGAAATTAAAGCAACGTAGAAAGTAAGCTTAGAAATGGATGGCGCGTCCGGAAAAATAATCAATATGGCCACCACATCAACCCGATTTATATCAATATTTTGTTAAATCTGACCTAAAAACTGTTCCTATTTAAATTTACACAAATAACTCTTATAAATTTATCGAAACGATAAATTTTGTAGTTGAGTCTGATGGGAAATTTAATTCTGCGTCGATTTTTATTCTTGTGAAATTTTCGTAGAACGCGGCGTTTTTGAGATATTTGCAAAAACTGAACACGAGTTTAAAAAAATCTAGTTAACTATTTTGATGGCGATTTCGATGGAATTTCTTGCTAAACTTCAACTGTTTTAACATGAATTTATTACAAAATTTAATTCTGCGTCTTTTGTCATTCTTGTAAAATTTTCTAAAAGTGGGTCGTTTTAGAGATATTTTCAAAAAACGGAACACGAGTTTAAAAAAATCTAGTTAACTATTTTGATGGCGATTTCGTTGGAATTTCCTGCTAAACTTCAACTGTTTTAACATGAACTTACTACAAAATTTAATTATGCGGCTTTTTTCATTCTTATAAAAATTTCTAAAAGTGAGTCGTTTTAGAGATATTTTCAAAAAACGGAACACGAGTTTAAAAAAATCTAGTTAACTATTTTGATAGCAATTTTTATCGAATTTCCTGCTAAACTTCAACTGTTTTAACATGAACTTATTACAAAATTTAATTCTGCGTCTTTTTTCATTCTTGTAAAATTTTCTAAAAGTGGATCGTTTTAGAGATATTTTCAAAAAACGGAACACGAGTATAAAAAAATCTAGTTAACTATTTTGACGGCGATTTCGATGGAATTTCCTGCTAAACTTCAACTGTTTTAACATGAACTTATTATAAAATTTAATTCTGCGTCTTTTATCATTCTTGTAAAATTTTCTAAAAGTGAGTCGTTTTAGAGATATTTTTAAAAAACCAAGCAGGAGTTTTCCAAAAATCTAGTTACCTATTTTGTTGGCGATTTCGATAGAATTTCCTGCTAAACTTCAACTGTTTTAACATGAACTTACTACAAAATTTAATTCTGCGGCTTTTTTCATTCTTGTAAAATTTTCTAAAAGTGAGTCGTTTTCTAGATATTTTCAAAAAATATAAAGCATGCTCGTAAATTAGTTTTCTAGAAACCATTTTGACATTTTGACATTTCTTAGCATAGATAACTCAGAAAACAAATGAATAAAGATTGTTTAAAAAATTGTAACAGTTTTTATAAATTTCATTCGATATTTCCGGTTTTAAAACTGAAATTTAAAAAAAAATCGACAATTTTAACATTTTCTTCATTTTTCAACTGTCATATCTTCAAAACGCGTAGAGATATCGTTATCGGGCTTGAAATTTTCGAAAGAAGATTAAAGACTGTAAGAATAGGTGCAAATAGTTTTGTATAATGTTGTTGAGGTTAGAGGTTACAACAGCATAAAACAAAAATTTACAAAAAAAAATCTTATCTTCATATTGCAATGCTTATATATCTTCAAAATGCGTAGAGATATCGTTATCGAGTTTGAAATTTTCGAAAGAAGATTAAAGGAGGCAAGAAAAGTTGCAAATAGTTTTGTATAATGTTTTTGAGGTTAGAAGTTACAACAGTTTAAAAACTAAAATTTTCGAAAAAAAATCTTATCTTCATATTGCAATGCTTATATCTTCAAAATGCGTAGAGATATCGCTATGGAGTTTGAATATTTTGAAAGAATATTACATGATTTAAAATGAAATTCAAGTGGTTTGAAAATGTGTGGCATAAGTTAAAAGTTGAGTTTAAAAATGTAAGTTTTCATTAAAAAAAAAAATTTCTGTCCTTCGATATCCAACGTTGTTATCTTCTAAATTTAATAATTAAAAAAAAATTATGCATAGTCACAATTGTCTATAATATCCTAACCCCCTTATATAATTTTTTTTCTTTTCATAGTTTGTATCTTAAAATAAATCGCGTGTTAATTTTTGTTTTTCTTTGCGAATTTATTTATAAATTTAGTTTCGCAACCAAATCTAAATACATCCTGTATATTTGTTATTTTTGACAATATACCGCTTGCTTATCAGTAACGCACTTCAATCCGCACAAACTCATTATATAATTGTTTTGTCACAACAGTTTTTTTGGATAATTTTTATCAATAAATTTATGGCTATTTAATAATTCCAATCAATTATTTTAATTACAACTTTTTTATCTGGCTGACATTATAATAAAAATGTTAAAATTGTACAATGTTATTAAGAATGTTACAAATTTCTCTCACTTTAACCTAGATAAATTTGTTTTATAAAAATTAAATGATGGAAATAATTATTTGAGATGGTGCATAATGTAGTAGGAATATGAAAGTTTTTTTTATACAAAATTATCTGTGAGCTGTAGTAAAAATTAAACGATTTTTTTGTTTGGGTTAATTTATATTGACAGTGTACTTATTCGTAATAATTAACATACGAAAAAAACCAAAAGGTTATCGTTTTATTGTCGATACATTTGATGATCGACGACAAAACAAAAATCTTGCAAATTGGCAATCAGATCGATTTTTATTCACATTTAGTTCAGTAGAAAAAAATACAAAGAGTGAGAAAAGCCGGAAAGTTTCAAGTCTTAAGGTGGGTCCTGGTTAGTTCGCCTGATGTAGAGGGCGTTATTGGAAACTTGTTAAATATCGGTGATATTATATTATTAGAAATTGGAGGTAAGTGATTTTAAGTGGATTTTAATTTTTTTGTTTATGGTAGAGGGCGCCCCAGTCCACTAGACGCGAGCCCCCCGTCAGGATTTTATCGCCGAATTAATTATGAATTATTACCGGGGGTGGTGGTGGGTTGAAACTCACCATGCCCGCTCCAGCATCGAGTTTCGACATTTCAAAGTCTTATGTCTCGACGTATTAAAACAAATTAAGATCTGTAGCAATCCATAGACAAATCCCCGGGGTGTCATCCCAATAGATTGAATCAAAATGGCGGCCATTGCCACGCATAATTGCTTCATCTCGCATACTGAATTCGAACTTCTGTCTTAAATCTAGTATTAAGCATTAGATACTACAGGGACTCAACTGCGGTGTGTGTGTGTGTGTGTGTGTGCATCACCTGAAACACGGGCTACGTGATTTGCCTTACGGTTAATGTTTATGGGGTTGAACCCGGGGATTCGTCTCATTTGGCTTTCTGTCGATAAGAAAATGTTCCACCGGTGGTGGTGTGTGTGTGTGTGTATGTGTGTGTCAACCCACCAAAAATCGTGTAGGCGACGGTGGAATTAATTTCAATCAATCAACTTAAGGCTGGAATATTCCAGAGGGCGCCAAAAAATAATCGAATAATTTTTTAAACAGATTTATGGGTCGTTAGGGGGCGACCAAAACAAAACACGGTGTCTTTAATTGAAGTTGTTTTATGGCGGCGATTTGGGGTGGGGACAAAAGTGCACCCCCCACGTAAATCATACAGTCGGTTTTATCGCGATTTCTTTTCAGTACAGAAATAATTTACGTTAAATTTTTTATGAAAAATAACAAATTGCAAAATATTGAAAACCTCTTCTTCTTCTTCTGATTTTTCTTCCTCTTGTAATGGAAGAAAATAGTAACCTTATCAAAATTCTCACATATTTTTACTTCTATTTGTTATATAAAATTTTTGGAAAATTGCAAATTTTAAAATATTGCGAACCATTTTAGATAAAAACATTTAATCTTCTTCTTCTTCTTCTTTATCCACGAAAATAAATTACATAGTCAAAATTGCGCTTATTACTGGAGCTTTTTAGCCTGTAAAATTTTTTTTTCCCTAAGTTAACGTTGGTAAAAAATATTGAAGGACCCAAAATGGAACCTTGTGGCACACTCTTAGAGTCGAAGTGTCCGAAAATTAATGGCGTGCTCTTTTTTATAATTTTCCAATAGAAATTCTCATAAACCATAAAAATCTCGTGATTTACTTACAATTTTCCTAAGTTAACGTTGGTAAAAAAAATTGAAGGACCCAAAATGGAACCTTGTGGCACACTCTTAGAGTCGAAGTGTCCGAAAATTAATGGCGTGCTCTTTTTTATAATTTTCCAAAAGAAATTCTCAGAAACCATAAAAATCTCGTAATTTAGTTACAATTTCTTAAGTTAACGTTAGTAAAAAAAATTGAAGGACCCAAAATGGAACCTTGTGGCACACTCTTAGAGTCGAAGTGTCCGAAAATTAATGGCGTGCTCTTTTTTATAATTTTCCAATAGAAATTCTCAGAAACCATAAAAATCTCGTAATTTAGTTACAATTTTCCTAAGTTAACGTTAGTAAAAAAAATTGAAGGACCCAAAATGGAAGCTTGTGGAACACTTTTTAGAGTCTAGTGTCCGAAAATTAATGGCGTGCTCTTTTTTATAATTTTCCAATAGAAATTCTCATAAACCATAAAAATCTCGTGATTTACTTACAATTTTCCTAAGTTAACGTTGGTAAAAAAAATTGAAGGACCCAAAATGGAACCTTGTGGCACACTCTTAGAGTCGAAGTGTCCGAAAATTAATGGCGTGCTCTTTTTTATAATTTTCCAATAGAAATTCTCAGAAACCACAAAAATCTCGTGATTTAGTTACAATTTTCCTAAGTTAACGTTGGTAAAAAAAATTGAAGGACCCAAAATGGAACCTTGTGGCACACTCTTAGAGTCGAAGTGTCCGAAAATTAATGGCGTGCTCTTTTTTATAATTTTCCAATAGAAATTCTCATAAACCATAAAAATCTCCTGACTTAGTTACAATTTTCCTAAGTTAACATTGGTGAGAAAAATTGAAGGACCCAAAATGGGACCTTGTGGCACTCTGTGAATTACAGTAAATGTTGTATGGATGAATTTATGTAGTGATTGGTCGTAAAACTAACAATGCGAAGGGAAGAAGGCGAGATGGAGCGTCGTTTTAACATTTATATTTAAATGCACCTCTTCTTCCCCTTCCCCTCTACGTGTGTGCTGTATGAGTGTCTCTCAATCGAATTAGATATTTGCATGCGATGGTGTATGATTGGATTTTACATTAAGGGACTACTACATCAGAATAAAGAGAATACAGAATGCCATTTTACTAATTACAATGCCTCCCTTATGTGTCGTTATGTCTAAACGCCTTCAGGATTCGATTTCTGCTGGAGAAAAAACCAAATAAAGCGGGAGTTTGGAGTGGATGGAACAGTCAAAAGTTGAGAATCATTGTAGATAATTATTGGGTTGTAAGTAGTGGGCACTTTAACCAGTGCAACAATGCAAGAAATTGAGTCAAATTTCCAAAGTACAAGTTTATTATTTTTTATTTTATTTAATCGTCGTCATATGTGGAATCCAACTATTGTGAAAAATCAGTAAACCGTAACCTAGTTAGTTAATTCCCCCTAAATATAAGAAACACACACACATAAATAACGTGCACAACGAAGAGAAGAAGAAATTACATTATAAATTTATTCTAGTGTGACCAGGATAATTGAATGAAATTTTTCGTTCGTATTGGTCCATTAATACAAAACGTTAATATAAAAACCGGATTCACAGACATATAACAATGACCTTGAGCGTATAAATTATTCGAAAAACTGAACGTATTATAAATATCGTATTTTATATTATATTATATTATATTATATTCGACAAGAACTTGGACAACACCAACACCAACAACAACAACAAAAATTAATGAACAGTTTCCTATCCGAATTATTTTTAGATTGCGCATATAAATATTAATTAATCAGTTTAGCCATGAAAGTAGCTATATTATCTGCAGATATTATCTAAAACAGGTGATGGGTTACAAAAGGAAAAAATTCTAGTGGCTAAAATGGAACTTTGCGGATGTAAATGGATACAAAAATATTCTGCACACTGCCAAGTAAAAAGATAATTTAAGGTGTTCTTCAAGGTTCTATTTTGGGGCTAATTTTACTTGAAGTTTGTAGAAAAGTTTAATTTGTGTTCCTCAAGGTTCCACTTTAGCCCCTAATTTATGAGGTTAGTTCAGTTTTCTTGAATTTGTTTTAATTATTAAATAAATTTTTGAGTTTAGTTGTCCAAATTATCAAATCCGTCCCTGTCCATGACGCACTTCGATTCCTTTCACAGATGCAGTTATGCAGTTGGCTGTATGCAAAATGTGAAAGTTAATTAGGTGCATCTGATATGATTTCCAATAATGTTAAAGTTTAAATTCTAAGCTGATAATATTTGACATCTGTCATTCTGACATTTACATGTTCAATTCAATTGTTTATTTATCGTTCGGATTAAATCCCCTGCGGAGTCTTCGACACTGAAACGAAGTTAGTGGAATATTAGCAAAGAATTGTAGGAAATTACCGAACCAATACCGTGAAAACCAATTTTCTCAATCATTAAAATCATAACCCACCGCAAAATTTAATTGGAACAATTAAACGACGTGCTCTTTGATATCACTTCTTCTTCCCCTGGATAACTTTATCCAAATTATAAATAAAAGAAGTTTGAAATCTCTGTCGCATTTATCGAATATCTTTCCTAATGAAAAGATTGACAGGTCTTATTATACGCTGTGGGGGAACCCCCTACCCCGCGTGATTGGCATCGCTAAAGATTTCCCGATAGATTTAATTAATTTTGTCAATTTATTGGATGGATTAATAAAGTATATTTCAATGTTTGTTTTATAAAATCGCATACCAAACTCCGCCACCCCCCCACCCCCCCTTCCTATAATTCGCGCGCCGTCCCCTGAAGCATCAAGTATAACTTTCAGACAGAGAGTTGGAACCCCGGCATATAATTCGTAGAAATGTCTTAATTTGATCGGGCCCAATCAATAATTTTATATAGCAATTAAATTAGATTAGGTAATCATAAAGTGACAGGTCGGAGCGCGGGAAAGGGAGAAATGGGCGGGGGAAGGAGAAATTACACCAAACCAAACTAACAACATCGAAAAAAATGTGCGAGGAAAAATCGCTAGTAATTCGCAACTAAGTGTAAAGAACAAGAAGAAGAAGAAGAAGAAGAAGAAGATGCGTTATAATAAGAATTAAAACCAGTGGTTTAAACTAAATTCAGAAACTTTCTCTTCTGCTTTATTTTTTGTCCCACATCCACGCACTATACTGCAACTAGCGTTAAGTCCACTTTACAACAAAGTCACGTGACGTGCTGTATATACCCACCTTAAGCTTTTTCGTCCATCCACAAATATACTTATGCATATTTCCGATATAACAGTTATAGATACAATTTCCAGATCGTATCAAATCCTCTGGTGATGGTGGAATCGCTCCCTCTTTGTTCGCCACTAAAAACCTCCCCACCCCCCAAACTGTACCCCCTCCCCCCCTTGGAACATTCATCTATTCTGACAATTAGAGTGATACGAACTAAGTCTGAGCAATATCGATTGATTATTGTATATCTCTTTCTGGTGCATGATTGACATGACTTTGTTGTCTTTGTTTTACATATACGGGATTATTCATTTGCACATTTACGTTTACCTCTCTCTACTATACACTATATCTATATATACTCTAAATATGTACCCTTCAAGATAATGTATATTTCTCTACCCGCGCGCGTGTAGCGTGCTAGTGCGCGCCCGGCGCTTCAGCCTTTTTCATATTCATCTCCCCCGCTGATATACACTCTCTCACATCTCAAAATTCGCTCCCCTTAACCCTCCGACTTAGCCATGGTGGTGGGGGTAGGTTTATCTTCGCGGCCACATCTATAATCAATTAATTAGGACAGAGAGCGGGGAGAAGCAAGTTATAGCAGAGGAAAAGTACATGATTTAATTTATTTTAACCTGAAATTCTAAGTTTTAAAAAGCGAATTTCATATGTTAAGAAATTTAGTTGGGAATTCAGGGTTTTAATGTGGCACAACTTTGGAACCACTGGTTGGATTTCGGTCAGATTTGGTTTTTTCTAAAGCGAAAAGTTGTCGTTATCAACGAAAGTTCTAGTCAACTCTATGTGGTACTTTTTAAATTACTAAATGTTAAAAATAAATTTCAATTTTAAGAAATTTATTCTGAATTCATGGTTTTAAAGTGGCACAACTTTGGAACTACTGGTTGGATTTTAGTCGAATTTGGTTTTTTCCAAAGAGAAATATTCCGATTATAAACAACAGTTACAATGAATCCTATATTATACTTTTCTTAATTACTTTCATTGACTTAAAAACAAAATTTCATATTTTACCACAATTTTCTCGAATTCAACATTTTAAAGTAGCATAACTTTAGAACCACTGCTTGGATTTCGGTCAGATTTGGTTTTTTCTAAAGCGAAAAGTTGTCGTTATCAACGAAAGTTCTAGTCAACTCTATGCGGTACTTTTTAAATTACTAAATGTTAAAAATAAATTTCAATTTTAAGAAATTTATTCCGAATTCATTGTTTTAAAGTGGCACAACTTTGGAACTACTGGTTGGATTTTAGTCAAATTTGGTTTTTTCCAAAGAGAAAAACTCCGATTATAAACAACAGTTACCATGAATCCTATATTATAATTTTCTGAAATACTTTCATTGTCTTAAAAAAAAATTTCATATTTTACCACAATTTTCTCGAATTCAACATTTTAAAGTAGCATAACTTTAGAACCACTGCTTGGATTTCGGTCAGATTTGGTTTTTTCTAAAGCGAAAAGTTGTCGTTATCAACGAAAGTTCTAGTCAACTCTATGTGGTACTTTTTAAATTACTAAATGTTAAAAATAAATTTCAATTTTAAGAAATTTATTCCGAATTCATTGTTTTAAAGTGGCACAACTTTGGAACTACTGGTTGGATTTTAGTCAAATTTGGTTTTTTCCAAAGAGAAATATTCCGATTATAAACAACAGTTACAATGAATCCTATATTATACTTTTCTTAATTACTTTCATTGACTTAAAAACAAAATTTCATATTTTACCACAATTTTCTCGAATTCAACATTTTAAAGTAGCATAACTTTAGAACCACTGCTTGGATTTCGGTCAGATTTGGTTTTTTCTAAAGCGAAAAGTTGTCGTTATCAACGAAAGTTCTAGTCAACTCTATGTGGTACTTTTTAAATTACTAAATGTTAAAAATAAATTTCAATTTTAAGAAATTTATTCAGAATTCACTGTTTTAGAGTGGCACAACTTTGGAACTACTTGTTGGATTTTAGTCGAATTTGGTTTTTTCCAAAGAGAAAAACTCCGATTATAAACAACAGTTACAATGAATCCTATATTATAATTTTCTGAAATACTTTCATTGTCTTAAAAAAAAATTTCATATTTTACCACAATTTTCTCGAATTCAACATTTTATAGTAGCATAACTTTAGAACCACTGCTTGGATTTCGGTCAGATTTGGTTTTTTCTAAAGCGAAAAGTTGTCGTTATCAACGAAAGTTCTAGTCAACTCTATGTGGTACTTTTTAAATTACTGCCAAAATAAAATTTCAATTTTAAGAAATTTATTCTGAATTCATGGTTTTAAAGTGGCACAACTTTGGAACTACTGGTTGGATTTTAGTCGAATTTGGTTTTTTCCAAAGAGAAATATTCCGATTATAAACAACAGTTACAATGAATCCTATATTATAATTTTCTGAAATACTTTCATTGTCTTAAAAAAAAATTTCATATTTTACCACAATTTTCTCGAATTCAACATTTTAAAGTAGCATAAGTTTAGAACCACTGCTTGGATTTCGGTCAGATTTGGTTTTTTCTAAAGCGAAAAGTTGTCGTTATCAAAGAAAGTTCTAGTCAACTCTATGTGGTACTTTTTAAATTACTAAATGTTAAAAATAAATTTCAATTTTAAGAAATTTATTCCGAATTCATGGTTTTAAAGTGGCACAACTTTGGAACTGTTGGTTGGATTTTAGTCGAATTTGGTTTTTTCCAAAGAGAAATATTCCGATTATAAACAACAGTTACAATGAATCCTATATTATACTTTTCTAAATTACTTTCATTGTCTTAAAAAAAAATTTCATATTTTACCACAATTTTCTCGAATTCAAAATTTTAAAGTAGCATAACTTTAGAACCACTGCTTGGATTTCGGTCAGATTTGGTTTTTTCTAAAGCGAAAAGTTGTCGTTATCAACGAAAGTTCTAGTCAACTCTATGCGGTACTTTTTAAATTACTAAATGTTAAAAATAAATTTCAATTTTAAGAAATTTATTCCGAATTCATTGTTTTAAAGTGGCACAACTTTGGAACTACTGGTTGGATTTTAGTCAAATTTGGTTTTTTCCAAAGAGAAAAATTCCGACTATAAACAACAGTTACAATAAATCCTATATTATACTTTTCTTAATTACTTTCATTGTCTTAAAAGCAAAATTTCATATTTTACCACAATTTTCTCGAATTCGACATTTTAAAGTAGCATAACTTTAGAACCACTGCTTGGATTTCGGTCAGATTTGGTTTTTTCTAAAGCGAAAAGTTGTCGTTATCAACGAAAGTTCTAGTCAACTCTATGTGGTACTTTTTAAATTACTAAATGTTAAAAATAAATTTCAATTTTAAGAAATTTATTCAGAATTCACTGTTTTAGAGTGGCACAACTTTGGAACTACTTGTTGGATTTTAGTCGAATTTGGTTTTTTCCAAAGAGAAAAACTCCGATTATAAACAACAGTTTACAATGAATCCTATATTATACTTTTCTAAATTACTTTCATTGTCTTAAAAAAAAATTTCATATTTTACCACAATTTTCTCGAATTCAACATTTTAAAGTAGCATAACTTTAGAACCACTGCTTGGATTTCGGTCAGATTTGGTTTTTTCTAAAGCGAAAAGTTGTCGTTATCAACGAAAGTTCTAGTCAACTCTATATGGTACTTTTTAAATTACTGCCAAAATAAAATTTCAATTTTAAGAAATTTATTCCGAATTCATTGTTTTAAAGTGGCACAACTTTGGAACCACTGGTTGGATTTGGACAAAATTAACAGTTTTTCGTAAAGAAATGTTGGTTTTATTCGAAAGAATTAAATTATGACGATGAAGAATTTTTTAAATTCCAAAAGAAAATGTTAAATGCAAATTTTAATTATTGTCCATATTTCCACGAGAAATCTGTTACTGTTAGTAAAAATACTCGTAAATATAATGAAGTAATCTGGGTAATGTAGCAGTCGAGGACACAATACGATTAAATACATGTTGCCCAATAAGAAACATTGTGGTCGGGGGTGGCATCAGGCGAGGGGGTGGCAAATATTGGAAACAGCAAGTCGATAATCCGAGCAACGAAAATTCAGAATGAATAATACCTGTGTTGCATGATTCACAAGTAACATTCGATGGAGATCAAAACACATAACTGATGGGGCTACACAGTGTATTCATTCGAATACAGTAGGAAGTATAAGGCGAAACAACATTCCCCATCTCGCTCGCAACAATTCCATCCCTAATTCCATCCCACTCATTACCACTCCTAAAATCGGCATTCACTTGGCTCTTTTCTCTTTATATTTGAGAGTATAATTATTGATTATTGGAGCTTAGACTTACGAGGGGATAAGGGGGCATGGTGATTAAGCTATATGGAAACTCACCCCTTTCGCACAAGGGATCTCTGACTGATTGGGATAAAATACGAGATATAATATTTAAATTGGATACGTGAAACCCCGGAGCCCCGAGTCACTCGTCTACTTTATGCATGCTATATCTACCCTTTTCCGTTTTCTTTTCTATTTTTGATACGGTCAAATTCACACACACCACCCCTTTAGTCCAACAACCGAACCAACCATGCGGAAAAAACGTTTTTAATTACCTCACATACAAAACTAATACCAACTTTTACAAAGCTTGGAGTTACGTTGGCAATACGAAACTACTACCAACTTAAAACTTAAGTTGGTAATGTCAGATTTTAGTATCTAGTTGTTTCCTTTATTTGATTTTTTTTACGATCTTTTGAAGCGTATGTGAACAATGCCACGAAACAATCAAGAAGTCACTGGAGAGCAACTAACCGTAACGGAACTTGAATAATTTTTCATTGCAAATAAGCAACCTGTAGGTATGATGTTTAGAAATTAAAAAAATGTTACTCATGACTGGAAATAGATCAGCTAAAGTGCAAGAAGTTCAACATATTTATCCACAGCACACCTTGTAGCAAACAAAATTGATGACTAAATTAATTCCAGCTCCCTCGAATGATGTTGACTTGTTTCACCGAAGAGCCAACTTATAAAAGATAAGATCGTAACCATATAAAAGTATAAAGCATGCTTGATTTTTCACTACAGTGATAATAATAATAAATTTAATAATAAACGCTAAGTACCCCCACACAATCAAATGCAAAGTTGCTTGGTTTATGTCGTTGGATCGTGGTACTAAACGATAAAGAAGTTGTAAAATGGTAATTAGGATTAATTCCGTGGAACCATGAAGTTTACAGGCGAGGTTCAGATTGGAATATTCTGAAAATTTCGTTTGAAATATCGTAGCTAGTTCTCACTTCAACTCAATGGGACTTAGATCTGTCAGGCGAAGCGGCTCAAAAGCTTAAACACTAGAGAAAAATCCGGAATTAACTAGTTTGTTGTTGTTGGTGGTGGTGGTGGTGGTGGTGTTGTTGTTGTTGTACTTCCGATGGGGTTAGATCGAAATGGCTGTAGGAAAAGTGGGCCGGTCAAAGATCTCACCTTGTTTGTCTAAATGATTTACCAACGCCTCTCTGTCTACATTGTGTTTGCTTATTATAAATAGTTGACAAAATGGCGCCATTATCTCTGTTATCTATAATGAGGGAGATTTTCTGTATCAATTTAGAAATTATTTGATTTGTTTGGTAAGAGTTATCATTCCAGGTTACCTCAATATTTGCACTATCATATATTTTTCGTGCTTCTACACAGTTATGATAAATAATTATGACGATATTTGTGTGAATTTTCTGGAAGGAGATAAAAAATCGTGTCTATATCTAAGAGAGGATTATAATATGAATAATAATTTTAAAATATTTATTATCATATTTGTTTGCATATTAATAAATTAATTTTATATGCCTTAATTTATTTATTACTAGGTAAATTATTAGAGAAATGCTGATTAAGTTCAGTTATCTGAAGATTGTTAAAGATGAAACATTTGCATTTGATTTAGATTTTAGTGTTCAGATGAGGAAAATGGCTGATAAAAGCGACGTAAGTCATCATTTTTTTCAAATTTTTTTCTTATACGTGACTTTGTCACATGATTTAAATTTTTATTTGGTCATGTGACCAGCCTAGTTTAGAGAAGATACCTAAACCTAACCTAACTTAAATAAATGACAGTTTAAACGTCAAATATTTGGAATTTTTATATTTTAGAGTGGAATGTATAAAAAACAAAAGGTGTACATCCTCTGGATGAAACCACATGAGCGTTGCGTTGCTGTTTATTTTTTTATGGGCCAATAAAGCGGCCAGTTATATTTTTTAATTGGCTCCTTTATTATTCGAAAAATCAAACAAAGTGTGAACTAATTAATAATTCAAATCGTAAAAAGGCAACATCTACAAAAAATCGCCTTGGAAAACCCTCCCTAGTGGTCCAATCGTACCAACCTAGAGGGCAATTAATTGCCTTCTGCACATGGCCAACTGTAAATATGCGATATTATTTTTTTCTCTGCTCGCTTTGTGCCCGGAATGTTTGGGACGCCACCAATAAATTTCCGTTTGTTATCGGCTGCCTAACCAAACACCGACCTACCCCTCTTTTGTTTTTTTTTAATCGTCGTAATTTGGTGCACTGCAACGTATGTCGTAGACGTCGCAGGCCCAAAGCCGCCGGATATGCAAAAACGCGGACCCCTTCTCGGAGAGGTATCTATTTGAAATATTGGTTAATATTTATCATTCTGTGTGAAGGTTTTCCTGCCCCTTAGTTTTCCCAAGCTGTTCAAATCCGATGGGTTTTTTGCTCAGTGTTTGCTTTTTAATAGCGTTGGCCACGGTGGAAAGAGATAGAGATAGATGGATTAAAAAGGCGATTTTAAACTGTCGAAACTAATGTGGGTTTGTATAAGACAACAAGATGGCGGAAAAAAAGATTTAAAAAAAAATTGTATAATAGAAAAACATCCTAACCTAACTAAATTATCTAAGCTGACGTTTGAACTGTCAAGTAAATTTGACGTTTCTCCTGTCATTCATTTATCGACAGCGTGACAGTTTTTCCCCCAAAAACAATCCAGGGTTACCCTCCACTTCTATCTCTGTCGCTCTCCAGGCCTACTAACTGTATATCTATGTGTATTTGAATATTAATTATTTATTGTTTTACTTCAGCGCGCGAACCTTTGAGAAATATCTGGGAATATAGGGGTGATTTTACCCTTCAAATTTAATCAATGGATCTATAGCACCTTCTATATAAAGGGGTTGAGATTAATGTAATGTCTTCATACCAAAAGCAATTGATTGGTTCAGAATTTACGTCACTAATAATACCCACCGGCTTTCTCTCTTGTATACGCGGCATGCTAAGTTTAAATGATGTTTTCTAGAATATATATTTCGTTAATTCGTATGCATGTACAAGGAAATCTCGCCTACTTGATTTGCTTTAATATTAATACGCTTGCTTATTGATTAGATTTTAATATAGATACCATGCATGTATATATAGAGCGTCTGCGACGAAATTAAAGATGGCGGCGTTAGTTTAAAAAAAATTTGCTAGGTTAGGTTGTTTTATGCGATTTTTTCGTGCGCCATGACAGTAAAACAAATTACTGCGTTGTTTGGATCTATAATCGAGTGACCACTGGTAAATTTCCACGCTAAGTTGGCCATGACAGTAAAACAAATTACTGACAGTTGTTTGGAAACTGCGCCATCTAGATATGGCATGCGACCCCTCGTTTTAAAGCTAATCACCCGCGCTTTTCAACTACGTAAGAATTTCGCTACCTCGCCCATGCGTTTTTTCGAGATAAATACCGTAATGTTGTTTTTTTTTTTTGTTGTTTCAGATCAATCAACTGTTGGAGGAAGTTCAGAGGCTTCAAGGTTGTATAACTAAGTTACAGGAATCGTCAATATCGCAAATATCCCGCCTAGAAGATCAATTAGAACAGAAACGACAACACATAGCTCGGTTAGAAGGCAAACTTGATCAACAGAAAGATTATGATGAGTTGAAAAGAGAATTAAGGTAAATAAAGTTGTTATCTTTTATGGAAAAACTCGACGGGTTTCGTAATGTTTGCAGTTTGTCATTTGTTCTAAGAAGTGAAGTGTTTTATTTTGAAATTTAACGAAATTGGCGCCAAAATATTTTTTTAATAACTTTCTGTTGGCTTTACTTTCATCGTCTTAAAAACAAAATTTCATATTTTACCACAATTTTCTCGAATTCAACATTTTAAAGTAGCATAACTTTAGAACCACTGCTTGGATTTCAGTCAGATTTGGTTTTTTCTAAAGCAAAAAGTTGTCGTTATCAACGAAAGTTGTAGTCAACTCTATGTGGTACTTTTTAAATTATTAAATGTTAAAAATAAATTTCAATTTTAAGAAATTTATTCCGAATTCATTGTTTTAAAGTGGCACAACTTTGGAACTACTGGTTGGATTTTAGTCAAATTTGGTTTTTTCCAAAGAGAAAAATTCCGATTATTAACAACAGTTACAATAAATTCTATATTATACTTTTTTTAATTACTTTTATTGTCTTAAATACAAAATTTCATATTTTACCACAATTTTCTCGAATTCAACATTTTAAAGTAGCATAACTTTAGAACCACTGCTTGGATTTCGGTCAGATTTGGTTTTTTCTAAAGCGAAAAGTTGTCGTTATCAACGAAAGTTCTAGTCAACTCTATGTGGTACTTTTTAAATTACTAAATGTTAAAAATAAATTTCAATTTTTAGAAATTTATTCCGAATTCATTGTTTTAAAGTGGCACAACTTTGGAACTACTGGTTGGATTTTAGTCAAATTTGGTTTTTTCCAAAGAGAAAAATTCCGACTATAAACAACAGTTACAATAAATCCTATATTATACTTTTCTTAAATACTTTCATTGTCTTAAAAACAAAATTTCATATTTTACCACAATTTTCTCGAATTCAACCTTTTAAAGTAGCATAACTTTAGAACCACTGCTTGGATTTCGGTCAGATTTGGTTTTTCCTAAAGCGAAAAGTTGTCGTTATCAACGAAAGTTCTAGTCAACTCTGTCTGGTACTTTTTAAATTAGTAAATGTTAAAATAAATTTCAATTTTAAGAAATTTATTCCGAATTCATTGTTTTAAAGTGGCACAACTTTGGAACTACTGGTTGGATTTTAGTCAAATTTGGTTTTTTCCAAAGAGAAAAATTCCGATTATTAACAACAGTTACAATAAATTCTATATTATACTTTTTTTAATTACTTTTATTGTCTTAAATACAAAATTTCATATTTTACCACAATTTTCTCGAATTCAACATTTTAAAGTAGCATAACTTTAGAACCACTGCTTGGATTTCGGTCAGATTTGGTTTTTTCTAAAGCGAAAAGTTGTCGTTATCAACGAAAGTTCTAGTCAACTCTATGTGGTACTTTTTAAATTACTAAATGTTAAAAATAAATTTCAATTTTAAGAAATTTATTCCGAATTCATTGTTTTAAAGTGGCACAACTTTGGAACTACTGGTTGGATTTTAGTCAAATTTGGTTTTTTCTAAAGAGAAAAATTCCGACTATAAACAACAGTTACAATAAATCCTATATTATACTTTTCTTAAATACTTTCATTGTCTTAAAAACAAAATTTCATATTTTACCACAATTTTCTCGAATTCAACCTTTTAAAGTAGCATAACTTTAGAACCACTGCTTGGATTTCGGTCAGATTTGGTTTTTCCTAAAGCGAAAAGTTGTCGTTATCAACGAAAGTTCTAGTCAACTCTATCTGGTACTTTTTAAATTAGTAAATGTTATAAAATAAATTTCAATTTTAAGAAATTTATTCCGAATTCATTGTTTTAAAGTGGCACAACTTTGGAACTACTGGTTGGATTTTAGTCAAATTTGGTTTTTTCCAAAGAGAAAAATTCCGACTATAAACAACAGTTACAATAAATCCTATATTATACTTTTCTTAATTACTTTCATTGTCTTAAAAGCAAAATTTCATATTTTACCACAATTTTCTCGAATTCAACATTTTAAAGTAGCATAACTTTAGAACCACTGCTTGGATTTCGGTCAGATTTGGTTTTTCCTAAAGCGAAAAGTTGTCGTTATCAACGAAAGTTCTAGTCAACTCTGTCTGGTACTTTTTAAATTAGTAAATGTTAAAATAAATTTCAATTTTAAGAAATTTATTCCGAATTCATTGTTTTAAAGTGGCACAACTTTGGAACTACTGGTTGGATTTTAGTCAAATTTGGTTTTTTCCAAAGAGAAAAATTCCGACTATAAACAACAGTTACAATAAATCCTATATTATACTTTTCTTAATTACTTTCATTGTCTTAAAAGCAAAATTTCATATTTTACCACAATTTTCTCGAATTCAACCTTTTAAAGTAGCATAACTTTAGAACCACTGCTTGGATTTCGGTCAGATTTGGTTTTTCCTAAAGCGAAAAGTTGTCGTTATCAACGAAAGTTCTAGTCAACTCTGTCTGGTACTTTTTAAATTAGTAAATGTTAAAATAAATTTCAATTTTAAGAAATTTATTCCGAATTCATTGTTTTAAAGTGGCACAACTTTGGAACTACTGGTTGGATTTTAGTCAAATTTGGTTTTTTCCAAAGAGAAAAATTCCGACTATAAACAACAGTTACAATAAATCCTATATTATACTTTTCTTAAATACTTTCATTGTCTTAAAAACAAAATTTCATATTTTACCACAATTTTCTCGAATTCAACCTTTTAAAGTAGCATAACTTTAGAACCACTGCTTGGATTTCGGTCAGATTTGGTTTTTCCTAAAGCGAAAAGTTGTCGTTATCAACGAAAGTTCTAGTCAACTCTATCTGGTACTTTTTAAATTAGTAAATGTTATAAAATAAATTTCAATTTTAAGAAATTTATTCCGAATTCATTGTTTTAAAGTGGCACAACTTTGGAACTACTGGTTGGATTTTAGTCAAATTTGGTTTTTTCCAAAGAGAAAAATTCCGACTATAAACAACAGTTACAATAAATCCTATATTATACTTTTCTTAATTACTTTCATTGTCTTAAAAGCAAAATTTCATATTTTACCACAATTTTCTCGAATTCAACATTTTAAAGTAGCATAACTTTAGAACCACTGCTTGGATTTCGGTCAGATTTGGTTTTTTCTAAAGCGAAAAGTTGTCGTTATCAACGAAAGTTCTAGTCAACTCTATGTGGTACTTTTTAAATTACTAAATGTTAAAAATAAATTTCAATTTTAAGAAATTTATTCCGAATTCATTGTTTTAAAGTGGCACAACTTTGGAACTACTGGTTGGATTTTAGTCAAATTTGGTTTTTTCCAAAGAGAAAAATTCCGACTATAAACAACAGTTACAATAAATCCTATATTATACTTTTCTTAAATACTTTCATTGTCTTAAAAACAAAATTTCATATTTTACCACAATTTTCTCGAATTCAACATTTTAAAGTAGCATAACTTTAGAACCACTGCTTGGATTTCGGTCAGATTTGGTTTTTCCTAAAGCGAAAAGTTGTCGTTATCAACAAAAGTTCTAGTCAACTCTATCTGGTACTTTTTAAATTAGTAAATGTTATAAAATAAATTTCAATTTTAAGAAATTTATTCCGAATTCATTGTTTTAAAGTGGCACAACTTTGGAACTACTGGTTGGATTTTAGTCAAATTTGGTTTTTTCCAAAGAGAAAAATTCCGACTATAAACAACAGTTACAATAAATCCTATATTATACTTTTCTTAAATACTTTCATTGTCTTAAAAACAAAATTTCATATTTTACCACAATTTTCTCGAATTCAACATTTTAAAGTAGCATAACTTTAGAACCACTGCTTGGATTTCGGTCAGATTTAGTTTTTCCTAAAGCGAAAAGTTGTCGTTATCAACAAAAGTTCTAGTCAACTCTATCTGGTACTTTTTAAATTAGTAAATGTTATAAAATAAATTTCAATTTTAAGAAATTTATTCCGAATTCATTGTTTTAAAGTGGCACAACTTTGGAACCACTGGTTGAATTTGGACAAAATTAACAGTTTTTCGTAGAGAAATGTTGGTTTTATCCGAAATAATTAAATTATGACGATGATGAATTTTTTAAACTCCAACAGAAAATGTTAAATGCCAATTTAAATTATTGTCCATATTTCCACGAGAAATTGTTTGTGCAAAAATGGCGGGAACGCTCCAATAAAAATTTAATTCTTATTTCAGTATTCTGAAATCGGATCCAGATGGCAAAAACATCGACCTGCTGTTAGAGAAATCGAAAAATCTGCAGCAGGGCCTCAGCATCTGCGATGTTTCGAAATCGCCTACATCAGCGCATCTAGAGACTGAAGGTGAGTTCACTATAACAAAATAATTTTTTTGAGTTGTTCTCCATCCTGATTTCCACCAATCTAATCACCTGTGATGTCGTTATAGTTTACACTTACATAACAATAACGCAGCTACTTGATTTTAAATAATTTAACATTTTTTATTGCATGTTTTGCAACGAACGAAATATATTTATTATTGCCATGTTGTTTTTTTTGTGAAAACGGTTTTTATTGTTTTACTTATTGTATATATGTGTTTGTCTTGAACTTATTTCAAAACGTTATTATTATTATTATGAGAACTGGGTGAAAAACTTGCGAAACCTAAACTAGTTTCTAAAATAAAATCAAGATTGTGTGCACCTGATTTTATATAGCAGGCGTTGATATTTGACGTTTGAACTGTCAAAATTCCGCGCGATGAAATACGTCATCTAAGACTATTGTATTTTCGCGTAATTACTAAAAAAAATTATTACATTATTTAATATCAGTTAAAATGATCGCAACGAATGAATTTTGATGTATAGTTTCCTTCTGTTATAGTTGACTGCCTATAATTTATGGTACTTATGCATTTTAATTAAAAATGCGTATAATTTTACAACACAAGGGACAGACAAAGACAGTGAGAGAGAGAGACCGCGTTGAATTGATGATAATATGTAATTAGTGTTCATGGGGATTATGTTAATAATTTTTTTGGGAATTATATTTAACTTTTAAAACAATAAGATGTTTATCTGTGGAAGTTGGGGGGCGCACGGGGGAACCATCACTAGCTGACTGTAATCTCCTTAATTCATCTGATTTTAATTTGATTTTTTTTCATCCATTGTTTAATATTTAGTTGTAGTATTGCGCTCATAATATTTCGTTCCCAAGCCAAGAGCCCAACGAATTATCATCAAAACGCCGGCTATCGGAATTTATGCTTTATTACGGAAATATAAAGCAGGCCAAACAATTTTGAGGACTTAAAAGTGCCATTTTTTAAAGGTAGTTGTCTAGTATTCATGTTTTTTTAGGTTATGTGAGGTTAGGTTGCGTTTAGCTATTATTTCCGATTAAGAGGTTACATAATTTTATTTTAAACTCGTTGACATTTTTCTAAGTAACGTATAATAAAATAATTCTCTAATCTCCCTCCACCACTTCTCCTTCTCCTTATCTAATCACAACTACCTAGTTCTGGTTTTTAGTTACTTAACACTCCCTTCTTTCTTTAATACTTATAACATGACATGTTTTTTTCTTACCATTTTCCAGGGGTGGTTGCAAATCATCAGGACGCACCCCCTAGCTTACCCGTAACCCCCCCAAACCACCTCCCACCACCGTTCCAGAACGTAGAACAATTCGGTAGCATCTTAGGCGAGGAAATAGTCGCCAATTGGCGACGAAATCTCGACCAAATATCTAGAATAACCCCTAAATCCCCGTTGACAGATGGACCAGTGAAGTCGAGCACACCCATCATTGAAGAGAAGCGCAGCACGGCGTCTACCCCTCAACCAGTGGACAACACCAACAACACCATCAGTTCGACTACCACCACAACAACTACCACAACCTGCAGCCAGCAGTCCCCCGCTGAAACTCTGATGCTAAATGGTAATCCGAAGAGTCCGGAGGACAATAACAACCATCACGTTAGCAACAATAACATTCCAATCACTGCCACCATTTGTGCAGTCAATAACTTCCTGCGAAACGATGATTTGAAGAGTCCGTACAGATTCGAAGAACATCGCTCCCCGTTTCGGTTCGCTGAAGATCTGGGAATGGCGCCCGGGTCTATGGTAGGTCGGCTAGGTGAAAGCCTCATCCCCAAAGGCGATCCCATGGAAGCCAAACTTCAAGAAATGCTCCGGTACAACATGGACAAGTACGCCTCGCAAAATCTAGACACATTACACATAGCTCGAAGAGTACGCGAACTACTCTCCATCCACAACATAGGCCAACGACTATTCGCCAAGTACATCTTGGGGCTGTCGCAAGGTACCGTCTCCGAGCTGTTGTCCAAACCGAAACCTTGGGATAAACTCACGGAGAAAGGACGGGATAGTTATAGGAAGATGCACGCGTGGGCCTGTGACGAAAACGCCATTATGCTGCTCAAGTCGCTCATACCAAAGAAAGGTAAGCGTTGTTTAGTATTGGCTCCATGTTGTGCTTTTGCTGTAGATTTTGGGCTTGTTGTCTTAGATTAGATAGAGAAATTTGCGAAGTTTCCAATGATACCATGCACAAGGTTCTGTGATGAATACTTTGGGCTAGAACGAGTTTTCGATTAAAAGCCCTATTAATTGATTACGGTGCGGTTTTGAACGATTATAGGCCCGCACTTGTCGCGCAGTTTGTTGTTGATGTTTTAAATTTATGAGTTAGTCTATAATAAACTGTTTTAGTTAGAATAGGTTTCCGATTAGACGCCCTATTAATTGATTGAGATGCTGTTTTGAATTATTACAGAGAAATTTACGGGGTTTCCAATGATACCACGCACAGTATTCTATGATAAACACTTTTGGTTAGAAGTAGTTTTCGATTAAACGCCCTATTAATTATAGAAAGTGCTGTTTTGAACGATTATAGGCGTGTACTTTGACATTCGGTTTGTTGTTGGGGTTTTCTTTAAATTAGAGAAGAATTGATGATACCAAGCTTCGATTAGAAGCCCTATTAATTGTTTGGGGTGCCGTTTTGTGCGATTAGAGGCGCGCATATTGACAATCTGTTTAAAAAATTAGTTATTGATGTTATAATGTATATATGACAGTTATGCTTTTTGGGCGATTATGATCCAATTATAGGCATTTGTAGTCGAAAAATTGGCTGTAAATTCGAGTTTTAGTAAAGTTGGAAAATTTGTGAAATTATGTACGTTTTTTTGTGCGTTTATGCGTGATTTTTTAGCAGACAATTAATCGATTTTATAGGCGGCTTTGTAGCGATTTTATTAAGATATGGCATGCGACCCCTCGTTCTACTCGTCGCGGACGCGCGGATTAGTTTCGATGGATGGAATTAGATTCGTCGAAATTTTTCTAAATGGTGTTTGTTTGATCATTGGAGGATGCCTAATTGATTTTAGAATGTATTTATATGAACAATTAAACGAAGTAAAAGTGGAACATATACACGATTTACAGTAATAATAATAAAAATCCATAATCTAATGTTTCGATTGTGGAAGATAATTTTTATTTTAATTGCTTTATTGTTTTATATTATGCACATACAACGAGAAACAAGTTAAAATTAAATATTATTCAGAGCTGAACGAGTTTAAAGTATTTATGAGGAAAAAATAAAATATGATATTTGTATGTAGGTACGTGTGTGTGGAATATAATTAATAAATATTAGAGTTGTGAGGGAAATTTGGCATACACTATTATTGTTATACGTTTGATTATGTTATAGTTGTTATTTTGTAATTCGTGAGAATATTCAAAACAATGATAATTGTTAAGAAATTAAAGATTTAGGTTAGGATTTTTGTCGCAACATTAAAAAATTGCATGTAAATGTACAAAACAATAAAATTATATATGAAAATCAAAGCAATCCGTGCAATTAGCGCGCATATATTATAATAGATACGTGAATCTACTTCATTTGTATTTTGTGGCAATTGTTTTACAAAACCATTAGATAAACAAATAAATGCTAAGTAGAAAATTGCCTACGCTGTAACAGTGTAGCCTATTGTTCGCTGTCGTTAATATCAATAAAACAAATTGTAATTTAAAGTTTTTTTTCTGTTTTGTCTCTCTCCATCATGGTAATTATTAAATGATTCTTCAAACTAATTTAGGATATTATTGAAACACAGGAAATGATTCACATGATTTCCAAACCGATCTAAAATTATTTTTAAACATGAAATTTAATAATGCATGGGGCTACCACATCAACTAGATATAAATTGCCGGGTTATTAATTATTTATTTTGTATATTTTATATTTTTTTTAATTGTTTCGTACGAAAACGATGATGTTTTCGACACACAACACCATTATTACTGTTCAAGGTATCCAATAACACTAATTATAACGTGATATTACGACATTCCAGTTAAGTTTATGAAAAACCCTATTAAATTTCTTTTATTAGACACCCAATATCACTATCTGCGGATTTTGGGCTTGTTGTCTTTAGATTAGATAGAGAATTTTGCGCACTTTCCAATGATACCATTCACAGGGTTCTGTGATAAATACTTTGCGCTAGAACGAGTTTTCGATTAAGAGCCCTATTAATCGATTTTACGCCTTAGAATCAAGGTAGGCAACGCCTTTAGAATTTTTCGTTAGAAATTCTAGGTTTCCAAAGAATAATATTGATGCTGTACCTAAAAATATCGAAATGTGAGCGAAATAAAACTAAATTTAAGTGAAACAGAAAGTAAAATCTTGTTTTTTCATATTTCTGCTATGCTTTTCTTTGCAGATTATTTCTGTGGATTTTACAAGAAAGTCCGTTAAATTTCCTTTCGTTAGACACCCAACATGACATATTTACGACCCGTAGTTTTCCCGCAATTAGAACTAAAATCGAAGTAGGCTAACCTAACCTAAACTAAAAATAAAACTCACAGCGATATCCTGATTATAATCCAAACGAATTAACTCGTATCTAGATATCCACATATGCAGCAACACAAAAACTTGCGTATAAATTGGCTATTGTGCGTGAAAAAAATAATAATTGGCCATGGATTGTGAATGACAGCGGCTCAAAGCTCTATACAGATATTTATTCATGGCCGCCTATAAAAAAAACTATTCCAAATGAATTGCTAGACGCACATTGAAATTTAAATGACATGTTGTCAACAAAAGCTGAGGCATTTGTTTCGATACAGTTTTTTGTTTTGTTTTTACAACAACAAGGAATCGAGTAAGCTGATTTAAACTACCGCCGCCGCCGAAGATGTTTTATATTTCATTTCGGGTAGTAGAGAAAACAAAAGCCGGTACCGGAAGTCGATGCAAATAATTTACCTCTATCGAGTAAAAATGTGAGGGGAAAACCGCACACATACACAGAAACAAAACGTAACGTCTGTAGTACGAGTAGTAAAACAAAAGATTAATAAATCTGGACTGTAATATACTTGTCTAAATTGCTAATTTCACCCCTTTATGTTTCACTCTATAAATTTGGTAAAATCTACACAAAGATACTGCGAGATACGGCTATGGCGGCGGGGGCATTATCATGGAAATTTTTTCATTTGTTTATTTTTTGCACCACGAATCGAACAAAAGACAGTTGGCGCGTGGAAAATTCCTATTATTTCTTGCTCGATGTACATCGAACTTGCAGGGGTCACGGGGCGCCACTTCCGGTTTTGGCGGAAGTTGGAAATATCGGCGGTAGATATAGCTTGCGACCACTCGTTTCAGACGAAATTTTCCAGACGGTTCATCTAGACATGCAAAAAAAACAATCGAAGTCCCTGGTTTGAAACAAATGACTATAAGAGGAAAAAGTGGCGGTAGATAGGGCAAGTGACCACTCGTTCCAGACGAAATTTTCCTAGCGTTGCAACTAGATTCACAGAAAAAACGTTTGATGTCACTGGTTCAAAACAAATGACGATATAAGGAAAACTTGGCGGTAGATAGGGCAAGTGACCACTCGTTCCAGACGAAATTTTCCTGGCTTTACGACTAGATTCACAGAAAAAATGTTTGATGTCACTAGTTTAAAATAAATGACGATAAAAAGAAAAAGTGGCGGTAGATAGGGCGAGTGACCCCTTAATTCAGACGAAATTTTCCTGGCTTTGCAACTAGATTCACAGAAAAAATGTTTGATGTCACTGGTTCAAAACAAATGACGATACAAGGAAAACTTTGTGGTAGATAGGGCGAGTGACCACTCGTTCCAGACGAAATTTTCCTGGCTTTGCTACTAGATACTTGAAATTACAATTCGACGCGACTGGTCCTAAATAAATGACGAAATATGTAAAATTGTTGTAAAATTTGACGTTAGAGGCGATTTTTCTTGTTATTTCGTTTGGATTTCGATAAACTATAAGATTTGTCGTAAAAGCGGACTCATGTAACTGTAAAAAAATTGATGGTTTGTTTTGTAAAAGTAATATTAGCAAACATTGTTGTAATATCATGTGTTTAGATAGAATAAAGAAATGTAGTACTGTATGTGCATATTCCCATGAAGAAATAATTATATTTTGTGAAGATGTCATCTGATTTTTATTTTTGTATAAATATAGACATGGATTTTATGTGTGTGTGTGTCTAGTGGAAAACAAATATTAAAATGTCATCTTGCGGAGTCGCACGGTCTAAAAACCGTTAGTAGAATCTGAGACAATAATTTTATTTTAATAACAACATCATCAGGAAAATAAAGGACTGAAAATCTCGTAAAGATAATGATATGAAATTATATCCAGTTACAATCGAAAATATCTCACAAAAATATTTTTAATACCACAGAAATCCATACGTAATTAACCTGTGGCTATATTATTATAATTACAACAAAAAAATAATACCTATAAAATATCTTTTTGGTACCAAGAGCAAACACGCAAGCCCCCATCGCTCGTCCAGTAAATTGAGGTTAGATTACCACTTAAGTTTTAAATTTTCCTATATAGCGCCCATAAATTTGATTAGACCGGCGCGAGGCAGTAAAATAAAATTATAAATATTTAAGTTAAACTAAAATGTCATTGAAGAAAATTTATCGTTCGGAAATTAATGAGGCAAATTAAAAAAGAATTTTACATGTTCGAAAAACAAAAGCGCGCAATGTTGAATACGCTATTTTAATGAACAAAATAGTTGGCACGTTGTCAAAACATTTTCAAGATGATCATCATTGTGGCTGTGGAGACAAAATTGTATATAAAGAGAGTCAACGGTCGAAATTTTTTATCCATAACTGTCACAATTGACAGTTCCAGAAACAAAGCCGATAAATTATCTAGCGATAACGAAATCCACAAAACTATCAATTAAAATCTCGTAAACTCCGGAATTTTCTCGACAAGATGTACCCATAATGAGATTATAATTACATATTAAAATTATACAAATTACCTGTAATCAATTTTCTCATGCAGTAGGCAATGATGAAGAATCCAACATACAGATCTACATTTTAATATTTTTTTACACGCCACGGTGTGGAACATCAAAACATACATTTTTTCCTCTTCATGGTAACACCCACTCCCGGTGTAAATCAAAGCCAAACTCACATTTAAGTTTTTCGTAATTTATAACATCGTAAACTGCTAAAGATACCAATAAAAGTTTGATTTTTTATTGTTTTTTTTAATTATTAAACGGTCCATAAAAATCTAATAGTCATTGGCGCACCGGGTGAGTCTCGCTTGAAATATTTATAAAAAATATCACCATATTCGCTTAGGCAACTAAATTTCCTTTAAAACGATATGCAACACGATATATCTACGATTAGTAGCGCCTGAGATATCGCTGTTTGAAGTTTACTTCCGGTTTCTGAACTAAACCTCATTTTTATGCCAAAATTTTCCAAAAATATAATGAATCGCTTAGATAATTAAATTTGTCACAAAAAATATGCATCTGCGATGAATTATGGTGATTTTAAGATTACTTCCGGTTTTGTTTTCGAAAATATTCTACTTCCGGTTTGGTAAAGTCGCCATATCTCAAACAATACTAAAGGGAAGCATGTCATGTGACCCCTCGTTTTAAAGGAAATTTCACGCGGGATCCAAATTTTCCACTTCAAACTCACAGCAGTTAACCTAAGAAACAAAAGACGGTCGTTTTAGTACCACATCGATTTCCGGTATAGATAAGTATGTCATGTGACCACTTGTTTTAAAGGATATTTCACGCGGGATCTAAATTTTCCACTTCAAACTCACAGCAGTTCACATAAAAAACAAGACGATCGTTTTAGTACCATATCGATTTCTGGTTTTGGAAAGGGGCGATAATTTCGAAAATTGTATAGGGAAGTATGTCATGTGACCACTCGTTTTAAAGGAAATTTCACGCCGGATCAAATTATTTGGTTTTCAAAATCGTCTTAGTTAAGCTAAGAAACAAAAGATGGTCGTTTTAGTACTACATCGATTTCGGGTTTTGTAAAGTGGCGATAATTTCGAAAGTTTTGTAGGTAAATATGTCATGTGACCACTTGTTTTAAAGGAAATTTCACGCTGGATCGAAATATTTGACTTTCAAAATCATCTTAGTTAAGCTAAGAAACAAAAGATAGTTGTTTTAGTACTACATCGATTTCGGGTTTTGTAAAGTGGCGATAGTTTCGAAATTTTTGTAGGGAAGTATGTCATGTGACCACTCGTTTTAAAGGAAATTTCACGCGGATCAAATTATTTGGTTTTCAAAATCGTCTTAGTTAAGCTAAGAAACAAAAGATGGTCGTTTTAGTACTACATCGATTTCGGGTTTTGTAAAGTGGCGATAGTTTCGAAAGTTTTGTAGATAAATATGTCATGTGACCACTCGTTTTAAAGGAAATTTCACGTGGATCAAATTATTTGGTTTTCAAAATCGTCTTAGTTAAGCTAAGAAACAAAAGATGGTCGTTTTAGTACTACATCGATTTCGGGTTTTGTAAAGTGGCGATAATTTCGAAAGTTTTGTAGGTAAATATGTCATGTGACCACTCGTTTTAAAGGAAATTTCACGCCGGATCAAAATATTTGGCTTTCAAAATTGTCTTAGTTAAGCTAAGAAACAAAAAACGGTCGTTTTAGTACTACATCGATTTCGGGATTTGTAAAGTGGCGATAGTTTCGAAAGTTTTGTAGATAAATATGTCATGTGACCACTCGTTTTAAAGGAAATTTCACGCGGATCAAATTATTTGGTTTTCAAAATCGTCTTAGTTAAGCTAAGAAACAAAAGATGGTCGTTTTAGTACTACATCGATTTCGGGTTTTGTAAAGTGGCGATAGTTTCGAAAGTTTTGTAGATAAATATGTCATGTGACCACTCGTTTTAAAGGAAATTTCACGCGGATCAAATTATTTGGTTTTCAAAATCGTCTTAGTTAAGCTAAGAAACAAAAGATGGTCGTTTTAGTACTACATCGATTTCGGGTTTTGTAAAGTGGCGATAGTTTCGAAAGTTTTGTAGATAAATATGTCATGTGACCACTCGTTTTAAAGGAAATTTCACGCGGATCAAATTATTTGGTTTTCAAAATCGTCTTAGTTAAGCTAAGAAACAAAAGATGGTCGTTTTAGTACTACATCGATTTCGGGTTTTGTAAAGTGGCGATAGTTTCGCAAGTTTTGTAGATAAATATGTCATGTGACCACTCGTTTTAAAGGAAATTTCACGCGGATCAAATTATTTGGTTTTCAAAATCGTCTTAGTTAAGCTAAGAAACAAAAGATGGTCGTTTTAGTACTACATCGATTTCGGGTTTTGTAAAGTGGCGATAGTTTCGCAAGTTTTGTAGGTAAATATGTCATGTGACCACTTGTTTTAAAGGAAATTTCACGCTGGATCAAAATATTTGGCTTTTAAAATCATCTTAGTTAAGCTAAGAAACAAAAGATAGTTGCTTTAGTACTACATCGATTTCGGGTTTTGTAAAGTGGCGATAGTTTCGAAATTTTTGTAGGGAAGTATGTCATGTGACCACTCGTTTTAAAGGAAATTTCACGCCGGATCAAAATATTTGGTTTTCAAAATCGTCTTAGTTAAGCTAAGAAACAAAAAACGGTCGTTTTAGTACTACATCGATTTCGGGATTTGTAAAGTGGCGATAGTTTCGAAAGTTTTGTAGATAAATATGTCATGTGACCACTCGTTTTAAAGGAAATTTCACGCGGATCAAATTATTTGGTTTTCAAAATCGTCTTAGTTAAGCTAAGAAACAAAAGATAGTCGTTTTGGTACTACATCGATTTCTGGTTTTGTTAATCCGCGATAACTTCGAGACTTTTTTGGGAAAGTATGTCATGTGACCACTTGTTTTAAAGGAAATTTCACGCCTTATCCAAATTTTGCACTTTTGTAGTGATTACAGTTAACCTAGAAGAGACAAGACGATTTTTGGTAGCCTTTTCGAACAATTATTGTTTGTTTTTCTGTACGCCACTGAAGAAACTATTCCAATAGTAAATACTAAATAGTTGTCTATAAAATGAAGAATATTAAATCATCCTTTTCCTAATGAGATGTAGTTTTATCACCCAAAAACAGGACAAGTTTAGTTTTTATTACTTAAATGTAATTACCCACAGCACACAACAAATTGATTTTACATATTAATTGAAAAGTGGGGCAATAAAATTCGTGTTTTTTTAGTGGAATTTAAATGATTTATTTACAATGTGTTGGTTTTGTTTCGTTGTTATATTATACGTTTAAATAATCAATTGGTGATTAATACGCAAAGATAAAGCCGCCAGTTTGTTAAATACAGCGGAAGTTAGATTGGTTGACCACAGACAAAGAAAAAATGCACATTGACTCATATCCAAATTTAGATTGTACCGCATTACATATTTTTGTATAAATATACAATAAAAAACTAGGGAAGGAAGTCGATTGATTTATCTTTGATTTCAATAACATTATGATAATAATGTTGTTGTTGTTGGTAGAGCAATCCGATGGCAATCTGACAGATAAACTGTCATTGACGCCATTTCATTCTCTATCTCTCTCTCACGCGCAAATTCGAAAATCGTGTTGTTATTTATTCGAAATTGAGCGATTGGATTGGGGTGGGGTGGGGGGTTGGCAACGGGGCCACCCAGTCGTGTTGTTTTATTACAAATCGTATGGAAAATCGTTACGATATACCGATGAAAATAAACTTTGTGTAGCTTTTCGTGGCCAACTTCGATTTCTATCAGGTAGAGAATTATAAAAAAGTTTTTACGGCATTTTTACACATGCAACACTTAGCACGCAAGTGGGTATGAATCAGTTTTTGTTTAAATTACACACACACACACACACACACATACATACATCAAACATAACAGTCTTTCTCTTGTCGATGTAAGTTGGCTTTGTCCGTTTCAGTTTTTCTGGAGGGGGAAGCATAATATAAATGTTCTGTGGACATATCAGACTTGCCCCGCGCTCCCCACACCGCGTCCTTCCAAGAAATAAAAGAAATGTTTGTGTAAATTAATTCACATTATGGACAAATTTTTAGATTGACAGTCTGGAAAAACGCAAGGCAAAGTGCTAATTTTCTTTATTTACCCCCACTACAATAGAATAAAGGGGGGTGTGGGGGGAAGGTCAACACTCAACACATTATCGATTTATGCATTTTAGGCAAATTTTTCTACGTGATCCATCAAAATCTTCAAACCTCCTTTGCATGCTGTTTGTTTTTCTGCTAAAGCCAAAAAATTTAGCGCAAACAAACCGAATTAAACACAAAAAATTAAAGACCATGTTTATTTTACTTTATCTTACAGACAGTTTTTCCTCAGGCAAAGAAACAGGCATGCCAACGTTCGGCCGTCCGGAAAACGATCTAACCGAAGAGCGTATCGCCCATATTCTAAACGAAGCATCACAATTCCAACAGTTGAAGAGCCATAGTCAAGGTGTTGGTGGTGGTGAAGATAGCCACAGTAACGACGATTCCAAATCGCCACATGGATGCTCCAGTCCATTTTCCAAGGAGTCGTCGTTGAACAAACGACTGAAGAAGTACGAAAATGACGATATTTCCCAGGAGAAAGTCATGAGGATTTACCAGGAGGAACTGGCGAAGTTGATGGGGAGGCGGATGGAAGATCTGCGGAATCCAAGAGAAGCTGGGTTTCCTGGGTATGTATCTAATCATATTTGCTTTTGTCCCTCCTTCTCTTCAAAGAGCAGCTGCTAAACTAATCTTAAGTATGTTCCTGCCGACGCTCTTTAGCAATCCGATGGATCGAACTCAAGAGGACATCCGCATAGCCTTCGACTCCTACCACCGAGAGCTAGCGAAACTAAACCAGAACCCAGGCCAAATGCCCTTGGGCCTTATTGCGTTGCAGCAGCAAGCCTTGGCGCAACTCCAACAGCAAAATCCTTCAGCTAACGGTGGCGTGCAAGACTTATCGCTTCCTAAAGACAAGATCAAGATGATGAATGGTTTGGATGATAAGGATAAAGACGAGGAGTTGAGACACTCAGGCAGTGCCTTTAGTCTAGTCCGGCCGAAGATCGAACCGGGAACTCAACCTAGTTCCGGATCAACAGCTAGTAGTCCTCTTGGTAACTCGATCTTACCTCCCATGACTCCTACAGATGATTTTTCCGGATCAGCGGCGGCTAGTCCGCTACAACGGATGGCTTCGATTACTAACTCGCTGATTTCGCAGCCGCCTAGCCAGCCGCATCATACGACAAGCCAAAGACCTTTGAAGGCCGTTTTGCCGCCTATTACACAACAGCAGTTCGATTTGTACAATAATTTGAATACGGAAGATATTGTGAAGAAAGTTAAAGAGCAACTAAGCCAGTATTCGATTAGCCAAAGATTATTCGGGGAAAGCGTCTTGGGATTGTCGCAAGGTTCTGTTAGCGATTTGCTAGCACGTCCCAAACCTTGGCATATGTTGACGCAAAAAGGGCGCGAGCCCTTCATAAGAATGAAGATGTTTTTAGAAGACGACAACGCTGTCCATAAACTTGTGGCAAGTCAATATAAAATCGCGCCGGAGAAACTAATGCGAACCGGAGGATATGGAGGAGGTACGTTAATCTTGTAATCAGATATTAGTAATTCTTCTAACGCTTTTTTTTTCTTCAACAGCTTGCAGCACCGCCATTAGCAAACCGATGCCCCCCACTTCCAAAATGCTGTCCGAAGCTGCTGGTCTTCTAAACAAAATGCAAGAAACGCAGAATTTGTTGCCGTCTTCACTGCAGTTGGGGCCGCCACAGCAGAATCCACAACCGCCACCACCACCCATGCTGCTCACCCCGCCTGGGATTCCACCGCACCATGCGATTAGTCTGCAGAATCCGGAGCATATGAAGAAAGCGAATGCCAGTCCGCATGGGATTCCGCATTCTCCCATGGGGCAACATCAAGCTTCCTTGCGGAATATGCATATGAGTCCTAGTGTGTATGAAATGGCGGCGTTGACGCAGGATTTGGACACGCAGGTGATTACGACGAAAATCAAGGAGGCGCTGTTGGCGAATAATATAGGACAGAAGGTAAGGTTTTTTATTCTACTTTTTGTATTTACTTTGTATCATCATGTTAATTTTTTTTTTCAAGATATTCGGCGAAGCAGTCCTCGGGCTCTCGCAAGGCTCCGTCAGCGAACTCCTCTCCAAACCCAAACCCTGGCACATGCTAAGCATCAAAGGTCGCGAACCCTTCATCCGCATGCAGCTCTGGCTAAACGACGCTCACAACATCGACCGGCTGCAAGCGCTGAAGAACGAGCGACGCGAAGCCAACAAACGCCGAAGATCTTCTGGTCCTGGAGCTCACGACAACAGCTCCGACACTTCCTCCAACGATACCTCCGAGTTCTACCACTCGAATTCACCAGGTCCTGGCCCGCCATCCGCCAAGAAACAACGTGTGTTGTTTTCGGAGGAGCAAAAAGAGGCGTTGCGATTGGCGTTTGCTTTGGATCCGTATCCTAATGTGGCTACCATTGAGTTTCTAGCTGGCGAGTTGGGATTGTCGAGTAGGACGATAACTAACTGGTTCCATAATCATAGGATGCGGCTGAAGCAGCAGGTGCCGCATGGGATGCCCTCGGATATCCCGCCGAGGGATCAAAGTGGCAACCAGGCACCCTTCGATCCCGTTCAATTCAGACTGTTATTAAACCAAAGATTACTAGATATTTCCAAGGAGCGAATGGGATTGGCTGGTGTGCCGCTGCCATACCCCCCGTATTTAGCGGCGAATACCAATTTAGCGGCGTTGATAACCCGAGGGTTGTTGCCCAACGCCGAAATGGACCTATCGGCGTTGAACAACGCAGTAAAAGAACAAATGAGCGGCTTGGATCTCTCGATGACGTCGTTGAAACGCGAACCAGGCGACTATGATGAGGAAGACGATGTAGACGACGTAGGCTCTGATGATTCGCTATCAGCAAGTGGAAGCTTGCACGATGGAACTGTCAAAGTGGAACCGAAAGAGCCGCCAATGCCAAATCAAGGGCGATCATCGAGGCGAAAACCTGCAGCTCCTCAGTGGGTCAACCCAGAATGGCAAGATGAAAAAGACAAAACGCCTAGCGCAGGCGCAGATGAAGTGATCATCAACGGCGTCTGCGTTATGCAGACTGAAGACTACGGACGTCACAGCGCTGAGGAAACGGTGCGTGTGGAACCCCAAGCCGTCTTGGATCGGTTCGAAGACGATCAAAGTGACGCGTCGTCGGTGAGTAACGATTTAAAACAGCCGGCGGTGGAAAAGTGCGACGAGGAGGAAGAGGAGGAGGAGGAGGACGCGGACGAGGTTGATAAGCCAGATGAAGCTAGTAACAGTGACAAAGGTTTGAAAACTGAAAACGAGGACGAGCGGTGGGATTATTAAAGTTATTAAAATTGTCACATCGTGTTGTTTTTTTTTTGTTTTGTATTGGACAAGCAACGAACTATAGAGCGTCCAGTGGTGCGCTGTAGGTTGTTTTTGTTGTAAGATAATTATTAAAAAAAATATTACTTAGTAGTAATAATAAGATTATAAAAAGTAAAAATAAATTAAAGTGCAATCACGGAAAAATCGAAGATTACCCCAAGTTATTTATTGTGATTTTTTACGTACTAGGTACTTTATTATTCAAGTGTTTTTGTTGTTTTGGTTAAACTGTAGCTAAGCGAGAATTACGCGGGAAATTTAAAATTTATTTAAATTTCCCGCGCTCTAATTTAAATTCTCCCGCTACTAGGATGTTTTTATTATTTCCTCTGTCACTTACTTTGAGTTTAACGACAGATTTCTTTGTTCTCTGTATTTATGTAGTTGATATAAGACTGTTACCATATTATGATTATATAAAATATATTTAGCCAGTTTTTTTTTCCAATTGGCTAGAGTTGCAAACAAGCAAACAAAAAATGTTTTAAACATTGTGATATTTGCTTAATATATTGTTCTAATAATAATAATTTAATTTGACGATATAGAAAACAAAAACAAATGACGTGCTTTCCAATTTTATTCTAGAAAAGAAACGTATGGCCAAAATGCAATATAATATGTATTACTGATAATTTTTAATTTTATTATATTATTCTCTTAATTATTAGCAATTTCCAAAGTTTTTTTTTTTTTGTATATACGATTATTATTAGTTTTATTTTATTTCGTATTGTCTCAAATTTTTCTCTAGTCTTTCCACGATGGGCATCAAATACTAAAACCATTTTCGCGGTTATTTCATTCTATTAAATTAACGGCCAGTTATGTAGATTTTTTTTTTATGTAAAACTTTCCGACTTGTCCCTGTATAAATCCTGTTACCCCCCTAGGATATAATGTTGATTATTATGAATGCATATCGATATTTGTAAGTAACTAAAGTAACACGAATCCACCCAAAAAAAAAATAATAGAAGAGAAAAATTAAAATTGAATATTTTTGTTTTGTTTTGTTGACTGTTTGATTTTTATGGTGCAATATTCGTTCTACTTCTCATTCTCAAAATGCAGATGATGTATATTTTTGGCGGGATAATTTTACCTACGAAATAATGTGTATGTACTTCTTCCAAAAAAAAAATGTATTCAATGTAAACGATAACAAACAAAACAAAACACATTGTAAATTATTAAATTATAACAAACAAAAATGGAATACGTAAATTTTGTCTTATAAAATGGAAAAAAGGCATTAGCGAAATATGTATATTATGCACATTTTTAAATAAAAAAAAAACTGCATGTAGTTTAGAGTAGAAATTTTTTTGCCGTAGCAAATATTGATGAAAGGTTTAATTATTGTCTGAATTTGTTAAATTAAATTAATTAAAATGAACTTTCTGAGCGCCTATTAACAATAACCATCCTCCCCCCACTCACAAATCATACGTAATAGTTTTGTTTTAACAAACCAATAAGGTACCTTGAAAGTTTGTTTTATATATTTCTTTTTATTACTTTTATTATATTATTATTATTATAAATAGAAGAGAAAAAAACAAAATGAATAATATGCTTAGATCTTAGATCTGTTTTATTATTATTTTTTTAATGTACATATTTATATCATATCATTCTTCCTTGAGAATTTCTAAATTAAAAAATTTCTCTGTATTTAAACCGTGTTTTATTTAAAATTTAAAAAGGCGGCATCCTACATTTAATTAATATAGATATTTAGAAATGTTTCTATAATAAATTTAAAAAAACCGCCATTTGTACCCCTGTAATATAGGCAACAGTAAATTCACGTGTATTGTTGGTTGCCTACAGCATGCAACATTACAGTTTTCTATGTTGAAGCTGCAAATTACAGATAACTGTTATTAGTTAATATACTGTATAATAGATGGCAGCATGTACTAGAAAATCAAAATAACGAAATTACTACGTAATTTAACGAACTCTAATGTAGAAGTTTAATTATTATAAAAAATTCTATGGGAAAAAATATTTATTTAATACAAACTTCTGTTAAATATTTAATCAGAGATTAGTAGATTAGATACAGAAAAATTTTATTATTTTTTTTTATTTAAGTATGAAATTTCTTTTGAAACTTTTCCGTGCATGGTTTATTTATGAACGGAGCTAAAATCAGCCTCCATTCATTTCTCATTTCAGGGAGCGAAAATAGCCGAAATTACATGTAGAATAAAAAAACAAACAAATGGTGGACGCGACGAAAGCGAATTCCGGCGGGGAAAAGAATTAATTTTTTCAGTTTAAGCACCTGTGCTTGTTTGCTGAGTGTCGGAACTAGAAACAATTTTTTAGAATTTATACGGATCATAGGCCCTAGAGCACATGCTACGTCTAAAGACTCCAGAGCCGGACTGAAGTTATTTTTAAATATTTAGCATATTCTTGTATTATTGTGTAGTTAAATTTTGGGTTTTTTTGTGAAAATTTCACCAAAGTACTTTTCGTTGAGTTTAGTTTTAGATAAAAATATCACGTGACCGTCCCTGTTTCTATACGGTTTTAAACAAACATCTACAGGCAACATCAGCAACATTTCTGTGTAACTTCTTGAGTTTGAGAGAGTTATGATGCTGTAAAGGCGGCTGTGTACCATTAGACGACGTGTGTGCGGGTTGAGGTGTTTCCTGTTTCCGGCATTATATGTTATTTTGGGAACCACCTTTCAACTTTTTAGGATACCAACACCAGCTCATTTCAGCTGCGCCTCGATCTCTGATTAGCTCGCTTAAATGTTGTAGTGGATTTATAGTTCGTCTCTCCATTTATTGGACATAAAATTCGGAATTATAAACGGATTTTCACCCGGTTTGATTTTTCTATTAGAAACAACCTTTTCCTTTGTAAAACTTCAAACATAATCAAAATCGGTTGATTTTTAGAGATTTTAAGACAGTTCTTATAAAACAGGACATATAATTAGGCACATTTTTAAAGTGAGCCTATATTAATGGACATAAAATTCGGAATTTTAAACGGATTTTCACCCGGTTTGATTTTTCTATTAGAAACAACCTTTTCCTTTGTAAAACTTCAAACATAATCAAAATCGGTTGATTTTTAGAGATTTTAAGACAGCTCTTATAAAACAGGACATATAATTAGGCACATTTTTAAAGTGAGCCTATATTAATGGACATAAAATTCGGAATTATAAACGGATTTTCACCCGGTTTGATTTTTCTATTAGAAACAACCTTTTCCTTTGTAAAACTTCAAACATAATCAAAATCGCTTGATTTTTAGAGATTTTAAGACAGTTCTTATAAAACAGGACATATAGTTAGGCACATTTTTAAAGTGAGCTTATATTAGTGGACATAAAATTCGGAATTATAAACGGATTTTCACCCGGTTTGATTTTTCTATTAGAAACAACCTTTTCCTTTGTAAAACTTTAAACATAATCAAAATCGGTTGATTTTTAGAGATTTTAAGACAGTTCTTATAAAACAGGACATATAGTTAGGCACATTTTTAAAGTGAGCTTAGATTAGTGGACATAAAATTCCGAATTATGCACGAATTTTCATCCGGTTTGATTTTTCTATTAGAAACAACCTCTTCCTTTGTAAAACTTTAAACATAATCAAAATCGGTTGATTTTTAGAGATTTTAAGACAGTTCTTATAAAACAGGACTTATATTTAGGCACATTTTTAAAGTGAGCTTATATTAGTGGACATAAAATTCGGAATTATAAACGGATTTTCACCCGGTTTGATTTTTCTATTAGAAACAACCCTTTCCTTTGTAAAACATCAAACATAATCAAAATCGGTTGATTTATAGAGATTTTAAGACAGTTCTTATAAAACAAGACTTATAGATAGGCACATTTTTAAAGTGAGCTTATATTAGTGGACATAAAATTCGGAATTATAAACGGATTTTCACCCGGTTTGATTTTTCTATTAGAAACAACCTTTTCCTTTGTAAAACTTCAAACATAATCAAAATCGGTTGATTTTTAGAGATTTTAAGACAGCTCTTATAAAACAGGACATATAGTTAGGCACATTTTTAAAGTGAACTTATATTAGTGGACATAAAATCGGAATTGTAAACGGATTTTCACCCGGTTTGATTTTTCTATTAGAAACAACCCTTTCCTTTGTAAAACATCAAACATAATCAAAATCGGTTGATTTATAGAGATTTTAAGACAGCTCTTATAAAACAGGAAATATAGTTAGGCACATTTTTAAAGTGAACTTATATTAGTGGACATAAAATCGGAATTGTAAACGGATTTTCACCCGGTTTGATTTTTCTATTAGAAACAACCTTTTCCTTTGTAAAACTTCAAACATAATCAAAATCGGTTGATTTTTAGAGATTTTAAGACAGTTCTTATAAAACAAGACTTATAGATAGGCACATTTTTAAAGTGAGCTTATATTAGTGGACATAAAATTCGGAATTATAAACGGATTTTCGCCCGGTTTGATTTTTCTATTAGAAACAACCTTTTCCTTTGTAAAACTTCAAACATAATCAAAATCGGTTGATTTTTAGAGATTTTAAGACAGTTCTTATACAACAGGACATATAGTTAGGCACATTTTTAAAGTGAGCTTGTATTAGTGGACATAAAATTCGGAATTATAAACGGATTTTCACCCGGTTTGATTTTTCTATTAGAAACAACCCTTTCCTTTGTAAAACATCAAACATAATCAAAATCGGTTCATTTATAGAGATTTTAAGACAGCTCTTATAAAACAGGACATATAGTTAGGCACATTTTTAAAGTGAGCTTAGATTAGTGGACATAAAATTCGGAATTATAAACGGATTTTCACCCGGTTTGATTTTTCTATTAGAAACAACCTTTTCCTTTGTAAAACTTCAAACATAATCAAAATCGGTTGATTTTTAGAGATTTTAAGACAGTTCTTATAAAACAAGACTTATAGATAGGCACATTTTTAAAGTGAGCTTATATTAGTGGACATAAAATTCGGAATTATAAACGGATTTTCGCCCGGTTTGATTTTTCTATTAGAAACAACCATTTCCTTTGTAAAACTTCAAACATAATCAAAATCGGTTGATTTTTAGAGATTTTAACACAGTTCTTATACAACAGGACATATAGTTAGGCACATTTTTAAAGTGAGCTTGTATTAGTGGACATAAAATTCGGAATTATAAACGGATTTTCACCCGGTTTGATTTTTCTATTAGAAACAACCTTTTCCTTTGTAAAACTTCAAACATAATCAAAATCGCTTGATTTTTAGAGATTTTAAGACAGTTCTTATAAAACAGGACATATAGTTAGGCACATTTTTAAAGTGAGCTTATATTAGTGGACATAAAATTCGGAATTATAAACGGATTTTCACCCGGTTTGATTTTTCTATTAGAAACAACCTTTTCCTTTGTAAAACTTCAAACATAATCAAAATCGGTTGATTTTTTGAAATTTTAAGACAACTCTTATAAAACAGGACATATAGTTAGGCACATTTTTAAAGTGAGCTTATATTAGTGGACATAAAATTCGGAATTATAAACGGATTTTCACCCGGTTTGATTTTTCTATTAGAAACAACCTCTTCCTTTGTAAAACTTCAAACATAATCAAAATCGGTTGATTTTTAGAGATTTTAAGACAGTTCTTATAAAACAGGACATATAGTTAGGCACATTTTTAAAGTAAGCTTAGATTAGTGGACATAAAATTCGGAATTATAAACGGATTTTCACCCGGTTTGATTTTTCTATTAGAAACAACCTCTTCCTTTGTAAAACTTCAAACATAATTAAAATCGGTTGATTTTTAGAGATTTTAAGAGAGTTCTTATAAGACAGGGCATATACTTAGGCACATTTTTAAAGTGGGCTTATATTAGTGAACATAAAATTCAGAATTATAAACGGATTTTCACTCGGTTTGATTTTTCTATTCGAAACAACCTCTTTCTTTGTAAAATTTCAAACAAAATCAAAATCGGTTAATTTTTAGAGATTTTAAGACTGTTCTTATAAGATAGGCCCTATAGATAGGCACATTTTAAAACTAATCATAAAATTGCGAATTACCTCTTGAAAATACCTTAACATATACAAAATAAAATAAACAAACCTGATGTTTTGGCAAAACGCGTAAAAAGCTCAACCCGCATACTAACCCAGGATCTGGCAGTGTAAACTTTTAGCAAAACATAAACAAATTATGTTATAAAAACGAAGTAATAACGAATTAGTGGGAAACGAGCAATGTGCAGTGCACATTCGTTTGCGGTGGTAGAAAATAGACTTGGAAGAGCGTAAGCAGAAGTCACATAGCACCCAAGCCAGTCAGTTGTGGTAGGCTAGTAGGTAGTCTGCGCGCCCACTACACCCTCGAACTAAGCCATAAAAAATCACAGTGCCTCAGTGAATGATTATTATTGTCCAGGGTTCCAGGGATTTTATTCAAATCCAACACACCAACTTGGAGTTTTATTTTATTACCCGCATAATAGTAGATGAATTTTGAGACTAAGTTGTATAGTGTGTGAGTGTGTTTAAAATTAGATGTGATTTGCGAATGAATTCTGATGGGTATGTAAGTACAGTACATAATTAAAATAAATTATAATTGACGACAAGTAACCAGACGCTAAATAATTTTTACGTTAAAGATGCGGACTCTGATGTGATGATTTCGCGATGTATTTTTGGCTTGCGATTATTTTGCTTATAGTTGTTAATGAAAACACTATTAATAAACCAGCGGTTGGTTTTCTTCGTCGTCTAGATTGGTTCAATAACACCAACTTGGTTTTCTACTCCTAAAGTCGAATTACGCCAAATTGTTTATCACAAGTAAATATTTATTACCAGTAAATAAATCATTTATTAATGTTGGTAATACGCTTATTAGTAGTTAAATAATTATTTAAAACGGCGATTTTATTATTATATTAAAGTCCTCAAGTAGTTTAGCATCAGGCTTATTTTTAGGCCAAACTCGATTTCGTGTAGATTTTTAATATCGCCGGCGTCAGAAATCATAAAAACAGATATTTTTAGACGCAGAAACTTAGTTTTGTAATTTTAAATCATTTCCTATTTTTTGTCCTGATGAAGCTGGCGAAACGTCAATCAACTATTGAAGTTTTTCCATGGCATACTCGACGCTATGTAAAATGTTTAGGTATTTGAGTAATTGCTGTATATTAAACCACAAAACATGCAAAGACAAGACAAACATTCTAACAACAACCAACTTTTGTATATAAAATTTAATGGTGTTGTTTCAGCTGTTTGGAAGCTAATTATTGTAGTAAAGAAAACAAAAGACGAGTGTTTTACTAGAAACTTAATGAACTAGCTTGTGGTAATGCGATACTCGTGGCCGATCCGTTTGTGTACCTAGTGGGCACATTTAGGTCCATAGGTTTTCAATATATTGGTTGGCTTGGAGCCTTGGACCCAAGCACCGGATGTACGTTAACTTAACTTAACAGGCAATTCAAATCTCGCAGCTAGTTAAGATGCAACCAGCGTGCGCCTACATGCTTAAGTCTTTTTAATATGCCTGTGATGTACCTATAACAACAATGGACACTTGGAAAATCAACTATTAACATTCTTTTCAAGCACCTTTGTCGTGTCCGGTTCGTATAAATCTACCTGACGGTTTTGCTAGGTGCCAAAATCGTAAATAGTCTAATTGTGGTTTTTTAAATCCAAGTGTAATTAGGCTAGGTTCACCTCAACGTTTTTATCGCCAGGTGCAATCGGAATGACAATTATTTGGCACTAACCAAATTTAAAATTCCCGCCACATACTCGAAAATGTAGTGGGCATGCGCTGAAATACCACCCTTGATTGGTGCCGCCACTGTCATGGCCGCCTCTAATTCTCTATTTTCCTGCATTTTTTCCCCAAAAAAGCTTTACTACTAAGAATCACTTTCTCAAGTATCTAACGGATGTTAGGATGAAGTTGGGCCAGGTCAAATTCCATTGTCATTTAAAATAATCTTGTCCTTAAACCTTAAATATATATAAAACTTTTTGTGTATCTATCCCTACATCCTACATCCTACAACAACCCTGCAAAGTACTCGGAATAAATAAAAATAAAAACTGCTTGTGTCTAGATTTCTAGAAATTTTCAATTGTTCAAAAATCCAACTGTAAACCTACGCGACTAATAATAAATCATGCTATGAATTAAATGACGTCGGTATAGAAAAACTACCGGGTGTAAATGTAAATAAAATCAGGCTCGCCCTTATTTCCTTATTTATCACCATAAACTACATAGCAATGTTATTATGCATATATCTATATATATATATATATATATATATATATATATATAAAAGACGTCAGAGGAGATTTATGGACACTTCCTTATTTTCTACAGTTAATAAAAAGAGCTATTGGATGCAAACGAAGAAAAGTTTGGTAGAAATTTTTGTAAGTTAAAAATTTGATCTTTTATAATTTCAAAAGTAACATTAAAAAAATTTGAGTACTTTTTTCGAAGGCTCGTCTAATGTTTCCTCTAAATCCAAATGGAAATTTGACAGTTCTAACCCTAAAAACAAAGAAAAGGCGCAAATTTCTAATGATAACGCGATTTTTCTCACGTTAAAAGTTTGATCACCTATAATTTCAAAAATAATCACAAGAGATGCTTGAATATTTTTCCTAGGGGTTAGTCTAAAGTTTTCTCTAAAACCAAGTAAAATTTTGACAGCTCTAACCTTAAAAACAAACGAATTGCGCCAATTTCTAATTATAACACGAATTTTCTCAGGTTAAAAGTTTGATCTCCTATAATTTCGAAAATAATCACAAGAGAAAATTGAATATTTTCCCTAGGGGTTAGTCTAAAGTTTTTTCTAAATCCCAGCGAAAATTTGACAGCTCTAACCCTAAAAACAAACGAATGGCGCCAGTTTCTAATTATAACACGAATTTTCTCAGATTAAAAGTTTGATCTCCTATAATTTCGAAAATAATCACAAGAGAAAATTGAATATTTTCCCTAGGGGTTAGTCTAAAGTTTTTTCTAAATCCCAGCGAAAATTTGACAGCTCTAACCCTAAAAACAAACGAATGGCGCCAGTTTCTAATTATAACACGAATTTTCTCAGATTAAAAGTTTGATCTCCTATAATTTCGAAAATAATCACAAGAGAAAATTGAATATTTTCCCTAGGGGTTAGTCTAAAGTTTTTTCTAAATCCCAGCGAAAATTTGACAGCTCTAACCTGAAAAACAAACGAATTGCGCCAATTTCTAATTATAACACGAATTTTCTCAGGTTAAAAGTTTGATCTCCTATAATTTCGAAAATAATCACAACAGAAAATTGAATATTTTCCCTAGGGGTTAGTCTAAAGTTTTTTCTAAATCCCAGCGAAAATTTGACAGCTCTAACCCTAAAAACAAACGAATGGCGCCAATTTCTAAGTATAACACGAATTTTCTCAGGTTAAAAGTTTGATCTCCTATAATTTCGAAAATAATCACAACAGAAAATTGAATATTTTCCCTAGGGGTTAGTCTAAAGTTTTTTCTAAATCCCAGCGAAAATTTGACAGCTCTAACCCTAAAAACAAACGAATGGCGCCAGTTTCTAATTATAACACGAATTTTCTCAGATTAAAAATTTGATCTCCTATAATTTCGAAAACAATCACAAGAGAAAATTGAATATTTTCCCTAGGGGTTAGTCTAAAGTTTTTTCTAAATCCCAGCGAAAATTTGACAGCTCTAACCTTAAAAACAAACGAATTGCGCCAATTTCTAATTATAACACGAATTTTCTCAGGTTAAAAGTTTGATCTCCTATAATTTCGAAAATAATCACAACAGAAAATTGAATATTTTCCCTAGGGGTTAGTCTAAAGTTTTTTCTAAATCCCAGCGAAAATTTGACAGCTCTAACCCTAAAAACAAACGAATGGCGCCAATTTCTAAGTATAACACGAATTTTCTCAGGTTAAAAGTTTGATCTCCTATAATTTCGAAAATAATCACAACAGAAAATTGAATATTTTCCCTAGGGGTTAGTCTAAAGTTTTTTCTAAATCCCAAGGAAAATTTGACAGTTCTAACCTTAAAAACAAACGAATGGCTCCAGTTTCTAATTATTACACGAATTTTCTCACGTTAAAAGTTTGATCTCCTATAATTTCGAAAATAATCACAAGAGAAAATTGAATATTTTCCCTAGGGGTTAGTCTAAAGTTTTTTCTAAATCCCAGCGAAAATTTGACAGCTCTAACCTGAAAAACAAACGAATTGCGCCAATTTCTAATTATAACACGAATTTTCTCAGGTTAAAAGTTTGATCTCCTATAATTTCGAAAATAATCACAACAGAAAATTGAATATTTTCCCTAGGGGTTAGTCTAAAGTTTTTTCTAAATCCCAGCGAAAATTTGACAGCTCTAACCCTAAAAACAAACGAATGGCGCCAATTTCTAAGTATAACACGAATTTTCTCAGGTTAAAAGTTTGATCTCCTATAATTTCGAAAATAATCACAACAGAAAATTGAATATTTTCCCTAGGGGTTAGTCTAAAGTTTTTTCTAAATCCCAGCGAAAATTTGACAGCTCTAACCCTAAAAACAAACGAATGGCGCCAGTTTCTAATTATAACACGAATTTTCTCAGATTAAAAATTTGATCTCCTATAATTTCGAAAACAATCACAAGAGAAAATTGAATATTTTCCCTAGGGGTTAGTCTAAAGTTTTTTCTAAATCCCAGCGAAAATTTGACAGCTCTAACCTTAAAAACAAACGAATTGCGCCAATTTCTAATTATAACACGAATTTTCTCAGGTTAAAAGTTTGATCTCCTATAATTTCGAAAATAATCACAACAGAAAATTGAATATTTTCCCTAGGGGTTAGTCTAAAGTTTTTTCTAAATCCCAGCGAAAATTTGACAGCTCTAACCCTAAAAACAAACGAATGGCGCCAATTTCTAAGTATAACACGAATTTTCTCAGGTTAAAAGTTTGATCTCCTATAATTTCGAAAATAATCACAACAGAAAATTGAATATTTTCCCTAGGGGTTAGTCTAAAGTTTTTTCTAAATCCCAAGGAAAATTTGACAGTTCTAACCTTAAAAACAAACGAATGGCTCCAGTTTCTAATTATTACACGAATTTTCTCACGTTAAAAGTTTGATCTCCTATAATTTCGAAAACAATCACAAGAGAAAATTGAATATTTTCCCTAGGGGTTAGTCTAAAGTTTTTTCTAAATCCCAGCGAAAATTTGACAGCTCTAACCTTAAAAACAAACGAATTGCGCCAATTTCTAATTATAACACGAATTTTCTCAGGTTAAAAGTTTGATCTCCTATAATTTCGAAAATAATCACAACAGAAAATTGAATATTTTCCCTAGGGGTTAGTCTAAAGTTTTTTCTAAATCCCAGCGAAAATTTGACAGCTCTAACCCTAAAAACAAACGAATGGCGCCAATTTCTAAGTATAACACGAATTTTCTCAGGTTAAAAGTTTGATCTCCTATAATTTCGAAAATAATCACAACAGAAAATTGAATATTTTCCCTAGGGGTTAGTCTAAAGTTTTTTCTAAATCCCAAGGAAAATTTGACAGTTCTAACCTTAAAAACAAACGAATGGCTCCAGTTTCTAATTATTACACGAATTTTCTCACGTTAAAAGTTTGATCTCCTATAATTTCGAAAATAATCACAAGAGAGACTTGAAAATTTTTCGATAAGCGAGTCTAAAGTTTCCTTTAAATCCAAGTGAAAATTTGACAGTCCTAATCTTAAAAACAAAAAAATGGCGCGAATTTCTATTAATAACACGATTTTTCTTACGTTAAAAGTTTGATCTCCTATAATTTCGAAAATAATCACAAGCGAGACTTGAAAATTTTTCGATAAGCAAGTATAAAGTTTTCTTTAAATACCAGTGAAAATTTGACAGTCCTAACCTTAAAAACAAAGAAATGGCGCGAATTTCTATTTATAACACAATTTTTCTCACGTAAAAAGTTTGATCTCCTATAATTTTGAAAATAATCGCAAGAGAGACTTGAAAATTTTTCGATAAGCGAGTCTAAAGTTTCCTTTAAATCCAATTGACAATTTGACAGTTCTATCCCCAAAAACAAACAAATGGCGTCAATTTAATCCTAACCCTTGAAAAAACCAAATTTCCGCCATTTTTGACCAAAATTTATCTTGGGGCTCATAAATTACTAAGGTACATCTTACACTTGAGCAAACGATAAGATTTATGCCTAACTGCCATTAAACACTTAAATACTCGAAATGGATACTTGCCATGTTGCCATACTTAACACAGTAGCTTATAAAATATGATAGCAGAAGTGGGAGTACCTACATTTTAAGCTATCTAAAAATTTTTAATATGGTAGGCTATGAAATATTGTGACAGTTGATAAAAGTGGGGTTATAGTCGAAGGACTAAATTATAAAAATAATTTGTGTAAACTGTAATAAATGTTGTGGCGAATATGCGCCTCAGCTGTCGATATTACGCCAGGTGCGTCATGTAGGAATATTTCAGGATTCAACTAAAAGTTTATTATGATTTTGTTTTTCAATTATAAATCACCTAAATATAATATTATAACCCTATTTTTATTAACTGTCAAAATAATTTTGACTTGCGTTATTTTTTATTTTGTTTCGTAGCCGACTGTATAATTTCTGAGTTGCCAAAGTTGAACAATAAATTGAATAACAACTCCTAAAATAATCCTGCAAAATTTACGTATAGGTACTTGAAAAACAAACACAGACAGCACTTTAAACGCGGCATACTATTTGTTTAAATATTTTTACACTAACCACATTGTATTTCACATGATGTAGTGTATACTACAAGTCTTAAATAAAGTCTTTATATTATTTTATTTTGTAACCACATCTGTGATAAGTTTAGTTTAGTAGTAAAAAAATTTGATTGGAATTTCAGTCATAAAAACCAGTACCAGGACGAAAGACAAAATTAAAAAGGCAGACCATAAATATATTCGATTCTATTAGAGGTAAAGTAGAGTAGGTAACGGAAATACGCTTGGGCCCTTACTGTCTGTCTTCATTCTTCATGGTTCTTTTGCCTTTTGGAGAGGCACATGTGGTCCACACGTGCGACATTCTGAGTTGGATTTAGTCATGAAATTTTTTTCATGTACCTGATGCCCCAAGAAACTTTTACAACTACACCCAAATATTTTCGACTGTATAAATTTTTTTCGTTTAAAGATAGTTTCGCTTTAATTCCTAATAAAATCGAAATTGCGAAAGTTGGAACATCTGGGATTTATTTAAGTAATTATTGCGTAGTTAATTTAAAACAAATTTTAAAATATAACACGATTTTTCTCAAGTTAAAAGTTTGATCTCGTATAATTTCGAAAATAATTACAAGAGATACTTGGATATTTTTCCTAGGGGTTAGTCTAAAGTTTTCTATAAATCCAAGTGAAAATTTGACAGTTCTAACCCCAAAAACAAAGAAATGGCGCCAATTTCTAGTATAACACCATTTTTCTCACGTTAAAAGTTTGATCTCCTATAATTTCGGAAATAATCACAAGAGAAACTTCAATATTTTTTTCAGGGGTTAGTCTAAAGTTTCCAATAAATCCAAGTGAAAATTTGACAGTTCTAACCCCAAACACAAAGAAATGGCGCCAATTTCTAGTATGACACAATTTTTCTCACGTTAAAAGTTTGATCTCCTATAATTTCGAAAATAATCACAAGAGAAATTTGAATATTTTTCCTAGGGGTTAGTCTAAAGTTTTCTCTAAATCCCAATGAAAATTACACAGCTCTAACCCGAAAAACAAACGAATGGCGCCAATTTCTAATTATAACACGAGTTTTCTCATGTTAAAAGTTTGATCTCCTATAATTTCGTAAATAATTACAAGAGAAACTTCAATATTTTTCCTAGGGGATAGTCTAAAGTTTTCTATAAACCCAAGTGAAAATTTGACAGTTCTAACCCCAAAAACAAAGAAATGGCGCCAATTTCTAGTATAACACAATTTTTGTCACGTTAAAAGTTTGATCACCTACAATTTCGAAAATAATCACAAGTGAAATTTGAATATTTTTCCTGGGGGTTAGTCTAAAGTTTTCTCTAAATCCCAATGAAAATTACACAGCTCTAACCCGAAAAACAAACGAATGGCGCCAATTTCTAATTATAACACGAGTTTTCTCATGTTAAAAGTTTGATCTCCTATAATTTCGTAAATAATTACAAGAGAAACTTCAATATTTTTCCTAGGGGATAGTCTAAAGTTTTCTATAAATCCAAGTGAAAATTTGATAGTTCTAACCCCAAAAATAAAGAAATGGCGCCAATTTCTAGTATAACACAATTTTTGTCACGTTAAAAGTTTGATCTCCTATAATTTCGGAAATAATCACAAGAGAAACTTCAATATTTTTTTCAGGGGTTAGTCTAAAGTTTCCAATAAATCCAAGTGAAAATTTGACAGTTCTAACCCCAAACACAAAGAAATGGCGCCAATTTCTAGTATAACACAATTTTTCTCACGTTAAAAGTTTGATCTCCTATAATTTCGAAAATAATCACAAGAGAAATTTGAATATTTTTCCTAGGGGTTAGTCTAAAGTTTTCTCTAAATCCCAATGAAAATTACACAGCTCTAACCCGAAAAACAAACGAATGGCGCCAATTTCTAATTATAACACGAGTTTTCTCATGTTAAAAGTTTGATCTCCTATAATTTCGTAAATAATTACAAGAGAAACTTCAATATTTTTCCTAGGGGATAGTCTAAAGTTTTCTATAAATCCAAGTGAAAATTTGACAGTTCTAACCCCAAAAACAAAGAAATGGCGCCAATTTCTAGTATAACACAATTTTTGTCACGTTAAAAGTTTGATCACCTACAATTTCGAAAATAATCACAAGTGAAATTTGAATATTTTTCCTGGGGGTTAGCCTAAAGTTTTCTTTAAATCCTAGTGAAAATTTGACAGCTCTAACCCTAAAAACAACCGAATGGCGCCAATTTCTAATTATAACACGAATTTTCTCAGGTTAAAAGTTTGATCTTCTATAATTTCGAAAATAATCACAAGAGAGACTTGAATATTTTTCCTAGGGGTTAGTCTAAAGTTTTCTATAAATCCAACTGAAAATTTGACAGTCATAACCTTAAAAATAAAAAAGTGGCGCGAATTTCAAAATATAACACGATTTTTCTCAAGTTAAAAGTTTGATCTCCTATAATTTCGAAAATAATCACAAGAAAGACTTGAAAATTTTTTGACAAGCGAGTCTAAAGTTTCCTTTAAATACAAGTAAAAATTTGACAGTCCTAACCTTAAAAACAAAGAAATGGCGCGAATTTCTATTTATAACACGATTTTTCTCACATTAAAAGTTTGATCTCCTATAATTTCGAAAATAATCACAAGAGATACTTGACAATTTTTCGACAAGCGAGTCTAAAGTTTCCTTTAAATACAAGTGAAAATTTGACAGTCATAACCTTAAAAATAAAGAAATGGCGCGGTTTTCTATTTATAACACGATTTTTCTCACGTTAAAAGTTTAATCTCCTATAATTTCGAAAATAATCACAAGAGATATTTGAAAATTTTTCGACAAGCGAGTCTAAAGTTTCCTTTAAATACAAGTAAAAATTTGACAGTCCTAACCTTAAAAACAAAAAAATGGCGCGAATTTCTATTTATAACACGATTTTTCTCACATTAAAAGTTTGATCTCCTATAATTTCGAAAATAATCACAAGAGAGACTTGAAAATTTTTCGACAAGCGAGTCTAAAGTTTCCTTTAAATACAAGTAAAAATTTGACAGTCCTAACCTTAAAAACAAAAAAATGGCGCGAATTTCTATTTATAACACGATTTTTCTCACATTAAAAGTTTGATCTCCTATAATTTCGAAAATAATCACAAGAGAGACTTGAAAATTTTTCGACAAGCGAGTCTAAAGTTTCCTTTAAATACAAGTAAAAATTTGACAGTCCTAACCTTAAAAACAAAGAAATGGCGCGAATTTCTATTTATAACACGATTTTTCTCACATTAAAAGTTTGATCTCCTATAATTTCGAAAATAATCACAAGAGAGACTTGAAAATTTTTCGACAAGCGAGTCTAAAGTTTCCTTTAAATACAAGTGAAAATTTGACAGTCATAACCTTAAAAATAAAGAAATGGCGCGGTTTTCTATTTATAACACGATTTTTCTCACGTTAAAAGTTTGATCTCCTATAATTTCGAAAATAATCACAAGAGAGACTTGAAAATTTTTCGACAAGCGAGTCTAAAGTTTCCTTTAAATCCAAGTGAAAATTTGACACTCCTAACCGTAAAAACAAAGAAATGGTGCGAATTTCAAAATATAATACGAATTTTCTCAAATTAAAAGTTTGACCCCTTATAATTTCGAATTTTTTTTACAAAAAGTCTAAAATTAACTCAAAATCCAATTTAAAAACAAACAACAACAAAAATATAAAAGTCATTAAAATTAAAGTACAACCAATACAAAAAATTTCTCTGTTTTATTTACAGAAATTGATTATTTTTGGCAGTGGTGACTCACAAGGCCAACATGAAGCTTTCCATCTGGTGTCTGCCTTACTTTCTCCTCCTAACTTTCCAACCGATCATCACTCTACAACAAAGTTAGTATATCAACCCAAAAAAAAAAACCCAAAACTATAAATCCAAATTCCAGTTGATGACGGTGATTTCGATGACGAACCAGAGGACAAACTCCCAATCTTCAAAGACATGCCCAAGTTAATCCAAAAGGAAGTAGCGACAACCTTCAAGTTAAACTGTCTTGTAGGGGGCTCCCCCAAGCCTAACATAACACTCTTCCAAAACGACCTACCACTAAATCAGCCCACCTTGGAGATTCGAAACGCCTCAACTAACCACAGTGGCGAGTACAAATGCGTAGCTTGTAATAGTTTTGGGTGTAACGAGTTCGTTTTCCATGTGGAAGTACGCGGAGGTAAGTCGAAGGGAGTCATTGAGTCATCGAGTTCTACTCTATGGGTTTTTTAGAAGTGATTCCGAGGGAATCCTACAGAATTAAAGGAGTTAATGAGAGTTACGTACGCGTGGTCAATAATAGCGTTGAGTTTGATTGCTCACAGTTTGACTCAACTGGAGGAGGCATTCAATGGATCAAGCTGTCGAATAGTGTCTTAGTTAAGGTAAGGACTTAGAAGATCCGAGCTGTCAACTAGGACTAATCTGTTTCCTCAGAAAAACTCACCAACTTTTCCAATCCGCAACATCACGTTGAACCACCAAGACGACTACGGTTGCCTAGTGAACAACTCAGTAGTCGCCAAGATCTTCCATCTAACAGTCTACAAACCGCCATATTTCCTCAAGCGTATGACGACGAAGAAACTCCTGAAACCCGCCGGTAACATGATCCAAATGAAATGCCGTGCGGATGGTACCCCAACACCCAACATCACCTGGTACAAAAACGGACATCCCCCAGTAAGAAAACTAGGAGATGTGAAGTACACTCACTGGGCGTTGACGTTGGAAGATCTGGTTCCGGAAGATAAAGCACACTACCAATGTGTGGTTTGTAATGTGGTTGGATGTATCAATTATACATACGAACTGGATGTTATTGGTGAGTTAGCCACCTTTTCAGCTGATTTGATCCCTCTATGTATTTCTAATTAGAGCGTTATCCATCCAAACCATACATCAAAGATGGCTATCCACAGAATTTAACTGTGGTGGTTAACAAAACTGCCACTTTTATGTGTCCGCAAATGATCGCGGATTTAGAGCCGTATTTGCAGTGGGTTCGCATCACAAATGACAATGATAATAGCACAAACACGATTTTACAGGTACCAAGAAATTTTTGGGGTCTAAAGATCTAAAAGTCTGAAGATCTAAAGAACTAAAGGTCTGAAGATGTAAAGGTCTAAATATCTAAAGGTCTGAAGATCTAACGGACTAAAGATCTAAAGATCTAAAGGTCTGAAGATCTAAAGGTCTGAAGATTTAAAGATCTGAAGGTCTGAAGATCTAATGGTCTAAAGATCTAAAGGTCTAAAGATCTAAAGGTCTGAAGATCTGAAGATTTAAAGATCTAAAGATCTAAAGGTCTAAAGATCTAAAGGTCTAAAGATTTAAAGGTCTAAAGATCTAAAGGTCTGAAGATTTAAAGATCTGAAGGTCTAAAGATCTAAAGGTCTGAAGATTTAAAGATCTAAAGGTCTAAAGATCTAAATATCTAAAGGTCTAAAGATCTAAGGATCTGAAGATCTAAAGGTTTAACGGGTGACGGCATTTTGGTGTTGGTTTCTACTTTCCACGCTTATCTTCCCTGGTGATGGGCGCTTTATAAATGTGTGTTTCTTCTCGTTTCTAGAGGTGTTTCATAGTTCACCAATTTTAACCAAAGCCTTAGAAAACATCACAGTAACCGTGGGATCCAATGTCACTTTGAACTGTAACTTTCACACAGACTTAAATCCTTACATATCGTGGATAAAATCATCGCACAATGGTAGCAACAGTAGCACACTGAAGGTACTTCTTAACCCTACTTTTATTATGTGTAGCTATGTTCACTCTTAACTAACTTCGGTGACTAACTCTATTTAGTTTTTTCTTGATTTACTTCACGTTTTATGTTATTTTTTTTAATAGAGCAGTGATAATAGTGGTAATCCTGAGGTGTTTGAAATCGTCAATGTGACACATGCAGACGAGGGTTGGTATGCGTGTATAGCGGCAAATAGTTTGGGTCAAACTATGACCAAAGCCTACTTAACAGTCGTGGATTTTGAACCGAGTAAGCAAAAATTATGCTAAGCTGAGCTGTTTTTGTAACATTTTTGTTCTAGGTAAAGTAGACCTGAAAACTTTAACTTTAATCATAACTGTCACTACTTTTTTGGTTGGTCTCGCCGCTTTGGTCATCCTCTGCGCTCATTACAAATACAGAATAAAAAAAGAGAAACACGAGAAAATGATCGCAGTGGAAACCGCCCGAGCTGCCCATCAATGGACTAAAAAAGTCATCATACAAAAAATGATGAATGCCAACGATGTGACACAGCCGCTGGTAAGCCGAACATAACCTCATATAACCTAAAAGTTAACTTTTACTTATTTATGTAGTTAATGCCTGTGGTGAAAATTGAAAAACAAAAAGCGAAGACTAACGCCGATGGTATGATTTCGGAATATGAGATTCCACTTGATTCTGAGTGGGAGATACCAAGACAAATGCTGGGTCTTGGGAAGAGTCTTGGCGAGGGAGCTTTTGGAAAAGTGGTCAAGGGGGAGGCGATGGGACTGTTGAAGCCCGGCGTAAGCACTGTGGTGGCTGTGAAGATGCTTAAAGGTAGCTAGATTAAAAAAAAACATATTAGAGGAAAGTTGTTTTCTTCCCGAAGGGTCAAAAAAATATCTAAACTATCTTCTATAGTGTTGTTGATTTTTTTCTTAATTCAGGCGTAATTTAGCTTTGTAAAACTGTTTTTTAAGTAAAAATCCGGAAATCCGGTGTAGAGTTATGAGTTTTCAAAGTGGAGGATGAAGATTGGCGAGAAATTCTAGTTTTCTTCCCGAAGGGTCGAAAAAATATCTAAACTGTCTTCTATAGTATTGTTGATTTTTTTCTTAGTTCAGGCGTAATTTAGCTTTGTAAAACTGTATTCTAAGTGAAAATCCGGAAATCCGGTGTAGAGTTATGAATTTTCAAAGTGGAGGATGAAGATTGATGAGAAATTCTAGTTTTCTTCCCGAAGTGTCAAAAAAATATCTAAACTATCTTCTATAGTATTGTTGATTTTTTTCTTAATTCAGGCGTAATTTAGCTTTGTAAAACTGTATTCTAAGTGAAAATCCGAATATCCGGTGTAGAGCTACGAATTTTCAAAGTGGAGCATGAAGATTGACGAGAAATTCTAGTTTTCTTCCCGAAGGGTCAAAAAAATATCTAAACTATCTTCTATAGTATTGTTGATTTTTTTCTTAATTCAGGCGTAATTTAGCTTTGTAAAACTGTTTTTTAAGTGAAAATTCGGAAATCTAGTGTAGAGCTATGAATTTTCAAAGTGGAGGATGAAGATTGACGAGAAATTCTAGTTTTCTTCCCGAAGGGTCAAAAAAAATATCTAAACTATCTTCCATTGTATTGTTGATTTTTTTCTTAATTCAGGCGTAATTTAGCTTTGTAAAACTGTATTCTAAGTGAAAATCCGAATATCCGGTGTAGAGCTACGAATTTTCAAAGTGGAGCATGAAGATTGACGAGAAATTCTAGTTTTCTTCCCGAAGGGTCAAAAAAATATCTAAACTATCTTCTATAGTATTGTTGATTTTTTTCTTAATTCAGGCGTAATTTAGCTTTGTAAAACTGTATTCTAAGCGAAAATCCGAATATCCGGTGTAGAGCTACGAATTTTCAAAGTGCAGGATGAAGATTGGCGAGAAATTCTAGTTTTCTTCCCGAAGGGTCAAAAAAAATATCTAAACTATCTTCCATTGTATTGTTGATTTTTTTCTTAATTCAGGCGTAATTTAGCTTTGTAAAACTGTTTTCTAATTGAAAATCCGGAAATAGGGTGTAGAGTTATGAATTTTCAAAGTGGAGGATGAAGATTGACGAGAAATTCTAGTTTTCTTCCCGAAGGGTCAAAAAAATATCTAAACTATCTTCTATAGTATTGTTGATTTTTTTCTTAATTCAGGCGTAATTTAGCTTTGTAAAACTGTATTCTAAGTGAAAATCGGGAAATCCGGTGTAGAGCTACGATTTTTCAAAGTGGAGGATGAAGATTGACGAGAAATTCTAGTTTTCTTCCCGAAGGGTCAAAAAAATATCTAAACTATCTTTCATTGTATTGTTGATTTTTTTCTTAATTCAGACGTAATTTAGCTTTGTAAAACTGTTTTCTAATTGAAAATCCGGAAATAGGGTGTAGAGTTATGAATTTTCAAAGTGGAGGATGAAGATTGACGAGAAATTCTAGTTTTCTTCCCGAAGGGTCAAAAAAAATATCTAAACTATCTTCCATTGTATTGTTGATTTTTTTCTTAATTCAGGCGTAATTTAGCTTTGTAAAACTGTATTCTAAGCGAAAATCCGAATATCCGGTGTAGAGCTACGAATTTTCAAAGTGGAGCATGAAGATTGACGAGAAATTCTAGTTTTCTTCCCGAAGGGTCAAAAAAATATCTAAACTATCTTCTATAGTATTGTTGATTTTTTTCTTAATTCAGGCGTAATTTAGCTTTGTAAAACTGTATTCTAAGTGAAAATCGGGAAATCCGGTGTAGAGCTACGATTTTTCAAAGTGGAGGATGAAGATTAACGAGAAATTCTAGTTTTCTTCCCGAAGGGTCAAAAAAATATCTAAACTATCTTTCATTGTATTGTTGATTTTTTTCTTAATTCAGACGTAATTTAGCTTTGTAAAACTGTTTTCTAATTGAAAATCCGGAAATAGGGTGTAGAGTTATGAATTTTCAAAGTGGAGGATGAAGATTGACGAGAAATTCTAGTTTTCTTCCCGAAGGGTCAAAAAAAATATCTAAACTATCTTCCATTGTATTGTTGATTTTTTTCTTAATTCAGGCGTAATTTAGCTTTGTAAAACTGTATTCTAAGTGAAAATCCGGAAATCCGGTGTAGAGCTACGATTTTTCAAAGTGGAGGATGAAGATTGACGAGAAATTCTAGTTTTCTTCCCGAAGGGTCAAAAAAATATCTAAACTATCTTCTATAGTATTGTTGATTTTTTTCTTAATTCAGGCGTAATTTAGCTTTGTAAAACTGTATTCTAAGTGAAAATCCGAATATCCGGTGTAGAGCTACGAATTTTCAAAGTGGAGCATGAAGATTGACGAGAAATTCTAGTTTTCTTCCCGAAGGGTCAAAAAAATATCTAAACTATCTTCTATAGTATTGTTGCTTTTTTTCTTAATTCAGGCGTAATTTAGCTTTGTAAAACTGTATTCTAAGCGAAAATCCGAATATCCGGTGTAGAGCTACGAATTTTCAAAGTGCAGGATGAAGATTGGCGAGAAATTCTAGTTTTCTTCCCGAAGGGTCAAAAAAATATCTAAACTATCTTCCATTGTATTGTTGATTTTTTTCTTAATTCAGGCGTAATTTAGCTTTGTAAAACTGTATTCTAAGCGAAAATCCGAATATCCGGTGTAGAGCTACGAATTTCCAAAATGGAATATCTTTGGATCTAAGGATCTAACACGACTTTTTTTTTTATTTAGAGGGCCACACCGACAACGAAATGATGGACCTCGTCTCCGAGCTGGAAATGATGAAGATGATTGGCAAGCACATAAACATAATAAATTTGCTGGGATGTTGCACCCAAAACGGTCCGCTTTACGTTGTGGTAGAATATGCACCACATGGAAATCTAAAGGACTTTTTACGACAACACAGACCTACATCTGGGTACGAGTTGGCTGTGGGCGTGACGGAAAAACAAAAACGAGCACTAACTCAGAAGGATTTGGTATCGTTTGCTTATCAAGTGGCCAAGGGCATGGAGTATTTGTCTTCTAGAAGGGTAAACAAAAATTTCTTTCTTTGTCTCTCTCCTGCTACTGTCTTATGTATGAGAGAGAGGGACAGCGTGGCGCATATGTCTACGGTAATATTAGAGTTATTGGGTATATTTTGGTTATTTTTTCAGTGCATACACAGAGATTTAGCTGCTAGAAATGTGCTGGTTAGCGACGACTATATTTTGAAGATAGCAGATTTTGGTCTAGCTAGAGATATACACTGCAGCGACTACTACAGAAAAACAACTGATGGTAGACTACCGGTAAAACAAATGGCTCCTGAAGCGCTCTTCCATCGAGTT